>CM017766.1:13562469-15007469 GCA_008009225.1 Acer yangbiense | reverse complement strand
AATCTCATTTTTAACTTGTATACATTTAGATTATATTATATTTACAAGATTGAGATATTTGTGTTGATTGAATGAGTTGTTTTGTGATAGCTAGGATTTCAAGTTTATATATAATCTAGCTAATTTATCTCATTTGTTTGATTGACATTGATTGTGATAGCTATTGTATCTAGGATTGGTTATCCTTTACATAGCTAAGTTGTATGCCATAACATATAACAATATGACATCTATGATTGATTTTATTGATATCATTTAATCCTAGATAAGCATTTAATATTGCCTAGCATTAATTGCATTTTGAATATCATTGCATATTCCTATAGGTTTTTGATCTCTTCGTGAGAGTTAAGTCTTATGACTAAGTTGCTTAGTGCACAAGCAATTGGTCAAGTGCCACTGTAAAAGGCATGTGGGTTGAGTAGGAGGTGCTCACGCCAAGAGTAGTGTATCGGGGGATATCACTAGGGATTGAACCAAGAGTGGTGAGTGGTAGTGTTCATAGCACGAGGTTGTCTAGGGTAAGTGTCCGTGTATCACTTGAGGGTGTAACCTTTTATTCTTATAGTGGATTTTGGTGACCATGTGTGGCTAGCATAATAGCTCGTGGTTTTTCCTTGTTGAAGGTTTCCACGTAAAAATCAAGTGTTCTTTAATTTCTGCACTTTATACTTGATTTTATTGTTTGTTGAATTGGGTTTATAATTGAATATTTACTAATCCGAAAAAGATAGTATTAATCGAATTAACAATCCATTCACCCCCACCCCTCTAGGTTGTATTTAGATGCATGCTATATTTCTTTTCACTTTAGGAGGCAGAAAATGAAGGTATTTATAAGTGGTATGCTTTTAGGGCAAATTCTCACCACTTGGTTGAGTTGGACATTCGTTCGGGCTACTTGGTCAGGCAACATGCCCAAGTCGCTGAACTCACTGGAGACAAAAATTCAGCTCTTACCACCAATTACAAAAACTGGCATAACATCATCTAGAAATTTCGGAATCACGAACCGTAAAGTTTTTCGAAAACTAGAATTCCCGGGCTTTCCAAATATATATGGCTCACAACTCAGTTCAATTTGAGTAGAGAGTTGTAGCCTCCGCAAGTTAGACGTTCATCATAAACCTTTAAAATTTCAGCCTTTTTAGCCTCTAAATCACTTCGTTTTTGCTCAACACCTTATTTAGAGAATATAACCTACACAAGGCTCAACAAAAAAAATTAAAAAACTAGTTTTACTTGAGAACAAGCGTAAATAATAGAAAATGGGGGCTTTAAACATGTATAGAAATGAAGTCATCAGTGCTTAGCTAAATAGCTGACCGAGGTGTAGAAAATAGGGGCTTAAAACATGTATAGAAATGAAGTCATCAGTGTTTAACTGAATTGCTGGCCAAGGTGCCTAGCTAAATAGTTGGCCAAGGTGCCTAGTTGAATAGCTAGCCGAGGTGCCTAGGTTCAGAGCTAAAAAGCTCTCGGCGAGCTAAATACCTCCAACAAGCTATGCTATGGCGAGCTGAGTTGCTCCGCCGAGCTAAATTGTCTCTACACGCTGACTAAAAAATCCCCTAACAAAAACCACAATAACAATTGTTAGGTTTTTGGTTTGTGTTGGCATGTATTCCATATCAAAACGTGTTTCTCTTGTAATGTTTAGTGGTCCATGTGTTGAAGATTTAAGAAAACAAAGAAAGTCTTGGCCACAATTCATGCAAGATGCCAACTTCAAAGAGATATGTGCTTCATCGATCGTCAAAGGTAATATAAGACCTCATATCTCTTACAAGGCTAGGCACACACACACATGGCATCCTTGTGTGTTCCTTCATGGTTAAACATCATTTATATATCACTTTCACACTTGATAATGTATGCTCATGCATTTATACTATCTTGACAATCTTTACTTGTTGCATGCTCTAGGACTATGTCTAGGAAATAGCATATGTGTGTGTATTTGTGTTTGTATGTTTCCGTAATTTTGTATTTGGACTTGAATATGTTCTATTATGATTCCTTATTGAGTTCTGGTCATTTCGGTTACTCATTCACTTAGTTTCGAGTCCAAATGATGTAGCTACGCTACTTTTCATTCTCATTCGTTGAGTTGACTTCATCATCATTTTCCAAGATGATTTCTCAACCATTTTTCAATGTTTCATAGTCTTCATCATGCGTGAGGGAATCACAATTCGTAATCCAAAAACGGATTCAAAACCGGAGTTCGGAGGCTCGAGTACGGCTGAAGAACGCGAGAGGTGCGCAGGAGAGCTAGCGAGGCCAAGTGGCCAAGCTAGGCCAAGCCGTGTGGGAGCCGTGGGACCCACAGCCAGACCAGCTCTCTGGTCCCGTGTGGCCCACGTGCTAGGGTTGAGGTGGCCCTCTTTTATTGGCCAAAAATCCCTCTCTCTCTCCATTTAAATCCCATCCATTCCCTCCATTTCATTTTAAGAAGAAAAGTTGAAAAAATCCCGTTAGAATTTTTCTCTTCAATTTTCTCACCTTCCAAACACCATAACTTTCTCATACGAAGTCGGAATTGAGTGATTCAAGTTGGAGATTGTTTGTAATCGAGTCCTCTACCTTTTCCAAGTGGTTTGGCAGCTGTTTGAACAATGTTGGTTCCACACAGGAAACCGAACCAACTCGTGAATCCATGGTAATGTTCATATCTTTGGGATTTCTTCCTTTTTAACCTTCAATTTGCTTGGGGTTTCTTCTTCTATATGTATGTGTATGTTTGGTGAATGCTATTGAGAAAGATAGCTTCATAATCAATCCTAATCAAAAGTCTATTTAGAGACATATGTGAACTAGTTTCCATGATTCTAGGTTTTTCACACGCAAAGAATATTTTTGTTCTTGATAAGAGTTATAAGTTTGATGCTTGACTAAGCTATTTGTAATGTGCTAGGTCTAGTATTCAAACTTGGTGTCTCTAATCAATTCATGAACTCAATATTCTCATAATCACTATGATAGTCAAAATTTGTTGATTAACTTTAGAGAAGTTGAATTTTGAAATCTATTTGGTGAAATTTTTTGTTAAGACTTTTAGAGAAAGTCATTTTCATTTGTTTGTTTGAGTTGAAAGTGTTTGGTCTTTATTTTCTTGGGATGACACACCAACAACTTGTTGTCATGAGGACAAACAAGCCAAGAAAGCTCATAAAAAGAGCGGAGACCTTTCATTGGTGAAAACGTTTGCTAAGGTATTTCTCTATTCTAAAAGCTTGCTTTCTAGTTCATCGTTTTTCAACTCTATGTATGCATGATATCATTGCACATAGATATTAGGCATCATTTCATTAGAGAACATGTTGAACATTCTATTGTTTCTCTAGAGCATATGCCTACTAAAAATCAACTTGCGGATTTGTTTACTAAGTCCTTGGACAAAAAGAGGTTTAAAACCCTTCTAAGATCCATTGGCATGATTGTGTTGATTATTGTCTATGTGTAATTGTGAGTGGCTTGATGAGCAAATCTTTATTTGAATATCAATATCTTTGAAAGTTACTCATTTTAGAAGTAATGATCTTAAATAACTCTTATTGTTTCTAGATCATGCACTTGAGCTTGAAAATCTTATTTTTGAAAAGTGCACTAATGCTTCTCTTATATGTTTTAGTTTTGAGTATATGTGGTTGAAAATGTGTAGATAATGGATGCATCTAGAAGTTTATTTCTAAGTACATGATAGATGACCTATGGTATGTATCCATTTTGCTTCGGCACTACATAGTAATCAACGAGCACCCTAATGGAAAGGGCTACACACCTTGGTTGTGCAGCCACCCAATGTAGGAAAGGGCTACGCCATAATGATGAGTGAAAGCCGCCATGAGGAGCATATGTTTTTGTTAGTAAAATCAAAGAAGTGTTGAAATGAATCATAAAAAAAATTCTTTGATTCAAGCCTAAAAAAAAAAAAGCCTTATGGTATATAGTTGAGAATTGTGAAAAAGCTTGGGTTGACAAACAGAAACGGGAAAACGAGCCACATGCACACACACGCTTATATGTTGATATCTATTCTTTTTAAAAGCAAAAACCCGGATGAATATCGATTTGACCTATTTTTGGAAATGCTTTAGATGGATAGGTGTGGATAGAGTTTGCATATTGATATCACAATTACTCCTTCTATATATGTGAGAAGCATTCACACACACACACATTTTGCTTATGTGCTTGATTCATTAACAATGTGAGAATATTTTTGAGAGATTAATGAAAATCTATGATTCTCTCTTGGACTTTGAAAAGTGATGAAATATTTTCTCTTATTGCTTGAATGTGTGAATGTGTGAGTCCCTTGTGAACAAATCTACTTGATGATAATATGTGGAGCATATGTTAAGGGGGAGCTTTAGTTTATTCAACTTAGCTTTCTATACGATTTGTTTGCTTAATATCTCATTCTTTATCTCTTGTGTCCTTTGTCTATTCCTTGACAAAAAGGGGGAGAAATTGTATACCTCGCCATGTTTGATATGGGGGATTCCATGTTTAATATAGGGGAGAAAAATGTATACCTCTCACCATGTGTGGAGAAATGTTCCAAATATGTGGGAAATTCCTCTTTGTGCTTTTATGGAGACTTTGTCTTAAGGGGGAGAAAAGAATTCTTGCCTAATTGTGTTAAGGATCTTAGGAAGAGCTTTAATTTGTAAACATTCATACACTTGAGATAATGCATTTTTTGTTTGAGATAAGGGAAGTTTTGTATTTTTTTTATATGATGATATCTCACCATTCTTCTTTAGAGAAGATCTCTTGTTTGGTTTGCTATTGTCTCTCATAGGTACCTTGAAGTTCAAATAAGGAATTCTTGAAGACTCATGAAGACTTGAAGACTTGAAGACTTTTTAGTCTAGAGATTTCTTTGTAATGTGAGGATGAGAGAATGCTATCAACATTGAGTTTATTGGAGTGAACATTGTATGGTGAGGATGAGGTTTTGCTATGGAATAGCCAAATGGGGAGATTGTAAGATCCTAGATCTTTGTTGGCTTGATTCCATTGCAAAACGCTCTTTATTTGTAATGATTAGTTGCTTAGGTTGTTCTTGGTGAAAAGAAGCTTCAAAGAAGAAAAGCAACGTATCTTGCAAATATCGTCTTCAAGAGGAACATCGCGTACTCGGATGCTAAGGTATCTAGATTCTTCTTCCTCTTGCAAGGCGTAAGCGCACACACACACAATTCATACATGTGAAGCGCACACACACACAATTCATACATGTGTGTCCCTGCATCGTAGTTCAAACATTTGGTATAACACATTCACACATTTCATAGTATGCTCATGCATTGATCTTGTATAGACAAACATTGTGGAATTGCATGCTTTGTGACTATCTCTTTGATATGGCATGCTTGTGTGAATTAGTGTTTGTTTGTTTTTGTATTTTTGTATTTGGACTTGAATATGTTCTTATTTGATGCCTTACTAAGTTCCGGTCATTTCGGTTACTCATTCATAAGGTTTTGAGTCCAAACGATGTAGCTACGCTACTTTTCGTTCTCATTCATTGAGTTGACTTCATCGTCGTTTTCCGAGATGATTTCTCAACCATTTTTCAAAGTTGTTAGTCGTCATCGTGCGTGAGGGAGTCATGGTTTGTAATCCAAAAAAGGATTCAAAATCAGAGTTCGGATGCCCAAGATATGGCTGAAGAACGTGAGAGTGCGCGAGAGAGGTGAGAGTGGCCAAGAGGCCACGTGAGCCACCCCGTGAGGGAGGCCGTGAGCCTCACGGCTAGAGGGGCTCTCTGCCCCCGTGAGGCCCACGTGCCCCCCATGGGAGGGTGACGTGGCATGTGCTGATTTGCCCAAAAATTCTCTCTCTCTTCTCATTTTAAACTCCTCTCCTTCCCTCCACACTTGTTGAAGATCTTGATGAACATTTCACGACTTCTGCAGATTTTCTTCAAATTTTAGTTTTAGTGTTTTGATCATATCTCTCTCATACGAACTCGAAATCAATCAATTCAAAAACCAAAATTGTTGGTCTTGAAGAGAGCTATAAACTCCAAGCATTTCCAGAGGAACCTGACTTCGTCATTGTTCCCAGCAGCCTGTTCTTCATTACGAGTTCAAGGTTGTTTGTTCAACTTCTTCCTTTTCAATTTCATCTTTGATCATCTCTTGATTCTTACTATTTGATTGAGGAAATTTGTTGAGAAGTATGTTAGATCATATGTTAGGGGTGTTTGATCATTTGTCAATTGAGTTTTAGCTTTGTGATTTCTCTTGAACATATATGTGCTAAACTTGATTTTGTTTGAAATTGATTCTAGAAAAGGTATATATGATGTGCCTCATGTTATTTTCTAGGTTTAATTTCATGATCTAAGAACTAGGTTTTTAGTGTGATATATTGAATATTCATACCTTGTTCTTATTGATTTACATGTCTTGATTTCTAGATAAGTTTGTGATTGTGTGTTGAAAGCATTTTCTAGTTTATCATTGAACATGTACATTTTGCTTGATTGATCATCTATCTAAATTTGATTGTGTTTGCATCATTTGCATCACTTAGATCATAGCCTTGCATTAGGTTGAAGTCTCTAGCAAAGTGAGTGAAGCTTTGTGGATAGAGCAAGGGAGTCTTGATTAGAGTCGGGAGGACTCGGATAATCAAGCAAGGGAGACTTGTCTAGGGTCGAGAGGATCCAGATAGGCAAGCAAGAAATCTTCCTAGAGACGTGAGCGTCTTGGATAGGAAGTTGCTTTCTAGAGGTGTAGGACACATCTCGGATAGGAAGTAGGCTTGGTAGTTCACTTGCCCGAGGGTAGATTAGGAGGTGATAGCTTGAGCGGATATCATGTGTTGATAGCTTGAGTGTGTAAGTCCTTTTCGTATAGTGGATTGCTTTGCCGGTGGTTATGGTATCAACCCGTGGATGTTTCCTCTTTGAGGTTTTACCACGTAAAAATACTTGTGTCTATTTTCGCTTTACTTTTCATTATCTTCCATATCATGTATTGATTGTATCTCTTGTATATTGATTTTCACATGTATTGAATCATACTATACCATTGATTAAATCATATCAAGTGTACATTTCATTCTTGTAATCCGCATATTTTGAATTTGGAAGAATTTGGGACTATACCTATTCACTCCCCCTCTAGGTATATATTACACTATATTGCTTAAGGGAATTTCAGCTGCCTTAGGGTCGGTCAATCCCAAAATCCCCTCAGAAATCCTATCTGTTAGGAAGTCAACCTTGGTATTGATTCTTATGGAAACCCTCCTTAGGGAGGACGAAAACAAAGCCGTCACAAGGCCCCACTTGAATCTCACGGTGTTGAACTAATGATGGAGACCGTGGAATATAATATCATATATCCCTCTCCCACTCACTATTTTATAATTAGGGTTTTCTATAAATATTAATGCACCTAGATTAAACTAGATTAAACGGCTAATTTCAATCTAAGCTTCAAGTGCATTAATCACAAATTATTAGAATCCTATTCCAATAACTAATAAACTAATTTGATTTTTAACTCTTAAAAAACTAGTTCATTAGTGATAATTCTAATCTATGTAAACTATTTACTAAGACTAGAATTATTAAATGTGTATTTACCAAGTTTTAACTATTAAAACTAAACACATTATTAGGTCCAATTATTATTAGGAACTTAATTGAATTAATCCTAATATATATTAAGGACCCTACTAATCTAAGTAATTAAACTCTTTAATAAAAAGATTAGTAATTAATGAGAATTACCAAGTTTTTACTCCTAAAAATTAATCCCATTAATTTATAGCCAATTATGTGAATTACCCATTTTAATCAAATTAAAAAAAATAAACACATAATATAGATGGCTATAATGCATGTATGACATATCAACATATATATGTGTAGGCACACCTAATCTAAATGATATGTATATGCATGGCAATGCTTTAATCATCTCATAATAAAAGCATACATGAGTTGACTGAGTACTATGGGTTATATAACTTAAAAAATATATCTAATTACAAAAGTTATCCAAGGCATTCCTTGGTCCTCAAGTAATTCCAATATTCTTCATGTCTTTGGGTAATATCTTCTGTGTCTTTCGGGCCCAAAAATCAAGTCCAACTTGATTTATTTTATTAGATCCATCTCATGGATTAAATCCCTTGAAGCCCATATGTTACTCTAACATTTTTCGGAGGCTCAGGATTTCCCAAAAAACATCCCAGAACGATGCTTGATTGCTGCACTCCGCGCACGCTTGCTACACACATGCACAACGATTGTACACAGCTGCAGCATGTTGAGTATGCGCACAACAATTGTGCGCAGCACACACACATGCACAACAATTGTGCACAGCTGCAGCATGACATGTAGCGGTGCAATTGCAAACGCAGCTGCAGCATGACATGTAGCGGTGCAATTGCAAACGCATGTAGCAGTGCATGACTCATGCACAAACACATTGCAGCATTGTGCGTTGAATTTTTGCACACCTGCATATGTTGTGCGTTCTGCACTTGTTGCTTTTTAATTTAATTTAATTTAAACACGTGCAACACTTGCACAAGCAACAACATGTTGCAAAAATAAAATTGCAAGTGACTTGTGCAATGACCGTGCGGCAGCCTGCTGGTGACTTCGTTCGGATCGTTGTTCTTCGTCTTCGATTTACATCAATAATTCAAAATTACAGCAAATCAACGAAATAAAAAAATATATATTATACAATCCGGGATTAATATTACAACCATTAAAACGAAAACCTAAACCCATTGTACCATACAATTAACGATCAACCATGTTTATAAATAATAAATAAAAATTATAAACATCATACAACCATTAGAAAGTGCCTACACATTCATACATGCAATCAGGAGCAATCGAATTCGATTATATTGTACAAAAATTGGCTTTGATACCAATTGTAGGATGAAATTCCCCTTAAGTAGTAGTGAAATATACCTAGAGGGGGGTGAATAGGTATAGGCTCCAAATTCTTCCAATTTAAAAATAATACGGAATATATCAATGAAAATACACACTTGATTATATTTGACAAATTAATTGATTTCACTTATACAAGAGTTAATCAATTTACAAGATATGCAATCAATGAAAAATATGGAAGATAAAGAAAAGTAAAAACAAAAATGAACACAAGTGTTTTTACGTGGTAAAACCTCAAAGAGGAAACATCCACGGGTTGATACCACAACCACCGGCAAAGCAATCCACTATGTGAAAAAGGACTTACACACTCAAGCTATCACTCATAATATCCGCTCAAGCTATCAACTCCTAATCTACCCTCGGGCTAGTGAATCACCAAGCCTACTTCCTATCCGAGATGTGTCTTACACCTCTAGAAAGCAACTTCCTATCCAAGACGCTCACGTCTCTAGGAAGATTCCCTTGCTTAGCTATCTAGATCCAATGATCCTAGTCAAGCTTCTCTAGCTCAACCATCCGGAGTATAAAAACTCCTAGCTAAGACTTTTGCTTGCCTATCCGGATCCTCCCGACCCTAGACAAGACTTCCTTGCTCTATCCACAAAGCTTCACTCACTTTGCTAGAGACTTCAACCTAATGCAAGGCTATGATCTAAGTGATGCAAATGATGCACACACAATCAAATTAAGCTAGATGATCAATCAAGCTCAATGTACATGTTCAATGATAGTCTATAATATGCTTTCAACAATCAATCACAAAAGTATCTAGAAATCAAGGCATGCAAATCAATAAGAACAAGGTATGAATATTCAATATATCACACTAAAAACCTAGTTCTTAGATCATGAAATAAAACATAGAAAATAACATGAAGCACATCACATATACATTTTCTAGAATCAATTTCATGATAAATCAAGTTTAGCACATATATGTTCAAGACAAATCACAAAGCTAAATCTCAATTAACAAATGATCAAACAACACTAGCATGTGATCTAACATACTTCTCAACAAATTTCATCAATCAAATAGTAAGAATCAAGAGATGATCAAAGATGAAATTGAAAAAGAAGAAGTTGAAACAAACATACTGACCACGGACTGAAAATGGATCAACTGAGAAAATTGGCGAAGTCAGCTGCCTCTGGAAATGCTTGGGGTTTGTAGCTCTCTTCAAGACCAACAATTTTGGTTTTTGAATCGATTGATTTCGAGTTCGTATGAGAGAGATATGATCAAAATACTAAAACTAAAATTGAGAGAATTCTGCAGAATTTTGTGAGTGTTCTTCAAAATTCTTCAACAAGTGTGGAGGGAAGGAGATGAGTTTAAAAAGAGGAAAGAGAGAGACTTTTCGAGCAAATCAGAGCATGCCATGTCACCTCCCCGTGGGGGGCGCATGGAGCCCACGGGAGCAGAGGGCTCCCTTGGCCGTGGGGCCCACGGCCAGGCCTTGTGGCCTCACGCGCTCCAGACCACTCTCACGCGCTCCTTCGGTTCTCCAGCCAGTATCTTGGGCATCCAAACTCTGATTTCGAATCCGTTTTTGGATTACGAACCGTGACTCCCTCACGCACGACAAAGACTATACAACTTTGAAAAATGGTTGAGAAATCATCTCAGAAAATGACGATGAAGTCAACTCAACGAATGAGAATGAAAAGTAGCGTAGTTACATCGTTTGGTCTCAAAACCTTACGAATGAGTAACCGAAACGACCAGAACTCAATAAGGCATCATAATAGAACATATTCAAGTCCAAATACAAAAATATGGAAACAAACAAACACAAATTCACACAAGCATGTCATATCAAAGAGATAGTCACAACACATGCAATTCTACAAAGTTTATCAATACAAGATCAATGCATGAGCATACTAGGAGATATGTGAATGTGTTATACAAAATGTTTGAACCACGATGCAGGGACACACATGTATAAATTGTGTGTGTGTGCGCTAACGCATTGCAAGAGGATAGAAGTCAAGATTTACCTTTGACGTTTTTCACCTCTTGAAGACGACTTTTGCACTATAAGTTGCTCTTCACTTTTTAAGCTTCCTTTCTTCAAAGAATGTCCTAAGCAACAACTAATACATACATAGAGTGTTTTGCAATGGAATTAAGCCAATACAAATAGTGAACCTTACATAGGAACCTAGGATTACAGATTACGCAGCGGAAAGGTTTTAAAATTTTTTTAAATGCAATCATAATATAACCCATTTGTACAGTAATAATCAAAAACAATAAGAAGGAGATGAATCAATTTCATACCAATGTTTTTAGGCTCCTTCTCTTGAATACGATCTGCTCTTGATTCGAACCACTTGATCTTCCTCGCTATCTCCCGGGATTGGCAACGGCATGTGGACACGTCACGGTACTCAGGAACTTAAATGGAGGTAGAAGAGAAGAACACACAAAAGGACAACACTTGTTCTTTTTTGTATATGTGAAGTACGGCCACTCTATATAAAATAAGAAGAAGAACCTTTTTTTTTTTTTTTCTTCTTTTCTTTTCTCTTTTGCCGCAACCTCTCACAGTTTTTTTTTTTCTTTTTGTTTCTCTTCTATGCAAAATGTATGTTGATTAAAATATATATATATATCACATATATACATTTTAAAATAAACTAATCAATTAAATCATTTTAAGATATCTGATATCTTTAAAGATATTAATTAATTTATTTGATTTGATTTTGAATTCAAACTCTTTTAAATTCAAATTTAAATATTTAATTTAATGAAAATAAAATAATCAAATTATCTTATCTTCATTCAAAATTAAATATCAATCAACACCCTCCATCTAATTATTAATTACACAATTAAATAATCTAATTATTTAATTAACATAATCATTAAAATCATTAATTAAATAATCTCATTATTCAATTAGTTCCCAAATAGATACGTGTCACTTTCGTAACACAATTAATTGGACAATCCAATTAATTAACCGTGACCCTTGTTACCTAAATCGATCGGGCTAGCAAGGGGACCTAATGGACCCACAGTATTTTGAGCTCCAATAATCCTTAGAAATAATTAATTAAACTCTTTAATTAATATTTCATGATTATTAACTTCAGTGTTATTCCACTAAAAACCCGAAGCTGCACTCTCTCAACTGTAGACGTTTTTACACAAACCAATAACTTTCGGTGTCCATCGATACATCTATTACATATGGTATAATCCTCCACAAGTAGTTCATAATTAGAGCTGGGTCATAATGTCCGTTATACCCCTCTAATTATATCTTTCCTTTAAGTACCATTGATTCTCTAATGAACAATAAATCCTACATTCCTTACAGAATTAGGAGAGAGCTCATATTGTTCAAGCCTCGAATCAACCCTTAAGGGAACTACCATCTACTTCTCACAAGAAGGAGTGGATTCCACTATTGTGTACAAACCTTCCCAGCCACAAGCCAAACCGCGATCCCAACATACGGAGCATATTGATCGAGAATGCAACTCCGACCTCACTCATGGTATATCAAAGACCACGATCTAACCTGAAGGAGTCGATAAGACACTCAGGATTAAGATCACCCACATATAGCCATCATTAGTTGATATATATGAATCTCATCATTAAACGGATCTTAATGAGAGATTCATATAGATCATGGCCCAGTTCTATATGATCACATCATATAAGGTGCCTCCATTCTTGATGTGTAAAATCGTGTTATAAAAACCTAACTCGCAAGTGCACGAATCGTGAGATAAATACAGCGACAAGTAGGGATCGTTCCCACGAGGAAAAGTGATCTACTAATTATAACTAATTCTAATTAAAGCTAAGCAATTAACAGTATCCAAGAGATTTGAGATTGATTGATTGATTGATTAATTTAGAACAAAATTATCTAAGAAAGCAAGAAACAAGAATATGCGAATGTGATCAAGAGGTGAGAGGACTAGGTCATCAATGTTCCCCAACTATGTCTACTCAATGCTTCGAATTGACTTTTGATAAAAGATGTAACTCAAGTTAAGGATTCGTTCTTATCTTATTTATGATTGTTACCGTATGATCCTGGGATGAATCAAGTGTTCTCAACTGCAATTCAATTTAACTCAAACACTTGAGATATGAATCACAACCAAAAACCCATTAAGCTCAAGAACAAGTGAACCAAAATTGCATCCCAAACACTTGGGGTTGCTAATTTTATTCATTCAATTAAATATTGGCTCTCAATTCTAATTTAATTTAATTCAAACACTTGAGATATAAATCACAATTAAAAACCCTAAATTCCTACCTAGCATAAAACTATGCATCAACAAGAATAAAGATTTAAGTTATAGGATGAATTGAATGAATCAAACTTGAATTAAGAAAATATAATCAATTCTAATAAAGAGCATTCATAGAGGTTCACATTGATTCCCTAGTATGGATTTAGTTACACATCATGAAAATAATAAGACAAGAGATAGAGGAGATAAAACCCATTGAGGCCTTCAATGACTTCTTCTCATCTTCCATGGTGAGTCTTCTTCGTCTTGCAAACCCTCAATGTGTAAAGATGGATGATGGTGATGGGGGACGGCCCCCTTGGTGGCTTGGGACCTCCCTTGGGTGGTTCTCCAGATGGTCTCCCGAAATTAGGGCTTAAAGGGGATTAAATAGGTGTAGATGCAAAGCCATGACCTTAAACAACAAGGAAATTTATCCCCTTTGAGAATACAAGCCTATTTGGAATTCTATTTCTTTCCTAATCCATCCAAATTGATTACTTATTGAAGGAAGATAAGGATTAGATGTCTACTTGCTTTCCAAGACTCTCACACATGTCCAAGAAGGTAATATTTCCCATTCCGACAACTTGCGAAACAAATCCCGAAAGTATTCACGGATTTTATGATTGACTGATCTGACCTTTGGGCACTTAAACGGGCATAACTTCTTTTAGAAAATTTGGATCGACAAGCTGTAATTTGGGTTGGAAACTAGACTTCCGGGGCTTCAAATCCATAGTGGCAAGACACACAGTTCAATCGGAGCTGAGAGATATGGGCCCCGTAATATTGATGATCTGCACTGTGGCGGCTACCGCTACGACTACCGTTGCGAAAGCCAGAGCGGTTCCGCAGCGGTATACACTATTTTTGCACCGCTTTGGGTGCCGCTGTGTGGAAATTGGCAGCGGTCTTTCATGGTGGTTGATGGCCATTTGCATAAAAGTCCCTCAAATCTACCAAAATCACCTTTTTTTCTCTGAAATACTTCAAACATATCACTTGGATCCAATAACCTGAAAAATGCTCAAACACACAAATTAAATCCCAAAAAGACTCAAGAAACAAGCAATTGATTGGAGGAATGGGGATAAAAAACATATACAATAAATGACCGATCAATTCTCATATCTCCATATGAATGATCCAGGATAGAATCACCGTACACTACGAAATAGACCGCAGCTGTAGATTAACCACAAATAAAGTACCCAGCTTTATTTGCTATCTACGGACTCTTTAGATTGCTCATTTCAAACTGAATCCATCTATATATGACACTCATATACTCAGTTCGAAATTACATCCGGCAATCTTGGATGTTAAATACACATGTTATATATAAATGTATGAGACAATTTGAATGAATAAACTACTTCTTTTATTTATGTTCAATTCACATTTACAATTTACAAGCTTTAGGGCAAAAACCCCAACAATGGGTCCTTTAGAGGTAGGACGAATAGATCTTATCACAGTAACAAAAAGCTATTTTATTAATTGCCAAAATCATACATTAGAGGTGGCCTCTCATTTTATGGCCAATGTTGCAACAACGAATACAATGAAGGGTGTCGGGAATGAGTAGTAGCTAGGTAAGGCTAACATGACAGGGTTGACCTAGGCAGGGTAGTAGTCAAGTAGGGTAAACACATAGGAGCTTGAACTAGGCAGGGTTCTCTCTAGGACTTGCATTTGGTTTTTGCGACCAACCCCTCACTCCTTGAGAGTTAGGGTATTTATAGTGCATATGTTGGAAGGGTAGGTGAAGGATGATCATTTAGGCGAGAATTCTCGGTTCGATCCCTATCGTTCCCCTAAGTCAAGTGTTGAGGTGGTAGGAGCTGAAGGGCTAGGATGGTGCTACCGGGGTACGTCCTTTGCTGGGATCCTAGCCTTGGTAGGTGGGAGCCTTAGTCCCTAGGCCGAAATGGGCGGAACCAATCATAACCATTTCTTTGAACCAGGACCGTAGTCGGCATGCGCACTCAAAGGCCATGATTGCTCCACCTATGCCCTAGGTCCCTATAAGTGCCTCAATAGGGCTGATGTGGTGATTGTGTGGCGTTTTAAGGTGCTTGGATTGGTCGGAAGGGATCTTCGCTGCTCTGGGACGTTGCTGTCAAGGTTTGGCCTGGCAGGGAACAACGTCAGCGCCTATCCCGCTGCGCACTGTCAAGCGCCCTTCTCTACCATTTTCTTCTTCGTGCTTGCTGGGCTTCTACGAGCATTTTGTTGTGGAAACACAGCTTCCTCCTTCATGCATGGGGTAGTTGACTTTGATTAGGGCTTAGATGGATAGGGGGAGGACCGTTAGTGAAGTGCGGCCACTGGATGATCCCAGCCATAGATTGCTTATCCTTCCTCTTCCATGCTTGCTGTCTTGCATTAATGGTTTGGCTTTGGGGTTTTGCAGGTTGCCTCTGCTCTTTCTCCTTTCCCATGTGACCCAACATGAGGGCTATCGTTAGCCCTTGGTAGGGGCTGCCAGTTGCTAGGAGTTACATATGTCATTCCAGAACGCTCTCAGGGATGCTAGATGTTTCAACCTAACTGGTGCAAGGATCAATTCTGGTCTGGTAGGAGTGGCCGAACGGTCTTGGCCTGGCTGATTTGGTCACTTCTTACGCTTGGTTTTATTTTAATAATACACGCTAGGTGAGGACCGGGTCCCTCTAGACCAAGTTCCTTCCATTTATCAAGTGTCCCAAGGAGGGACCTGGTCCCTAACAGACTGGGTCCTTCCTTGCATTAGGCGCTTTGTAGGGGGTCGGGTCCCTAGTGGACCGCATCTTTCTCTGTACCGGGTCCCTAAAGGTTCGGGTACTTCCTGGTACCGGGTTAGGGTGGCTAGCTGGGTCCCCTGAGGGGAAAAGTTCTTCCTTGATCTAGCTACCACTTTTTTCGATTAACAGAAGTCCCTCCCGCCTTGAACGTTGGTTGTTTTGTTGAGCGTTGGAGACGGGCTATTTGGCCGCTTGAAGGACTTTTCCCGCTTGGTCTTTCTCTATTTCCTCCCCTGATGTCCTTGGTATTTGCAGTTACAGCCATGTCACTTCATGCATTAAATGCAGCAATGATGGTGTTTCAGAATAGGCACATTTCTCAGGGCACGTGGCGTCAATTAGGAAACATTTCGGTGCAAGCTCCATGTGGCGTGCAGGGGAGGACTGGAACGTCCCATCTTCTTTTTTTGCATGGAGCTTCCCCACCATCTGATTGCTTGGAGGGCTGCGATCTTCTCGTTTGAATTTCAAATTGTCCTCTCCCTCTATTTAAAGGAAGTTTGACTGAAGTCTCTCCCACTGCTTCAGTTTTTCTTCTTCTTCCCTTTCGCTTTTACTTTTTTGTTTTCTTCTCTAGTTTCTTCACACACCTGTTTCATTCTTGTGCAAAGAAAACAAACAAATGGCGTTTGATAATTTGAATGCAGAGAGGGACTATGACTATGGTGGGGAGGACAGCTCTGCTGAGAAGTCGGGACTCTCCTTTAAGAGGCGGATGCGTGGTGGTGACTTTATTGTGGGGGGGAGCAGGGCCTTGTGATCGAACTTTTACAAGTACCAAAATTCCACACTTGGAATATACAAATCGAATGAGATGTATAATGGCAAGCGGGATCGTTTCTCAGGGAAAGGGAGGATATTTGGCTATAACTAAAATATGTACACTAATCTAAACTACGTGCGGAAAAGTAAAATTCATTTTTGGTTTTGGAATTTGTTTTAACAATTAAACTAAATTAAATTAATCAATCTAAAACAAGTAATTTCAAGGTAAGGTGTGATATATGATGATGGATATTGGGGAATTAAGTTGACAACTAAAAGATTTCCTAATGTAATGAACTAGTCCAATTAAGCACTTTCATCCTACTCAAGGGTTGTTCTTCAATTGATTTTATTCATTAATGTGCAAATTCAAACCTTGACTCAAGTAAGCCCTACTATGAGTCTCGGTGGAAATAGATTCAAGCTCTTACCCAAGTGAACCCCACTATGAGTAATTGCCCAAATAATATTCTTAAGAACAAATTAAAGGTCTTGTACCAAATAACACATACATGCATCAATTTTCAATTTCATATATGCTAAAGATTGGAGAATGAGTTGAAAGCCATTCAAACCCTAAACCACAACCTTTACATGTGAACCATTTTTACCACAAGCTAAATTGAACCCCAATATAAACAAGTAAAATAAAAATGGCAACTTCAAAGCAATGAAATGAAAATATACCAAGAGAAGATTTGATAAATATATGACTAGTTCAAATACATAGGACTATCACATTAGTTGTCTCATCAATTCCCTAATAAAAGGGTTTAGTTACACATAATGAAAATAGAAATGAAAAGAGAAAGATTGTAGAGAAAACCCATAAATATCTTCATAAGTCTTCTTGTTCCTTGATAAGCTTGGAATCTCCTTGACCTTGGTGACTCCTTTCTTCTCTCTTCAATTAATCTTCAAAATGAGGTGGAAGGAATGTTGTTGGAATGAATCAATGGAGCTTTGGAGTGATGGAAGTTAGAGAGAGGTTAAAGAGTTTTAGAGAAAGGATAGGGTTTCATGAAAATGGTGGAGAGTGTCCTGAGAGAAGGAGAAAAGAGGAATATTTATATATGGCCCCATGAGTTAGTGTTGAAATCCCGGTGCTGCTGACGTGGCGCGTGATCGGCGGTTTCAAACGACGGTCAGGCCGCCGAATGGAAACCGTCGAATTGAAAATGGACTTACTGGAATTAATTGGCGGTTGGAACGGCGGTTGAACTGTGGCCACTGAATGCAACCTGACACTTCTGGAATAAAACAACGGTTTCAAACGGCGGCCAGACAGCCGAATTGAACTGCCGAATTCTTCTTTTCTTGCCAAATGACCATTTTGCCCTCAAATGCTCTCCTTTCGCCGCTTTTAGCCCAAAATCACCGGATTTCTTCATTCTTTAACCCAGAATCCAAAAAGTACCTGTACAATCAACATCGAGCCATAAATTTCATGAATTTACTCGAAAGTCAATCAAAAGTATTGGAAATAGGAGGTGTATTTCTATATATGTAATGGCTCGATCACCTTGCCCCGCCCCGGTCGCTCAGGGCGCCATTCTTCGATTGGGACTGGGTTCACGAACTCTCCATCCTCCTTAGTCCACGTCTCTGAGGGGGATGAAGCTAGCAAGGAGGCAATTTATGGCAATAGGGATCGCGGCCTTGACTTTGTGGTCTAAGGAGGAGTCCTTCGTGTGGTCGCGGCCGGCGTAGTGGCAGATCCGCAAGAGCCATTCGAATGCACATCCTTCTGAGTGCACTGTGGGCGTGATGTCCCAGTTGAGGCGTGATTTCAACATCCCCAATGACATGTCGTTTGTGTATGTCAAAATATTTATATTTTGTTCTACCTCGCAAAAGCATGAGTCAAGATACTAGTATAACAACAAGCAAGGGTATTATTCCATAAGAGGTGTAATTCGTCAACTATTCCTAATTTAATTGAATTAGAAAACTGATTAGGGTGTGTGTTGTGTGTGCACTATATGAAATTATTGCTATGAATATGTAAATATTGCTATAAAAATATAAATTATATACAATAGTATTTACAAAGATGGATTGGAGAGATGCATGATATGTGGTTACACTAAGAAGATGACTCCACCATAACAATCACACAAATTCATACAAACATGCTCATCAATGTTGAAAGTCATCCTCACTTAATCCTCACCAATATTCTCTCTCAAGCAGCAAAGGCTATACCCGCATGCACCAATAACCTATCTCTCGATGGTTACCCGAAATTACACACGAGTTCATTAAGAACAATGAGACACATTTAACGACTATACATGCAAAGCCTTGCGTATCTCTACTTACTCTAAATGCAGTGGACATTTAATCGAGCACGTTGTGTGCTTCCCCTCTCGGTCTATCACACCCAACCAAAGCTCATTCAAGTGGTGGCTAATCACTCAAAAGCATTAAGAACTTAAATAACCACTAAATCATCAACAAACTTATTCAATAAAAGAGGCAACAATGCTAGGTTTACATCAAATCCCTAATGAATGAAAGTACACATCAAAGAAGAGATAAGAAATACAAAGAAAAGAAATACAAAAATGAAAGAAAGAAGAACCCATCTGCTACCGGGATTCGAACACTGGGTTTTCTCGGTTGTCAATTGGATGTCTTGACCACTAAACGATCACAGCGAGTCTCCAATCTTCTTGAATGCCCAACTCCCTCATAGATGAGAAAGCTCTCTCCTTTCCTCTATAATCTCCCTAAGATGGATGGCTTAAAGGGGAAATAAGTTCACCAAACAACTATGTACATCAAGTTGATTGTTAAACATTAAGTACATTCAATTTAAGTAAATGGTTCATTCTCTTGTTTAAGGAATTTACCAAAATCAATTTATCACTCAACCCAAGCCATGGGATGATCAATTGTATCTTAAACCAAAGACCCATTAAGCACAAGAATATAGAACTAAAGCTCAATATAGCATATCAGTGCATTAACCAAACTTTTCCCATTCTTTGGAGCTAATTAGTCAAGATTATGCCAAAAGCACAACCCTAACTTTCAAACACTCAAATCATTATAAACATGGCATTTTGGATCATCCACCAACATATATACAATCATGGGTTGTTACATTACACTACTTCTAAGTTAAGTTATTATACTCCTAATCCCATTCATGAATACACATCAATTTCTAACCTCCATACACATGTATATCATAATAAAAAATTAAATCATGGACATAACAAAGAATAGAACAAGACCCAAATGAATTTAAGAACAATCATATATAAATATCACAAGTGAAGATTTACAAATATTCCCAAATGGGGATTAAACATGAAAGAAAACAAGAAATACAAGAAGAGATAAGTTGTAAAGAAAACCCTTGAAGAAATCTCCTCCAAAGCCTCTTCATTTTCTTGATGTTGCTTGGCTCATTTTTGGGTAAGGGAGCCCTATTTTCTCCTTGAAATCTACTATAAGATGGGTGGAAAAAGTGTAGAAGATGGAGGTGGAGATGTATGGTGAGCTCCTATGGGAGCTTGAAGCTTATCTCTTATTTGGGGAAGAAGATGAAGGAGGAAAAAGAAGTTTGTGTAGAGTGTGAGGTCTTGGATGTTGGTGGTTTGTTCTAGGGCTCAAAATGGGATATAAATAGGCTAGGCATGAAATTTGGGCTTCAAAATAGTGAAATGACGAAATTGACCCGTCAAAATCGCGGACTTTTTCATCACTAACCATCAGTCACTAAAATAGGTATAACTCCCTCTAAAAAAAAACTTGGATTCGCAATCCATAAAAACTGATGGAAACTAGATATCTGAGGCTTTCCGAATATGTGTGGATCTCAATATAGTTCGATCCAAGAAGGGAGATATGACCCCTAAATATGGATGTTTTGCATGAGCCTTTACAATTTCAGCCCTTTTAGCTTCAAAATCTCTTCAATTAATCTCTAACATCTTATTTAGAGATTATTACCTACCCAAAGCTCACAAAACATATCAAATAACATAAATGCCCAAGAAACGAGTGAAAACAATAGGAAATGAGGGCCACACCAAGTGTAGAAATGGATATTATCATGTGTGTGCACTTAATCTCTTCAAGAGTACAAGTCAAGTGATATACCTTTGAGGCTCTTGATCTTGAAGCACTTGGGATGTCGGGAAGCTTTCCAAACACGATCATGAACTTCGATGACCACATAAAGAACCTAAGCTACCCTTATAAAAATATCCCATTGTGGTTTGTCAGGGAAATAAGTCAATTACAAAATTGTGGGACTTACAGACTCATTAAACCCATCAAGCCCACTAGGGCCAAAATCGAATTGAATCGAACCGAACCTATCAAAATCAGTTTAGTTCAATTTGGTTCTCATATATATCTTAATCGGTTTAAACTAGCTTCATTTTGTGTAAATCGAAATATTTTCGATTCAGTTCAATTTTGCCCAAAACCGAACTTTGTCCACCCCTAACTATCTTATAAAGATCTCACTCAAATTCTATTTATTATTTTTTCAATCTTGTCTCTTGCAATAAAATCATAATCATAACCTCTAAAAACGTGATTAGTCTTTTTTAATCATGAATTCACACTACTAAACTCTAAAATTTCATTGTTTATTTAAATCTATAAATTCATTCTTACAAAATCAAAGGGTTTAATCATGAATAAGCTAGGGATGAAAATAGACTTAGGTGGTTATTTGTTTCTGTATCTTAAGTCATGTAAGAACTTAATGTTTTTTAAGATATGACTAATGTTAGCCTGCCCAAAATCATACCCAAATGATATGACATGTGAGTTGTCATTACATAATCTCATGATTAACACAAGATGTTGACAACTCATAGGCCACATCATTTAGGCATTGTTTTGGACAACCTAATATTACTCTTAACATATTAGTACGTCTTAAAAATTAAGATATTCTAACATATTTGTTTTCTCATTGCTTATTAAAGCGTAAAGATTTTACTTTTTTTCATTTATAACCTTCCAATATCTTAAGTCATATAAGAACTTAATTTTTTTTTAATTACTAATGTATTTTATAATTTTGTTTTAATTAATAAACATAAATACAAATTGGAATTATTATTATAAATTTAAAATAAAAATATTATAGTTTTTAAAATAATAAAATAAATTATTAAAATAATATGTTGGCCTTTAAAAAAAATGGGAAATCGAATTGAGGAGGTTGACCTCCTCTATCTCCGGTAGCAAGAGGCGGGTGAACCTCCTACAATAGGTGGAGGCCGTCGATAGTCTCCTGAAACAGTATGGAGGCCGCCAACGGCCTCCATACACGGATTTATTGAGTTATTGTAATTTTACCGTTTTAGAAAATTTAGGTTAATGTGAGATATATCGCTATTACAAAATTTAATTTATAAATTACATTTAACAGATTTAACTATTGTAAAAATAGAATTCTTGCATAATTCATTTTCAAAACAAGAAAAACAAGAAAGAATTCTTGCATAATTATTGGCTTTTAACTTTAGAGAATACAACTATTTAAGAAAATTTATTAGAAAAATGGCTGCACATTTCCCCTTTCACGTGCGTGTGCGTGTGCGTGTGCGTGTATGTGACAAGCAATTGAGTTTCACCTCTACCTATTAAATCACGCAGCGTAGGAAGACACATTCCTTGTAGTGGGAATTGCATCATAGACTTTGTATTCATATGTAATGGTTGATCTTGAAAAAGTCCCAACAGACCCCTGATCCAATCGATGTTAGTTATATATTTTACAGTGTTCTTACTACATTACTCTTCCAATTACGTACAAAGAACACCTTAAATTATAATTCGTTCAAACTAAAAATTTGAACAAATAACTACAATTTTATTTTTATTTTGAATTTTGTTTATGCAAAAGATACACGGCTATAATTAATTATCAAACATTGAAACTCTATTAGTTTATTTACATTTGTTTACATCTCTCTTTGGAATCTCCCATTGAACCATTGTCGAAATCAAATTAATTTTGTTTACTTTGATTACATATATCTAGTCAATTGATTTTTTTTTTTTTTTTTTAACATCTCTCTTCCAATTTTTCTTCCATGGAACCACTGAAAAAATCATGTCAAATTTGTCTACTTTCAAGAGTTGCATGTATTCATATGTAACAGTTGATCATGAAAAAGTCCCAACAGACCCCTGATCCAATCGGTGTTAGTTATATATTTTACGGTGTTCTTACCACATTACTCTTCCAATTACGTACGAAGAACACCTTAAATTATAATTCGTTCAAACTAAAAATTTGAACAAACAACTACAATTTTATTTTATTTTTGAATTTAATTTGTTTATGCAGAAGATATGCCACTATA
This sequence comes from Acer yangbiense, assembly GCA_008009225.1. Classification (NCBI taxonomy): domain Eukaryota; kingdom Viridiplantae; phylum Streptophyta; class Magnoliopsida; order Sapindales; family Sapindaceae; genus Acer; species Acer yangbiense. The sequence goes on along the minus strand of CM017766.1, from coordinate 14,984,343 downwards.
ATTAATTAGTGAACATTGAAACTCTATTAGTTTATTTACATTTGTTTACATCTCTCTTCGGAATCTCCCATTGAACCATTGACGAAATCAAATTAATTTCGTTACCTTTTTTTTTTGGTAAGAGGGAGGGCAGAGCCCAGCGAACAAAGAAAACTAGCAAATAGGCACAAGCCTAGCTGCAGTAAGACCCTTACGGTCATCTTCCAAGACACCAAGAATCTGAGGATGAGGGTTCTCAAAGTAAGAGATTCCCAGATCTAAAGAGTGACCCATCTTGGCCAAAGTCAGCAACCCTGTTGCTCTCTCTATACACATGTTGGATGCTACAACTCCAATCATTGTTGATCAAAGATCTGCAATCATGTAGAATACAAAACAGGGGATGATTCTTGGGGGGGTTGTTGCTCAGCAGAAGCACAACAGACTGAGAATCAGTCTCAATAATTACTTTCTTAAAACCAGCCTTCCATATGATCTTCAACCCTTCAAAAATGCCCCAAAGCTCAGCTTCAATGACACTGCCCACACCCTTGTTCAAAGCAAAACCACCTAGCCAGTCCTTCATGTGGTTTCTGATGACACCCCTCACATAAATGAATCCGAGATCCGGGATCAGACTACCATCAACATTAAGCTTAATCCAGTCATAAGAAGGGGGTGACCAAGAGATTAAGCCATTTTCCAAACCATTCTTTTTCTCAATATCAGCATTGGCATTCAACCAATCATTAACAAACTGAATAATAATCTTACCAGTATTAAAAGGAAGCTTAAAGTTGAGATCAAATACATTCTTGCATCTCCATTTCCAAACATACCAGAGGATCACAGAGAAGAGGAGGTATCCCTAAATTTTTCCCATGATCAGAGTATTACAATTCAGATTTTGGAACATCCAGTCACACCAGTCAGCCCTATACAACCCATCTCCAGTAATCCCCTTGCAAATATCTTTCCAAATTTTAATAGTTTCATCACAATACCTAAACACATGATCAGCATCCTTACAATGCTTCATAAATCTTTTGCAGGTGGTGTCCACAGTGAACCCCCTGACAGCTCTACTCTCATTAGTAAAAAGCTTACCATGAAGCATAGTCCAAATAAAGTGTCGGACCCTATGAGGGAGTCTTAGCTTCCAAATAAAGCTCCATTTCCAATTGAGAACATCCTCCTCCTTGAAATGACCCTCATAAGCACTTTTAATAGAGAACTCCCCATTTTTAGACAAACCCCAAATGACTTTATCAACCCCACTTTGAGCTCCACTAGTATGGATACTAGCAATTTGGTGCACAATATTCCAAGGCAAAACCGAATTCAGTTTTTGTAAGTCCCACTCCCCATGATTCAAATAGTCACTAACTTTTTCAAAAATCTGATCAAAGGATAAGGGAAGAGTTGCATAACTCTGTAGCTAACCCATATTGAGAATCCAATCATCAGTCCAGAAAGCCACCTGACACCCAATTCCAACTATCCATTTCAGACCTTGTATCAAGAGTTTAGCTCCAAAACAGAATCCCCTCCAAGTACTAGAACAATTACTTGTGTTCTTAACATCACTTTCAGCAAAAAAATTCTTTTTAGCATACTTATCAATCATCATACTACTCCATAAACCCTTCTCATTTTGATGAAGTCTCCAACCTGCTTTTGCAAGTAACGTCTGGTTCATCAACTTAGTTTTTTTGATACCAAGACCTCATTTGCACTTCGAAAGGCATACAGTGTCCCAACTAACAAGATGGATCATCTTGTTTTCAGCCATGTGACCCCATAAGAAATCTCTATTTAACTTATCAAGTTTAGAACAAACATCTGAAGGGAGCTTGATGGTTTGCATAGCATAGATAGGGAGGGCTAAAGAAACAGCCTTAATGAGTGTACACCTACCAGCAAAGGAGAGGGAGGCACATTTCCAAGGCACCATTCTCTATTGAGCTTTCTCAAAAATCTCCTTGTAAGTGGCCTTGGTGATTCGACCATGGATGAGAGGTACACCAAGGTACTTACCTAAATTCTTAGTTAGAGGGGATCCACAGATATCAGCCATCTCCTTGGCTAAGCTGTTGGAAATGCTATTAGAACAGAAAATACTTGACTTAGGGAAACTAATATGTTGACCCGAAAGCTCACAAAAGCTATCAATGCAATCCCTCATGACTTGGGCTTGTTGAACCGAGGCTTGCTCGAAGAGAATAAGATCGTCGGTAAAGAACAGATGTGAGATAACATGGTGAAAGTATACAAACGAAGTTAAATAGCTTAAAGCATACCTAGAGGGGGGTGAATAGGTTTTTACGCCTTTTTCGATCCCTTGAACAAAATTTCGTTTGTCCCTCAAGGTAGCCTTACATACAACACATAAACTATAAATCCATACATAGACAAGATAAGCATATGATCATATAAGCATAGTCTATGAATATCAAAAAGTTGTATGAGGTATAAGAACACATAAACTTAACATCAAAAGGATACTTGTATTTCAATATTTGTTCAATGCATTACAAGTATGATCAAATAATACTATACACAAGAAATACAATATACAAAAAAATTATATTTACAAGTAAGATCAAATGACTAAATTCACAAATCACACTTTACAAAATCTTGTTACAAAATATATCACAAGTGAATATTATGCAATAAGACAACAACATACACATATACAAATATAAGAGATAGAGATAGGAAGAATTAACACAAGAGATTTTTTAACGTGGTAAAACCTCCAAGGAGGAAACATCCACGGGTTGAACCACAACCATTGGGTATTTATATATATTGGAAGGTAAATTAGAAATTCCACACAGTGACCAATCTTTAGCTCACCCAACCTAGTGGAGTCTATGTCTACCCAACCCTATTGGAAAGTACGAAATCCCTCAATGATATGGAGCCACCATATATTGGACAACATACAAAACCAACATCGATGGAAGATAAGAAATTCCTCAAGAGTGCATACATATCCCATGTACCCCGCTCTTTTGGAGTCTATGTCTATCCATACGCCTAGGCCTACCAACATACAAGCCAACTCCCTATCCAAGGCACTCATGCCTCTAGGGAGCCTCTCATGGATGACTATCCGAGTCCTTCCGACTCTAGCCATGACTTCTTGCTCGGTTATCCGGACCTCACGTCCTAACCAAGACTTCCTTGCTTGACTATCCGGACCCCTCGTCCTAGTCAAGACTTCATGCCTTTTACAAGGACTTCCTAGTGTAATCATGTGAATGCAAATGATGCAAACAATCAATTCAACATAGAACATGTGATCAATACATTCTATGGAACAACTAGTCCTAAACATGTGAGAACACAAGTAAAGTAATCTAGATGCCAAAACATGAATTAAACCTAGAGCATGTGAAAAGCATCTAACACAAAAGCTCATAGTTCTATTCATACTGTTAACCGCCATAATTGGAGGGGATCAAAAAAGAATTTTCCACTAGCTTACAGGAGAAAGCCGGGATCCAAAGTAGAAGCGAAAAGATATCCGGGTACCCAACCTGCTAGCTGACAGGCTAGAAAAAGAGCCTTTACCCACCCCAGCCAGGTCCAGAATCCCCGGGACCATGAAAAACACAAGGAAGCCAAAAATAAGCGGAGGCCTGGAAGACACAACCATCACGAGATCCTGGCATCCAACTACCCCGAGTACCCCGATACCCGAGTATCCTAGTACCCCGCTACTTGAACCCCCGATATCCGCGAACATCGTTTTAAAAGGAGCACGAGAGACGCAGGATACCCGAGGTACCCCGACCAGTGAAACACGTGACATACACACGGCAAGACAAATACCAGGATCCCAGTAGACCGACCCCGCTGAAGCAGGAGGGGGGCACCCCGAAGAGTAGACTACATATAAAAACAGGCACTAAAACGTCACCGTTCAAGATAAAAACTCAAGCTGCAACGCGGCATTCATTCCCACCAATTTAGTATCCTATTTTAAATAGAAATCAACTCATTTGGGGACCGGAAAAGAAGGAATCACTAGGTTTTTTGGAATCAATCTCCCAACGAATTCGTCTGAATCCAAAGGAAGACCCGTGTATCACTGAAACCCTAGACCAAGGTTCTAGGAGTGCTCAGCAAGAAAGCGGGCCTATATATCGATCGTATGATCATAGGAAAAGAGATCGAAACCCTAATTCACTTTTTCTACTTATCAACAGGCACGAAAAGCTTCATCTTCATCGTTTTCCCTTAGACTTTATTTTCTTCCATGCTATAATATTGATAGTCCAATTACCAAGTTGTAAAGATCGTATTTCACATCGACATATTTATATATAATCAGTCTTTCAGCTTTCATACATCCTCCATATGAGAAATACATCCTTCCTTCTACTTGCATTTTACCATAATGTCGGATTCGTGATTCCCAGCGGGGTACAGGCTACTAAGTATCTCGCTGGCCCAGTCAATCCCGATCCGGGTCATACAAGCAATATCCCGCCTAGCAGATTCCAAAAGAACTAGCGGGGTATAAAGTATCCCGCTAGCCCAGGTCTAATTAGATCCGGGTCCATACTATACCGTTATTTCTAAGTTGCACCCCGGTGACAATTTTGGGTTAACACTTTGGCGTCGTCTGTGGGAAGGAACCCCCCACCATTAACACACTTTCAAGTTCAACTCAGAAGAAAATAAAAGATAAGGCTCCGATCCTCCCAAAGGCAGCCAGAAGCTAGTCCCTCAGGTTCCTATTCCCTCGCTTCCACCCAGAGAAATCAAGGGAAAAAGAAGGGAACTAGAAGCTAGATCCCGGTACCAGTCCCGCCGCCTAATCCCGAATTAGCACCACAAGACCCTACGGTCCCTGGAGCGACTCGGGAAGCCATAGAGCAACACTCTGCTGCCTATGTGGAGAGTGTCCGCCTTCGGATGATCACCTAGGGGATACCCTTTGAAGCACCCAGACTGGTAGAAAGAGCAGGACCAAGTACCCGGGCACCGGTGTTTGACAGACTCAGGCTGCCTTTACCAACACGGAATCATCCCGAAGATCTCAGACATCGATTGGTGAAATCAGCTATCGATATCCCACTAAGAGGGGCCCAGTCAACAACAAGGCTGGCGGTAAGGAAAAGGAATCCCCAGCCCGACACAGATGGCAGTACTGGATCTAGGAGGGACCAGCGGGGTACTCGTCGGCAGGAAGGCCGTAAGGAACCTGATGGGAAATCAGGAACCTCGGACAGTGAAGACTCGGTGGCACAATCCAGACACAACGGATCCAAACGCCTTGAGGATCAGATGGCTAAGATGGCAAAAGAGCTCGAGGAATTGAAGAAAGGAAAACAATGGGATACTCGGAAGAACCCATTGGGGGAGATGAACGCGCCATTTTCCAGGAGGATTCGAGAAGCCGAGTTGCCCTTTAAGTTCAAAATGCCCACTAAGAAGTATTCTGGATCGGAGGATCCCGTGAGTCACATGGAGAGCTTTGTCCACCAGATGGAAATCCAAAACGCTACCCGGTCAGCTATGTGCAGGATATTCCCTTCAACACTAACCGACTGTGCCAAGACTTGGTTCAGAAAATTACCCCCGGGAAGTGTAGATTCATTTGCAAAGCTCACTACCGACTTTTATGCTCAATTCCAAGGAATCAAGCCTCGCTCCAAGGATCCCTTCCTTCTGCAATATGTGTTCCAGGAACGGGGTGAGATGCTGAGATCTTACGTAGAAAAATTCCACAAGGAAGTGATCCAGATGGGAGTATTCACCGAGAAGGAAACCCTTGCTAACTTCAGAAGAAACTTGTGGGCTGGCAGGTTATTCCGATCGTTTGCCAAACACCAGCCTGAGACATACCAGGAGGCCTATGATAGGGCGCTGGAGCAAGTGGATATAGATGAGTAGCTCCGAATTAAGGTTGAACACGATGAAGCACGGACATCTAAGCGGTTAAAGAAGGAATCTCCTAAGTCGGCACCTACAAAGAGAGTCCAGAACCCTCCTCTGAATCGATCTACGTACCGGCCGTCGCCTCCTCAATACCGGGAAAGATACCCTGCAAGAAGGACTCCACCCCGAGTAACTCCCCCGCTGAGAGAGGTAGCCCGCATATCAATGGAGGAAGACTGGTATAACCATTACACTCCTCTCAATGCCTCTCGGGAAACCATATACCTAGCCATCCGCAATAAGGGCTTGCTCAGAAAGCCCGATCCAATAAAAGTCCCTGCTGATCAAAGAAATCGTTACAAGTATTGTGACTTTCATGAGGATGTCGGGCATAACACATCTGAGTGCTATAGCCTCCGCAACCAGATTGAGAGTTTGGTAAGATGAGGACTTTTAACGGAATTCTTGCAACGAGTACGAGACAGCATTAAAATGGGAAAGGAAGTACAGAAGGAGATGCGGGATGTAGAAGAAAGGAGGAAAGACGGAGGAAAGACGAAGGAAAGGATTTGATGCAACAGATCCATGTCATCCATACCATCAGTGGAGGACCAACTCTGGCTAGGACGTACAACAATTCAAGAAAGAATCATGCTAGGAAGATCCCAAAACTCACCACTGGCCAGGATGTGCTCTGGGTATCTCGGGGATCCCGGGAATACCCGCGGTCCGCGCAGATCATTTTCACCGAGGATAATGCCTACAACATAGTACAACCCCATGACGATCCAATGATGATCACGGTTCAGATTGTGAATTGTCGGGTCAACCGCATCCTTGTAGACACCGGGAGTAGTGTGGACATTCTGTTTAAAGGAGCATTAGAGAAGCTCAACCTGAAGAATCCCTGTTACAATAGCTGCACTACACCTTTATACGGATTTACAGGGGACTCTGTGATGCCGGTAGGAACACACATCTTGCCCGTGATAGTCGGGGAAGCCCCCCTCCAACAGAACATTATGACTGAGTTCATCGTGGTAGACACCCCATCCGCTTATAATGCAATCTTAGGAAGACCATTTTTATCAGGCATTAGAGGAGTCTTGTCCATTTATCACAATGTCCTGAAGTTTCTGGTTGGGACCGAAGTAAGAGAAATCAGGGGAGACCAGCAAGCAGCCCGCACATGTTATGCAGTGTCTGCCAACCCTGCTGCATTGGCAAGGCAATATGCCCACGTCATCCATAAACCGGGTCTCGGGGAGGTATAGTTGGAAAGCACATAACAGTTTGGAAATAAAGGTGAGTACCCGGTGTGTTACCTCAGGAAGAAAGGGTCACTCTAGGAGGACTTAGTCTCAAGACTTGAAAAAGGATGTTAGCTTGGTTGGTGTATTTCTGATGTGTACACCCCGATCTTTTTCTACTTTGTATTTGTTTTTGAGAAAATCAATAAAGTCAGTTTTAGTGTTCCTAATTTCGCCTAAGCAAGTCTTCATCGTTCCATTTCGCCTCGAGACCAGGAAAAGCCATATGGCGTTCCTATTGCCTTGGTCGGGGTATACCCTCCTCCAAGAAGGACCTGGTGCTCAAATGTATAAGGTGTGTAGTCACTGGCCAGAATCTATCTCATCAAGACCAAGAGAACCTATATGGGCCTCCTGAAGCCTCTGACGGGGAATACCCCCCTCCAGGATGAACCTGGTGTCAAAGTAGCCATAGCTGCTTGCCAGGACAGTTCACCAAGAAGCCAAGATACTCCATCCGGATACACGATATCTTTCTGCATCGTACTACCATTTCTCCTTGTTACATTCGAAGGTCTGAGTTGAAATGGCTTTAGTAGCCGCTCAGAAATAAGGCATCAGGGAACTAGGCCATTACACCTGGGAGCCAGACGTTTCACCTTGATAGGTGACTAAGATGAAACCATCACCAGAGTTCACAATAAAAAATTTAGCAAAGTTAAATGAGCAATGGTCAGACATGATATCTAACAGCTGATTTCTACCCCTTCGCAAGTATACGAATCATTGGCCACGTATAGTGGTTACGAGTAAGGGTATCGTTCCCACAGAGGAAGTATGGTACACTTAAAGTTGGTTCTACGCCTTATGTTATAGTCAATCTATTTACATTATAAACACTAATTACATGCAAGAAAATAAAGGGAAGATGGTGGCAAGGCAAGTTAACTAACTAAGTTTACACTAAGATTGCTTTTATCTAAATTAAACTAAGATTGCATAAATTAACTACAACTAAGGGTTGTCATTCCTTAGCAATTAATTAACCTAATCAACTAAGTTAACAGTACTACTATTATCTAAATTAAACTAACTAACTTAACTAATTACCACTAAAGCAATATTGGTCATGCAAGAGTGGTAATGAAAGTGAGTGGTATGGGAAATAAGATGTTAGGATGTTGGTGTACAAGTTCAATCACCTAATTACTAAGTTGATTTCAATTAAGTACATATGTGGTCTTAAACCTTGAATAAAGACCAATACATAAATAGTCATTCATGTATTATCTAAATTGTATTATATGTTAATTAATTGATTAATTAAATCAACACATACATGAAATGAAGATCAACATAGATAATCAACAAATATCATAGATAATATTACAAGTACACCAAATCCCAACATCAATAGTTTAGTTACACATATAATTACAAGCTAAAGGAAATAAGAGAGAAAGAGAGACAACCCAATATCTTGGAGAGTCTTCACAACAAAACAAGCTCCTCTTGCTTTCCAAAGCTTGGAATCCACATGCAACCAAAGTTTACTAACTAACTAAGGTGGGTTGAGTGTTCTTGGTGTGCTTCTAGGTTATTCTAAGCTATTTAGGAGTAATATATGACATATGAAGGTAAATTTGGATATTAGGGATGTGTTTTAGGTTTAGGGAAGATGATTATATATATAGGGGAGCGTGGGCGTGAAAGGAGCTTGAGTCGGTCAAGTTAGTGAGTTCAATCCACCAAGCTCGCGGGTTTGTTCCCGCTGTCGGAAGTCACCGCAGAAAAATGGATGTTTCCCGCGAGTTTGTACCTTCTGGACTGCGGGAAAGAAGCCGTTTCATGAACCCGTGGTCTTCCGGCAAGCTTGGACGTTCTGGATTGCAGGCAAGAAGCCGCTCAACCATGCTTGGAAGCTTGCATTTCCATGGAAGTTGGTGGACTTGGAGGACATGGAAAATGTTTACATGGAGGCTTGAAAGTGAGTCCATCGTGACCGGAAGGAGGAGGGTAGCCGATCTGGGCGGATATCACTGGAAAATACGTCAAAAAACGGTCAAAATCGGTCGGGTAAGTCGCCGGGTCGACCGGGTCTGAACCGGGTCATTTACGGGTCGGTTCGACCTGGCTGCATGAAGAAGACAACCTACGTCAGGCTGACGTCAGGCTTGCGCAATCACTCCTCAAAACGACGTCGTTCTGCGTGACGTGGCAGCTGATGCTGTGTGTGGCTGGCTTTTTACAATCTGTATCCCTGATCTTCTCCTTATTCATAGAATATTCAATATTATCCCTAATATTGCACTTTTGCCCCTGAATTGTCCAAAATGACAACAATACCTCTGAACTTCCCTAATCACCTGAAACACTTATTTATCCGTTAAATACCCGGTTTTACCCGAGAAACAAGTACAAAAAGATAGGAAAATGAAGCCCTAAATGTGAACATTTGGAGCGCGATCAAAGACCTACGAGCAAGTTAAGATGGAAGCTATACAGAAGTCAGGGTAGTCTTTACTTGGATCACGTTCAAACATACAAGTATCACTCGGGAACAAGGCATAAGTCCACAAGCAAGTGTATGAAGAAAGGAAATGACCGTAAAAAAAAAAAAAAGGGGATGATATTCATTAAGCCAAGCAGGGTGCCCAATTCCCGTTACAAGGCTACAAATGAAATTACAAAAATTGCTTGTGGATGATAAAATGAAATATATACAAGTTACATATCATTCCCCCCCACTTCCTCTCCCGCTTACTTTTCCTACTGGGATCTATCTATTTGCTCCCCTCTGGGCTGCCCATCCTGCCTGGTTTCGCCCACTCCTTCTGCTACTTGGCTCCCATCTGCAACCTGAGAAGGATCATCTCCAAGCACCCCTGCTTCAACAGGGAATTCAACTGTCCCGATCTCGTGGGTAGAGCCTGACCTTGTTTTTTCTTGAGTAAAAGGAGGATACTGTGAACCCACCTCAACGTTTTCCCCAGATCCGGTAACAGGAGGAAGAGAAGATGAACCCTAGATAGAGGCATCCTGAAGGGGACCTCCCTAATCGGGGCTAGCATCAGAAAGAGCAGCGGCCTTCGCCATAATTTGGTCTCGATCCCAGCCCAAAGGAGTCAACAAATCGAAATGATGAGGGAAAGCCTTGGCAACCTCGTAAGAGGCAGTAAAATATCCATCCGTGAAGGAAGAATCCATCCGGGATTCTAAAACCTTCACGGAACCCCGTAGGAACCGGTTCTCATCCAGGAGGACTGCCATCTCTGCCTTGACGAATTCCCTCTCAGCTTTGCGCCGAGTAGAAACGATGGTTTCTGTGTCATAGGCGCGCTATATCCTTTCCAGCTCCACTAGAGCATCCTGCCTCCCAGATTCAGATTCGGCCGCAGCTTTCACCAAGGAAGCAACGTTCTCTTCAGCCCGAGCCAGCTTGTCCTTGGTTTCCTCCACTTGGGCCCGAAGGGCCAAATTGGCCTCCCTTAAGGTCGACGCTTACTGCCCCATAGCTAAGGCAAACTTGAAGCTCTATATAAGAAAGGAAATTAGTACCTAAAAGGAAGTTATATGTAACAAGCAAGAAAAATTGCAAGTATATACCTCGGTAAGCAAGGCGGCTCCCTTGGTAACTAGGATATCCGTCGGCAAGGAGGACATCTGATGTAGGCCTCCTCCAAGACAGGCTGCTATGAATTTAGAAACGATGTCGTCCTGGCCGCCATCTTGCAGCCTTGACCCAGAAGGGAGATCAGTGGAAGGAGGTCTGGGGGCGGATGCTTTAGCTTTCTCCATCTTGGCAGGCTTGTCCTTCTCCACCCCTATAGCCCGCCTAGCTGAAGGAACCCGAGAATGAGGAGAGCCTGCCGCGACTGCAGACTTAGGGGCAACAACCTTAGCAGCCGACTTTGCCTTGGGGACTGAGGAAGTTTTGACTTTAGCTGCATTTGCCAACATCTCACTAAGAGAGGGGCAAGCAATGATCTTCGTCAACAAAGGACCTGGGAAACGAAGCGTCGACCCCGCCAAGGTAGAAGGGGAGGAAGGTGCGGGGGGGAACAACCCCGAGGTGACCCCGGCGCCAGGAGGAGAGGGGATAGGAGAGCGGGATGTCTGGGAAGCCGGGATTAGAGGTCCCGAAGTAGAAGGAGAAGATGTTGGAAGATGGACTGCTGAAACTGCAAAAAAATATATATATAAGAAAGTATATGATAATAAACATAGAAAGAGAGAATGAAGGATATTGGCAAAACACAATCACTCACCCGGTTCAACGACAGATATCCTCAAATACCTCTCTAGCCGGGCTCCTTCGAAGGAGTCACAAGAGGGGTATTGCATGTTAATATAACCCCGCTTCAGGATCCTCGTCAGGATCCCCCTGGATTCAGGAGACAACTCCTTTGAAATCCATTTGTCTTTTGGAGAAAACCGGGTGGGAACGGAGTATTCGGTTCCCCCGATGTGTACCGAGCGGCCCCACTCCCCTTCGACTACTATCCATTCGTCCTTCCAGTGTGGATTATATTTCACATTTGCCCCAGGTATGACGAACTTCATTTTATTGCTGGGTCTCAAATAAAACTGACCCCGGGGTCACAAGCTGGCCACCTGGTAGATGTAGCGGATCTCGTCCATGCCTGCTTCCCTCTGAATGTTATCCCTCTCACATTGCTCTCTCCAGAGCACCAAGAACCCCGTCAAGTTTTTCCAAAACCCAGGAGAAATCTGGAGTTAGGCTAGTTCCAAGGCTATAAGAATTCTACGGAGTGAGGGGTGAAGCGGAAGCCGGACCCTGCATTCGAAGGCGGCTACATGGATCAGCAGACGACCTTTAGAAGGGTTATAAACGTCATAACCCCGATGAGGAAGAGACAGCTAGAGGTAGTCCGGTATCCTAAAAGTCTTCCTCAATCGAATAAGAGTGTCGAATGTACAGACGGAGTCTGGGACAATCCGGCCATCATGGAAGGAGGACAATGGGCCTATGTGAACCCAAGTTAGACCGATAGTCGGGGCGTTCCCCTCATCTGCCTCGATTTCAGCCTCGTCGTCGTCTTCTTCTTCTTTATCAACGATTCAGGCTGAGTCTTCGAGCCCAGTGCCATAACCCAACCCGATTCTTTGATTCTTGCTAGGACGACGGCGTTTTAGCGGAGTACTGTTATCAACGACGTCGCCCTCGTCCCGACCTCGTTTCGGCTCTTTAGACTGAAACAAATTATAGCACGGTGTGTATAAAACTATCTAAAGGGGGTGAATAGATTTTAAGCTTATTACCCAATTTTTTGTATTAAGTCAAAATTACAAATTTACCCCTAACTAGATAAAGCAACAAATCAAGTATAAAATGCGGAAATTAAATAAGACTTGATTTTTACGTGGAAACCCTCACGGGAAAAACCACGGGCTAGTAAGTAAGCCACACTCGAACCTCGAATCCACTAAATGTGCAAAATGATTACAACCTAATCCCGGAAGTAATCACACACCTACCTAATCCCGGTATGAGTGAACCTAGTCCAATTTGCTTGTGATCTAAGCAACCTAATCCCGGATGCTACACACAAGACTTACTTTCTCTTTGAAGAGAATAACAACCCTAAGTGAATATATGAATATCCAAATGCAACATAGAGCAAGGGAAACCCTATATGCTTATCTAAGATGATTAATATGCAATTAGAACAATCCTAGATATCAAAACTAAATGACATGTTCAATCAAATAGTTTAGCTAATCAAGATTAAGCACAAAACCTAATTAGCTATCACAATACAACTTCTCAAACATACATCATACTAATCTCAAACTTGTATTCAAAGTATATAAAATAACATACAAGTAATTAATTGAGATTGCTTGTTAAGAGAAACACAAAATATGTAAGATATTAGTGAAAAGCTTACCAAGCAAAGTATGATGAAGAATCCATGCAAGATGTCATCTAGATGATCAAAGATGATGCTAGATGATGATTGATGATCATGAAAAAGTGTTTGAGTGATTAAAAATTAGTTCTTTGGAATTTTTCTTCTCTTTGAAAAATATCCTAAGTATGGAATCTGAATATGAACTCTCTTCATTGACCTAAAGTCAAAGTGGCATATATATAGGGGGCCAAAACAAGGTGTGGTCGTTTTGATAAGTTGGCCTCATATTTGCCTTGGGCGCTGTACGTAGAGTGCCTCTTGTACAACGCTTGTATAGCGCCCCAACTCTGTTCTCACAGGAAAACAGAGTGGCGCTGTACGTAGAGCGCTTTGTACAGCGCCTGTACAGTGACCCAACAGCGACCGAATTAAATCGATCAGGTCTGAACAGCGCTCAATGGGCGCTGTTCGTACAGCGCTTCTGTAGAGCGCTTTTGGGAGCGCCCAATACAAAAATGCAATCCTAAGTCTAAGCATGACAAGACAATTAGATATGCAAGATGCAATCAAACTAACATGCAAGAAAAGATGTTAATGAACATTAATGCACAAAAATAAGACACACAACATACAAGTATTAAACAAATGCATGAGTTGTGAGTGTGTGCAACTATCTCTTCAAGACAAGTAAGCACAAAGAAATATACCTTCGGTGCTTATCAATACGAGGTCTTCAAAGGGCTTCGAATAAAAAACCCGATACCTAGGCTACCCTTACAAAGAACCCCAACATGTGGTTTGTCCACGAAATAAGCCAATCAACAAATGGGAACCTTACATAGACGACGGGGAATCTTCACCTGATCCCATTCGTCCCTCATCAAGCATCTCGTCAATACTGTCAGGAAGATTCGGAGAAGAAGGTAGGGGTTAGCAAAGACCGTCAGGCTATCTTCTGGGAGGACCGGCGTAGAAGCTGGTTTGTTGGAAGGTGAGGCCATTTGAGTAAGAGAAGAAAAGCCAAGAGGATTCTTAAAGGAGAAAGAAGAAGAAACAGAAGCTCTGGAAGGTTCAAATAAGCATAGGCGTGTGAGGGAAGAAGGAAGGGTGCATTTATAGGTAAAGACGGGCAGATATCGAGGTAGAGGAAGAGACGGAGTCGGAGATGAATCATGACAGTTTCGAGGGAATCGCGATAAAAACAGCCAATTTAAAATCTGAAGACAGACATTATCTAACACGTGGGTCAAGCATTAAATGCGATCAAATCCAAGAAAGATACTCTCATCAATTGTGGAAGCCAGTCGGACGAGACTAGACAAGCGGACAAGACGGAAAATCCTTCGAGTGGACAAGGGAACCCTGACTCCAACCCCTGCAAGACACCGGTGTTCAAGTCAGGGGGGACTTCTGTTAACCGCCATAATTGGCGAGGATCAAAAAAGAATTTTCCACTAGCTTACAGGAGAAAGTCGGGATCCAAAGTAGAAGCGAAAGGATGTTCGGGTACCCCGCCTGCTAGCTGACGGGCTAAAAAAAGAGCCTTTACCCACCCCGGCCAGGTCCAGAATCCCCGGGACCATGAAAAGCACAAGGAAGCCAAAAATAAGCGGAGGCCTGGAAAACACAACCATCACGAGATCCTGCCATCCAACTACCCCGAGTACCCCGATACCCGAGTATCCTAGTACCCCGCTACTTGAACCCCGATATCCGTGAACATCATTTTAAAAGGAGCACGAGAGACGCAGGATACCCGAGGTACCCCGACCAGCGAAACACGTGACATACATATGGAAAGATAAATACCATGATCCCAGTAGACCGACCCCGCTGAAGCAGGAGGGGGGCACCCCGAAAAGTAGACTACATATAAAAACAGACACTAAAACGTCACCGTTCAAGATAAAAACTCAAGCTACAACGCGGCATTCATTCCCGCCAATTTAGTATCCTATTTTAAATCAAAGTCAACTCATTTGGGGACCGGAAAATAAGGAATCACCAGGTTTTTGGGGATCAATCTCCCAACGAATTCGTCGGAATCCAAAGGAAAACTCGTGTATCACTGAAACCCTAGACCGAGGTTCTAGGAGTGCTCAGCAAGAAAGCGGGCCTATATATCGATCGTATGATCATAGGAAAAGAGATCGAAACCCTAATTCACCTTTTCTACTTATCAATAGGCATGAAAAGCTCCATCTCCATCGTTTTCCCTTAGACTTTATTTTCTTCCATGCTGTAATATTGATAGTCCAATTACCAAGTTGTAAAGATCGTATTTCACATCGACATATTTATATATAATCAGTCTTTCAGCTTTCATACATCCTCCATATGAGAAATTCATCCTTCCTTCTACTTGCATTTTACCATAATGTCAGATTCATGATTCCCAGCGGGGTACCAGGCTACTAAGCATCTCGCTGGCCCAGTCAATCCCGATCCGGGTCATACAAGCAATATCCCGCCTAGCATATTCCAAAAGAACTAGCGGGGTGTCGAGGTATAAAGTATCCCACTAGCCCAGGTCTAATTAGATCCGGGTCCACAATATACCGTTAATTCTAAGTTGCACCCCAGTGACAATTTTGGGTTAACACATACAAATAACACTTGAATAAACACATATACATGAAGCACATATTCAAGATATCATAAACATACACAAAAATGCTAGAATCATAAAAGTCATTTAATGAATATTCTAGCTAAAGATTTAGAGCATGGATATATTGATAAATCAATTGAATCCTAGATGTCTCTAAAAACACATACAAGAGCCTTAGTCCTAGACTACATCAATCAAGGATCAAAACACATTTCAAGGATTATTAATCATAAAATGATTCAATCAAGTCACAAATAATCCTAGATATTAATCTAATCACAATACAACTCTCAAACATGTGAAAAACCTATAATCTAATAAACTAGTTCACATATGTCTCTAATTAGACTTTTGATTAAGATTGATTATGAAGCTATCTTTCTCTATAGCATTCATAAAACATACACATACATATAGAAGAAGAAACCCCAAGGTAATTGAAGGTTATAAAAGAAGAAATCCCAAAGATATGAACACTACCTTGGATTCTCGAGCTGGTTCGGTTTTCAGTGTGCAACCACCAGAAAAGTTGATCAAACAGCTGCCACATCACTTGGAAAGGTAGAGGACTCGATTATGAACAATCTCCAACTTGAATCACTCAATTTCAAGTTCGTATGAGAAAGTTATGATGATTTGAAGATGAGAAAAATTGGAGAGAAATTCTGACGGGATTTTCAATTTTTTCTTCTTAAAAATGAATGGGAGGGAATTTGGGAATTTAACAAGGAAGGAGAGAGAGAAGGGATTTGGACCAATCAAAAGAGACCACAACAGCCCTTGGCCGTGTGGGACGCGTGGGCCCCACGGCCTCCACACGTGTTGGCTAAGGCTTGTCCTTTGGCCATGCACGACCCTCTCGTGCACCGCTCACGTTCTTCGACCGTATACGGGCCTCCGAACTTTGATTTTGAATCTGTTTTCAGATTACAAATCATGACTCCCTCATGCACAACGACGACTATAAAACGTTACAAATGGGTTGAGAAATCATCTCGGAATACGATGACGAAAACAACACAACGAAAGAGAACGAAAAGTAGCGTAGCTACAACGTTTGGACTCGAAACCTAATGAAAGAGTAACCAAAATGACCGGGACTCAATAAGGAATCATAAGAGATCATGTTCAAGTCCAAAACAAAAAATACGGAAACAAATAACACAAAATCACACAAGTATGCCTTTCCTAGACATAGTCCTAGAACATGTAAATTACAACGTTTATCAAATTAAAGCTAATGCATTTGCATACATTACCAAGTGTATGAAAGTGATATATAAATGATATTCAACCATGAAGGAACACACAAGAATGCTATGTGTGTGTGTGCCTAGCCTTGTAAGAGAAATGAGATCTTATATACCTTTGTAGACCGATGAAGCACATTTCTCTTTGAAGCCAGCATCTTGCATGAATTGTGGCCAAGACCTTCTTTGACATCTTAAATCTTCAAAACTTAGACCACTAAACATTACAAGAGAAACATGTTTTGATATGGAATACATGCCAAGACAAACCAAAAACCTAACACAGGGCCTCCTCTAGAAACTCTCACTGGTTTCCAAACTCCCTCCACAAGCTTCTGATTAATGATATGTGAGAGTTTCTCCATACATACCACAAAAGGTAGGGGGATAAAGGATCGCCCTGTCTGATACCACTACCAGGAGAAAAACTATCAAAGACTTCGCCATTCATAATTACCTTATAATGTGCACCCGAAACATAACTCATAATCAAACTCTTAAGCCTACCCTCAATACCAACTTCTTCCAACACAGAATTAATAAAACCCCATTGAATACGGTCGTAGGCTTTAGCTAAATCTATCTTCCAAGCTATAAAGCCCAGATTTCCTTTCATCTTTTTAAACTTGTGCAAGACCTCCTGAGCAACAACAATATTGTCCTGAATATGCCTTCCAGGCACAAAAGCGACTTGGTTAGGGCTTATGATATTATGGAGAAGATGTCTAAGTCTCTGCACAAGTACCTTGCTAATGATTTTGTAAGTAGTGTTACAAAGGCTAATGGGTCTAAATTGGGACATATGGGTGGGGTTAGGCACCTTTGGGATAAGGGAAATGAAGGTTTGGTTTAGATTGGCTGGGACTAATCCTTTTAAAAAAAACATTCAGAAACCAATCCCACAAGATCCCTCTTGCATTCATTCCAATATTTCTAAAAGAAAAGAACCAGATAACCATCTGGCCCGGGTGCTTTCAAGCCACCAATACTGAAGAGACTTTGCTTAACTTCCTATTCACAAATGGTAGCACTCAGGCTTAGCTTCTCACACTCATTAAGCTGAGGGAACAGCTTAGGCAGGCGGGCATAGCTGCTTATACTTAGCTTTTTCTCAAAAAGTTTTTGAAAATAGAGGACAGCAATATCCTTCATATCTTTAGTATCCCCCACCCAACTACCATCATCTTTTTTCAAACCTTCCAGTTTATTTCTTCTCCTTCTAATGATGGTAGAGAGATGAAAAAACTTGTTGTTTTTATCTCCCTCTCTCAACCAAGAGTTCCTCGACTTTTGTTGCCAAAAATACCTCCCCTTGGTTAAGGATATCATTGTATTCCTTTAATAGCCTCTCTTCAAGCACAGCAAGATAGTGGCAGTATTTATTGCTAAGATGTCTTTGAATCCCCTAAATCCTAGCAAACAACCTTTTCTTATTATGGAATAAATTACCAAACTCTTCTTTATTCCAATTCTTAAGAACATCAGTAAACCCATATAGCTTCTCATCAATACTCAACCTCTGAGAATTCCAATTTCTAAGCATCAAATCATCAAACTTCTTGTGCTTCAACCACATAGCTTCAAAACGGAAAGGTTTACTACTATGATTGGGGATTTGATGGCTGGTCAAATGTATAAGGATGGGGCAATGATCAGACATCAGTCTGGGGAGGTGTTTCACAAAACCTTCAGGATAACAAAGCCTCCAGTCCATGGAACATAGACCTTTGTCAAGTCTCTCCCATATCTCCTCACCAATCCCCTTTTTAGTCATCCAGGTGTATTTAGAGCCAATAAAACCTGAATCAACCAGTTGGTTTCTATTAATCCAATTAGCAAATCCACCATTAGAGAAACTATGTCTACCCCCTCTCTTTTCTGATGTGCTAATTATTTCATTGAAATCTCCCGCCACAATCTAAGGCAACCTAAAGCAACTTCTAATATAATCAAGATATTTCCACAACATTTGCCTGGTGGTAGAGCAAGGGCTAGTATATACCACAGTAAGGACCCATAAATTATTATGATCAGCTACTAAAGCTGTAATACTATGCCTAGATTTAGCAATAACTTGGAGTTTAATGTTACAATCATTCCAAAGTAACCATAAACCCCTAGAAAAGCCTTCAGCATCGACAACAAACTTGTTAGAAAATCCTAACTTCTTGATAATATTCATAGCCTTAGACCCACTCACTCTAGGTTAAAGAATGGCCAAAATCTCAAAATGATGAACACTTCGCAAATCCGCAATAGTTCTATGAAACACTTTTCTTCCAGCTCCTCTAACATTCCAAACACAAATCATTAAAGGGAGAAAGGGAGGAACACTATTCAGTGACAATCACCATAGCCTCCTCTAAATTTGAGGCCACAACTTCAAAATTACTCACAATATGCATATCTGAATTGCCTTGTACCAACCCACCATCATTCCTTTTACTACACTTATCTTCAAAATCTGCAACCTCTTTATGGAAATGTCGTAGTACACTAGCACTGTCATGCCCCTCCATAGCTACTTCTTGATCAGTAGCCCTTTGAGCTTATGGATTACCTTTAACAACCTTGTTTCCTTTTGAGCAGCCAGCAGTTCCTTGATGATTAGCCAATTTGGAGTTCATTTTGTCATATGTACCAGTTTTCCTACTACTATTTTTTAACCACTGACCAAATTTTCCACCTTGACTACCAAGATTAGTAATGTCTGCTAGTACATTTTTGCCTTTAGTATTCGTACCTCCAGTAGTAAATCCCTCCTCCATTAAATCATCCATTTCTTTGCTTAGGATATCAAACCTGGATCCACCTTCAGTATTGAGGAACCCTTCAGAACTCTTATTATTCTTATTAGTAGCATAACTCTTTCTACCACTTCTAACCTCAGTGAAGTCACCCTCCATTTTCCTAGCACTACTGCTCCCATTTGGAAAGGTCTTACCATCCCTATTCTTAGTAGTACTAAATCCATTACCATTTCCATTTCCATTTCCAAACTTACCATTCCTTCCTTTGAAGAACCTATTTCCTTGTTTACCATACGAAACAAGGAGCCATGGACCATAAGAAGTTTTTTCACTTTTATCAGTAGCCTGAACATCATAATTAGCATCCACATCCACCTGAACTGACTTCTCCAACCTTTCTTTACAGCTCTCCTTGCTATGCCTATATCTTCCACACTTAAAACAAATTAAACCTAAGCTTTCATATTCCACCCTAATGCTCCTATCATCAATATTCAGAGTACCTAAGAGAGGTTTGGTGATGTCAACTTCAACATAAATCCTTGCAAACCTACCTCGGGCTTGAGTCTCTGTAATCGGATCCACCTTGAACATCCTTCCCTACATACCACCAATGTTCCATAACAGTTCTGATACCATCCATTCCATAGGTAATTTAGATAATCTCACCCAAATTGGCATACTCTGGATTGAGCCCTCTCCAGGCACAAAGTTAGGCTTCCATCTTTGCACCGCTAAGTATTGGTTAGTGAAAACCCATGGACCATTTGTAAGCACATAATCAAGGTCCTCCTTCATCTGAAAACGAGCCACGAAATATCCCTCTCCAAATTCTGTCAGGTGCCACTGTCCTATAAGAGTCCATTTCTGCGTGAGTTTAGTAATCATGAAATTCAGAGTATGTAATTGGCCCATATTCTTCAAAATCAGTGCATTTGACCACGGCTTATGCAGTTTTTCTTTCGAATTGGGCGAGAGTTTCATTGCAGGACCATTTGGACCGTCTTCCACAATGATATCATCCTGTTCGATTCTTAATTTTTCCTTGTTAGTACCAAACCCAGACCAAGAACTAGGGCCAGACATGCTCATAAGCTTTGACTTAAAGCTACCCATGGGTTCCTTCCTCGGCTTCTCGACATCGACATCATTCCGACCCAAGACATCACTCTCAACTCTAGCTCTCTTAGACGAGATTCCATTATCCAAATTCATACCCGATCCTTCACCTTCAGCAATATTGGGACATTGGTGAGCA
Organism: Acer yangbiense; assembly: GCA_008009225.1. NCBI lineage: Eukaryota > Viridiplantae > Streptophyta > Magnoliopsida > Sapindales > Sapindaceae > Acer > Acer yangbiense. Next base: position 14,963,471 of record CM017766.1, on the reverse strand, counting down.
GAAAAAATGAAAGCCTCACTTGGATTTTCCATACCTAAAGCAGATCGTAGAAAGAAAACGCAAGAAAAAAGGAAGAAAATGTGACGCGTGGACTACAGCTTAGCCAAACAAACCAAACGCCGAGATCGCACCAGGCGCGTACAACTTTCTAACCCCACACGCTCATATTTTTAAATCTCTCAAGATAGTTTTAATTTCGTTACTTTGATTACATATATCTAGTCAATTGATTTTTTTTTACATCTCTCTTCCAATTTTTCTTCCATGGAACCACTGAAAAAATCATGTCAAATTTGTCTACTTTCTAAAAATCAAATTATCCTGTTGTGTTTGTTTAACTTGAATAAAACTTGCTTAATTTTGAAATGACTTGAACACACTTATTTAACAAATCATGTGAAAACCCACAACCAATTTATACAATAAATTTTCGAGACCTCCTTATTTAAGATATAAATAATTAGTCAAGTGACTGAACTTCACAAAAACTAAATTCTCTATTAGGGGTTTTATTATTTTGGTCCCTATGTTTTGGCTTTTTATGACTTTTTTAACCGTCTTTCTTCATAGGTGTGGTCCCTATGTTTTCAAAAAACCATCAATTTGGTCCTTCTGTGAATTAGACGTTAGTTAGAGTTAACAGATCCAAGGGTATTTTTATCTTTAAACAAAGAAGATGCCACATGTCAACACCAAACAATAGATAACAAATTCTTAAAAAATATTTATATTATATAAAAATAATAGTAAAAAAAAGAAAATATACATATATATATAAATCTCCACCGTCCAAATCCTAGATGGACGGTTGGTCAGATGGTGGTGTTTGGGGTTGATGATTTGGGTTTGGGGTTGATGATTGATGGGGTCCAAATCTCCACCCTGTCATTCTTTTTTTTTCTTCCAGTTTTCTTGTAAAAAAAATTTCTTAAAGTTTGATCTCTAACATCCATTTTTTGTTTTGCGATTTTCTTATTTTTCTTTTTAAAACAATAAGATTGAATGTTAAATTAATTATTAAAAAAAAAAATCTCTATTTGTTTTATTTTCTTTACAAAAAAACAAAATCAGAAATTTATTATTATTTAACCAATCTTTTTATTTTTTATTTTATTTTTTTAAATGTGATAACGCATGTCAAATTTTTATTGGATTACAAACCAAGTTAATTAAGTTGTAAAAGTTTACAAAGTTAGAGGGTAAAATCATACATTTAAACATTTTAATTTAAGTGAAGGGTAAGAGAGTTAATTTACATTTTCTGTAACCTTTGGCTATTAAATTTGTGGTCAGAGGGACCAAATTGATGGATTTTTAAAAACATTGGGACAACACCAATGAAAAATGAAAAAACAGTTAAAAAAGTCATATAGCGTCAAAACATAGGGATCAAAATGATAAACCCCTTGTTTGAAGACAAAAATACTCTTGAATCCATTAACTCTAACTAACGTCTAACTCACATAATGACTAAATTGATGGTTTTTTGAAAACATAGAGATCATAAAGAAAACATTTTCTAAAATTAATTATTCTTATTGTTCAAAAAAAAATTATTTTTGAATCTCGTAAAAATTAATTTATCACATGTGTAAAATAGATTCACCTCAAAAGTTGACTTTGATATCGTAAAAATTAATTTATCACATGTGTAGAAGAGATTCACCTCAAAAGTTGACTTTGATATATATAGTCTCGATCTGGTTAGCACGTACCGATATAATTTCATGAGGATATTGAATATGAATTACTCATTATGGAGAAGCTTTAAGAAATGCATATACACTTGAGTCAATACCTCAAAAGTTGACTTTGATATATATAGTTCCGATCTGGTCAGTACATGCCGATATAACTTTATGAGGATATTGAATATGTACCATTCATTATGGAGAAGCTTTGAGAAATACATACACATTTGAGTCAAAGCATGTAAAACTAGCGGCTCATATTCAATATCCTCATAAAGTTATATCTTGACGAACTAACAATAGAAAAATTATATATATATATATATATATATTTTCTATTGTGGTTCACATTTTTCATCCTGATATATTTATTGTTAGTTCGAACTGATAATAGAAAGACCCTATATTTATATATATTCCAATAATTTGAATCCACAACCTTATAGTAGTAGTGGGTGTATCACGGTATCTACTTTGATGTCTCATCTTATTGGAATTTGATGCACCATTCCATCATCGACGACATTGACTTGAGATAACATTTAATCATATCCTGCCAGATTTGACTTTCAAGATATCTTGACATCTTTTACGTATCAACCTTGACTGTTGACTAGTGTGTCACCAAAAAAAAATTCTTGATTTCTCAAATTTCTTGTGTAAAATCTAGACAAATTCATTCATCTAAATTTAGTCAGAATTCTCTTTTTATAAAGGAAAATTTTAATAAATAAAATTCGATAAAATAGATTTTTAACGAATTTCAGCAATTCAACTAATTTTTAAAATATAGTAAAATATATTTGTAACTCCATCTTCATTGTATTATAAAGTCTTAAAAATCAATTTCATTTATATATCCACTCAACTCAATTTGGGTACGGATCTGGGACAAAGATTGGGTTTAAATTTGTAGTTACGTCAACTCTTTGACTAGGAAGAAAAGCAGTTTGGCCATACCACAAATGTCTTAGTTTTAGGATATAAATATATAGTAATGCTTACTTTATTCCCTTCAAAAAAAAAAAATTTTAAGCTTACAAAATCATAACCTGCAAAATAATACTAATTTAAGAAATAGAAGTAAAAACATACCACCAAAAAAAAAAAAAAAATTAGATGAAAGTTATAACATTTATTTATTTAACAATGTTCTAGAAATTTAGTGGAAATGGACCTAAATGGCACCGTATCGAATTGAAGTTTTGTGAATGTCACTTAATTTAATAAGTTAAATTTATATAACACCAAAGTAAGTAAGTGACAAAAATACCCCTTTTGTCGTATTCTTTTTATTTCTTTTTCTTTTCTCTATCTTCTTCAATGTATCTTCCTCATCTTCTTCAACCTCTTTCACAAACTCAATGAATCCCATTTATTTTAGTAATTCTTGGTACAAATAAGCTTAAAAAAAAAAAATCTAGGTCCATATAAGCTTTTTTTTTTTTAAATAAAAAATTAAAAAATTAAAAAAAGACCTCCAGATGAGATCGAACAGATTCGACCACCAATGAAGAAGACGAAGAAAAAAAATCTGGAGAATTTCTTCTTTGTCCAATAAGTCTCATAAATTTTGTTTTTTCGAGACTTATTTTGGTGCTTCCGAACTTATTTTGGCATTTCCGATACTTATATTGTGTTTCCGAGACTTAGGTTGCGTTTGATTTTTCGTCTAAAGACTGAACAGTGATGAATTGTACTGAAGACTAAATAGTGACTGAAAACTGAAACTGAAAAACATGTTTGTTTGTTTTCACTGAAAATTGAATATAAGTGATAAGTTTTTTGTTTAAGTTACAAATATCTAAAAATAAATGCTTTTACATCTATGCCATTTCAACCATTATTTGTTACATATTTATATTTTAATTTATTAAAGACAACTAAAATAGTAATTTAATAATATAATAACAAATTTATAAATAAAACATATAAAATATAACCCTTAGAGTAAAATAATTGAACAAGTTAATTGAAGTTTAGTTTAAGAAATAACAACAGATTAGCGTCAACCACTAATAATATGTACAATGTTTATATGTAGAATTATTATAAAATAATAATAAATTTATAATGAAATATGGATGCTTTCTTTTAAAAAAAAATTTGAAAGTGGTTGCTAAAGTTTTTAAAATAGTGAGAAGAAAAAAAATATTAATATAGTTAAGGCCTTAAGGGTTGTGAGAGAAGAGAAAACTAAAAATAAATAAGATTTGTAAGGATAAATTTGGAAGCAATAATTTGATATATATTTTAGTTATTTTCCATTAAGTGAAAAGTAGAAAATTTTCACTTTTTTAAAAAAGTGATTTTAGAAGCTCATTAAATGGTTTTATAACTTAAAAAAATCAAACGAAACAACTTAAGTGTTAAGTGGAAAAATCAAACATGCCCTTAGTTGGGTATTTCCAAGACTTATTTTATGTTTCGGAGACTTATTATTTTGGCATTTCCGAGACTTATTTTATGTTTCTGAAACTTATTTAGGTATTTTCGAGACATATTTTGTGTTTCGAAGACTATTTGGGTATTTTTTTGAGACTTATTTTGTATTTCTGAGACTTATTTGGGTATTTTCGATACTTATTTTGATATTTCTGAGACTTTTTTTTTTTTAGCATTTCCGAGACTTATTGGAAAATTTCTTTTTGTTCCAATAAGTCTCGAAAAGTGCAAAAATATCCAATAAGTATCGAAAATTGCAAACATACCCAATAAGTCTCAGAAATACCCAAATAAGTTTCGAAAACATAAAATAAATCTCAGAAATACCGAAATGAGTCTTGAAAAAATGAAAAATAAGTCTTGGAAAATAAGCGCGAGACTTATTTCTATGAATGTGTTTTAAGGGTATTTTTTGTCCGAACAACATTTTAGGTGCTATTAAAATTTAAGTTATTAATTTGGTGATTGTCTTAAAAGTAAGAGAGTAAAGATTGCTATAAAATCGAACCATATATATATATTAAAAATCTTTTGTTTTTAACTACATCGATGACAAGATGAGGTTAGCCGATGGATTACCCCTCACAACTATACTATAAGGTTGTAGGTTCGAGTTTATCAACCACCCCAAATCTTGAATTATTGTAATATTTAAATTTAAAAATAAAAAAATAAAAAAAATAAAAATAAATACATTGCAATAAAAAGAATTTGTTTTTGTTATTTAAATATACATTTTAGATCATTTATAGGATGTAAATACAAATAAGGTGACAACATTGATTTAAAATCAGCAACTATTTGGGACTTGTGACTTTTGACCTTTGAAATGAGAATAAGGACTAATTGCACAAACATCATTTGGGTTTAGGTATAATTGCATGAATATGGAACTTTTGCCTATAATTGCACAAGCATCCCCTGATGTTAGTTGACTTCAGTTAACTTTAACCTTTGACCATAATTTCAATCCGAAATGACCAAAATAGCCTTAATCATTTACTTTAACTTTTATTTTATTATTTTAAACATATTAAAATATTTCCTTCAGAAAAATAAATTTATATTAAAACATTAAAAACAAGAAAATAAATCGATTCTTTTTTTTCTTCCAAATTCTTTTCTTTTTTTTTTTTTCCTTTCTTCCATTTGTTTTCATTTCTTACGTTTTTTGGATTTTCTCACTCCCCAAACACCATTTCAGATTTTTCAAAAGCCAATTTCATCACTACATTCAATTTCATGCCAATCAATACAAACAATTTTATTTACTTCATCAACCCAATCATAAACTCATCAATCCATAAACAATTTTATGCAATCAACCGAATCAAAACACACAAAATTAAATGAAGTAGTAACTAGTTATACATGATCTGTTTTCTCTCCCACAAAAATAAAGCAATTTTTTTCTTCTTTTTTCTTCAATAAAACAATCCAGTCCTAGTCCCAAGAGACCATCCGAATCCGTTTGACATCAAGCTCCTGATCATCTTCGCAAACACCTCACGAAAGTCAACTGGAAAAATGGAGAATCGAAAAACCTTTGCGTCTTAAGGGTCGACCCAAACAACCACAGAATCTGACAATTTTCTCCTCTGTGTCACCTCTAAAACCGACGATCCGCTCCTCCGTGTCACCTTCTGAATTCGACAATCTGCTCCTCTACATCGCCTCTGGATCCGCATCGATCTACTCCTCCGTGTCGCTCCTACGCATTTCTTCTAGATCTGCGTCGCTCCGGCGAGATGCTAAGATGGAGATGGAGCGATCACTCCATCTCCCTATTTTTTCTATATATTTTTCTTCTGATCATCGCTCATCTCACTTTTTTCAATTTTTATTTATTTGTTTTTAGATGGAGGAGATTATCTCCTCCGTCCAAATATCCATTTGGATGGAGAACATCTAATCTTCTTCTCCATCCATTTTTTATGTTTTTAAATTGACAATTTTGCCCTTGAGCCATTAACTTCTAACGGAGTATAATAAACGGCAGGGAATGTTTGTACAATTATAGGTAAAAGTTCCATATTTGTACAATTATACCTAAAATCAGGGGATGTTTGTGCAATTAGTCCATAATTTATTGGATGTAAATACAAATAAGGTGATAACATAAGTTTAAAATCAGCAACTATTTGGGACTTGTGACTTTTGACCTTTGAATTGAGGCCAGACCAGTTGAGGCATGCTAGTAATCCCTCTATATAAATACCTGTTGAGATCCCAAAAGCCTAATCACAAACACAAGAAAACTCAATTATGATTGCAACCATGATTGACTCATTGGCCAATCTTCCATGCATGATTTTAGTAACAATCACTTTGTTGATCTCTTTGTTATTTCTCCATTATTACACAAAACACAACAAAGTGGTGCTTTGGAACTTGCCGCTTGTGGGGTTGTTACCAGAAGTGTTTTTCAACTTCCATGGTCTTCAAAACAAAGTTACTCAACTTCTTGAAGAGAAAAAAGGCACTTTTTTTCTTAAAGGTGCCTTACTCGCCCAATCAGACATTTTGATCACTAGTGATCCTGCAAACGTCCACCACATTATGAGCTCAAACTTCTCAAATTATGTTAAAGGATCGAATTGGAGGAAGAGATTCGATATCTTTGGAGATGATAGTATTTTCAATGCCGATTTCCAAGTGTGGCAACACAATAGAAAGATCGCTCGTGGCTTTTTCAGTCACCACCAATTCCACCAGCTCTTGAACAAGATTGTTCCGGATACTATAGTGAAAGGGCTCATCCCAGTTCTTGATCACATTGTCTCTGGACAAAATCTGGTTGTGGACTTGCAAGATTTGTTCAAAAGGCTTACGTTCGATTTTGCAAGCTTGATCGTTTTCGGCTCTAACCTGAATTCCCTCTCTGTTGGTTTCCCGGAAAACATCTTCACCAAGGCCCTAGATGATGCTTGTGAAGCAACGTGTGCTCGGCACTTTGTCCCGGATAGCTTCTGGAGGCTGCAGAGATGGTTTGTGGTTGGCAAGGAGAGAAAATTGAGTGAGAGTTGGAAAACCATTGATAGTTTTTGTGCTGATCACTTAGCGATTAAGCGAAAGAAACTAGCAACAAACGAAGATCATCATGAGGTGGAGGGTTTTGATGTTTTAAATTGTTACTTGACCGGGCATGAGATCACTGGACCGACACCAACCGACAAAATTATGAGAGACAGCATAACATCTGCTTTTCTAGCCATTGGAAGCACAACAACCTCTACTCTCTCTTGGTTCTTTTGGTTAGTCTCCAAGAACCCACTTGTTGAAATCAAAATCAGACAAGAAGTAGACAAAAACTTTCCGGAAAACAAGGTCTGTCCGATGCAGGAGGAGTTGAGTAAGCTAGTTTATCTCCATGCAGCTTTATGTGAAACATTAAGGTTATTCCCACCGGTACCTTCCCAATTGAGGGTTCCAATTCAACCTGACAATCTTCCAAGTGGTGATCACGTGAACGAGAACACTAACGTTATGATCTCTCTATACGCAATGGCGAGAATGGTGTCAGTGTGGGGAGAGGACTGCTGCGAGTTCAAGCCAGAGAGATGGATCACGGAAGATGGACGGATCAAACACGAGCCGGCTCACAAGTTCTTCTCTTTCAATGCAGGGCCTAGGATTTGTATAGGCAAGGACATTGCATTCACTATGATGAAAGGTGTTGTAGCTACTATGATGCGTAACTACAATGTAGGAGTAGTGGAAAGCCACCCTGTGGTGCCTAATCTTAGCACTGTTTTCAGCATGAAGCATGGATTGATGGCTACCGTTACCAACAGATGGAATTGAGATCAGCTTCCTTCACCATGCCAATTGCCGGCAGTGGTGATGCTAGTCACTGGCGGTCTGCGCATAGACCTCTTTGTTGGAGTTTGGAGGTCTGTCCTTTGTTGGAGATCTCTAATTCTGCGTTTTGTTTTTCTTTATTATTTTTATTTAATTTTATTAGGGGTATTTGTGTAAAACAAAATGGAAAATTCGTCAGAAATAATAAATTTTGCAGAAAATCAATAAATTTAATATTCCATATATTTTTATGGTTAGTTTCTTAATATATATATTAATGAATCTCTTTCGATATAGTGATATTAATATATGCAAAAATTAGAGCAGCCGAAAATGAAATCTTTAAGTTTAAGTATATGTTATGGGCATTCATAAATAAATAAATAAAAAGTGACAATATTTACACCTTTTAAAAATTTTATGTAATCCCCAAATAACAATTTTTTCAAAATTTCAACATTATTCTTGAATAAAATTATTAAAATTAATCAAAATTACTTTTTTTTAAGAAAAAAAAGAGGCGTACTGTGAGAGTCTCCCCCATGCTTTTCATTTTCATTTTATTTTAATTCTTTTACAATTTATTAGTTTATGGTAGTTAACAACAAATTAAAAGAAAGGATAGTTTTCGTAATAGATAGGGTGCCATTACGATCTATAACATCTTAAAAAAATAATAATGGGTTGTACATACGAAATTAGATGCACGTATAGACATACAGCTTTCCCAATGTGTAAATATAGCCATAAATAAAAAATAAATATATAAAAGTTGATATATTATGGCCTTGAGACTAATCTAACTTCAGGACTAGCCCAGTATATGCCCAAAATATGAAAAGAACTGGGCCTGAACTGGTTGACAAAATATGTCTGGAGTCCGGACAGGATTGGTTAGTATTTACCAATTAAATTATCACAATAATTTCAAATTTCAAATTAATCATCCGATGTTTTATGAGTAATGCTATATAACACAAGTAATTAACCCAAATTTTAATTTAAATGATGTGGTAAGTAACTTGTCATCACCAAACACAATATGGGATAATGTTAGTATTTTGGGTTATCTAGCATTAGTGATGTTTTATATAACAATTACAAATTTATAGCTTGCCACATTATTATTGGCGAGATGAGATTGGTCTGGTAGTAAACCTCTCACACCTGCAACACGAGATTGCGGATTCGAGTCCCCCCCTCCCCCCTTAAAAAAAAATCCCGAATTTATATAATAGTGTAACACTTCAACAAAAAAAATATATATGAAAATAGCTTGCCACATTATTTGAATTGATTTTATAAAAAAATTAATTAATTAATTAATTAACTGTAATTATTATTTTATTGTTCATTATAAGAAGGGTAATTATGTCAATACGAAAAATTCATTAAACCAAAATTTCAACTTCCCAATTTTTTAAAAAGCTTTTTTTTCAAGAATTTTTATTTATTTATTTGTTTACTTTGAAATATTTTAGAGCATGACATATGGTTTTTCTATTGTCCAGAAGAGCTTTTTTAATATATGAATTATCTCAACGGCTCTTTATACCACTTTCATTATAAATACATTTTTAACACCTTTTTTTATAAATTATACAACCAAAAGATCTTTTTAAAAATATATTGTTAAACAATCTATTAAATTAAAGCGCTTTTTAAATTGAATACCAAACAACATAAAACTTTTTATTAAAAACCCTATTCAATAAAAGCTCTATCAGTAAAAGATCTACCCTATTTTTAAGATAAATTTTGTGGAATAATACTGAAAAATAACAAATTAAGAATATAGTAAACATTATTTTTAAGATAGGATATTAATAATAGCTATGAATATTGCAGGCGACAACATAAACTGTTAACATCATGTAAAAAATGAGACCAAGACAATTGTAGACAACCGAATAAATTGCATTCACTCTGCATGCATGCAGGCCATTGCTGCGGAGTTAGGATCCTTGAAACTTGAAAGCCAGCCACACCCCCAAGTTTATTACATCCAAAGCCCTAGAATGCAACTTGACGTAATGTCTTAGAATCGAGTCAAGGAATTATTTATTTATTTTTTATTTTAATTTGTTTTGAAACCTGTGGCTATTATCCACTCAACACCCTTGGTTGAGTGGTCAATGGCTTATATATAAGTACTATAACCATCCAGGGGTGAATCGTCCATCAGTGATCGGTCTTCGTTTTCTTTATTTTCTTCTTCTTCTTCTTCTATGTAATTTTCTTTGTTCTTTAATCTCCCCCTATACCAATTTTATTTTAACAATCTTGGAACTACATTTGTAACAACTCTGTATGTTTCTTTCTTTCTTGACTTTATTTATTTTGTTGCAATATACATTTTGAGGGGTTAGAGCATCCCCACAAGACTCTTCTATTTTCACTCTTCAAATATTTATTTACTTACATATGTGGCAATTTGAGGAGTGAAAATAAATAAATAAATAAATAAATAAATAAAAACTTTCTAAAAGACTCTTCAATTAGAAATAGGTTTATATTATTTTAATGAAAGCACTCAAATTTCCCCCTCCCCAGTCCCCACCAACAAATCTAATTACCCTCCATTTTTTTCAAGTTAGAAATAATAACTTTTAATATTATTAATATGTTATTATTAAATATTCAATATTAGTCTTATTTTATAGATCTAGATAAGATCTTTCTAGTGGTATAATTTTTATGATGATAAAATTTATAAATTAAAACTTATTAAATATTAATTAAAAAGATAAAGGATATAGATGTTAAATATTAATGATTATATGATATAAAAAATAATATAATAATAATTTAAGAGGGAGAAGTTGCTTTTCAATATTGAAGAGTGAAAAGCAAAATCTTATTTGAAGAATCTTATTTGAAGAGTATGTTATAGCATCACCAAAAGGCTCTTCAAATGAGATATTTGTTAAAGTCAAACGAGCCACATCAGCATATTTGGCTCTATCAGATTCTTCAAATAAGATTTTACTTCCCTCTCTTCAATATTGAAGAACAACTTCTCCCTCTTCAATTATTATTATATTATTTTTTATATCAAATCATCATTAATATTTGACATCTATATCTTTTTATCTTTTTATCTTTTTAATTAAATTCAATTAATATATAATAAGTTTTAATTTATAAATTTTATCATCATAAAAATTATATCATTAGAAATGTCTCATCTAGATCTTTAAAATGAGACTAATATTGAATATTTAATAATAACATATTATTATTTTTAACTTGAAAAAATTGGAAGGTAATTAGATTTGTTGGTGGGGAGGGGGGAATTTAAGTGCTTTCATTAAAATAATATAAACATATTTCTAATTAAAGAGTCTTTCGGAGGGGCTCCTCTTTTTTCACTCTTCAAATTGACACATGGGTAAGCAAATAGACATTTGAAGAGTGAAAATAGAAGAGTCTTTTGAAGATACTCTAAGCAAATACACATTTGAAGAGTAAAAATAAAAAGTCTTTTGAAGATGCTCTTAGAGCCAAATATACTGATATGGCTCGTTTGATTTTCAGAAATATCTTATTCGAAGAGTCTTTTGGAGATGTTTTTAGATTTACTATGTTTCATGACTCGTTGTGTATTTACTTCTTATTAATGAAATTCATCTTCCTACTAAGATCGTTTAAAAAATTTTATAACTAGTATTTAGTTCAACCCCGTAAGATAGAAAATCCTGAATTCGTCCCCGACTATCTAGGGAAATGTTTTGGTTAGAGTAAATATCAAACCGGCACAAGTAAATATTCGACATAAGATAAGATATTCGGGCGGTACCGGTAGTATGATTACATACAGGTCATGACCGATCCTCGGAACATTAAGGGTCAGATTTAAAAATATATATATACAAAAACAAAATAATAAGAACATCATCATTTTCCCAGAACTCCAAAGAATTTGTATTTTCTTTATTGAGATTGCATGTGTGGGGAGACGTACGTGTATCCTACCTATATCGAGGGTTGATAATTGGGTCTGTTTGATCTTGACATCTAAGTGGATATTTGACCCTCACTTATAGTCAAGGAATTGAATATCGAAATATATACCGAAATATCTACCGATATATTCGTATTTTGGAGGGACCGATATCAAAACAAGCAAATATCAAATATCAAATATCCTGCAGAATATCCGACCGATTTTGAAATATTACGAATTTCACTCTGAAAGTTCATGGATATTTTGCATATTATTAAAATATTTTTTTTAATCATAAACAATTAAATTATTGTTAAAATAATTTAGATTGAAAATTATTTTAGAAGAATGCATTAACAAATTTATAAAAATTTGTTAAAATAATTCTTTTACAAACATGCAGCTGCTAGCCTGCTACCATATTCCTTCAATATTATTGCATAATCTTGGCAGTTACATTCCTTGTCTTTCACATCTATCTTTACACAAAAAAATAAAGTCTTATGCAACTTTCCCCTTGTTGGAGTTTTACCACAAATTCTTGTCAACATCCATCGATATCATGACATGCTTACTGAAATTCTCCATGAAACAAAAGGTACAATTGTAGACAACCGAATAAATGGCATTCACTCTCATGCAGGTCATTGCTGCGGAGTTAGGAATCTTGGTTGAGTGGTACGTGTTCACTTTCGCTTTTACTTTTGTGGTCAGTGGCTTATAAGTTAATTATATACAGTACTATAAGCATTTATCACCATTTGGGGAGATGTTTTCCATGCATTGTTAGAGTAAATATCAAGCCGACACAAGTAAATATTCGACATAATATTAGATATTCGGGCTGTGCTGGTAGTATGATTTTATACAGGTCCCGACCGATCCTTGGCACATTAAGGGTCAGATTTGAAAAAATATATATACACAACAAAATAATAAGAACATCATCATTTAGACATTTACCCAGAACTCCAGAGAATTTGTATTTTCTTTATGTGTGGGCATATGGGGAGACGTGTATCCTATACAAGGAACTTAAAATCGATAGATATACCGAAATATCCATCGATATATCCATATTTTGGAGAGACCGATATTGAAACGGGTAAATATCCAATATCCTGCAGAATATCCGACTGATTTCGAAATATCCGTAAAAATCTTCCGATATTTCCAAAATTCCGGAAATATCACGAATTTCACCCTAAAAGTCTACGGATATTTTGCATATTATTAAAATAATTTTTTTAATCCTAAACAATTAAACTATTGTTAAAATAATTTAGATTGAAAATTATTTTAAAAGAAGCATTAACAAATTTATAAAAATTTCTAACATAATAGTCAATAGTAAATTATTGAGGACTTGATTTTATGAATCTACTTCAAGTAGCTGCTGAAGCAGGAGACGATAATGAGAATCCTATTTTTAACTGGGTTAGACCTGCCTCCTTGAATGATGACGAGGGAAATCATGATTCACATATTGCTTCTCATGCTCTAGACATGGGAATAAATGTTGAACAAGTGGTTAAAGAAGAAGTTGGTGTAGATCGTGGAGTTATTGTTACCAGCTCTTTCAATGACCAACATATCTCAAACGTAAATAGTAGAGGAAAAGATGATGGAAATGATTGGGATGGTGGGGATGAGGCAAGAGGTTGGGATTCTACTGCTGGAAGTTGGAATGCTGGTGCAACAAGTTGGGATGTTCGTGCTAGAGGTGGGATGCTGGTGCAACAGGTTGGAATGCTAGTGCGGCGGATTGGGATGCTTATGTAGGTAATTTTGATCAAAATCGTGGTAGACAACATGGAGGAACAAGTCAAATTGATGAAGATTATTTGAATATGACTCTCTCCTCAATGAATATAGACACAGAAAATAATTCTTTTGGTGATTCACAGGCAATGTCAGGTTCTCGTATACCATATTATAGTAGTTATGGTGGCTACAATATATTTGATTATCCTTCTCCACAAATGTCATATGCAATATCTATGCATGCAGATCAACAATATCCACCAAGTTTGGTAAATCCAAACTACCCAATTCATGGATTAGTTGGAAGAGATCAAGCAACATACGTGTGGCATATTAATAAGTACATTGAAAACTATGCAAGCACGTCTTCTTGGGAAAATTATTGTTCGAATCAAGATAGAAATGTATCTTATGTATTTGAACCAACAAGGAATTCATTTTGGTTTTAAATTTAAGACACGCAATGTATTATTATGTATGAATTATGATTTATGATAGAATCTTGGAATTGTGGAACTATATATATATTTTAATGATAATTTTGTTTATTAAATATTTGATCTCTTTATATTGTATATAATATTGTAAAAGTGAAACAAAATATTATTCTATTAAATACTCAATTTTAAAAATTATATACAGACTCTATCTATGTTATAATTTATAATAAACTCATAACTATGCTAATTTATCGTTGAAATATGATTCATTTGATGTATAATTACTTGTTTAAACTTGTCCTAAAATTTCACAAAAAAAAAAAAAAAAAAAAAAAACTAACTTTAGATGTAAATATCTATCATTTTTTTAATTTTTGACAGAGTATCCACCGATATCGATAATATCCCTGAAATATCCGTAAATTTAAAAGCCCGATATTGATACCAATACCGATATTAAGTTCTTTGATCCTATATTGTGGGTTGATAATCGGGTTATCCAATTAGTGTTTGATCTTGATATTTGAGCCCAAGAGCCCCACTTATAGTATAATAATAAGTAAAATGGAGATTATCAATTTACCCCTTGTTATAATATACGCGGCTTTTACCAATTGTGTTATACACACAAATATGAAATATCACACAAATATCTTCCCTTAAATCCCACCACCTCTCTCCACTTGCATCAATTTGCTTTATCCATTTGGTAAACTTCATCATCAAGCAAAGTAAATGCCTATATATATATGGCCTTCAATTGTAATTGTTGGTTGATCAGCTGAAGTGCTCCATAAATTCAATACAAAGATTGTATGTTCTATCTCTCGTCTCTCTCTCCCTCTCTCGTCTGATACTCTGATCTCTCTCACTTTCATCTCTTATTCTTTTATTTATTATTTATTCTTTTACAATACGTTATTAGCACGATCGTATGTAAGTAAAAAGAATCCCTGATGGGTGATTTAATTACATCCCAATATTCTAGATCTATATATATTTCCGTATACAAGATGGCTTATGCCTTCAACAGAACATATATATATATATAGTTTTAAATTTATTTATTTATTCTCTTTAAGTCCTAATATTCAGGATCTATATATATTTCCGTATACAAGATGACTTATGCCGTCGACGGAACATATATATATATATATAGTTCTGGATTTATTTTTATTCATATAGCAGATGAGTTCAGCCTCCTGGAATTGTTTTTTACAGAACATATATACCGTTCTGGAACTATTTGTTTACGGAACATATATACCGTTCTGGAACTGTTTATTTACGGAACATATATACCGTTCTGAAATTGTTTATTTTTTGCAATATATGAGACTGACTTATGTTGTGTCTTGAGACTGGCTTATGCTGTGTCTCGGGACTGGCTTATGCTATGTCTCTAGATAAATTGTTAAAAAAATAAAAAATAAATAAATAAAATAAAAAAAAGTATTTATTTATACGCAATATATGAGATTGGCTAGACCGACAAACCAAAACTTAAAGTTTCTGGAATTATGATATTTAAGTCGGCACGGTTTTAAAAATCGATGAGAACCTGAAGTTCTGGATCCAGTGTTATATTCATGAATGCCAGATCCAGTGTTATATTCATGAATGCCATACAGCACGGTATTGAAAACCGATGAGAACCTGGAATTCTGGATCCAGTGTTATATTCATGAATGACATACTTCATTATTTGGAACCTGGGGTTTCAAATCCAATCAGAATCTGAAGTTTTCTGGATTTTATATATGAACTTATAGTTCATGGTTGAACCGGAAGTTCGAAAAATCATTATGATCCATGATTTTATTTTATCTCATATATATAAAGTGATATATTTTTTAAGCATTTATTAAATTAAAAAGATTGTTATAAATTATTGATTTGTATATTTTCTAAACATTTATTAAATTGCCACATAACGGTTTCAGGTTAAAAAAGGCTTTCATGTTTGAAATTAGTGTAAGTTAAGAAATAATCATTTATAACATCTCCAACCAGTCTTCAATTTTTTCTTCAATTTGAAGACTGAAAATGGAATATTCCTGGAATATTCCATCTTCATAATTTTACTACTCCAACCCTTCTTTATTTTACAATCTCTAAATAATAAAATATTATTATTTTACTTTATAAATAATATTTCAAACTTTCTTTAATAAAATTGTTTTCTCTACATTATCTTATTAGAAAATAATTTGCTCACTTTTATTACATCTAAATTTTTTTAATCCTTTTTATAATTTTGTCACACCTAACTATTTTACATGTAATGATTTTGATAAACAAAGATCATCGATCTGTTAACATTATCTATGGCAATTTTAATAGTTCTCGACAATTTCAAGGTGGGTCGTCGGTAGTGGTGGCCACGGTTCAGTTAAATCGGTGGTTAAAAATCCAAACCGTACAGTCAAAACCGTAACCGTAACCAAAACCGTGACTGAAACTGGTGGTTACAAAACTAGTTGGGAACCGGTTACAACACGGTTCGGTTACGGTTAACCTTAAAAAAAAACCAACAAAAACCGATGGTTTCCTTAAAAAAAAAAAAAAAAAAAAAAAAAAAGGACTAATCATAAGCTACCACGTTGCAACATTTTTTAAAACCGCTATAACCTTAACCGTAACCGTAACCGTAACCGAACCGCATAACCGGCGGTTAAAAATCATGAACCAAACGGGGCTTGGCTGGTTATGGCTACGGTTTTGCCATCCCACGGAACCGAAATCGAACCGGAACCTAACCATGGGCATCACCACTCGTCGGGTATTTGTAGTGGTTTTGATCGGTTTCCAAATTACTATTGTTGAAGTGGAGATGACTTATCGTAATACTAGTGTTAACTTTTAAGTTTCAATGTTATTTTTATTGGTTTTATTTTCATTTTCAATGTATTTTTTTTCCATTGTAATATTTTAATTTAAGAATGTTAATGTTATTATTTGGTTTTACTGAATTATTTTGAGTTAATTATTATGATATATGTTAATTACATATAAAAATTGTTAATTTGAAAACATTTGTTTTGAATTAAAATACTTATTAGTTCATTAATAAAAAATTTAAAATTTAAAAATAATTAAAATATAGCTGTTGCCAAATTTTGCAAGCGTACAAATCGAACAAGTAATAAAGTGATGAGTAGAGTATCATTCCCACGAGAACTATTTAACCTATTAAGTACCGAAGTTGATTAATCCTAAATTTTATTTGAGAAATCGATTAATGAGATTAGATTACGAAGTAAAAGAAAACAAATTCAAATAAACAAAGAGAAAATCCAAGTGATTAAGCACTAGAGCATTCGATTTCACCATAGCTAATCCCAAACAATTCCTTTAACATGTTACTAAAATAATCACCCATGTTGACAGTTGGTAAACCCAAATTCATTCGATATTCTCTCTCGAGTAACACCAAAAGTATTCTCATCTATCAACCCACTATATCTCTATGTGAATTATAATATACAAGAACCCATTACAATCATTGGAAACCTGTAAGAAAACTGCATGAATCATGTTAGTGCATCTCTGTCTCCCATGTAGAGATGCACGTTTGGGGAATGGGGATGGATATAGGTCCCCCCATCCCCATCCCCATCCCCACTTCCCAGACCCCTCCCCCCCCCCCCCCCCCCCCCCCCCCATTTGGGGAAAATGGGGATGGGGAATTTCGGGGGGACCTATATCCATCCCCATCCCCAATTCCCCTTTTTCCCCGTTTTTTCCTATTTCCCCATTTCCCTCGTTTCCCCCGTTCCCCAATTTCCCCATTTGACTAAAAATTATAAATTAAACTGAAAAAAAAAAATAAAAACATTTCAATAAAAAAAATAAAAAATTAAAGAGTAAATGTGTATATATACTTAGGGAGTTAGACTTTTCAAAGAATAAAAAATATATATTAAAAATATATATTATAATTATATTTATATATGTTTGGGGGAAATGGGGAAATGGGGATGGGGGACCTCTCCCCCATCCCCATCCCCATCCCCATTTCAATATAATTGTGGGGGAAATGGGGAAATGGGGATGGGGAGGGGTCCCCCCATCCCCATCCCCATTTCAATTTGGGGATGATTTTCATCCCCATCCCTCCCCATTTCCCCATTTTTCCCCAAAAAAAATTCCCCAAATGGGGATGGGGACGCGGGGAATTGGGGCCCCGGGGGAAAATGTGCATCTCTACTCCCATGTAATTCATGGCATCCATTACAATCAAGAAGCAAACATCATACATCACCTCTCAGTCTCAATATGATCTTCAAATCAATCAAACATTGGCCATACATTTAAAAACATTAAGCACAGTAATAAACACTCAACATGAAATAACAATCATAAATAACATTAATCAAAGAAATTGAGTCTTCATAGCTATCGTAGCCCTAGCAAAGAAAATTAGTTCATAGCAATACTAAAAGAATCCATAACAATATTCATAAACACAACCCTGAAGTGATGACAAAAAGTTGAGTTTCTCGCCAAAATTGCACAAGAGCTCTCTTGTTCTGTTCTGTCAAAGTCTGATTTGCTCTCTAGGGTTTTATGCTTATATAACTCTGCCTTAGGTCCATAGGCAAGCCTAAAATAGGCAGGAAAAACTTCCAATTTTAGTTTTGGAATAAATAAGTCTCGATCGTAGGACATCGTACAGGTTTTGGTTTTGTTTAACTATCTGAAATGAAGCCGGTATAGGGTGTTCTATTCTAAGAACATTGCAAAGACAGTATTAATGAGCTTGTTTTCCTTATTATTATTTGTCTGTTATTGTATCTTTCTATTCCACTGCCAAACCTCTTAAACGAAATGTTTGTTATTGTAACTATGACCAATTATGCCAAATGAGTAATGCTATACAATATCATAAACAATAAAAAATAAAAATAACTGCAACAATCGTTGCCACTAATGATGAAGTCATTCCTCATTTGAAAGGCATAAACAATATCACCAACATCTCTGATATCATAAAATAAAGGATAAATAATAAGAAATGAAATGTCATAATGAGTATGGCTAATGGGGATTAACAATCAGATTTGGGTTGAATGAGAATCAAGAATTGGATTTGGGATTTGGATTATTCTTTAAGACCTAAAATCCCTAGTTTTGAATGAGATTTAAGGAAGAAGAAGAAAAATTATTTGACGGTGAAAAAAAAAAAAAAAACGAAGAAGAAGAAGTTTGATCGTTGTTTTGATTTGAAAAAAATCCATTTAATTGGATTTGGGTTTTGGGTTATTCTTTTTAACCTAAAATCCCTAAAACCCCAAAATTTTGAAGGAAATAGTAGAAAACTGGAAAAGAATCCGATGGTGAAGAAAGAAAAGAAGATGAGAAGTTTAATCGATTTTTAGATTTTCAAAATCCATGTTATTATTTTCATTACCAAATTAGCATTGACTCATTTTTTTAATTGAGTTTTGATGCCACACCAGCAATTATCTTGGCCCATGGATTTAAAAGAAGTAAACGGTTAGATGTTGAAGTCATTTTTAAAGTCACTTTTTTGAGTTGATATAGCCCGACCCTTTCTTAGAGCATCTCCAATGGTATCCTCAAAAGTATGAGAGTAATTAAAATTTGATTATTTATCCAAAAAACACTGTCCAATAGAGTCACTGAAATTTAACAATAGCAGTTATCAATAATCAAATTGCCTCTTCAATAATCAAATTTGAAGATTGACTTTCAATCATCAAATACAAACTTAACCCAAATTAATTGTTGCAATTTTATTCTTTCTCTCTGTTCTGTGGCTTTTTTTTTCCTCTTTTTTTCGCTGATCATCTATGTATTTCATCATTGTTTCAACCCCAAAATTTTCAATCAAGTAAAATTCGTCTCTTCATTACGAATGGATTAATACCCATATCATATACCTTCTTTTGTCTTTTATAGTTTTATTTTTATTTTTTAGCAAAAAAAACTAATATACCATTATAGTATCATTACCAGTGTACCATTATGGACTATACAATCATCAAATTTAGCAATCCCTGAAAACAATCCTCAAATGGTGAAGTGGCAACTTTTGAGGATCCAAATTTGCTTATACCATTGGAGATGCTCTTATATATCTTAATTTTCACATCTTTGTCTAGAATAGTCGAGTAAGAGTTTAGGGATGGGAATTCCCCATAGGCCCCGGTTCCACGGCCCCCTCGCCATTTGGGGGCAAATTTCACCCCTAAATGGGGTTTGGGGGGTGAGGATGAGGTGAATTTGACCCCTGAATCCTAAATGTTCTCCCGCTTCCATTTCCTAAATAAGGGTGGGGGTGGGGGTGGGGGTGGGGGTGGGGGTCCCATTTTCCCATTTTTCCTATATATAATGGAAATGGTGGTGGGAAATAATACCTTTTTAATGTTGAATTTTGAAAGTATCACTAGTTTAATAAATTAAGTTAAAATGACATCAATGGACTAAAATACCCACATCCCCTTCTTTTATTACATTTGTGCCATTTTTAGGTTTTTTTTTCTTTTGTTTTTCAAAAACTTTCATTGATAGAGGACCAATAGAGGTCCTCCATCACCATTGATGGAGGACCTCCATTGGAGGTCTCGATGAAGAAGATGACCAAAAAAAATATTGGAAAATTTCATTTTTGCCCAATAAATCTTGTAAATTACAAATAAACCTAATAAGGCTCAGAAACTACCTGAAAAGTTTCAGAAATTACCAGTCTCGGAAACACACAAAAAAACAAGAGACTTGTTTTTGTAAGTGTGTTTTATGGGTATTTTTGTTAGATCTACATTTTAGGTGCTACTAAAACTTAAGTTATTAAGTTTGTGATAGTCTTAAAACCCAATCTCTAAAGAGTGCTATTAAAATTTTGAATTATAAAAATTAATATATATATATTAATTTAATTTTCTTTAAAAAAAAAAGGGATATTATTATTTTTCACCCTCACTTATGAGGTATTAGACGTTTTGCACCCTCTTGTTTTAGTATTAGCCATTTTCCACCCTACTGTTAGTTTTGGACGGAAAAGTGGTGTTTTGAGATTCTGACATCTACAAGTTGCGAAATTACATTGTTGCCCTTGGAATCTTTAGAATTTTAAAAATAAAATAAAATAAAATAAAAATTTAAGAACTCTAAATGCGCTGACTTCCCAGACTCATCTGTTTCCACCGCTTTGCTTCAAAAACAGGAACCAGCCAAGACAAAAAGGTGATGGGAAATTTCCGATTAGATCGAGAGAAAAAACTTAAGAAAAAAATTTTAAGTTCACTGGTTCATCAACCATCATCATCGCTAGTGTTTTATTAACCATCATCATCGCCAGAAAATTCACCAAATTTCAGAATTCACAACCAAACAATAATTCACCAGTTCATCAAGTTCAAAACCTAGAAATACACCATTTAAAAAAAATAAAAATAAAAATAAATAAATAAATAAATAAATAAAAACCCCAGAAATACACCACCACAAAATCTAACCTAATCACCACCATATTCACAATCAATCCCAAAACCATCCACCATAGCCACCTTTAGATTCAACAACCTAAACCACCAAAATCCAGAACCACCACAATCCCACAATCTTGTCGGCGACCCACCCAAACCATTAAAATCCAGAAACACCATCCCACAACCTAAACCGTAACCAAATAACACCCAAACCTCTGTCAAAAGAAAGAATATGGAGAATAGAAGAAGAAAAAGAAAGAGAAGACGATCGGTGGCAAGAGGAGATCGATTGAACGCCAATCTCATTGTTTGGAACGAGATTGAGCGCTAATCACCTCGTCCAGATGACGATCGACACTCGTAGAGGTAGTGGTTGGAGTGATTTTGGTGGGTTAGGGTGGCGGCAAGGGTTTGGTGTATGAGTGGTGGTGTATAGGGTTTGGGTGTTGGGAGATGATGGTGGAGAAGAAGAAGAAGATGGTGATTGGCGGAGAAAAGATAGAGAACGTCTGGTAGATAAGGAAAATGAAGAGAGAAAATTAATTAACAATTTTAAGTGACACATGTCATTCAATGAGAAGTTAATTCAATTAATTAACTTTTAATAGAAGTCTATTTACTATATTGCCCTTCTTTAAATCTATTTTAAATTATAAATACCTCTAATTTACTTTATTACCCTCACATACTTAATGTCAAGTTAACGATTCCGTTAAAAAGGGTGGAGATTGACTATTAAATGAAATGTTATGGTGGAAAATGGTCAATACCAAAACAAGAGGGTGCAAAACGTCTAATACCTCATAAGTGAGGGTGGAAAATAATAATATCCCTTAAAAAAAATTTCACTCTAAGTCTCTTACAGTCGTACTAAATCTAAGGGGGGTATATTCAATTAGGATTCTTAAGGACATTTAAAGACATTATAAATCCTGGTGTATTCAATTTGGACATTTAAAGACTTTAAAAGAGTCTATATTAATCCAGTGGTATTCAATTCGGATTTCTATGGACTTTTAAAGAATCCTTCCAAATCCGAATGTATTGAATTGGGACTTTAAAAATGTCTATAAGAATCAAGGTGTATTCAATTAGGACTAGATTTTAAAGGATTCTCTTAGGTCATGGATTTTGGTGGACATGATGGTGAGAGATATAAATATCAAATGCCATAATATGTCTAGCCTTCTCCCCAAAGATTTTGGTGGACTTTGCTCTCTCTCTCTTTCAAAACAGAAACGTGTTTCTTCTTCTCACTCCTTCTCAAAAAAATGAGCAAATAGTACCAAATGTTATAACATTTGTTGGGGTTTTATCTGCTTGCTGCCATGCTGGCTTGATTAATGTTGGCCGTGAGATTTTTAATTCTATGAAGCCAGTGTATGGTGTTGAGCCCAAGATTGAACACTACGGTTGCATGGTTGATCTTCTCGGTCGAAGTGGGAAGATAGAAGAGGCTGAGGAGTTGATGAAAGGAATGGTGTGGAAAGCTGATGTGGTGATGCTGGGAGCTCTGTTCGCAGCTTGTAAAAATCATGGGAATATTGAGGTTGTTGAAAGAGTGGTGAAACAGGTGATTGTTTTGGATCCTAATAATCATGGGGTTTATGTTGTTTTGTCTAATATGTATGCGGAAGTTGGACGGTGGCAAGATGTTATGAGGCTGAGGAAGGTGATGAAAGTAGGGAATTTGAAGAACACACTTGGGTGGATGGTAACATTTAGGCTTTTGTGTAGATAGGCATCAGAAAGCCACTATTTTTTTGTTACAAAAATATGCTATCAATCTCTGTTTGTGGGTCAACCAAACGGATGTCCTGCTATTCATATGACTCTAATGTCCATTATTCCAAGATCATGTCTCAGTCCAGCAAGATCACTTTTCCAAATCATCTTCTTTGGAATTCACAAAGGGTTTGCAATGATCCCCACTCAATACATGTGAAACTTCATATGAAACATCGTATGAGTTGATTTGTAATTCAATATTTTATGCTGTAATCGAAGGTCAACTGGTCAACTCCTAAAACATGTGCATGATAAGGTGGGGTAGCTTTGTATTTTAATTCTATTTATAGCTTTGTATTATATAGATAACGTGATATGTTTGTCTTATTGAAACATAATACATGATTAAAAAAAAAATTAAAAAAATAAATAAATAAATAACTATAAGGAAGTCATAAGCAAAGTCCAAATGAAAAACTGGAAAGGAAAATAGTTGATTAAGGAGGTAAAAAGTAATAGAAGATAAAAGGAAGAAAGCAGAGATTGTTGTTAGTACTGCAAATTGTATTAATGGATCATATTGGTTGAGTGTATAGATTGTGTTATTGGGTCATATAGTGGTATAATTTTCCATCTATAATTGAAGTCAGAGATAACAAATCTATATATGAAAGTCCATGGATGTCTAAGCAAATCTATAAAAGTCTGAGATGTATGTCTAAACAAATTTATAAAAGTCTGAGATAGATGTCTAAACAAATCAATGAAAGTCCATGTGGATTTATAAAAGTCTATAGAAATCCATGAAAATCTGTTACTTAAAAAATGTTTTTAAATGTCCTCAAGAATCCTAATTGAATACACCCTTTTAAAACACACAAGTTTTTTTTTTTTTTTTTTTTTTGTTAATACTCTATTACTAGAAGTATTTGTATTTATTTTGGATTAAATTAGACCAATTATATATATTTCAGATTGGATATTGAAACAAGATAAAATGAAAGATAGAGATGGTCGGATTTCAAATTTCAAATTCTAGATTTCATATTGAAACTTGAGACGAGGGTGGTAGAGAAACCTCCCCCAAACACCTCGATCCTCGGTTCCTCCAAATGGGGGTTTTTTAAACGGGGGCTAGGGGAGGTTAGAGGAATAGGGGTAGGAATGGGGAGCCCCCACCCCCAACACTTGATTGAAATCTAAAGACTAAAAATTGATCGAGTAACCCATACAATCCTTTAGAAAGAGTATGAAGTTACAATTTTTTATGCGAGTTCAATAGGTATTTTTTATGTGAACAATATTCGGCTTCCACAGCAAGCTTTTTCCCAAATACAACTTACAAGTTTCTTAGAAGTTAAAACCCAAATTCCCTCTCTAGAGAAAACTGAAAAGCTGATCAAATCCTACCATTATGTCTGAAATTGGCGATTGCTCTTCTTCTTCAAAATCCTCTCAGCAAATCTGGGCAAAGCTTGGTATGCCTATTTCTTTCCTTTTCTCTCAATTTCAATGCAATTTCTGTAACCAATTTTTACAGTTCAGGGTGGTCATGGAGGTTTCTGATGATTTTCAAAAACTATTTCTGGCCTGTACTCGCCAAAAGTTTCTTCCTTTTCTTTTCATTCACTTTCTTGGAAGCCAAACATGGTCGTTTCATTTTATTTTATTTTTGTAACCGACAAATGAATGTAGTGGTAATGGCTATAACTTATTGTAAAGATGTTCTTTTAAAAAAAAATTGCACTTAAATGTTCTTTCTTTTTTCTCGAACGCTTATGATTATTAATGTCTACAGATATACTAACATGCATGTAAATAACAAGAACCCAAATCAGGTTTGGAACTTTTAACATGAATCCCAACTTGAAATTAAAAACAAGACATACAAATCCTTAGGAAAAAAAGAAAAGCAAACCGTTTGCTGATTAGAAAAAATCCCAATATTTGTTTTTGGTTTTTAAGAAAAAATTCCTAATATTGTGGGTTTTAAAAAGAAGACTACATTTACTACTTTTTAGTTGGGCCTGCACATTTTAGGCAAAGCAGTAGCACCAGAAACATCTTCAATATCTCTGAGCTCTAATGGATTATTAATAATATGAGCAAATTGGCTGGCTATCAATTTGCTATTATAATTACATTGATTAATCTCACATATTGAAGATGTTGAATGTCGTACTCTTTTTCGTTAAATCTTTGTATCATTGTATGGGACATTGATTATCACTTCGTAGTAGATTCTGTAAATTATGTTGGTTTCTGGGTCTTTATGATGTTGAGTGTTGAAGTGATTATGTATTGTGATTGCAGAACCGTCTGACTCCAGATATTCTGATGTTGAGATAAGCTCCAATGAGTTGGTTGTATGTTCAGAGATCACATCTTCTTCTTCGGGCAAGCATGAATGGTGCAAAATAATGAGGAACTCTGATCTTTCTTCTGCCACAATGCAAAACAAGAGGTATTCTACTATTCCTTGAAAAATTCCTCGTGTTGTGCAAATTTTATTTCTTACCTCTTAAACCTGAAATTCATGCTTGATTATTTCTTACCTCGTGTTGTGAAACTTTCTGGAAAATGACGAATTTCGTTTTTTCTATGTTTGATTTTCTCAAATCTTTTAATAATGCAACAAAAAAAAAACCAAAAACCAAAAACCATGAAATGTATAATGTTTCAAAGTAAAAGAATGAAAATCAGTAATCGTTTTGCATTCTTGGACCAATGTTGAAGAGATTTGATGAGAGAGAAAAGAGGGAGGAAGAGAGGTTGAAGGAAGAAGATGATTTCTTATGTTGGAGGGTATTTTGGTAATTGTTTGGCTATGATGTGAAAATAAACTTTCATACTTGGTTAGTAACAATCAAACTAATAGATGTGATTAAAACAAATTTCGAAAACTTAAGTGGTTAAAATTGCTAATTTGCATTTTTTGTTTTTTAATTTTATGTCGATTTCTAATCTTCCCCTTGTATATTTGTTTTTCTCTCTGTAAACCAGAGAAAATTCAGAATAGAAAAAAAAAATTAAAATGAAATTGTGACTCTGGTCACATATTTTTGAAGTAGAGTGATTCCTCCTGCAATCAAGCTTGTGGTTTGGTCATGTTGAGTGATTATGTTTCCCTCGTGGAGTGATTCTTTAACCGTACCAATTGTCATTTGGTTTCACCTATTCCCATTTTGGATCAAGTATGTTATTTAAGCAGTTGTATTGCATTAAGAAAGGAGCCTCATATTGAGCGAGATCAAATTTTAGTTAGTTTTATAATGTTGATATGATTTTACATTTGTGTAAATTTGGAATCCTCAAGTTTTTAGATGTGAGGTGTTATCGACCTGTTCTTACAAGGCTCCTTTGCTTGCCTTGTAAACCCAAGTTTGATTGACAAATAAGTAGTTTCTTACATCGAAATAACTTAATTCATAAGTCATAACCTTTAATTCCCCATCTTTTATTTATAGGTAGACTGTATAATTTATTGGTAGACATGTTTGGATCTATTTTCTCATCACTGGAATCACATCCTTCTTTCATTCTTTTTGGTGGGGTTCCTGTTATAGTTCGAATGCAGTACTTGTTGATGGAATCGTTCTTCGTAATGAAGATGTTGTTGATATCAAATCGGGAACTGAAATTATACTTGGCCCTGATAGAGCAGGTCAGCACTTATTCACTTTGATGTCTTATGTTACCATGATAATTGAACTTATGTCATACTGTATAGGTTAAACTCTTACAAGTCAACCCTCTGAAAAATTTGAAGCTTTGATTGGTACATGCTTTTGTTTGATTTCATTGAAATATTATAACAATCTTTGGCATGAAACAGCTGGGACCTGCCTCAGTTGCATGAGGCAGTCGCCTCAATGCCTTTTTTGCCTTGAGGCGGTAGAGGCAGTGCGGTGGAAAGCCTTATTGGCATATTTTAATATATATTCATTTTTTTTTTTAAAACCCAAACTTTTGTTATGGAATATGGTGGATTCCACAGGATAGTACACATCACACCCACCTAGCTACCAAGCTACACTTGTCTTGATATGGAAATACACACACATCTTGTTGACACCAATGTTTTAAAATGTGCAAGGCGGTCTCCTCAATTCGAAAATAATAAATAATGCAAAAAATATTTTAAAAAAAAATGTTTGGTGGCTTGAAAGAGTGAGTTGGAGGCGGAAAGTACTGACTTTATGTTATAAAGTTAAAGTTTGATTTTTAAGGTTTTATAGTGGTATTTTTAAAAAAATAAATTATTATGTTTATAAAAGAGGATTCATCTTGTGACATGAGTGAAGAAAAGCAGAGCAAGTCCTTGTTTGTGACAAGAAACACTTTGTAATTCAAATTCTTAATTGATTGATTCCTTTCAAGAGTTTTTCTCTTTTGCTTAGAATTCTTTCAAGAGTGTTGATGACTTCTTTAATGTGTGCGATTCCTCAAATCAGCTACGTCAAGGAATTTAGATAATGGAAGAGGGGAAATAGAATGAATTAGGAGGAAAGAAAATATATACATATCTAGAGAGAGAAGCAGCAATGCCAATGAATTTGGAGGAAGAGTAAAACAAAATCACAGAGAGAGAGAGAGAAAGAGAGAGAGAGAGAGAGAGAGAGATACTTTAGCTTTATCATCTTTCTGTTTATTTCCTTTTCTTTTCTTTATTTTGTTTCTTTTTGCCATTTTCTTTTGCTGTACTTTAGCTTATCATTAAGTATTCTCTTGATGTCTCTAGGATCTTTGAGCTATAGGTTTAAAGTAATACCTGGACAAGAATCCTGCAAGCAGCAATTAAAGGTAGATGATTGTCAACATTATGTTGCACCTTGAAATGTCATTTTGTGCATGCTATTGCGTCTGCAGTTTTGCTGATGATATAAATCACTTTTTGCTGGTTTCTCCAGATCTCTATAGACATTGAGGATGCAAAATGCTGCATCTGCTTGAATATATGGCATGATGTTGTTACAGTTGCCCCTTGCCTTCACAATTTCTGGTTCGTAACGTATATATCTATTTTTATGCTGATAATAGGTATTTCCATCTCAATTTGTTGATTTCAATTCTAGCTGTGCTCTGTTATCTTCAGCAATGGATGCTTCTCCGAGTGGTTAAGGAGATCACAGGATAAACATACTAATGTACTGTGTCCCAATTGTAGAGCAGTTATACAGTTTGTTGGAAGAAACCATTATCTGCATGACATTGAGCAGGTAGTATATTGAATCACACAGTAGTCCATTTGTTTTTTTTTTTTTTTTTTGGATTTACTAGCTTAGACTTTTTATGAGCATCTATGCATTGGAGTTGTTATCTTTGCTGTATCTGGTTGGTGGATTGACATTCATTAGTTTGTGGTTTTTAATTTCATAGTGTTAACTTAGAAGGTCAGGTTCTTGTAATTAGCTTCTGCCTTTCAGTTTTTGAGATTACCTGACCATTCATAAACTATGTTTGTGTTTTATTTCTTATTACTTTTGGCCATTGAAATATCTCTTCAATTGATGTGCATAGAATTGTGGCTAATATTCTACTTTTACATTGTCATCGTGATTGTGAGACTGTTCAGATTTAAAAGTTGACATAGTAATAATAACAATAGCTACAGTAGTTTAGTTGTAACAATAACTTTGGAGTGCATTTCAATTAGGATTGAGAGAAAAGACACCTTAGTAATAACTATGTGTGACTATTATTCTAGTAGAATTGATATGTAAATTGGAATTAAATTTGTATATGACATTGCATCTACTTTTTCAATATATGATTATGTCAATGCATATTTGTATATGACCAAGAGGTCATGGGTTTAAATCTTCTTAATCCCTGTTTGGCATGCAAGATAGGATAGGATTTGGGATTGGAATTGGATGGAAAAATTATTTTTCTTTAGGTGTAACGTGGGATAGGATTGGATGATTAAATCAATTTTTATAAAATTTATTATAAATATTTTTTGATAAAATATTTTTTTTTTAATAATAGAAATTGTTTATTAAATAAATATAATTTTTATTTCGATCTTTTAATGAATAATATTTATTTTATTTGAAACCATTTTTAAACGGTTTATGATATATATTTCTTACATTTTCTAAATAAAATAAAATTATTTATATTATTTAAAATATTTAAATAATTTATCCTGTCCCATCCCTCCAAAGTCCAAACCTTTGAGAGGTGATGGGAAACCCAAATCCAGATTTGGGAGGCTGATTGGCTTTCCAATCCCTTCAGCCAAACCAAACAATGGATTGAAATCAATCCTGCTTTGCTTGAAAACCTGGACAAACAACACTCCCCTTAGGGCCATCTACTTGGAATCTATAATTTCCCACAAGTTTCATAACTAATACTAGGTTGTAGGGTTTGTCTGCAGTACCTAAATTTGAGCCCGGTGAGCAAAGAAAGGTCATGGTATTTCTTGATAATAATAATAGCACCTAAAAAGAAAAAAAGGATTCAATTGTTGTTCACACTTTTCTTGCTTTTCTTTGTTAATGTTAATTGTTTTAGAGGATGTCATTGTCTCCTGTAGAATTGTCCGTTTTATTGATTTTCTCTCCATTTTTTTGCTGCTTGATGTCTTTAGAGTATACTACAA
Organism: Acer yangbiense; assembly: GCA_008009225.1. Lineage (NCBI taxonomy): Eukaryota > Viridiplantae > Streptophyta > Magnoliopsida > Sapindales > Sapindaceae > Acer > Acer yangbiense. Next base: position 14,933,589 of record CM017766.1, on the reverse strand, counting down.
GCTGATTCTTCACTAAGGCGTTCTGATGAAGAAGTTGCGCTTTTGGATTCATACGCATCAATAAAATCAAATCTTGTAAGTGAATTGTCTTTTTGGTTCCGTTGCCAGCAAATTTAAAGCTATAAGATGTCTGGATGTTGGACATGTATTACAATTATGATGGAAATGATGGCATGCCTTTCTCTAATAGTAGTGTTCCCTAACATGGCAGGTTTTCCTAGTCTCAAGTTTACTACTGATCTAATAAAATGTGCTACTATGCTATATCATTATATTGTAGGGGTTGATTATGTCCTAACCAATTTGCATAACCCAAACCAACCTGGATATCATAGCTCCTCAATCTATCTTTTTCAGTGATATTACAAACTATCTCAATAAGCTTCTTCTACTTCCAAATGAAACTTCTGCTCAATTGTCAAATCTTTAGCAATGTTTGTATTTCAAATCTCTGCTGTTTTATATATCATTCAATTTTGACCCCTTCTAGTAATTTTTTCTATCCGCATTCTTTTATTCTATTTTCTTATTTTTGGATAGGCTACCCATACATTTTTTCTGTGGTTTTAGCATTTTAAATTATTAATTATTTTATGATGCTGGTCTCACTGAAACAGGGTCCTGGCTATGGTAGTTTGGATTTGGTTTAACATCTAATAAACCATCTATTGGATTTCTTTTTCTTTTTCTTTTTCCGCCTGAACATTTTAAATTTGTTTCTTCTTTTCAGGTGAAATTTCATATTACTTCAATTTTTTTTAATCATTATTTGAATACTAGTTGAGGATCGTTTACTCGCCTCACATCCATTATTTTGCAATGAATCTATATATATATATTAATGCATGTGATGTATCTTAGGTCATTAGGAATGGAAAGAAACTCCATCGGAAGAGGGCACATCCACCACTCGACAACGAAAATGCCAATATAGAGCTTTCATGCCCTCAATGTGGTAATGGATTTTGAATGTGTGCTGTTCCTTTTAATTTGCTGCGTTGTGTTATCCACAAGCTTTATTTTCCAGCAAGCAGCCTTAACTTATGCCCCTCTTTGGTTAATAATGTGGCTGAGATATACGAAGGAATGCTCTTCTAAATTCTAATCAGAAACATGTGGTGTTGAGCTGCTGCATCCTGCTAATTTACAATGTTTTCTTATTTGGTCAAATTTTCTATTTAACTAGTTCAATTATAACCATTAGGTACTGAATTTAATGGGTTCCACTGCAACCAGAACACTGTCCATTTGCCATGTCAAGCATGTGGAGGAATGATGCCTTTGAGAACTGATAGTAGTGTGCCACAACATTGTAAGTGTTAATGCTTATGTGCTTTGTCACATGCATGCATTTGCTTTACCTTTGTGTTCTTGCTTACAAATAATTCCTTGAAATAACGCTGAGGGTATTGCTTACTGCTTCACCTTTCAAGTTATTGTATAAATTGTTTCTAATTCACTTTCTTGTTGGGTGAAATTTTTTGTCTTTATTATGTATAATGAGTAGATTGAACCTGTTGAAGTTCAAGTTAGAAGTACGGCTGTGCTTTAAATAAACCACATGTGCTCTTAAAGTTCAAGTTATTTTACTGGTGCTTCCAATAACACAGTACCGAGTCATAATTATATGAAGTTGATGATCTGTAGCCATATTTCAAAATCCTTTGAATCTTTTGGAGGTGGATTGTTAGTTAGATAATTAAGTTTCCCCTTTGCGTCGAGACACATACACTTGCACAACTTTGGGCCAATATATATGTAGTTTGTACCATTGAGCCAAACATCAATGATCTGAATACTTAAATTATCCTCAGAACTCTCAAATTTACCTTCACTAGCACTGCCACTGCACAAATCCCTTCTGAAACTTACTATTTAAATAGAAAAATAGCACTTCTTCCATTGAACCAAGGGAATCACACTACACAAAACATGTCGCACAGACTTACAGTGACACTCACCACATATACTGCACACACAGCATCGAGGCAGCCTCAGAGCTGCTGCTGGCAAAAAATGACTTATAAGACTCTAATCAGCCAACAACAGCTGTAGACAACCCCAAAATTAGGGTTTTAGAGGATTGTTGCCAGGGTTTAGACTGAATTTAGGTGGCTAGGGTTAGGATTAGGCCAGGGGTGGCAGCTAGGGTTAGGGTTAAGATCAGAAGTGATGATGAGGGCTAGATTTACGCTAGGGTTGGGTGGCAGCAAGGTCTTAATTAACTTTGTTTGACACCATGTCAAAATGAAGAGGGGGAAAATATATAGTGGTACTGTGGTAGGAGGTTGTAATGAGTTTTACAGTCTTGATCTTCATTTATACATATTGTCTAGCACATACAAAATACTAAACCAGCCCTACACTTTAATGCTTTAACAGGGAAGATGCTGGGATAGGCTTGAATACCTTGGCCTTCATCTTTCCATGGCTCTGTAATCTTTGTACTAGTCATAAATTCATAATGTTCCAATTCAAAGTGGTGCAGACTATTCTTCATCTTGAAAAATGCTGGATTGTAGTTCTATTACTCCTTTGAATGAGGACAAAGGGTTTTGATAGAGAATTCTTTGGGGATGTTTCTCTTGTAAATTATAGATTATTTTGCTTGTGAAGGATTCTTCTATCCCAAATTTAAGCCTTACAAAGTTTTTTGGAGATCCACATTACCCTAGTAAGGATAAGTTATTTGTTTAGCTGGCCGCATAAGGAAAAAAATTAATACTTGTGACTTGATCAAAAAGAAAAATCCTAATATCTGTATTTTCCCTTAAAGTTGCTGATGTGCAAGAATTGTTTGAAGGATAATTATCAATTCTTCATTGCCCAGTTTACTGTTTTATGGCAAAAGAATAAAATGTTGCTTATATTTTATGAATAATCTAGTAAATTCTCGCGAGTTGTGTTCCTTCGGATTCTTGTGTTTATTAATTATTATTGGAGCAAGTATGCATTTGGAAGGGGCAAAAAGCTTAGATATATGGTTTTGTGGGATTGGGATTATTTTTGGGTTCATTTTAATGGTGAGGAATAGAAATTTTTTGAAGAAGTTAAAGAAGAAGACTGCTAGATTTTGTGGGATAAGGCACATTATCATGCTTCATGCTGGGTTTCAGTCTGTAAAAAATTTCAAGACTTTCATTGTGTTTATTGTTTGTTCATCATAGTCTGACATTCTGTATGAATTGTTAATCCACTTTTTGTACTTAGCTTTGATGATATTGCTATTTCTCAATTCTCATAATAAAAGTTAAAAGAGTTTTGAATCAAGAAAACTGGGTCCTTTTTTCCTTTTTCATTTTTGTTAAAATTGGTTTAAGAAACTATGGCTGTCATTAGCTGTAGATTCACTGAGCAGTGATTTGTATAATTCATTATATGATTCTATTTCTTTTTTCTACTCTAGGTCTACTACTATATATACTTGTATTATTTCTTGAATAATATATATAACTGAATTTCCTCCCTCTCATCTCATATTTTTTGGTCATTTATGCTCTCTGTTAACAGTTACCTTCTATTGCAGTATTTATAATAATGCCACCCATTCTAGATTTTGAGCCTTTTCCAATTTGTAACCTCTGTTGCAGGTTTGGGATGCGATAGAGCATTTTGTGGTGCTTATTGGCATGCTCAAATGGTTACCAGAAGTGACCTCCATCCCATGTGCGGTCCAGAGACTTTTAAACCCGTATGTGCTGCTTATTTTGTTCAGATTGTTTTTCTTTTCTTCAATTGAATCCTGGAATCATATATATGAATTATTGGATAGAGGATTTTTAATATGGGCATAATTGCTTTACATCTCTTATTGTGGAGTATTTTATCTTGCTTATGGGTGATGATACAAGGCTATACCAAGTACCAACCCTTTTTCTCTAGATCTAACAACAATTTTCCAACCAACTAAATGGTTTTTCTTCCTTTCACCAACACTTTTGTATTAAAGACCTCTCATCATCTTCTCAATTCTTTTAGCCACATTTATTGGAACTCTAAAAAAAGTGAGATAATTAGTTGGTTAACTAGATAAAACTGATTGAGGAAGTGCAAGTCTTCCTCTGGAGAAAAAGGCTCTCTAACACCCTTCCAGCTTTTTTCCAATCCTTTTCACTACCAGAAACTAAACATTAGTGATTCTTTTTACCATACCATCAGTCCATCATTAAACAATTTAGCAAACACCTCCAGCTAAGTCGTTCTTAATCACATCCTGACTATTTCGTAAAAAAAATAGAATAAGTCATATTAATGTCATTCAGACCCACCCTCTGTCAATGGCCTTCCAACCAAGCAGCTTTATCCCTATGAATGACATCCCTCTGTTAATGTCATTCTTTTGCTTGTTTCTGAAGTGTTCAACCTGCTGGAAGCTGCAGTCTCCATAGAGGATGCTGCTTGTTGCTTTGTTTGTACAAAGAGCTGGGGATACAATGTATCGCTTATCACTGCATTGTCCGTTTACAAGTGAAGTTGAAGGCGGGAATCTGAGGATTTCACTGCATATCTATTTTTTTTTTCCAATGCTTGTAACTTTCTGGATTCTTTTTAGAATTTCTTTTTTAGATTTTAGGTTGTGATTTTGATTGTTCATTCAATTCTGTAAACTTGGTTGCGCCAATTTTGGCTTTTTTGCTTAATGATTTTAGCTTTTATGTCTCACTATAGTTGTTGCTTGCCATTGTCAATAGGTGGTAATTATGTTTACCCTTGCTTTCAAAAGAATCTATATGATATAGTCATGTTGATACTCTTTGGCAGATTTCTCAAGTTTGTTTGTATTATTTGCAGATCTCTGAACACACAATCTCTAGGATTCCATTTCTTGCACATGAAACGAATCGGCATGAACAAGATGTATGCAAATTCTTCTTACAGAAATGTAATTCATTAAAATTTGTTCTTCGTAAATTGTTTGATTTGACCTGACTTCCATTATATTGTTCTCTTTTAGATCACAGAGAGGTGTATCAGTCAAACAGGGACAACATTGCAGGATGTCATACGTGATTGGATTGGAAAGTTGAACAATAGAGAAATCGGTAAGTTTATGACAAATCCTGAGCTTTAGTTGTGTTGTTGAAGAAGAAATTTCATTGACTTCATGTTTTAACTCAAATTTCACATTGCCTCCTTTCAAATTTCAAGCCTTCAGCTCGTTCTCTTCAATTCCCTCACTTCTCAGTCTTCACACCCTAGTGTTATGTATAGGCACCTAATTCAAATTGAAAACTAAATCACTTAAATAAGAATGATAAATCACAAGGAAATCATAAATGGAAAGAAATTGCTCATTAAAACCCATAAAGCTATAAATCCCTAAAAATATAAAATTCTCAGTCTCCATAACTGTGAAATCCTACTTTTAATCATGCTTTGATATATCTGATTTGTTCAATATCATAACTAGTTGACCTTGCTCTTGTAGTGATGATTTGTCATTCATTTATCATAACAAGGAAATTTCTTCTTCAGTGTTTCCTAGGGCTGGTAATTTGGGTTGACAGGTCGGGTTTGGCCAAACCCGAAACAACCTGTTTGCTGTCTCCTTCCCCTTCCATGGAATCAGTTTCTTAAGGCTTAAATAAATTATTCTACCTGGTCAGGTGAAGTATAAGTATAAATCAAATTCATTAATATTGATGCAACAAAAAGTGAACATGTGAAGAGCAGTTAGACGTGAAAAATCAAATTCTAGAGAGACTAGTTAAGGGAAGATAACTAGGAAGCAGCAACAAGTTGGCACCCTCAACTGGTCTCCAACACCAGTAACCTCAAAACAGTTGCCAAATTCAATGATATCTCTCACCTTGTTCTCATCTTGTATTATAAAAGATGCATATACTTTCTCTTGAGCAAACCCACTTACAGTCAGAAGAACCACCTAGTGTAGGCTGGTTTGTGGCAGTAACCTCAAAATGTTGACAAAAAAGAATATTTAATACCTCAACTAATCAACTGAAACCCTAATATTTCATTATTTGAACCTATTCTTTACCTAGTGTAGGCTGGTTTGTGGCAGTATCAATAACATATCTTTGTGACATATTGAGACTCCTGTCCTGGCACAAATCATTTTGCAGATCGCTCAAGGATGCCACTGAATCATGCTGAACTGATTACTGCTGGGACACATTTTTGCAAGTAAGTTTCATTTTGTTTCAAAGAACTTTTGGTAGATTGATCAAATTTTCACCTGCTCTGACAAGTTCAATCACTTTGATTGTAATGTTACTCACTTTCTAGGGCTACACCGAAAGCCCTATTTCTATATATTTCTAATTCAGCATTAGGACAGGTGCATCTCTTGTTTAAAAATTTCCCACATTCCTTATCAAGTACAATCATTCTAGTAAGTGCATATAATTATTTCTTATATTCTAGCAGTTTATGCAAACCTTTGTTAGTATTTTATGCAAATGTTTTCTGAGGAAGGGTATTTAAAGTTCAATTCCTAAAATTTATGTGGGCTTGTTATAATTATTATTTTGGTCATGAAAATATACTCTGTGCACAACAGCACAAGTTTTACCCGAGGGTTTGATTTGGCATTTGATCAAAAGTCAAGGGGTTATTTACTATTCACCCTAGAATTAAAGATTTGGTTCCATTCTGTAATGGCTGAACATAATGAGTTTGGAAGATTATGCAGCCTGACTGGCTGGCAAGCAGAAGTTTGTGACACAATAATTTTATTGATTGCCAGCCACTGATATGGTATCCTCTTAGTTCCCTAAAAAATGGCATTCTTTATTGATATATTGGAATTAGTATGCAAATTTAGTTTCTTTCTGTACTGATGGAAATGGTGGGTATAATATATTTCAAGCAAGAAATGGTTATTTGTCGTAAACTTAAAGTCTAGATGTATTAGGTATTTAGGTTCATGAAATTCTGTCCGGTCCGATGGCATTCTTTTACTTGTATAATGTTTCTGTCCAGTCAGATAGGTTTCCTTCTGTTCATTGATACCCTAATTCTTTTGACATGTACTTCTTGTGAAATGCTAAAAAATGCTATAATATTACATTTATTGTCTTCTATATTTTGAATGCAGCGAGTGTTATGACAAATTGGTATCATTCCTCTTGTACTGGTTCCGAATCGCAATGCCCAAATTTGTAAGTACCTCCTACTTCAAGCATCAAATGTTGACATTCAGATTCTAGATAAAATTCGGTGGCTTTATCCATTGGCACTTAGCATGATCTTTCCTAATTTGATAGTTTGGTATTTTTATGCTGTACTATATTTTCTGTCATGCCCTTTTCTCTCATTATAGTTTCAGCACTTGCCTATCAAAAATTTTATTATCAAAGAGATTGAATTGCATAAATTATATATTTATTCTTGGGGGCATTGCATCTGATTAAAGAAATGTACAAGTTCCAAAGACTTGGGAAACAAATGGGCAGTAAAGCTAACATGGTATTTTTAAGAGAAGCAATTACACTCAACCTATCTGAGGTTTGCTTATTTACAAGCGGAAACAGCTTTTCTGAAAATTGATGACTGTTAGTCAAACTCGGTCAAAGTTATCATCTTGAAGGGTATTTTCGTCTTTTCATCCCTCATTTTAGGGGAATTTACATTAAAATACCCTGATAATATGTGAAATTGCACTTAACATATGAAAACGGTTTATTAAACGAAGTTTCCCTCTGAACCGTTAACTGTCAGTCACTGGCTGTTGAAAGACAAGGTGGTCCTTTTTGTAGGTGATTTTAAATAAGTAAATGAAAAATAGGTTGTCTAGTAAAAACAATACTAATAAAAAAAATGAAAAAAGATATCCCGTAAGACCAAATCTCTTCCAAATGGAGGAGATTTGGTGACCAGACCTCTAATGGAGGAGGTTGATCTGATCTCGATGGGGGTCGGTGAGATCTCCTTCGATGGAGATTGGTGCGATCTCCCACCTTATCTCCAAATGTGGTGCAATCTTTACCGCGCCTGCTCCAACAGTGAAGTCCCTATCATTGTCGATGGAGTTATTTATTTTTTTATTTTTTTCTACTTTTATTTCTTGTTTTGGTTCGTAATTTTTGTTTCCTCGGTATTTCTGGTGGTGTTTATTATGGTTGGGATGGTTTGAATGGTGTCTTATGGAAGGTTTGAAAAAAAACCGTGAGGGTGATTGATTGTGAAGGGAATGAAAATGGAGGTATGAAAAAGTAGAATTTGGATTGTAAAGGGGAGATTGTAGAGACTACTGGCAAGCCTCATCTCCTACAAAACGGTTATAGTTAACTGTCAAACCCTGATGATAGGATAGGTCATTGTCAATTTTCGGAAAAGTTGTTTAAGCTTGTAAATAAGCAAACCTCATGTAGGTAATTACTTCATTTTAAGAAACAAACATATGATTGAATGGTGAATTGATCGTGGCATCAACCCATTATTTATGGGAAAAAAAAGTCATTAAATAGCATTGAATATCCATATGATGAACAAACCTTGCTCATTGGAATAAATCTAAGCAGTTCCAAATTGTTGTCTTGTTAGCTTTTACCAGCGGATGCAAGGGAAAGAGACGATTGCTGGTATGGATATGCATGTCGGACACAGCATCACAGTGAAGAACATGCTCGTAAAAGAAATCATGTTTGTCGTCCATCTAGGGGAGGTGGTAGTACTTAGTGTTAATGAATGTAGGCCAAAGGATTACAATGGTCAAATTCTGTACTTAAATCTACTTTACTCTTGACATTGTGATTCATCAGACAACAATTATACCTTGATAAATACTTTTATTTCTTTTTTTGCTTGAAAAATTCCAAGACTGCGGGTAGATGTAAAAATAATTATCATATACTCACAAGATGCTTAACAAAATACCATATACCCAAAAGATACTTAAATAAAAACAAAATATCATATTATTTATTTATTAGATGTAAAAATATAAATTTAAAAAAATAATAATTGTTTTGTTGTCAACGTGGTTAGTAACTTAAACACAGCTGGTACAAGTTTAACTTTCCACTATACATATAATTTATTGAGAGAAAACCAAAAATAGCCATCCGAATTATCATACTTTTGTTTTTAACCACTTTTGAAATTATAATTGTTAATAACCACTTTTTTTAAAAGCTTTCAGTATATGTCCGTAAATTACCAGAGTACCCCTGAAAATAGTTTTATTTTAAATCTCGAAACAAACTTGAAATCATGGGTAAATTGAAATGTCCAAACTTGAAATCATGCCTAAATTGAAATGTCAAAAGTTGAAATCATGCCTAAAATTGAAATGTCCAAACTTGAAATCTGGACTAAATTGAAATTTTCACTCTCTTCTTCTTCCTCTTCTTCTTCCTCAAACATTAGGTTTTGTTTTTGTTTTTGTTTTTTTTTTTTGTTTCCCTTTTCTTGCAAATCACCTCGCCGGCAAAGGGGGATCGATTTCGTCACCGGCGAAGCAGCAGCGGACGACGAGGAGCAGCGCACGATCGTGGCCCGTCGCCCGTCGCCCACGCCTGGCCGTCGCACGAACCAGCGCCCCCCATCGCCGGACGTGGCCACTGCCGCGAAGCCCAGAAGGTCGCCGGCGCTCGGTGACACCTTCGCCGGCGCTTGGCGACCCTCAAAGCACGCCGGCGAGGGAGATCGAGGAGAGAGAGAGAGAGACTTCAGGGAGAGAGAGACCAGAAGAGAGAGAAAGAGAAAAGAGAAAAGAGAAAAGAGGGAGAGTGTGTTTGGGGACCCTTTTTATATGAGGACTTTCCAGTAATTTCTCAAAAAAGTTGCTATTAATAAATAAAGTTATGCATGTGGTTAAAAAAGAATTTCCCATAATTAGAGTGGCTGTTTTTGACAATTTTCACTAATTTATTACGGGAACAGCATCAACGTTGCATGAAGAACTTATAACTGGGTAGCAGTTTTAGGACCAGTTTGGTATTGCTTTTGAAAAGTTAAAATCAGTTTATTTTCTAATTTTGACATAAAATGATGTTTGGTAAAACCTCCAAAAGTGATTAATTGATAATCTATTAAGTTTTGACAGTGATTTTGAGAAGTATGTAGAGAGTTATTTTTTTAAAAATGATTATAGAATAATCTGTTTCAGCATTTAATGAATCTGTTAAAATATCATTATTACCCTTATGAAATCAAATTAAAATCATTTATATATCTTATTTCATCTCAAAATTAAATACTCTACTTAAATATTGATTTGATTTATAAAAGTTTCTAAAAATATTTTTATTTTTCCTATGGATTTTTTTTTCTAATTTAAATATTCTACTTAAATATTGATTTAATATATATAATTAATGGAAAAAAAATGAAGTAAGGTACTAAAATCATGCATATTTTAGTTATTGTAACTTATTTCAGCACTTTTACAATAAAATTACCAAACATATGTATACTGTTTTTGAGCCATACAGTAGTTTTAAAAATACAATTAACCAAACTTCTGCCGATTAACTACACAGCTGATTATTTCTTCAGTACAGCTAACAATGATTATTATAAAAGTTACAGCAATACCAAACTGGCCATTAATGTTATTCATGATCTGGTCATTAATTATAAGAGATTAAATGATAATACTTTAAGCAAATGTGAAAATTGTCAAAAATAACCACTATAATTATGGGAAATTCTTTTTTAACCACATGCATAATTTTAATTGTTAATAGCCACTTTTTTGAGAAATTACTGGAAAGCCCTCATATAAAAACCATCCCCAAACCCCCTCTCTCTCTTTTCCTCTCTTTCACTTTCTCTCTCCTCTACTCTCTCTCCCCGATCTCCCTTTCTCTCTCCCTGATCTTTCTCTCTCTTTCCATGTAAATCGTCGCGCCATCGCCGTCAAACATCGCCGGAAGTCTTCGCGCCGTCGCCGGTCGTCCTTGCTGAGCGTCTGGGCTACGCCGGACGTCGTGGCGAAGCTCCACGAACCAGCGGCGCCGTGGGTCGTCAAGCACGGCACTGCTGGTTCGTGGAGCTTCGCCACAACGTCCGGCGTAACCCAGGTGGTCGGCGACGACGTCCCGCGACGGGTGACAAGCGACGTCCAGGCAACGACGTCTCCGGTGGCCGTGCTTCCCCTTCGCCGGCTGTGACCTGCAGAAAAAAGAAAAACCTAAACAAAAAAAAACCTAATTTGGTGAATTGGGGATTTGGGGAAGAAGAGGATAACGGAAATTGGGCATGATTTCAAGTTTCACATATTTTCATTTTAGTCATGATTTCAAGTTTCATATTTAATTTTTGTCATGATTTCAAGTTTCAACATTCAAGTTTTTAGCCATGATTTCAAGTTTGAGGTTTTTTTATTAAAAAACTAATTTCAGGGGCACTCTTGTAATTTACGGACATACACTGAAATTTTTTTAAAAAAGTGACTATTAACAATTAAAGTTTCAAAAGTGGTTATTAACAAAAGTTTAATGTTTCACATGGCTAGTTTTGAATTTCTCTCAAAGAAATAGCTATAAGCTTCCTAACAAAGATGAATTAGTAAATTGTATTCAAAAAGCATCATGGTTCTCCAAATTTGATTGTAAAAGTGGTTTTTGGCAAATAAAGCTAGATAAGGAATCTATCCCTTGGACAGCTTTTAGTTGTTCAGAAGGACATTTTGAACGGCTTGTAATGCCATTTGGACTAAAAAATGCACCTCAAGTATTTCAAGCTAGGATGGATAAAATTTTTAAAAAGTTTTCCAGTTTTTGTATAGTCTATATAGATGATATTCTTGCACTACAAAAAAAAGCCCTATCAGTGACGAACTATTTCCGACGGCGCTAATTGCCGTCGGTAATAGTACATTTTCCGATGGCCATATCAGTGCCGTCGGAAATGAGTAAAAATCTGATACGACATTTCCGACGGCCAAATGACCGTCGAAAATAGTCTTTGTGCCGTCAATGTTGTTCCCATTTTCGACGGCATAAAAAGTGCCGTCGGAAATAGTCTTTGTTCCATTAGAAATGAGGAAAAAGTAATCCAACATTTCCGACGGCCTAATTGCCATCGGAAATAGTCACATTTCCGACGGTAAATGGTCTTTTCCGACAGCATTTAGCCGTCGAAAAAGATTAATATTTTTTTTTTTTTGGAAAAGATTTAAAAAAAAATTTAAGTGTCAAAAACATATTTTTATATAAAGTTTCTTCAAATAATTTGTATAAATAAAAATTTCATGATTTATTTTTTCTTGAAAAATAAAAAGTTAGATAAAATAATTATATAAACTCTATTTCGTAGTAAGCATTTAATACACCTGATTTTCCTTAAATTGCTATCTGGACAATGACATATATATGCAAAAATCAGGAGTGAACACTTTGATGCAACAGAAATACACAAAACATTTGTTAGGGTTATGATGCAGGGATTTGTGAGATATTGACATCATTCTTTAGGAACTCCCTCTTATTATAAGCAATTTTATCTTGAGAAAATGCCCGATGGCAAAATATCGCCAGTCAACTGTCTAGAAAGTCACGTAGGGATGTTAAGGAACATTACGACGCCCTCGTACATGACATCTACAAGATTGATATGGGTTGTGTCAAGTTGCCGAGTTATGCCGATGACTTGTGGGACTTTTTGTGCCGTCGGAAATAAAAAAAATATATATAAAAATATAAAAAAAATAACAGTACTACATTTCCGACTGCTTTTGGGTCTTCAAAAATAGTCAAATAAGCCGTCAATATTACTCACTTTTCTAACAACATAAAAAGTATCATTGGAAATGCTAAAATTTAATTCAAATTACTTTATGGAAACATCTTACTAAATTAACTAAATATAAAATATAGTAAAATTATTAGTAATCACAAGAACATTTAGTTATTTTTAGTTATGTTTAGTGACACTATATCAGATTTTTTAAAACAAACTCTAATAATTTTAATAAAATATTATTTTAAAAAACAATATCTCAATAGTTATATTTAAATAGTATAAAAAAATATTTAATTAGATATTATACAAAAATATCAATAGTTTATATATAAATAGTATGCAAAACATATCAGATATAAAGTTATAGCAAAATAGTAAGGGTAACCCTTATTGTCATTCAAGTCAAGGGTTCGAACCCCATGAGTTTCATGGATTTAATGTTGCTGGGTGATGTGACGCGTGTCGGGTGAGGTGGCGCCTGTCAAGTAGAGTCGCACTATTTTTTTTTTTTTTTTATAATTCGACTATTTCCGACGGCAATAAGCCGTCGGAAATAGTGGTAAAGCCGTCGGGAATGCAAGTAATTTTAACCACCCTTAATTACTATTACCGACGGCATTTTTATCTTTTAGGCCGTCGGAAATGGTAGTATTTGTGACGGCTCATCGGTAAATGGTTTTTTCCGATAAACGTATTTGTGACGGCCTCCGACGGCCTTTTCCCGTCGAAAAAGCGTATTTCTGACAGGAAATGATCTTTTCCGACGGCATTGAGCCGTCGGAAAAGACCATTTTTTTGTAGTGTTGTTTTTAGTAATAACAGATATATTCGCATGGCACATGTTCATAAAATCCTTGACTTATGTAAAAATAATAACATTATACTTTCCAAAAGGAAAATTGAATTATTTAAGAACAAAATTGATTTCTTAGGACTAAAAATAGATAAAGGAAAAACAGAACTTCAACCGCACATAACCACTAAAATATTGAATTTTCCTGATAAAATAAAAGAGACCAAAGAGCTACAAAAATTTTTAGGCTTATTAAATTATGGTAGAAAGTTTATCCCTAATCTAAGTACCTTAGTTAGGCCACTTTACAATAAACTTAGCAAGAATGGTCAAAGATATTTTAATAATGAAGATGTAAAATTAATAAGAAGGATAAAAGAAATAGTAAAGAGTTTAGGACCAATAGCTCTCCCAATTGATAGTTATTACAAGATAATTCAAACCTATGCTAGTAGCATAGGATGGGCTGGAATCCTCATTCAAAAACCCAGTAAAGGAAGCCCAAAAGATACCGAAGAAATAGCAATGTATTCCAGTGGCAAGTTCACGGAACCTGAAAGTAGAAATTCAAGTACTGAATTAGAACTATTAGGTATAATAAACACTCTAAATACTTTTCATATATATATACAAAATGAATCATTTACTATTAGAACTGATTATAATAATATAGTAGAATTTTACAAAAAGGTACAAAAGAAAAGTTTTGAAAAGAAAAATTCATTTATAAGCAAAAGATGGATAAATTTCTTAGAAACATTAACTGGTAGAGAATATAAAGCAGAATTTGAACATATTAGTGGAAAGGATAATACTATAGCAGATATATTATCTAGACTAATAAATATTTAATTTTTTGATGCAGGAAATATGGCTGGAAGTTCAAAGAATTTTCAAAAAAGCCTTACTTTCCTAGTTCAAAGCAATAGTGTAAAAAAGCTTAATATAGGACCTTTTACCATAAGCAATAATCCAGGTGTTCCTTTTCAACCTTTGAATCAACTAAAATATAAGCTTACCGAACCTCAACAAGCTTTACTCAACAATATTTGGTTTTTTAGAAATGACAATAAAGGATTTTTAAATTCCCTAAATGTTTTAAGCCAATATTTTGTAGAAAATAACAAGTTTTCATGTTATGTAGTGTATAGAGGAAGAAAAGTTAGAATTTATTCAACATGGCAAGAGACTGCTATGTATGTTGAAGATTTCCCAAATCCTAGTTTTAAAGGTTTTTACTCATTGGAAGAAGTCAATAGATCATTAAATATGTTTTTACAAAACCAAGATGGCTTTGAACCAATTTTAGAATTTAATGGTATTGCTTATGATCGTAATCAAGTGATTAGCTTCATGAATCATTTCAAAAAGATAAATGAAGCAAATCATAAAATATCAGAAGAGCTAGAAAGTTGTAAAAAGAGTATGCATGATCTTTTAGAAAATATCCAAGCTGAAAATACAGTACTAAAGCAAAAATTAGAAGAAGCTGAATAGCTAGCAGAACAACTCCGAAGACTTAGCATAAAAAGCCAAAAGAATAGTACAGAAGCTGACAAGGAGGCAAATTCTATAGAAAAACCCCTTGATATTAAAAATATTACCCTAACGAGGGACCAAGCTAAAAATCTTCTTAAAGCAGTAGAAAAGCTTTCTGTAGATATAAAGCAAACCATTTTTGGTATAGCACAAAATATACATTTAAAACGTTTTCTCAAAATCCAAAAGTTTTTAGCCATAGGTGTAGGATTACCTGAGGGTATGACTACATTTTTACAAGAGAAAAAGATTAATAACAAAGTTGTATTTAAGTTTGTTTTAGCCCAAATAAATTTAAATGTCTTTCCATCAGAATTTGAAATCCCGGATTTTGCCGATGAAGTAAGTATTGAAGAGCTATTTAACTATGGTATTATTGATGGGATTCATGCAACAAATATTTTAAAAATCTCCTTTCTTCCTGAAAAGCTTCAACAATCAATCAGGATGTTTGGAGGAAAGCATGGTTTTTGTCTTGACATTGATTCAGTCCCGTGTGAATGGATTGTCAACCAGCCTTACAGGTTGTCAAACTATTTACCAGCTTATCACTTCATAGTGATAGTGCCATACAATTTCCCTATTGAATTTATACGAGAAGACTATCCTCATGATTATGGTGAGGACATAAGTCTTGACTATCTTCAAAGATATAGATCCCAAAAATATTTCACTTGTGTAAATTCTTACAGACCAAAGCTGATCGGACAGACTTCTCACATGTCAATCTTTACAAGGAGTCAAGAGGTCATGACAAAATACCCGATTCCATGGATCTTCCTTAGCCTAGAAACAGACGACTATTTAAGAGAGATCCAGGAACAAGAAGAAGATAGATTACGAGAATGTTTTACTAAAGAAGAAATAGACAAGCAGTTCGATGAGGAAGCCTACCATAATTTGGACACTTAAGCATGAAGATAGTGTAACAAAGTGTCGGTAGAAAACGACAAAGATAGTTAAAATCAAGATAAGAAGCAAGAAGTCAGAAGATAAGAAGATAACATCGACAAGAAGTCAGAAGATAAGAAAATAAGATCGACAAGCTTGAAGATAAGACTGACGATTGTCAGTATTACTGTTGACTTTTTGTAAAATATTAATTTGTAGTTGGCCGTATGTTTTGGCCTTTACGAAACTTATCTAAACTAAAGTCATGCAAGTCATGGAAAGATAATAAACACTAACAAGTACAATAATAACTAACAATAATAAAGACAAAAAGTATAACAATACAACAATAAGAACAATAATAAGACAACCTAATAAGTACAATAATAACTAAACTTATCTAAACTTAGACCAACAAACAAAATATATTACGTTTGCTACAACACACCACAATAATACACCATAACTAAAGTCATACAAGGATAGTAAATACAAAGCTAAAAAAGACAATAGATACAAAGCTAATAAAGATAGCATGTAATTTGTGAAGACTCGGATGTTGTAGTTAGAAGTCTGCCTTTCTGTAACTACTCACACAAGCAAAATATTAAATTTAAAAGTAACTAGGCTCTGATACCAAACTGAAAAAGAGGGGGTGCAATCTATAGAGAAACTCAGACAGGCCTTTCAAGATCTCATGGTTTCTATTTAAACAAAACAAATTTTCAAATACTCCTAAAGTCTACTACTGCCTTTTTCAACAGGACTTACCCACGCATACCACCAAGGAATTTTTACAGAAAATTATAAAAATTTTCAGTTGGAACGCTCAGGGTGTGGGAACTGACTGAGCGTTTCGAATTCTAAAAAAAACTCCAGCAGGAATTTGTCCCAGATATTATGTTTCTTATTGAATCAAAAGCAAAATGTGTTTGTATGGAGAGGCTTCGTATTAAGTTGGGTTATGCAGGGAAGTTAGTGATCGATTCTGTGGGGAGGTCAAGTGGTCTGTGTTTGTTGTGGTCTGACAATGTGGTTGTCGATCTTATACCTTTTACCAATTTTCATATTGACGTGTGAGTACAATCTCATCATGGAAAGGTTTGGAGACTGACAGGGTTTTATGGTAACCCGGATTCGAGCCAGCGGGATCATTCTTGGACCTTGCTTCAGCGGCTTTCAGATATGTCTCATCTTCCTTGGGTTTGTGTGGGTGACTTCAATGAGATCATAAATGATACTGAGAAGGAAGGAGGAGTTTGAAGAAGCTGGATAGTATTTGAAAGTTTAGGGAAGCGCTGGATGTTTGTTGGTTGGAAGATTTGGGTTACATTGGTCCAAAATTTACATGGCGTAAACGTCGTAATGGTAATGAGATGATTCAAGAGCATCTTGATAGGTGTGTGGGAATGGACCATTGGAAGGATTTGTTTCCAAACTTGAAGGTCAGGCATCTGGAATACTGGCGCTCTGATTACAGACCAGTGTTGATGGAAGTGCTAGAGCAAAAAGGTGGGTTGCTTGCGGGTGGTCGGAGACAGAAGAGGTTCTACTTTGAGGAGTGTTGGGCGGATGACCAAGGTTGTATGGACTTAGTTCAGGGTGTGTGGAATGGGAGCAATTTTGTGGGAGGTGTGCCTGCTTTTGTTCACATTATTAGTGTGTGTGCCGAGAAGTTATACTTGTGGACATGAATAAAGATATTGTGGAAAAGCAGAGGAAGTTACGGGTAGCTTCAACTTGTGTGGGCCTAGGTTCGTGGCAGAGGATTCACGAAATTGAGAGCCAGTTGGATGGGCTACTAGAGACGGAGGAACATTATTGGCGTTAAAGGTTTCGTGTGGAGTGGTTACGGGGTGATGATAAAAATACAAGGTTTTTCCATAAAAAAGCTTCAGATAGGAGAGCAGGCAATAGGTTACGTGGTCTTTATGATGTGAATGGGTGTTGGAAGGAGAGCAGCAATGACTTGGAATCTATGGTTGTTCAATGCTTTTTGAACCTTTTCAGCTCTTGTAATCTGACACAGCACATGATAGACGAGGTCTTGGATAGAATTCAACCTAAGCTATCTGAGTAGATGAAGGACTTCCTGGATCAAAAATTTACAGTGGAAGAGGTGAGGCATGTTGTGTTTGATATGAGGCCAATGAAAGCACCGAGTGTTAATGGGCTCTCGACTCTATTTTATCATAAATTTTGGGAGACGATAGGACCAAGTGTGACAAACGCCCACTTAAAGTGCCTGAATGATGAAGCTGCTATGAATGCAATGAACGGTACTGCTTTCACCTCAATTCTTAAAATAAATGATGTTGTTCAGATGAGTGATTTCAGGCCCATTAGTCTATGCAACGTTTTGTACAAGATTGTGGCAAAGTCTTTAGCCAACAGATTTCGTTTGGCGCTTGGAAAGGTAATTTCGGAATCACAAATGGCATTCATTCCGGGTTGGGTAATTCAAGATAATGCAATTGTGGGTATTAAGTGTTTGTATGGTACTAAAAGAGGAAAAGACAGGATGGGTCTATGGCTATCAAACTTGATATGTCTAAGGCTTATGACCGTTTAAAGTGGGCATTCATTGGTTAGATGATGCGAAGGTTGGGTTTCTCTGCTGATTGGGTGAGTCGAATAATGCGATGTGTAACATGTCTCTTACTCTTTTATGGTTAATAGTGAGCTTTGCAGGAATTTGGTGCCGAGTAGAGGTCTCCGACGAGAAGATCATTTATCTCTATACCTGTTTTTGATTTGTGCTAAGAGGTTGTCGAATTTGATTGAGAAGGCTTATGGGAGTGGTTTAGTTTCAGGGTTTCCGTGTAGTACGTTTGGGCCAATTGTCACGCACATGTTTTTTTGCGGATGACAGTTTATTGTTTTCCAAGGCCACAAGTGCTGATTGTATGGCGATTCGAAGGTTGTTAGATGTTTATACCAGAGCCTCGGGACAAATTATTAATTTCACAAAGTCGTCATGTGTGTGGGCCCTTTGTGAAGGATGAGGAATGTCAGAGATTGGCTACTATTTTGGGGGTTCAGGTGGTAAGGTGCCATGAGAAATACCTTGGACTTCCTTGTTTTGAAGGCAGAAATAAGAGGATCCTTTTTACTGATATTGTGAACCAGGTTTGGGAGAAGATCAAGGGTTAGAAGGGGAAGTTGCTATCTACTGGAGGCAAAGAAGTTCTGATTAAGGCAGTGGTGCAATCTATCCCTACTTATGCGATGAGCTTGTTTCAGCTTCCTCGAGGTCTTATTCAGGAGGTTGAGCGGATGTGCCCTAGATTCTGGTGGGGCAGCAGTCAGGAGGATAGGAAAAATACATTGAGGATAGGGCTAGGCACGGTCCGGTTTGATCTGGTGTCGACTAGAACCGAACCGAACCAAACCAAAAATTTCGGTCTTTTAAAAAATAGGACTAGTTTGGACCATTCTTTTTTTTCAGACCAGACCAAACCAAATTATATTTATTCTGTTCGGTCCAGTTCGATCTAACGGTTTGTGACTTAAAATCTAAATGTTTGACCATTTAAAAATTATATATGGCATGATAAAGTGAGCAATTCATGTATAAAATATAAACCAAGCTGTATAGAATATATTCAAATATAATATTTAAAATTCAAACAAAACCATCCCATTGGACCAAATAAAGTAATACTCTATCTTCCAAAAAAAATAAAGTAATACATCGGAAGCCAAACAATGGAGGCTTAAAGACCATTATACGGTCTAGACAGTTTGTGAACATTACTCAAAATTTCAAACATAAAATTTTAAAATCCAAATAAACTAAAAGCTTACAGGTCTGTTCTAATTGGAAGAGAAAAACAAATACAACTAATAAATAAATATAGGTAAATGATGTCCTCCACTTTTTCAAGCATTAAATCTACAAAAGAAATATTTTGTACACTTTTCCAATCTAAATTGAAATCTCTTACCTTCCCTTGCTTGGATTTTGGTTTTTAATGGATATTTTCACCTTGAACAAACATGCCTCATTGGTGGCTGAATAAAATAACTACAAAATAATAAATTAAGGTTTTTGACTTTAGCTTTTATTTTTAAATTTTATTAAAAAGTTTTGGGTGTGACATGTAATACAGTAATAAGTAATAGTAATTGCTAAAAATATTCAGTTTACGGTCCGGTTCGGGTTTAATATGCTTGGACCATATACTGGACCGGATCATACGGTTTTTTTTTAAAGTACGAAACCGGACCAAACCAAGCGGTTTGGTTCGGTCGGGTTTACGGTTTATGGGCTTTTTTGCCCACCCCTAATTGGGGATCTTGGAAACGTCTCTATTCGGCCAAAATTGATAGAGGGTTGGACTTTCAAGATTTAGCAATTTTTAACCAAGCCTTACTTGCAAAGCAGTGTTGGAGAATTCTGAAGAATCCAATGTCACTTGTGGCCAGAGTGTTGAAAGGGAACTACTACCCAAGAATGAGTTTTATTCAAACATTGGCTAAGGAGGCAAATTCCTTTTTATGGAGGAGTCTGGTGTAGGGGAAGGGGCTGCTGGAAGCGGGTTTACGATGGAGAGTGGGTGATAGCGCGACGGTTTTGATTTATAAGGACAGGTGGCTTCTACTTCTTTCAAGGTTATGTCTAGATCGGTTTTGAGTGAGTTTGCAACGGTTAAAAGACTAATGAGGCCTGACGGGGGATGGAATGTGGAATTGGTTAACAATAGTTTCCAAGAGGTTGATGCGGTAACTATTATAAGTCTTCATGTGGGCTCAAATCAGATAGGTGATAGCCTTATGTGGCATTATGATCATACTGTGGTTTTTTCAGTCAAAAGTGGCTATCGGTTGGGGTGTGACCTTTCGAATGCAACTGGTTGTTCAGGGCTGATAGGGACTAAGTCTTGGTGGAAGTTTCTTTGGAGGGTGGAGATTCCTACAAAAGTTGAATATTTATCTAGAGGGCTTGTAAGAATTAGATACCAACCAGAGAGAACTTGAGACGGAAAGGGATTAGTGTGCCTGCTAGGTGTCCTTTGTGTGATAATGGTGTGGGGCTGCTGTAAATTGCAGAGTGTCCACAATTCTTGGTTGTTTGATCAAAGTGGGTATGGTGGTAAACATTAGCAGCTCCTTGATTTTCTACAAGAGTGTTATAATATTTGGGACGAGGGGGTTATGTGGCTGTTTTGTGTGGTTATTTAGAGGGTTTGGTTTCATAGAAACCTGGTGGTTCATGGGCTGCAAGGGGTGGATTTGGGAGAGGTTGTGAGCTGGGCAACTACGTATCTTTCTGAGGTCAGGGAGGCGAATCAGTGAAGTCCCTTACTGGTGGATAAGCACCAGAATGGTATGGGGTGCTGGTAGCCACCTTGTCAAGGCAGGTTTAAATTGAATTGTGATGCGGCTATTGATAAGGTTAGGAAAGTTGTTGGTATGGGCATTGTGGTTCGTGATTATGATGGCTTTGTTGTTGTGGCTAGTAGTCAACGAATACAGGTGACATATAGTCCTCAAGTGGTTGAAGCCATGGCTATTTTTCGAGGTCTCATGTTAGCCTAGGAAACCGGCTTTTGGCAGGTAGAGGTTGAATCTGATGCGACAGTGGTGGTGGGATGGGTTAATGATGCTAAGTCTGAGGTGGGGTTGATCGTTGAAGTCATAGGGGTGTGCAGGATCCAATCCAATCCAATCCAATACGATCCGTTGGATCTGATCCAATCCATTGGATTGGATTGGATACAGGGAGGTAATTGGATCGGATTGGATCCTAAATTCTAAAATCATTGGATTTAATCGAATCTTGGATTTCCGTTTGGAAATCTGCCGAATCCGCCAATCCGCCTAAAATTTTAGGCCTTATTTTTATATTGGGCAATTTATTTTATCCACTGCTTTCTAATGTAAAGACCCAACCCAAATACAAATTGATTCTCTGAATATCTGTAAAGGCCCAACCCAAATACAATTTCTAATGTTATTATTTTAGGTTTTCTTTCTCAATATCCATTATCTTCTATTCTTCTTCATCAACATCACGGCTTATAAACATGTTACGATTATGATTTTATTTAATGTTGAACATTTGGATGATTTTATTAAGTATACATTTGGAGCTGATGTTTAATGCTTATAAACATTTTGAACTATATAAAGTTTACAAGTTATGCTTATAAACAGTTTGTAGTTCTGCTCTTTTAGTTTTGTTTCGAGAAGTTTTAACTGTGTGGCTCATTGTTTAGCTAAGCTAGCTATGTCTAGTGATGAGGACCTTTTCTGGTTGGATGAGCATCCTCCTTGCATTACCAGGCTCTTGTTGGCTGATTGCCCCAATAGGTTGTAAGGTTCTGTGTTTGAATAAAGTTTTCTTTGTAAATTTTTTAAAAAAATTGTGACTTAAAACTTTGACTTCATTATCTTAATTATTCATGTGCTTTTAATCCAAGAGTTGTAAATGTATTATAGGGTTTGTAAATTTTGCTTTTAATCCAAGAAAAGAAAGTTAATACGTACGTAAAGAGAAATTATCATATTATCTTCCTTATATATATATATATACACAGAAATTCTATTATCAGTTCGAACTGATAAAAGTTATATCAGTTCCTTGCATGCGGGCCACTGGATTTAAATACGTTGACTAGGTTGTATGCACTTATCAGTCAAAGTATTTAAATCCAATGGCCCACATACAAGGAACTGATATAACTTTTGTCAGTTCGAACTGATAATAGAAAGACTATATATATATATATATATATATATATATATATATTAGGGTTTTTATTAGAGAATTAACAAGTCTCGTTCAAATCTTACATGTTCAGTTATGTTCCAAATTCCAATGGAGAGAGAGAGAGGGTCCTAATTGCTTTCATTTGTATCATGTTTTTTTTTATTTTTTTTTATTTTTATTTTTTATTAATTTTTTTTTTTGAGACATCCAAATTGAAAACATGTCTGTTTTAACATCAATAATCATTTCTTATGGTTCAAATTCTCTAAACATCTTAGAGCTTTTCTCCGTATAAAATTATGCGGCACACAACATGCGATGGGAATTGTTCATTGCCTACATGGTGGATAATTAGGGATTAACTTCAAAATTGAGAATCGAGCCTTCAATACATCGAAACATTGCTATATAACATTACGTAAAGATGAATGTTTGTAATTGAACAACTCTATTAAATTAGTTAGCAAATGATATCTCTCGCCTCTGTAAGGTGCTCACAAAAATAATATGTCTTGGCTCTGTAAGGTGCTCACATAGAAAGAAAATATATATATATATATTAGAAGTTAACATCATACAAAGTAAAAAAAAAAAAAAAAAAAAAGACCTTGAAAGTTAACAACAACAACAACAAAAAAAGGAAAAAAAAAATTAAAAATTTAATATCAATAAAAATAACACAAATTAACCTTGAAAGTGAATATTAGAATTTAGAAGAAGTTAACCACATACAAAATAAAAGGTTGAAAACATATGTAGCACTTTTTTGAAGAATGATTTGTGAAATGACTCAAATCACCTGTCTAAAAATGGTGTCCCAATTTATGTCTATCCAACCAAATTGGGATATGTATCTACATTTATGTTTTTTTCATAAATATAAACACATGTCCCAATTTGGTTGGTTAGACACAAATTGGGACACAATTTTTGGACAGGTGATTTGAGTCGTTTGTGGAATTAGTATCACTTTAATAACTCTAGTTTAAATAGAACCAAAGATGTGATTAAGACAAAAATACCCCCACTCTTTTATCATTTTCTCTTATTGGTCCTTTATTTATTTTTATTTGGGATACTTTCACTAAAGTCCCTACTTTTTAGTGAAATGCCACCTATTTAAACGTCTTTGTTATATTATCAACTTAAGTCCCTTATTTTTCAAAAATACATCATTTTAGTCCATTTGACCAAAATACTAAAGGTCAATTCTAACTATATATATGTAAAAGTATAATTTTACGGTTTTACCCTTGTCAAAATGATTTATTGAGTTTTAAAAATAAATAGCATTAAAATGGTTTATAAAAATAAATAAACAACAAAAAATTATCATACTTTTGTTTTTAACCACTTTTGAATTTTTAATTGTTAATAACCACTTTTTTTAAAAAACATTCAGTTTAGTACCATAAATTACTAGAGTACCCCCGAAAATAGTGTTTTTTAAACCTCGAAACAAACTTGAAATCACGACTAAATTGAAATACACAAACTTGAAATCATGCCTAAATGGAAATATTCAAACTTGAAATCATGCCTAAAATAGAAATATTCAAACTTGAAATCTGGACTAAATTGAAATTATGATAAGTTTTTTTTTTTTTTCCCTCTTTCTTCTTCCTCTTCTTCTTCCCCAAATTCAAATTAGGTTTAGGTTTTTTGTTTTAATTGCAGGTCTGTTCGCCGGCGATCACGCAGAAGGACGGCAGCAGCAGCGACGACGCCGGCCCACCTGCACGATGACGGCGCTGCACGACGACGGCCAACCCCTTCGTTCGCGAAGGAGCAGCTCGCACGACCCAGCTGCACGACGACGGCGCTGTTATGCAGCCCAGAAGGTCGCCGGCCCGCTGCGACGCCTTCGTCGGCCCTCGGCGACGCTGCACGGCCACGCCGGCGGTGGCTTTGAGGGAGAGAGAGAGAGATCGGTGAGAGAGGAGAGAGGAGAGGAGAGGAGAGAGAAAGAAAAGAGAGAAAAGAGAGAGAGAGTGTTTTGAGGGGGGTTTTTATATGAGGGCTTTTGAGTAATTTCTCAAAAACATGGTTAAAAACAAGACAAGTGGAAATCGCCAAAACTGACCACTCTAATTATAGGAAATTCCTTTTTAACCACATGCATAATTTTAATTGTTAATAGCCATCTTTTTGAGCAATTACTGGAATGCCCCCATATAAAAACATCCCAATCAGCTCTCTCTCTCTCTTTTTCTCTTTTTTTCTTTCTCTCTCCTCTGCTCTCTCTCCCGATCTACCTCTCTCTCTCTCCCCGATCTCCCTCTCTCTCGCCGATCTCTCTCTCGCCGGCGTGGGTTGACGGTCGCCGAGCTCCGGCGTGCGTCTGGGCAACGTCCGGAAGGGATGGCGAAGCTGGTTCGCCGATCCCTCGCTCACTGTTGGTTCGTCGCACGAACCACGTGCGACCAGGCGTCGTCGGCGGCTGGTTCGTCCGCCGCTGGTTCCAACGTGCAGCCGGCGATCGCGAAGCACACCGAGCCGCCGGACGTGGTTCGTGCAGGTCGCCGGCGAGATCTGCAAAACAAACAAAAACCCTAAACCTAAATTGAATTTGGGGAAGAAGAAGAGGAAGAAGAAAGAGGGAAAAAAAAAAAAAACTTATCCTAATTTCAATTTAGTCCAGATTTCAAGTTTGAATATTTCTATTTTAGGCCTGATTTCAAGTTTGAATATTTCCATTTAGGCATGATTTCAAGTTTGTGTATTTCAATTTAGTCGTGATTTCAAGTTTGTTTCGAGGTTTAAAGAACACTATTTTCAGGGGTACTCTGGTAATTCATGGTACTAAACTGAATTTTTTTAAAAAAAGTGGTTATTAACAATTAAAAATTCAAAAGTGGTTAAAAATAAAAGTATGATAAATTAGATGGCTATAAATGGTTTTCTCTCTTAAAAACAATTAAAAGTATGCATGTGGTTAAAAAAGAAAATCCCATAATTAGATGGGTTAGTTTTGGCAATTTCCACTTAAGAAATTATACCTCATGAGAGTTTCGGGATTTCCCATGTATCCTTTATTTTGTTTGATATACAGTTTGAGCAAACAGAATCAATACAAGAGAATATTGAAGGGCCAAGATAAAGGATTACAAACTCAACAAAGAAAAGAATCCTGAGTAAGCATTACAAAAATCATAGTTCCATTACAGAAAGCTTAAACAATGAAACCATCTGAGATAAATTATTTCTTCTATACATCGCTTTTGTTAAAAGTAAGAATATAATTTTAAAAAAAAAAAAAAAAGATGTTACAATGTGATCGATGAAACTAAATGCTAATGCATCGATGTTCAAAGACCGTCTGATACAATTTACAGAAAGCAATTGTGATTCTGAAGCGGAAGAAAATGAGTCAAGAGAGACATGGATGACGGACACTATATAACACAACTTCAAAGTCAAGGAGGAGGTCAAACTCTTCCAAAAGACCTCGCTTCCATGACCAAGTTTTTAAGTGATTGAACCAAAACTCTGGAGGCTCTAACCAACAGAAAAAGACTATACACACAAATAGCGGAAATGGACTTGCCCGGTTGCTTTCCACCAAATCCATGATTAGTCGAAGCTCGATGTGCGGCTCCATCTTCCTTGCAAGTAATCCTCTACTGAGATAAGTTGCTCAGTGCTGCTTGTAGAGAGCGAATCATCGTCCAAGTCTAGCAATGCAAGGTTAAGATGGGATTGAAAATTAGTTGGGGTTGGTTCACCGTCAACGATATCACATTCTTCTGGTGCACTGACTTCTTGCCTTGCCCAATTTATTGCTTCCTCGTCACCTTCAAGGACCTTCAAAACCTGTTCAGATTAATAAGCAAACATTATAACAAACACAAAAATTATAATAACTAAAAAAAAAATAAGTCAAAAGTTCAAATAAGAAATTTAATTTACAAGGTTCATTTGAGGCCGAAATTGGGGTGCTCTTCTTATGCAAAGTGTTGCAGCTAAGACCATTCTTTCAATCTGATCGATATCAAAATCACAGCCCAAACTTTGATCCAGCAACTGGGAAAGCTTGCCATCCTTCAAAATTGGCTTTGCCTAGATATCATCACCAATTCCATCATTATAATATACAAAGAATAAATTCATAATACTACAACTCAGAATTATCAGAGGAGCCTCTGGCAAAAAAAAAGGTCAAACTTAAAAAGAAAAATTCTAAAATTATGCATTATATTGTCATTTATGTGCACATATAGCCTGAAATGAATGTCATTTCTAATTCAAAACTTGATGAATTATTTAACAATAGTTCATGTATAGAGTTGCCCCAACACGAAATTCCAGAGTTTTATGAAAAAATTAACAAATTGGAAAGACATTTTTGACGCTCAAAATGCATTGCACCATAGTTTATTTTGTTTTGCATAGTAAAAATTTCTTTCATTTATCTTTTAGCTACTGACAAAACAAAAGCATTGCCCACAGCACATGTTACTGAGGCTGAGGTATAACCACAGAGATAAAAGCATACCCACATAACGAGGCTCTCCTGGCCCTTTGGATTTTCACTGTTAATAGGTAATTTGCCAGTAAGAAGTTCCAAAAGTACAACACCAAATGCATAGACATCAACTTTGTCACTCATTTTTCCATGCATGAAATATTCAGGGGCCAAGTAACTGCAAGAGAAAAGGAATGTTATCAATTATATTTAGTAATAAACTAGGAAAGTCAAAGAAATTATTACACACCCAAAGGTTCCCGCAACATCAGTACAAGTTAAATTGGATGAAGAGGCTGAAACCTGGCTAGCAAGTCCAAAATCTGACAGCTAAAGACTCAAAACACACGATAATGAGTATAGGAAGCTTCAGCTAATTAAAACTAAGCATAATTATGCAGCATGGTTGAACATATAGCACCTGTGGTTCAAAATCATCTGATAGAAGAATATTAGAGGATTTCACATCCTTGTGGATCACCGATTGATCACAACTATTGTGTAAATAGTCCAGAGCCTCAGCTACACCTACAGCCACCTTATACCTCTCCCTCCAGCCAAATGCATTCTCATCCTTCTTGTTACCTTAATTAGAAAGTAGGGTTTAAGTGCTAAGAACAGCATAATAGAGAAAACCATGGAATTTCATCTAATTCTAGGAGTAAATTCACCGTAGAAAAGTCTTACCATGAAGGTTCTCTTCTAGGCTTCCTCTTGATTGAAAATCATAAACCAAGAGAAACTTATTGTCCTCGTAACAGAATCCAAATAAGGAGATTATGTTCCTGTGGTGTAAAGCAGTAATGATCTCTATCTCTAAAACAAACTCCTTAACCACATCCTCAGTTGGCTTCAACATTTTCACAGCAAGTTCCTTGCCATCTGGAAGGCACCCTTTATAAACATGACTGTGTCCACCTTTACCAACTATATTTTCTGAAAATCATGATACAACAATAGATGAATTATCAAATAGATCCTATATGAGGTTGAATTCAGAACAAACAAGAATACTGGAGAAAGAAAACAGACCAGGCAGGAAATTAGATGTGGCCAACAGAAGTTCCTGGTAGTTGAATAGTCTACATGTGGATGAGAATCTCTCGTGTAAACCCTCCAACTCTTTGGGAATGACATTACAAGGGGATAGAGAAGCACAAGCTGCACCATGCCCAACAGGCACGATTGCACCACTCTCTCCATCCAAGTTGGAACAATGACTCTCATCCAGACTATCAGAATGACTCTGTTTATGATCAGGATATACGACAGCAGAAGTAGACTGGCTTGGTAATCCTAATACCCATTGAATCAAAGATGTCTTCTTGACATGAGATTTCTCTGAATGTTGATGCTTGAAAAACACCCAACGAAGGAATGCCCAACCAGGTCTTGATCTGGGCAATTGACTTCTTTGAAATGGAACCAATGCCAAAGAATTATCCTCATTGCCATCACAAGGGGACTCTTCTAATAATTGAGTTGCAGAATCGCAGTTGGTACAATTATTCTTCTGGGTTTTCCTCTTTAAACTTGTATCTGATTCTTGGAAGCAATGCTCACATTCTTTATTAGAGATCTCTTCTATTACAACAGAACTTTCATCTTTAATATCTTTGCTATGCAATCGGCGTACTAACCAAACAAGATTCTTGTGTTGATTATCATCTGTTCAGCAAAAATACAGTCATCCTAAGCTTTATATGTTCTAAAGAAAAACAGAGAGAAAACACATAAAATTGAAGGAAGCTTAAGAAAATTGTTATTGAAATCTAAATACCTTGCGAGCAATCCATACAAGTTTCAGTTGCTTCCCTCTCAAAGACAACTTTTCCATTATAAACAGCAAAAACCCCAAAACATTTAGACAACTTTCTTGCACAATACTTGGCAACAGAGACCGATGAACGAATTGTGTGATGAGTCTTAGAAGCCCCCACAATTACCTTAGCAGCACCAAACGATTTTGCTTCCCTTACTAGAATTTTCTTAACCGACGTGCCTCTACATACTTTAAGCTTCAAATCAACCTAAACAAATTCATATTTCATCATCATTTTTAATCAACATTTCAAATTATTCCAAATTCAGAAAACTAAATCACTATTTAGTAGCAGGAAATGAAAGAAAATTAAGAATCTACTCCATTTTAGTTCCTCAAACACTGAATAAACCATTAAATTAGGATCTATATTATAAAATTTTTCTTGTTTTCATGCATTTTTCTTCAGCAACCAAAAGCAAACGAGACTTTAAAAAATTTAAATAAACAAAAAATGAAAAGTGAAATCGAAACCTGCTTTAGATTGCAGAAACCTTCATACACAGCCAACATAGAATCAAACGTATTCACCAGCGAAATAAGCGAACCAGTACTCTCTACAAAATTCACATTATTCATCAAAAAATAAAAATGAAAACAGAAATAAAAAATAAAAAATAAAAAAAAGTGATAAAATGTAGCATATAGATATATATATATATATATATACCAGTGACGGTGTCGAGAACGTGAAGAGCAAGAACACGGTCACCGGACTCAGCCACCTTCACCAGCGCCCACGTCAGCAACTCTCTACTCTCCGCATCGAACTTCACTCCAACCACAACCACCTTCCCGCCACCGCCGTCGCCATCGGCGGTCTCACGGTCTCCGGTCAACTTCATAGCGAAAGCGTTGTCGTTTCGTTCGTCGCCGAAGTGACACGTCACTTTCTCTCTCTCTCTATATAAATTGTTATTCCTTGCTTTGCTTGTTTCTCTCTCTCCCTCCCACCCTCGAAGTACGTGCTTTTCTTGTTGTGTGAGAAAATATAAAAATGTCGGAAACGAGAGAATTTTTTATTTTATTAACTGTTTTGGAGGAATGCTATAGTGTTTTATCATTTTTGTTTTGTTGTGAATTGTTGATGTTGTGATTTGATCTGGACCGTGTTATTGGTGGGCCTTTATTGTTATGATCTGACACGTGATGTTTGGATGCTCTGCATTGGATTTTACTTTTTAGTGAAATGTGAGTTGGTGGCGCACAAAATGGATCTGTTTACGATGCAGAACAAAATAAGGAAATAACATTTTTTTTTTTTGGATTAATTTCCGAATTTATCCTTCAAATTATGATGTTATTTGGATTTATTCTTTCTTATGGAGTTATCTTTTCTTAATTATTATCTATATTTATGAGTGATTTTACGGAAATGCCCTTAAAATTTCTTTTTTATTGACTTCTATATCCATCATCTTTAATTTTTTTATTTTTTTTTATTTTGGAAATTTAATTAAAAAATTTATACTATTATCATTAAAAATTCCCAAATCTAGAGTTTTTAAACAAATTCTATCTTGGATATATACAACAATTGGAAAGAACGAGAATACTATTTAGGGAAATTATCATTCTCCCCCTGTAGTTGGCCGTATTCTCCAGTCTCCCCCCCTCTAGTTTTAAAATTCTTCAATTTCCCCCCTCCTATGCACAAATACAACCAATCTTCTCCAATTTCCTCCCTCTCATGCCTATTTTTATAGAGAGAAAACCAAAAGTGGCCATCCAACTTATCATACTTTTGTTTTTAACCACTTTTGAATTTTTAATTGTTAATAACCACTTTTTTTAAAAAAATTCAGTTTAGTACCATAAATTACCAGTATACCCCTGAAAATAGTTTTTTATAAAATCTCGGAGTAAACTTGAAATCATGGCTAAATTGAAAATGTCCAAACTTGAAATCATTGCTAAAATGAAATGCCTAAACTTGAAATCATACCTAAATTGTAAATATTGAAACTTGAAATCTGGACTAAATTGAATTTTGGCTTAGGTTTTTTTTCCCCTTTTTCTTCTTCCTTTTCTTCTTCCTTAGATTCAAATTAGGTTTAGGTTTTTTTGATTTCTCCATTTTATTGCAGATTAGGTTTAGGTCTTCTTCCTCACGTCGCCCAACGTCGGAGACCAGCCGCCGGACGTCGCCTGGACCAGCGGCGGTCACGAACCAGCGGCGCACGAGCGCCTGGTCGTCGCACGAACCAGCGCCGCTGGTTCGTGCGACGACCAGGCCTTCGTTCGCCGCTGGTTCTTGACCGTCGCTGGTCCAGGCGACGTCCGGAGGCTGTTTGGCGACGACTCCGGCGTTGGGCGACGATTCCGGCGACGGGCGACGGGATGGAGAGGAGAAAGAGAGAGATGACCGAGAGAGAGAGCAGAGGGGAGAGAAGGAGAAAGAGAGAAACAGTGGTTTTGGGGAGGTTTTTATATGAGGGTTTTTCAGTAATTTCTCAAAAAAGTGGTTATAAACAATTAAAAGTATGCATGTGGTTAAAAAAGAAATTCCTATAATTAGATAGGTTAGTTTTGGCAATTTTCACATTTTTATATGGTGAGATTGGTTGTATTTGTGCATGGGAGGGGGGAAATTAGAGAATTTTGAAACTAGAGGGGGCAGATTAGAGAATACGGTAAACTACAGGGGAGAATAATAATTCCCCTACTAATTATTATTTTTGAAATAAATAAGTATTTACTATTTATTATTATCCGTAATGTGGCAAATCATTACGAGCATTAATCTGGTTTTATAGTGTTTGACAGGTACATGTGAATGAACATTAATCAAAAGAGCATCATATTAAACGAATGATTTAGTTCCAACCGTTTGTTGATCCGGACAATTCAAGGCCAAATTAGTAGAATAATAGCGTATACCTCCGAACAATGAATTGAACTATATATATATATATATATATATGTTCAAGTCAATACGTACTAATATAACTTCAGCAGTGCGTTGAATGTAAACCATTAGATTTATATATTTTGACTCAAAGTGTATGCATTTATCAAAGCTTCTTCATAATCAGTGGTCAACATACATTAGTACTAATGTAATTACATCACTACACACTAATGTGAACGGGACCGTTTATAAATATATATATATATATATATATATATATATATATATATATATATATACAATTTTTTTATTTTCAGCTTGTCCTGATATATTTTATATCATGACGAAGAATGTAAACTATTATATTTATATACTTTGAGTCAAAGTGTATGCATTTGTCAAAACTTCTCTATAATCTATGGTTCAATTTCTTCGTCCTAATATATTTTGTATAAGAACGAAAAATATGGACTATAGATTATGGAGAAGTTTTAACAAGTGATAAGTGCACATACACTTTGAGTTAAAATATGTAAATCTAATTGTTCACATTCTTCATCCTGATATATTATTTTATATCAGGACGAACTGATAATAAATTTTTTTTTGCATATATATATGATGTCATCTCCATAAAGATTATTGTCAAAACTTTAACTCTTGTTTTGGAGTCCGGAGATCATTCAACATATTTTGAAAAAGTTTCTTCCCAATTTGACGAAAATTAAAAAAAATAATCATGCATTTTTAACATCATATTTCGTAAAAGTACCGAACAAAAAAAAAAAGTTCTTACCTTAATAAGGAGTTTTCAACAAAAGATTTGAGGCAGGTGATAAATCCCTTGTACCTACACGTCTTCACGATTGGAGTTATGGATTCAAATCATATATTCTCCTATGAATTTTAAATTTTAAATTTCTACTTAAAAAAATATTATAAAATTCTGAAGTCAAAAGATTATTTTTAAGATGGATCAAACGTTACAAATTTTTTGAATTCTCTCTAATTAAATTAAAATATAAAAAAAAATCTCAAATATATCTAACAAATAAATTTAAATTATATATATATATATATGTATAGTAGTATAGTACAATATATTTAAATTATTGAAAAAAGGGTGTAAATTTCAAATGGTGCTATCATCAATCGAGACATTAGTAAATGTGATGGTCGAGGAAAATATTAGGACAAGCATATTGAAAATTTTAATTTATTTTATCGTCTTCTTTTCCTTTCAAGTCATAATCTTGCTAATTAATGATAAATACTGTGAACTAATAAAGATATATTAATTTAAGAAAAGACGAGATTGTGGGTTCAATGATAGGTCTCTCACACCTATATCTAAGAGGTTGTGGGTTCGGGTTAGACCCCCTTTCCCTGATCCAAAATATTATAATAGATAAAAATAAATAAATAAAATTAAGGCTAATTGGCACAGATGACCCCTAAACTCTTCAAAAATTTGCACATTGCCCCCTGAACTTTTTTTTTCGACAGTAAACCCCCTAAACTAACGAAAATTTGCAAAAACTGACGGAATGGCAATGGAAGCCACATTCTGTCTGTTTTCTAGTCACATGCACGTCACGTGACAAGAACTAATTACACCAACCTCCCCTGAGGTTTTCCCTAATAC
Organism: Acer yangbiense; assembly: GCA_008009225.1. NCBI lineage: Eukaryota > Viridiplantae > Streptophyta > Magnoliopsida > Sapindales > Sapindaceae > Acer > Acer yangbiense. The sequence goes on along the minus strand of CM017766.1, from coordinate 14,900,217 downwards.
TTTTTTAAAAAGAAAAATAAATATTTTTTAAGAGGATATAATATATTTTTTTTAATTATTTTCAATAAATAGATTTTTTTTTAAAAAGAAAGAAAAATTGATCTCCACCGTCCATCACCATGATGGACGATGGAGATCAAATTAATTTAGAAAAAAATGAATAAATTTTTAAAAAAAAATCATATTATATATATTAGATTAAATTATGGATTTTTTATATATATATTAGATAAATTATATATATATATATATATATATATATATTAGTTTTTTTTTTTTTAGATAATTTTTTTTTTAAATGAACAAAAACTCTAACCACCACTCATTATCATCATCTCCAGTCAACCACCACCACACTCATCACTCATCATCATCATCATCATCTTCCACCAACACCAACACCCAAACCCTAGCCGCCGCCACCATTCAAAAGCCGCCGGGTCTTCTCTGTCCCTCTTCACATCTAGTTCGTCGCGCTCTCTCTCTCTTTACGGATTTGGTCCGCCGCCGCCGCTGCCGCGTCTTTACGGCCCATTCACGCTCGATCTCCTTCAACCGCCACGCGCTCTCTCTCTCTCTCTCTCTCTCTCTCTCTCTCTTTACGAATCTGGTCCACCGTAGCAGCCGCTGCGTCTTCATGGCCCAGTCGATCTCGATCTCCTTCAACCGCCGCCGCCGCCGCATCGCTTTACGGGTCTGGTTCCAGCTGCCGCTCGATCTCCTTCATCGCTCTCTCTTTATCTCTTCGCGAATCTATCTCCATCAATTTCCTCCATTTTCGATCTCCGAGAAAGAAGAAGAATAAGAGATCGGTGAGGAGAAGCGGGAGAAAGAAAAAGAGAAGAAGAGAATCGGGGATAGAGAAAGATAAGAAGAGAAAGAAGAGAACAGGGAGATCGGCGTGAGAGAGAGGGATTTGTGTTCTTTGTGTTCATCTGGGCATGAATCAATTTAATGTATTTTATTTCATTTAATAATATTAAATTGTTTGTTCATCTGGGCAATGCATCAATTTGATCTGTGTTCACAGATTCCACATGAAATAATTAAATTGTTTTTGATTTTTTTATATTTATTATTAAATGCAATAATAATAAAAAATCTAGATTATTATTATCATTTATTTTGTTTTTGGAGTTGATTGAAGAAGATGAGATTTGTGGATTTTATTTTTGTGATTTCGTATTGGAATTGATTGAAGAAGAAGGAAGAAAATATGAATTATTGAATGAGATTTGTGGATTTTTATTTATTTATTTATTTATTTATTTATTTGTAATTGATTTGTGAATTTTTTTTGTTGGAATTATTGAAGAATAAATGATATGATCTCCACCGTCCATGGTGATTGATGGACGGTGGAGATTAATCTTTCTTTTTTCAAAAAAATATATTTATTGAAATAAATTAAAAATTTTAATTATATTCTTTAAAAACATATTTATTTTTCTTTTTAAAAAAAGTATTAGGGCAAACCTCAGGGGAGGTTAGTGTAATTAGTTCTTGTCACGTGACGCGCATGTGACTAGAAAACAGACGGAATGTGGCTTCCGTTGCCATTCCGTCAGTTTTTGCAAATTTCCGTTAGTTTAGGGGGTTTACTGCCGAAAAAAAAGTTTAGGAGGCAATGTGCAAATTTTTGAAGAGTTCAGGGGGCATCTGTGCCAATTAGCCTAAAATTAATATGGCTTGGTGTAAATGGCAATCAAGCAGTCCAGCAATAATATTCCAAATAAGTAAACACATATTTACTCAAACTTGGATTATTACTGAAATGAATGAAAACCTTTTACCATCGAGACATATCGGCCCGATGACTAAAGAGATATTTAATGATAAATAATGGTGTCATTTTAATTGGACAGCTTTCTTTGTAACAAAATTTTCAGATAAAGATAAAGATTTATGCCATTTGTATTAGTAAATATTCATTTACTTTTTTTTTTCTTGTCATTTTTTTAGATCCATATCTATGTCTCAATATAATATTCCTACCAATATATACCCATTATGGTTTTATGGTTTGGTGATATAAAATATTCATTTCTATCTTATTCGGTCCGGTTATGGTAATATTTCAAGTTTGAATCGTTGTCATTGAATGTGATTTATTACAAATTTATATATATATATATATATATAAAGATTCCTATTTTAATACTAAATGATTATGATTTTTACGGCTATGATCCTTTTTGTAATATTATAAGTGTTGTCTTTTTTAAATAAAATTGGACTATCCAAGGGGAAAAAGTATTACAATCGATCATATGCTGAAAAACCCTAGGCAATATTCATATTATTATTATTATTATTATTATTATTATTATATGAGAAAATTAAAATAAAAACAAGGAGACAAAAAAGTGAAGCCAAAAAGATACACAAACCCAACAAACAAGAATGGCACGCATGCAGCATGCCACGACAAAAACACTGAAAAACGCATTCGAAAATACTTTCTGCCTATAAAATCATTTCCCACCTAGGAAGAACAGAAAGCCAGAATAGTAAACCATCATAAATTAACCTCCAAATCCAAACCAGGCAACACTTATAGCATTAGTAGATTCACTATTGCTATAAGTGTTACCTTAATTTAGGATAATCTAATTTTCATTATATATATATATAATCACTAATGTCAGACATCTTACATTTTATATCTCATGAATCTCAACCACTGATACACACTAATGATGATCTGATGGTCTGTCTCATTTGTTATATGTCATATGAGTTCAATTATCACATCAATGGTTGGAAACTTAGAATACAAGTGAAATATAAAGATAAAACATCTAGCATTATTGAAAAAAAAAATGAAATACAAGTATTTCATTATAACCGGGCATTAATTGCAATATTATTTCACTTATCATATATCAATTTATTGAAAAACACCTTAAAAGTCGATAGATAAGTCAACATTATTATAAAGGTAAACCTTTTGAAAACAAAATCAAAATCAAAATAGCTTTCATCATTAAACTTTCATTACATTTCTTTCTTCTTTTGGGATTGATTATTTCCCAATTAACTCAAGTTATTTAGATAGTTTATGAAAGTAGTGCTAGACATCCCACTTTTTATATTTCAATTTGTAATATGACAATTGATAAATGAATGCACATTGATTATTGTAGCGGTTAGATCTACAATTGATTCAAACTGAGCATCAACAACCTGCAAAACCAAAGTAGAGTGTTTGACAGATACTTGGGCGATTGGAGTGTTGCCAACCAAATGCATTTCGACGCTCAAGTCAGTAGATATTCTAAAACAAGTTGAAACGTAAAGTAAATAAACAAAATGAATGTTAAACTGTGAACTCGATGTATGATGTTGAAGAAGGGGTATGTATTGTGTGGATTGACATTGGTTGTTGGTGGAACGTAAGGTAGAGGTTGGCTGGTGATAGGTAGCAACCCTACGTCGAATGGAACGATGATGTCATGTATGAATGTCGTCTTGATCGACAATGTTATGATTGCAATAGTCGAGGTTGACAAGGCATCGGTTTTACAACAACATAAATTGCGGAGGGAGACAAAGGTTTTCGCGTGAGTAAGAGTGAAGAAATTCAAGACCCCTTTCACTAAAGAGGGATTTACTATTTATAGTGAACCCACATGAGTCCAACGGCTGACTCACTTTAATTTGTTACTAAAATCTTTGGACGAGATTACTGGTTTATTTCAAGGAACTTGGGATTGATGATGACGTTAATGACATTACAAACTTGATCGCGAAAGATTCTCTAACGGCTTGACCTGGTCTTCATTAACTCAAATCTGATATAGATATTAGATTGGGCTTTGATCGAGTTGGTTATAAAGTGACTTGTTAACGTCATTTACAAGGTTATTGTTATACTGTACTTGACTAATGCGTCATGGGCCGATTTTTTACCACTACAATTATCACATAACAAATCAAGATACAAATTGATATATATAGTATTACTCTTTAATGGTTTAAAAATAGCAAATGGGTGGCATATCTCTAGGTCTTACTCAAAGAAAGGTAGCTAACTAGTGGAAAAGAATTGAAGTGTAGGGCTGGTGATATGTAGTAACCCTACGTCGAATGGAACAATGATGTCGTGTGTGAATGTCGTCTTAATCGACAATATTAGGATCGTAGTAGTCAAGGTCGACGAGGCATCAGTTTTATAGCAGTGTAAATTACAAAGGGAGATAAAGGCTTTTGCGTGAGTAAGAGTGAAGAAATTCATGACCACTTTCACTAAAGAGGGATTTGCTATTTATAGTGAACCTATATGAGTCCAATAACTGACTCACTTTAATTCATTGCTAAAATCTTGGGACGAGATCTCTGGTTTATTTCAAGAAACTTGGGATTGATGGTGACATTAATGACGTTACAAACTTGATCGCAAAAGATTCTCTAATGGTTTGATCTAGTTTTCGTTGACTCAATTCTGATACAGATCTTAGATAGGGCTTTGATCCAATTGGTTAGGCCAAAACTTATAAACTGACTCGTTAACATCATTTACAAGGTTATTGCTACAATGTACTTGACTATTGGGTCATGTGCCGATTTTTTACCACTACAATTATCACATCACAAATTGAGATACAAATTGATATATTTAGTATTACTCTTTAATGGTACATTTGGTACGCGGGATAGGATAGGACAACGTGGGTGTTGGAAAATATGAAATCTTTTCTTGGATGACGATGTGGCTCATAATGAATGACATGGCAAATGACTTGGATTAACCTTTGTTTGCATTCTTGGTTATGATTAACCTTGGTTAAATGTATGAAATGATGATGTCATGAAAATGATGCAATATGATGATGTAATACATGATGAAAATATGTAGAGAAGTCTAGAGAAGTCTACCACTTTCATGGTGACCCATACCTCTATGTTCTCTCTATATATAGCCCATTTGGGCAATGAAGAAAAATGAAGCCATCAAGAGAGAAAGATGGCGTGGGATGTAAATTTGTGGTTCTTAGTAAATGTTTTTCTTATGCTTCTCCCTTTCTTGTTTATGCCTTGATAAATGCTTTTTATTTATAATTATACTTTTGTCAAAATATGTTTGTTTTCTATGCTTCCGAAATCTCTACACCTACAAATGAGTGTTTTTGTTTTATAAAAAAAAATCCAACATGGTATCAGAGCCACAATGATTTTGAGGGACTATGAGCTTTGTTTCCAAACTATAAATGTTTTTCATAAATGCTTCAATGCTCTGATATTCACAAGCAGATGTCAGAATATGGTCTGATATCTCTAGCAGAATATCAGAAATATGTTTTATGTTTTATAAATGTTTTTTATGCTCTGAAGTACTATTATGGATGTTGTATACATTACCCATAAGTACTGCTATGGATGTTGTATACATTACCCATAAGTACTGTTATGAATGGATGCTGGAAACAACACAGATCTTCATGCCATAAAATACAGGAGGAGCTGTAGAAGAACATATATGGTAAAGCTCTTCCCGATGCCTCCAAGAAAAGTTTCAAGGAGGAGTGTTGGAAAATATGAAATCTTTTATTGGATGATGATGTGGCTCATAATGAATGACATGGCAAATGACTTGGATTAACATTGGTTTGCATTCTTGGTTATGATTAACCTTGGTTAAATGTATGAAATGATGATGTCATGAAAATGATGCAATATGATGATGTAATACATGATGAAAATAAGTCTAGAGAAGTCTACCACTTTCATGGTGACCCATACCTCTATGTTCTCTATATATATAGCTCATTTGGGCAATGAAGAAAAATGAAGCCATCAAGAGAGAAAGATGGTGTGGGATGTAAATTTGTAGTTCTTAGTAAATGTTTTTCTTATGCTTCTCTCTTTCTTGTTTATGCATTGATAAATGCTTTTTATTTATAATTATACTTTTGTCAAAATATGTTTGTTTTCTATGCTTCTGAAATCTCTACACCTACAAATGAGTGTTTTTGTTTTATAAAAAAAATCCAACAGTGGGACAGTTTCTTCTTGTCCCAAGTTTGGCACGACCTTAGCATAGGACAAAACGGGACAAAGTGGGACAAAAATCATAAAATTCTGTCCCACCCTAGACCCTCGGACAACTTGTCCCATGGCATGGAACAAGTGTCAAAAAGGCACATTTGCCCTTCAAATCTTCAAAAAATTACAAATCTATCCGATATAAATTAAAACCCTAGCCTTTTTTCCCTTTTCTTTCTCTCTTGTCTCCAACCCGATCATTAAAGTTTTTCTAGCCAACCCTAGCCAAGCCAATTGCCTTTCGTTGTCGCCGTAACTCATCGCCGACTTGGTTGTTGTCGCACGCGTACACCACTGAACCAGGTATGATTTTGTTCAATTTTGCTTTTGTTTGTTTTTTATTCGTTTTGAAATGTTTGTTTTCGATTTTGGAGTTGTTTTCTAACTTGAGGTGGGTTTTTTCTTTTTGTTGTTTTTTTTTTTTTTTTTTAACATTATGTTCATGTATTCATACTACTTGTATATTTGTTTCTTCACCAACCTTTTCTACTTTGGTGGGTGGTGAGCAAATACTGTTGTGATGCTTTTCTTCTTTTGGTGTTAGTATAATTGGTTTTTGATGCTCATTTTTTGTATTTGTATCTTAGCTTTTCTACAGAGAATGTCAGAGTTGGATTTTTGAATTTGTTGTATACTACTGTTGGATTTCAATTATTTGATTGGAAAAGAAGCTTGTCTGGTTATAGCATGATTGGGAATTGAATGCTTTAAAGTGAAATCAAATTGAAGTCACAGTGGTGGTGGTGGTAGATTTAGGTATTCAATTAATTATGGTGATAATTAGTAATAGTAACAGAAAGCAATTCTTCGGAAAATATTTATTGGTGAGGATTTGTTTTGTTAGATTCAACTTTCTTTGAACAATATACTTTTGAGGATTGACTTTAAAAAAAAGTTAAAGCAATTGTATTATTATATACAGGCTCTATCAAAGGTTTTATAGCTTTCTCAAATCTTATCATCAGTGGTCTAGCTCAAATGGGGACATCCTTCATTAGAGTTAATCTTTAGTTCCCAGCTGTTATGCTCCTCCGTTTTGTTCTGGTGTGGTTGTTTTCGCCACTTTTTCTGGTCCTTTGTTTTTCTTGCATGGTTGTGTTTTTGTCTGTTTGATGTGGTGCGTCTTGTTTTCGCCTTTGGTGGGGAATTGGTGTGTTGTGGTGTTGTGTGGTTATGCTTTGCTGGGGTGGTTTCTTGTCTCCTTGTGCTCTGGCTACCGTTTTGTGTTTGGCCTTACTTGGCTTATTGAAATAAAATTGATCATTCAAATAAAATAAAAAAAGAGAGTCTTGAACTTGATATATTTAAAAAGATTCATACCTCCTACTAGATTTCAACAATATATGAATGTATTTTTACGGGCCTCTTTAAGATGTGGTTCGATAAATTATGTGTTGGTTTAGTTGTCAAAATGACTGAGTTGGTTTTTAAGTATTAATTGGACACTTGAAGAAGATGATGTAATGATTAGTATCCTCGAAGGGATTGTTGCTGATGGTGGCAGATGTGATACTGGTAGTTTTAGATCGAATACCTATGAGCAAGTCGCTTCAAATATGCGTGAAAAAATTGAAAATATTACCATAAGGGCAAAACATGTGCAAAACATGTGCAAAACAAAATAAAGCGAATGAAAGATAGATATTCAGCAGTCTATGATATGCTCAACAAAACTGGGTTCGGTTGGGATGACACTCGCAAATGTGTTATTGTCAATGGTCCTAAAATCCTAGAGGAATACTCGAAGGTTAGTTGTTATATTAATTTTCTTTATATATATAATCAATCAATAGTTTTATTGTTATATATATAGAGTGAGTCTCTCATGAGGGATCCCTTATTTTAATTTTGGTAAGGATTATGATGAAAACACATCGATTTTAATGAATTTAAATCTGATTTTTTTTGTAGATGATGAGTTCAATGAAACCTACATATGAACAAAATTTGAGAATTTTCCGAGCACCAGAACTATTTATCCAAATTTTGTTAAATATGAAGGTATCGGAAAATAGGCGAAATATAAGAAAATTCATGAAAAATAGTTCTAATATTTGAAAAATTCTCAAATTTGGTTCATAAGTAGATTTCAATGAACTCATCATCCACAAAAAAAAAATTCATATCAAAATTCATTAAAATCGATGTATTTTCATCAAGGTCCTTATCGAAATTAAAATAAGGGATCCCTCATGAGAGACTCACTATATATATATATATATATATATATATATATATATATATATATAATTATATAATTATATATAAAATAGTTTTTATGTTCTAACATATATTTGTTTGTTGTAATAGAAACATCCCAACAAGAATTATGCAGCTAATAGACCATTCTCATACTATGAACGACTAGTAGTAGTACGTGTTTGGGAAAGATCAAGTAACATGTAGTATGGCTGAATCCGCAATAGATGTTTTGGATCACACGGGACTAGAAAATGATGAGTCGGACACGTCTGGTTTCACTCAGCCTATGTCTACTCTATCAAATGTTGCATCTGCTTCCTCTGCTCTAAGTATAGAACAAACATCAAAGCGGAAGAGAAAGAGGACAGTTAGTTCAACAGCAGTAGACATCGCCAATGTATTTGAAAAAAACATGGAAAAGGGCATATGCGGATATTGCTAAGTTGACTGAGGCTATTACAAGAGGGGATGCAATGACCCGTTTAAGTGTTGAGCTTGAGGGTATGGGTCTTGATCGTATGCAAGTGATACGAGTTGCAATGTATTTCGAAAATAAGCCACACCAATTGCGCACTTGGAATGGCTTGAATGACTCCTATAAGCCAGATTTTGTGAAGGCAATTCTAGAGGAATGAACACTTTTATATTTGATTTTGTGAACATGTTTAAAACTTATATTTTGTTGAAATTGTGAACATGTTTGCATTATGAATTATATGTTATTATGTTCATGAACATTATATTACATAACTTTTTTGTTGGATCATATATTATTAAGTATTATTAATACTTTACTATTTTTTTTTTAATTGCAAATATATTTCAAAGGCTAAGAAGAACCCAGCCAAACAAACAACGTAACACAAGGCACAAAGGCGCCACAAGAAAAACAATCAAAACAAAGGCACAACCCACGCAAGAGACTAAACACAAACAGCAGACAAAACCCCAAAAACTAAACCACCAGCTTCCAAAACTAGCTGTCAAAAACCAAAGCAACCACAACAAAACACTAATTACATGTGATTACTAATTAAAACTTGGAATTGCAGGTCATAATTATGATTTACATGTAATTACTAATTACATGTATCTAAAACTTATTTGTCTTTTCTATTATGCACAATTATGAGCATGTAAGATTTAATAATAATTTTATAAAAAATTTTTTGAAAAAAACTAATATATCTTCCAAAAAATTATTAATTGAAAATATTTTTCAATTACAATATTATTATTTTTGTTAAATATGATATATAAAAATATTTATTTAATAAAATCAAATAAATACTGATTTGTCATGTCCCATATGTCACTATTATATAGTAACAAACACTAGACAAGACAAGAAGGGCACTCTGGTCATTTGAACATTTTGTCCCGTCCCGTCCTGTCCCAGCCGTACTAAACGCATAACAAGACAGTCCATAATTGTCACAAACATTCCAAACACTATACGGAACAACTGTCCTGTCATGTCCCGTCCTGTCTCGTTCCCGTATCAAATGCACCCTAATGGTTTAAAGATGGCAAATGGATGGCATATCTCTAGGTCTTACTCAAAGCAAGGTAGTTAACTAGCGGAAAAGAATTGAAGTGTGGGGCTAGCATTTTTGCTTTTTGCTTAAAGTGCTTCTCTTTAATTGGCTTTTCTCTCAAGTATTTATATTCTTTATTTTGGCATGAATCATCTTAATTACTTTTTTACCCTACAAATGGATATGTATTTGCTTATTATGATAATAAAATTATGTTGAAGATATTAATGACTAATGAGAATCGTGTCTAGCTAGTTAACGAATCTGAAATTGACCCACATTAACAAAAAAATAATAATTTGGTTTGCTCAACAAGTTATACAATTTTGTTTATTTTTATTAAATGAATATAATATTATGGACGTTTTGTGTAAAAAATAAAAAATAAAAAAATAAAAAAGACAATATTTGATCCTTTGACCTGTCAAGATCGGTATGCGTATGGTTCAGATATCTACTCCCAATAAATCAGAAGAAAACTCCTCACACATACTTTTAAAATACGTATGTATAGTAAGACCTGAACTCCTCACCACCAATGTGGAAGGGAGGTGTACCACCACCTGTACTAAGAGATGATACGCGTAATATCTGAAACCAGCCATCACAATTACCACTATCTTATATTCTTATCTAAACATGAAATTATTTTATCTAACATCGAACTACCCATATCAAAATATTGACTTTCATAGTTTCATGATAAATGAGCACGTAACATAATTGTTGTTAATTTCTAAAGGCAAATTTTCATGGTATTACATTAAACTTAGTCAGACTTGTATTGAACTAAATAATTATAAGCCAGATAATTGAAATTAACCTGAAAACAGGGAATGAGGGAAAGGTTTGTGATGCTATTCTAGTATTGATATTAATGAATTTGAAATACGAGTAAGAATAAAAGAAAGAACAAAATCAAAAGCAATGAATACAAACTATTACAGCAAGTTCTTGTATCGTTTATTTATATACAATAAAACCAACAGTAACTAAATAAAAACAAGGATAAAAAATTGAAATCCTAATAATTTTAGGTTTTGGTAAATATGGAAATAGAATGTTCTTTAACAAAGGCCAGAGCATATTCCCATATTTATTTTTAACGATAATATACTTTTGACTTCATCTATATATATATATACAGATTTTGTATTATCAGTTCGAACTGACAATAAATATATCAGGACGAAGAATGTGAACCACTAGATTTATATACTTTGACTCAAAGTGTATGTACCTGTCAAAACTTCTCCATAATCTGTGGTCTACATTCTTGGTCCTGATATATTTATTGTCATCAGTTCAAACTGATAATAGAAAGACCGTATATATATATATATATATATATATATATATATGTTTTGGAAAATAAAAAACAAAACGTTTATTATATATGACTTTACATGCATGCAATTCTAACAATTACAATATAGAAATCAACAACTTTAAAGTTTTTTTTTTTTTGGGTATCGAGGATCCCAGACTTCGTCCAGGTATCCATCGGCCTGTCCTCCCCAACTGCGTGACTCGTCATGGCCTGTATGTTGGATCGTGGAGTAAGACAGATAGGAAACATCGGCCCACATCCCCGGCCACACAAAAATGCAAACAGGTAAATCAAAACTTGTCTTCGCCTGAGTAGGATTCAAACAGCTGACTTGGTAGTTACCCATACCCCAAGCTCGTCCATCCATTAGCTGAGCTAACGCTTTGATGGCTGGCCACAATTATGTAATTGCCAAGAGTAGAACCAAGGACTTGGGATTTCATCCCAAGCCTTGGACCAGCAAGGCAACCACCTTAACAAAATCTCGCTATTCTAATGTTGTACACAATTATAATGTATAAAACATTACTCACAAAATTATGGAATCTGTTTGGTTATTCACAAAATTGAAACCTATACTATAGAATCTTAATGTTAGTATATAAGTAATAAGGAAAAAAAAAAAAAAAAAAAAAAAAAAGATAGATGTACACTGACACTGTTAAAGAAGAGACCTTGCAAATTGCAATAAGTGACTCCCAAGTCCCAACTGCCACAACATATAAAATCCACTACTTCCAACTAACACCTAGTCCCTATCTCACGGCCACCACCTCCTCCGCCATTGCCGCCACTGCAGACTCTATATTGCGGGCCGCTTGCCAATAATAAAAGCACCTTTCAATTCCCACCATGGTCCATGTGTTATACAACATTGGTTTTCACCTTTATTGCATTTTTATTTTCCCTTTTTCATCCTATCTTTACTCTTTAGTAAGATTAGTCCATACCGATAACTTAACGATCTTATCGGACTACAACTTAAATGCTATAATTGATCATTTTTTTTTTTTTTTTATCGGTTTAAGCTTTCCACAAGGTACTGGATTTTAATCTCGCTCTTCTTTCTCATTTATTTAGATTTCTTATTTATTACACACGTTACAAAGTAAGAATTCTTATTCATTGCACATATAGGGAGCCTGTAACGTATGCCATCTATCTCCACATCATAAGTGAAGGTGTGTGTTAACATATTATAAATCTCAACTAAAAAAATAGTTTCACATTATATTTAACACATTTTTGATTACTGCAATTTGCTCATAAACGGTGGTCAAATGCAATAGTCATGTGATGATCACATCTCCCAATGAAGTTTAGGTTTTCAAATCCCAATTTTCAAAGTAAGAAAGAAAACAAAATAGCAAGCGAATAGATTATCCGTAAGACCTTAGAATTCCCATTGGCCATTGAAGACATTAAATAAATTCTAAATGAAAGACCAAATTTAATTTCTCAAATTTGTATTTAGAATTTCTTTATTTCCCTAAAGTGAATTACATACTTGAATATTCTTAATTTCTATAATTTATAAGAGGAAATTGATGAATTATATATAACTAAATTTTGTCGAATAACTAAAATCACCAACACTCGTATTATAAGAAATTAGTTATAATTTAAAATTAAACAAGAAAAATTACATTAAACAAATTAGCTAATCCATTCATCATCCTTTATTATAAATTTATAATTATATGATAATACAGACAATCATCACTTGGCATTGAATAAATCACTTATTTTTTATAATATAAATCATGAAAAAAATATGAATAAATCACTTATATCACTTTGTTTAAAAAAAAAATTTTATAGCTTAAAAAAAATTGTTAGCATTACTTTGACATTACTACGAACTACGAAGGGAATATTAATAATAAATAATAATCAGTTGACACACATCAAAGTAATATTGTCCCTTCACAGTTCACAGTTTTTTTTTTTTTTTTTTTTTTTGATAGATAAACAGCAAACCGCGAACATTACAAAGCATACACAGAAATACAGTGGCTGGGATCCAGCCACATCCGCTCCCTAACAGAGGAGAAGGCAATCGAAGCTAGATTTAGAGCCAAGGTGTTCCCCTTCTTGGGGGAGGCCTGACATCTACACGATCCAGCTTCCGAAATGAGCGCCTTAATATCATTTACGATAGAATGAGAAACCCCGCAACTATTCCTATGATTTCCTAGAGCAGCAACAATGTTTGTGTAAGAACACTCAGCTATGGACACTGGGAACCTCAACCGAATGGCAAGCATAAGGCCTTCACGGAGAGCCAAAAGGTGGCCAATCTCTTTTGAGAACGACCCCAAAATACGGTTAGAGCGCACAGCTAGAACCATCCCTTTTGAATCCCTAATTGTTGCACCAACACCCACTCCCCTTGAAATCCTGTTAAACGCAACACAGGTGTTAAGCTTTAGTTGCCCATGAGGGGGAGCCAGCCAATCACTAGGAGACCTAAAGGTCGGGATCGGGGGAGGAGGAGAGAAGACCTGCACAGAATCCTTAAACTCTTCCAGCATAACATTAGCCCGAGCCACCACCGACTCCGGCTCCGGTTCCTTAGCTTTACCTGTGTTCACAAAAGAGTTACGATCCTCCCACATTGCCCAAATCAACATACAAGCTTGACCCAACTCATCAGGATTGAACAAACCAGCCATGGACAGAAGGACATCCTGGAGGTGGTGGTTTCTTTGATTATAAATAAAACTGCAGAAGCTGGAATCAGCCCACACTTGCCTTGCCGCTTTGCACCCAAACAGAGCATGCTCCACAAATTCCCATTTTTTACCACACCGAGTACAGGAAGGGTCATCTACAACCTTTTTGTGCCATAGATTATCCAGAGTAGGAAGAGCATTAGAGAAGGCGCGCGACATGAAGATTTTCACTTTAGGGGGAATATTAAGGCTCCAGAGAGATTGCCACCACTTGCTCACCTGAGATGAGGGGGAGGCGGCCACCTGAAGGCTGTCCTAGAGAGCACAATTATAACCACTATTAACTGTATACACCCATTTCTTCTCATAATGCCAACACTGAATGTCCTGCCCTCCTTTCCAACTGATTGGAATCGAAAAAACAGCAGCAACATCTATCAGAAGAAGCATCCGATTGAGTTTTCCTACGTCCCACCGACGGCGAGCTCTATCAATCAGCTCCGAAACCAATATACCTGTACCCGGATCAAAGGTAAGCAGCTTGAAAGACGACGGACGTGGAATCCATTTATCTTTGAAAGCATCGATATTTTCCCCGTTACCAACTGTCCACCGAAGGCCTTTCGCCAGCATTTCTCTGCCCCACAGAATACTCCTCCATAAATGGGAGCACCCCGCTTTGAGACTAGCTTCCATAAAGGCACAAGGACTAAAATACTTAGCTTTAAAGACTCTGACTGCCAGGGACTCCGGGAAAGTGAGAATGCGACAAGCTTGTTTAGCCAAAAGCGCTTGGTTAAACAGCGCAAGATCCTTAAACCCCAGACCACCCACACTATTCGGCAAACACATCTTCCGCCAACTCAACCAACTAATTTTACGTTTTCCGTCTCTGGACCCCCACCAAAACTTAGAGGACATTGCACTAAGCTCATTGCATAGACTGGTTGGAATACGAAACATACTCATCGAATAGGTTGGTACGGCTTGAGCCACTGCCTTGATCAAAACCTCTTTCCCTCCATAAGAGAACGACTTCCCATTCCACCCTCTCAGCTTATTCCCCATTTTTTCTTTAACATCAATAAAGAGCTTCCTCTTGTTTCTACCCACCATCGTAGGAAGCCCCAAGTACTTGTCATAGGAGCTACAGATATCGATCTCAAGAAGTTCCTGAATCTCGCGCTTTGTCGCAGCTGGCACCATTGGACTGAAGGTAATCAGAGACTTGTTAAGGTTGACTTTCTGACCTGATCCCTTCTCATATATACTCAGAATTCTCCTGATACTTTCACCACTAGACTTCGAGGCCTTACAGAACAACATACTGTCATCGGCGAAAAACAGATGACTGATGAGGGGACTGCCTTTGCAACTCCTAACACCTAACTCGTGGCCATTCCTCTCAGAGTTCACAATCAGACTCGACAAAGCCTCCGAACAAAGAAGAAACAAGTAGGGAGAAAGGGGGCAGCCTTGCCGCAGCCCTCTAGAAGGGGAAATAGAACCAGCACACGCCCCATTAAGCTGGAAAGAGAGGGAAGAGGTGGTGATACAATCCAAAACCAAATTAATCCAGGAGACCGGAAATTCCATTTTCCTCATGACTACTTCCAGAAAGGACCACTCAACCCTATCGTAAGCTTTGCTCATATCTATTTTGAGAGCCATATGACTAGCCTTAACAGCCTTTTTACGAGACAAAGAATGGAGGATTTCGAAGACAACCAGCACATTGTCGAAAATCTGTCTTTCGGGTACAAAGGTGGACTGAAAAGGGGAGATAATGAAAGGAAGACACACCTTGAGCCTTGAGGCCATAACCTTGGTGACAGTTTTGTAAACCACACCACACAGGGAAATGGGGCGGAAGTCTTGAATCGTCTTAGGGTTCTTGGTCTTAGGAATTAATACCACATTCGTTTTATTGAAAGCTCTCATCAAGGATCCTCTGTTTAAAATACTGAGACAAACCTTGGTAACGTCCTTCCCGACCAACCCCCAAGCTTTTTGGAAGAAGATCGCATGAAAGCCGTCCGGGCCCGGAGCTTTCGTCGGGCTCAGATCAAAGACAGCAGCCTTCACTTCATCTGCCGAGAACGGGGCCTTTAACGCCTCTCTCATATTATCAGATAACCTGGCCTTGATCGATTTTGAAGCTTTTAAGGTATCCTGATCAGAGGGGTTAGACGAACTGAAGATAGAAGAAAAGAAATCTCTTATGATATTAGAGATACCCTCCTCAGTATCCTGAACGATCCTATCCGAGTCCATAAGGCAAGAGATTGAGTTCTTCTTCTTTCTCGCCGTCGCTCTAGCGTGAAAACGTTTGGTATTCCTGTCACCAGCACTCAACCATTCCACCCTAGACCGCTGCTTCCAAAACAGTTCTTCACTCTCTAATAGGTTCTTAACCGACTTCTCTAGTTGCTTGATGTTGTTCATAACCCCTGGTTTCCCACTGGACTTGTACAAGTTGTCAATCTCCACCTTTTTCTCTTCAATCTGCTTCCCAAGATTACCGAATTTAGCTTTACTCCAGCATCTCAAGGCTGACGAACACTGATTCAGCTTTAGCAGAAGGTTGCTAGCCGGGTCAGAGGATCCAGCTTTATTCCAAGCCTTTTCCTGCACACCCGCTAAGTCAGCCTCTTTCAGCCAAAATGGTTCGAAACGAAAGTGCCACTCTCTGACTTTAGCAAACAGAGCCCTTGAATCACACTTGAGTAAAATAGGACGATGGTCTGACGAATTGAAACCAAGATGCTCCACTTTAGCATTACTAAATTTATCTCTCCATAAGCCATTCACCAGGAACCTATCAAGTCTCTCCTGTATATTACTACTACCTTCCCTTTTGTTGTTCCAGGTGAAATTGGGACCAGCAAAACCTAGGTCAAACAAATTGCAATCTTCTACGGTCTGTCTAAAATTGAACATACCAGAAAAAGAATTCACTGAACCACCCTCCTTTTCTTTCATGCTGAGGATCTCGTTAAAATCACCACCACACACCCACGGGAGATCGTCCACCTCTTTCAAACGACGAAGAAGGTCCTAAGAAAACTGCCTTCTACTCGGGTTCGGTTCTCCATAGAACCCTGAAAAACGCCAACAAAAACCATCCTCGGAAGAGACCCGAACATCTATATGCCCCACAGAAGAAGATAACACTGTTATCTTTCCACAGGAGGAGAAGCCCCCACTGCTACCTAAACTATCAACGCAAAAATGATTATTGTAACCCAACCTACTACTGCATCTTCCTGACTTAGACCCATCTAGCTTTGTTTCCGAGAGAAAGACGATATCTGGGGAATACTTTTTGAGCAGCCTTGACAAGGCCGCGAACGCCCGTGGATTCCCCATCCCACGGACATTCCAGCTGAGGCCTATCATTGCTCCCGGCGAGCCTGTGCCTCAGGCTCCGCCGATATAAAAGCGTTCGAATTCGGGATCGAGACTTTCCCTTTCTTGATTTCCCTGCACTTCTCTTCCATAGAATCAAACTCTATCTTCCTTTTACACACTTGGCCTTCCACCAACCCGTCACTCCTTTTTAAAAGGTGATTCTGAGAACTGGAGCCATTCTTGCCATTCGGACTGAACTTGGCCACTGAACTTGAACGAACATTCCCCTTTGGAGATCTTCTGGCCTGCTTATTTACTCCCAACATTCTATGAAGGGGACTTGCAATTAACCTTGCCGGAGAAATCTTTTTCGCCTCCCTGGCTGCTCGTTTCCAACGTTTAACCTTTTTCTTGTTGGGAGAGGGGTTTTCTTTTGAGCACTCTGCTTCCATAGGTTGGGACGAAGAAATTTCTATCTGGACTGGCAGAACTTGTTCTGAAAGACCCAATTTGTGGGAGAGTTGGGCCTGTTTGGTGCTTATAACTATTTCATTGGACTGTCTTGAATTGGACTCTCTAGACTGTAGCCTCATATCTGATGTGGACCCTTCTACTCCATTTCCTGACCCATCAATGCACATCTCGCTGGATAACGGGGGCCCATTTCCTCCCACCTGCTGTAGGGTTTGCTGTTCATTTATCCTCGTCACAATGCCTGGCGCCGGCGGCACTCTGATCGGAACATTTTGGTGGGACGTCGTGGATCCAGATCGCAGACTCATATTAACGTCCTCTTCGGTATCCCGGGAAGCCTCAATTGATCTGGTACGTTCCGATGAGCTTGCAATCCCCTGCCCCACACCCTTTGATTTTGATTTTTCTAGGACCGGTGCCTTTAGCCATGACCCAAACATATTCAGATAACCCTCTACAGCCATTTTCCTCGCTTCCTCATCTATACATACCTTGATGCCATGGCCAATTTTGCCACACGCAAAGCAAAACTCAGGGAGCCTCTCATATTTCAGGCTGACCCTTGTAACCTCTTCCGTTTTCCCCAGCTTCAATCTCAGCCACCGTTTCAAAGGTTTCGTAATGTCAATCCTGACCTTCACCCTCATGTACTTCTCCCAGCATTCTCTTGACTCCGACGGAATATCCACCACTTCTCCAATCTGTTCTGCTAGCCACTTTTCAGTTTTCCGGTTCATACACAGAATAGGGATTTCGTGTATTTGGACCCAGAAGTCAGCCTTATTGAAAGCCAATTGAGCGATGTTGCCTGAACCTACTGGTTTTTCCAGAACAATCAAACTGTTTCCAAAGTGTCATGGCCCTCTATGCCATACCCTGTTGCGATCCTCACTGTTGATGAAATAGAACATAAAGACATTATCACTGACCAGCTCAATCTCCACATGACCAAACGGACTCCAGATCTGTTCTATTATCCTTTTAAAAGCCTCTCTGTTAACTTTTTTCCCAGCAAGGACTTTCCCAACTAGACATCTTTCAACATCCTCCGCTCCATCTTCCCCTGTTGCCTCTGACATTTCATGGATCGCTACATCTTCATCTGCTATCGAAAGGTTTTCGTACAGCTTAGTGATATCTGCCTCTGTCATCTCTAAACTCGAGCAGCACTCTTTAACAACTGAGAATCGAACCCTCACTTGCAAGCAAGAACCTAAGAACCTTAGCTGTAGCTAGACCCTGCTTACTCTAAAGGGAAGAAGACAAAACCCAAGAAACCCTAGACGAGCTACTTTCACACTTTTCCCAAGGGAGAGAAAGAGGAGAGACGATGGTTGAAAACTTCACGGTTCACAGTTCACACCACCTATTGTTACTCTAGAAATAATATTTTGACTATTCAAAGTTGCAAAAGGGACATAGAAATATAGAATATAAAATATTAATTGATTGAGATGGGACGGAAGAAAATATTCCTATCTATTCCTGTCTTAAAAAAATTGATTGATGTAAGTTATTATGTGGATTGTGGGATTTCATATAATTTGTATTAATTGCACGGTTTATTTGTTGATTTGTTTATAATTATATACAACTTTTTGTATTATTTTTGTTACATGTGTCATGTGTCATGTGTGTTTGCCTCCTAAAGTAAGGAGGTCACGGCCCTACTAACTAATTGCATTCTTAATTAGCATTACATCACTTTCTTTTTCCCATCAAATTCACAAAATAATCTGAAAATTGAGGAGGGCAACTTTAACAACTATAACTTATTAATTCAAAAGCGTAAATTGGTTAGTGAGGATACAATATTATTACGTATTTCAAGTTTCAAGTATAAGATTTAATTAACATGCTACCAGATTTCGGTAATAGTTGTAATTCAAACAAATATATATATATTAACATTGAGAAAAGCTCCCCATTAAAAGCAAATTCAAAATATTTGTACAATAAATTTGTAAGTATCAAGTGAAAACATGTCCCGAAGAGGCAAAATTAATAAAATTAGAAAAATAGGGAAGAGAAGTTGCAGACCCCGCTCTATAAGATTTAAGGAAAATAAATAATAAATTGTTATAAAATAAAGGAAATTTATAAAATATAAAAGAGAACAGAAATAGATTGATTTTAGGGTGGCTCTATTACCACTAAAAAAAACTTTTTTTTTTTTTTTTAAGTATTACATTTATAACTATTACAATAGCACTGTTGGACCTATATGACACCCATTTTTTCAATTTATAATTATACAAAGTTAAAAATTAGGAAAAATACAAAAAAAAAAATCCTACTACTTTCTACACCCATAAACTAATTTTCCCGCTATTCTTCATTCAATATCTAGAAGTAATTGAATTTTTTTTTTTTTTTTTAAAGAAGTTATTGAGGTAAAATCTTGACAAGATCTAATTGGTACTAGGGATGTAAAAAAATAAAATAAAATTTAAAAAAAAAAACCGAATCTATGGGGCCTGCCCCACCCTACCCCGTCCCATATGAGGCGGTATTTTACTAAAATAAATAAGGTCGGACGACGAGATAAGGTTGATCCGGTGGTAAACCCCACACAACTACACCACAATATTGTGGGTTCGAGTCCTCACCGCCTTAAAAAAAAAACCCCCAAATTAATGTAATTCTTCAACAACAAAAAAATGGGTCGAGGCGTGTTTGGGGCCAATTCCTACTCCCCATTTCTAAAATGGGACGGTGTTGAGATTTGTTGTCCCTGCCCCATCCTCGTACCGAACCTGCTTAATATTTATTTATTAATAATATTAATATTTAATCAATACATTTTTATGATATATTATTTTAAGTGATAATTACCCCGATGACCATCAATTTGATGACACATTATCAAAATGGTCGTTAGATTGGGAATTAGTTTCAAAATAGCCATTTTTGACGAAAAATTTGACACTAATAGTCATTCCATCCAATTACATCCGATCAATGACATTTTGGTAAATAAAGTGATGATATTAATTTATTTTAGATTTTTTTTAGACATCAATTTTTGAAATATGTGGAAATGAGTTCTCAGATTTTAGAGAGAGAGAAAAAAAAAAAAAAAAACTGCTGTAACTTGTAATTCTAAACATTCATGTTCATTCGTCATTGGACATGTCCCATTTTAGAGAGTAGAGACACGTTCGCTTGAGTGTGTACGGTGCACCATCTTTGTGGTGTAGCTTGACACACTCAATTTCTTTGCATGCAGTAGTCCCATGCATTTCGATCATATTTTATTTATTTCGTTTTGGACAAATTTGATGTCAAAAAAGAACTCGGGAATTGGGACGGTGGATCCCCAATAGGGCAATAGGTGTTATAATTTGACTGTTGACTATAGCTGTTCTCTACTGCCCATTCTCTAACATGCGATCGACAAATGAACGGCCATGTACATATTAGTATATTCACTATATTGCATTTGCATGTTATATATATATAATTTAATTTGGGGTTTTTACAATTTGATCCTAATATAATTGGGAAACATCATTTTTTTACTTGTTAATTCAAAATACATCAAATTGGTCCTAAGGTTAGTCAAACTAACAATCAACTCACATTTAGAAGGGTAGATAAGTCATTACATCTGTTTCCAATTAAAAAATAGAAATAAAATTTCTTTTAAAAAACATAATTGAAAAAAAAAAGATGGATCTCCACCGTTCATCTCAGAGATGGAGGGTGGAGATCTCTCTTTTTTAATTTAATTTGAAAAACCAAAATTAAAATAAATAAATAAAGGAAAATTAAAAAGATTCTAAACTATCATCATCAACAATCCAGATTCATCTTCCAAAAAAAAAAAAAAAAACAATCCGGATTCATCAACCATCCAGAAACCATTCACCATCCACCCAACAACAACAATCAACAATCAACAATCAACAAACCTTATCAGGTTCAAATTTGTAACAAATAAATTACAGTAATGTTACAAATTTAGGGTTGTAACTCGGGTTAACTGATTTTGTTTTTTGTTCTTTTTGTTCTTTTTTTTTGGGGGGGGGGGGGGGGGGGGCGCGGGTACAAGACAAAAAGAACATGAACAGAAAACCTTAACGCCGCCGACCTAAAAGTCCTCCACAAGCCCACGCGCCACCAACGGCTATCTCCGGCCACCACATGTGACTGCCGTTGACCACACCACCATAACCGGAAACCGTTGGCCGTCAACTTTCCCTTCATCACCAACCTATAGTTCTGCCTCTATCACCGTAGATCTAGACTACAACAACCAGCAGCCGCCTCCCATAGCAGCACCGAACATCGGCAATTGACGCCTCACCGCTAGATTCACGACACTTAGAAGACGCCAGCGACCAACACCCACGAGAGATTCCAGAAGAGAGAGATGGGTGGTTCGGTTTAAGAGAGAAATCGAGAGAGAGAAAGACGATAGAGATCGAGAAAGAAGAGAAATGGGCTAAGGTGTGGTGTTTGGTGGTGGCGGTGGCAGCGACGGCGGCTAGGGTTAGGGTTTGGTGAGTTGTGGTGGGTTGAAGAGGATGAAGGAGATGAAGAACAAGAGAGAGAGAGAGAGAGAGAGAGAGAGAGAGAGCGGTGGGAGATAGAGAGAGAGAGAAAGAAAGAATGGAGATTAGGGTTTTGGGTTGTGTATGGATGGATTTATAACAGGGGTAAACAAGACATTTAACTGATTTTGTAACAGTTGACCGTTAGTTTGACTAACCTTAGGACTAATTTGATGTATTTTGAATTATATTAAGACCAATTTGATGTATTTTGAATTAACAAGTAAAAAAGTAATGTTTACCATTTAGATTGGGACTAAATTGTAAAAACCCCATTTAATTTAAAATTTTGATTTAAATTTGTAACTTCAATATAAAATTTGATAAGATGAGTTTGCCTCAAGTGGACTATGGTTTACCTTTCAGGCTTTCACACCTACACTATAAGGTGTTGGGTTCGAGTCGTTTGTGTGTCTTTCCTCAAACCCCGAATTATTGTAATATTTCAATAAATAAAAATCAATTTATTTTATCTCAATCAAATGATGGAAAACAGGAAAAGAATTAATGAATAACAATCCTCTCCTTGGATTGAATTGATGAATGTTGAAGTAAATACCCTAAAACGTACTCTAATGATTGTAACATCAAATTTAATTTATACCAATAATTTTATTTTATTTTTATAAATTCAATAAAAATTATATAATTATCAATTTTAAGTTCTCCCTTCTTCTTTTTTTTTTTTTTTTTTTTTAAGTATTACATTAATTCGAGGTTTTTTTTTTTTTTTTAAAGGGGGAGGACTCGAATCCGCAACCTCGTGGTGTAGGTGTGAGATGTTTACCACCAGACCAACTTTATTATTGAGAATTTAACCAATGAACACAAAAACAACATGCCTAATATTCACACATAACAAATAATGTCTACCAGTAGAAAAATAAGATGAGAAAAAATAAACCAATCACACAAACACAAGATATACGTGGAAACCCTAAATCATGGAAAAAACCATAGACCGTCGGGACGATAGAGAAATAATCCAAGATTCTCTCTCTCACAACCCAAACCCCAAACAACCGAGTCTCCAAGCTCACAACCAAGCTTACATTATAGCTCTTAGGGGTCGTTTGTTTTTTTGTCTGAAGACTGAATAATCCTGAATTTTACTGAAAAGTGAATAGAGACTAAAACCTGAATCTGAATGACATATTTGTTTGTTTTTTTTCTCACGTCTGAATGTATTGTCAACATGTTTGTTTTTTAAAAATAAAATTGTCTGAAAAGAAGTAATTTTACATCTATACCCATACTAATTAAAAGAAGTAATTTAATATGCAACACTCTTTATAAGATTTTGCATGTTCTTCCGCAAACAAAGTTTAATTTAACAAAACAAAAAAATCATCTAGGAATATAATTTTGCATGTTATTCTGCAAACAAAGTTCAAGTTCAATTTATTGTAAAAAAATAAAAATAAAAAAGGTTCAAATTCAATTTTACATATTGTCCAAATATCCCGTATATAATTCTAGAAACCATTTTTTTTTTTTTTTTTTTTTGGATCATATGCAATTAGAAACCAATTTATTTTTTATTTTTTAAAAGGTTCCTATATACCTTTTTTTTTTTTTAAATAGGTCCCTAAATTATACACCGGCATATATATATATAAACAATTAACTTCTTTAAGACACAAAATCTACTCAATATCGAATGCAACCACAAAAAGAATATTTGATAAATTATATAATTGCAACTATGACAATCATAACAAATTATCATTCTAGATTATGTTTAAAAAGTTCTATAACTACCACTACACGTAAATAAAAAAAAAAACAATAATAAAAAGAGTTCTTACCAGGATTTGGTAGGAGATAAATTCAATTGTCTAATCCCAGGAAGATTTCAATATGAGAAGTGATTAGGGTTTTTTTCTTTTCTTTTCTTTTTTCTTTGTTTCTTTCTAAAAGCCTTTTAAAATAAGAAATACGTTTAAAGAAAGAATTCTACACCATATCAAATTAGGATAAATTTAGAAATATATCTTTTTTTAGAGGATAGACTTGGAAGAAAATATTTTAATTATAATTCAGTGATTTGGAATTAAGTTAAAAGTCATGATTTCTTACTTATTTTTTAAAGTTGTTTTTTTATATTTTTAAGTTGTTTGACCACTTAAAAAAAAAAACAAAATAACTTAATGAGTTCAATTCAGACCCATTAAGTCTTAAGTGGAAAAAACAAACGACCCCTTAGTTCACAACGCTCACCGGGTCCTCCTCCTAGTACACCCCTGAATATCCCTCTAGGCCTCCTTTGAATATCACACACGGATCTTATTCTTGATCCCCATATATTCTCTGGATCCCTCTCCAGATATTTCCCAGGGGTCTCCACCTAGATCCACCCACTCTTTGATGTCACAAGTGTTTCTTTTTGCTTCACTCTCAATAAACAAATATTACACGTATTTATATTAGAGTACTAGGGAAGTTTGATACCAACAAGGAAACCTTCTCCTACATGCGCAAGTCTTCCTGATCTACACAAAGTCCTATTCCTTTACGCTCAAGACTTTCCTATTTAGCACAAAGAGAAACTCATTTCCTTTTCTATAGAAGATTTTTTGTTCCACATGATTTCCTTTTTCCAACTAATCTTCAAACTTTCAAATCTTCCCTCAACACGAACACCTACTTCCAAACGTTATCCACGTCTTCAGGAAGTTTCCTCTTTCACATCAGTTAAGTCACGTTTGGTTAACATTGGGTTCACTTGGGAATCAAGCCAAAACCTAACACTTCATTTTAAGTTCTCCCTTATAACGATGGAAATTAAATTAACTATTTTGTTCTAGTGTTTCTCGATCGTCATCAATATCTTTTATTTTCAAATACAATTCTCCACTCAATATGTCTTGACTATAGTTTTATTTCAATCGATGTTTAAAGTTTAACGATTAAAGTTTGACTGCTTTATTTTATCTTTTAGTGATTCTTAATGTAAGAAATTCACTAAAAGAGAAATGCCACATTTTGATTAATCAACACAGTCGTTGACCTAAGAATGAATTTATTCATATCAACATAATTTATAATCAAGTAATAATAGAATAACTTTTCTAAAATCATATGATTAATTATAGATGCCACTAAGAAATTTTTTTTTTTAATCTGCATTAAATTATATAAATACAATACTTTAGGCTATAGCTACAAGCTCTCTATAACCTTATTGTGTCCATAAATCAGCCTCCTAATTCCTAGTTAATATTATATGAAAATAATCATTCGATTTTAGGGTTACAAAACCTGTAACCTAATAGGGTGTTAATATACATTCAATTTCAACAAATTATTCAAAGAAATAAAAAAAAATTCAAAAAAAATGTATATAATTACCACCACCCAACATAACTTGGTGGTAAAGTAATCTCATTCAGCTTAGAAATATACCAAGTTGGAATCGCAACATCTCAACCAGTTTGTGTATATATATACATATATAAAAATTATATAATAGAAGATTCTAAATTCTCTCCTTGGAAGTTGGTACTGTCTTTATACAAATATTGTCTTTTTGAGAATTTAAAACATTTTAAAACCACTCCTATCGTGTATCTAAATCTCGATTGTATTGCGACGGTGGAAGAACTAAATTCATATCACAATATAAATTCACAATACAACAAATAATCTCTAAACATGTGCGATAAAATCCCACAAAAAAATAGATAATTGCAAATAGCCCCAAAGATCTGATCAAATGACAAATTAAACTTCTTTATTTGGAAAATCAACAAAGAAATCTCTAATTATTGCTTGACAGTTAGTTAATTTTAGTTAAATATAACAACAACAATAAAACTTAGGGTAAATTACACTCACACCCTTAAGGTTTGAGGCAAAGACACTTAGATGGAAAATTTTAGTTATTCTACACTCACACCCCTATTTGACCATTGTAAGGTCCAAAATGCCCTTGGGTGTTAGTGTAAAAAAACTTTTATTTTTTATTATTATACAAGGGCATTTTCGACAATACAGGGGTGTTAGTGTAGAATAACTAAACTTTTCCATCTAAGTGTCTTTGCCTCAAACCTTAAGGGTGTGAGTGTAATTTACCCTAAAACTTATTTAGATTCTTTACTGTATAACAAACTTAATTTGTTTTTTAAACGATAATTCTGAATTATATATACAATTACATCTTTAATTTTTTTTTTGAAAAATAATTCTAAAACATCTTATAAATATACAATTACATCTTTGAAATTAAAACAAATTTAAAAAGAAAAATAAATATATGAAAGCATATGTTTTCAAGATGAATATATATATAGGGGTACTTTCACTAAAGTCCCTACTTTTTGATGAAATGTCACTTATTTAAATGTTTTTAACATATTAGTAACTTAAATCCCTTGTTTTTTTTAAAATACATCACTTTAGTTCATTTGACCAAAATACTAAAGTGGGATATATGGACTCAAATACATATCTAATATCTTCATAGTAATGGTATGAAAGGTTTACTATCGGATCAACTCTATCTCATCGAGAAAAGAAAATGCGTATGTATTTCTAAATTTACATGATCCGTGCATGTGAAATGAGTCAGTGACCCACAAAGATGTGGGTCCCAGAAGCCCACTATTTTTGTAGTCGGACGGAGCAACCCACGATGTTACCTGCCAGCCACCATGACTATTTTGATCCATGTGCATGCATTGCTATTTGCTCCATCTCACTTGGTGTGTAAGTGACAATCATACACTTTTACCTGTATCTACATATCTGATGGGTCCTACTAGATTAAACATTTGGATGTTCTTTTTCGTTTGTCCTCGCCAATATTTTTATTCTTCTCAGTGGGTCCTAACCATTGATTGCATCTGATCTCATTTGATGGGCGTCATAGATCATGCGTTCTTTATTTTTATTATAAAGATAGGCTAAATTATACAAACCTCCCCTGAACGTTTACCATATTTCAGGGATGGCAGCTAGAGATGTTTTGTTTTATTCATCAACCTACCAGGCTTAAGAGCCGGATATAGGCTGAGCCTTCAATGTTTTTGTTAGGCCGAGCCCTGCCCCATTAGTCTTGTTCATAGTTGGTTTGTGTCTTGTCTTGGTATAAACCCATGTGAACAAACACTATTGTTTTAATTGAATAAATGAATTGGTGCTTTGAAGTATATTAGACATTATGTTTCTTTTAAGTTATTTATTTATAGGTAGCACCTCTAAGCCTAGGCGATATTGCACGTATATTCAATTTTTCCTTTAATTGTATAAATATCCCCTGAAAATGTTGAACTAACGGTCAACTTAACGGTCCAAGGGTAAAATCATCCTTTTCATAAATAAAAATAATGAAAACCAAAGGAACCCCGAATAGTTCTATAATTATTGATGTATCCAAACAAAAATTATAAAATAACCCCAAACGCTTATAAAATTCTAAATCTGCCCCAACCTATATCCTACCCTCTCTTCTCCGATGCAACTCCCCGTTTTGAAATTGAGGGGACTCGCATGAAGCCTCCTTCAGATCTGGAGGCATCGCGGCCTCCTCACTCTATGGGAGGAGGCGAAGAACCTTCTCCTAGAGAGAGAAGACGTGATGCCTCCCAGATCTGGAGGAGGCATTGCGTGCACCTACTCGTTTCCATGAAAGAGGCTCACGACCACCTCCTGTATATAAGAGGAGGCCGCGAGCCTCCAATCATTTCGCACCTTTGCAATACCGGTGACAATGGTGGACAAAGATTGAAGGTGGTGGGTAGGTGAATTTTTTAATTTTGAAAAGTTTTGTGGGTAGATCTTTAATTATAGAAATATTTGTTAAGGGCATTTGTGTCTTTTAATTTCCAATCAACTGTTACAAGTAAAATTGATCAACATTTTCTAGAGGAGATTTGTATAATTAAAGGGAAAATTGAATATACATGAAATACCACATAAAATCAAGGGTGTTTGTACAATTAATCCTTAATTTACTTATTTATATTTATTATTTTGAAACAATTGTACGAATAATGATGGTACAAATGTACGATAGCTAGCATGGTTACAAAAATAAATATAATAAAAATCTAGTGACGACAGTTTCAAGAGCAATTTAGAACATATTCGAAGAAAAAAATTGCCTAGTTTTTTATTTTTCATGGCTCTCACAAGATATGCAGTGGCCATGTTCTTGGTCTTTTTTATAAACCTTTTTTTGTGTGCATTAAAGAGATTAAAATATTCCACCATTGCATGTCTTTGTTTTCCGTCACTATCGTTATTAATCATCTTTGACCTTTTAACAAGTCAAAGATAGTCAACAATAAAAGAGTTAGGTGTTGCCCATAAGTGCAGGGACGTTTATGAATTAAATAAGACATCTCTTGCTGCCTGAAAAATGTTTAAAGGTCAGGGAAATTTGTGTCATCTCTATGAATTAATAACGAAATCTATTAAATAATCGATAAATTAATATTTAATAATTTTTGAAGATATTGAATGTGCATATTGACAAGATCATCGAAAATTTCCCAGATTACAAGTTGATGATGATATAACAACTTTGGGGGTCAGTGCAAGTAAGTAAACATTCAAAACATTAAGGATACTACATAATTTCTTATTGTAGTACGAAAATGCAACCCCATAATTTATAAGTTTATTACGAAAAAACAAAATAGATTCATTGACCCAAGCCAGGATTGTCAAATTTTAATATATATAAAAGAGATTATTAGCTTATCGAGTATTAATTTATAACCTATAAGACTTTAATGATAAATAAATTTGTAAATTAAAAACAATCTGATGTGGGGATTGGGGAGCACGAACAAAATTTCGCGTGAGATTTTGCTAGATGCACCCCCACCATTTCTCAGATCTCTTATTATTTTCTTGGTAGTTGGCCCAACAACTTTAATGATAATCCAGTGTATGATCTCTTTTGAATAACGATATTTACACCCCTAAAAAATTGTATGTGTACCCCTTTTTATATGTACACCCTATTAAAAATTTTAAAAATATTATATTTTATAAGCACACCCCGCATATTACCGAATATATCTTTTATTTTATTTTTTATTTTATTTTCTGATAGTCCTTTTATCTTCTTTTTGTTTTAAATTATAAGTTATAAGATAATTAAATAGAAAATTGAAAAAAAAAAAAAAAAAAAAGTATAGAGGAAACCTCCTCCTAGGCTCCCAGAAACGAAAAATCCCCATTCTCCAGATTAGATTTTTCTTCATATTGAAGATGGTGAAGGCGACCTTCAAAGAAAAATGGAGGTGGCTTTTCTTCTTTTTATTTTTCTTATACATTTCTTTTAACTTTTTAAACTTTTTAGTTCAGTTTTTTTATTTGAATTCAAAGAGATTTTTTTTTATAACATTTATTTATTTTTTTTATTTTTTTTGAGAAAAATTATAACAGTAACTTAATATTTATAGTTTTAAAATAATCACAATTTAAATTTAAATTAATTAATAAATAATATTTTAATCAAAATATTTTTGTTTTTGTTTTTATATTCGTGTGAATAATTAAAATATTTGTTAAATATTCAAAAATGTTACATATTTTATTAACATGATATACAAGATATATTTATCTTAATCATTTTAATAAATTTATTTAAAGGTAATATTGAAATTTTAAAAATATATTGATTTAAGATGCACATATAGTTTTTTAAGGGTGTAAATATCACTACTCATCTCTTTTTATGTTCTTGGTCGTTGGCCCAACAACAGCATTGTTACTATTATTTTCTCTTAAGCAATTATCATTCTAGTGCCCAATTTTTTTTTTATAATCATATAATACATATAATGACAGAGACTTGAACCTGGATCATTGTCAAACTGAATGAGAATTCTTTTCACCAAACCACATTGGGTCCCCAACTTTTCTAAAAACGATACTTAATGACCGGTCTTCCTATTTGAATCATATTGAAGTTTGACAAAATTAATACATACTTAATGATCGGTCTTTCTATTTGAATCATATTGAAGTTCGACAAAATTAATTGATTTTGAAGCGACGAATCCCTGCAACAACATGCAATTGATGTATAATAACATAGGTAATAGCACAAAACCTCTCAAACACAAACAAAAAAGTGCACATTTTGCACCTAAAAATTCGATTCTGAAGCCTATTTCTACAAACCTTATGGAGAGAAGTTTCAACGCAGTTTTCTATACAAGCACTAATATAAAATTTAATTTGACAGAAGATAATTTATTCTCCCAAATTGGTATATTTACAAATTACAATAGCTACAAAGGTAGTTAGTTGGTCGCGAACCTGATTTCCTGTATCAGAGAGAATGCCACAAGTTCTCAAACAAGCAGATAGAAGCCTGAACATCTATCTGTCTTTCAGGAGCATCAAGTACCACGGTTTGGGCAGGCATTTGCAAAATGCGATGGATCACCACAGACATAACATCTTCTACCGGATAAGGGATCACCAGTTGCTGACACAAAAGTTGTATCAGCACCACGTCCTCCAGTTTGGCCACCCCTGCCACGGCCACCTCTCCTGCCGGGATTAGATGCTGAGCCACGTGGTATACTTCTTCCTCTGGTGCCGTTGTTGATGTCATCTTCCCATCTGCATTATAGTGAATAGGATGTTCTAATGAATCTTTAAAGAAAGTTGCGATAAAGAGAAAGTTACACCAAATTGAAAGTTCAACTCATGTCGTTCTACATCTTAAGTTAAGCTTATCTGAGTTTATTGGATGGCATCATGGCACCCATAACTAAAGTGAAGAGAAAATATAATCAACTTGTATAACAGTTTCATTTTATGTAACAAAACTATCCAATGAAGTCTAAATTGTTCATTTTTCCACTACATTAACTGTTTGCACTGTAATCACACATCTTTGTTCCAAAACTGCATCACCAACTAATGATCGGAACTCTTCCATTCAAGACTAAAAGATGTATAGAAAACGTTATCTGGAATAAAAGGGGTGGGGAGAGTGGGGGACTATACTGGATTAGCAGAACCAAATAAAGTTTTAATGGGCCAGTTCAAATAATTGTCTAGAACAAATTAATCAACTGTCAAGGTATGGATATACGTACAGAAAGAAATTGCACTCCTGTGATTGACATGAGTAGAACTTTCTTCCCCTGTTATTTGCTGTATTAGCAGTTCGAAGAACACATGATGTTCCACATGAGGTACATGGTATTGAAGACTCTCCTGCATAAATAAAAGAATTTATTAGAATGAAAATCAATTCATAAGCAAACAATTCAGCACCAATGCAGGTA
Organism: Acer yangbiense; assembly: GCA_008009225.1. Lineage (NCBI taxonomy): Eukaryota > Viridiplantae > Streptophyta > Magnoliopsida > Sapindales > Sapindaceae > Acer > Acer yangbiense. Next base: position 14,868,786 of record CM017766.1, on the reverse strand, counting down.
ACAAGTTGTTTAATTAATTAATTTTATTTTTTAAAATGATAAGCATTAATGCTTTATGGAGTGTAAGCCAGGTTCTGCTTGATATAGCCTAAAAAACAAATAATAGACTGGATTGCACATGGTTCCAAATATTACTTCTGTCTATATTATGGAGCTTTTATGAATCGGGACATTAATTGCAATAAGATTAAAACAAACTGTTTGATCTCCACAACACTAAAAGTTAAATCCAGCCTCTAGGGGATGTTATCTGAGGGAGGTGTGCAGGTAACATGCCATCTCAAAGAGATGGGATTCTTTAAAACTTAAAGGTAAAAAAGGAGGAAAGCAGAAAGAGAGTCGATGAAAAAAATCAAAAACCAGAGAGAGAGAGAGGAGTGGAAGAGTAGAGAAAGAAGAAAGATGAAAGATCTTTGTTAAATAACCACTAGACCCAAAAACATAAACAGTTAGTTTAAGGATCCGAACAATGATATTAGCCTCAACACACCCTTATATTCAAACAACAAGCTTGCCATGTAGACTAAACTCAAATACCCAAATACAAAACAAATTTAGACAATGGATAACAAATATAAAAATAGCTCACCCAAGCATTCCAAGTTAAACTAGCTCTGATACTGTATAAACGAATTGAGTAATCGCTAATTGTTAGGTGAGGGTCCAAACAAAATATTAAGCTCTCGAACATTCTTTAAAATTTTTTTTTTTTATAATCGATCCCAACTACATTAAAGTCCTATTTGAGCTTTCACATAGTTGCCTAGAAGCTTGAAACACAACTGTTAAATACAAATACAATGAATTACCAAGCATACCTACTTAATCTGATTGAAACTTGCATTAAAATTTCACACAGATTTCAACCATAATAAACTCCAAAGTTTCAAAGTTTCTAATAAATTAATAAACTCCCGAACAAATTATGACTCTCTAACACTTGCAAAATTATGATGTTAATCTCATGTGGCACAGCATTACTTGATTATTGTCTGGCACCAGCATACAATTGTTTGCTTGAGACTAGTATATGAAGTAAAAGTTTGACCAAGCAACATTGCTTTCTTTTTAAACAGTGTTTAAAAATAACGAGGTATAAAGGATTTCAGCAGTCATACCACTTTGCAGGTTTGTTCCATGAGAGTGAGCATTTCGAGAGCCTGAAAACTGTGAAGGGCAATCACCTGACGAATGCCCTGTTTGCTGGCAGTATATGCAAGCACGCTGCCTAGTGTCACTTTGTCGGACATTATTGGATGTTGTGGTGGCTCCTCGCCCTCCTGCTGGAAATATATCAAACATGTAATACGAGGTTTTTCCATAACAATTGGAACAACCGCAGAAGGCTAAAATGCCTGTGAGAAGTTTCCAATGTATAGCACTATGCTATACAACTTCTGCAGATCTAAATAAACAATGTTCAAGGAATTACTTTAGATAAACATGCATATGTACCTGGATTACGAGTACCAGTTCCACAGATCTCTATCAACTGTCTAAGTGTTTCATCACAACCACCAATACAACCTGATTGCATATGAAGAGATTCAGTAACAACTGAAACCTTTAAATTCCACAAACTGTATAAATATGTAAAGCTGAGTAAAGTGTATCGAGTATGATGTGGGTTTATACACGTCTGTGCATGTGTACCCAAGAAAAAAAGGGTAGATGAAACGAGAATGGCAGTACATGGGAAAAGAGAACAAGGAATAAAGTGTATTGAAAAACCAGTGGTGACACTCATAAAGTACAAGATGGGGGGAAATCCAAGATAAAAATAGAAAACTAGAAAGACTTAAATAGTTAAATGGTTCAATCATGCACAATGAAGACAGCCAGTGGCTCAAAAAATGTTATGGTTCAAGTTAAAGGTGTTGTAATGTCAAGAGAATGGTTGGAAGGAATGTGAGTTAAGGCATGCCCTAAACGTATTCTATGGAAGATAGTGCAACTAAGTGGTTAATTCAATGACTAGTGTAAGCAAAATAAAAAGAGGATTTTATTATATTGGGCTGCATATTACATACACATAAGGGGGCTATTTATATGCTTATAAGACTAGATAAATACGGTAACATAAGATATGAAAAAATTAAATGGTAATAGATCAAACATAATTTAATGAGAATGGAAGCGTATAATATGCATAATAATTTCGAGATTCTTCAACTATGAAATTTTATGTAAACATTCACCTAAAGACAGGCGATCTCATGTGATTTAGCTTTACCTTAATAGCAGAAGAAAAGATACCCAACTAACTTGTAATATCTAACACTTTCACATTTCAAAATAATAAAGTTCAAAACAACATTATCACTATAGAAATGTCAAATGCATGCTTATGATGGACAGCCCTGATGCTGGGGAGGAGGTGGTATGGCTGTAGAATGTGTTACAGGTGACAGGAAAATGTAGAATACCACCATAACCTAGAATTTGGGATGTAGGGATAGTTTTGGTGACATGACGTGTAGCCATTACTCTTTTTTTATTCTAATTAGAAACACAACATTGAATTAAAAGTAGGAAGAGTGAAAAAGTGGGCCAGCATTCAATTTATAAAAGACATATTCAAAATATAAATAACCTACAAAATCAAGATGCAATAGAAATGTATGTCTAGAAGTTGATTGAAATGATTTCAGGCATACAGATAGCCAACCCCAGGGTGAAAAAAGGCACATAATAATCATTCAAATTTTAACAAGCTAAAGGTCAATCTTCAAAACAGAATAATGGATGATCCTTTTCATATAAAATGGTTAAATAATTCAAATGTAATGAAACAGAGTTCCAGCAAAATTCACAGAGCTTCTCATACCCAAATGGTTGACATCAAAGCCTGGTGGAATTTCATGCCGACGAAACTTGAACTGAATCAGGTACACAGGACCTATTATAAAAGTATTTATCATTATCAACCTATGAGATCTCAAACAGGAAAGCAACAAAGACTCCATTAGTATGTCGTGAAAATAATATGCTAGTGAAGGAACTGTTTGTGCTTGATCTATGTTACAGACTTAGAAATCAGCTGGACCCATGCCAGACTGAAGAAGACACAATATAGGCCTTGGTACATGTATCAGTTATCAGTAGCAAAGCTGACAGAAACATCCAACAAATAGTTCCCTAGAATAATTTCTAAGTAGGGTCCATTACTCACAGAAAATAAAAGAATAATTAAATAGATAACACAGATGTTTCATGATTGACGTGATAGCATGCTTCATTGCATAATGCCTTCATACCACCTTGGGGTACAAGTAAATAAAAGTTGGGATGACAATGTAGCTTCTTCAATGTCAATTAAGAGGTTAAAATTAATATTGATTGATTGCTCAGAGAAACAGTCACATTCAAGATTCGGAAATGAAAATCCGTGTCTGCGATAGAGTAACAGTAAGTAAAGTTGGAACCTGGATTGCAAGAGTTGCATATATTAGAGGTTACAATCGCTTCTGATACAGATCCAGGGAGCCAAACAGCATTCCTGCACTGCAAACATACAACAAGATATATTGTGATAATAATCACAGCTAAAGTCACCCTGTCACAAACAAAAATTGCAATATCATAAGAAGATAACAAAATTTACAATATCATAAAAAGATAACAAAAATTGCAATATCATCTTGATGTTTTATACATTTTGATTCAAGAGTTGCATATATTAGTTGTTACAATTCCCTCTCTTTCTCTTCTGAATTCTACTTTCCTAAGTGTATTTAATATTTCTCCTTTGTAACCTGCATCAAATGATTGTTAAAATAGCAGTAACTGTTGGTTAATAGTGCTTATAACAGAGGTGAACTAACGGCAAGGGAGGTTTGTGCAATTTAAAGCAAAAGTTCCATATGTGTGCAATTAGGTCTAAAGTTAGGGGTGTTTGTGCAATTTGCCCATTTAACTAAAATAACATAAAATGTTCTTAAAAATTAATATTCAGAAAGGGCTAATATATATTGGATACATGCACTACCCAAAAGGCCATCTTATTAGGCTGCAAGTCCAATCTATATGAAGATTTTTTATGTATTGATTGAATTTTCAAATAGATACAATAGGGCATATATATACAAGAGAAGTTTCCTTACTTAGCCTACAATTAGACCTACAATTAAGGCTATAAATGCTAACTAATTAATTCCTAACATTTAGCTAATCAATTAGTCAACTAACAATTAATTTGCAAGTCCACAGTTATAGGAAATTAATTCCTAGAAATCCTTCTAGGATTTTACTCCTAGAATTACTCCTTAGTCAAAACTTTCCAACACTCCCCCTCAAACTAGTCAAAAAATGTCTTCCGAGTAGGGATGGCAAAATTCCCCGTGGGGACGGGGCCCCGCGGGGACCCGCACTTTTGGGGTGGGGATGGGTTTCAATTTGGTGGGGATGGGGCGGGGATGGGGATAGATAGTCTAACCCGCAATGGGTATGGGGCGAGGATGGGTTTTATACTCCCCACACCGCCCCGCCCCGCTTAAAATAATACTTAGTTAAACTACGTAGTTTCAAAGAAAATGAATATATATAAATATATATATATATATACGTTAACCCTAACTTTACATCTCTTCACCGTTATTTAACATAAAGTGACAAAACAAAACACTATTAAAAAAACCCAAATGGAGTTGATCATATAAAGAGAGAACTAGAGAAATAAATGCAACTATTAGATGATTAGCGTTATGATTTTCGAACATTTTGACTTCATACTTTATGTTTATGTTTGAAAATGATTGAATTTACTTGTGAGAATTATGTTTATGAGATGGTTTTTAATAGTTTTTGGAATTATTTACTACTTAATATATTATATCATATTCAATGGTTATATATTTATTATTTAAATAAAAAATTAAACATATAAATGGGGTAAATGGGCGGGGATGGGGAAAGCACTCCCCGTTGTACCCCGCCCCGCCCCAACCCGCTCCATCTATGGTGGGGTTTTATGAGGGGATGGGTTTTCAAAAAATAAATGGGGTGGGGTGGGGGGAAGGCCACCCCGCCCCATTGCCATCCCTACTTCCGAGGCCAGCTTGCAACATAACTTGTCAAATTGCTTCTTTGGTAAGCCTTTTTTCATGAGGATGTCTGCCACTTGTTCTATGGTGGGTAGATAGGGCATACAAATCTGTCCACTATCTATCTTCTCTTTTCTCTACCCGCTACAGTGCTTTGCTACAGTATCTGCTATAGAACCCCATTTTTTTTATGGCTGAAATTAACTCCATGTTTTTTCCTGCACACTCACGTCCAAATTCAGGACTAATGTGAGTTATCATGGAAATCAATGGAAAAATCCTCACTGCCTTATTGGATACTGGTTCCTCATGGAATCTTTCTGCGAAAGCCGTGGTAGACCGGTTAGGAATCCATTCACACCTGGAATCCAGCCACAGCCTTACTTTGGCGAGATTCAAGGTGTGAATGGATTCCTAACCGATCCACCATGGCTTTCACTAAAAGATTCCATGAGGAACCAATATCCAATAAGGCAGTGAGGATTTTTCCATTGATTTCCATGATAACCCACATTAGTCCTGAATTTGGACGTGAGTGTGTAGGAAAAAACATGGAGTTAATTTCAGCCATAAAAAAAAACGGGGTGTTGTAGCAGATACTGTGGGGGTACTGTAGCAGCACTGTAGCGGTAGATAAAAAAGAAGAAAAGAGAAGAAAAATTGAAACAGAAAACCTAAAGAGTTATAGGCTCGGAACAATTTAGAAAATAGCAAAAGAACCCTAAATTTGTTAAGGCTCTGATAACATGAAGATTTTTATGTATTGATTGAATTTTCAAATAGTTACAATTAATTTACAAGTCCACGGTTATAGGAAATTAATTCCTAGAAATCCTCCTAGGATTTTACTCCTAGAATTACTCCTTAGTCAACACTTTCCAACACTATATATTAACCATTCTTTCTTGTGTTTAATTTTTCAATATGTGATTTTTTTTCTCACATGTGAAGTGATTTCCAACACTCTCCCTCAGGCGTGAATTGTTTTGCTTAGGCCATCTTTTTTTTTTTTTTTTTTTACTTGTCTTTTTTGCAGAGTTTTGTTTGAGAAGTTCCTTTCAGACAGAAATTTAAAAGAGTTTCCGAGTTCACAACATTAAATCATTAATAAAATTTGTATTGACTATTCTCAAATAAACTGTTATACTGTGTATTTCACACACTGTGGTCTCTTTATATGTTCACAAATGACCATACCAAGTTAAATATATTTTTTCCAAACATGTGCTTATAGTAAACTAAATACACAAACAAAAAATACACCAACCTGTGGAAAAGCCATGCATCCAACCATGAACTTGCCATCCTGTTAAGAGTAAAAATTGGTTTGTAAGAAAACGAGTGACCACATTGCTTACTAGAACTTTATATCACTATATAACGGTGAATTAGAACACCAAGAAACAAAGTAGCATTGAACCCTAGTCAGTTCTATATGAGTATTTATACATATAAAACCTCATCTGAAAAAGCAAGATATATAATGTTGAGAAATTATGTGGTAAGCAATACAAATATGAAATATGTTGACCGAAAGTGAAAAGAAGGTTCAGGATTATTAGGTTCGACATTATTACAGACAAAAAAGTAACTAGTGGACTACATTTCGGTTATTTATAAAATTGGTAAAATATAAGATATTAATTATTACCCGATTTTTCCTAAGCACCATATTTGATTCCAAGCAATTACCACATTGACGAACAATTTCTCCAGCAGCATGGTGTTCATCAGCATTCGATCTGCATTTTTAAGAATTTTCATTATAATAGTAAAATTTATAATCCAACAACAAAATAGAAGGTAGGAACCACCTTTCAAAGAAAATTGCCATGGCTTCTAACAGTTTTACTTTATTTACCCGCGCCTGCCATTAATTTCAGTATGGTTAGATACAAATACAGGGTCGACCAAATATGCATACAAGGAGACATTAAAAGAATATCTGAGAAAAATCAGAAGTGCACAAGGTATTAGTTTGGAACAATGCAAGTTGAGATTACAGAAAGACCAACTATAAAACTTTGGAATCATTACATTTATAGCCAGGTCTCAAAAAGGAAGAAACAAGGAAAGAAAGAAGGAAACTATAAATATTGAATCCTAAAAAATATTATATTGGGCTATAAATTACATATAATAGAAACTATTATTAATATTTTTCTGATAAAATAAAATTATTATAATTTTTTTTCCTAATAAAATTGAATGATGAAATAAGAGTATTTTAAACTATTTGAAAGTAAAAGAAATTAATTAAACATTATTTTTGAATAAAATAGAATATTATAAATGATTTTAAATAAGATTAGATAATTTTAATACTAAAAGGAGGGAAAGGTTAGGAGGTAGTCCAATGCCCTAGAATCCATGTCACATAGGCTTCATTAGTCCCATGAACAAAGGACTAACAATACTATTAGAATGGAGGATATTATACCCTTGAGAATACCAAACCTGGGGTAATTCAAAGTCATCCTAGTGTTTAGTTCAATCCCTCCTTATATCTAGTGCATCAAACGCACCCATATGCACATATAGAACTTAATTGATCACAACAGTAAATCATTTCAAAACCTTCTCAGATTAACAGCAACTAAAACAACAAAAGCCAATGAATACGACCTAGTGGCAATAAAAAAAATGCTCATTCTCAAACAATTCATAATTTCTTTTAAATTCAAACGTGTTTTTATGCCAGAAAATCATGCTGGCTTAGAGTTAAAGTTTTTTAAGTGTTTAGGTGTGTTTGATATATATATATGTTCTAGATCCATTCTTGTGTTAGTTTCTTTGACACTGATTGGGCAGGTGTAATGACTGATAGGAGATTAACTAGAAACTGTTGCACATTTGGTAGGGGTAACTTGATTACATGGAAAAGTATGAAACAAAAATGCAATAGCCAAATCAAGTGCTAAAGCGGAGTATAGGGCAATGGGTTCATACAGTTAGTGAGTTGATGTGGGTAAAAAATCTTCTTAAAGAACTAGGCTTCTCACCTAACAAGCCAACGGTTATGTCCTGTGATAATCAAGCAACTAGTCATACTGCTAGTAACCTGGCTTTTCATGAAATAACCAAACATATAGAAGTGGATTGTCATTTTATTTGATAGGTGGTGATGAGGGTTGATGTGAAGTTTGAGGAACAAGTAGGAGATATGTTTACTAAGGCCTTAAGTAAAAGTATTTTCTCAAATTTATGTCCTTGAAAATATATTTGCCCCAACTTGAGGGAAATTGTTAAAAGTGTTTGGGTCTGTTCTATTATCAGTTCGAACTGACAAAAATTATATCAGTTCCTTGTATGTCGGCCACTGGATTTAAATACTTTGACTGACAAGTGCATACAGTCAAGTCAAAGTATTTAAATCCAGTGGCCCACATGCAAGGAACTGATATAACTTTTGTCAATTCGAACTGATAATAGAATTTCTGTTGTTTGATATATGATATATATATATATATATATATATATATATATATATATATATATCTTCTCTTTTCTCTGTAGTGTGTGTGTGTGTGTACTTGACTACTTTCTTCTCTTCTCTCTCTCTCTCTCTCTGTACTTTCTTCTCTTTTCTCTGTAGTGTGTGTGTGTGCTTTCTTCTCTTTTCTCTGTACTGTACTTTAATACTTTGCTTGTAATTACTGTCACACCATAAGCCTTTTCTCTGTAGTGTGTGTGTGTACTTTCTTCTCTTTTCTTTGTACTGTACTTTAATACTTTGCTTGTAATTACTGTCACACCATAAGCCTAAGCATAACAAGTTACAATATCTACCCACTAAAAGGATACAAAGAACAAGAAGAGAAACATCCACCAGCCTCAGAAAGAAAATTAAGCGGGCACAAATGGTCATTTAAGTTGCATAATATCATGCAACAAATGATAAGATAAAATTAGTAGCAAAGAGAAAATCAAACTTGAAAATCTATGAGCCATCTGATAACTTACATCTAAAAAGCAAGCTTTCATCTGCTGCAAGCAACTGGCCAAAACTTCAGCTTTACTCTTATTGCCTATACTAACTTCTTTCATGTCGTACTCCATCGTTGATCTGAGATTTGGTTTCCAGAGTTCATACCTGGGAAATAATATCCAACAGTTCTTCATCCCATATATATACATAAATGTTGAAGTCTAATACATACTTCTGGCTAATAAGATTACTTTACTAGCAATTGCACATCTGTAGAATAAGACACTATAAAATCTTATGGAGTTAAAATTTAAGAATAGTGCAGTTAACATCAGCAATATATTTTTCAACCACCCGCATGCACACACTACTGCTCCGATACAGCAGCTCACCATTTCAATTATTATTATTGTTATTAAAGTGGCTGTTTTACTTTAGTTAATAACAAACAATTTAATAATGATTTTATCTTTTTTTTAGTAAATAGAAAAAGTGAACCGGTAGTCCACCAAAACAACAAACTGAACAAAAATAAAAAATTACAAGAATTTTTATTTAGTTATTTTTTATGGGAAACAAAAAACCTTATTCAAATATGAAGACAGTACAAAAGTGAACCAATGGTCCACCAAAACAAAAAAAAAAAAACAAAAAAAAAAAATAAAAGAAATTCAATCACTTAACTACAGCCTTCCAATCAAGCATAATGAAAAATAGAGAATTGTCTCGGAATTCTTCAAAAGTAGATGCCCATAAAGAAGCTAAATAATAAGCCTTTTCCAATTAAAAGCTGTTGTCCTCCTCTTAATAATAAGCCTTATCCCATAATTTACATTCTTGTTCTGCCTCTAGATATACTTTACTTTTGTTCTTTTATTGTTATCTGTAGACCAGTAAACCTATCCAAATTGGTAAGGCTAATACACACAACTACGCCAAATTATTACATTTAATGAGTCCCGCCTAGCTAGTGATTAATTATGCAACTAAAACAACAATACGTTCCATAATTGGCAATTGATACCAACCTCTGCCCTCTCTTCTCTGTAATTGAAGTAAGTATAAATTGAGATTTCATAAAGTATCTTTAAAAATGATGTAGAGACTCACCCCATGTCATCGTATCCCATAACTAGCGCCTCACCCTGAGGATTACATTAAAATCATAATTAGCAAAAAGAAATTAGTATTAAGTAGTAAATAAGATATTGTATACTTGCATCAAGTGCATCTATTATTTACAACCCCCAAAATTTTGTAATAAGAATGATAAACTTGACAAGATAATAAATTTGGGATGTGACCCAAGAATCACCAACTTATTATGCAAAACAAAACTGAGACAGCATTGACTTGATGATAACCCTTAACAAGGAGATACATACATTAGCCTCTTTTTCTGTTATTCCAAACCATGTCAGCATGAAGTCAGACACTGACCACAGAACATCTCACAGCTCTGATTGATATTGATGCTTAAGTCACTCCTTAGGAATAGATATCAGCAACATAAAGCATCTTTGAAATGATAGATAATGCAATTTGGCATCACTAGTGAATACACATCTCTAGGAAGATCAATGCTCACACAATGCCAGGAATATTAGAGCAACATTTTCCTTTTTGTCATTATGTGCTGACATTGTTTTGAAACAAGCACTCAATAGTCAATACTCTCAAATTCCAAGAAGGGACTGAAGTTATATGCTAAACAACCCAATATTCTTGGATTCATATATTTCAGTAAGAATATATATATATAGAATATCTCAACATTATTAAGCAACAAACTTAAGCTAAAAATGAAAATAATTGCATACATGTAAGATAGCTATCAATAAGGAAGTCTGACTCAGTAGATCAATCAGACTAAAAGACATCAAGTTGATTGCAAAATTAAGCTAATTTTAAAGTATGATTATTAACAGTCTCCAAAATATTCAGAGTTACTCCCATACTTCACTTCTACCTTGCCAGGTTATCCTTTTGCCTCATGATCATTAAACACACAAAATTGGAGATAGAGCCTACAATCATCAGAAGGTGAAGATGACAGATACTAAAGCAAAATATATATAACAAAGAGTTAAAAGCCAAGTAAGTTACTAAATTAGTAGGAGAGAAGCGAGTGTTAGCATCTTTTGTTGCATAAAACCGATCAAGCAACTTCTTTATGTGATCATGCATTGTTGCATCTGTGCCAATGCCTGCCTGGTAAGTACAAGGAAAGAAAAAGAAATTAATTTAAAACTTTTGCTTTTCATTATATTTGTTTGAAAAACAAATGAAACGATAAACCAAAAATTACTCGTCCTAACAAGAATTAATTCAAAGCCATATCAGACTATCAATCATATCACCTTGTCCATACAACTCAGCAGATCAGCTTCACTGAGAAGTGGTGGTGGTCTAGTAACTCCAGAATCAAGAGTCAGTGTTGTTGGGATGAACTGTAACATTAGCAGACAATTTGGAATTATTTACCATGCCTCTAGTTCTACTATATATTTAACAAAAAGGAGGCAAATGATTAACCTGAATGCTCAGAACATCAGACTTCGTCTAAAGTGGTATCTTACCCCAATTAAATGATAAAAATCTCTTGTTAAGTATAGATAAATTTTTAAAATCTTTAACAAATTTGAAGTTCCATTATGCTATCATGTTTCCAAAAAATTGGTTCATTTGATGACATTATACCATAATAGAAAGCAATTTTCACTGATCATGGAAAAAAATCAAGTTCAAAATAAAATTGCCACCCACATCCTTCAAGAAAAATTCTGAGACAGGAAACACAACAAAGAAGTCCCATAAAGAATAATCACACCAATGTTGAACTTAAACAAATTATTATGGGAAATAACAGTTATTTACAGTCAGAAGCAATGCCCCATCCCCTTCCACCCTTTGTTTCCACAGCATGATCAGCCTTAGAATCAGCTGTTATTTCTATTCATATCTGTTATTTTTCCATAGAATACATTTTTCAGAAATCCCATTTCTATTCAAATATATTTAATCTGAGATTCTGAGACTGCAGTGATAAACTGAAAATTTATTCTTTCAACTATAAATTGTCAGGTTCTCCTTCCTGGTTGGCAGATACATGACAACTCACAGATGTGAGCACTCAGCAGTGCTAAGACAATAAATTAAGCATGGAAGGACAACCTTCCACATAACAAATAACAAACTTAGTTTTCTATTTTAATGGAAGTTGAAAAGCAAATTCTAACAAACTTTCTTCTCTGCAATTTAATAATATATTTGACAAATTGAAGTCAAGCCTGTTTTATAACCAATGTAGCAGTTCAAACATAAAGCGAGTTTAAAAATCAATTCTATTCTATAAGCTAGTCGAAACCATGTACTCTCTGGTTATAAAATCTTACAAGTCTTATCTTATGGCTTATAAATGAAGAGATAATATAGATCTCATCTACAGGGAAAGCATAAAGAAAAAGTAATCAAATTTCCAAGTAATAAATGCAACTCATTAAGCAATTGTCAATATAAAATCTGTTGTTACTAATCCAGAAAAGAATAGCCAACCTGTTGTCCAACGGCATAAGATGGGATCACTGAACCTCCCCATGATTCAAAGCGGTAAACATCTAAGTAATTTCTCTAATCAAACAAAAGTAGTCAAGTCAAATACAAATTCATAATTAAAAAAAGAAAAATCAAGATGCTTTTACAAAGATGTGATGTACTCTCTGATACTAAATACACTATGGCAATACTCTAGCAAACATAATCAAACACCAGAATGAGCATTCTTATCAACCACTCACTTTCAAGCAAATAAATATAAGTAATCAAAGAACAATAAATTTACAGAGCCCAGGTGTTAGTTCAGTTCCTCAGTTTGAGGTTCAATAGGTTATGTATTTTGATATTTATCAAAAGTGGAAGGTCTCAAATAATTTCATTTCCTGTAAATCACTAAATGCAGATAGTTATCGGTAGTCTTTTATTATGATTTAGTTTCCAATAGACCTGTGCATAAAGAATTAACTAGAGATCCGTTCAAACAATTACTAAAATTTCAATGTTTTCATTAACAGAATAAAGAGTAAAATTTCATCAATTCAATCTTCGATCTTCGAATTGTTGTCTTTTACAACCTTATTAAAATCAGATTTGTGCAGAAGAATGCGGCATTACCCAGCACAGTGGAGGAGATCAAAAACAACTTCCGTGCTACCAACTCACCTTGCAGCTTAGTGTGAACCACCAATTACATTTTAAAGCATTTAAGAGGAAACACCATGATCCCAGGTACCAAATAAGATTCTCTTGATTTTTTTCTATGATCATATTTATACAACAAATTGTATTGAAGAATACCAACATCTAGCCTCCGTATATACATGTAATTTTAGATACCCAATAATACAGGAAAATCAGATCTGATAGACAAAAAAGAAAACACCTGATACCTAAGTTGATAGAAGAGTCCATCAAATATATGAAACCTAATCAATTTTGGATTCCCTATTACCCCCTCTGACATGCCGCTCCAAACAAAAGAATGAACCTGATATGTGGAGTATAAGAACAAGGTAAAGAGGCATCCACAAAGGGCCACTAAGAGGCAGGTTCTAATATCATGATTAGTAATCACCCAAAACTTAACCTACTTAAAAAATTATCAATCCTAAATTTAGTTGATGACAGATTCCATAACAATATCCACTGTGTATAGCAAAGAACATTCGGGGTGGTATAGAAGAACTCACAGCTAATATCACTCTCCCAGATGCAGAAAATAGTTCACCAGCAACATCAATTTCAACAGTTGTTTCGGCTCCTACAGCTGGCTGCGATACACATGCCAGAAAATGGCGAACAACCAGCTCATACAATCTCTGTAACAAAATGGAAGCAATTGCAGTTTCAATATGAATAATAAAAGGAAAAAACAGGTCGTTTTCACATGGACTAAATCAAACTACCAAAAACACAAAATCAATTCATAATAATGATAATTTCTTTACATGGTGGTCTTGACTCCATCTGGATTCCCCAGAAGAAAACTTTGTAGGATGGATGGGTGGATGGGCCTTGTCATCATGTCCACCACCACTAGGATTTCTCCACAATCCTGTCCCAGGATCTAACAACCGCTGTGCATATGATCCCCACACAGGGTGCCCTTGTTGTTCTTGCACCATTGCCTACATCAAATCAAATTCCCAAAAATTAATTATTTAATCAAAAGGAAAGTAAAACCATTTATGTAAGTAACAACAGCCAATAAAGAAATGAAAGCAACTTTACATCACCAAAATTTTGCCATAACATTAAATGATCACAAATGAAAAATAAAAATTAATGGTAAGAATGGTTTTGATAAAAACAAGAGACCTTGAAGTAACCGTTAGAGATTACACCTACATGTGAAGCTTTGGAAATAAGATGGAAATTAACCCCGTATTGAAAACATAAATAAGAGAAAGGTATAAATAACAACGAATGCCATGACCCAATAGGCTAGTCTTTTGGGTTGTAAGGCTATCTACCGATATATAAATTATTTCTCATAAACATAAGTACATAGCAATATTATGAAGTACCGTCAAAAAAAATTTATGAAGTATGGAAATTTAACATGGTATTAGAGCCTCTGTCTGCCAAACAGCAACTCAAAAATAAATAAATAAAGAAGAAGGGTGGCCAATGAAAAGCCAACTCAGTGAAGCTTGAGAAAATAAAATGGGAATGAACTCCACCCTGAAAACATAAAAATGTAAGAAAATGGTAGATATATATATACACATATATATATATATATATATATATATATATATATATCAATGGATGCCATAACCTAATAAGCTAGTTTTTTGAGTTGTAAGGCTATCCACCACAATATAAACCACAAACCTCTTTTTTTTTTTTAATAGGAAACATAAAAATTTATTTAAAGATAAAGAAAATAAGTACAAAAATGAACCTAGTCACCGAAACGACAAACCGAACAAAAATAAAAAATATAGTCCTATAAATAATGTGGAGGAATGGTGGAATGAAGCTGATTTTCAGGGATGATAGGGTTTCAATTTTATAAAGAAGCTGGAATGGGTCAAAAACAGGTTGAAGATAAGGAATAGCGATGTTTTTGGAATATTAGCAAGGAAAAACATGAGCTTGAAATCAGAATTGCTGATTTGGATGGAGCAGAAGGTGTAGGTGAGTTATGTGAACAACCCTCGAGGATGGAGAGGAATCGGTTGAAACTGAAATTAGAGAATATGGTGTCTATGGAGGAAATTTTGTGGAGACAAAAAGCAAAAATAAATAAACCACTTCTCATAAACATAAAACATTATAAGTATGGAAATTTAATGATAGCCATCTTTTGCAAGATGTTTCAACTTAATTTGGTGAAGTATTCTTACGTCCAGTGCATTCTTAGGCTCTTAGCTAAGGTGTACATTGAGAACTCATCAAGCTCATTTATAATAACCTAACAGATCAAGAAAGGAAAGTCCAAAGCAAGAGAGTAAAGACTTAAAATATTACGTTGATATATTGAATAAAGAAACAAACAAATCCAGTTCTTGCTAAAGCCCAAATTTCCCAACAAAAATAGGAAAGGGAGAAATCTTACTAGCCACATGAAAGCAATAGAACAGTAAAGAATCTACTTGCGGTTTAAAATTTTATGTCTAAATCATTTTCCTTTCAATAAGCCTTAAGGGTACTAGTTACTACAGTGGACCAAAGGAGCTTAAACACTTTATCCTAATTGGTTTGATAAAATTAACAACTAAAATTCTCTCTGAACTATAAACAGATATAACAATATCTTCTTCTCCATTAAAAGTGCTTCTGTTAAACACAAGCATATGACACCATTTTGATAGTGTCAAATTGTAGATATAACAAGTATGAAGAACAAAAGCATATGTAAGAAAAAAAATTATCACTTCATTTGGGTGCAAGGAGTATATGTGTTAAGAGTGCTTAAACACTATTGTTAGGTAATTTCCTATCAACTTAAACTTTTGGGTTTGTTGGTTACTAACATAGTATCAAAGCCTGATTATACCACATACTCTTGACTGTACACATAGACACATAGTTACATACATATAAAGAATTTTATGTAACCGTATAATCTCTAACTATATATTTGTTTAAAATGTATTATCTCTACTAACTTCTTTGTATTCATACTCTTACAGGCTCTCTTAACTTTTCATTTTTCGTCTTAAGTAGCTGCAGTTATGCTCACTGACTCATGCTTCTTCTCACCCTCTTGTCTATTTCAACAGTTATTTACCTCAACTCATTGCAATCCAAAAACATTATATATTATGTCAAAAAAAAAAAAAAAAAAAAAAATCGTATAGTCATATGATAGGAACAAAGTTACCAACATGTAAATCGGTTCTAACTGAAAAGCAATCAGTCTCTGTACGAGGATAACTGATGAAACCAGCTTGGTACAAATCTTCTGCCACCTACAAACAATCAAAATGATATAGATGAAAGAAAGAGAAAAGTGAGTTTCAAGCTAAATCTGTGTTAATATCCAAACCGTAACCAGGTCACTTTTAAAAAGTCACACCAAGCATAAAATAAGGAAGTAAGTTTACATAGATTTTGAGCAGCTGAAACATACAGAACAAACGAATAGTACTAATTCTTTGCTTGTATTTTTCTCTTTTACTATTTGTATCTTTAGTTGGTCAACCGGAAAGAATGAGTCTAGCTTCATTGTAAACTTCAGTCTATAAATAATTATGATGACTTTCCATTGTTAATCACCTTAAATAAATTGTGAAGGGGTTGTTTTGATTATAATTTGATTTTTGTTTGTCCTTCATAGTGTGGCTGTAATATTGTGTCGACTGCTTAATTCAACATTATTTTTTTGTTCCTCGTAAAAAAGACAAAAAAAATAGATAAAGGTAAACATGAAATGATTCATAATGGAATAAGACACATATGAACTTGTATAGGGCAACCCTGTACACCACTAATTCCATATACCCAATTCCCAAGATATATTAGGCAGTTTCCAAAGTCCCAAGAAGAGCCGATTAGAATAGTTATATTCATAAGCAGCAGAGATCTATTATTACTTTCACACATCAAGGAGCGGAACTGAGACAAATAAAAATGGCAAGGAAAGAATAAATGAGAGTCAGGGTCTATCTAACAATAAGCCACCTGAATTATTAGCCAACAAAGACTTCATGCATCCACCTCTGAGTGCTAATATAAGGCATAAAGCCACCGTAAAGCAAACAAGGAGTAAGACTGGAATAGATCAGATGATGATGAATATTATTCTTTAGAATACATATAGGATAGACTTGTGCAGACAAAATAATGTATATATAAACGCGCTTCCATAAATTTCCTTGAATTACAAGTTAAAAATTTCTAAAGATTAATTTTAATCTTAAGAACTGGAGCAAAACTGAAATGTCAATCATATATGAATGAACCTTGTCAGTTCAATCTTAATTTCAATGTTATCATCAACACATTATTTACATTTCCAGCACAACTGCAATGAGATCATGGGGGTGTGAAAATTTTTCCAATGATGATGTGATGCATTTAGATTCGAGCAGTTTTTAATGAATTAATTAAGAATACAAACATAAGCAAAAATCTGACAAAAAGATAATGCAAGTCCCACCTTCATGGTTTGTTCAGAACTCATCCGGAAGTATCGTGAAGCCCGTTTCTCAAGCTCAATGGTACTCAAAGGATATGGAGGATACTTCAATTTCTCCTGTTGTCTAACCTTTGTGACCTACAACAATTAGAAGCATAAATCTTGAATATCATGAGCAAGCTAGACTTCCCAATTAACATTAGTCTCAATAACAAAGTTTCAGTTTGACTCACAGTTGCGGTGGGTTCCTGAACACACATTTCATAAATTATAACTGCACAAGTGTAATCAAACAGATGTCCACGCCTGTACAGTTTAAGTTAAGTTTTAACCACATAACTACTGGAACTGAAAAGAAAGAATGCAATGCACAGAGTACTCTTTACATCCAATTGAAAGTGGCAATGCCTTCATCCGATCTGTGAGTAAAGTTAATTGTCCAAAACTCTTCTGGCTCATGTGCTTGTATTTCCCAGTACCGTTCCACAATAAAACCAAGTGTAGGAAACTGCAGAGCGAAAAGGAGGTACAATAAAAATGAAAAATGGATAAACACTGGACATGCTGCTGTAACTGTCACCTTACCTGGCAAGGACCATAACTTAGAACAAGATTTCTGTCTTCAGTAGCAGAATCGATACAAAACCTATCTTTCAAAAGCATAGTCTGGAACCTGGTGAAAGAAGCACCAATTCGAAGATCTATTTCCTGTGAAACTTCAAAAACTTAAATTCATTTTCTGTAAGAAAGAACAAATATATAAACAGATAGATTATGGTACTATTCTAACATTGAACTCTTAAATTAACAACCAATTGCAGATGAAAAGGTAAATTGATTGAGAGGCATGTTTGCAAATAGTATTTGGCAAATGCATTAACAAACCATAACAGTCTTTTCGGTTCAAATATATAAATTCTCAAGTGTGGATGTCCAATCCATATGTAAGGAGTTTAAAAAAAAACACTCATTTTCCTGCATCCAGTGGCTGGCATTTGTCTGCACCAAAGGACTCCATAGTCCATACATAACATATATACAAGTAAAACTTTTAAAATACACCTGTCATTTACTTTTTATAGAATGATCAGTCATAGAAAACACAAACGGAGGCTTTTGTGTTCTCCATAGGCTTTCAACACAGCAAATTTCAAAGACAAAACAACATTAGTATTCTCAAAATGATGCACAAAATTAAAGTTGTATTACATAAGAATATGAGAACTATGGATCAAATAGCTAGAGGACATCTGAAAATAATTCAATGTTAAATTAATGAAAAGATTAATCTTTTATAATGTTGTGACTTGTGGTAGGCATTACTTGTCAAAAGAACAGTAGCTGTACTGCTATGTCATAAACTTTTACACTAGTTAGATGTATGTATAATTGTATATATGTATGTATCTATGTATGTGTACACACACACACATAAACTAGTACCCTAAATTCATTGTAAGTTAACCATAACAAAACCAATTAATTTATGCCTGCATGAGTAAAGTACTCACTTGCCTAGCATCCACCGCATCAGCAAACCACTGATTAGGATCAACAAGATTCTGCACGGATTGATGAATTTCCCTGACATTTTTTAAACGAAACATCACAAAAGTTGAGCTTAGAACCAATACAGAAACTGTGATAAACAATTTCAGCCTTGTGAAAACCTGTCAATCAACGCAGAGAAACGAGCCCTCCGTAATACAAGATGATGGTTTACTGCTCTACAAACTTCAATCACCTCAAACGCAATGTTCTCTCCTTCTCTATCACAATCAAGCCACAAAACCAGCCATTGGCACCTCCTAGCTTCCTCATCTAGTGTCCTCTTGATATCCATTTTGTCCTATAACATTAAAACCCCAATAAACTGGATAGTTCAGAAATTAACAACACCCACAACAGCAGAAGACATGCATCGCCAGAAAATCAACAAGATTAAACGGGTCACTATTTTTTTTATATTGGATCAATACAGTTACTGGGAGATTATGAGAGAACCCAATAGATTTTTCCAATTTTATTTGTTTTTAATATTTAAAAAATAGACTTTTTTAAAACTTCAATCCAATGACATCAATTACTCCGGTAACTATAGTGAACTAGTATAGTAGCGTGAACCCTAATAGTGATGTTATGGAATCTAAAGCCAATAGTGATAATAATAAACGAAAAGGAAGAATGTACCTCTGGAACAATTTTGCGAACAGGGGCTTGGTAGAGATCGGCGGGGTCACACGAGTGCCACTTTCGATAGCGGTCCTCGAAATCAAGCTCCATCAAGTGTCCGGTGACAGAGGTCATGAGCATGTGACAAGGCTGCCCTCGAATCGCGTAATCGAACTCGAATATCTTGTTGTAGCGCGACCGCCCGTCCCGCACGCGGAGCCCTTGGTTTCGTGAGAGTATGGCAGCCACCGCCTTCGCCACGGAAGGTTTCTCCGCCACGTTTAGGACGTTGATTGTACGGCCACCGCCGGCCATTGCTGTCTGGAGGAGAGAAGGGTTTTGTTTTGTTTTTTTATTTTTGAAAATGGGGGGTTTTTGTGATTGTTAAGTGAAGGATTTTCCCGCCGTTTTCAGCCTTGCTCCGCTTGGGTGGGGATGACTCAAATGACCTTCTTGGAATTAGAAATATATTCCATGTTTGTAACATTTTCATTTTGTGGTAATTCTCATTAAAAGAAAAATCGATTTTAGACTTTTTCATATTCCCAAGGAATTGGATCCTCAGCTGAACCACTCCTAGGCCCAGCCTTATGGGGAGCCCAATGAAGCAACCATTTAGGGTCCTCAAATTATAAAGGGTCTCCAAATTATAATTTAAAAAAAAAAAAAAAAAATTTAAAATACAGTCCACATGAGATTTTAAACAAAACAGGCTTATAAATAACTTTAAAAATGGCCCACAATATACATATGATTTTTGAGTGGCGATAACGGCACCCCTCAAAAACTGTATATACACCCCTTTCGTAATCATATCCATCAAAATTTTTTAAAAATCTCTAATTTGTAAATAAACCCCACTTAATGCCAAAAATACCCTTTCTTTAATTATAATGTATTGTATTTTTGTTAGTACACACCACCTATGACTATTATTATGTTATTTAATCAACTTTATTATTATTTCTAATTTTGTTGTTACCTTTAATTATGTTACTATTTTTTCTCTTCCCTACTTCTTTTCTCTTCTTGGTTTTTTCCAAATCAAACTCCTTTTTTCATTAAAAATCCATTTTAAGATTTTTTTTTTTTTAAAAAAAAAAAATTGGAGAACCACTTTCTATTTGAAAGAGTTATAGGGATGCAAGATTTATGTCATGTCCCAAATGATGTGGAAATAGATATGTGTTAAATGATATATATATATAAAAATAATAATAATAATAATAAATAGGTGTTTGATGAAATTGAAGAAAATCTATTTTTTTTTTTTAACAAGAAAAAACATATAATATTGATAAATAAATAAAAAAGTTTAAAGTGTGTTTGAAAGAAATAAAAAAATATAGATAATATAGTTAATTTAAAAGTTTGTTTATATACATAATAATTTTGTTCTTCTAATAAAAATTAATTTAAAACTTTACTTTTACACAACTAAATTCGTCTCATGATTTTGATTCATTTTCTATACTTAGCAATTAATTTGTATTTCCTTAAAAGATATTGAAAATATATTTAAAAGAGAATCTAGGGTTTATTAAAATGGAAAGAGTTTTTATAATATATGTTAATATCAAACCATTAATAGGAAAAAAAAATTACAAAAGATTAAATTAGGAAACTAATTAATAATTATTGGTAGGTGTACTAACAAACAATTAGTCCTCTTACTAATTTTACTCAAGGATATTATTGGATTTTTAAAAATATACTAATTTGATATGTACATACGGTTTTTAAAGGGTGTAAATATCGTCACTTGTAATTATTTTTAAAAGGCACACCAATGAATCCCAATTAAGACTTTAAAAATGGCCAATCATACATGTATGATTTTTAAGTGGCGATATTGACACCCTTTTAAAACCGTTTGTACATCCCGAATTTATATATTTTTAAATTTCCAACATTACTCTTAAATTAGGTTATTAACATTTATATTATATTTCTTAAAACTATTTTACTTTTAGGAATTTTATTAACTAAACCAAATCAAAGAAAAAGGTAAAAGTAAAATACAAAACAAGAACAAAAAATCAAATTGAAAAGTGGGAGGAGGACAAGTCAGTATGCATTGATATAATTTTATCAATGTGTTGGATGCGAACCATTAGATTTACATACTTTGACTCAAAGTGTATGGACTTATCAAAGTTTTTCCATAATCATTGATCCACATGCATTATTACTGATATAGTTACATCAATGATATGAACGGGACCGTATGTAAATGTGTATATATATATATATGTTCCTGTTGTATATGGTAAATATCAAGAGATACTAATTAATTTCTCTGGTGGTTAATGGTTATGTTGTATTTTGCTTACAGAGAAACTAAAATGTATAAACGTCAGCCAGTCCAAGCTCATCATAGAAATCCAGATCTCTCCCTGTCCCCATCTCTTGAGAGCTTGATCCTAGAAGGCCAAACAAGTTTAGTTGAGGTCCGGTCATCTATTCATCTAAATAACCTTGACAGATTAAATCTAAGAGATCACGTCTCTTCCCAATCACATTCATTTGGAATCTCTCTCCTTTTTTCTTTCTTTTTTTGAAATATGCTCTCTTTCTTTTTTTATAAAATAAAAAAGTTAAAATTATCTTACAAGTTATTTATTTCTAATATTTTTCAAAATTAAAAAATAAAAGGACATATTTGTCAATGTGTGGGGTGTGTTTACGAAAATAATCTTTATAAAAATTTTATAGAAGTGTTCATACAAAAAAGGGTGTACATACAAATTTTTAAGGGTGTAAATATCAATACTCATTAATATATATTAAAAAGGCCCACCTATAAAAACATATTTATCATTCTTACAACAACAACATTGGATCAAGGGTGGCGGTGAATTGAATCATAGCAACACTCGTGTTTGTTACAAATAATCCTTTTTTATTTCTCTTAAAAAAAATAAAATAAAATAAAATAAAATAAAAAAACCTCAAAACTCTATTGATACGAAAATTCATAAATCGTTGTTTCAAAGGTAATTAAATTAGTACACTTTTTTTTTTTTCTTTTCGAAAACCCTCTCCTTTTTTTTGTTTTTAATATAAGCTTAATTAGTACTTTTGCTACTAAAAATATGAGACGGATAAGGTTTTAATGATAAATTATTTGATGTAATTATAAAATTTCAATTTTGGTAAATTTTATTTTCTATTTTGTTGTATTATAGTTTTGATTTTGAGTTATTATATTGAATTTTATAAATATTTACTAGAGAAAAAAAAAAACAGTCAAGTAAATATACATAGAGCATCGAGTGCCTCATTTTCTATAGCTCGCATTGGGCCCCAAAAATCTCAGGGCTAGCCCTAACCACTCCCCTACTGAACTGTGCTGACTCCCCTGCTAAAATATGATGAGCTTAAAGAATCTGATGACACCTATATAGCTATAGAATGAACGGTCTAGATTTTTCGTACATATATTATTTTCTATTTATTACTTAAACGAAGTAGTTTTAACTTCCCTAACAAATAATTTTGCCTAGAGATAAAGTGTTTCTCCACGAAATTCTTTTTACTTCTGTTGTGACTCTTCACCATTGACGACATGAAAGCCAGAAACCTCAAATCTGTGAAATTATCTCTCGAACCATCCTCTCCTTTGCCGTCGGTTCAAGTCTATCAAATCCGTATTTTAATTTATGTGATTGATGATGATTGTGGTAATACAAAGATAATACCTAATAATATTAAGGAAAAAAAAACAATTAATTTTTAATATCATCTCCTTCACCGTCGGTTCAAAGTCCCTTACCAGTCAAAAGGCAAAGGCAAGGGCAAATCAAGGGTGGATTCAAGCGAGCTATGCTCAAGTTATTATTTTTATTTTTTTATATTTTTTTTAATTAGTGAAAATCGAGAAAACAAACCAATCATGTGTTGGTGCGAGTGGTTCGGCGCTCTCATCCCTTAAGGGGGCCAACCCGGTGCGAGTCCGGATTAGTCGGGGTATGGTCTGGGCTGATTGCATCGTATGGTGGATCCGTCCCACCCGGAAACCGGATGGTGTAAACCAAAAAAAAAATCGAGAAAACAAATATAAAATATAATATACTCAAAATGGTGTCTTGGAAATTAGTTTGGGAATAATAATAAATAAATACTAATCTAGACCATTCAGTTTTATTAAAGCCAAGTGTCACCGGATCTCATGAAGCTCAGACAAGTTTAGTGGAGAAAAACTCAACAGAAGATCCTTGTTCCCCTAGAGTGAGAGTTGTATTCTGAACCGTGTTTGTAGAGTCTAATCTCGCTAAATATCGATAGACCCTAACATACACTGGTATCAACTTAAAAAAAAATAGAGTTCTTCTGTAAAGGAAAACAAAAGTAATTGAAATTAAATTACTTATATTATTTATCTTATTAGATTTCATTACACGTTCAGGATTTAATGAGTCTCGCGCTATTTGTTCAAGTATACACCCGACCATTAGTTGAATATTCGAAAATAACCACTAACCAAAAAAAAATTATTTTTGACTCAAAAATAATTTTTTTGACAAAATTACCCTCAAGCTTTAGTAACCTACACAACCATAAAAAAAGTTAGAGAGAGAAATCAAAAATGAACTTAACTTGTAACCGGGTGGTGTACTTGGTGCATTTAGTCAAAAATTTAAAACGAGGCCTTAAATGTGTAATGTAAAAAAAAGATTAAATAAAATTATTATTATTTATATGCAAAAATGTTGATCAAGTTTTTTTGTTTTTTGAGTTTGTTTGATCTCAATTCGTATTTTCTACTAGACATGTCTATTATCAATTAGACATGTACAAACACGACACAGCATAACAGTACCTATATTTTAATTTATGAATCAGTTTATCTGATATTTAAATATATATCACCATTGATGTCTATAATCAAGTACACCTTCTACGGTGGTATTCCAATCTCTACTTCTCCGATTAATTGTCCAACCCATGATGTTGAGGAATGAAAAATCTTTCAAGATCCACTACAACAGATTGGGTCTTTTACGACTTGAGTTTTACGGTGCACATAAAAAACGCGTTGTAAATGCTATCATTCACGAGGTGCACACAAATACACGTCGTAATTGTGATGCATAATTTCTCAAAGACGGCACGCATTTGAGGAACACCGTAAAAAAGAGATTATTTACAGCACGCATATGAGGAACGTCGTAAAAAAGAGATTATTTACGGCGTGCATTTGAGGAATGCCGTAAAATAGGATTATTTACGGCGCACATATGAGGAACGCCATAAAAAAGAGATTATTTACGGCGCGCATATGAGAAACACCGTAAAAAAGAGATTATTTACGGCGCGCATTTGAGGAACGCCGTAAAAAAGAGATTATTTACGGCGCGCATACGAGGAACGCTATAAAAAAGAGATTATTTACGGCGCGTATATGAGGAGCGCCGTAAAAAAAAGATTATTTACGACGTGCATTTAAAGAACGCCATAAAAAAGGACTATTTATGAATCGAAAATCGAAACCGCTGGTTCCGAATCGAGAACCGGAACCACCGGTTTCGAATCGAGAACCGGAACCACCGGTTCCGAATCGAGAACCGAAACTAGGGTCATGTTTAATTCCAAGTACGATTAACGATTGACCCTTTGATCTGACAATATATTATTTTAACAAAATATTTTAATTAAATGTTATAATAAATGTTTTTTTAGTATTAATTTGTTTATCATATAAAAATAAAATTTAAATTAGTGGAATCGATCTACAAATAAAATTTTGATTAAAAAATAATAAATAAAAATTTAATAGCAAGTAGAGGTTATATATAAATATTATGCTTTTAGTAGAACAATCAAAGCAGTAGAAAGGTGGATAAGGCTTGGCTTGGTTCACTCATGAGTGCTGAGTTCAACATTCCATGAGAACACCATTTAATTGTGTATTGTGTGTGGGCGTGGGTGGGTTGTGGGTCATGCATGGCGAGTGGGCGTGGATGGGTGGCTGCAGGTCGTAAATACATTTTTTTTTTTTAAACTTATTTACGGCGTGTTTAGTACGTCGTAAAAAAGAGATCATTCACGACATACAGCTGAAAGCCGTAAAAGGGGTCATTTATGGCGTTCTTTGTGCACCGTAAAAGGGGTACAATTACGGCATTTTTCAAATGTTATTAACGGCGCGTTTTGTACACTGTATTTAAGTGATATCATTCACGACATCATCTAAAACGGCTTGCAGATGAACGCCGTAAATAGTCATTTACGGTGTTTTTTGTGCGCCGTAAAAGACCCAATTTGTTGTAATGATCAAGTGTTGCTTTTCAAGTAGTGGTAGAAAGGAATTGCACATAGTAGTCGGATTTAGCTTGGGTGGATTGAACCAATCTCTCAATCCTTTCAAATTGAGAAAGGTTAACAAGATACATGGAAGACTATGGAGAATCTATGGGTGGAGAATCTATGGGGATGAGTTTTAGGCAGAATCCTGAAGAAGGTTTCGAATCAAAAAAATGGAGTTTGAATATTGTAAGTAAGCAAAGCAATTGAGCAACAAAAGATAGGTATTTCATATCCGTCATTTTGTAAGGGTGTATATCTGAAGCAATAGGCAGCTCAAAGGTATCTTGGGCCTTAGGTAAAAATTTAAAATGAGGCCTTGAATGTAATGTAAAAAAAAAAAAAAAATTAAAAAAAAATTAATAGTTGAAATAGTTTATTTAAAATTTATTCTTATTTTTGAGATACAAAAATGTTGATTAAGTTTTTATAATTTCTTTTTTTTTGGTTTTTTGTATTCTGATTCGTATTTTCTAGTAGACATGTCTACTATCAATTAGACATATACAAGCACGGCACGACACAACCTGATAATTACGGCATGAGTGTAATATATTAGAGTTACAGTACCTATATTTTAATTTATGAATCAATTTATCTAACATTTAAATATATATCACCACCGATGTCTATAATCAAGTACACCTTCCACGGTGGTGTTCCAATCATAACATCCCCAATTAAGTGTCTAGCCTGCGATGCTGCGGAATGGAAAACCTTTCATGGCCAAATGTTGCATTTCGAGTAGTGGTATAAAGGAATTGCACACAATAGTCAAATTTAGCTTGGGTGAATTGAACCAATCTCTCAATCCTTTCAAACTGAGAGAGGTTACGAGGATATATGAGGGACTCTAGAGATTCAATGGGGATGAGTTTCATGATGAATCCTAAATAAGGTTTCAGATCGAAAAAAAATAGAGTTTTGAAAGGGTGAGCAAGAAAAGAAACTAAGCAAAAAGAGAAAGGTATTTCGTATCTGTCATTTATCTGAAGGGTGCATATCTGAAACAATATTTATGCAAGCTTATATAGTGGACTCCAGCAAGGGCTAAAGTTCCACTGAGCCTATTTTTTTTTTTTTTTTTTTCTGAAAATTTGCAAGTTATTGGGCCTAAACGTGAAAATCCATTATTACCTCAGTTTAAGTTATCATATATATATATATCAGTCTTTCTATTATCAGTTCGAACTGACAATAAATATATCAGGACGAAGAATGTGGACCACAGATTATGGAGAAGTTTTGACAAGTGCATACACTTTGAGTCAAAGTATGTAAATCTAGTGGTCCACATTCTTCGTCCTGATATATTTATTGTCAGTTCGAACTGATAATAGAATTTCTGTATATATATATATATATATATATCTTATATAAATATATAATAACAGAGTTTCACAACGCCACATATCACCATATGAGAGCTTTGGAATTAAATGTAATTAATCAAATATGATTGTTCCTAAAATCTTCTATTATTAAATGTTTTTTTTTTCCTTTCTTCAAAATAATAAAGAAATAAATGCTACAATTAAATCAATTTAGTAAATAATAATAATAATAATAATAAAAGCAAATAAATAATAACCCTTTCCTATTCAACCTTAACGTAATTCAAGGAATTAAAACAATGATTTTTATTTGATTAATGACAAGGGTGGTTTTGTAGTCTCAATTATTTAAACCATCCTCTCTCTCTCTCTCTCTCTCTAAACCATCTATGCCCTCTCATCTCCCTCAATTTTCTCTATAAAAACCATCTAAAATCTCATATTTTTTTCCATCTCATTTCATTGACTTTCTCAGCAAACTCAAAACAAGCGGTGGAGAATTGGATGCCATTGGGTGGTAAGAGGAATTTCTATAGATTTTTTTTTAATATTTGGTTGAATAATTTTAATCCTTTAGTTTTAGTTTTAGAGTTTTTTTTTTTTTTTTTTTAATCTCACGTTTTTTCCATCTCAGCCTATTGACTCTCCCTCACAAGCAAACTCAAAACAAGCAGTGGGGAATTTGATGGTGTTGGGTGATGAGAGTAATTTCTACGGATTTTGTTTTAATATTTGATTGAATAATTTTAATTTTTTTGTTGTTGTAGGAAACGCTTTAGTAGTTAAAAAGGTAATTTTGGATTGATCATGGAATTTTAACTTTGGCGGTTTTGGATTTTCAATTAACTGTCAACTGAGGTGTTTGTTATGGAACCATCCGGTAAAACTAGCATCCTGCTCATAACCACCAATGCAGAAAATCAATGAACCGGTCAAGACTTATGATGTGCTTTGTACTTATGAACGATGGATTCGATAGACATACTATTACTATAGATAAATATTAGGGTTATATTCTTGGTTCTAATTGTAATACTGTATAGTCTCTTAAAAAAAAAAATATTGTATCTACTCCGGTTTTTGGGTATCAAATATCCGATATTTCCTCGGATTTTTTAAAGGTAATTTATACATTTTTTTTTTGCAATTTTTTTCTTTATATATATATTTTAACCTTTTTGCTCTCTTTTCTTTTTGGTTTTTTAGAATGTATTAATTATGCATTGGATACAAGATTATTATTCCAAAAATAACTGTTTTTGAATTTTAATTATCCATATAAATGATAATAAAAAAATATTTTTCAAAACATCAATTGTAATACCAAATTAATAATGATAAAATCTGAAAACTTATTAATCGTAAGATATTAATGATATTATGATAACATAACAAATAATTAAAATAATGGTTTCAAAAAAAAATTAAAATAATAGTTTTTGATCAATTATTAATGGAAACACATTATAAACATTAATTATTACATTCAATTCAATAGATTTATTTTCTAAATATATGAAATTCACTCTTAAGGATTTAAAAGATGGTTTGACAAGTGCATGCAGCCAAGTCAAAGTATTTAAATCCAATAGCCCACAAGCAAGGAACTAATATATCTTTTGTCAGTTCGAACTGATAATAGAAAAATTGTATATATATATATGGTAATAAATAACAAATAACTCCTACTACTCTTTGCATCTCCATAAAATTCTTTACCTTTTATTTTTTTTATTGAATATCTATGAGACGAACGCTTAAAAAAAAAATCTAATAAAGAATTTATTAAAAAATAGAATGTTTTTAGAAAAAAAAAAAAGTGTGGAAAAATTAATTAATTTATCACTTGGTTTGACAATAACCTCCATGGTTTTTTTTTTTTTTTTTTTTTTTAAATTAATACTTCTACAAGTATTTCTAGAATGATCGTTTTTATAATATATATATATATAGTATTTTCGAGTAAATTGGGGTGTATTTAGTGGTTTCAAAATTTTAATTTATTAAAATGAAATGTCTTAAGAAATAAATGTGAAAAAAAAAAAAGGATTGTAAATAGCTAATCTCAATAGTTATTTAACTCTATATAATTATAAATATTTATAATTCTTTTTCTATTTTTTACCTTTTTGTTTTCTTTTCTTTTAGATTGTTTAGAATGTATTAACTATGCATTAAATACAATATGATTATTTCTAAAAATAAAAGTTTTTGAATTTTAATTATTCTTATAAATGGCAATAAATAAATATTTTACAAAGAAAATTAAAATAGTAATTGTATTACCAAATCAATAGTAATATGATTTTTGTGTGTGTGTGTTTTTGTTTTCTTTTCTTTTAGATTGTTTAGAATGTATTAACTATGCATTAAATACAATATGATTATTTCTAAAAATAAAAGTTTTTGAATTTTAATTATTCTTATAAATGGCAATAAATAAATATTTTACAAAGAAAATTAAAATAGTAATTGTATTACCAAATCAATGGTAATATGATTTGTGTGTGTGTGTGTAAATAGCTAATCTCAATAGTTATTTAACTCTATATAATTATAAATATTTATAATTCTTTTTCTATTTTTTACTTTTTTGTTTTCTTTTCTTTTAGATTGTTTAGAATGTATTAACTATGCATTAAATACAATATGATTATTTCTAAAAATAAAAGTTTTTGAATTTTAATTATTCTTATAAATGGCAATAAATAAATATTTTACAAAGAAAATTAAAATAGTAATTGTATTACCAAATCAATAGTAATATGATTTGTGTGTGTGTTTTTTTTATTTTTTTATTTTTTATTTTTATTTTTTTTCTTTTAGATTGTTTAGAATGTATTAACTATGTATTAAATACAATATGATTATTTCTAAAAATAAAATTTTTTGAATTTTAATTATTCTTATAAATGGCAATAAATAAATATTTTACAAAGAAAATTAAAATAGTAATTGTATTACCAAATCAATGGTAATATGATTTGTGTGTGTGTGTGTGTGATATATTGCTAAAGAGATAGAGAGCTTTTCAATTAATAAAAAAAATAATTTTTAATTAACCTATATAATAATACAAAAAATAATTTTTAATTAACCTATATAATAAATTAAATAATCCTTAAGGAATCTGTTCATCTAAACTGGAATAACGGTGATAGAAATGGAGAGTCTCTGTTTATTAATGATATTGGGAGACCTAAGAGTTTCCTTAACGGATTATTAGAGATAATAACTATCATTATAATTGACAATGATTTAATTAAAATCAGATTAATTAACTACTTAAGAATCGGTTCATCTTGCTTTGTTGTTTTATAATTAGTTTTTTTTTATCATAATATAATTAGTTATTTATTAATAATATCAATCATTAATGAATTTAACATTACAATTCAATGAACATTATTTGTTGAGGAAGTCAATAGACATGTCAACTTCTCTGATAAACAAATAAAATCTTTTAGAGTAATACTACATTGCCCAAATTTGGTGCCCAAATATAGTGCCCAAATGATGTGGCAACATTTTGGGCCATTCATTTAATTCATGCAAATCTAATACAATTTAAATGAATGGCCCAAAGTGTTGCCACATCATTTGGACATCAAATTTGGGCAATGTAGCATTACTCAATCTTTTAACATTTCTCCTTAATTTGAGGATCTATGTATATCATCAATGTTGGTGTTTTTTATTTTTTCCTGCTATCTGATGATTGATACTTTATTGAAAGGAAAAACTACATGTCCATTAGGTTTAAACATGTTTGTATCAAAAATTTCGGTATAAACAACACAATGTTTTACAAACAATTTTTTATACAAAGCACGTGCAACGCTCGGGTTGGAAAACTAGTATATATAATAATAGACTTTCACAGCGTCACATGTCACCGTGTGGGAGCTTTGGATTTAAATACTACACAAATAATACATGGAAAAGTGAGGGAGCTTTGAATTTAAATGCTACACAAATAACATGGAAAATGAAAGCGCATGAAAATTTTGTATTAATTTTTTTAGTTGTGTTAATGCTTCTGTGTGCGTTTTTCTTAAGATCATTTATAACACATAAGGTTTAATGGTTGATCAATATTTATCTCACAAATAAAACCTAACTTTAAATAAAAAGAATATCAATAGCCTCATGTATCTGTATAAATACTCATGTAATAACATTGAATACCTGGGTGAAATCTTCTTAGTGGCTACAAAGGTATCTATATATATATATTTTTTTGTTGTCTGGACAATTTGTTATGTTTTCCATATATTGTATTATATGTTTTAGAGTGCATTTTTTATTTATATTAACCTGGATGGCTTATTTACGGTATGTCCTCCTTGAAGAGTGTGTTCATTACTTGCATTTTTTATAAAAAATTTATTTTTAATTGTGTGGCATTGCTTCTGTAGGTAATTCTAGCCAAATAAATGATGGTGCTAACGAAGAGAAGTCTGTCCACCTATCCTTAGAGTATTCAGGCATGTATTTCCTAGATACCATCCGTATACCTTCAACAATTGTTACTATTATTATTATTTGTCTTAAATAATTATTTGGCAGGGTATCTTTTCGTTGAACTTTTACTGTAGAATTTGAAATTCTTTTACTAATCAACAATTTTGATCGAATCAAGTGATTACATATTGGTGTCAATGATGTTGCATGTAGTACTTTAATTCTTTAATTCGTGTTTAGTATTTTAATTCATGAGTGTGGTTTTGATAATTTAATTTAATTGGCTATTAACGTAAGTAAATTTTTTTTTTAGGCCTAGAAAAGGCCAAGCAGAGGACAACCAGAAACACAAATCACACGCCACCAAAACTAAAAGCAGAGGCAACAAGCCAAAAAAAGCCAAAAAAACAGAGGAGACCCTCAGTTAATTTTTTTGAAGATTATTTTGTGAAACAGTAATGCTACACATCCCACCTAAAATCCCACTTTTTTCATCCCACTACATGTGGCATGTGAGGTGTCAAATTGTAAGTGGATACATGAGGTAGGTGTCATTAATGTGTATCCACTCACAATTTGACACCTCACATGCCACATGTAGTGGGATGAAAAAGGTGGGATTTTAGGTGGGATGTTTAGCATTATTGTTTGTGAAAATGTGTTTGTTAAAGGCTTAGCTACGTTTAGATTATCATTGTAGTACAAGTTTGCTAATATTTTAATGAAAGAAAAAGGGCAGGATTGTATCTAAATATTTTTTCTTTGCATTAGGTTTCATATAAAGTTCTCAAAATTCAATTGGATCCTTGCAAGAATGTCTTTGGAAGTAACATGTCAAGTGTAAGATCTTTGTATTTTCATCTAATTCTGATGTATTATGTAGACTTAAAAAACGTACACTACATGATGCTTATGTAGTTTAAGCATAAAAATCTGTAGAATTAAATTCAAAGTATATATGTTGATGTAATCTGGATTTTGGAATGAATGATACTTATATATGCTCTCGGTTTTTTTTTTTTTTTTTGTTAGACAATATAAGTGAGGTATGATTTGTAAAGCATAAGTGATAATATTCTAATATTCTTTTTGTGTTTATCCTTACCTTGTGCAGATTATATTAAACTCTCCCATCTCATGATAGTCTCCTAGTATTGTTCATATTTCCTAAACGTAGAACTCTAGTTTATTTCCTATTCGTAGCCTTCTAGTTTTCTTGTTGTACAAGTCCTACGTGACTCTCATGTATATATATATATATATATATATATATATATATATATATATATATGTAACAGCTATGATTCAGAACTTAATAAACAAAAATATATTCAACTTCTATATGGTATCAGAGCACCAATAAACTCAAAAGAGTCTTCAACCGATCCAAAACAATGACTGGCGTTAATTCTTCTTCTTCTTCCTCTTCACCATCGGTGACAATCATCTCATCAACTTCCTCAAGTCATGACGTAAACACATTCGGAAACACCATTATTTCCATTAATATTGCTGCTCAAGCTCTTTTGAAACTCACTGCAACAAACTATCGCTCCTGGAAACTTCAATTCCATACCCTCCTAATTGGTTTTGATCTTATGGGGTTTGTTGACGGGAAACGCCCATGTCTGCCTGAGACCATCACAACTGGTGACACCACCGCACCAAATCCTGCGCATCATATTTGGGTTAGACAAGATCAATTGTTGCTTAACGCAATCCTTGGATCCATAACACCGTCCATCATTCCATTCATTGCTTCCGCCAAAACTGCTCTACATGGATTGCTCTTGCCAACACCTATGCTAAACCCTCCAGAGGACTCATCATGCAGCTAAAAGGAGTTCTCACCAATATCACCAAAAGAACCTAATCAATCACTAAATATATGCAACATGCAAAAAGCATCGCTGATGAACTAGCCATGCTTGATGCTCCAGAAACCCTGAAGACCTGACAGTAAAAATTTTAAATGGTTTAGGTGAAGAATTCAAGGACAAATCATCTGATGTACGTGTCCATGACTCATCAATCACTTTTGAAGAATTACATGAGAAACTTCTCAACTCTGAAGCTCTCCTGAAACAAGAATCCGCAAGGACCCAGAGACTTCCTATCACATCAAACTTTGTTGCCAAACCTTCTCCTCATAGACAGCAAGCCAACACCAACCAAAACTTTCACAACAATAGACATAACACGTAGCTAACGAAACACAAACTTGCTGCCGCAAACCTTCAGACCCGATATTCTTCTTCTTCTTCGGCGAATAGGACAGGTGGACCAAGGCCTTACTGTGGCTACTGTCAGTTGTGCGGCGACCAAGGGCACACAACCAAGAGGTGTTCGGCCTACAACTTCTCTCCTGTTAATACAAACCAACGTCCACAGTTAATTGATTCTTGTGCACAATGGCAACCGTGTGCACACTTTGCAACACCAAACTCCACCACACCGGAATGGCTACTTGACTCAGATGCCTCACACCATGTCACTTCTGACCTAAACAACCTGTCACTGCACTCTCTGTATAATGGCTCAGAGGACATAATGATTGGTGACGGCTCAGGTTTATCTATCACACACTCTGGCTCTCTTTGTCTTCCAAATAAAAATTCATCATTCTTATTGTCTAATGTTTTATGTGTACCCAATATGAAGCAAAATCTGATTTCGGTCTCTAAATTTTGCACATCTAACCAAGTTGCTGTTGAATTTTCTCCCCTTTCTTTTGTTGTGAAGGATCTTCGTATGAGGGCGCAGCTTCTGTAAGGACAGACTAGGAACGGTGTCTACGAGTGGACGTCTCATGCAAAGCCAAAATCATCTCCTATCATCGCCTTTTCATAAGTGTTAAGGCCTCTTTTCCTGACTGCCACCATCGTCTAGGTCACCCATTATCAAAAATAATTTCGAGTTTAGTAGGTTCTCAAGCTTTGTCAGTTATTTCACATAGTAGTTCTAGTAAACCATGTATTGCATGTCTCTGCAATAAAACGCATAAATTGCCTTTTTCAATTTTGAATGTTCTTAGTTTTAAACCTCTTGAGGTTATTTACTCTGACGTTTGGAGTTCTCCAATTTTATCCAAGGATGGTTTTAAATACCATGTGTTATTTGTTGATCACTTCACGAAATATATGTGGATGTATCCCTTAAAACACAAATCTGATGTTCATGCCATTTTTAT
Organism: Acer yangbiense; assembly: GCA_008009225.1. Lineage (NCBI taxonomy): Eukaryota > Viridiplantae > Streptophyta > Magnoliopsida > Sapindales > Sapindaceae > Acer > Acer yangbiense. The sequence continues at coordinate 14,833,706 of CM017766.1, read as the reverse complement.
TCGTTTCAAAACCTTGGTGGATTTTTTTTTTAAACATCCCATCATATCGCTTTAGAATGACAATGGTGGTAAATACATAGCCTTAAGGCAAACCCTAGCACAACATGGCATATCTCACTTCACCACACCACCTCACACGCCGGAACACAATGGTGTGTCTGAGTGTCGTCATCGTCACATTGTTGAGACGGGCTTATCTTTTCTCACTCATGCATCTCTACCTCTCACATTTTGGTCTTATGCATTCACTACAGCTATCTATTTGATCAACAGGATGCCCACACCTCTATTAGACAAGTTATCTCCTTTTGAAAAAAAAAATTGGCTCACGCCCATCCTATGCAAAATTGCGCATATTTGGGTATCTCTGTTATCCTTGGATCAGACCGTATAATAGTCACAAACTTGAGTCTAGGTCTAAAGCATGCATATTTATAGGTTATTCCCTGACACAGAGTGCGTATCACTATCTGGATCTAATTACTGACAGTATATTCGTATCTAGACACGTCAACTTTGTTGAGTCTGTCTTCCCATACACCACAATTCAAACCACTTATCCTAGGTCTAGCTTCACCACGTGCACATCTTGGCTGCCATTTGAGTCCCTGCCTATACCGGTTCCAGTCTTGCATGCTCACTCTTTTGCAAGTTTGGCTTTGCATGAGACTCCACGTCAGAACTTGCTCCATAGCTCTCGAGGTCTTGTTGTGGACCCGTAGTCCTCATCACCTCCACAAATCAATCCACCAGCCGATCCACATAGAACCATACATGCTCCAGTCGACCAAAACAGCACCACCACAGAACCTGTCGCACCACACAGCAGCCGAGCACCACCTGATATGGGAGTCCCGATAGCACCTCACCATGACATGTCCCAGCCTGCAGAACCAGCTCCCACACCTACCAATCCTGACCTGATCTGTCCGCTAGTCCAGTTTGCACCTCAACCAGCTCCCGCAACTGCCACCCCAGGTCATCACATGCCCACTCGCTCCAAAAATAACATACACAAACCCATTAACAAGCTATCCCTTATCATAACCCACGACAAAAAAAAATTGGCTATTAGGACGATTTTTTTTCGTCCCTATAGGTCAAAAATCATCCCAAAAGGTCTATTGGGACGAATAAAATTCGTCCCAAAATCCGTTGCCTCAGGTGGGTCGCAATAGCTTCTTTGGGATGAAAATTGAAATTCGTCCCTTAAAACTATCTATAGGGACGATTTTTATTCGTCCCAATTGATAATGTATAGGGACGAAATTATTCGTCCCAATAGACAATTTTTAAGGATGAATTGTATTTTCGTCCCCTTCGACAACCTGTAGGGACGAAATATTTCGTCCCTTTAGATACTCTATAGGGACGAAATTAAAAAATAAAAAAAATAAAAAATTGGTTTTTTGCCTTCAAATGACACCCTACCCATGACCCACCTACCATGCTGAAATCATAATTTTAATTGTGATTCCTTGGCGTCGAACCTGGCACACTCATGACCTGAGCGCCTTATCCACCATGCTGTTACTTCGATTGTGATAATAAAAGCCCACCTACCATGCTGAAATTGTGATTGCTTGGCGTCGAACCTGGCACACTCATGACCTGAGCGCCTTATCCACCACGCTGTTACTTTGATTGTGATAATAAAAGCATTATATATAAAAGCATTATATATATATATATATATATATATATATATATAACCTCTACTTGTTATTAAATTTTTATTGATTATTTTTCAATCAATTTTTTTTTTATAGATTGATTCCACTAATTTAAATTTTATTTTTATATGATAAACAAATTGATATTAAAAAACGTTTATTATAACATTTAATTAAACTATTTTGTCAGATCAAAGGGTCAATCGTTAATCATACTCGGAATTAGACATGGCTCGGGTTTCGGTTCTTGATTCGGAACCAGCGGTTTCGATTTCCGATTCAGGTTTACAAAAGACTCGAAGAACAAAATGAAAAGGCTCAACAATGGAAGATTCAAAACCAAAAAAATCTCCGGGGGCGCTACCCCCACACCTCCACAAGCCCCGAATGCGTCTGCGTAGCGCCACTAAACTAATTATCCAATGATGTTCAACCTCCATTGGAGGTCTGTTAAACAGACCTCTATGAAGAAGATGAAAGAATAATAATAATAATAATATTAATAAAACTTCAAAGTAAGAGAATGTGTGTAAAGTAAGGGCATTTTTATCCGTTCACCATAATAAGTGCATTTTAAACTTAAGTTATTAAAGTGGTGACTTTCTTACAAAACCACTTTCACCACTTTAAAAAGGTGACATTTTCCACCATTTCCACGTTTCGGTTTCGGTTTCGGTTTTGACAGTTCGGTTCTGATTCCAACAGTTCAGTTCTTTTTAAAAAAAATAATAGAAAACCTTTCAAGACTAATAGTTATTGATCCTTATGAAGAACTTATTGGGAAAAAACAAAATTTATCTCGATAGAGAACCACTTTGGACGAACAAAATGATCCATATTGCATCATTTTTTAATTTATATGGTAATTTAATTATTAATCTATCTTTAAGGAAAAAACTTCAAAAAAAATCAAGAATTTTCAACAAAATTAATTAATTATTATAATTTTAAATAAAAAGAAAACCTATTGGGACGAAAATAATTTGTCCCAATAGACAGTCTATTGGGACGAATTATGTATTTCGTCCCAGTAGACATCCTATTGGGACGAAAATAATTTGTCCCTAAATGTCAACAAAATTAAATAATCATTATAATTTTAAATAAAATGAAAACCTATTGGGACGAAATACATTTTGTCCCAATAGACTGTTTATTGTGACGAATTATATATTTCGTCCCAATAGATGTCCTATTGGGACGAAACAAATTTGTCCCTAAAGGTTAATAAAATTTATTAATTTTAAATAAAAAGAAAACATATTGGGACGAAATAAATTCGTCCCAATAGGTACTCTGTTAGGACAAAATATTTATGTTGTCCTAATAGATGCCTTATTGGGCTGAAAAAAATTCGTCTCTAAAGGTCAATACAATTTATTAACTATTATAATTTTAAATAAAAAGAAAACCTATTGGGACGAAATAAATTCGTCCCAATAGACAGTCTATTGGGACGAATTCCGTATTTCGTCCCAATAGGACAAGTCTATTGGGACGAATTATTTATTTCGTCCCAATAGATATCCTATTGGGACGAAATACAGAATTCGTCCCTAGTAGACTGTCTACGTCCCAATAGAACTCCTATTGGGACGAAAAAAAAACGTCCCAATATGCCTTTTTTCTTGCAGTGACCCCTCCTCAGATAGAGCCTACTTGTGTCTCTCAAGCACTGAAAATTCCGGAATGGAGGTGTGCAATGTCGGATGAATTTGATTCTCTTCTTCAAAATGGAACATGGTCTCTGGTTCCTCCTAGTCCTTCTCACAATGTTGTTGGCTGTAAGTGGGTGTTCCGTATCAAACGATCTCCCGTTGGGTCTATTGCTCGCTACAAAGCTCGCTTAGTGGCCAAGGGGTTTCATCAACGGCCGGGTTTGGATTACAAACAAACATTCAGTCCAGTGGTTAAAACTACAACAATCAGGGTCCTGCTAAGCATTGCGGTTACAAAAGGGTGGTCTCTTCGCCAACTGGATGTAAACAATGCGTTTCTTCAGGGTAATCTCTCTGAGGATGTATTCATGGCTCAACCACCAGGCTTTGTGGATCCAACCTCTCTATCGCATGTCTGTCGACTTAAAAAGGCCATTTATGGCCTTAAGCAAGCACCGCGAGCGTGGTACAATGAACTTCGACAATTTCTTGTCCAAAATGGGTTTGTCAACTCTCACTCAGACACTTCCTTATTCGTATTTAATGCTGACGACTGTTTGATGTTTTTACTGGTATATGTTGATGACATTATTTTCACCGGTAGCAATGGAAACCTTGTTGACAAATTCGTTAAATTGCTTGCCCAATGATTCTCGATCAAAGATCTTGGTGCTTTATCCTACTTCCTTGGAGTTAAGGTTCTACCATGCTCGACCGGTTTGTTTTTCTCTTAGCAAAAATATGTGACTGAACTCCTCACTCGAACAAAGATGCTCGACTCCAAATTGGTCTCAACCCCACTTCCTACAGATCATGACCTCAAACTCCTTGATGGCACCTCCCTAACAGATGCAACTGAGTTTTGTCAGGTAATTGGTGCCTTGCAATACTTATCATTCACTCGCCCTGACATCGCTTTTGCAGTAAACAAGCTTGCCCAATTCATGTATCGCCAAACAACTAGACACTGGTCCCTGGCAAAACGTCTCCTGCTCTATCTCTGTGGCACACCCGGCCATGGCCTACTGATTTGCCGCAACTCTCCTCTATCCCTCCATGCCTTTTCAGACATCGATTGGGCGGGTAACCATGACAACCGCACATCCACTAATGCATATGTGGTCTACTTCGGGTCGAATCTCACAAACAACGTTTTGTCACTAGATCCTCCACTGAAGCTAAATACAAGGTTGTTGCAGCCGCCTCTAAGGTACTTTGGCTTAAGTCTATCTTGTAGGAGATGCACATCTCCAACCCAAATCCTCCAACCATCTTCTGTGACAACATTGGTGTTACGTACCTGTGCTCTAATCATGTCTTTCATTCAATAATGAAACACATTGCCATTGACTTCCATTTTGTTCGTGAAAAGGTTCAAAGTAAACAGCTCCGGATCTCTGATGTGTCTTCTTCAAACCAGTTAGCTGATTCTCTCACCAAACCGCTCACCAGGACAAGGTTTTGCCTATTACAGTCCAAGATTAGTGTCTCTGAAATGCCCACTGTCTTGCGGGGGTGTGTAAAGGATAAGTGATAATATTCTAATATTCTTTTTGTGTTTATCCTTACCTTGTACAGATTATATTAAAATCTCCCATCTCATGATAGTCTCCTAGTATTGTTCATATTTCCTAAACGTAGAACTCTAGTTTATTTCCTATTCACAGCCTTCTAGTTTTCTTGTTGTACACGTACAAGTCCTACGTGACTCTCATGTATATATATATTTGTAACAGCTGTGATTCAGAACTTAATATACAAAAATATATTCAACTTCTATATGATTCTTTCCCTCCATTCATCTTGTGTGGTTTCTTTATTCGTTGATGGTTTGTTTCTTCAATCTTTATATATATGTTGAGATTATATTTATTGCGATGAAATTGATTTTGATTAGAAGAAGAACTCGTGATTTTGAATGGGGTGGGTTGTGTTTGCAAATATTTTCAAAGGTAGTATCTTTGAAAAGACAAAAAAAAAATGAGAATTTTTTTTGAGGAAGGTTATATATGATATATTATATAATCATGTATACAACTTATATTATAAAATATGTAATATATTTAATCATACATATTATGAATTATAATTTAAATCATATTATTTAATATGATTAATTTCAATTTAATTTTTTGAGATTTGGTTTCAAGTTTGTATTTGACTTTTGCTTTTCCCAATTTAATAATATTATTTCAAATGAAATTTATGTGCTTTTACTTCAAAATAAAAAATAATTTTAATGTAACAATTTCATTTTATTAAGATGAAAATTAAATTCAATATAACCTTTCCATTTTATAAGTTGAAATGAATAAGATTTATTTAATGTAATTTATGTGTTTTGATTAATTTCAATGTAACCTTTCCATTTTTTTAAGATGAAATGAATACGATTAATTTTAATGTAATTTATGTGTTTTGATTCCATCATAACCTTTGTGCTTCTAGCCCATTTCATATTTCTCTCCATCTCTTTCGGTTATTTTTGAATTTTTAAATTTTTTTTTTTTAATATATCATATATAATGGCAATCATATATATATATATATTTGCAAACAGTTTTTAATACAAAGCCCGTGCAACGTTCGGGTTGGAAAACTAGTTAGGCTTAATAAAACAAACCAATTTTTAATAAAACGAATTAAAACAAAAGCCCAAAATTTGGTCAAACATCTTATTTTAAAAACACAAGCTTTTGAAACAAGTTTTCACATTCCTATTTCACAACATACACAATTAAGTGTCTAGCCCCACGATGCTGGGGAATGGAAAACCTTTCACAGTCAAATGTTGCATTTCAAGCAGTGGTAGAAAGGAATTGCACATAGTAGTCGGATTTAACATGGGCTTGAATCAATCTCTCAATCCTTTCAAATTGAGAGAGGTTTCAAGGATATATGGGGGACTTTAGATAGTCAATGATGATGAGTTTCAAGATGAATCCTGAATAAGGTTTCGGATCGGAAAAATAGAGTTTTGAAATGGTTAGCAAGCAAAGAAACAGAGCAAAAACATAGAGGTATTTCATATCAATCATTTATCTAAATGGTGTGAAAGTTCTCAAGGTGTGTACAATATATTAATCTGGGGGGGTGTGTGAATAGAGTTTAAATGATTTTACCCAATTTTCGCATACATGTCAATTTTACGAAAATGCCCCTAACTAGTCAAAAAGACAAACAAGTGTAATATGGTGCGGAATGTAAATAACACTTGATATTTACGTGAAAACCCTCACGGGAAAAACCACGGGCTAATATGTAAGCCACACACAAACCTCGAATCCACTAATTGAAATGGTTACAACCTAATCCCGGTTTAATGATCTAATCCCGATCAATAATCATCACAACTACCTAATCTCGGTATGAGTGGACCTAGTCCAATTGATTGCGATTTAAGCAACCTAATCCTGGTCACAACACAAGACTTAGTTCTCTAAGAAGAGATAATACAACCTAAGTGAATATATGAATACTCAAAATGCAATTTAGAGCTAGGCAACCCTATATGCTTATCTAGGATGACAATATTGCAATTAAGATAATCCTAGCTATCAATGGCTAAATGACATGTCAAATAGCTTAGCTAAACATAGATTATGAAAACCTAGATAGCTATCACAATACAACACTCAATCAATACATCACAAAAAATCTCTAACTTGTATTTAGCATATGATCTAAAAACATACAAGTAATTTAAAGAGATGTCTTAATATGAAAAACACTAAAATTAGATGAAGTTAGTGAAGAATATACCAAGGAAGATGTGATGATGCAAAACCATGCATGGATGCATCCTATATGGTCATGGATGATCCTAGATGAACTTTGATGAACAAAAGAAATGCTTTGAGTGTATAAAGGTGAGTTCTTGGGAGTTTTTTCTCTTGAAAAATATTCTAAGGAAAAATGTGATTTTTGAACTCTTAAAAAATAATCTAAAAACATAGAGTCATATATATAGAGGACTCAAGTGAAGTGAGGTCGTTTTGAAAAAAACGCACCTGATTGTGCATTGTGCGTTGGTGGACCAGCGCAAATACAAAAAATGCACATGGCGTTGGTCGACCAGCGCAGGACAAGGGCGTAACACCAGCGATAGAGAACTGGGTGTTCTGCGCTGGTGAGCTTACACTGGACGACCAGCGTACGACTAGCGATAGACCATTGGGCGATCTGTGCTGGTCTGGCGCATGTGGACCAGCGCATAACCCTCTTCCTTCACACTCAAATGCATTTTGTGTAAGAGTAAACAAGTGAAGGAGATTGCATCCAAATGCCTAATATGATATGTCATTATAATCACAAGATGCAATCAATAAATCCATGCAAGAAGAGAGATTAAATAATCAATAATGCACACATAAAACAAACACAACATTCAAGAATAAGAGTTATGCAAGTGTTGTGTGTGTGTACAATTACATCTCTTCAAGGCAAAGTAAGCACTAGAAATTTACCGTTGGTGCTTCTTCTCTTGAGGTCTTGAGAGCCTAATCTACCCTTACAAAAACCCCAAATGTGGTTTGTCCACGAAATAAGTCAATCAATAAACGGGAATCCTTACATGGTGCATATCTGAAGCAATATTTATGCTAGCTTATACAGTCTCTGGTAGGGGCTGAAGCCCCCGCTGGGCCTAAAAAAATTAATGAAATTTTGTAAGTTATTGGGCATAAACGCCAAAATCCATTATTATCTTAGTTTAAGTTATCGGGCTTAATAAAACAAACCAATTTTTGATAAAATGAATTAAAACACAAGCCCAAAATCTAGCCCAACATCTTATTATAACAGTACAAGCTTTTGAATCAAGTTTTCACGTTCCTATTTCTCGACATCCCCAATTAAGTGTTTAGCCCCGCGATGCTGGGGAATGGAAAACCTTTCACAGTCAAATATTGCATTTCGAGTAGTGGTAGAAAGGAATTGCACATAGTAGTCGGATTTAGCTTGGGCGAATTGAACCAATCTCTCAATTCTTTCAAATTGAGTGAGGTTACGAGGATATATAGGGGACTCTAGAGAGTCAATGGGGATGAGTTTCATGATGAATCTTGAAGAAGGTTTCAGATCGGAAAAAATAGAGTTTTGAAATGGTGAGTAAGCAAAGAAACAGAGTAAAAACATAGAGGTATTTTATATGTTTCATTTATCCGAAAGCAATATTTATGCTAGCTTATATAGTGATCTTCACTTCTTCAGCAGGGTGGGGGGCCTAAAAATATTTCTAAAATTTTGTAATTTATTGGGTCTAAACGCCAAAATCCATTTTTATCTTAGTTTCAGTTATTGGGCTTAATGAAACAAACCAATTTTTGATAAAATGAATTAAAACAAAAGCCAAAAATTCAGCCCAACATCTTATTTTAACAACACAAGCTTTGAATCAAGTTTTCACATTCTTATTTTGGTTAGAGTTAGTACTTGTACAACTTTCCTCTTTTTTTCTTTTTCTTTTTTTGAGTTTTTTTTTTTTATTTTTTTATTTATTTTTTAGCTCTCCTATTTTGTAGGTTTTCCTTTTTTTTTTTTTTTTTTCAAAACAAAACACCACACTTTACATATTCATTCTTCTCCTAGTTTTGCTTGACTTTTGATTTCACATTCTTGGTTCAAAATTCTCATCCTACTAGTACTAGATATGTTTAGTTATTTAATTCAATTTAACAATTTTAAATCTAAATAATTCTTTTATTGACTTTCCTTTAAATTTCATTATAGTGTATACATTAATTAGTGAATATTGATTGTGAATTTACATATATTAAATTGTAATTTTTTTGTTGAAAAGAATTGTAATTAGTTTTCCCAAAATATGTAACCGTGTCAAGGACAATTTTAAATGCATTGATGGTTTTGAATGAATATGAAAGTTTTGTTTTTAATGATATTTATGCTTGCAAATTTTAATATGTTTGAACTTTGAACTAAGCCCAAATGATTGAAATTAATGGCTTCGCCACTGGTCTCCAGCCTTTGTATTGTTTAACTTACTTTTATTTTTGTCTAACAAATGAATAAAATAGATTAGAGATAAGGAAGAATTTTTTTTTTTTTTTTTTTTTTTGCTCCAATAACTTCTATTATTTGGAGATTGTGAGTTGAAGAGTTTTTCTCTGGTAGGTATAACTATGAGCATACTTATAGTATTTTTATCCACCTTATCACTTTTTGTAGAAAAAACAATGCAATTGGGTCAAATAACTCTTACATGACAAAAAGTGATGAGGTGGATAAGTGTACTATAAGTATGCTTACAGTTATATGCCTTACGAGTTTTTCTCTAGTAGGCATATAACTGTGAGCATACTTATAGCACATTTATCCACCTCATCAATTTTTATAGAAAAAACAATGCAATTGGGTCAAATAATGTTTATATGGCAAAAAGTGATGATGTGGATAAGTATACTATAAATATGTTGCAAAAAGTAATGAAGTGGATAAGTGTACTATACGTATGCTGCAAAACGTGATGAGGTGGATAAGTGTGCTATAAGTATGTTCACAGTTATATACTTACAAAGGAGTTTTTCTTTGGTAGGCATATAACTATGAGCATACTTATAAGTGTATATGTGTATAAGTATGCTGTAAAGAATGATGAGATAGATAAGTGTACTTAAATTTTTTTTTAGCACTTTTGGAGGTGGTTTTTCTACATCGTCTCCGTTTTAATAACTTATGTTTAAAAAAACACCTATTATGGTGAACAGACAAAAATGACAACCCCCCATATTCCAATATATCTAATTATACAATATAACATATACTAATAATATTTATTAAATAATTATATGTAATAAAAATAACTACTTTTGCTATGGTCGCGACATGTGGCATGTAATAAATGATACTATTTAAAAAAAATTAATTTTTTTATATAACATATAATTATTAGGGTTTTTTACAATTTGGTCCCAATCTAATTGGGAAACGTTATTTTTTTTTTACTCCTTAATTGAAATTTCATCAATTTGGTCCTTATATAATTAAAAATCAATCAAATTAGTCATACTGTTAGTCAAAACTGTTATTTTGACTAACAGTAGGACTAATGTGATTGATTTTCAATTATGTAAGGACCAAATTGATGAAATTTCAATTAAGGAGTGACGTTTCCCAATTAGATTGGGAACAAATTGTAAATACCCCTTATTATTATCATTATTATTATTATTATTATTATTATTATTATTATTATTATTATTATTATTATTATTATTATTATTATTATTATTATCAATTATTTTAATTAAAAAAATTAAATATAAATAAAATTTACCTATATTATTAATAATTTATTATAATTAGGACATAATGGGATTATTGTAACTACTAGATATTTTAAAATGTTTCAGCCAAACAATCTCAAAAGCTCTTCCGAATAAAAAAGCTCTTCTGAAATACATTATCCAAACGGTAACCGAAAAGTTTAAGCTTTTACTTCCCTTCTTCTACTGTTAAAAGTCAAAAGTAAAAGCTATCTCAAACGAACCCTAAGTCTCATATGCTTAATCCACATTAAGCGATTCGGGGAGGAGAACAATGTTGTAAAGAGAAAATAGAAAAAAAAAAAAGTCTTAAGAAATATTTAGAGAGAGACACAAATGAATGATATAGACAATAAAAACCCATTAAGAGAGAGAGAAATCATCGGTGGAGATTTAAGTTATTAAAATTGATGAAAAGAAAACTTAAAAGAGAAAAAGAAAGTACTTAAAACGACGAACATGGAAGTCAGCAAAAGAAATTTATAAGTGTATTTTCGTCAACCCACCCATAAATATAGACAAGAAAAGATACTTAATGGATAAATCAGAACAACATCATAATTTGAGGGCTAAATTCGGGAATTATTATATATCTATTTTTTTTTTAGTTTGTTTTTAGAGTGATGTAGAACACTTTGGAATGACTTTTGAAAGGGCAAACAATAGTGGATTTATGTTCATAATATGTCGTTGTAATTGTCTCGACAAGTTTCACAAAGTTTCACAAATTATTTCTTTTTAATGATGTTTATTAACGCTTAAAGAGAGAGAGAGAGAGAGAGAGAGAGAGAGAGAGATTTAGTGGAAGGAAGAAAGTTAAAACATAGGTTAGGGAATTTGGTCAAGTTCAGTGGCTAAAGTTGACAAAAAAATAAATAAATTATGAGTGGTGCTATTAGCATCCCTGTATTGACCATACCACACATTTTAAATTATTTAGTATTATATTTTTATCATTGTCAAATTTACTTAAATAGACATACAATAATAATAATAATAATAATAATAAAGACTCTTCAACAAAGTAAAGTCTAATAAAACCCAAAAATCTTCTCTCATGATCAGGAGTGAACCCAGGAAAAATTTGCTGCTCGGGCTAAATTATATATATATATTTCCCTCGGTATTATAAAGTCAGCCCCTTAGCTATCAATAGTTGGATTTATCTACTTTTGTTTAGACAATATATTATAATGCTTAATTAATGGCTCACAAATTCTTGCACTAAATTTATTAAATTTGGTGTGTACTGTAGAGAAAACCCTTGTTATTTTATTTCTCAATGTAGTTAGATATAATGAAGTGCAAGACATGCTACCTATTGATTAAGAATTATTTTTTTTATATATAATTCTTGATGAAAGTATTTGTTTATTTTTTTAAATAATAAGATGACACCAATTCAATAATAGACAACTTATAATATGAAATACATTGTAAAATTTATGCATAAACAATTGTTTAAACTTGTAGTTAAAAAAATTATTTAAACTTACAAATAACTTAATTCTATAATATTAGAAGTCATAATATTATGTGTGTTTTTATAACTTACTTTGAAAAACAAAATAGTTACATTTCACTAAATAGACAAAATATCATATTAGGCCCCGTTTGGTGCACGGGATAGGATATGATTATTTTCATGGGATAAGATATGATTGGATTGGATTGGATTGGATTGGATTAATTATAGTGTTTTTCGTGCTTGGTGCAACATGGGATTGAACTACAAATAATGCTATACTGTGTTTGGCATGTCATGGGATTGGAGGATTCATATCTGGAATTATGCAATCTGGAAAAATGGACGACATCTTCAAACAAAATAAAATTAAAAAAAAAAACTTTAAAAAAAAAAAAATTGAAAAGCTTTTTCATTCAAATCTGGAGAAATTTCCAGATTTATTCAAAAAAAAAATAAATTAAGATCTTTTTAAGAATACAGATCTCTTGAAACAAAATTAGGAAAAAAAAAATGGAAGTTCTTCACAAAAAAAAAAAAAAAAAAAAAAGCTCGAAGAACAAAATTATTAAAAAGAGAGAGAGAGAGGTTGAAGAGATCTGGAAATTCTTCAAGCTTCCATCAATGGAGGCTACATCTAAGATTGAAGGATTGTTCTTGGAAATACTATTAAAAAAAAACAAAAAAGAATCTTGACAATAAATATATAGTCTTCATGTGTATTTTTCTCACCTAAATCCGTTGACCCAACCTCTGTTTTAAGACAAAAAGAAAGAGAAAAATCAAATATGAAATTCACATCCATGACCCAGTAAAAGTCTCTACCAGCAAATATAAATTATCTATTGTTGTCTTTTTAGAACATTTCATTGCTAGAGAAAAAGCAAAACAGAGGAGGCGAGAGCCCTACAAGGCAAAAGGCAGCAAAAGCAAAGCAATAGGTGAAACAAAGTGCAAAACCACAAGAACAACAAAGAATCGGCCCCTAAAAACCACCCAGAAACCCCACAAACCCAGAAACTTATTTATTGTTGTTGCTGCGATTATTGAAGAGAGACTTGCTTTTTCAAGTCTAATATGAAGATTGAAGAACATTTGAGGCAATCATTAGATTGGAAATATACATCTGAGACTAATTTATTAAAATGAAAGTGACAAAGAAGAAGATCTTGATGGGATTAAAATGAATCCCACCATTTTTGTTGGGACTAATTTATCCCACGTCAATGGGATAAAAATATTAAATGGGATAAATTAGTCCAATCCTACCGCTCAACCAAACGTGGGGAAGGGATTCAAAATAAATCTATCCTATCCGATTCCCATCTGCCAAACGGGCCCTAAGTGTAATATTATTAAACCTAAGGGGCTTTATGTAATTATCCATATATATATATATATATATATATATATATATATATATATATATATATATATATATATATATATATATATATATTTTTGGCCCTCTCATATGCCCGCCTCTGCTCATAATCACACAACTTTGAGTATACTAATACATATCACCACACTTTTGTCATGTTAGCAACGTAATTTCAATCGTAATAATACACATGACAAAAAGTGTGGTAATGTTTATTAGTATGCTCAAAGTGTGTGCTCATAAGGGGAAAATTGATAAAACCCCACATTCATTTATAATTTGTTTGCTTGAAAAAAAAAATCTCTTAACTTTTAAACCCTAAATTATATATATATATATATATATATATATATATATATATATATATTTAAAACAAAATGATTCATAAAATCAAAGAGTGTTACAAACCATCATGGGACATCATCCTCAACAAATCTAACAACAAATATAGGGACTTTCTCCATCTTGACCAAACCCTGGTCCTTTGAGAGTGTTAAAAGGTAAAAAAAGATAATTTTGAAAAAAATCGGGTGTTTTAAGAAGTTTTTAAAATTTAAGTTTTTAAAATAAAATGTGTTTGATGAAAAGAAAAAAAAAATTGGATTATAAGAAAAAACCCTCTTAATTTTATATAATTAAACTAAAATTTTGACTGTGGTGTATTGTTAGGTTAACATTGGGGTGCTGTTAGTACCACTCATAGATCATAGATGTTTGATAAATTTAAATTTCATGAGTTAAAATATAGAATTTTCTTTAACATAAATTCTAAAAAAAACCTAATTTAATTGAAAAAAATTTGGGATTTTTTTTTTCCTCATATTGTCCTTACCTCTATAATCTATTGTCATGTGTATAATATAACAAATTAAAGATCAGGATTATTTTAATTAATTTTTATATTTTTACCCTATTAAAAAGTAGAATTAATCAAAATTATTGATTTATACGAGAATAAAAGATGATGATAAGATGAGGTGAGTAGGGTATCGAAATCCAAACAAATGAATTATTCCACATTGCGATGTTATAATAAGAAAGAGACACTGATCAGTGATGTGATGGCCCACCCAGCATGTAACTCATGAAGTAGAATAATCGTGAGACTAGTAAACAGACAGAGAGAAAGTAATAATGGTAGAGATAGATAGTGTTTGGACTTTTGGGGGTTTGGCTTCTCCTTTAAGCTGAATTGAAAATTCAATTTTGGCTGGCTGGCGTCCTGGCGATATACGACAATCATATATTGATAATTCCAAAGCTATTTTTATTCTTTTTCTACATAAAAAGGAAAAATTCACTAGATAGTCATCGGCTTCAATCCCAGTTCTCAGTTCTCAGTTCCCTTTGCATGTTTTTTTAGATGCAAGAATTCAGGTGAGAAGTCAAAGAATCGGATTTCGGTTTCTGGGTTTATTGATTTGAGAATAAGGTGTTTCATTTCTTATGCCCTTTTAACCATAACTTGTTGATTCTTCTAATTCTTGAATTTCTTGCTGAATTTTTGGTATGTAGTGAATTCTGCAGTTTATCATTGAAAAGAGACATGGAAAAATATAAGATTTGTGTCTTAATTTTTGGAATTCTTGTAGATAATTAGTGAAATTGTTGTTATAATGTCTGAATTTTGTGGTTCGAGCTTCCTTGTAGCTCTGCCTGATGATGTATTTGCAATTATATCGCGGTCTTTGTTACCAAAGGACTTGTGTAATCTTAGTTTATGCTGCAAGAGTCTGTGTGCACTTGTGGCCTCTGAAAAGTTTTGGCTTTCTCAATGTGATATAGTTGGAATTGTGTCTCATGGAGACCTTATTGAATGGAGGAAGGGTGTGTCCTCTTATAAGGCACTTTGCCGCTTCCTCATTAGTGTTAAGCCATTAATAGGTATATGGGTACACCAGAATCCCGAGTTGGGCAATGTAGTTTATGTCATGCCTGGTTTTGTTTCTGTTGTTGGGTGTCGAATAATACCACAAGAGCTTGGTCCATTAGGCATCGAGGACGGTCCCATTTTATGGGCACCGGTGTTTGAGATTATTGGTGATATTCATGGGTCTACTGCGTTTTTTCTACACGGAAGGGAGAAGGGATCCGACCACTTTTATCCTGGTTCGATGAAGGGAATTGAGAAGGATTGCAATGTGCTTCTGCTTGAGGTTAACCCTAAGCAACAAAATCATAAGAGCTTGGACCATTATTCAGAGAAGGAGATATCTAGGAATGTTTGTAGGTCAAATAGTGGATTGTCTATGTCACAGGGTTTGTTAGGTCAGAATGAGGCTTCAATGCCTTTCAGCAAGTTGGCTTTCAGTGACAGAAGAAAGTTGCTTGACATTGTGACCAACCAAGTTCGCCTAAACGTACCTGATTTGGTGAGTGGGCCACTATTTCCTCAGTTGAGGGATGATATGGAAAATCTTCAGAAAGATATTGTGCTTTTGTTGGAACGGAGATCGCTGCTTCTGCAAATGTATAAGTTTGGCAGAGATTACATTGATTGGAAGGAAGGTCCCGAACTGACTTCTGATCCCACTCAATTGGAATTGAGTGAGATCCGAAAGAGTTTTGATCGTTCAAGTGGTTGTCATGGTTCGCTCAATGGGGATCGTGGTCAGACACAGAGCACCAAGACAAGAACTCTTGGTGGGTATTTTAGGGATAGCCTTAGACAGATTTTAGGCAGGTCTAGTTCAATTAATGGTTGTCGTTCAACTTCAAAAAACTCTTCTTCAGGCAGTGAGAATAGGCATGCACAACTTCAAGAATTTCTCAAGTCAGGGGATACAATAGGGATGACATTACACGCCTCCAATTTGAAGTTATCTTCTTATCGAGCATGGCCAAATATGCATGACAGTCGATTTGCCCTTTACAAGTTGCCCATGCGGCCACCAAGAGCTGACCAAGAGTATGCTGGTTTGTGGGGAGGGACTTTTGGTTGGCCGCCTGGAAAGCCTACTGAAGACAAGCCTGGAAAAGCTCTGTTCTTTCTTTTGCTCTCTTATGAGGAGTCCCAAGGGCAACGAAGTCTCATTGCAACCAAAATATTGGAAGGCACTCACTATGTTCTGCATCCAAATGGCTCAGCGATGTTTATAGTGAATATTGACGAGCCTTCACTTGAGTCATTTCCTTGGGATACTGATGAAGATTCCCTTCCTGTGAATGTAAAACATGCTTATATGGGAGAGGGTATTGCTAATGGGTATGGCTTCAGATATCCTGGCGCAAAGCCTGGTTCTCTCTTTGTAACTCAAAATGATTTGCTTGCATTCATTTGGAAGGAGTCTAGGGCTGTCTTGACCTTGCAGAGACTTAACTTGCAAGAACTTTTGAAGAAAGGTGAACGAGTCCCTGCTTTGCCTCCAATAGCCAACTTTTCATATTTAACCAAGTCCTACTCAAATGTTTTTGCTGGCTTTGCAAACACTTCACCAAGGTTAGCTTTTTTTCAATGTCCTCTCTCTCTCTATCTCTTACTTTTCAAGGTTTTATTGAGGTATAAAGTATATTTTCTCTTTGCATATGCTCTTTGCTTTTTCTTTCATGCTTAAGTTCTTACAATTGTATTCAAAATTGAGTTTTATGTTAAAGTAATTCACAAATTGTAAACCTCTTTTCTTGGTTGTTTTTAGAGCTTAACATACTGTTGGGCCCTACCTAGAAGTATAAACTATTGGATCACGGTTTCTCTACATGGTGTACTCAAATCTTGAAAATCCCTCATTCTATTTATTTAACTAAATGGATCCACAACATCTATTAGTTAAGTTCCGCCTTGCACATGAGTGGGCATGCAGCATGCTAGAGCTAACTAATATTATTGGCCCTTATTTAGAAGTTACAGCTTTTGGGTTTGATGTTGTTCAACAGTGATTACTCTTGACACTAACATATTTCCAAACATATATCATGTGGACATTTTGGGGGAAAGACCTAAGACGATTATGTATTTATGTGATAGTGACAAAGACCTTACGGACAACTGAAAAAGATGAACCAAAGTCCTTACAGCTATAAAAGATGGCTAGGGTTTAATTGTTTGATTTTAAATCAACAATAAAGTTATTTTATAGGGAGAGAGGGAAGAGAAAGGATTTACTATTTATATGATTCAGATTCAGGGCCGAGGATCAACTTCATAGAGTCATTTCATATGTGTGCTCTAACTTCAAACACAACTTAATTATCAATTATTTTATTAACTTAATTCTCTCGCTGTATCTAAGAATTTATCACCCATTTTCACTCTAGCAATTATCTTGGCATGAATGTGATTTATCAACAATGACTTCAAAGTTGTCACCTTATATCATCATCATTGTTATATTAGTTAACTATTCAGTTCATTTCCAGAATGCCCAGAAACTGTTATCTATTTCCACAATATGCTTACATCATTTTTCATTAGGGTAATAATCAACGAGTGAAGTCTTGTGTAGTTTTTATAGATAAATATTTTTTATGTGGACATGTTTTATTTGTAATATAATTGAATCCAGGTTCTGTTTGTCTTGCTTTATAGGTATGACGTTAATGGTAAATTATAAGGTCAAAAGAGATTTTACTTGTTACATCTACTTTATGATGCAAACAGTTACTATATCTTTGGACTTTCAAATATCATAATCCATGTAAAATTAACTGCCATTTTAAACCGTGCTTATAATATAATATTATTAGTCAGCTCAAAATGTATTCTCCCATTTCTTTTCTTGGCCGCTTTTTTGTTGTTAAATTTGAGACCTAAAATTTGTTATATGCTTTGATTCGGTAGGCCAAATAAACTCTATAATTGCATAGAGAAGGGTTATTTATCTATTTTTCTTAAAATTTCTTAAGCGGCAGCTTTTGAACTTCAGAGAATAAAAAGAAAAACAAAGGAGAGGTAGGTCTGGGAAAGTCATTAATCTTGTTCTTGTGGCATTTAAAAACCATTATGTTCAGAACAAATATATATGCATCTAAAATGACCAAGGCTTGATACCTCAATCAGAATAATGGTGGTTCTTTTGGGTAATTAAACGGTAATGTAATCCTCTGTGAATATGTGATAGAGATATGGACTTTATACTCAATACAGTGAATATTAATTTTGCCGTGTTCTCATTTTTATGTACATGATACGAGTCTATTGGATGAATATACATGCATTTGATGTACCTAAACAAATGGAATACTAAAATTATTTTGAGCAAACCATCTAAAATTTGAGATTATTTTATCACTTAACCAAGCTGTAGTGATCCCCTTGAATCTGAGTTTGAGTTGTAGTTTATTGAACTTGAATTCTACCAGTTGGTTTCTGTCTGATTAATACATACTGTTGGTCTGAGTGGGATGTCACTTCTTTTTCTTTGAATTGCTTAATATATTATTATTAGACGCTTAATTGATGTCTATGTTCGTCTTTGACAGGCAAAACCATGTTTAGGACATTTACGGGGATTCAAATTACAGTACAAACATTTGATAACTGTTGCTCTCCTTTGAGTTCAATTTCTTATGTAAAGGTTATGCTTGTAGCTGCTGCTGACGGTTCAAGGTATCGAATGCCATTTCTTCCTCGCATAGGACATAAGATCCTTTCTCATAGGCACAATGGGATTTCATGTAATCTCCTTGTATTTGTATTTGATACAAGATTTCATTGAGATTTAGGCCCTTATGGTAATAAATGATTAAATTCTAGAAATAATTATTTGTTTTAAATGTATAGAAAAGCAGTGTGGTATTTAACTTGAAGCAAGAGAATAAATTTAGTGAAAGTTTCTCTACTCATTTGGATTAATGAATTCATAAACAGAATTTCTATCCGAATTTCAATTGTGTTTTGTATTACCCTCTCTCTCTCTCTCTCTCTCTTGAGATATACTTGGACTGTGTCGGCCCACTCACAGTACACCATATGGTACTGGTGTATATTGTGCGTGCATGTCATGTGATATGCTGTGAGAATCAAAGTTTTTCTCTATGTGGTTATGGGAGTCATGTTCTTGTCTATTATGTTGAATTATTGATGTGATGTAATGAAATATATATAGAAATTTTCGTTGCATATAGACCACTAAATTTACATGCTTTGACTCAAGTGTGTATGCATTTGTTGATATTTCTCCATAATCAGTGGCACACATGCAATGCACTGATGAAGTTATATTAGTGCGCACTGACCAAAACGAGACTGGTATATATATATACAGAAATTCTATTATCAGTTCGCATAAAAGTTATATCAGTTCCTTGTATGTGGGCCACTGGATTTAAATACTTTGATTGACAAGTGCATACAGCCAAGTCAAAGTATTTAAATCCAGTGACCCACATGCAAAGAGCTGATATAACTTTTGTCAGTTCGAACTGATAATAGAAAGACTATATATATATATATATGTTTTGAAAGTGCGTGTTACTTGCAATCTCAGCCACTAAAAGTGGTCTAATCTAATGGTCACAAAATTGTGACACAAATCTGTCGGTAAGTTGTGTAAGGTAGCGTTTGTTTTTTCATCTGAAGACTGAATGGGTCTAAAGTCAACTGAATTATGAAAATTAATTGAAATCTAAAATTCAAATGATATGCTTGTTTTTTATTTACGATGTCTGGATATCAATATCTGAAAACTAGTAACAAGACAATTATACCCTTGAACTATTAATAAATTTATGTATTTGTATTTAATATAATTCTATTGTTCAATTATTTATAATATTTTTAGTTTAAAATAATACTGTATTTGAAAGTTTCATCCAAAATGAAAGTATAAATTAATTATTTTTATGTAAGAAAATAAATAATGATTATTTTAACAATATAAAATAATTCAATTTTATTTTAAAAATTAAATAAATATTTAAATCAAATGAATTTAGATTACTAGATAAAATTTCCGAAAGAAAGAAATATGGAGAGGATCAACGTTTTCTTCATCCAGATAATAAATAATGATTATTTTAACAATATAAATAATTCATTTTTAATTTAAAAAAATAAATAAATATTTAAATCAATTGAATTTAGAATTCTAGAGAAAGTTTCCAAAAGGGAAAAAAAATCTGGAGAAAAACATCTTCTTCATCCAGAAGATTTATTAATAAAATAAGGTTGCAATTGTTATATTTTTCAAGGGCATTTTGGACTGAGGTGTTAATTAAAATACTTTTTCAGTTTTGCATTCTTCAGAGAAAAGTAGAGGTTTGTGACTTTGTTTTTTCATTTCATTTTTGGCTCATTTCAGAAGAGACTTAAAAAAAAACAAACACAATGTCTTAATGTGTCCTTTTTAGATCAATTTAGATGTAAGACATAAAAACAAACTGGCCCTAAGAGTATCATAATTGAAAGGGGGAATTGCACAAACATCCTTTGAAGTTTGATAAAATTACATGGCTATGGCAATTTTGGCCATATATATACAAACTTCCATTAACATTTGAAAATTATTGCACAAACATCCCCTACCGTTAGATGGATCTGTTAGTCAATGGTTAAAAGTGTAAAAAGTCTAAAATACCTTTTATTGTTATTTTAAATAAACTAAAAAATTAAAAAATAAGATAAAAAAATATATAAAAAATTATTTTAGAAAACATGAGTGTATCTTAAATCTGAAACCTAAAAAAAAATGCATCTTTACAATTAAAAAAAAATAGTTTTTAAAACAATTTAATAATAAATAAATTTTAAATTTATTTAAAATCAAGGGGGAATTGCACAATTTTTTATTTTTTTTAAGATGAATTTTTATTTCTAGATTCAAGATTTAAGATACATTCATGTTTTCTAAAAGTTTTTTTTAATATTTTTTTATCTTAATTTTAAATTTTATTAGTTTATTTAAAATAAAAATATAGAGTATTTTAGACTTCTTACATATTTGACCATTGACTAATGGATACATCTAACGGTAGGGGATGTTTGTGCAATATTTTTCAATTGTTGATGGAAGTTTGTATGTATATGGCCAAAACTGTCATATCCGTATAATTTTATCAAACTTCGAGGGATGTTTGTGCAATTCCCCCTAATTGAAAAATCTTGAGTTGGTCAATTGGTGGGTGGGTGGTTTAATTGCGTATAATTGTGAAATTCTTTTGAATTGAAAATTCGCAATGCTCGTACGATCATCATTACATATGATCAAGAATTGGCTAGTGCTTTAATTTGGTTATGCAATTTGAACTAGCACTAACAGCAGTTGAATTGCGTGGGATTATTCACCAATGAAAGAAACTAGAACACAACACAAGACAACAGGGAATGTAGTTAAAAATATCTATTAATTCAGGAATATGTATTTTTTTGAAAGCTTTCGGGGATGTAGTTAGGGAAATATGTAAATAAAGTAATAAATAAATAAAATACTAATAATGCAATTGAAGATAAGATGAAAAGAGATTTCCTCCATTTTCCTTTAATTAGGTATAAGAAAGTGAAATAGACCAATGTAATTAAGCCCAACCAAAATGAATGGTAAGATGATAGTGGTGTGCTTCTTTTTATCCTCGGTAGATCGAAACAGACCCATAACCTAAATAAAGAAAGAAGTCCACTGTGAACCAGGAGACGACTTTGGAAAAATAGATAACAAAAGTAAACGAGAATGATGAAATTAGGACCTTGAATATTAGATTTTATAAAAGGAGGGCAACAACCCCACCAAGCAAAGTTGCTGCTACAAATATACATGTTAAACAAATTAAAACAAAATAAATAAATTTTGGCTTGCTTTGATGATGATTCAATTAGTTTATGTCCTTTTGTTAATCTCTCAAGTAACTGCAAGAATTGAACTTCGACCAATTCTCCAACCTGGTCAGATAGATCAGAGTCCTCCTGGTAATTAATGTTATATAGCTATTTTCTTTTTCCATTTTCTTTTTTCTTTCTATTTCTGCTTGGGATATAGTTAAATAAAACATGAAGTAGTCTTAAAATCTTGGAATATCATAGAACACTGTGAGTTTTGATCTTATTATAAATTTCAGGTCCACCGCTGTCACCTGTTTACCCTAGTCGTCCACGTCCTGCTCACGGCTCATGAAAAAAAATCCTAAGAGGGGTTGCTTAAATTAATCATATAAGTACTTCTTTTGCTATTTAAATTAGCACTATCATCTAATATGGCTGAAATATTGCATTCCAAATTTTAAGAAAATTCGAGATCATACACCTGAAAACGCTTTTGTGTGATCTTATATATTGCTCCTTCAATCCTGGTGAGATTAATTAGTTCTTGTAGTTTCTTGCTCAGGAATATTGTAATGGGCATTTAGAGTATATCATGTAATCGGTGAATTCAGGATATGCATGAACTGGTATAATGAATAAAGAAATATTTATGAAGATTACTTTTTCATTCTTTCAAACGTATATAGTAAGGATATGAACCAAGTCTCCAACCACTATGGTCCAAGTCTTGGTTGTGTTGGAGTGTGAAGACTTCAAAGTCAATAGTCAAGTCTTGTTTTTTTTTTTTTTTTTTTTTTTAAAATTAAAAAGCAAGTTAAATTTGTTGGATTTGTTGAAGAATGATAATTGAAAGTCGACAAAGAAAGCATGATTGAAATTGATTGCTTCACGCTGTGTCTTTCACAGCATAGTATTAGAGCAATCGCCTATTGTGAGTAGCGCTGTGTGTTGCGCTGTGATTTTTGACAACAGTTTGGACAGCGGTCAGACATCAAAGCTTCATGCTGTGTGTAGCGCTGTGAATTTTTGCAACGGCTTTGAGAGCGGTGTTGTTACAGAGGTGTACGCTTTGAGGAGCGTTGTGAGAGTGCTGTGGCACCTAGAGCAGTCACGCACAAATCCATGTGCGATGAGATTTGCACAGTGAAGAAAGAGGAAAAAGTAATAGACTTCAAATAGGATTTGGCCAAACCCTAGTGCTCCCATATAAATATCACAATTATGTAAACCCTAATGTGTGTGAGAAAAATTGCTAGAGAGATAAAGAGCAAATTGTAGAGAGATTGAGAGATTGTAATCAACTCTGAAAGTAGTGGATTAAGTGCGGTGCGCTCCGTGGACGTAGGCAAATTGCTGAACCACGTAAAATCTTTGGTATCGTCTTTTTCTTCTTATTGCTTTCATATTATCTATGTGTGTTAAGATTTGTGTGTGCAATTTTTTCTTACAACAATTGGTATCAGAGCCCTAGGTTGGGCAGATTATTTTTCACACAAATCTAGGTTTTCTCGAAGTTAACGATTTTATCGCAGAGATGGGATCAGAGAAGGATTCTCACAAGATTGAGAAATTCGATGGGACGAATTTCAGTTTCTAGAAGATACAGATGGAGGATTATCTGTACCAGAAGAACTTGCATTGGCTGTTAAAAGAGAAGCCTGAGGGTATGACCGAAGTAGATTAGTCAAAGAAGCGGAAGCCGAAAAACATGGATGAAGAGGATCTCGAACTTTTGGATAGGAAAGTATTGAGAGCAATTCGTCTCAGTTTGACGAAGTAGGTCGCTTTTAACGTAAAGGATCAGCTAACTGCCAGATATTTGATGAAGACTTTATCAAACCTGTATGAACAGCTTTCTACGATAAGAAAGATCCATTTTGTCAAGAAGCTATCAAATTTAAAGATGACAGAAGGTCAGGGTTTTAGAGAATATCTAAATCAGTTCAATGAAGTGAAGGATGGGTTAACTTCTGTGTCTACGAGTTTTGATGAAGAATTCTTGGTGGTGTTTATGCTCACCTAATTGCCAGAAAGTTGAAAAATGACATGTAAGTCAATTGCTAACTCGTTCGGGAAGGAGAAATTGAACTTTTCACAGGTTGTGAACATGATCATGACCAATGAGATTAGGTTGTGTGAAGAGGGATTTGGAGCGTCTACATCTTCAACACTAAATATGGAAGGTAGAGAAAGCAGAAATAGAAATCGGAACACGAATCAACGGGGAAGATCAAAGTCAAGAGGTAAGTCTAAATCCAGGTATCAGGTCAATCATTTGGGAAATCAGCAACGAAACAAGAAAGATGTAGAGTGCTGGAACTGTGGTAAGAAAGACCATTTCTCGTATGAGTGTAGATCTGAGAAGAAAGATAAAGGCAAGGGCAATACGAACAGTGTGTCAGAGGAGTCAGATGACTACCTCATCTACTTGTTGGAAAGTAAGACGAAGTCTTGGGTTTTGGATTCAAGAGCGTTTTTCCATGCCATACCTCACATGGAGTTATTTGAGAACTACGTCTCCGAAAATTTGGGTAAGGTGTATCTTAGTGATGATTAAGCATGCAACATTACCAAGAAGGGAGATGTGAAGATTCAGCTGAAAGGGATAGTTTGGAAACTCAACAATGTGAGGCACATACCAGATTTGAGGAAGAATTTAATCTCCATTGGGCAACTAGCGTCAGAGGGTTACCTGACGACTTTCACAAATGATAAGTGGAAGATTTCGAAGGGTATTATGACAATCGCCCGAGGAAATAAGAATGGGTCGCTTTACACAACCACGGATGGTTGTGGTTTAATCGCTATGGCGGAAGGTAAAGATGATCCGAACTTGTGGCACTAGAGGTTTAGGCATATGAGTAGTTAGAGGCTGAAGTGTCTACATTCGAAAGGTAAGTTACCAGATTTGAAGAGTGTTGAGGTTGATTTCCGTGAGAGCTGCGTGTTGGGAAAACAGAAGCGAGTGAACTTCAAGAAGACCGGAAGGGTATCGACAAAGGAGAAGCTGGAACTAGTGCACACCGATGTTTGGGGTCTAGCTTCAGTCTCCTCAACCGGAGGTAAACAATATTTCGTCATATTCATTGATGACCATTCTAGAAAGGTATGAGTTTGTTTTCTAAAACACAAGTCTGAGGTGTTTGACGCTTTCAAGAGATGGAAAGCTAGGGTTGAGAACGAGACAGGGTTAAAGATCAAAAAGCTGTATTCAGACAATGGTGGAGAGTATGAAGACAATGAGTTCAAAAGGTTTTACTACCTGAGCGAATAAAGCTCAGTAGAACGGTTCCTGGAACCCCACAGCAGAATAGGATAGTAGAACGGATGAACAAGGCATTGATTGAGAGAGTCAGAAGCATGAAGTTACATTCTGGGTTGCCAAAACATTTCTGGGCGGAAGCAATCAATATAGAAGCATATTTGATCAACAGAGGACTATCAAAGCCTTTAGACCTCGCTATACCAGAGGAGATCTGGACTGGGAAAGAGGTAAAACTTTCTCATCTTAAAGTGTTTATGTGTGTTTCTTATGTACATATAGGTGATCATGCGATGAGTAAGCTAGACACCAAGTCAGTGAAGTGTACTTTGGTAGGCTATAGAGAAGATGAATTTGGTTACAAGCTGTGGGATGACCAAAACCGTAAGATGATCAGAAGTAGAGATGTTGTCTTCAATGAAAAGGTTATGTACAAAGATAGAAACACACATTTGTCTGAGCTGGAAGAGCCAGAGTACTTTGGGCCAAATGATGTGTCAGATAACAAGATCGTGGAACTAGTTAATCAGAATGATGAAGAACAAGGTGTGCTGCTCCAGGTTATAGATCTTATCTCACATAGAGTCGTTCTAGCGACACATGCTTATAGTGCAATGAGAAGATCAACTCGAACTCCTATACCAAATAGAAAGTACTTGTAATACATGTTGTTGATAGATGCAGGGGAACTTGAGTGCTATGACGAGGCATATCAGGGAAAAGATGCGAGCAAGTGGGAGCTTACAATGAAGGATGAGATGAAGTCATTGATTTCTAATCAAACTTGGGAGTTAGCCAAGTTACCTGAAGGAAAGAAAGTCCTACAAAATAAGTGGGTGTTTTGGATCAAAGAGGAACATGATGGTTCTAAGAGATACATGGCACGACTAGTGGTCAAAGGCTTCCAACAAATAGAAGGTATTGACTACTCTGAAATATTTTCTCCTGTTGTTAAACTAACTACGATCCGGTTAGTATTAAGCATTGTCGCAACGAAAGGGTTATATTTGAAGCAATTAGATATGAAGACTGCCTTTCTTCATGGTGATTTGGAGGAAGAAATATACATGAAGCAACCAGAGGGGTTTGCGGAAGATGGCAAGGAAGAGTTGGTATGTAGGTTGACAAAGAGCTTGTATGGTTTAAAACAAGCTCCCCGACAGTGGTACAAGAAGTTTGATGGGTTTATGCAAGGCAATGGATATTTTAAATGCAGTACTGACCACTGCTACTATTTCAAAAAGGTTAAGTCAAGTTTTATTATCTTGCTACTTTATGTTGATGACATGTTAGTAGTTGGTGCAGATTTAGAAGAGATTAACAATTTGAAGAAGCAACTCTCGAGTGAGTTCGAGATGAAGGATTTAAGTGCAGCAAAACAGATTCTTGGAATGAGAATTAGCAGAGACGAACAGGAAGGTACATTGAAGCTTTCTTAAGTAGAGTACGTTCGGAAGGTGTTATAGAGATTCAGCATGAATGATGTGAAATCGGTGAGAACACCTTTGGCTAGTCATTTCAGGTTGTCCAAGGATCAGAGTCCGAAGACAGAAGAGGAGAAGGACTTCATGGCTAGAGTTCCTTATGCTTCAGCCATTGGAAGTCTAATGTATGCCATGACTTGCACAAGACCAGATATTTCCTATGCAGTAGGAGTTGTGAGCCGTTACATGTCCAATCCAGGTAAGCCTCACTGAGATGTTGTGAAGTGGATCCTAAGATACATGCGGGGTACGACAGAGAGATGTCTAACCTTCAGAAGAGATGAACTCAAGTTGGAAGGTTATGTGGATTCAGATTTTACTGGGGAGGTGGATCACAGAAGAAGTACCACCGGATATGTGTTCACAATGCCTAGTACCGCGATTAGTTGGATGTCTCAGTTGCAGAAGATAGTGACAATCTCTACAATTGAAGCAGAGTATGTGGCTGTGATAGAATCAAGTAAGGAGTTGATATGGTTATAAAGTTTGTTAACTGAGTTGGGATTCGATCAAGTGATGAATGTGTTGCACAGTGACAGTCAAAGTGCAATACACTTGGCCAAGAATTCGGCGTTCCATTATAGGACCAAGCATATAGACCTGCGCTACCACTTCATTCGATCGTTAATCGAAGAAGGAGTGTTGAAATTAGTGAAGATTGCAGGAGCTAAGAATCCGGTTGACATGTTAACCAAGCCAGTCACTACTGAGAAATTGGAGCCATGCGTAGCTTCAGTGGGTCTTCAAGAGTGAAGACATGGGGGATGAGCGCACCGTTATTTATCTACTAAGTCATCGAGGAAGGATGGAGAACGTCTATTGAGTTTCAGTCTTCAAGTGGGAGATTGTTGGAGTGTGAAGACTTCAAAGTCAACAAAAAAATGAAAAAGCAAAGTCAAGTCTTTTTTTTTTTTTTTTTTTTTTTTTTTTTTTGTGAAATTAAAAAGCAAGTTAAATTTGTTGGATTTGTTGAAGAATGATAATTGAAAGTCAACAAAGAAAGCATGATTGAAATTGATTGCTTCACGCTATGTAATACACAGCGGTGTGAAGATTTGCTTCACGCTATGTCTTTCACAGTGTAGTATGAGAGCGGTCGCCTATTGTGAGTAGCATTGTGTGTTGTGCTATGATTTTTGACAGCGGTTTGGACAGCGGTCAGACATCAGAGCTTCACACTGTGTGTTACGCTCTGAATTTCTGCAGCGGCTTTGAGAGAGGTGTTGTCACAGAGGTGTACGCATTGAGGAGCGATGTGGCACCTAGAGCGGTCTCGCACAAATCCACGTGCGATGAGATTTGCACAGTGAAGAAAGAGGAAAAAGTAATAGACTCCAAATAGGATTTGGCCAAACCCTAGTGCTCCCATATAAATATCACCATTATGTAAACCCTAATGTGTGTGAGAAAAATTGCTAGAGATAGAGAGCAAATTGTAGAGAGACTGAGAGAGAGACAAAGAGATTGTAATCAACTCTGAAAGTAATGGATTGAGTGCGGTGCGCTCCGTGGACGTAGGTAAATTGCTGAACCACGTAAAATCTTTGGTGTTGTCTTTTTCTTCTTATTGCTTTCATATTATCTGTGTGTGTTAAGATTTGTGTGTGCGATTTTTTCTTACAACAGGTTGTGTATATAAAGTCTCACTTTTGCTCATTAAAGTTCAAAATGTGGGGAGATTTAGGTTCTGGCAAACTACTTATCACTTTACTTTTGCTTATTAAAATTTAAAGTGTGGGGAGATCCAAGTTCCGGCAAACCCTTATCTGATTAGTGTCAAAAAAAATTTATTTATAAAAAAAATGATATGATATATGATATTACTTGAATGAATTGTATCCTGAGCAACTTCTTGATTAAAATGGGTTTATTGTCATGATAACGATGTTCATGAACGAGCCTATAACGAACAAGAAATGTTGGTCAGACCCATATCTTCAAATGATCAATTTCAGGTGTGATACGTTATAGCCAGTAATTTGGAAATGAGTGGCGATAATGACACCCTTCAAAAACTGTGTTTGCACTCCTTTCGTAATCACACCCATCAAAATTTTTAAAAATCTCTAATTTGTAAATAAACTCCACTTAAAACCAAAAATACAATTTCTTTAATTATATTGTATTGTATTTTTGTAAGTACATACCACCTATGATTATTATTATGTTATTTAATCAACTTTATTATTATTTCAAATTTTGTTGTTACCTATAATTCTCTTGCTATTATTTCTCTTTCCTATTTCTTTTCTCTTCTTGGTTTTTTCAAAATCAAACTCCATTTTTTTGTTAAAAATCCATTTTAAGATATTTTTTTATTGGAGAACCACTCTCTATTTTATAGAGTTATAGGGATGTAAGATTTGTGTCATATCCCAAGTGATGTGGAAGTAGATATGTGTTAAATGATAATTCAAAAAAAAATAAAAAAAATAGGTGTTTGATGAAATTGAAGAACATCTAATATTTTTTTGACAAGAAAAAACATATAATATTGATAAATAAATAAAAAATCTAAAGTGTGCTTAAAATAAATAAAAAATATAGATAATTTAAAAGTCTGTTTATATACATAATGATTTTGTTCTTCTAATAAAATTTAATTTAAAACTTTACTTTTTCACAACCAAATTTGTCTCATGATTTTGATTCATTTTCCATACTTAGCAATCAATTTGTATTTCCTTAAAAGAGATTGAAAATATATTTAAAAGAGAATCTAGGGTTTATTAAAATGGAAAGAGTTTTTATAACATATGTTAATATCAAACCCTTAATAGGAAAAAAATAATTATAAAAGATTAAAATATGAAACTAATTAATAATTATTGGTGGGTGTGCTAACAAACAATTAGTCATCTTAGTAATTTTACTCAAGGGTATTATTGAATTTTTAAAAACATACTAATTTAGGATGTATATACGGTTTTTAAGGTGTGCAAATATCGTCACTCTTTGGAGATAAAAGAAAAAAAGTCACTAAAGCTAAAGCTAAACTAAACAAAGTTGAGAATTGAGATGTTCTTATTAAATGTCAAGTTACAGATGAAATTAATAAAACAATTTTATCATATTAATATAGTATCATTAGTGCAATTTGAGACTTTATAGTATAAAATAATAAAATATAGATGGCTAGTGAGTAGTGATTGTTGGCGCCAAGATGGATTTTCTTTTATCATATTAATATAGGTGGAAATTGCCAAAACTGACCCATCTACTTATGGGATTTTCTTTTTTAACCACATCCATACTTTTAATTGTTTTTAACCATCTTTTTGAGCAATTACTGGAATGCCCCCATATAAAAACATCCCAATCAGCTCTCTCTCTCTCTTTTTCTCTTTTTTTCTTTCTCTCTCCTCTGCTCTCTCTCCCGATCTACCTCTCTCTCTCTCCCCGATCTCCCTCTCTCTCGCCGATCTCTCTCTCGCCGGCGTGGGTTGACGGTCGCCGAGCTCCGGCATGCGTCTGGGCGACGTCCGGACGGGATGGCGACGCTGGTTCGCCGATCCCTCGCTCACTGTTGGTTCGTCGCACGAACCACGTGCGACCAGGCGTCGTCGGCGGCTGGTTCGTCCGCCGCTGGTTCCAACGTGCAGCCGGCGATCGCGAAGCACACCGAGCCGCCGGACGTGGTTCGTGCAGGTCGCTGGCGAATTGATCTGAACCCTAAACCTAAATTGAATTTGGGGAAGAAGAAGAGGAAGAAGAAAGAGGAAAAAAAAAAAAAAAAACTTATCCTAATTTCAATTTAGCCCAGATTTCAAGTTTGAATATTTCTATTTTAGGCATGATTTCAAGTTTGAATATTTCCATTTAGGCATTATTTCAAGTTTGTGTATTTCAATTTAGTCGTGATTTCAAGTTTGTTTCGAGGTTTAAAGAACACTATTTTCAGGGGTACTCTGGTAATTCATGGTACTAAATTGAATTTTTTTTAAAAAAGTGGTTATTAACAATTAAAAATTCAAAAGTGGTTAAAAACAAAAGTATGATAAGTGTTATGGCTACTTATGAATTTCTCTCATAGTATAGACTCCATTTTCAAAAAGAAGAAAAAAAAAACACAAAAGTCCTTGTCTATTTAAGCATAATTAAAAAAGAAGAATTGCAAAAACTCCTAAAGTTTGATCTTTTTTTTTTCTTTTCAAAATAATATTTTAGTTTTAGATTCAAATAAAAATTAAAGAGAACATATCAAGTGTTATAGAATAATGGATTAGTCACCCTTGTCAGGGACGGAGGCAGAAATAGTTTTCAGATTGGGTGTCGTAAAATAATGAGTTATATAATGTATTTTAGAGGATACGTTAAAAAAAAAAAATTAATATAAAAAAATACCGTTAATGTGTATTCATTTGATAATTGACACATTAGTAGTTGGAATACAAGTTGATTTGTATAGTTAGAATGTCTAAAATTACTCTAAATATAATATAGAAAAACCTTATGGCCCTTTATTCATGATTTAATAATAGTGTTTAGGAGTTAGAAAACTAACTAAAATTTAAATTGTGCTCAAAGTATTTTTCTAACATCTAAAAACTATTTTAATTTTTAAAAATTATAAAAGTATGTTTGATAAAATATCATAATAGTTAAACATAAATATATTTATATATGTATGTTTTTGAAATATTATAATAATTCAAGGTTTGGAGAAGGGAAAAGATTTGAACCCACAACCTCGTTATGAGGGTTTGTGTGAGGGGTATATCATAGAGCCAACTTCATCTTGTTTAATATATGAATATGTTTGGTTGACAAGTTTTAATTATACAAATTAACACATTGATTATTTAAAAATAAATATTATATCAAAAGTATAAGAGAAAATTGCAACCAACCTCCTAGAGGTTTGCTCTTAAGCAACCAGAAACAACTTTTCCATTTATTGACAATCGCTTCCCCTTCATTAACTCCAAGCATTGACCGTTAGTTTAAGTGCATTTCGGTACTTTCAGAAATAAGTATGATTAGTGGACTATACACATCACATCAGTAGTGTACATTTAATTACATATAATAAAATAATAATTTTTGATTTTATTTTATTTTAAATCAAATGTTTTTCTTAAAAAAAAAAAAAAAAAAAACTGACCTCTTCCCAAAAAATAAATAATTGTAAAAAAAAACTTTGAATGGAGGAAATCAACTGGAGATCTGCTCTAGTGAAATCTCAATCACTATATCTCCTCCAAAATGGAGATGTTGAGGCGGTGGTGGGTGCGGCGCTAGTAGTTTGGTTTGATAAGCATTTCGGCAGTGGGGGTAGCAACGGTGGATACATACCAGCCACTGTCAGAGAAAGCAACAAGGCTAGAATAACACAGATGGATGACGATGAAGTGGATGATAAAGCTGATGATTTTTTTTTTTTTGGTTTACACCATCCGATTTCCGGGTGGGACGGATCCACC
This sequence comes from Acer yangbiense, assembly GCA_008009225.1. Lineage (NCBI taxonomy): Eukaryota > Viridiplantae > Streptophyta > Magnoliopsida > Sapindales > Sapindaceae > Acer > Acer yangbiense. Next base: position 14,801,382 of record CM017766.1, on the reverse strand, counting down.
ATACGATGCAATCAGCCCAGACCACACCCCGACTAATCCGGCCTCGCACCGGGTCGGCCCACTAAGGGGTAAAGTGCTCCCAATATGTGTAGCTCCGTTCACAAGGGGAGTTGAACTCACAACCTTGCTTAAGGGATGAGAGCGCCGAACCACTCACACCAACACATGATTGGTAAAGCTGATGATTTCATCAACAAGTTCAAGCAACAGCACAAGTTGCAAAGGATTGATTCCATTTTAAGGTACAAGGAAACCGTCAATAGGACCGGTGGAAATAAAAAGTAGGTTGTTTTTTTTTATTCAATTTTAATTATTATTTTTTTGTTGATTTCTGTTAATTCAACTTTAGATTCTAGAATTTATCAAAACTTGAAAAATATTTTTATTCATAAAAAAATTTCATTCATTCATCCATATCCAGACTTACCCACCTACGATAAGGTCTATTTTTATAATTTCTTTTCTTATTCCATAAGTCAAAGTAAATGCTGACAAGTGACAACTGACTTAAGGGTAATTGAGTCATTTTACAAATTTGACATGGTTAATGTTTGGAGTTAACTGATGTTGACTAATTGGAGGGGAGACGAATGTCAATAAATGGAAAAGTTGTTTCTAATTGTCTAAGAGCAAACCTCAGGGAGGTTGGTTGCAATTTGCTCAAAGTATAATATTTTATTAGGGTGAGTGAGATAAGTAAGATTGTAATAGAGACCAAATTATTTGAACGAGAAAATAATATTAGTTGAGATACAACATATATGTTATGATATGATTTTCATTTATATTTAAGATACATCGAAAGAAATACTAAGTCTAGAATCAAACATATTACTTATGTGATTTGATGGAAAAAAATACCAGATGTCTCATTTATAGAAAAATTAGAAATATGAAAAATGAAAAAGGTGTAAAAACACAAAAAACCTGAAAATTAAGGATATTATAAGAAATAAGGTAGAGGCAAACTTGTAAATTTTCTAAACTTCAGGGGGAAGCCTACAAATAAGATAGCAAAGCATGCATCATGCATAAGTGCACAACTTAAATGGTGGCAATATAAGAATGAATTCTGTTGTAAATATGATGAGATTTTTTTTTTTTTTTAAATTTTTTTAATTTTTTGACAATATCTATTAATCTGGAACCAGGCATTTTTTTAAAAACTTTCGCTATTGGTAGGATTTGAGCCGCTGACCTGGGAGTCATTTATCCAAGCCCCCCAAATTTGTCTATCTACCAGCTGAACTACGCCTATGTTAGCTATATGATGAGAAATTGAGAAGCAATAAAAAGGCAGACAAAGGTCGGTTATTACTTATTATATATTCTCACCATCTATCGGTTATTATATATTCTCCCCCATCTATGAGTTTATCAATTGATTTACTTTTGGTTTTACAACATCAAGAGGTTTTTCTTAATTTTTTGTTTTCTTTTTATATATTTCTAAATAATTTTAATATGTTTTTAACTTCTTTTTAGAAAGTTTCTTTTAACAATCCAATTTTTTATTTTTACACTTTTTTTCTAAAGACACTTCTTTCTCAAAATTTAAATTTTAAAAAATTCTAAAGACATTATTTTTGTTCCAAGATTATCCTTTTTATCTTTTGGCACTCATCAAAAGACACTCCATTTAAAAAATAAATTTCTAAAGATACTCCATTTTATTTTAATAAAAGTTAAAACGAATCATCGTAGCCTTTGAATTCATTCGGGGAGTAAACTTTTTTGAATTAAATTATTAAAAAAAGAAATGATATCTCCTAAATTATTAGATTAAATATTACTTATTAAACACTCTCCCCTAAATTTTTAATTACCATATTAAACTCTCGCCCCTCCAATACATATCTCTAATTTTTTATCTCCATTATTTCTCAAGTAAGACTAACAGTTAAGAAAAAAAAAAAAACCTTACGAATAAACTTGATTTTTAGGAACCATATATATATTTAAAAAAAAAAAACTCAAAAAACAAGTACCCTATTTTTCAAAAAAAAAAAAAAATCGAAATATGAATATGTTTTTTGTTACTTTTGTAGGAATGTGATTGTCTAGAGAACTTTAATTTTTTTATTAGTCTTAGAAATTATGAGTTTAATTGAATATAGTTGCAACAAATCAAGTTTTCATATATCTATTTTGATTAAACAAGGTATTTGTATTGACTTTTTAATATATATACACACACACATATTATTGCTAGTAAAAAACCAAAATATTCATATATTTTTTTTCTTTAACTATTAATCATAGATTGATCAAAAAAGTATGGAGATATGATTTTTTTTATAAAAAAAAAATGGAGAGAGAGGGAGAGAGAGTAATTAGGAGAGAGTGTTTTATATGGTAATAACAGATTTATGAGAGAGAGTTTAATACATAATATTTAATATAATGATTTAGGAGAGATAATTTCTTCTTTTAATAATTTAATTAGTTTGAAGTGCCTTTAGAATTTTTTTGTCTTGTTTAGTAATCTTAATTCAGGTTAAAATTGTCATTAATAAAAAAATTTAAATTAGAGTGTAAATAGATAATTTGTGGATAGTAAGGAGAAGCTCTCTTATTTTTATTGTTTTCTTTTATTTCAAAAATAAAATAGCCAAATTCCCCTTTGACCGTTAAATACTAATATATTTCACTTAACAACATAGCATGTTTGTGCAATTAAAGCAAAAAGTTCTTTTTGAAAAACCTCAGGGTAAGTTTGTACAATTTACTCTATTCTATATGACTATATGTATAAAATGAAACCAATAAGATTGATAGTGTGCAGCGGAGGAAAGGTCTTCTAATAAAATATATTTTTTAGAGTATATTAATGTCGGTGTGTTATTGGAATTTGTCTCTATCACGAATAGGGATGGCAATGGGGCGGGTCAAGGCGAGTCAAAGCCGCCCCAAACCTGAAACCCGGTTTTCAACGGTAACCCCAGACCTGACCCGTGACCCGAACGGGTTTTCAATTTTTGCCCCAAACCCGATCCATTTGGGTCAAGGGTGCCCCAAACCCGACCCGAATGACCCGATTCATTTACGTAAATTTAAATTTAATATAACATGATAACTAAGCTTAATAAACATTAAATTCATCTATAAAGTACAAATATAAATCCCAAAATGACTTGAACAAAAATATAAAATACATACAACATTTTCGGTATCAATAAAATCCATTCAACATCTTCACTAAAATAGTTTAAACATAAAAAATTCAAATTGTTTTCTTTGCGGCCAACATAGGGTTTCCTTCTTTCTTTTCCTTTTATATTTAAAATGAGTAAATATATATACAACCGGGGTCGCGGCACCGTAGAAGAAAAAAGAGAAAAAACACGTGGGCCCTATGTATTTATTACGCGGGTCCCACGTGTTTTATTTTTATTTTTTTCTTCTACGGGGCCATGGCGGTGCCGCAACCTCGGTTGTATGTAGCAAAGCCCATTTAAAATATATATATATTTTAAATAAATAAATAAATATATATATATATATTCCAGGTCAAATGGGGCGGGTCGGGTCAAAAGGGACCGTCCCATACCCGATCCGGTAACTCGACCGGGTCAAGGAATGTGCCCCAAACCCGCCCCGTTACCCGTTTTTACTATCCCAAACGGATCGAGGCCCTGCGGGTTTGGGGCGGGTCGGGGATTTTTGCCGTCCCTAATCACGAACAACTCAATACTATAAGTCTATAATGGTCCGGACTCAATATATAAAAGTCTGAATTCGAAGTGGACTCTAAGATTACTGTATGGCCCAATTCGGTTTGAAATCGAAAATTCAACATACCTAAAGTACTTTGTGCAATTTGCCCTATTTAATATGTATAAAATAAAACAGGATCAATAGTGGAGGAAAGGTCCTCTAATAAAATATATTTTTAGAGTATAAATTTGTCTCTATTACAATTTTACAATAGTTTTTTTTTTTTTTTTTTTTCTTTTTTTTTTTGAAATTACAACAACTAGATTACAACAGTTGGATAACAGCAACTGAAACTGGATTACAACAATAGCCGGGAACCTGCGAGGATAGAGACGCTGACGAGCACTGCCCGAAGAGCAGCTCCCACAGATAGGGAGAGAGATACCCACTCGAAAGTAGGACAACTACCCATCTGAAGGTGGGACCACATCCACACAACATGTGGACCAAGGACAATTTTACAATAGCTACTCTTATGATATAAAACTAAAGGTGTTAAAAGGACCGGATTAGTCCAGCTTGACTTGGTCCAACTCGGTATATAAAGTATAAACTATAGATGGCCAAAACATAGTCCGGACTCCATATATAAAAATAAGAATTCAAAGTGGATTCGAGATTACTGTGCATATCGAGTTCGGCTTAAAATGGAAAATTCAACATACCTTAGGGTAAGTTTGTACAATTTGTCTTATTTTATATGTATAAAATAAAAACAATAATATTAATAGCGAAGGAAATATATTTTTTATAGCATATCAAAGCCGGTTTGTTGTTGGAATACTAGACGTGTCAAAAGAGCCAAACAAGTCCAGGTTACTATAGAGGGCCAAAACTTGGTCCGGACGCCGGATTCAATATATAAAAGTTTGAATTCTAAATGGTTTTTTTTTTTTTTTTTTTTTTTTTTTGGGGGGGGGGGGGGGGGGGGGGGGGGGGGGGGTGGATTTTGTGATTTTATTTTGTTTGTCTAAGGATTGAATAGTCATGAATTTTCGTGAAACCTGAATTATATATATATATATATATTTTTTTTTTCTTACCTTTAAATATAATGTTAACTTTTTATTTTCAGCTGTTTTGGTGTAATTTTAAGTTGTTTGACCACTTGAAAAAGCAAACAAAAACAATTTAATAGATATAATTCAGACCGTTAAGTGTTAAGTGAAAAAAAAATAAAAAATCTTTAAGATTACTGTGTACGTTGAGTTCGGTTTGAAATCGGAAATTCAACATGCATACCACAACAACCCTCCTTTCTCGTCTATTTTTTTTTTTATTACATAATTCAGTTGAGAGTATAATATTAAAAGTTAAATCACTTGAACCATTTAATTTTTAAGTGAGAAAATCTCAAATAAAAAACAAACAAATGAACTTGTTAATTAAAGTAGGGTCTTCTAAGACTTGAGAAAAAAAAAAAAAAAACCCTCATAAATTATATGAAATTTGTTTTTAGATACATACAAAGTTTTAGCCGTTAATAATATCAAGGTAATAAAACAATTTCAATCCATAACCATAAATTATAAAAATACTTATCCGGCTTTTTTTTTAATTATTATATAAAAAAAAAATTTACATTTTTAGGGTTTATTTTTTATTTTATCAAAAAAGAAAAAAGGAAAAAGAAAAAACTAAGATTTGCAATTTATGAGTAAGACAAAGAGTACAACCTACTAACCAAGATGAAAGTATGAAACTAAAGAGTGGGTGTGTGTTAATGAATAAAAACCAGAAACTTTGATTTGGAATATAATTATGACAAACCTTAGGTGCATCCAACATAATTTCTACATCTACTGATTTAAATACTGAAACTGTGTATGCTCTGAGCTGATTGCTCAAAAAACAAACAATGTCAACGCCGAGAGCTATCATCTCTCTATGGATTCTGCTCCTACTCTCGTTATCGCCACCGACTCTCCAATCTAATCCCACCGTATGCATTATCGGCACCGGAATCGGCGGCTCATCGGTGGCCCATTTCCTCCGCCAATACTCTCCTGACCCTAACCGGATCCTTATGTTCGAGCGTAACGGCGTCGTGGGAGGCCGCATGGCTACCGTCACCATATCCGGCGAGACCTTCGAAGCCGGTGCGTCAATTCTCCATCCGAAGAACTACCACGTGCTGAATTACACCAAGCTTCTGACTCTGAAGAGGAGAGAGCCGTCTTCGTCGGATTCGTTTGGGATTTGGAACGGGAAAAAGTTTGTGTTGAAGACGATTAGTGCTAGGTCGTGGAAGGTACCGATTGTGGAGAAGATGGTGTCGTTGGTGAATTCGGTCTACTTGTTTGTGAGATACGGGTTTTCGCTTTTGAAGATGCAGACATTTGTTGACGATACTGTTGAGAGGTTTTTGAATTACTACCAAGCCGTTGAAGGAAGACCTGTTTTTGAGAGTGTTGATGAGATGCTCGAGTGGGCTGGTTTGTTTAATCTCACTACGCGGACTTTGGAGGATCAGTTGATTGATGTCAAGATTTCTCCTTTGTTGATGCAGGAGCTTATCACTGTAACATTTCTACTTTATTTTTTTTGCTTCTTTTGCTTTTTTCTAAAATGTTTCTGTTTTATTGGTTGCACTTCTTTGGACCTTTAGTTTAACAAGGAGTGAAAAAAAATGTTAAAATGGATTGGTTATAGGTGAAGTGAAAACAGCAGGTATAGTAGTTTAGAGATAGTAACACTAGTCGAAACTCGAAAAGGTAGAGTGAGGAGGTTATAAAGAACTCGGGCAATATAGTAGAGTAAAAACACCTTAAATTAGAGTACCTTTAAGTGATAGTTGAGATATGGAAGCTCTAATGCCAGAAATAGTGATCTATTGATTTTGGTAAAAGGCATCATGTTGCAGTCTAACTTCTGCAATTTACAGTTTTTGAGGATTCAGCTTTTGAAGTCGGAAATGAAACCTAAAACTTTTTAGATGTAGCTCAAGGGGGTGGCCGATGAGAATTTGTTTCTGATTACAGGGTTTTATAAAATTGGCACCATTTCCCATACATTAAGTTAATTGGGAGTAGGAGACTAGGCGTGTAGCGCATAACAGGGTAATTGGACTTTCAGCTAGTGTAATTTATTTATGAAAGCCTTTCTTGGAAATAAATTGGAAATATACGTGTTGCTGCTATCCCTGATGAAAGATGGTTAAATTGTCTTTCTTATGAAGCTAATCAACGTATCAAACATTTTAAAGTTGCATCTTGATGCACATGAATCTAATCTCCCTCATAGAATTATGAAGTTCCTATCATGGCAACCAACTTTATTGCCACTAGGATACATAACTATTTCCTTAGAGTCTGCAAGGATTTCAAGGTGTTGGAATATGTGAAAGCAATGTATTTTAGGAATTATTATGCCATTTTTTTTAATAGAATTAACATTTGAATTTGCTTGCACAGCTTATAGAAATATTGCTACCCTGTCCCTTGTTGGGGCTATATAGAACTTCCTATCTATAGTTGCCTTTCCTGTGCAATTGTTACTTTTTTATAACAAAAGAGATGTTGCTAGTGAGTTAAGCTAATGAACTCAGAATGGTTGATTTTGATGAATCAGCTTTTGTCATACACAGTGTTTAAGATACAGGCTAGGCTTTGTCACAAATGGAGATAATAAATCTTGTTTCTAGTTTTACATATGGTTTTGAAGTGCTTTGATACCTGTTTTAAACATCAAAATTTGAAATTCTTGTAAAGTAGCCTTTTGTAGACTACTTTAGAGTTTCAAAATTGGCGTGGTGTAATTTACTTTACAGTTATAAAGTTGGTTAGTGAACAACAGACAGTTGTACAGATCTAAAAGCAGGGTAAACTGTTTTGTGCTTCTTTGAAGCAATTTGGGCTAAACCAAAGACATATAGAACCCTCATGAGATAGTGCAATGCTAACAACAGTTTAGGTTTTCCAGTACCCTTGAGTGTCGTGCAACCATTAGTACACATGGGTATATGTGGACTGCCACCAGAGCTGCACTTTGCGTGCAAAATACATGGATTGGCCTATTGTAACATGTGGAATATTGGTGTTTGGGTGTTGAACTCTTGTGACTGTCTTTAGCATTCTCCTTAATGAGTAATTTATATTAGGAGATATTTATCTGCATTTGACTAGTGAAATTTGTAAGAGAAATTATCCTCAACTAGTAAATGATCAAGCTTATACGCACTCACTTTGTATGAGGAATTACATGGACCGAATCTCACATAGATAATACCCCTAAGGTGTTGTACCACGGGTCTTGAATCAACTCTTTCCTTTTTGGTGGGAGGCTATGTGATGCAGCGCTAAAGGCTTAGCGAAAAAGGTTCAAGACCTGTTAAGTTTAGGAATTCCTAGGAATTGGAATTTTTATAAAATATTTGATGATTATGTAAACAGTAAACCCTTGAAAAATTGCAACAAATTATTAACTCAACACTAAGCAAATTTCCATTAAGGGCGATTTCCAACAAATTACACTTAAACGAATTTTACCTAAAGTGATACTCACCTCCCTTACCATTAATAACAGTTGACAGTTGAGGGGGTAGTTTATTCATTTTGCAAATAAAATAATAAATAATAGATATAATTCAATTACTAAAACTAACAAATAATTCAATAGACAAAACAAAGATCTCCACAGTCATACAGATACTCACCTACCTCTATCTCCATCTCTCTCTCTCAACTTCCTAAAATCCAGAAAATCTTGTTTTATTTTGGTGGTTGTTCTTTGATTTGGGCATGGTTTTGATTTCGACAGATGTTGTGGTGGTTGATTCCCTGAATCGAGTTTGCTGGAATTCTCATTTGTTGGGATAAAATTTAAAAAGTACCTTGCTGGCATGTCTAAAAATAGAAATTGTAGGAATGATGTTGTAATGAATTTAAACTTTGAAACTTTTGCATTTGAATGTGTGATGGTATGTGATATTTGAATTTCCTTTTGACCATCAGCATTCCATTTAAATTAGCAGGTCATCACAAGAATCAATTATGGTCAAAGTATCTACATGAGTGGACTTGCTGGTGCTGTTTCCTTGGCAGGATCGGGTGGAGGATTATGGGCGGTTGAAGGAGGGAATTGGCAGATGGCTGCTGGATTAATTAATAGTTCAGATGTTGAATTGCACCTCCATGAAGAAATAGAGTCTATCTCTTATCTTGGAGAATACTACGAGCTTAACTCCACTAAAGGAAGTAGTTACGCATGTGAAGTCACTGTAGTCGCTACACCACTGGATGAACTAGATATTCATTTTAGCCCTCCAATTTCAATTCCAAAAAGGAAACTACAGCATACACATGCCACTTTTGTGAGGGGTGTTTTAAATCCCGTGAGTTACCAGCAAATGCTAACTTCATATTCTTATGGGCCTTTTTGTAATGTTGTCTTAAGTTTGCTCCCTTTTATATTGTCTTTTATTTATTTTTCTTCTTCAAATTAAATATTTTATTTTTGTTTTGGGCAAGGTTTATTTTGGCATGGACGACGTATCAAAAATTCCAGATCTGGTGGGCACAATAGAGGATCCTGACCTTCCATTCACAAGCATATCAGTTCTTAAGCAACACAGTGAAAAAGATTTTACTTATAAGATATTCTCTCGTAAACCAATGGCAGATGCATTATTAGACGACATCTTCAGGTAAAATATTCTAAACTAGTTATTTGCTGTCATTTGTTTATTAGAGAAGTATAAGGATCTTAATACTGTCATTTTTTTTTGGTTATGGAACGATCATATCATTAATCTGTGAAGGAGCAGCGGTCACTTCTTGGTGTCTACTAACTTCTGATCCTTGACCTAATTGACATGGACATAATTTTTGTTTGGTGTTAGGAGGTTGATTAGATCTTATCAAATTTTGATTTCTTTTGTGTGCAATAACAGAAAGTAATAAAACTCTTGGTAAATATTAAATGAATAGGTGAAGTGATCTTAAATTTGATAAATTTGATCTTATCAAATATTAATTTCTTTTTGGGGTATGATTTGTTTGATTTTGTGGGTGGTGAAAGCAGTTAGCAGATTCAACTGAATATTATGCTAGTTGTCTGTACTAGTTGGTTAAGTTAAGTTGGTAAGGTCTCTTGTTATACAAAGGTGCCTTAAGATCAAATCTGCCTCACGTAAGGGTTTGGGGGGGTTTTGTTTTACATTTAATTATCGTAATAATTTATTTTAGAAAGAACAAATCATCAGTCAATGTCCTAAAGGAAGTCCCTTTTATTACTACAATTCGAAACCCCTTAATTACTGTTTTCAGATTATTGTAATGTATTGCAATTGGTAGGGTGAGGAAGGAGACAATTCAAATAAACTGGGGAGCATACCCGCATTACAAAGCTCCTGAAGTATTTGCACCATTTGTTTTGGATGGTCAGCATTTGTACTACGTGAATGCTTTTGAGAATGCAGCTAGTACGATGGAGACAAGCGCTGTTGCAGCCGAGAATGTAGCACGGCTTATCCTGTCTAGATTTTTCAGCAAGGCATCTTTGAGTTCATCAAACTTGAAAAGCTCCACTTCTGATGAAGAGCATTTGCACCAGGATTTGTGACTTATATTTACTATCAATGAATCCCTGCATGATGTAAAGTTTTGTAAAATGGACATATTCGAAAACCACAAAATCAAAACTATCGGAAGCAAGCTTATATAAATATATGTTGTTCATTATGTAAATAACTGTGGAGCTTGAACAATTTCTTGGGTTAATTGCACATACACTACTTAGTTTAGATGAAATTGCATTCGTATTTAACTTTTCTTTCAATTGCACAAACCTAAAGGAACACGTGGACTGCTGTTAGACATAACCTTTGACTTATTAGAGTGTAAAAAGTCAAAAGTGTCCCTCAGTTTTAAATTATGCTGACATGGTGTGGCATTTGGAAAATTACATTATTATTTATTCACTCATATATTTATGTAATTACAACCCTGTCCATCCCCTTCTGCTAATGCCACCACTGCTGCCAAAGTTGCAGCAACAGAGTTGGTGGGAGAAGGCTCCTTGCCTCCTCCATGAAAAGGAGGAGGTGCAATCGCTCCTCCATTTGGATAGGATGCGTGATGCCTCCCCTTTCAATGGAGGAGGCATCGCTGCCTCCTCATTTCTATGGAAGAGGCTCGCAGTCTCCTATTAGTGAGAAAACTGTTATAGGTAGTATCTTTGATTTTTTTTTTTAAATTATATATATATATATATATATATTTTATTATTTATTTAACAATATTATTTGTTTTTTTTAATTTGTTTGGTTTATTTTTTCTAGTAGATTAGTAATTTTAAAATATTTGAGGTTGTTTCGCATTTTAATTTAGTTTTAGTTATTTTGTATAAAAGGATAATTTTACCCCTATACTACTCCTTGACTGTTAGTCAATGCTTTTCGATGGAGGTTTGTTCAATTAAAAAAAAAAAGAGTTGAATATCAGCCTATTTTCTTAGCATTGTATTGTTGAGGGATGTTAGAGTACTTTCCCTACCCTCTCAAGCCACAATCTCTTCATATTATGACATGTGAACAACTTTTATTCTTTACTTTTAAAAAATAAAAATAATGACATCTGAAAATGACAAAAAAATAAATAATTAGTGGTTGGTTTGAATTGTAAATGAGTGATTCTATTGATAATCTAATGATCTACTGATTTTCTTTCTACACTTCATTTAAATTTTTTATTTTTTATTATATGACAATTCTATCATGATTAAAATTACTAAAAGGACAAAGAAATTCTAAATAAACTACAAAACAATTTTGCTAGACTCCAAAATTAAAGTAAGGTATACCTTACTTGATAATTACTTATATATATATATATACGTTTTACAAACCCTAGAACATATTTTTAATATAATTTAATTTTCATTTTATTCCGAAGTGATGAGAATGATTTACAGAAACAAAAATAATAATAAGTGTTAATTTTTACATATTTTTTGTATAAACAAACAAATACGGAAAAAAAAAATACACATTATTTCTTAAGTGTTAACTCTTAAAATTCTTGAAAAAGAGACTCAAATGAAGAAAAAAAAAAAAAAATTCAAAACTTGACAAATTTAGTATGAAATGAAAAAAAAAAAAAAAAAAGATAATTTTGAAACATTTTTTTTTTCCTACCGCAACAATAACGGCAAGGGTATTAATGAAAATTATATTGTGTAGAATGGCCATAGCTGAAACTAGATGGCAACAAATGACTAAAAAGTTAAATTAGATGAGTTTTTATTTTATTTTTTATTTTTAAATTTATAATAATAATAATAATAATAATAATATCCCTTATTCAGTTAGCTTCGGCGAGAAATCTATTCTTCAATTTAGTAGTATAAAATTATAAATAGAATTAGTTGGTTAAATTTTCTATGAATAGCTTTATTGCATTTCTTTCACTCGGAAATTATTGAAAAGCAAATAAGGTTTGTTTTCACTTTACATATTTTCCAAAAGAGTGGTGTTATTGAAACACCCTTTACTGATCTAATAATATCCCACTTTTAAAAAATTATTTAATATTATATTTATATCCTTTATCAAAATTATTTACGAAATATCCAATTTCATAATTATCTCTTTTGCCAATTGAATTCCAGTGAAACTTCACTTCCACTTCTAATTTCATTGCCCAGTAAACTTCTTTTGATATTATAAACCCTAAATTCTTTGTTTTCAATAAAAATTAAAAAAAAAATTTGTTTATTTCATGTATACACGTCTCATAAAAGTTCTTTTAACATTATAAAATATAATTCCTAAATTCTTTGTATTTCAATAAATAAAAAAAATAGTTTCTTCCCCATATATACAGAATATCATATATAGAAAAAACAAACTTGACAAAATTAGAAGGCTTGAACATCTCTATGCAATGACTAATATTTTGATGGAGTGATGCTTCATGCTTTTGCTGTTTTTTTTTTTTTTTTCCCAGATTAGTGAGGAAGAAATAAAAGGGATGGAAAGAGATTATTATTTTTTCCACAATAACATATAATCATCTGAGAACAAAAGAAAGAAAAAAGGGTATAAAGATATGAAAATGATAATAGATAGAAGGAAGCCAAAAGCCTGACAATGCAAAATATTGAGCGAAGGAGTGCGGGGTGTATGTGTATGTACTCATTGGGTGTTGCTAATTATTAAATCTGAGGAATGAGTAGGAAGGGTAGTGTAGGACATAAATGATTATAATTTTGAAAAAACATTTAATTCTTGAGAGTGGGGTTTTATTAGGTCAATGTATATGGGTGCCAATAACATCACTCTTTCCAAAAAGACATCAATAATCAAGACTCTATTCATGAGTAGTGGCGCGGCCTGGCGCCCTTCGTCCCTTTCAACATAGTTATATTTTATCTAAAAATACATCAATAATTAAAGATATATATTCATAAATAGATGTGTCCTTTCAATAATCACAAATGGTCAACTATCAATCATTTCTTTAAATTAATAGAGAGAAAACCAAAAGTGGCCATCCAACTTATCATACTTTTGTTTTTAACCATTTTTGAATTTTTAATTGTTAATAACCACTTTTTTTAAAAAAATTCAGTTTAGTACCATAAATTACCAGTATACCCCTGAAAATAGTTTTTTATAAAATCTCGGAGTAAACTTGAAATCATGGCTAAATTGAAAATGTCCAAACTTGAAATCATTGCTAAAATGAAATGCCTAAACTTGAAATCATACCTAAATTGTAAATATTGAAACTTGAAATCTGGACTAAATTGAATTTTGGCTTAGGTTTTTTTTCCCCTTTTTCTTCTTCCTTTTCTTCTTCCTTAGATTCAAATTAGGTTTAGGTTTTTTTGATTTCTCCATTTTATTGCAGATTAGGTTTAGGTCTTCTTCCTCACGTCGCCTGGACCAGCGGCGCACGAGCGCCTGGTCGTCGCACGAACCAGCGGCGCTGGTTCGTGCGACGACCAGGCCTTCGTTCGCCGCTGGTTCGTGACCGTCGCTGGTCCAGGCGACGTCCGACGGCTGTTCGACGACGACTCCGGCGTTGGGCGACGATTCCGGCGACGGGCGACGGGATGGAGAGGAGAAAGAGAGAGATGACCGGGAGAGAGAGCAGAGGGGAGAGAAGGAGAAAGAGAGAAACAGTGGTTTTGAGGAGGTTTTTATATGAGGGTTTTTCAGTAATTTCTCAAAAAAGTGGTTATAAACAATTAAAAGTATGCATATGGTTAAAAAAGAAATTCCTATAATTAGATAGGTTAGTTTTGGCAATTTTCACCTTAGAACAAGTATGAATACACTTTCCTTAGAGCATTATTTGCCCTCTCTCATTGAGGATGCTTATAGGTTATATAACAATTGCTTCTAGAATATGACAAGTTTTTTTGGTAAGTCTATACGAAGCAAATGTGAAAATTTACAAGAGAATTAAACACTTTGTTTTTGGTCATTTATAGAATATTTTTGTTATCCCAAGCAATTCTCTAAATACTCTTTCATAGAGTTTTTGACATCCATTGACAGAGAGTTATGTATTTTGGAAAAGACATTAACATAGGATTATCAGTCCAATCCCATTAATGAATAGTGGTGCCATTTGTGCCCTGTCAACATAGTTCAGTCTTTTCAAAAATTAAATATATCTATTCAGTTCTTTCAACAATCACAAATTGATTTTTTAATTTAATATTTGATCAATATTAAAATTTTATCGTCATCATATAGCAACCCACCAGAAACAGAAAAATGATGGAAGAGTGGTTTTGAGCCACTAACCTACTATATAAGCTTTATTCAACTAATTCAATACCTCTCTCTACATTTACTCTTTTGTTGGGGATAATCTTCTAGAACCGATGAACGCAGAAACACCGTGCCTAATATACGTCCATAACTCATAGCAAATAATAACGTCAATAAGCAGAAAAAATAGATAAGAGAATAAAACAATTAGAACACAAGATATACGTGAAAAACCCAAAACGGGTAAAAAACCATGGGCCGTCAGGACGACAGAGAAAGTTCCACTATATGATAAATTGTTACAACCATATACTTCAGGATTCTCTCTCACACTTAACCCCAAACCACTTTCACAAGATCCTCACCAAGAACCCCACAATATCCCCTAGGTCTCCCCTAAATATCACCCACAGATCTCATACTTGATCCACCGATATTCCCTTGGATCCCTCCCTGGATATTCTCTTTGGGTCTCCCCGGATCTCACCACACTCTCTGATGTTACATGGTGTTTAACTCACACATTCAACCTAATTACAATGTTCTATTTATACTAGTTACATGGAGTATAATATAAAAGGAAATCCTACTCCTAAACGTACAAGACTTACTTATTCCACATAAATACTATTTCCTTTTATGACAAGTCTTCTTATAAAGGGTAAATCATTTTCCTTCAAGCACAAGAACTTCCAGAAACAAACTACTTCCTTTTCCGCTGATGATTTCCTGTTTCACGTATGCTTATTATTGACTACGATTCGGGTCATGGTTATACACCCACTTCCTAAACCGTTACAAGTTACCTTAAATTACATCACTCAGAATACCGCGATCCATACGATGAAACGAACCACTTCTTCAATTCTTCAATTCTTCATGATCTTCAAACCTCCCTAAAACACCGCCTTCAACTTCCAAACATATCCCACGTCTCCAGGAAGCTCCACATCAGTTGAGTATTGTTTGGTTCACGTTTGGTTCACTTAGGAATACAAGTCAAAACCTAACAATTCTCCCCTTTGACTTGAATTCTCAAGACCTTTGTCCATAGCTACAATTCTCATCACCGAGAATCACCATTCCCACCACAAAGTATAACCACTTAGGAACAAACCATCCTAAGATTTTCCTTCACACAAATTTTATTTATTTATTTATTTTTTGTGTTCGTTGTTCCGGCATCATGTCGAAATAACCTGGTGCAACTCCTCAAGTCAGATTTCTAGGGAGTTCGTCAGCCATCGACATCTTTGTCCACCATACACCTTGCATCACTATCTGACCAATGTCTTGTGCACAATTATGGACCACTAGCAGTAACATATCATCTTCCATGGCCAGTGGGGAAAACTGCCAAAAGGATAAATATGTCCTTACATCACCCAAACCTGTGAAAGACCTTCCGTCTTTACATCACATACCTGGTGAAAGACTGCTACTAAAAACTGGGAGTGCTCTGCCGGATAAGCCCCACACCATACCACAGAGAGATTTTTTTTTTTTTTGATAGTCAATCAACTTCTTGTGTAACCCAAATTGAATCTCCATGACTTGTACTTGTCACCACAAGCCAAACTTCTCCTCAATCAATATTCTTCATTTCATCAAACCCTAACGAGTTCAAATACCGCATTCAAGACATATCTCCTTTGCTAAACCATACTAGGCAACCATGATCATCATTATCCCAATGCCACCAAGTCCTCCATACGATCTCTCGTAAAGACTTGTCACCGCCATTGCCATCGCCAAACCATAAGGCTCTGATACCAATTGTTGGGGATAATCCTCTAGAACCAATGAACGCGGAAATGCCGTGCCTAATATACGCCCATAACTCATAGCAAATAATAACGTCAATAAGCAGAAAAAATAGATGAGAGAGAATAAAACAATTACAACACAAGATATACGTGAAAAACCTAAAATGGGTAAAAAACCACGGGCCGTCAGGACGACAGAGAAAGCTCCACTATATGATAAATTGTTACAACCATATAGTTCAGGATTCTCTCTCACACCTAACCCCAAACCACTCTCACAAGATCCTCACCAAGAACCCAACAATATCCCCTAGGTCTCCCCTAAATATCACCCACGGATCTCATACTTGATCCACCGATATTCTCTTGGATCCCTCCCTGGATATTCCCTTTGGGTCTCCCCGGATCTCACCACACTCTCTGATGTTACATGGTGTTTAACTCACACATTCAACCTAATTACAAGGTTCTATTTATACTAGTTACAGAGAGTATAATATAAAAGGAAATCTTACTCCTAAACGTACAAGACTTACTTGTTCCACATAAATACTATTTCCTTTTATGACAAGTCTTCTTGTAAAGGGTAAATCCTTTTACTTCAAGCACAAGAACTTCCAGAAACAAACTATTTCCTTTTCCGCTGATGATTTCCTGTTTCACGTATGCTCATTATTGACTACGATTCGGGTCACGGTTATACACCCGCTTCCTAAACCGTTACAAGTCACCTTAAATTACATCGCTCAGAATACCGCGATCCATACGATGAAACGAACCACTTCTTCAGTTCTTCATGATCTTCAAACCTCCCTAAAACACCGCCTTCAACTTCCAAACGTATCCCACGTCTCCAGGAAGCTCTACATCAGTTGAGTCTTGTTTGGTTCACATTTGGTTCACTTAGGAATACAAGTCAAAACCTAACATTTTTCTATTTCTACCTTTATGAGAAAGATATTGACTTTTAACTAAAATGATGCAAGAGGTTTGATGATATTTTGTTCAGAAATTAAGAATATAAAAACGCACATGCATGATTCCTTAGTAACCCTGTATGAATATTCACTTTAGACAAAGAGAGAAGAAAATACAAAGTTTAATTATCGATCACTATCATTCTGTCAACCTTTAATATTCTCTTTTTAATTTTTAATTATTTGCTAGCTTGGGAACCAATGGAGATTGGAGAGTTTCTAAAATCAATAAAAGAAGCAGCACAAACAATTTTGAACTTCAATTATAAACAGAGGATATATAATCTTCTTGTTTAATTCCAATTTAGATTAGGGTAAATATACTAACCTCCCTTGAAATTTAATATAAATACAGTTACAAAGCAAATATGTATTTATCTATTTAGATATCCCACTACACTTAAAATTGAAGTAATAAAAAGATTAAATTGTCATTATTTATTGAAATTTAAAAATAAAGATAATCCGTAATAATTTCATAGAATGTCGTTATAAAGAAATTAAATTAACATTTGATTTTTGTTTTTCGTAATACTTTTGATTGTATCAGAAAAATTAAAGGTCAAATAATATTATAAATATGTTATTAAAATAAGAACTGATCACATAAAAGGTTCAAATACACTTTAAATCTTAATAAAATGCTTATAAATACATTAAACAAATATCAAATTATATATTTCATTTCACATTATAACCCACGATTTTCTCTCAGGCAAAAAAAAAAAAAAAAAAAAAAAAAAAAAAAAAAATTAAATAAACCAACAAAAACAAAATATATTAGAGGCTATTTTTGTGACATAGAAGACCCATGTGGGCATGGAGGGGAAAAAGTTGGACTTTGTTTTCCAAATATGGAAAAAAAAAAATAGTGGGATTCTTGTGTAACTATTGTTAATTCCACATTTTGAGGAACTTATTTGCTTTATTTTTAATGGTTTTTCTATCTGTTGGCTAGTCCTAGGCTCCTAGCACTCTCATTTTCTTTCTTTCTATAATTCTATATCCCTTGTGTCATTTTATATATTAATTCCAAAAAAAGACTACCAACACATGAGAGGGTCTTGGGTGCATCCGATGCACCATGTATCTCCCACTTTGATGCTGCCACGTCAGCACTTGCATGGTGTGCACCCAAGTTTTAGCCACCAACACATACTAGATATTACCTGCAAAGGCTGCAAGGCTGTAAAAGCTGATAAGGGAATGAGAAAATTGTAAGAAAAACAAAGAAGAAACAAGGCTGCAAAAGTTCAAGGAATCTGTTGGTTAGAAAGTGGAGAACGAAAAAGCACGCTCATGTAATTCAATGTAAATAATTCTAACTAAATAATTCAATGTAATTTACATGTTCATGTAATCATGTGTGTGTTACATTTATAATAGAAAAATTATGTTGACATGGTGTGGCATTTGGAAAATTACATTATTATTTATTCCCTCAAATATTTATGTAATTACAACCCTATCCATCTCCCTCTACTAATGCCACTGCTGCCAAAGTTATAGTGACGAAGTTGGTAGGAGAAGGCTCCTTGCCTCCTCCATGAAGAGGAGGAGGTGCAATCACACCTTCTCCATTTGGATAGGAAGCGTGATGCCTCCCCTTTTGATGGAGGAGGCATCGCTGTCTCCTTATTTCTATGGAAGAGGCTCGCGGCCTCCTGTCAGTGAGGAAGCTGTTATAGGTGGTATCTTTGATTTTTTTTTTTAAAAAAAAATTATTTATTATTTATTTAACAATATTATTTTATTATTATTTATTTATTATTTTTTTGGTTTTTTTTTTTTTTTTTTTTTTTTTTTTTTTTGTAGTAGATTAGTAATTTTAAAATATTTGAGGTTGTTTCACATTTTATTTTAGTTTTAGTTATTTTGTATAAAAGGATAATTTTACCCCTATACTACTCGACTGTTACTCAATGCTATTCATGTTGGAATTTTATTAAACTCAAATTATTTTGTTGACTAAGCCTTGTTTTTGAATAAGTCTTGTTTTAAATAAGTCTATATAGCATATTTGTAGGCACTGTTATGCAATTAGTGGGTGGTTGCTTAGTGGCAGTAAAGTAGGTTTCAATTGAAGTTTTCTAGGAAGAAGTCGTTTTGTTTTACTTCTGTATTCAGCTATAAATAGGTTCTATTGTTTACTGTTTTCATTATCAGTTCATCAATAAGAATTCCAGAGTTCTTCACTCTTCTATAATCTTGTTTCTATTATTTTTTTTGCTGAGTGTTTTTATTTTATCTTGGAAATTAAATTTAAAAATATAATTTCCTGCATTTCAATGGAGATTTGTTCAATTAATAAATAAATAAATTGAATATCAGCCTATTTTCTTAGCATTGTATTGCTGAGGGATGTTAGAGTACTTTCCCTACCCTCTCAAGCCACAGTCTCCTCATATTATGACAACTTTTACTTTTTTACTTTAAAAAAATAAAAATAATGACATTTGAAAATGACAATTTGGTAAAAATAAAGAATTATTGGTTGGTTTGAATTGTAAATGAGTGATGCTATTAACAATCTAGTGATCTACTTATTTTCTTTTTACACTTCATTTATTATTTTATTTATTATTATATGACAATTCTATCATGATTAAAATTACTAAAAGGATAAAGAAATTCTAAATACACTACAAAACAATTTTGCTAGACTCCAAAATTAAATTTAGGTATACCTCACTTGATAATTACTCATATATATATATATATTCGTTTTACAAACCCTAGAACATATTTTTAATATCATTTAATTTTCATTTTATTCCGAAGTGATGAGAATGATTCACGGAAACAAAAATAATAATAAGTGTTGATTTTTACATATTTTTTGTATAAACAAACAAATACAAAAAAAAATACACATTATTTCTTAAGTGTTAACTTTTAAAATTCTTGAAAAAGAGACTCAAATGAAGCAAATAAAAAAAAAAAATTAAAAAATTAAAAAATTAAAAAACTTGCCAAATTTAGTATGCAATGAAAAAAAAAAAAAAGATAATTTTGAAACAAAATAATTTTTTTAAATAAACATGGAATGTCTTTAGAAATTTTAGAAATTTTAAATTTTTGAATGAAGTGTATTTAGAAAACGAGTGTGAAAAGATAAAATTGAATTGTAAGGAGAAAATATCATTTAAGATGAAAAAACAGACTATTTATATTGGCTTCAAGTTGGCGACCTCCATCTCATCTCAAGGCTTTTTAAATTGAATAAGGATGCTTCAGTAATTGTTAGAAATATTCCGTAATTCTCTTCTTAATGAATTCCCGTTTTCAAATAATAATAATAATAATACTTAAAGACATTTCAAATGATTTTTTTCAGACAAGATAAAATTGACTTAGTAGTAAAGCCTTTCACACCCATATAGTAAATATATCTATTCAGTTCCTTCAACAATCATAAATTGTCAACTATCAATTGTTTCTTTAATTAAATATTTGATCAATATTAAAATTTTATCGTCATCATATAGCAACCCACCAGCAACAGAAAAATATGAAGATTTACCTACAAATTAAAAAATTTCTTACCTTGAAAATTTTGAAATAGGCGAAACGCTCATCATCCTCTGGAAAACCGAAAATCGCCGCACAATCCATGCGGGCTTTAGAGAAAAGCCAAATAGCAATACCCAAAGCCAAGCAACTAACAGCTAAAAGAATAAAATAAACAATGCATGCATTTTAGTAATTACAGTTGGAACATAAGTCATGAGATTATGGGGAAAAAGTATATCAAGGCACCGAGTCTCTCTCCCTCTCTAACCAAACAAACACTAAAAAAAAGTAGAAACAAACACCACACCACACAATAATAACAAACACCATCTACAAATTGCACCAAGAGCACACAAACACAAACCCACCACTACTGAGAAGAAACACAAAACCAAAAGCAAAAGAAGAAGAAAAAAATGGCAAAGACTTTAAGTAATGTTGTGGCTCTTATAGCCACCGCTGCTCTCTGCTTCTTCGCCCTTGTCGGGGTTGCTCAGGCGGCCAAACAAAAGTTAGTGGTGGATCGGTGGATGGCAAGGTCTACTGCGACACATGCAGGGTCAAGTTCGAGACCTCACTGAGCGAGGCGGTGGAGGGTGCTGGTGTGAAGTTGATCTGCAGGGACCGCGTGAGCGAAGAGACTAAACTGGAAATGGAGGCCGAGACTGACAAGTCAGGTAACTACAAGTTCGAGGTGGAGGGAGACCACGCGGAGGAGATATGCGAGGTGCACCTAATCAAGTCGCCGAGAGAGGACTGTAATGAGATCGTTAAAGGGTGGAACTCGGCGAGGATTCTGCTGACGACAGACGTGGGTGTGGTTGATTCGATTCGCCAAGCAAATGCTCTTGGATTCATGAAGAAGGAAGCTCTTGAAAACTGTGCTAAGGTTCTTCAAGACCTAGGTTTCCTTCCCATTAACTAATAATTAAGATGTGAAAACAACTTCAATATCATCGTTGGTTGGTTTTTTTTTTTTTTTTTTTTTTTGTGTTTTTAATTATTGTTTTGTTTTGATTTGTTTTCGAGAATGGAATGAATTTAATAGCATGTAGTTTGCTACTTAATTACAAACAAAAAAGAAAAAAGAAAAAAAAAGGCATGGGATTATGGGAATATATTATATATAAAATAGTCTAACTAACCAAGAGAAAAAATGGAGTGAAGTACGGTAGTAGTACTTTTTGATAAGATCTTTTATTATTCTTTGATATAACTAATCCAATATTTTATGTTGTTTCATTATTATTTAGGAATACATAGCAACAGTTAAGATACAAAATAGTTTCCGGATGATGCAATGATTCACTATGGAGGTTTGCAAACCTTCAGGAGGCCTGTCGAAAAGACAACCTGCTTGGCGAATCGATTCTCACTATGATTTCATCTTCACCTCCAGACTCGTCACTAGAATCATCTATTGTGTGCCTCTCATTTGTGTCTGCATTTTGCAGTGAGCTTGAAGGAATTTGTCTAGCGAACTTCCTTGCTTTTAGTTTCTTTCTCACAGTAGCATCCCCTTCTAATCTGACAGAAGTTAGTGGATAGCCATGATGTGATGCAACTCTTGGATATGATGCTGACTGGACTTCACTAGAACATGAAAAACTTCGAGGACACAGTGGGATATCAACCGTGCTGCCAAAGATGCTTAGCTGCATTGCTCTTGCAGACAAGCTGTTTGCTTTATGATCTGTACCTTCTAGGTTTTGCTCTTGTTGCCTTGCCTTGTATAAATGTTCAAGCCAACTCATAAGATTACCGTGTTCCTTACTTAGAGTCTATGGGATTGATCACTTGAATTTGATAATAAGGAGGATCGCCTTCAGTTTCTAAGTAGTACGGTAGTACTACTGATAGCCAAGCCAATCTGTATATGCTATCGACCCTCTCAATCGAATGCCTAAAGATCTACAAATTCAAATATACTTTTATATTAAATTGTAGCTCACAAGTGGTTGTTCTACGTAACGGTGAGTACATCAGTAGCTGATTACTTTGATAGCTTACGAGATTGTGAATCCACAGTAATAAATTACTCTTTATTGAATATTTCCTGTAATCTTTGAAAATATAAAAGGGGAAAGAAAAATGCTAAAAAGAAAAAAATACTGAAAAGGTAAATATGGAAATAAATTCTATGGGAGGTGAAAACTCAAGGGTAGTATATCTTCAGGTACTGTGCATTGCATGGTCGAGGGAGTTCGCCAGAGCCCTTCCGAGCAATGCGGTATGCTCCATGACCGACTATGCCTGTAATATGATAAGGCCCTTCCCATTTATTGAGTGATCCTGCAGCTTTGTCCTTAGTTCCCGGGGCTACTCTTTTCAGTACTAGGTCACCAAGCGCGAACCTCCTTTCACGCACATGTGAGTTGTGGTACCTTGCTGCCTTTTGTTGATAGGCAGCATTCCTTATTTGAGCGCGTTTCCTTCTTTCTTCCAACTCATCCAACCCAAACTTTAGCATGTCAATGTTGAGTTCTGGTTGGAAGAGTCGTATTCTGGGTGAGGAGAAAGCTGTTTCCACAGGGATGACAGCTTCAGCTCCGAAAGCCATGGAATATGGGGTCTCACTTGTCGAGTTCCTTTCTGTGGTTCGATAGGCCCATAATACCTGTGGTAATTTTCATGCCCAGCTACCCTTCTTCACAGCCAGCTTGGCTTTCAAGTTGTGTTTTATAATTTTGTTCACCGATTCAGTCTGTCCATTTGTTTGTGGATGTGTTAGAGTCACATAGTAGTTGTTGATCCCATTTTTGTCACACAACTCCCTGAATTTCTTATTGTCGAACTGGGTTTCATTATCAGTGATGATGGTGTTTGGGATCCCGAATCTATACAGGATATTTTTCTTTACGAAACCGGTGGTGTTTGCTTCTATTATGTGCACCAACGGTTTGGCTTCTACCCACGACTACAATGGTGTGTTTTGCTCCTCTGGGTGCTGTTGGCATTGGGCCGATCAGGTTGATTCCCCATATGGCGAATGGCCATGCAGGCATTCAGGTGGTTGGCGGATGTTATTTGTAATGTTTTGACACGCCTCACACCTCGCTGCTATCCTCTTTGCATCGGCGAACAGCATTGGCCAGTAGAAACCTTGTCTTAATGTTTTGTGGGCTAAACTAATACCCCTAACATGGTTTCCACAGTTTCCGCTATGTATGCTCTTCAGAATGCCTTCTGCTTCTCAGGTCCGACACACCTCTGTAATACTCTTGAATAGCCTCTTTTGTACAGTTCTCCACTAAGGACTGGATATCTTATAGCTCTGTATTTTAGTCGTTTCGCTTCTAATGGATCACTTGGGAGGATGTCATTGACAAGGTATTCTTTGATTGGTGTCATCCAGTTGTCTGTCTCACTGAAGATTGCCTCGACTTCCTTTTGCTCGGTTATGCTTGGCTGTAGTAGGTGGATCATAGGGATGGTTCTGGGCCAGATGTTGATTGTGGCGGATGCTAATTTGGCTAGGGCATCGGCCTGCTCGTTCTCTTCTCTAGGTATCTAAACGATCTTGTATTCTTTGAACCTTCCCAGCAATCCTTTCGCTAATTTCAGGTAAGCGATTATGCTTTCGTCTCTCGCTTGATACTCATCTAGCACTTGATTGACAATGACTTAGGAGTCGCTAAAAATTTCTACTTCATCAGCTCCTAAAGCTGTGCAAACTCTCAATCCCGCTTTAAGTGCTTCGTATTCGACTTGATTATTAGTAGCCTTAAAATCAAAACGCAAGGCACATTCTACTGAATCTTCTTCCGGGGTTGACACCACTACCCCTGCCCTGCTGCCATGCGTATTTGATGAACCATTGACGCGAAGTTGCCATCGGAATTTTTTCTTAGCTTGTTCCACTATCATCTTTGCTACTTTAATGTCTGGCTCGATGAACTCTGCCACAAAATCTACTACTGCCTAGCCCTTGATTGCTGTTCTTGGGAGGTATTCTATGTCATACTCACTCAATTTGATTGCCCATTTTGTTAGTCTGCCGGATACTTCAGGTTTTTGTAGGACCAACTTCAGGGGACAGTTAATGTACACTCCAATTTTATGAGCCTAGAAGTATGGCCTTAATTTCCTTGCTGCTGTTATTAGGGCGAGTGCCATCTTCTCGGCTGGCGAGTACCTTGTTTCAGCTGGCAGTAATGCTTTGCTAGTGTAGTATACCAATTTTTAAGTTCCTTCTTCTTGCCTTACTAATACAGAACTGGTGGCTGCTTCTGTGACAGACAAGTACATGTACAATGTTTCTCCGGCTACTGGTTTTGATAATAGTGGTGCTTGTCCGAGGTATTCTTTCAGGGCTTGGAAGGCCTTTTCATAATCTTCATTCCACTCAACTCCTTTGCCTTTCTTGAGAGCTTTAAATAATGGCAAGCATCGGTCTGTCGATTTTGCTATGAATCTGTTTAATGATGCCAAGCATCCTGTAAGCTTTTGGACATCTTTCAGGGTCTTCGGGGAAACCATGCTAGCCAATGCTTGGATCTTGTCAGGGTTTGCTTCTATTCCTCTCTGATGCACTTGATATCCGAGGAATTTGCCAGATGGTACGCCGAACACACATTTTGCTGGGTTCAGCTTCATTTCGTATTTGGTTAATACGTCGAAAGTCTCTCAAATCGACTACATGCTTGTTAGCTGTGATGCTTTTGGTCAGCATATTATCGACGTATACCTTCATGTTCCTCCCTATTTGTCTGGCGAACATCCTGTTGACCAGGTGCTGGTAAGTTGCTCCAGCATTTTTCAGGCCGAATGGCATGACTGTATAGCAATATAATCCTTGATCCATGGTGAATGCTGTTTTCTCTTTGTCTGGCTTGTGCATTTTGATTTGGTTATATTCCGAGTATGCATCCATGAAGCTTAACATCTCGTGTCCAGCTGTTGCATCAACCAACTGGTCGATTCTTAGCAGTGGGAAGCTGTCTTTGGGGCAAGCCTTGTTTAGATCGGTGAATTCTACACACATCCTCCATTGATTGTTCTTTTTTTTCACAAGGACTACATTCGCCACCCATTCTGGGTATTTAACCTCTCTAATTGATCCAGCGGCAAGCAATTTAGATACTTCTTCTTTTATTGCTGCACTTCTTTTCGGGTTGAAACTTCTCCTCTTCTGCACCACTGGTTTGCTTTTCTTGTCTATGGCCAAGATATGCGAGATTACACTTCTATTAATTCCTGGCATGTCTTCGTGGCTCCACGCGAAGATCTCTTTATATTCCTTCAGCAAGTTCGATACATCCACCTTAACTTGTTCGGCTAACCTTGCTCTTATTTTGACTATCTTATCAGGTTCCCTTTCGTCCAAAACAATGGATTCGGTGGGTTCCTCTTTTTCTCTGTCCGCCTTGATGTAGTTTGTGATGTGCAAGCCCGGGCGGTGAAGAATTCTGAAGCTGCCAGCCACCAGCCACCAGCCACCAGCCACCAGCCAAAGGCATGCCGCTGGTTTGGCTAAGGAGGGAATTGCTAGTCCCGATGGTGGTGATCCTTCAGATGGCGATGATGGTGGTGACGGTCTTAGGGGAGGTGTTGAAACAGATAAGCTCCCTGTGCGCCAGGAGGCTGTAGCGAGTACCCCCAGCCGTAAAGGCAAAGAGAAGGTGGGTGCCTCAGGGGTTGGCGATGACATTCCTGTTTTTGATGCGAATGTCCCTGAGACTCCCCTGGATCCCGCGAGCGACTTGAATCCTAAGGTTGGCATGGGAAAGTGTCCAGCCGAGAGTACTCCTGATCATGCTGTTCGACCCTCTAAATGGGCTTCGAGGGTCGTTCAGTATGTGGTTTCATCAGATGAGGAGGGTGCTGGTGAGCCTGTACTCGCCGAGACTGTTCCGATAGGGAACGTTGTATCTGAGGCTCCTGCTGAAGAAGTAACTGTTGCGGTCCCTCCGCACCTTAAGGAAGCTAATGATCTGAATGTCTCTGCTTCTACTTCACCCAGGCAGGCTTCTCATCCAGCGGCTGCTAATGAGCCAAATATCTTTGCTGGTCAGTTAGGGCCATATGATCAGCCAAGGCCGTCAGATCAACCTGGGCCCATAATCATGACCAGAGACGGGGTCCAGATCAGGTTCATCACCAGAGCTGCTAAGGCTGCCCTTCTTGCCAGAATAGTAAGTATTGAATACGCATTTGGTGGGGACTTCTAAGTGCATTGGGTGAGGTTCAGTCCTTGAATAGCGGCAATGGGTTTTCTAACGTTTTATCTGCTCCTTGATTGAGCCCACCGCATTGTCCATATGCAACTGAAGGGATTTATTGACGGTGAAATTTGGATTACTGTGTGCTCAACAATTATATAGAATTTAAATAAAAATAAGAGAATACTCAATGCATGCAAGAGACAGATTTTACGTGGAAAACCCTTGAATAGGAAAAAACCACGGCGCCCCAGAGGGCAGGAAAATAATACTATACTTATTGCTTTGTTACACACTCAGATCTCTCACACAATCACTCTTTTCTCTCTAGGTTTTCAAACCCCTTCCTTGTGGAGCAGGTGGTTCTATTTATACATGATAACTAGGGTTTCTCCTAGTTTTTGCCGTGTTGGTGATGTGATTTCCTCTTTGATTTGTGTTAGGAGTCTGATGTTGTAATGGATTAGGATTTATTTCCTATTTGGACTTCTCCTGGTTGAGATCGGCTTCTCTTCCTTCTTAAGGCGTAATGTCTCTTAAATCCTTCTCCTTGTATAACTCTTTGTTGTAAGGAATCTGATGGATTGGGGATGTGTTCAGCCAAGTAGATTTTATGCGGCGAACACCCCCATCCCTTTTAGTTAATTTCCTTCGGTGAACATATTTCTAGCCTTGGCGAATACATCGTTGACCTTCACTAATCTGAATGTCATGCGTTGACTGGCCTGTGTTTTCCCTTTGACTTGGTCAAAAGGTGACGTGGCAACGTTTACCTCCGTATTTATTGACTTCTTTGATGACGTGTCTAATCGTCGAATATATACATACAACAACAGTTATACTCTATAAAGTGAAACGATTTTGCATGCTTCTACAACTCTGCTCATGTATTATGTTAACAATAACAATAACAATTAACAAAGATGGATGCATTTGAATGAAAACTAAATAATTTTTTAGAAATAAGATACTCCATGAATTTATAAAAGAAACCATCCCAATTAAACATGTGAATATAAGAATGAAAATTCAACAATATTAAATAAACGTTTTTACTATAATAATACCGAATGAACATTTTTATCATTGGACCTCTTACTTAATTGTTGTTTGATTTCAAAAACAATATATAAATTTTTGATAGAAACATTTTAGAGAATTGGTATTCAATACCCACTTTAAATTTGTAAAATTCAACAAAAAGATTTACAAGATTCAAATGTAAATATTTGTATATATTTATTTATGGGGTAGCATATCATATAAGGATCTAAAAATTGAATGTTTGGATGAATCCAGAAGAAGATGTATCCATTTTTAATTGGTAAACTTTGAATATCATATATTTCATAGATGGCTTACATGAGTTTTTTTTTTATAAAATATCTAAAGGAGTTGGCTAGCATACCTTTTATGAAATGGGTGGGTATCATGGCAACCTATATTGCCTGCCAACTGGCAGCAAAAGTAGCTTAGGTTGATGCAATCAACCGGTTTCAACCAGTTGATGCACCTCATTTATTTATTTATTTATTTTTTTAAGCAAGTAATTTATGTTTTATATATTTAAAAAATTTGTTTTATAGATTAAATAAACATTAACAAATGATTAAAATAAAATAAAATATAATTACATGTACAATATCGCAAAACCAAAAAAATTATTAACATTACATTAATAGTTAATGTTATTAAAATTATGATGGAAAATATTAAATATTACAAAAAAAATATGAAAATGTTATTGAATTAAATTAATATTAGCAATTAATATAAGTATTTTGCTAATAATGGAAAATTGAAAGTATTATTAACATCATAATAATTTTGAAAAAAAAAAAAACAAATACAATATAAAAATATAATCTGGCTTGAGAGCGATTCTTCTTATGTGGTTCAGCTTCTTTCTTCTCGTTCTGAGATGGTTCCTTGGAGGGTTCGTCAGGCGTGGCAGTGCTGCATCTTCCAGATCTCGCATATGGATTTTCAGGTTTCCCATATTTTCAGGGAGGGGAATCAGGTTGCAAATACGCTTTCTAAGCATGCTTTGGAGCTTCAGACTGATTCTTGGTGGTTCTCTGCCCTGCCATTCTGTTCTTCTTTAGTTGGCAATGACTGCATGGGCCGGGAGTGTTTTTTTTTTTTTTTTTTAATGTTTTCTTTTTCTTTTTGGTGTGGCCTGCGTGCCTCTTTTGTTTGGGGTTGTTTTCCCCCTGGGTCTTTGTGCTTTATTGTTTTTTGTCACTTTTTTTTTTCTTTTATCTTTTATATATATGGATATTGTTTAGGGGTTTTTCAGTATATGATCGCTTGTGATGCTTTTTCCCTTTAGATGAGTCCAATTTTATTAAAAAACAATATAAAAATATACAGTAATGCTACATATCCCACCTAAAATCCCACTTTTTTCATCCCATTACATGTGGCATGTGAGGTGTCAAATTGTGAGTGGATACATGGGGTAGGCGTCATTAATGTGTATCCATTCATAATTTAACACCTCACATGCCACATGTAGTGGGATGAAAATGGTGGGATGTTCAGCATTATTGAAAAATATATTAGATGAATACAATTCATGAAATTATATAATTAATGAAAGTAATAATTTGAAGTAAAGGGAACAATGAGAAGTTGTAGAAAATTAAAAAAAAAAAATGCATGGAATATAAAATAAATTACTTTTAAAATATAAATTAAGTAAACGTTGATAGAAACAACTTTAACATTGGTGGAAACGGTGGAGTTGTTCCCGAGTACCACTCAACGTCCATAAAAGAAACAACATTTATATTTTGGAAACCACTTTAATGTTATAATTAATGTCAAAGTTGATCCGGGAACAACTACTCATTGGAAACAACATCAACGTTGATGGAATCCACTTAAACATTCTAACCAATGTTGTAGTTGTTCCAAGGAACCACTCAACCTTAACTAAGGGAACAACTTTTACATTATGGAAACACTTTAACGTTGAAATCAATGTCAAAGTTGTTCCCGGGAACAACTACTCATTGGGAACAACTTCAACGTTGATGGAAACCACTTTAACGTTCTAACCAACGTTGCAGTTGTTTTCGGGAACCACTCAACCATAACAAAGGGAACAACTTTTACATTATGGAAACCACTTTAACGTTGAAAATAACGTCAAAGTTGTTCTCGGGAACAACTACTCATTGAGAACAATTCCCGAGAACAACTTTAGCGTTGATGGAAACCACTTTAACGTTCTAACCAGCGTTGGAGTTATTCCCGGGAACCACTCAACCTTAACAAAAGGAACAACTTTTACATTATGGAAACCACTTTAACGTTGAAATCAACGTCAAAGTTGTTCCGGGAAACACTTACTCGTTGGGAACAATTTCAACGTTGATGTAAACCACTTTAACGTTCTAAGCAATGTTGGAGTTGTTCCTAGGAACCACTTCACTATAACAAAGGGAATAACTTTTACATTATGGAAGCCACTTTAACGTTGAAATCAAAGTTAAAGTTGTTCTCGGAAACAACTACCCGTTAGGAACAACTTCGACGCTGATGAAAACCACTTTGACGTTCTAAGTAACATTGGAGTTGTTCCTAGGAACCACTCAACTATATCAAAGAGAACAACTTTTACATTATGGAACCACTTTAACGTTGAAATCAACATCAAAGTTGTTCCTGGGAACAACATCAACGTTGATGGAAACCACTTTAACGTTTTAACCACCGTTGAAGTTGTTCCCGGGAACCACTCAACCTTAACAAAATGAACAACTTTTATATTATGGAAACCACTTTAACATTGAAAATAACGTCAAATTTGTTCCCAGGAACAACTATGTTAGGATTATGCTCAATAGCAAGAGTGTAATATTGTTTTTGACAATATTTTCATATTAATAAAGTGATTTTTGTTTTAAACAAATTGTTGTGTATACAAATTCGCCAAACAGGACACGTCATCATAAAAGCCAATAATTGCTGAAAGAAGGGATGCCACGTCACTCGTTGACCAAGTCAAAGGGGAAAAACATGGATCAGTTAATAGGTCAAGGGTGTAGTCGCCAGAATCAAATATATACTCGCCAAAGTCAGAAATGTAGTCACCAAAGGATAAAACCCAGAAGCAGGGGTGTTCGCTGCATCAGCCTATTGAGCATGAACCGACCCAGCAGAAGCACAATGGTAAAACCCCCACTCACGGAAAACCCTCTACACCAAGGAGTCTTAGAATAAAGAGGCAGGAAAGCCTATCCTAATCCGTAACAACTTGGGATTCCCAATACAAGTCCAAGAGGAAGTCCTACTACAAACACGCCTAAAATCAAGGGGAAACCCTAAATATCATGTATAAATAGAACCACCTATCCCACGAGGAAGGGGTCAAAAAAACCAAAAGAGAAAGAAAGCAAGAATTCGAGAGATCTGAGTGTGTAACAAAGCCAAGTAATTCAGTGATATTTTCTTGTCCTCCGGGACGCCGTGGTTTTTTCCCATTCAAGGGTTTTCCACGTAAATCTGTCTTTTGCATGTTCTAATTTTCTTTCTTGTTTGACGTTTGTTTTGATTTAGTTATTGACTCTGTGATAATCCAAAAATCACCGTCAACACAAATCTTATAGCATTTATAGATTGAATGTTATAATTGTCAAAAGTAAATAATCATAAGGTCAAAAGACTATGAGAAAAGAAGAATTGTTCATACATCTGGATATGTATAAGGGAGACACAATTCTTTAGTTAGTCTTGAATAATGTTCACAACTTAAGGTAAATGTTGAGCATCTTTATCTTGTTAAAGTTGTAGATTCTTTTGCTAGCATTTGAGTGGGATCAAATGTGTTATGATAGGTCTAAATCATCAAAGTGTCTTTGAGTAAAAGAATTTAGTGCACTAGGTGCATTGAATAGGATCACAATGAAATACTTTATCTAGAACCGTTAGTAGATAAAAGTCTTTTCATTATGAGGACAATCAGAGAGTCTATCTTAATCCTGAGATAAATGATGGACTTATGGTTACAAGTGTTATCATTTGAGCTATCAATGAGTACGATTATATAGCATAGTCTATCCTCGATAGTTTGGTGGTATTTATTTGCTAATCGATAGAGGACTTCATTTATAGATATGGACATCGTGGCTCCATTTATTAAATGAGAGTATAATATCATCATATAGATGTTTTGAGGTATTAGATATTAAATCTCAACGTTGAGTTTTCGATAGTGTCTATTAAAAACATGGCTTCTGGACAAGTCAAAATATCCAAGTTCAAAATGTGGTCATATGAGTAAA
This sequence comes from Acer yangbiense, assembly GCA_008009225.1. Taxonomy (NCBI): domain Eukaryota; kingdom Viridiplantae; phylum Streptophyta; class Magnoliopsida; order Sapindales; family Sapindaceae; genus Acer; species Acer yangbiense. The sequence goes on along the minus strand of CM017766.1, from coordinate 14,769,234 downwards.
TATGGTAACTTGGAGAGCTATAGGCGGTTTATGAGCTCTTGGCGATTACTGATATTATTCACGAGGATTCACTATCTCCAATAAGATTGTCCAGGGTATGAATGAGAAACATTTACTTGTTCTATCTTTATTTAAGAGTGCAATTTTAGTTTTTTAGTGGAATGAACTAAAATTAATAGATCGAACCTAAGTGAATCATTTGTTGATTGTGATTGGGTTATGTCTATTGAAGCTTAAATTTAGATAGCCCGTCAAGATCCCCAATCCACACGAACTTACATGGATCACTTGATATATTCTATCGGACTAATTTATGGGTCCATCTGGAATTGTATTAAGGCATGTGGACTTGTTTCTTTTAGTAAGATTGGGCCTAGTTCGCATGTGGACCTTTTTAATTAAGGTCCAATGGATTAAATGAAATGAGAAAATAATATATAGCCCATGTATGTATATATGGGCGGCAAGGCTTAAATAAAAGTCTAATATATTATTTTATTTTATTAGTTGATTAAATGGAAATTAATTAATCGATTGATTAATTATTTAATTAAAAATCAAAAAAAATTTCTGACTAGGAAATATGTTTCTTAGTAGTATACTATTGTGGTAGTATAATGAGAATAAAAGACTTTATTTGATAAGAAGATAAATAAAAGGATTTTATTTATCTAGTCAAATTAGGAAGTCTTTGATATAGTCACAAATACACTAAAGAGTTGGATTAGGGTTTGGAGTCTAAAGATTGATAGGAATATGGGTGAAACACAAATCCTCTTAGAGTGAGGATTTCGGCCACCTTCTAGATTTCCTATCATAGGATTCGGCCAACCCTAATTAAAAGCAAGAGGGAATTCGACCACCATATATATATATATATACATATAGATTTCGGCCACCCTCTAGGTCTTAGGCTTGAGAGTTATTTTCTTTTACTTGAGAAAAATAAAATCCAACTCTAGACATTAGTGTGAGATTTTGGTCAAGAGAGAAAAAGAGAAGAGATCGTTTTACTTCGATAGTGCACTAGTAGCTTATACATCAATAAGCTTTGTGCACAACTTCGAATAAGGTTCACACGAGTTTCGATCATTAGATTGAGAATTCAAAAGTGACCGGAATGTTCTTTGTTATCTTTTGAAGGTTTAGTGACTAACGGAAAAGTAAAGTTTTGTTATCCATCCTCAGGTACACAATTCAAAGAGAAGGGAGACCACGCTCTTAGGTGATTCACGTTCGTGATTGGATTGGAAGATCTTACGGATTACCATCGACGCAACGTCAATCAGATCACGCGACAAAGGTACGATACTTTTAATCATATGTGTTAATTAATTAAAGGGTTAAGGTTCAACTTATGGAAAAATTTTAAACTATACTAAAACCTTTTAGTCTCGCTTCTGCTGCGTGCACATGTTTTTCCCTACAAACTACTCATAGGGCACAACTTCAACATTGATGGAAACCACTTCAACATTCTAATCAGCGTTGCAGTTGTTCACGGGAACCACTCAACTTTAACAAAGGGAACAATTTTTACATTATGGAAACCTCTTTAACGTTGAAATCAATCCTTTTTTTTTTAGTTTCTATTTTTCTATTATATATATATATATATGCATTGAAGATGAATAAAAACAATCCCTAATTCCCTATAATGTTTTATCAGTAGTATTTAATTCTTGCATTTAAAATTAGATTTGTAGGTGTAATGGCCAAAAATAGCACAAATACTAAGGCTCAATAAAGCCCATGGCCCAATAGTCAAAGCCCAATAAGGGACCCGCATCAGTCAAAGTCAAACTTGAACCAGGTCAAACCGTTGGAGAATATTTCATCATTTCGGTAACGTTTACATCAATATCATCAAGTCTATAACGTCTCCTTCAAAGCCATCAAGTCTATAACGTCTCCTTCAATGCTATTAAGTGAGTCACTTATTAGCCCACTCCTTTCATTCTATAAAGAGCAATCCTCTCTCATTCACAAGGGGGGCTGAATTCTCTAAGCCTTTAAGCAAACTATAGCTTTGCAACTCACGCTGCTGCTAAGCTGTCACTCGGTCTGCTTGATCGACATGCATGCCCCCGTTTGACATGTTAATAGTCGACCAGTGTCATCAACCATCTAATCGACATCTTTCGCAGACCTCGGTCTAAGATGACCTCTATCAACCACCAATCTCCAGTCTATGAACGACATCTCTGGTAAGACCTTGTAAGGATTCCCGTTTTGTTGATTGGCTTATTTCGTGGTCAAACCACATGTTGGGGTTTTGAATGTAAGGGTAGTCTAAGTGATTAATGTTGAAGATCAAAGGCCCTTCCATGACCTCAAGATACAAGCACGCCAAATGTATAATCTTTTATGCTTGGTTTTCTTTGAAGAGATTTAGTAGCACACACACACTTAGCATTCTTGCTATGATTGCATATTTGCTTATTTTTATGTGCATCTCTTCACATGTCACTTTACACACTAGCACTTTGGTTGATATATCTTGTTGTGTGTATATGTGCTTTATAATTCGTTTCCCGACATTGTTCGGAAACGTCCGCGCTTGCACTAATGAGTGCTTGGTTTCACGCGAAGACCGCCTATGGAGAATGCCCTTGGCTTCTCCTTGGTTTTCACCATTGTTGGTGATCGGCGGTTATGATCGGCGGCCTGGCCGCCGAATGAAACCGCCGTTTCAGTCCAGTTTGGTCTGAAGAAATTAGGCGGTCAAGATCGGCGGTCACGACAGCCGTTCGAAACCGCCGTTCATACCTGATCGATTTTAATCCCTCGGGTTTGATTCGGCGGTTGGATCGGCGGTCACGAAACCGCCGAATGAAACCGCCGTTGATGCTCTGTTCTTCACGAGCTCAATTCGGCGGTCGTTATCGGCGGCCGTTATCGGCGGCCTGGCCGCCGATTGAAACCGCCCAGGCCGCCGATTGAAACCGCCGAACGGTGCGTTTCAGGGGCAAAATTGTCTTTTCACATGCCCAATTCTTGATGTCTATAAATATCTTATTTTCTCATTCTCTGATCAAGCTTCTTGAGTTATTAGAACCCTAAACTTTCAAGAGAGATTTTTGAGAAAAAATCAAATCAAGAACTCAACTTTAAACACTCAAATCAAATCCCTTTTGCATCAAATTTCAAATTTGATCTTCTATGCCTTCATAGAATTGATCCATGCATGGTTTTGAATCATCACATCTTATTTGGTATGTTCTTCACTAATTTCATATTACTTTAGTGTTTTTCATATTAATACATCTCTTTAATTACTTGTATGCTTTTGATTATATGCTAGATACAAGTTAGAGATTATTTGTGATGAAAATGATTGAGTGTTGATTGTGATAGCTAATTTGGTTTTTAATTAATCTTGATTAGCTAAGCTATTTGACATGTCATTTAGCAATTGATATCTAGGGTTGATTAAATTGATATATCATCATCCTAGATAAGCATCTAAGGTTACCTAGCATTGTTTGTTATTTGAATATTCATATATATTCACATAGGTTGTTTCTCTTCATTGAGAAGTAAGTCTTGAGGCTAAGAGTGCTTAGGCCTCAAGCAAATTGGAATAGGGTTGCTAATAAAGGCCCGCTGGGTAGAAGTGAGGGGTTACAGACCGGAGTGTTAGACGAGGTCTACATAGGTTGTAAACTTCATTTCAATTAGTGATTTCGAGTTCCGAGTGTGGCGCACTAAACAGCCCATGGTTTTTCCCAGTGGTTGGGTTTCCACGTATACATCAAGTGTTATTTAAATTCCGCACTATATTACACTTGTATGTATTTTTGACTAGTAGGGGCATTTTCATAAAATTGACTTGCATGCGAAAATTGGGTAATAATAGTTAAAATCTATTCACCCCCCTCTAGATAACATATTTAGAACACACCGTATTCTTTTCAATTGGTATCAGAGCGGGTTCCTAGACATACATATGTGATCCTAGCTCATTTTTGGTGTGTTGTGCATTTGTGTGATTCTTTGATCATTCATACATTTTGCATTCATTTCATCCATTCATTATACACTATGAGTGGAATCGGTGGTTCAAATGAGGGTGCTTCGAGCATAAGGCCACCCCTCCTCACCGGTATAAATTACTCCCAATGGAAAGGGAAGATGGAGGCATATGTGTGTCAAATCCATGATAGGGCATGGATGGCCATTGAAGATGGATATTCGCATCCTATGATGACTCCCACAGGTGGAGGAGAAGAAGTGCTCAAGCCTAAGGCACAGTGGTCACAACCCGAGTTTGAGTTGTCCAACTGGAATCAAAAGGCGTGGCACACCCTTATATGTGCAGTGGACGAAAATCAGTACAAACTGATTCAGAACACTAAGATAGCCAAGGAGGCATGGGACATCTTAGAGGTTGCACACGAGGGAACCGAAGTAGTAAAGGACTCCAAACTTCAAGTCCTCCAAACTCAATTTGAGACACTTAGGATGGAGGAGAATGAGTGCTTCAACGACTTCGAGATTAGGTTGATGGACATTGTCAACCAAAGTCATCAACTTGGTGACCCTTACTCGGATAGAAGGATCAAGCAAAAGATAATGAGATCGCTTCCCGAGAGGTTTGAGTCTAAGGTGACGGCTTTAGAAGAAAACAGTGATTTTAAGGACATGAAGCCGAGCGAGGTAATAGGTAGACTTCTCGCCTACGAGTTTAGGAAGGGTCCTAGCTCCACTCCTTCAAAGAAGCAAAAAGGGATTGCTTTGAAAGCTTCCAAGGTTGAGAAGGAGGACAAGGATGACTCGGATGAAGACATGGCACTTTTAATGAGAAAATTCAAGAAGTTTGTAAAATTCGAGAAGAAGGGTCATGCATCCAAAAGGCAAGAATTGAAGAAAAGAGTTCCTTTCAAGAAGGTTGAGCATAGGCAATAGAATAGCGAAAGGAAAGGGATCCAATGCTATGAGTGTGGTGGCATAGGTCATATCTCACTAGATTGTGGGAATTTGAAGAACAAGAGAGAAAAAATGATGGCCGCCATTTGGAGTGAAAGTGATGACTCCGAAGAGGGAGATAAGTCATCAAGTGATGATGAGCTTATCAATAACTTCAAGGCATTGGGTGCCACTTGTGAAGAAAATGAAGTTGTTGGTAAGAATTTCGTTGCTAGTGATCCCATAGAAGAGAAAGTCGAAGAAGTAGCTCTAGAGGAGATAGTTGTTGCTTCACATTGGGATATGGCACTTATTGACTCAAGAGATCAAGATGAAGGTCTTGATGAGGATATTGGATCTATAGGAGAGGAGGAGAGTCTAGAAGATGACACTAGTGGAGATGACTCCTTATCTAACTCTACAAATGGAAATGTAGAGAATATGGATATGCATGACTTTATAGTCAATGTTGAAAGCTCCATGAAGAAGAAAGATAGATTTCTAAGGATTTTAGAGGAAGAAAATCTAGAGCTTACAACATACAATGACCTCCTAAAGAAGCAAGTGGAGAAAATAGATCTTAAGGACAACTTTGAAAGTTTTGAAAGCTCTAAGTTAAAGAATGAAAAAGAGATTCAAAGGTTAAAGAAAGAACTACTTAGGCTTTCAACACAAGTTGATCACTTGAATGATGAAGTGATAAGATCCATGGTGGAAGAAGACAAGCTAAAAGATGAGCTAGCTTTGTCTAAGAGGAATGAAGAGGGTTTGAAGAGAGAGCTTGTTGAAGCCAAAGAGTCATTGACTAGAATGACCATAAGCACCAAGAAGCTTGACAACATACTTGGTGTAGGAAAAAGCCCTTGTGACAAAAGAGGTCTTGGATTCGAAGTGAGCAAGGATTGCTCTATTCCTAAGAAGACCGTCTTTGTGAAGAGTTTGGGTAAGATAGAAGCATCACCGGTGCAAACTCCTAGGAAGAAGTTAGAACTAGGACAATGTTCGAAAAATGCACAAGTGAAGGTGGTGAAAGCAAGACAACCCCAAGCTCAACGGATTAGAGCCTCTCGAGTCAACTCTCCTCAACAAATGACTCACTATGAAAAGAGGCAAAACATGCTACCTCATCCAAGGAGGCAACCCATTCTGGTTCAACCAAATAGAAGACATGAACGGCTCAACACAAAAGGAGACATCAAATGCATGATAAGTCTCCAATGACTTCACACGGATATGGTATGAATTCTTACTTTGTACCAACTTGTCATTATTGTGGTGTTTATGGGCATATTAGGCCTAAGTGCTTTAAGTACATTAAGCATTGTAGGATTAATAGCATGATAGAGAAAAAGAGGCTAAGAAAAGCCCACTTGCATGAGCCTAGGAAATCCTTTGTCAATAATCCTAGGTTAGTGAATGACATGTAACCTTTGACCACTAAGAAGAAAAATGTCATATCTATGTGGATAAGGAAAAATGAACCCGCATGCTACTAGACTAACAAGTCTCAAATAGGTTCAACTAAGTCCAATAGACTTGGTAGGTCCATAAGACCTCATGCCCTTCATTAATGAAGGATGATACTAACCCCATATGGGGAACTCAAGCAAAGAGAGCTATTTTTGCATTCTTGTCACTTGCAAAAAATTTGAAAAATCTTATGCTTCTTGGTTGATTACTTGAGTAAGCTTGGTTGCACATATGTATATATGTTTTCAATTCAATAAGTGTGAACCTTGCTTGTTTACAATCCATGTCATATTTATGTTCAAACATGCATTTTTGGACTAGGAGATGTATGTAGGAAGTATGATTTGAATGACCTATGATTATCTCCATGACATTATGATTCTTTTATAACATGCTAATGTCTTATGAAAAGCATGAAATTCATGTACATGCTCAGATGAAAAAGCATGAATTGATAATTGCGTTCTTAAATGCAAAAACTTGTGTGAAAACAAAAAGCTTATGAGACTCAAATGAAAAAGGGTCTAGTATCCATTCAAGGATTTTACAATCCAAATGTCTCTCTTTCTTTATTGGTTGAACATGTTTACTATCATACGGGTTTCATTCCCGGAAAAATCAAATAGGGTGCAAAGTTGCTCATGACATGTTTAGCTTATAAAGTTGGATATAGTTGTTCTTCAATTGAAATCAATGAAATTTCTATATCCTTGCTTCTCTCATGACAATGGTGAAATTGGTTTGAATTCCTATTAGAAACCTTTGTCATTTGCTTTGCCAAATACCATGGTATTTTGGACTTGAATGCTATATGTCTTGTATGCAAAGCATTTTGTTTCACACATTTTATCTAATAAATCTCCTTGTTTCTCTCCAATAAATTGAGATTGCATAAAGTGACTTATATTGATTATGCATATACTAGAATGCTACTATCTCTCTTTGCCTTGAGTGACCCGGTTGGGGACTACTCCTTTGTATATATCATGACAAAAAGGGGGAGTAGAATGTGGTAAGGGGAGGTGCAAATTGTCGTAGCAATTGGTGCACATTGGGGAGAATATATATTGAGGGGGAGTAACCCTTTGAGGGGGAGCATTGCATACATAAAACAACATGATGTTGTGCTTAATTTTTTTTTAAATATGCAAATGCTTGTTTTAATCTCACTTGATTCATCTCACCTTTTCTTGTTTTGGAAAGTTTAGAAACCTTGTTTCAAGGAATGATTGTTCTACAAGAGATTGAAGTCTTCAAGTTTTATTTTTATATATCTCTTTGTATTGTAGAAAATCTTCATTGACCCATAGGTTTATTTTGTTGTGAGGAATCAATGTGAGTGGTGGTTTTGTCACGAAATAGCCAAAGGGGGAGATTGTAAGGATTCCCGTTTTGTTGATTGGCTTATTTCGTGGTCAAACCACATGTTGGGGTTTTGAATGTAAGGGTAGTCTAAGTGATTAATGTTGAAGATCAAAGGCCCTTCCATGACCTCAAGATACAAGCACGCCAAAGGTATAATCTCTTGTGCTTGGTTTTCTTTGAAGAGATTTAGTAGCACACACACACTTAGCATTCTTGCTATGATTGCATATTTGCTTATTTTTATGTGCATCTCTTCACATGTCACTTTACACACTAGCACTTTGGTTGATATATCTTGTTGTGTGTATATGTGCTTTATAATTCGTTTCCCGACATTGTTCGGAAACGTCCGCGCTTGCACTAATGAGTGCTTGGTTTCGTGCGAAGACCGCCTATGGAGAATGCTCTTGGCTTCTCCTTGGTTTTCACCATTGTTGGTGATCGGCGGTTATGATCGGCGGCCTGGCCACCGAATGAAACTGCCGTTTCAGTCCAGTTTGGTCTGAAGCAATTATGCGGTGAAGATCGGCGGTCACGACCGCCGTTCGAAACCGCCGTTCATACCTGATCGATTTTAATCCCTCGGGTTTGATTCGGCGGTTGGATCGGCGGTCACGAAACCGCCGAATGAAACCGCCGTTGATGCTCTGTTCTTCACGAGCTCAATTCGGCGGTCGTTATCGGCGGCCTGGCCGCCGATTGAAACCGCCCAGGCCGCCGATTGAAACCGCCGAACGGTGCGTTTCAGGGGCAAAATTGTCTTTTCACATGCCCAATTCTTGATGTCTATAAATATCTTATTTTCTCATTCTCTGATCAAGCTTCTTGAGTTATTAGAACCCTAAACTTTCAAGAGAGATTTTTGAGAAAAAATCAAATCAAGAACTCAACTTTAAACACTCAAATCAAATCCCTTTTGCATCAAATTTCATATTTGATCTTCTATGCCTTCATAGAATTGATCCATGCATGGTTTTGAATCATCACATCTTATTTGGTATGTTCTTCACTAATTTCATATTACTTTAGTGTTTTTCATATTAATACATCTCTTTAATTACTTGTATGCTTTTGATTATATGCTAGATACAAGTTAGAGATTATTTGTGATGAAAATGATTGAGTGTTGATTGTGATAGCTAATTTGGTTTTTAATTAATCTTGATTAGCTAAGCTATTTGACATGTCATTTAGCAATTGATATCTAGGGTTGATTAAATTGATATATCATCATCCTAGATAAGCATCTAAGGTTACCTAGCATTGTTTGTTATTTGAATATTCATATATATTCACATAGGTTGTTTCTCTTCATTGAGAAGTAAGTCTTGAGGCTAAGAGTGCTTAGGCCTCAAGCAAATTGGAATAGGGTTGCTAATAAAGGCCCGCTGGGTAGAAGTGAGGGGTTACAGACCGGAGTGTTAGACGAGGTCTACATAGGTTGTAAACTTCATTTCAATTAGTGATTTCGAGTTCCGAGTGTGGCGCATTATACAGCCCGTGGTTTTTCCCAATGGTTGGGTTTCCACGTATATATCAAGTGTTATTTAAATTCCGTATCATATTACACTTGTATGTTTTTTTGACTAGTAGGGGCATTTTCATAAAATTGACTTGCATGCGAAAATTGGGTAATAATTGTTAAAATCTATTCACCCCCCCTCTAGATAACATATTTAGAACACACCGTATTCTTTTCAGACCTCGATCTAAGATAATCTCAATCATATTGTCAATCTTTACATAGGTCCAAATCAACCTCGACATAATATGGTGGTCCATGTCGACCTTCATACAATCATATCGTCCATCTTTACATAGGTCCAAGTCAACCTCAACATAACCTGGTGGTCTATGTCGACCTCTTTGTAATTATATTATCAATCTTTACTTTGGCCTACATCGACCTCGACATAATCATATCGCCTATATCTACATCGGTCTATATCGACCTTGATGCACTCCGAGCGTACCTCTAAGAAAACTAATGGTACACACAAATAAAAGTAAGACGAGTGCGCAAGTCTAGAACCCTCTGCAAGTGTACGGATCGCTGTCGAGTATAACAGACACAAGTAAGGGTTATCGTTCCCACGAGGATTGGAAGTGCACTAAAATTCTTTTTAGACTAATTCGCTAATGATTAAACTAAGATGATGTAAAAACTAAGAGATGTCTAGATTTGAATGTTATAAAAAGATGTTAAGGAAACAGTGATGTAAAATGTTACTAACAACCTCATAATCCAATCACTATCAATTTAAATCCATGTTAAGAGGAAGGGTCAAAAGTATCTAATGCCCTTTTTATCAATTTGCTCAAACCTATATCTAGGTTAGTCAAGACTTAATTAACCTCTTATAGAGTTTTAAACAAAATCCAACCAAGTTTGTTCAACCAAGATGTAGATCTACTTTTCATGCACAAATATCATGCTTGTAAATTAGAGTAAAGTTCCTACTCAACATACAACATGAAGTTAATTTAAGTATAAGTGCAAACTCAATGGATATAAAAGATAGATTGAATAATTCAAAGGAGTGTTCACATATTTACAATCATTGAATCCCCAATAAGAGGATTTAGCTACTCATGATTAAATAAAGACAAAGAAAGGAAAGAGAAAGAGAAAGAAAGCTCATGGTGTTCTTGACGCTTCCCCTTTACTTGCTCAACAAAACCTTCCTTGATCTTGAAGATAGATCTATAATATCCTTAAAACTAAAGTGTTTAATCTAAAATTGCTTATCTAAAAAAGAGTGGTTGTGTAAAGATACTTCCTAACTTTTACTTCTTTTTACTTCTAACTATATCACCACACTTTTACAAAAGTAAAATGTGTTTATATAGAGGAGGATAAGATTGGAGGTCGGCCACTTGAAAGTTGACGTGGATTTGGCTTCTACGACCAAAATCTGCGAGTTCATACTTATAACGTGATGTCGCAGATCGTTCTGCTCAAGCACTACTACTTCTGATTGCTGGATGTGTCTCGCAGAATCACTACACCTGGATGCACATCGATTTAAATCTGCGAGATTGTTCTCGCAGTCTGATGTCATAGATCTCAATTTAGGTTAAACTACTAGGACAAGCTCGCAGGATGGACTTTGCAGAAAAATATCTAGTTCGGCTGCTAGTTCCATCTGTGGGATCTTACTTGCAGTTCATGGTCGCAGATTCATCTGTGAGTGCTCTGAGAGTTGTGTCTGTGACATTGTTCTCGTAGTGGTAAGTCGCAGATTTCTTCTGCTGGTTCTGATTCGTAGGATGGACTTTGCAGTGTCGTCTGGGGTTGGACTGCAAGTTAAATCTGCGAGACCATACTCGCAATGTACTCTGGAAAAGCATCTGCTACTTGGTTCTTCAAGCTGACATTGCAGTTCACTATGGGAGACTTCTGCGACTTTTGATCTGTGAGAATGTACTCGCAGATTTGCTAAAAGTTGTTAATTTAACTTCAATTTCTTCCCTATTCTTCACCAAGTGTTCATTTCATCTCGTGAATCCTATTATTCCTGAAAGTAACCCAAAAATGCCATTATATAACACAAACGCTCGGAAAACCAACAAAAAGGGATTGATTTAGGCACTCAAAACATATACATATTTAGAGTGATCAAAACCCCAAAACCTATCTTTTGTTCGTCCTCAAGCAAAAACAACTAAAAGAAAAATAAACTAACAAATCTACAAACTCTAAATATGTTGCGAAAGCCAAAAGTTTTGATAAAACTTGCTTTGTGATATGTACAATGAGGAGTTCGATGCGAAAACTACTAAGTTGGGAATAACAAAATGCCAATTAATACAAAATATACACAAGGTGAATCCCACACCCTAAATGCTCAGATTCTCAAATTAAGTACTAGAGTGCATGGATACAATTCACCTTGACTCTGATCCTTACTAGATTTCAATAGATTTTTCTCTCAGAATCCTAAGTTTACTCTCAATCTATGTATGCGAGTTGGGCATATGAGAGTGAGATCGCATATATATATATATATATATATATATATATATCATAAAAGCACATTTCACATGGATCTCTCGAAAGAGTTGAAAAACTAAGAATGTGGAGAGAGCATGCATCAATTAGTATTCCCCTACTAGACTTCTCAAGAATCAATTAGGACTCCTCTTAATTGCTACATGTGATTGTGTGTTTTGGTGTATGGTGTAGCATATGGTACATTGATCATATCAAGCTTTTAAACTTTTGAACTATCAATTTTTACTAATAACACAGATTTTTAATCTGAACGTCTAGGCTATATCTTTCCATTTTCTTGTGCTAGGATGTCACTTGTATTTTAACTAACATTGATACATAAAGAACAAGGGTTTCAAGTGTTTAAATTTTTTTTACACTTCATTCTTTTCTTTTCTCTTTATTGATTTATTTATTTATTTTAGAAACCCTCCTTTTTGCACAAATGCATAATATGCTTAAGTACACGCTATCATGTGTTGTCAAACTTTCTTTCTTGAGATTTCTCTTGTTTTCACATTACTCAAAATCAATGGCTATTGTGTGGATTGTGTTTAGGGTCAAGTGTTTAAGGAGTGGATGCTTTGTTTGCCATTGCAATCCTTCTTTGGAGACATGTGTTTGGCTTGATTTAGAAATTAAGAGCACACACTACCTAAAATCATATTCAAAATTCTATCTAACAAGGGAATACATATTTTAGTAAGCAGACCACATGCATGTTCAATGGCATTCAACAATTTCATGCTTAATGAGATCAAATTAAGTATGAAAATTTTCAAAGAGTTTGGATTAGTAGAAACATATACCCTCAACAATAAACATTAAAGTACAAATCTCACTTGGTTAGTCTCCACTATTGATCCTAGCACCTTTGCACAAAAATCTCATTCATTAAGCCTAAAGAGAAAGGTACTAATTTACCAAGTGTGATCAATCATAGATTGATACAAAGTTACCCAAAACTCAAAAGCTAGTGCATGCATCAATTCTCCTCAAAAAACACCTCAAAAACACAACTCAACAATTTTGAAATTTTTTCCATGAAAATCCAAAGCTAAATTCGCAACACTTAGGTGTTAACATGCCCACACCCCCAAACCTAAACTCAACATTGCCCTCAATGTTTAATCTTTTAAGAACAAGGGCATGAGCTCAAAGGTTTGGTTGTTTGGCCAACAAACACCTAACAAAAATCCTAAATTTCCATTCACATATACATATATATACAATCCTACAAATCCACCATGTTAGGATTTTAAGTTATGTTGGCATTATTCTATATCAAAACGACATTTCCTTTGTATTGATTAGTTGTCTAGGATTCATGGTTTAACAAGCTTCAAGGAAGTTGGACAACACATCAAGCAAAGTGAAGCCTTTAAGAGGAGAAAGCATCAAAGGTATACTTAGACCTCTATTCTCTTGCGAGGCCTTAAGGCACACACACACATGGCATTCATTTGTGTCCTTGCATATTTGTACACCATTTATATAACACATTCACACACTTGGTAATGTATGCACATGCATTAGATTTTATTTTATAAACATTGTGAATTTGCATGTTCTAGGACTATATCTAGGAAACGGCATACGTGTGTGACTTGGTGTTTATTTGTTTCCGTTTTATTGATTTTGGACTTGAATATGATCTCTTATGATTCCTTATTGAGTCCCGGTCATTTTGGTTACTCACTCATTAGGTTTCGAGTCCAAACTAGGAAGCTACGCTACTTTTCGTTCTCAAACGTTGTGTTGTCTTCGTCTTCGTGTATCGAGTCAAATTCTCAACATTTTGTTAAAGTTTCATAGTCGTCCTCATGCGTAAGGGAGTCACGGTTCGTAATCCGAAGATGGATTCAAATTTAGAGTTCAGAGGCCCGAATACGGTAGAAGAACGTGAGAGGAGCGCGAGGGAGGCAAGCAATGGCCAAATGCCATGCTTGAGGAGGGTGTGAGGGGCGCGTAAGGCTCATAGGCCACACACCCCTCTATCCCCGTGAGGCTCAAGTGCCTCTCATGGGGGGTGACATTGCAGCCTTCTATTGGCCACGTCAAATCTCTCTCTCCCTCTCTTTTAAAATCTTCTTTTCCCTACCATTTCATTTCAAGAAGAAAAAATTAGAAAACTTATGTGCAGAATTTTCTCTCAATTTTTCTCACATTCTAAACACCATAACTTTCTCATATGAAGTAAGAATTGAGTGATTCAAGTTGAAGAATCTTCGTAATCAAGTCCTCTACCTTTTTCAAGTGGTTTGACAACTGTTTGATCGAGTTTTCTGGTGGCTTTACCTTCAAAACCGAACCAGCTCGTGAATCATAGGTAGTTGATCTATCTTTGTGTTCTCTTCTTTTATAACCTTCAATTACCTTGGGGTTTCTTCTTTTATATGTATGTGTATGTTTTATAAAAGCTATTGAGAAGGATAGCTTCAAATCAAAGCTAATCAAGTTTAATTAAAGACAAGTGTGAACTAGTTTTCTGTTATTCTAGTTTTTCACATGATTGAGAGTTGTATTTTGCTTAGATTGATATCTGGGGTTATTTGTGACTTGATTGATTCATTTTATGATTAATAACCTTAGCATATGCTTGGGGTCCTTTAATTGAACATATTTAGGATTAGCACATTTGATTTTGTATTTAGAGCTAGCTATGATTTAATTGATTATTATATATATAATTGCTCTAAATACATGCTAGAATATTCATTGATCATATCTTGTGATTCTAACATTTTTTGTTGTTTGTGTTCTAATGTCTTGAATATATGCTTAATGAACATGCTTTGTTTTCAAGCTTTAGTAATATGAATAGAATCTAGGATTTGTCATGTTTTAGGTTTTTTGCATGTTATAGATTTTTGCTCATGTTTAAGATCTAGACAACTTTGTTTTGTGAACTTTGTTGCCTATGTCTAGATCTTCATGGAGTGTACCTAATCCATACATTTCATATGCTCATGCATCATTTTGTTTGGTGTCATGTTTTAGGATCATTAACTAGAAAAATATACATTGTGTGCTCACTGATTATTTCTAGTTTCCATAGGATGTATTGATCATATATTCTATGTTGCATGTGTTTGCATCATTTGCATCACTTAGATCATTTGCCTTGCAAAAGGTGGAAGTCTCATCTTGGAGTGAGTGAAGCTTCAACTTAAGCATTAAGTCTTAGCTAAGAGTGTGATACTTCGGATGGTTGAGCTAGGGAAGCTTAACTAGGATCTTTGTGATCCGAATGGCTAAGTAAGAAGTCTTGTCTAGGATCGGGAGGATCCGGATAGACAAGCAAGAAATCTTCTTAGAGACGTGAGCATCTTGGATAGGAAGTTGCTTCCTAAATATGTAGGACACATCTCGGATAGGAAGTAAGCTAGGTGATTCACTAGGCCTGATGGTAGATTAGGAGTTGATAGCTTAGGGTGGATATCATGTGTTGATAGCCTTGAGTGTGTAAGTCTTTTTCGTCATAGTGGATTGCTTGCCGATGGTTGTGGATTCAACTCATGGATGTTTCCTCTTCGGAGGTTTACCACGTAAAAATATGTCTCTATCTCTATCTCTTTATATTTGTATGTATGATCAATATAACTTGTTTAAGATCTTCATTTCCTCACATTCTTGTAAATGAATTATTGATAAAGGAAGAGATGCACACATTATTTGTTGAATCAACATTTGTTTCTTGTATCTTATAAGTGTTTGAACATTGTATCTTATGATATTCTATATCAAGTTGTAAATTTCTATTTAGTGTACTTACATTGTAATATTTAAAGTACAACTTGTGGAATTTGCTCTTCATTGAATATACTTGTATATGAGATACATTGTTTCATGGTATATGTTTTGTAGACTAAGGGTGGTGAATTGAGCATACATGTGTTAATTGTTTTCTCATAACAATCATGTTAAAGGTTAATTTGTATGCTCACCTAGGTTTTGACATAAGTCACAAAAGAGTTTTAAAATTAAAGTGTCAACCTATTCACCCACCCTCTAGGTTGTTTAGTATAACCTTGTAGGTATTTTCACACCACTATCATATCAAAATTATCCTATCCACTACTCAAAATTGTCCTATCCACTACTCAAAATTCAACCACACTCTTAACTAAACAAAATACATAAACTTAAATATTTAAATAACTATATACAAAGGTAGAGTGTACCTAGGTTGGTTGCCTCCCACCAAGCACGGTAGTTAACGTCTCGGCAAGACGCATGGGAGCACTCGGCTCCGTAAGTTCGATTTGCTCTATCATTCTTGCTTCCTCTATTCCTTGCAAATATGGTTTGACTCGATGGCCGTTCACCTTGAAAGTATCCCCACTTCTTAAATCTTCTAACACAACCGCACCATAAGGGAAAACTTCCTTGATTATATAAGGACCATACCATCTTGACTTCAATTTTCTCGGAAACATTCTTAGCCGCGAATTAAAAAGTAGGGCTAACATTCTCGGACGTAAATCCTTACGGATGATCATCTTGTCATGCACTCTCTTTGATCTCTTCTTGTAAGGCTTTGCATTCTCATAAGCTTCATCTCGAAGTTCTTCAAGTTCATTCAATTGTAGCTTCCTTTGCTCTCCCGCTTGATCTAAATCAAAGTTTAGCAACTTAATCGCCCAATATGCATGATGCTTCAATTCCATCGGAAGATGGCATGCCTTCCCAAATATCAACCGAAAAGGTGTCATGCCAATTGGAGTTTTGAAAGCCGTCCTATACGCCCAAAGAGCATCATTCAATTTTGAAGACCAATCCCGCCGGTTTGGCTTGACTGTATTTTCTATAATCATCTTGATATGCCTATTGCTAACTTCTACTTGGCCCGAGGTTTGAGGATGATAAGGAGTTGCAACTTTATGCCTCACACTATATCTTTTCCACAATGCGGCAAATATCCTATTGCAAAAGTGGCTACCTCCATCATTAACTATGCACCGAGGAGTCCCGAATCTTGTGAAAATAAAATCCTTCACGAATTTCACAACCTTGCTATCATTGGTTTTGGTGGCCTTTGCTTCTACCCATTTGGACACATAGTCCACTGCCACCAAAATGTAGATGTTGTCTTCCAAATATGGGAACGGTCCTATAAAATATATTCCTCAACAATCGAAGATCTCGATCGCCATATCTTTTGATTGTGGCATCTCATCCATTTTTCCAATATTCCCCGTCCTTTGACATCTATCACATGTTATACAAAAGTGATAGGAATCCTTAAAAATGGAGGGCCAAAAGAATCCCGATTGAAGAACCTTCAATGCCGTTGTTCTTGCACTAAAATGTCCTCCACAACTTAACTCATGGCAAAACTTTAAGATGTCTTGTTGCTCGCCTTTCGGAATGCATCTTCAGATAATCTGATCTGCTCCATGCTTAAACAAATAGGGTTCAATCCACAAGTATTGCCTAACTTGCCATCTAAACCGCTTCTTCCCTTGATGAGATAAATCCAGAGGTATAATGTCGTTTGTCAAGAAGTTGACAATATCCGCATACCAAGGCTCTTCATTTGTAATAGTCCATAACCTCTAATCCGAAAAATCTTCTCTTAATGGAAGTGAATCCTTTTCTACTTCGGATTCATGCATCAGTCTACTTAAGTGGTCGGCTACCACATTTTCACTCCCCTTCTTGTCTTTAATTTGAAGATCAAATTCTTGTAACAAAAGGATCCAACAAATAAGCCGTGGTTTTGCATCCTTTTTTTGGAGGAGATACCGCAATGCTGAATGATCTAAAAATACCACTATTTTTGACCCTATCAAATATGACCTAAACTTCTCTAAGGCAAAGATCACCGTTAATAATTCTTTTTCAGTTGTTGAGTAGTTGAGTTGAGCGTCGTTCAACGTCCCTGACTCATAGTAGATGACATGTGGAATCCTATCCACGCATTGCCCAAGCACTGCTCCTATTGCATAGTCCGAGGCATTGCACATTAGTTCAAAGGGTAAACTCCAATCCGGTGGTCTCATAACCGGTGCTGAGGTTAACAACTCCTTGAGCTTCTCAAATGCCTCCAAGCACTTATCATCAAAATCAAAATCAATGTCCTTTTGCAACAACTGACACAAAGGTCTAGAAATCTTTGATGAACCTTCTATAAAACCCGGCATACCCTAGGAATGAACGAATTTCCCTTATTGTCCTAGGAGTTTGTAAACTTTTCATCACATCGATCTTGGTTTTATCCACCTCTATACCATTTTCTGAAATTATATGCCCAAAAACTATTCTGTGACGCACCATGAAGTGACTCCTCTCCCAATTCAATACTAGGTTGGCTTTATTGCATCTCTTCAAAACTAAAATCAGGTTGAGAAGACAATTGTCGAACGAGCTCCTCACAACTAAAAAGTCGTCCATAAAGACCTCTATAATCCCTTCCACCATGTCTGAAAAGATTGACGTCATACACCGTTGAAAAGTATCGGGTGCATTACACAAGCCGAATGGCATACGTCGATAGGCAAATGTCCCAAATGGACATGTGAAGGTAGTCTTTTCTTGATCTTCAGGATCTATCACTATTTGGTTGTATCCGGAGTACCCATCTAAGAAACGATAGTGGCTATGTCCCGCAAGGCGCTCCAACATTTGATCTATAAATGGCAAGGGGTAACGATCATTGCGAGTTGCATTGTTGAGCTTCCGGTAGTCTATACATACTCTCCATCCAGTTTGAGTCTTTTGGGGTACAAACTCGTTGTCCTTTGGCACCACATGTATAGGATTTACCCACTTGCTATCTAATATTGGGTAGATGATATCATTCTCCAATAGCTTAAGGACCTCTTTCTTGACAACCTCTTTCATAATCGGGTTGAGTCTACGTTGAGCTTCTATTGATGGCATAGACCCCTCTTCAAGAAGAATCTTATGCATGCAAGTAGTGGGACTAATTCCCATTAGGTCATCCAAACTCCATCCAATAGCTCCCTTGAATTGTCTCAACACACCAAGGAGCTTCTTTTCTTCTTGTGTACTCAAATCTGAAGCTATTATCACCAGAAATGATTCATCTTGCTCAAGAAAATCATACTTCAATGTAGATGGTAATGGCTTCAAGTCTAACTTAGGTGTGGAGCTAGAGCTTGTAATTAATCCCTTGTCGGGCATCTCCTCACTCTCTTCCTCCATATGAATCTCACCACTAGCCCATACTAGCATATCAATCACTTCATCTTCTGGTTCTTCCATTGTTCCAATTTCCATGTTTGCATTGTCCATTACCTAGTTGCTCGAAGTCAGTCATTTCTTCTTCAATGAATTCTTCCATTATTCCTACAAAGCAAGATGATAGAATCACCAAAAAGGTATACACAACTAAAAATAAAACGTAAATTATTGTACTACTAAGGCAAGTACTTGCACAGGTTATTGAGTCAAAAAGCATTTATAATAGACACATGCATATCAAAGATTCAATCTTTATCTATGTTCATTATCATGATTTGCAAAATAAGAATATCTTAAGATAAATCATTTCATCTCTTTTATGCTAGTTCTTAAAAACATGGCATATCACCTCCCATAAATTTTAAACATTCATTCTAACACCTTATTGTTATGTCAATTGAAAAGATTAGGAGTAGAGAAGAAGTTTGTCAATAAAAGTTGAGATAAAATTAGAGAGTACCTTGAGTGATGAAATAGATATTATTGAGTAAGGGATAAGATATGAATACCAAAGTTGATATTTTGCTGAAGTGACCTGGTTCCCCATTTTCTCGGCGATTTTTGGTAAATCTGTGAGTTCGTACTCACAAATTCTTCTTGCAGATTCTGACGTGGCCATATATTTTCCAAAATATCTTGTCTTGGGAACTATGCCAAGGTATTCTGCGAGTTCCTTCTCGCAATAAAAAGTCACATATTTGGTTTAGGGTGCACTGCTAGTTGCATCTGCGACATCATCTTCGTAGTCTCATCTCGTAGTGTGTACTTCACAAAATTTCTACTCCTTTCTCACAGCTCAGTGTCGCAGATACTACTCCAGAATAGACGGCGACTTCTTTCTATCTTTTCTGTGAGTTTCTATTCGCAGTCCATTCTTGCAGCGTTCAATTCAAACCTGACTGCTAATTCCTATGTTCAAAACTGCGAGTTCGTTCTCGCAGTGTCATCTCGCAGATCCTTTCTGAGAATATCTTGCGACTTCAGTCTCCTTCTTCTGCGAAAATGTTCTCACAGCTCTATCTCATAGATACTTCTCAAAGTCATCTGCTAGTTGCTGCTGCTAGTTCCAATCAGCAGATTTAATTTCCCTAATTCGCAGATCATGTTCAGAACAGACTGCGACTTTTATGTCTAAAAATCTGCGAGTACAATCTCGCAATCCCATCTCGTACCTGTTCTTGTAAGTGCCTCATATTTTGATTTGCCTGTTTCGTTGACAAACCACACCTAGGGATGTCTATGTAATGGGTAGCTTAGGTTCCATTGACAAGTTTCCAAGCATTTCCGTGACTTCAAGATTAAATGCAAGAGCGAAAGGTAATTCACTTGACTTGATTCTTGAAGAGATTAGGTGCACACACACACTTACATGCATTCTCATATTACTTTGCATTTGTGTTTCCATGATTGTGTGCATTTATGTTTCAACTCACACGAGCACTTTTGTGTTTGTGTTTGTTTTGGTATGGTTGGTAAAATCTCGTTGTATTTTTAAAGAAATATATTTTTGAGATTTTTCATATTTTTACGAGTCCAACCGTGTATGGATATGTCCCTAGATAAGTTTTGAGCAATTCAGAGACTTGTCTATATGTTTCAGATGATTTCCGAGATATTTGGGACATTCCGTGTTTTTATCAGAAACCAGAATTCAATTCCGAGCTTAGAGTGAAAAGTTATGTAATTTTCTATATTTGTGATTGAGTCCGGGTCTTTATTCTGAAGACATAATCGAATTTCAAGTTCTGAGGTCAAAACTGGACCGAAGAAATGCTCGGAATGGAAGCTGGTTTGGTATGGCATGAAAGCCACACCAAGAGAGGCTTGGCATGAAAGGCGCGCGCACCTCACCCCCACAAAGGCTCTTGGCCACGCGAACCTCATGCCAAGCTCACGCCAACACACACTGATTTGCTTTGATTTTTTTGTTTTTTCAAAGGCATTTTATTGAGTATGATATGTTGAATGTGAGCTCGTTTGTGTGAGTTTACTTGTTGCATGAGTTGAATTTATATGATAAATTATTGGTCCCCTTGAAGCCTCTCACGTGAGCTCACCACACAGGATTACTCTCTTTTGTCTTTTACAATCTAACATCCAAAAACGGTGCGTTTTGTTTGTTTAAACTCAAATATATATGTGTATAAATGCTGCAGTTTTGGTTGTTTAAAAACCTCTATATATATATTATTTCTTCTCTTGACTTCGCCAGATCATAGAGCAAAATATATACTTTTGAGAGACAAAAAGATTTTGAAGGGAGAAACTCCTAAGAACTTGTCTTTAACTCTCCAAACTCATTTCCTTATGCATAAATCATCATCTAAGCATCATCTAGGATCATCTAGCATGTGCTAATGCATGGGTCTTATTCAACACACATGTTATGGTAAATTGAACACTAATATCATCTAATCTTAGTGTTTTTACTTAACAATTTATCTCATTTATAACTTGTATGCTTTAGATTAATTTTCACTTACAAGATTGAGATTATGTGTTGATTTATTGAGTTGTTTTGTGATTGCTAGGTTTTCATGTTTATAAAACATCTAGCTAATTGATCTCATTAAAATGATTGAGATCATTTGTGATAGCTATTGTATCTAGGATTGGTTATCCTTCACATAGCTAAGTTGTATGCCATGACATATAACAAACTTTGATATTTAGGATTGATTTTATTGTCATCATTTAATCCTAGATAAGCATTTAGTGTAACCTAGCATTAATTGCATATTGGATATCATTGCATATTCACATAGGTTTTTGTTGATCTCTTCTTGAGAATTAAGTCTTGTGTAACTAGGTTGCTTAGTACACAAGCAATTGGACTAGGTTCACTTTTAAAGGTCTGCTGGTAGTAGTGGTGGGTTATAGGCCGAGAATGGTTAAGGTCAACCTAAGATGTAAACAACATTACAATTAGTGGATTCAAGGTTTGTATGTGGCGCATATAACAGCCCGTGGTTTTTCCCTGTTGTAGGTTTCCACATAAAAATCAAGTGTCTTTTAATTTCCGCACTGTTATGCTTGATTTATTGAATTGACTAGATTGGGGTAATTTTTGTAATATTGACTAAACACGAAAATTTGGTAATAACCGGATAAAATCTACTTACCCCCCTCTAGATAATATTAGAACACACCTTAAATTTGTTTCAGTTCCTCAGAGCTTGTTGTGACTTAAATCTATAAATCTGCGAGATCCTTCTCGTAGCTTCAACTCGCAGCTAACTTCTGCCTTAGCCATTTGAAATTTTCCCTCTTCAACCTGCACAAAAAACTTTTACTTGGATGGATCCCAGCCTAAGCATGAGTCCATCATTAAAACATATATACACTACAAAAGAATTCTAACCCCCAAACCTATGCTCTTAATGCATGAGAATTTTCACTGACTCTCAAATTGCAAAGAACATCAGATTAGTTGGTTAAGAGGTTAGAAATATCATATTAACATGTACAAGAAAACATGGCTATATTAGCCATAACCATTCCGGTTTGTTCATTCTTACATTCCAAAGTTACGCTTCCTTTTAAAGCGGCTTCCTTCACACATACAAAATTAGTCAAAAGGTTCATGCAATCAATGATGGAGTAACATTTCTCTTTAAGATGTACACCTTTGGAAAAGGTGTAGCTCTTTCTTTCTTTAAAGACTTCCCCTTGTTTTGGTCACTCTTGTCCTTTCGGACCCATATTTGAGTGACCCTCCTATGTGGTACTCCACCTACATGCATATTCCTACTCTCTTTGTATTGAGTGCATTGGGTCTTTTTGTGACCCTTAATATGACAAAAATAGCATGCATGTGGAAAGTAAGGAATACCTTTATGGCAAGGTTTCTTATCACTTTCCTTAGTGGTCTTGGATGATGACCCTTCTTCCTTCTTGGTTGAACTTTTAGTGAGGACCTTAATTTTTCGTTCGGCTTGATCGAGCTCCACTATCAGATCACATTCCTTAACCTTAGAGATCTTGAATGCAATCTCCTTCCTCACCAAGTCCTCCTCAAAAGCTTGGCACTTCTTATCTTTCCTCTCCATTTCTATAAGGACCTTCCTCATCCTCCTATTAAATTCTTCTTATTGACTTTCCACTATCCATGTCAACTCTTCCCCCACCTTGAGGGCTTTATCCCTTTCCTTTTCTAGGGCATCAATCCTCATAATAAGGTTGATGTCCTTCTCAACAACAATCTCGTCACCCTTGACGATGTCTACTATCATTCTTCCTTCCTTCTCCTCTTTAAAGAGTCTTACTTCTTCTTCAAAGACTTGAAAAAAGTCTTCTAACTCATTATCAGGTTCAAACGGGGCTGCCTTTGTTTCAATGGGCTCTTCCTCGGTTTTGATGTTAAAACATGTATTTAACTCCATCTTCTTCTTCTTTCCCGCAAACACATCAAACTCCACCATCTCTCCCAACACAGTCATTGTCAACTTTTCATGGAGCACATCAACGGTAGTCCTAACTGTTGCCATGAATGGCCTCCCTAGGAGTATAAGATGATCTTTGGTTGTGTGCTTCTCATCGATGTCTAGGACCACAAAGTCTGTTGGGATGGTAAGTGTAAGGATTCCCATTAAATTGATTGGCTTATTTCGTGGTCAAACCACATGTTGGGGTTTGGTTGTAAGGGTAGTCTAGGTGATTAAGGTTGAAGATCAAAGACCCTTTCCAAGACCTCAAGAGGACAAGCACTAAAGGTATATCTTGTGCTTACTTTGGCTTGAAGAGATATAGTTGCACACACACACAACATGCATAACTCTTATTCTTGAATGTTGTGTTTATATTTTGTGTGCATTGTGCTTTATTGTTTATTCAATGTCTCTTCTTGCATTAATTGATTGCATCTTGTTTTATGAAATGCCATGACATGATAGGCATTAAGATGCATTCAATACCCACACTTGCACTTCATGTATGTTAGCTTTTAGTGTGGTGTAATTCGTTTCCCGAAGGATGTTCGGAAACGTCCGCGCGTGCACGTTGATGTGCTTTGTTTTGCGCGATGATCGCCGGTAGAGATGCCTTTGGCTTCTTCTTGGTTTCACCATTTTTGGTGAAACGGCGGTTACGTTCGGCGGCCTGGCCGCCGTTCGAAACCGCCGAATGAGACCTGATTGAAATATATCTCTCGGGTCCAAAACGGCGGTTGGTATCGGCGGTTTATAAACCGCCGAACGAAGTCGCCGAAGTTCCCCTGTTCCGCTCGGGAGCCATTCAGCCGTTCAATTCGGTGGCCTGGCCGCCGATTGAAACCGCCGATCGGTGCGTTTCAAGGGCAAAATTATATTTTCACCTGCCCTGTTTTTGGTCTCTATAAATACATCCTTATTTCTGGTTCAGAATACAAGTCTTGCATCCCAAGAACCCTAGAGAGATATTTAGAGAGACTTGAGAGAAAAAGCTTAAAGATCACATCTTTAATTCTCTAAACCCATTCCCACATCCACAAATCATCATCTAGGCATCATCTAGGTTCATCTAGTATATGCTAATGCATGGGTTTTCTTCAACACACATGGTATGATTTGTTGAACACTTTTATCTTACATAATTAGTGTTTCTACTTATCAATTTTATCTCATATTTTACTTATATGTGTTTAGATTAATTTCTATGTATAAGATTGAGATTATGTGTTGATTGGGTTATTATTTGATAGCTAGGCTTTAATGTTCATATGCCATCTAGCTAATTGATCTCATTTGTTGATTGAGATTATTTTTCATAGCTTATTTGTTAGGTCATTATTGCCTAAAAGCTATGCCATGAACATTCTTGTGTGATGTATTGATAACTAGGTTGATAGATTGTTTTTTAATCAACTAGTTAATCCTTTGAATGTTTGTGGGTTTTATATGATAGCTTTGTATCTAGGATTGGTTATCCTTTACTTAGCTAAAGTTATATGCCATGACATGACATATAGCTATATGTGATATCTAGGATTGATTATATTGTCATCTTATAATCCTAGGTAAGCATTTAGAGTACCCTAGCTCTTATTGCATTAATTGAATATTCATACATATTCACATAGGGTTGTGCATCTCTTTTGAGAGATTGACGTCTTGGTCTAGGGTTGCTATTACAGGCCTGCTGGTAGTAGTGTGGTGGGTACAGACCGGGATTAGGCTGTAAACATCATTACAAGTATGACTACTGGATCAAGCAAATTGGACTAGAGCCACTTTTAAAGGCCCGCGTGGTAGAAGTGAGGGGTTATTGACCGGAGTGTTAGACGAGGTCTACATAGGTTGTAAACTCCATTTCAATTAGTGGATTTCGAGGTCCGAGTGTGGCGCACTTAACAGCCCGTGGTTTTTCCCAGTGGTTGGGTTTTCCACGTAAACATCAAGTGTCATTTATTATTTCCGCATCTTATTACACTTGTATGTATTGTTGACTTGCTAGGGGTATTTTCGTAAAATTGACATGCATGCGAAAATTGGGTAATAATTAGATAAAATCTATTCACCCTCACCCCCCCTAGCTTTATATATTAAACACACCTCGAGTATTTGTTTCATCGTCACAAAATAATATGCAAAATATCATCGTCACAAAAAAAAAAGCCTATGTCGTGTGTGTTGATGACAAGTCACTTACCACATCATTTTGGTTAATTATGTGGGTTGTATAGCATTACTCTTTTGAGAGAGAGTTATTAATTAAATTTTTTACATTAAAGTTATAGATATTTCTAATATATATATATCCCCAATGTAACTGTATCTTAAATTTTTGGAAAAAGCCTATGTCGTATCATATCCGAATCGGTGCTTCCTTTGAAATGATTATCAACTAGATATGACATTATTAGTACGAAAATTTAATAATTATTTTGTGATTAATTAAGCTTCAGAAAATACAAGTTCAAATTAAGCTTAGATGAGGAAATACTCATTATTTTGTGATTAATTTCATTCTTTTCTTTTAATCGTTCTATTATCTATATAATGTGTTTTTCAATTATTAAATTTATCTTTTTTTTTAGCCTATTTAGTTGTAACTAATTATAATCACTTATAACTATAATATAACATTTTTACCTTAATTGGAATAAATAATATACGTACATTTAAAAAAACAAAAAAAAAAAAGTTTACCTCATATTCGATAATATAACATTCTTTCAAAGCTAGGTATTTCAAAGATTCTGATTTCCTTCATGCTGATGTTAAGATAGGTTGCTCTTATGTGTGGTGCAGTTTGATTTGGGGACGAGAGTTTCTGTGTAAGGGTATTAGATGGCGGGTGGGGAATGGCCAGAATATCAGAGCTTTTGTTGATCCTTGGATCCCTAGACCAACTTCTTTCATACCTATAACTAGCAACTCTGATGAGGATGTTAGAGTGGCTACCTTTATTGACAAAGATAATCACTGTTGGGATATTAGTAAGATTTCTCAAAGTTTTTTGGCTTTGGATTGTGAGATGATTATATTTATACCAGTGAGCATAAGGGATAGGCCGGATTGCATCTCTTGGCATTTTGATAAAAAAGGAATCTACTCAGTTAAAAGTGGTTATCAGGTGGCTATGGGTGATAAAATTATGGAGGCTTGCTCTAACTCCTCTGCATCTTTAAAGTGGTGGCGGAGTCTCTGAATCTAAATGTTCCTCCAAAAGTTAGAGTCTTCTTATGGAGAGTGTGCCATGATGCTATCCCGTCCCTTGCAAATCTTACCAAAAGAAAAATAGCAGTTTCTCCAATTTGTGTTCGTTGTGGCGTTGCTTTGGAGACTACTGCTCATGCTCTTCTTTGGTGCAAAAAGGTACGTTCTATTTGGGAGGGTTCTGTGTTTTGGAGCATATTAAAGCCTTTGAAAGGTCTGGGATGTTTTGAGTCTCTTTTGAGACTTGGTGACTTCTTTAGTCGGGAAGATCTTGCTTTGGTATCGATAATTATCTAGGGTCTTTGGTTTGATCGTAACTTGTTGCTTCATGAAAAGAAAAGTAGATTGCATGTTGATTTCCTGGTTTGGGTCTCAGGTATGCTGAATGAGTTCCAAGATACACATAAATCTATTCATGATCCTTCCCAGGTAGAGTCTTTTAAGTCAAATGTGAATTGGTCCTCTCCTCCTCCTGGATCATTAAAACTTAATTCTGATGCGGCTGTGATTCCTGGTCTTGATTTTGTTGGTATTGGAGTTGTGGTTAGAGATTCTGCAGGGGGTGTTTTGGCTGCGCTTTCAAATCCTTTTACTGGTGGGCTAGTGGCTTCTCAGTTGAATGTGCATAGGCTTTGGCTTTGAGAGAGGGTTTGATTATGGCAAAACAGTTGGGGATTAATATTGCTTGGGTTGAGGTTGATGCAGCAAATGTGGCTGCTTGTGTTAACTCATCCAAGCTGTTATGTGGTACTGCTGGTTTTGTCTTCGATGATGTTCAGGCTTTGTGCAAGGATGCTTGGATATTGAAATGTTAGGCCATTTCCAGGAAAGTGAACGGTTTGACACATAATCTAGCCTCTTTAACCATCTCTTCTAGGAGAGATCAATTGTGGCATGGATCTTACCCGTTTTATATGTTTTAGCTTTTGTTTGTGGTTGTTGCTTTGTTTAGTTATTTATAAAAAAACAAAACAAAAAAAACATTCTTTCAATTAGGGTATGGATATTAACACCCATAAATATGATAAGCACACCTATATTTATAAGTACACCTATGTCTAAAATTTAAAATTAAAACATTACTATAAACACCCATCTTAATGCTAATAGTACCCTTATTTAAATGAATGTTTTTATTTTAATACAATTTATTTATAAACCCTCATAAGTTATTAATACACCCAATTTTATAAATGATAAATTTTTAATTTCTCCAGCTTCCAGGTCCTGTGAATACCCAAATAGATCCCACTAAAAATTTGGGACCCGACGGGTTTATAGAATGCATTGTGAAGGAAATGTGATGTGATCAACAAAAGTCTCGAACCGCAAGGATCTTACAATTATTATTTATTAATATTTAAATCACAGACTTTCCATTGTTCTTCATCTTCTGTAGTCATTTATTTATAAAAAGAACATATCTTTGTGTTGGACAAGTTTATTTACCAATGATTAGGCTATATATGTTTCAGAAACTGTTTTCTTTCTATTTGTTTGGCAAAAATGTTTTCAATCACTCAGCTTCACTCTTTGACCTTGAAGAAGATGAATTTTTCTCGCAGGTAAAAAAACATATATATACACACCACCCGTTTTTTTTTTTTTTTTGAAGAAAAATTATATATAATATCGTAATTGCCAGGATCAGTAGTAGTCAACCACAATGAACCCAAAATCCTGTATTAGCTAGCTTACAATAAAATTGAGGGATGTTCCTCACATAACTTGCGCAGCTCCTGTCAAACTAGAAAACTTCCTTGCACTCGTTATTGCATACAATGATAAAACTTTACCTATGATTCTAACGGATAAATAATATTAAATACAACACGAAATAGAATAACTAGATAAAGAAAGAATAACTAACCACAGGTGCTTAAAACAATCTAACCCAGTAGAGATTTGAAATGATGTTCCTGATATAACATTACTAGTTTTGGTGGCGACTTGATCTTGGAGAATGCTCTGTGAATTTTTGGCTTCGTTGGGCTTATGTTATTCTTGTTCTTAAAAAAAAAAATTGAATTAAAGTTGAATTAGGGTTTTTTTTTTTTTTTTTTTTTTTTTTTTTTTTTTTTAATAATTAAAGTGATATAGTTGAAGATATGAGTACAATTATTGAGTGTAAATAGTATTTTATTTATTTTTAATTAAACTAATTTGTCCTTATTGGTAAATTCCTATTGGGATATTTTTGTAATTAAATTTTTTAATAAAATATGGGTGTACTTATCATATTTATGGGTTTCAATATCGGCTCCCTTCAATTATATCTCCTTGAAAAATATATACTAAAATAAATAAAGTAATAAAATTAAAAAGTAGAGAGACATCGAGAATTAAATCAGTCATCTCTTAAAATAAATTCGTCATCACCCAATGTAATCAGCACCATCAATCCAGGCTTGATGGGCTTGCTCTGGTGTTTTGCATGATACGCCAATTATCTTTTCAGGGCCAAGAAGAGCGTGGGCAACACGAACAGGCATGTCAGACTGACCAACATGGACACCATTGGCATCACAAGCTAGGGCAATATCAATACGATCATTTATCAGTAGAGGTACCCTATGGCGACGACAAATTTCAGTACATGCTTGGGCTGCTTCCAAGAAGCTCCCTGGACGAACATTTATCGCCTTTCTCTCTGCAATAGCGAGTAAAAAAATGCCATCAGCATTACTGCAAGAATGTCTTTATAACAAATCTCTTGCAAATATCAAGCAAAGAAAGTAAATATACATCCAAACAACAACCCCTTAAGCTTAAGCTTTAATAAATGAGTACTAAACATATGAACTAATTTCTTAACGGTTGAGAATTTTAAAAATTTTAACATTAGAAAATGCAATGCAATTGGTGTTGCTCACATCTAGCTCTTCTTCTCTTTGTCCTCACGTTGTTAATACGATCTAAACCCATTTCAAAAAAATAAATAAAAATAAAACGGTCGATAGGTCTAACTTTATCTGATTTGGTTGTTTCATTTTTGTTGGAATTCTTGTAATGTTTCTCCGATCAGCTTCTTCTCAAGCTGCTTAACCATCTTCAATTAATAGGTTATTGATCTAAGCTTTGAAATAGTAGTTGATTTGTAACCACCCCACTCAGGTTTGTCCCGTTACCACATCAAAATGCCAAAAGACTTAAATACCCCTGTTCTTACCCCTTAATTTAATAAAATTAACATTTAAAAGAGTAAAATAAATCAAGACAAATTAAATTAAAAATAGATGGATCTCCACCGTCCATCTATTAATCTAGTACCAATCCTATAAATCACTACGGATTTTTGGTGTTATTTAGGTCTATTTCCACAAAATCAATCACCTTTATTTAATTAGTCATCTTAATTAATTAATTACAATGACTTTAATATGAACATGGATTCATCTACACAACCACATATTCTCTTGGTATGCAAGTTTATATAATAAATTGTGTGAATCGTAACACTCACTAGTGTCATGATATATATGCTATTTTATTTTTTGTATTACTCATGCACTTGTCCTATTTATTTATAATTAATTTACATATATATATATCTATAAATTTATTAGACCAGCTAATATTAATGTTTCAGTAAAAAATGATATCAATCATATATGTAGTTAATTAGAATACGAACAAGCATATATTGTATTTAAAAGATGTTTATATTTAGCAACTTTTATCAACTTAACTTTAGATAAATTCAACAATTACATACTTAAAAAATGATCATCCACTAGTTAGAAAAATCTTTGTATATATTATATATGTAACAATTGTTGGGTTTTGGTTGAAGAATAATATCCAAATGAACTTAATTGTAAAAATTGTTATTTTATGAGATGCAAAACTAAAAGAAATAAATAATGAAAATTTTCTAGCTATAGGCCCATAGCCAATTTATTAATTACAATGTAAAGAAATCAATGTATAAATATCAAAATCATCAAACGCAAAATCTCACATGTCTTTCCATGTGGAATAAAGCTGTCAAAACATGCCGATACGGCCCGACCCCTTAGGGCTTGGCCGCCTTAGTGTGTTGTAACATGCCAGGCATGGCCCGTTAAGGAAATGGGTGGTACGGCACGGCCCCAACGGGCCGTGCCGTGCCAAGTCACTACCGACACGTCGGGCCAGCCACTTTTTTTTTTAAAGTTTTTTTTTTTTTTTTTTAATTTAAGAAAATATTAAAGTTATTTGTTATAATATTATTTTTACGATTTAACATATGTATTTTTAATTGTAATTTGTTTATCTTATTTATTATTTTAGTCTAATAAAATAAAATATAAAAAATAGATAGATTTATTTAATAAAATAATTCAAAGAATAAATAAAGATGTAAGATGTAAGAAAATAAAAAATAGATGAAAATATGAAATGATGAATTATTTATATATTTAATAAAAAGTGTGTAAGTGTAAGTCGGTTAAAAAAAAAGATAGGTAAAGAAATGAATTTTATTTACTTATGTAGAATTCAATATTACATGATTGCCTCATTAAAAATTTTACCAAGAAAAACCCATTGGGATAAAAACTTGGTAAAGGAAAAAGAGTGCAATCGAAATATCGAATAACAAGTAGTCAAGTAAATGTACATATATAGTTAAAAATTAAAAAAAAAAAAAAAGTGCAATCAATAACTCTTTAGTGTTCAGTATTCGATCCTAGTCCTAGACCTGGTTACTGCTGGAACCCTCATCGACATATAAATTGGCGAAATTTTGAATAGGTTCTTGGTCTTCCATTTGATGTTGCATCCTCTTTCAAGCATGCTCTCAATCCCGAAAGCATGTTAATACCTCCACCATCTCAGGAGACAAATAAGTTCTTCTTGGTTCAATTATACGTCCACTCGTGCTGAATGCTTGTTCTGAAGAAACAGCAGACACAGGGATATCGAGTACGTCACGTACTAGGTGTGACAGGATCGAATATCTATAGCTATAGTTCTTCCACCATAACAACAGATCAAATTCCTTCATGTTTCTGCTTGAATCGAACTAAGCTTCAAGGAACCTATTGAGTTCGGCACCTCCAGTTGCAGCAGCTCATGAAGCTTAGGATGAAGAAGAAGAACTTGATGAGCTGCCATTTTTTCGGCGATTGAGAATGCTCCAACTTCTCTTCAACGGGAGTGTGTCCCATTCTTCCGATGGTTGCGTGTAAATACCGCCAAACCTGCACTCATAAATAATGAAAACTTCGAACAACTTGGTTCGAATGTCACTAACCTATTCGGAAAAATCTATGTCCAATTTAGAACCAATATAATCAAGAAAAGTTTCTAAACAGATAATTTAATCCTAGGATCTAGTATAAAACCTAATGCATAAAGGAAAGGAATTTTATACCAGTATTTTTTGAACTTGTTTTCCATGGTAACAACTGCAGTGCCTAAGATGTAATTTTCACTATTCTTTATACATGTTTAACATTTCAGACATTTCCACAATATGATGGGTTGCCTGAGAAGATGTGGGGTAATAGACCTCGGAAAGAGTTAAAGTGGAATTGTAAAAAACCTTTAAAAATTGAACAAAAATCTTTGCCACATACCAATCGTCTATGATTAGTACTGAATGGCCAATTTCGGCCATATTCATATTATAAAAACCTAAAATAGTTGCAGCATAATCCAAACAATTTTGCAGCATTAAGTAAGTAGAGTTCTACCTTACCGACATATCTGTTTGAAATCGTCGAGGTTGTAGAGAGTTAGATTGACAGTATCTACCAAAATCTTGTAATCTTGGATTAAAGCTGCTGATCCAAGAAAGGGCATCTTTGATACGATCTATGCGATCGCCTACAACTTTCATACCAGATTTTACAACTAAATTTATGATATGACATGCACACCGTTGGTGGAAAAAATAACCCCCATCTTGTGGGATATTGTTTTCAAAAAACAATGCAATAGAGCTAGTATTTCCCGATGCATTATCTAATGGGATGTAAAGGATGCTTTGAGTTATTATAAATATTTTCTGCGGTATGTTGAAAATCCATAGGATGAAAACCAATAATTCTTTTTTGTAACTTCCGATCAGAGTCTAAATAGTGTCCTGTGACACATAAATAATCTTGTTTGGAACGTGCGTTCCAAATATCGGAAGTTAGCGCAATAGAAACATTTACATGCTGTAATTCAGCCATTAAGTTATCTCGTTGGGTCTTAAAACATTTTAACAAATCACTCCTAGTGGTTTTTCTAGAAACAACTTTAAATTGGGGGCTGTATGTTTTTTTGGATAAATTCTTCATAAAAAACATTGTCACTGAAATTAATCGGTTGATCAGCTGGTGCAATGTAAAGTGTCATGCAATCTCTGGCATACACGGAGTCGTAACTCCACGCCGTAACAGACCTATCTGGATTCCGTTGTAATTGTGTCTAGGTTGTAGTGTCTATTTGTCCGTGTTTAGCCATGCATTTGTCCATATGCCTTTTCAAATGACCAATTCCTAACCTAAAACTTGTAAATAAGGCTTGACAAAACTTACAGAGAGATTTTGTTGTCATAATACCATCTGGGTATGGTATTTCTTCTTTGTCAAAACACTGCCATACAACAGATGTCAACTTTCTAGATTTGAGACGTGATGTTGGTGGAGACGGTAGGTCCCGCTGTCGTTTGGGCCGGTTGGCCTGGTTCGAAAAGGTCAAAATCATTGTTGTCCATGTTAAGACTATCCGGAAAATAAGGATGATTAGGATTCGTTTCCTACAATACAAATATTAACTCATTAGTCATTAATTAGTCAATAAATAACTAAACAAAAAATCATAAATGTACTAATATGCTAAATTACTAATCATAAATATTAAATTTTTTTACTAAAACCTAAGCATAAATATTAAAATTAATAATTAAGCAAAAATATTTAAATAATTAACTAAACATAAAATCATAAATATAGTAATATACTAATATACTAAGCAAAAATATTAAAATTAATAACTAAGCACAAATATTAAATATAAAGTAAAACACTAAAACCTAAGATTTTCTAAGAATAAATATTAAAATTTATAACAAAGCATAAAAATATAAACTCATAAATATACTAATATACTAATATACTAAGCATTAAATATTAAATATAAAGTAAAACCTAAGAATAAATATTAACATTAAAAACTAAACATAAAATCATAAATATACATATACTAAGCATAAAGCCATAAATATTAAATTTTTTACTAAAACCTAAGTATAAATATTAAAATTAATAATTAAGCAAAAATATTTAAATAAATAACTAAATATAAAATCATAAATATACTAATATGCTACATAAAAATATTAAAATTAATAACTAAGCACAAATATTAAATATAAAGTAAAACACTAAAACCTAAGATTTTATAAGAATAAATATTAAAATTTATAACAAATCATAAAAATATAAACTCATAAATATATTAATATACTGATATACTAAGCATTAAATATTAAGTATAAAGTAAAACCTAAGAATCAATTTTAACATTAAAAACTAAGCATAAAATCATAAACATACGTATACTAAACATAAAGCCATAAATATTAATTTAAAAATTTTTTTTTACTAAAACCTAAGCATAAATATTAAAATTAATAATTAAGTATAAATATATATTTTTTTTTTTATGATTTATGAAGGAAAAAAAATATAATTTAAAAATTGAACATAAAGATATAAATTTATAAATTGGGAATAAAAAAATAAATTAAAAACTAAGCATAAATATATTAAGTATAAATTAAAAAAAATCAAGAACTAAGCATAAAATTAAATAATAAAATTTAAAGAAAAAAATTACCTTTGTACTTTGATGTCTTGGTGCCTTGGTGGTGAGATTAGAGAATAATATTATTACTTATTAAGTTATTAGTAAGTAGTTAGTAGTGTAGAGAATATAGAGATAGTAAGAATAGAAATTAGAGAGAGAGTAAGAATGAAATGGTGTAGAGAAAGAGAATAGAGAATTAGAGATTAGAGAGAGTAATGGAGAGAAAGTTGAAAGTCTATAAAAATTGGAATGGGTGGGGGTATTTATAGAAAAATTGGAAATGCTGGTAAAAATATAAAATAGAAGAGATGAGGAGGAGTTTTAGTATTTGTTTTTCAAAATTTTGAAGTTCCAACCGTTGGATGTCAACCAATGGTCGAATTTCTTAAAAAAAAAAAAAGCCAACGGTTAGATTTAAAAAAAAAAAAATCTAGCAAGCCAACCGTTGGGCCCTCCGTGCCGGCATGCGTGCTGGCCCGCCATGCCATCCGTTGGGCCCTCTGTGCCAGTATGCGTGCCGGCCCACCGTGCCAACCGTTGGGCTTGGCGTGCCGTGCCGGCATGGGGGGTCGGCACCCTCGGCCCTGCATGGCACGTGCCACCGTGTCGTGCCAGGCACAACCCCCTCCTTGGCGAGCATGCCCGGCCCCAATTGACAGCTTTAGTGTGGAATACAAACTCTATAACGTTACAGAATCATATATATATATATATATTCTATTATCAGTTCGAACTAACAAAAATTATATCAGTTCTTTGCATGTGGGCCACTGGATTTAAATACTTTGACTTGGCTGTATGCACTTGTCAGTCAAAGTATTTAAATCCAGTGACCCACATGCAAGGAACTGATATAACTTTTGTCAGTTCAAACTGATA
The DNA here is from genome assembly GCA_008009225.1 of Acer yangbiense. Lineage (NCBI taxonomy): Eukaryota > Viridiplantae > Streptophyta > Magnoliopsida > Sapindales > Sapindaceae > Acer > Acer yangbiense. The sequence continues at coordinate 14,733,993 of CM017766.1, read as the reverse complement.
ATAGAAAGACTGTATATATATATATATGTATATATATATGGTGGTTCTCTAGTAAAGACATCCTGAAATTATAAGTTAATGATGTCCAACCACATCCACACATTCATATTGGGTATGAGTATTTGTTAATGTGGGGTTGTGGGCCCACTGTATATGTGTGGCTATGGTTGGACGTCCTGAAATTATAAAGTTAGGACGGCCCTGATTAGAGAAGTATTATATATATATACAGAAATTCTATTATCAGTTCGAACTGACAAAAGTTATATCAGTTCCTTGCATGTGGGCTACTGGATTTAAATACTTTGACTTGGCTGTATGCACTTGTCAGTCAAAGTATTTAAATCCAGTGGCCCACATACAAGGAACTGATATAACTTTTGTCAGTTCGAACTGATAATAGAAAGACTGTATATATATATATATATATATAGTCTTTCTACTGTTAGGTCGTCCTGATATAAAATATATCCGAACAAAAAATGTGGACCATAGATTATGGAAACGTTTTGACAAGTGCATATACTTTGAGTCAAAGCATGTAAATCTAATGGTCCACATTCTTCGTCCTGATATATTTAAAATATATCAGGACGAACTAACAATAGGAAAATTGTATATATATATATATATATATAAAGGTATGTATGCATACTTGTATTTTCCTGTAAAGGTTGTATATGCCTCGTATATAAACATTGTTAGTTAAGCAAACTCAACTAATAACCATTAATGTCACCAATCAAGTAGGACGAAGGAAGTTGGTACTCTATTGATCATTTGATCTACGCTTTTATATGAAAGCAATAAATTAAAGACCGTAATTAGTTATTAACTTTTAATGTTGATCTAGTGCTAAGTTTTACACATCTACACAGTGAGATTGTGGGTCCAAGTCATGTCCTCCTTTCTATATCCTGAATTTATTGAATAAATCACATTTTTTGTTTAATATTTTTACATAATTTCAAAAGTTTTTTTTTTTTTTTTTTGATAAGGTTGTTGGGAATCGGAATAACCCCATCCCAACATTTTATTAAAGAAAAAAGAAAGAGAACGAAAGAGAGCAGAAAACAAAAGAAGAAAACAAATCAACAAAACCTAAAAGAAGATCTGTTACAAAAATCATTAAAAATAAAAGGGTTGCAAAAATTCGGAGTGGTCCACCACCATGTGGGAGAGCCGATACTGTGGCTCTTGAATGCTAAACTATTTGCAACTTGGTTACCTTCCCGATAAATATGAGTGACAGCAAAGTCCATTTGAGAGATTAAGCTCAAACACCTATCCCAAGCAGGGCGCCAACGCCAAGGAACCTTACGAGACCTAGAATGAAGGATATCCACTACAAAAGTCGAATCGCTCTACAACCATAACCAGCGCCAGCCAAAAGTCCAAGCATAACCAATAGCATGTACAACATCGGCCAATTCAGCTTCAAAAGCAAAGCAGACACCAAGAGGAATAGCAAAACAACCTTTAACGAAACCCCTGCATGTGCGAAAAACCCCTGCACAACCAGCAAGACCAGGACTACCAAAAGCAGCCCCGTTCGTGTTAACCTTAAGATAGCCTGGCGGGGGAGGGTGCCATTTAACCTCTAAAATGCGAGGAGCCTTGGAAGGACGACCAGAGACATGAAGCCGTTGAAGAGTCTGAAGTTTATCCACTGAATTCTTCATAGTGCCAGACTGAAGGGAGTCTGCCTCGCGAACGGAACGCCAAATCAAGGAAAGAGCATCGGTAAAAACAGGCTTGCCACCTTCAAAGGTAGCTTGGTTTCGGAGGAACCACATCACCCAGAAAACCGTGATGATGGAAACCCGCCAGAGGAAAACCATTGATTTTAATTTTTTAAAAAAATTAATTAAAATAAATGCTCATTTAGATTACAAAACCGACAACCGACCCTTCTCTTAATTAGGTTACAATATTTTTTTCATAAAACTACTTAGAATAGTCTCTTCTACTTACTATATGTATAAATTTGGGATAATTCTAAAACATTTGCAAAATATAATCCGTTAAAAAGGGGATAGTAATGGAAATTTATGCAAAACGTTACAAGTCACCTATTCCATGGAAGAAAGCGATTCTTTCCAAATTGTTTATCATGGAAATACTAGAAATACTCTAGCCAAAATTTGACCTTAGGCCCAATGGTCAGGCCTAAGTCTGGTTAATATGGGTTTGGGTCGAACCCAGGAAGGGATCGATCCGATTGAAGCCCAAAAACTCAACGCTCTAGGTTACAAAACCTACTCTTCACAGTTCACATATCACAGCTGACAGCACCGACACAATGGACCGTTAAATTTTGAAAACTTTTCTCATAGTCGTACAAGTCTCTATTTCTTGAAGCGCTCAATCGAAACTCTCTCTCTCTCTCTGTCTCTCTCTCTCTTTCTCTTGTCTACGCATTCCTTGATATAATTCTCTGTTTTTTGTTATTTCTGGATTGTTTTTTCATATATATATATACATTGTGCTATTTTTGTTGTTATTATAAAAATTATGTATGCAGGATCTATGAATTCTTCTTTGGAGGGACAATCTCGAACTAGAAGATGCCCACTTCAACAAAGAAATTACAATGAAAATGTGAGGATTTCTCTTTCTTGATGTTTCGTGATGGATTATTATGGTTTTTTTCACAGTTTCTTGATTGTTTTATTGTATGATCCCAGTTGGACAGATTCATTCCAAACCGATCGGCAATGGACTTGGATTACGCTCATTACATGGTTATGAATGAAGCCGCCAAGAAGAAGAAAGGTATACCTGAGAAGCCAATTGCCACGAGCTTGGTGTCCAGGGAGGAATACCGGAGGCAACTGGTGGAGATCTTTAACATGAACCGCACTCGGATTCTTGCTTTCAAGAACAAGCCACCGACAACCCCACTTGAACAACTCATCCCACAATCACATTCTGGAACTGGAACTGGAACTGGAACTCATCACTCTAAACCCACCAAACCTCCCAGACGTATTCCTCAGGTGGGTGTGGGTCATAATTCTTCATTGCATTATTTAAACTAAGCGCTTGATTGATTTTCTTTTAATCTGATTTTGATTTTCATTGTACAGAGACCTCAGAGAACATTGTATGCTACTGGTCTTGTGGATGATTACTACTTGAATCTGTTGGATTGGGGAAGCACCAATGTTTTGGCAATGGCTGTTCGAAGTAGAGTCTACTTTTGGAATGCTTCGAACAATTCCTCCCCACAACTTGACACCATTGGTGATGAACTTGTCACCAGTCTCAGTTGGGCTCCTGATGGTCGTCACATCGCTGTTGGTTGGAATAATTCTCAAGTTGAAATATGGGATTTCACTGCTAATAGAAAGGTTAAATTTACATTCTGACAAATTCGACAGTGATCTATCATATTAATTCATTCCCTGTATTGATCCTATTTCTTTCTTGTGTAGCTAAGAACTCTTAGAGGTGGACACAAATCAAGAGTGTCCTCACTGGCATGGAACAACAACCACATCCTCACAACAGGAGCTATGGATGGGTACGTCATTAACAATGACGTTAGAGTTAGAGAACATGTCGTTGAAACCTACAGAGTTCACACCCACGAGGCTTGTGGCTTGAAATGGTCGCCCTCAGGCGAACAACTAGCCAGTGGAGGCAATGACAAACTCCTCCACATATGGGACAGAAGAATATCCATGGCTTCTGCCACACAATGGCTTCATAGGTTGGAGGAACACACTTCTTATGTCAGGGCTCTTGCTTGGTGTCCTTTCCAAGAAAATTTGCTGGCAACCGGAGGAGGGAGCGGTGATAGGTGTATAAAGTTCTGGAACACCCACACCGGTGCCTGCTTGAACTCTATAGATACCAGCTCTCAAGTCTGTGCTCTACTGTGGAACAAGCATGAGAGGGAACTGCTTAGCTCTCATGGCGGATTTACTAAGAATCAGCTCATGTTGTGGAAGTACCCATCGATGGTGAAGACGGCAGAGCTCACCGGACATACCTCCAGAGTCCTTTTTATGGCATAGGTAAAATAAAACACTCTCTTGTCCTGTTTTGATATCTTTTACTTGGCTTCATCAATATATATAAATATTCTGATAACCTCTTTTATCTTGTCAACTTATTCAGAGCCCAGATGGTTGCACTGTGGCATCAGCAGTAGCAGGAGCCGACGCAACAGTAAGAATTTGGAATGTTTTCGGGGATCCTCGACTGGCTAAACGTGCTCTGAAAGCATTCTGTGAGCCATTTGCTCACTTCAATCGTATCAGATGATGAGAACCGGATACCTGCTCTCATCATCCGATTATGTGGCCAAAGAACCAAAAACCAGGGAATTCTGCACTAAGGTTGCATTCACTTCCTCTTAATTTGGATTTTATGTAGTCTTAGTAGTCACTATATGATTTTACTTGGTTTTCATTCTGCATTAGTAGTCTTAATAATGGCTGGTCACAATGCTACTCAACCCCTAATTAGCTCTCTATATTCTACCATAATTAGCTCTTCGGCTCCTCGCGATCAGCAACTCAAGCTGATGCTTGATAACATTGAGTGTATCAGGGAGACGTTTTTTATCATCTCCGCAGGAGCCGACACAACAGTAAGAATTTGGAATGTTTTCGGGGATCCTTGACTGGCTAAACATGCTCCGAAAGCATTTTGTGAGCCATTTGCTCACTTCAATCGTATCAGATGATGAGAACCAGATACCTGCTCTCATCATCCGATTATGTGGCCAAATAACCAAAAACCGGGGAATTCTGCACTGAGGTTGCATTCACTTCCTCTTAATTTGGATTTTATGTAGTCTTAGTAGTCACAATATGATTTTACTTGGTTTTCGTTCTGCATTAGTAGTCTTAATAATGGTTGGTCACAATGCTACTCAACCCCTAATTAGCTCTTTGTATTCTGCCATAATTAGCTCTTCGGCTCCTCGCGATCAGCAACTCAAGCTGATGCTTTATAACATTGAGTGTATCAGGGAGACATTTCTCAATCGAAGCTATTGCTCATCAAGAGGAGGCTGAGAGGCGACGTAAGGTCCGCATTCTCATGTCTATGACTATGAGGTAATGGCTATAATCTTTTTAATTTTAAATTCTCTCGGTTGATTTAGGTTTTTGATTCTCGGTTGTTTGGGGTTTTATTATGTTGTTTATACTAAGTTCACACATCACTCTACTTCAGTTCCACTGTTCATTCACTATGTGTTGAATTTAGCTGTTACATGGTAGCTGTATCCTGTTTTATAACATTGTATTTTTTGCAATGAGCTCTACTTCGGTTCCAATGAGCTTTTCCACAGCTATATGCACCAGGTATTTTTTTTGTCCATATCTGATGAAATGGTTGTATTTGAAGGGCATTGACATATATATGAGAAAGGCTAATGATGCTGGAGATAGAAATTAAATTCAAAGCTAGCAAATGAGAAATTATTAGAGAAGGGTACTGTTAGCCTTTTTGTGAGTTGTGACCTTTAAAGCTACATTACATGGCTTAGATGGGAAAATTTGGAAAGTCAGTAAAAGCTTGTAGTAGCCTTTCGTCACCCTACCAAACGAAGGAAGTGTTATCTTTTCCCTAAGCTTACAACACTTGCATGTGGGGGATTTTCTATGCTTGTTCTTTAGAGGAGATCTACAATCTGGTCGTAGTTGTACATTTGCCATAACAATACCATCAAAGTATATGGAAATGCCTATTAAATTGCATCTGGCAACATATAAAAAATACAAAGTCCATGTTACCATTTATCTTGCTTTGTCTTCTCTTTCTCTCTTGAAGAACATGTTGGTTATTTTATGCCCGGTAATTTATTCATAAACACTTTACTTGCTTTATTCTTGTTTTGCAAAAGATGTAGAAGGCATAGACATTTATTTTCTTTCTTAACCCTTCTCTGCGCAGGATGCTCATGAATTCTTGAATTTCTTGCTAAATGAACTAGTTGATATTCTGGAGAAAGAGGCTCAAGCTGCAAAAAGTGATCCTGAAACTTCAACACCAACTGGAAAGACTGCAAATGGGCCAAAGAATGGCCAACTAAATGGTGTTCGGAAAGAGCCGTTGGTTACCTGGGTACACAAATTTTTAGGTGATTTTTCTTGTCCTATTCTCTCATATATTATTATTTTGCTCAAATTAATTATTAGTATAGTTCAATGCTGAAGATATTATAATTAAGTCTGTTGATTTTAAACTCCTTTATTGATCGTGTTTTCTTGATAGACTACGATGATAAACTTATAGGATAATGATATGCGAATATGCGGAATAAAATATGAACAAATAAAGAAAACACACCACACATAAACACAAGAATTTACCGAGGTTCGGCTAACTTTGCCTATGTCCTTGTGTGATCTCTCTTGAGAAATCATTAGCACTATGAAGAAAAACGCTCGGTTACAAGACACTTATTGAAATCCCTTAGCTAATTCCCCAAAACTTTGCTAGAACCTCTCTATCACTCTTGCTCTCTACCCCTTGTATGCTTGCTGTTTTTTCTGTGTTAAAAATAAGCTCCTAACAACCCTATTTATAGATATAGGACTTGGGTTACATTCCTTGCTAGAATAGGACTCTTAAATCCTTTTAGAATAGGAAAAACTAACTTATTTCCTAATCCTAGTTGATTTGGGACTCTTGAGAAAATATAATCTCCTAATCCCAATAGGAAATTATGTGCATACTTTATTTTCTCCTAATCCAAATAGGAGTCCTTCTTAAGCCTTGACTTGGGTTTTGATGAGCTAAAAACACAACAATCTCCACCTTGGTGAGTCAAAACCAAGAAATGATTGCTGTACCCCAGAATGTCTTTGAACCTTCTTGAAACAACTCTGGAAAGCTTCAAGAACCTTCACCTTGGCAAACTTCTTCTTGCCTTAATGCACCTCAAGTGAGGAGGTGCTCCACCCAATCCTCAGCATGTAATGAGATTGAGTGAGTTCAAGCAAAACTTGAACTTCTCCGCTGTTACCGGTTTAGTCAAGTAATCTGATGTGTTCTCCTCTGTAACTTCCTTCGATTCTACCCAGCCCCTAATTCGGTGATAACGAGCCTCAATATGCTTCGATCTTCCATGAAACACTTGATTCTTTGCTAAGTAAATAGCACTTTGGCTATCACATCTAATCACCATGGAACCTTGAGTAATTCCGAACTCTCTTGCTAAACCATTAAGCCAAACTGCTTCCTTTCCAGCTTCCGCAAGTGCAATATACTCAGCTTTAGTAGTGGATAATGCTGTAATTGATTGTAGAGTAGCCCTCCAACTAATCGGCCCACCACCACTAGTGAAAACATAACCTATAGTAGATCTTCTTTTATCCAAGTCCTCTGCATAGTCAGCATTTACATAACCCAGCACACATGCTTCTTTCCCTTGTTTTTCAAACAAGATTCCTAGACTCTTTGTACCTTTCAAGTAACGCAGAATCCATTTAACTGCAGACCAATGCTCCATTCCTGGATTCGCCATATACCTCGAAACAACACTTAATGCTTGTGCTAGGTCAGGTCTTGTGCAAACCATCGCGTACACTAAACATCCTACTATGCTTGCATAAGGCACTTTGCTCATCTCTGCCAACTCTTTTTCTGTAGTTGGACATTGCAGCGCACTCAACCGATAGTGAGCTGCCAACGGAGTAGTCATGGGCTTTGCTTCATTCATGTTGAATCGCTCCAAAATATTTTGAATGTATTTTGCTTGCGACAACCAGATTTTTCCCGCTACTATGTCCCTTCTAATTTGCATTCCAAGGATCTTTTTTGCAGCCCCTAGATCCTTCATGTCGAATTCCTTACTCAGTTGCATCTTTAATTTCTGAATTCTAGACATATCTTGACATGCAATCAACATGTCATCTACATAAAGTAGCAATAGTATAATCATACCATCTTCGAACACATGATAGTAAACACAACAATCCTTTAAGCATCTTCTAAAATTGATTTTCAGCATGTATGAGTCGAAACGCTTGTACCACTGCCTTGGAGATTGCTTTAGCCCATAAAGAGACTTCTTTAACCTACAAACCAGATTTTCCTTTCCTATTTCAACAAATCCTTCCGGTTGAGCCATGTAAATGATTTCTTCTAGATCACCATGGAGAAACGCGGTCTTAACGTCCATCTGTTCTATCTCCATATCCTGCTGAGTTGTTATTGATAATAACAATCTGATTGAAGTATGCTTAACCACTGGAGAGAATATCTCGTCATAATCAACTCCTTCCTTTTGTGAATACCCTTTTGCCACTAACCGAGCCTTGTATCTCATGGCATCACCTTCATGTGTCCCTTCTTTCTTTCTAAACACCCATTTACAGCCAACTATCTTTCGATCTTTTGGTTTAGAAACTAGCTCCCAAACAAAGTTCTTATCAAGAGATTGCATCTCTTCTAACATAGCAACCATCCAACTTTCCCGATCATCACTTGCTATAGCTTCTTGATACGTGGTTGGATCTCCTTAACTAACATTTAGAGCAAAATTAACTTCGTCTTGATCAAACCCATACTTTTCCGGTTTCTTGCGTTCTCGCTTGGGTTTATCCAATGCTATGCTTCTCTGAAACTGTTGCTCAGGTTGTTGAGGAACCAGGGAGTCTTGTTCCTGCAACGGTGATAGCTCCACCTGAGCCCGTACTTGTGACTGTTGTTGTTGCTCTACTCTTTCCTCATTAATCCCTTCGTCATGATCCACTTGCTCGTGCTCCACCTGAGCTGGATCTTCTTCCATGACCCATTTGGTTAGAGGAAATTCGGTTACTTCTTCTACAACATCAGTTTTCTTCTCCTCACTTGTCTTGATTTTATTTAAGGGCATAGTCTTCTCGTCGAACACGACATCTCTACTTAAAACCTTCTTCTTGTTGACAAAATCCCATAACTTGTAGCCTTTCACTCCTTTTTCAAAACCAATGAAAATGCACTTGAGTGACTTTGGCTTGAGTTTGGTTCTTTCATCACTCGGAATATGAGCATATGCACTGCAACCAAAAACTCTTAAATTGGAATAATCAATAGGTTTTCTAGACCATACCTCTTCTGCACACTTATAATCAAGAACCCTTGAGGGTGATCGGTTAACCAAGTAGCAAGCGTGATTAACCGCTTCTGCCTAAAACATGTCGGGCAATCCTGCATGAAACCGCATGCTTCTCTCTCTTTCCATGAGAGTTCTATTCATCCTCTCTGCTGCCCCGTTTTGTTGAGGAGTCTTCTTTACCGTAAAATGCCTTGTGATGCCTTCTTCCCTGCAGAACTGTAAGAACTTGTTGTCTCTATATTCACCTCCATTGTCGCTTCTTAGATATCTGATTTTTCTGCCCGATTGGTTTTCTACTTCAGTTTTCCACTCTTTAAACTTTGTGAAAACTTCGAATTTCTCTCTCATGAAGTAAACCCATACTTTTCTCAAAAAATCATCTAAAAAAGTAACAAAATACCTTGATCTTGCACGATGAATCATCTCCCATCAAAACTTCTCCACAGCTCCTTTCCTCATATGTGTCGAACCATTCTTTGTTAGCACACATATGGAACGAACAACCGGTATCCAAAATCCAATGTTGGAAAGCATTGGAGCTCGATGTTACCACAAGGAGTTCTCCGTCACTTTCATCCAAAGTAACAACACCGGCTGAACTTGAATTCCTTGCCATCGCCTTTGCTTTCCTTTCCTTTCTTGCCATATCTTGCAATTATTTTTCCAGTGGTCAGTAGCACCACATGTAAAGCAACCCTTGTTCTCTTTTTCTTTTCCCTTGGATTTTGATCTACCCCTGTTGCCAGATTTATCATGTCTGCTCTGTGACCGACCCCTCTATTTGCCTTTGGCATATAGATCATGTGCTTGAGAGCCTTCGGTATTTTCATCCATCTTGACATAAGATTGGATAGCTTCCATAACCTCATCCAGCTTTAGACTTTCCTTACCAAACATGATTGTGGTCCTGAAGTGCTTAAACGAAGGCGGTAGAGATCTCAATAGTAAAAGCGCTTTGTCATCATCATCATACTTCACATCCACCTTTAATAAATTGGCAACACAATTCTGAAATCTGCTCAAATGATCTTGCAGATTTCCACATTCTTCCATCCGAAGATTAAGAAGTTCATCTTTCAAGAAAAGTTTGTTGGATAAAGTTTTACCCCTGTAAACTTTCTCAAGCTTATCCCATGTCTCTTTAGTGTTCATATCCTCGTCGACATTAAGCATCACATCGTCGGTAAGATGTAGCTCAATAGAGCTCTTCGCCTTTACGTCCATTCGCTTCCACTGAGCATCTGTAGTTTCCGCTGGCTTCTTCTCCACTCCGAGAATAGCATGCTGCAGATCTTGCTGAATCAAGACGTTCTTCATCTTCCTCTGCCATAACGTGAAGTTACCCTTCCCATCAAACTTGTCGATTATGATGGGCTTCATGTCATTGATCTTATCACCCGCCATCTCAAAAACGATATGACCAAGCTCTGATACCAATTTGTTGATTTTAAACTCCCTTATTGATCGTGTTTTCTTGATAGACTACGATGATAAACTTATAGGATAATGATATGCGAATATGCAGAATAAAATATGAACAAATAAAGAAAACACACCACACACAAACACAAGAATTTACCGAGGTTCGGCTAACTTTGCCTACGTCCTCGTGTGATCTCTCTTGAGAAATCACTAGCACTATGAAGAAAAACGCTTGGTTACAAGATACTTATTGAAACCCCTTAGCTAATTCCCCAAAACTTTGCTAGAACCTCTCTATCACTCTTGCTCTCTACCCCTTGTATGCTATTTTTTCTGTGTTAAAAATAAGCTCCCAACAGCCCTATTTATAGATATAGGACTTGGGTTACATTCCTTGCTAGAATAGGACTCCTAAATCCTTTTAGAATAAGAAAAACTAACTTATTTCCTAATCCTAGTTGATTTGGGACTCTTGAGAAAATATAATCTCCTAATCCCAATAGGAAATTATGTGCACACTTTATTTTCTCCTAATCCAAATAGGATTCCTTCTTAAGCCTTGACTTGGGTTTTGATGAGCCAAAAACACAACAAAGTCTTCTCTTTCTCCTCCTATGCATGATATTAGTTCCTCTAAAATTATTTGTTTTATGATTCTTAAATTTTTATTCTTTTGCTATTCCATAGCAAGAATCTCATTATTTTTTACGGCTATTTGAGTAGGGGATACTTACTAATGAAACGAAGTGCTTGCGATGCGAGACAGTGACAACAAGGGACGAAACTTTCTGTGACTTTGAGTCTTGATATTGAACAAAACAGTTCAATAACAAGCTGTTTGAAAAAATTTAGTTCGACAGACTTTAAATGCTGAGGACAAATTTTTCTGTGACAAGTGCTGCAGGTTGGTGATCTATACTAAATTCTAATTTGCCCAAGTTGTTGACATTACTCTTGTATGCTTTGGCTCTTCATTGATTGTCACCAAGTGGTCTGGTTCAGATGGTGTTGTCAAACTGTCTCGTCGTTTGATTTGGGGATGGTTGTGGACACAATTAGAAATCATTCATGTCTAATAACCAACTACTGCTTTTTTTCATTATTTTGCAGTTTGCAAGAAGCCCAGAAGTGGATGAAGATTAAGAGTCCTCCTCACATCCTGGTCATCCATCATAAGCAGTTTAAATGCATTGAGCAATTGGGACGGTACAAGAAGCTATCCTACCGAGTTGTCTTTCCACTTGAGCTGAAGCAGATGAGCAACACAGTGGAAGATGCAGATATCAAGTATTCACTATTTGCTGTAGTTGTCCATGTAGGCAGCGGGCCAAACCATGGACTGTGTGAGTCTTGCGAAAAGCCACTGGTTATTTTTTGAAGAAGAAAACATGAAGATGATCGACAAGTCTGTTGTGCATACATTTTTGGGGTCAGCACAGGAATATTCGAGTAATACGGATCATGGTTAAATCTTGTTCTGTGAGAGCCTTGGTGCTAGTAACAAGAGCCAAGTAAAGAGAGGGGCTTTGGTTTTACAATGATCAGGTATTTTAATCATTTGGACTTCAAATTCTCATTTAATTTTGTCTATGTTAATTATATTTCTATTATATTTCTCTCTCTCTCTCTCTCTCACTCACTTTTTTCAAGCAGTGGGAAGAGAGCGATCTACGAGATTAAAATGGGTATCGGAAAAATGTGTACTTAGGTGGGTTTCCATGTACAGCGGGATAGTTGAAGCACACTGTCCCCTTTTTTTTTTTTTTCTTCAGGTTGAGAATGTTCAAATTTTAACATTAGAAAATTCAATGCAATTGGTGTTGTTCACATCTAGTTCTTCTTCTATTTGTTCAATCATTGTAGACTTGGCAAAACTTCTCAAGACAGTTAACACGATCCAAATCTATCAACGGTTGATGGGTCTAGCTTTATCGATTAGTTTGTTTAATTGCGAGGTCAGAATCACTATCAATGAGCATACTAAGGCTTCTTCACAAGCTTAACCATTTTAAATGCAGGCCTTTTAGGTTATTGATGTAAGCTTTGAAACAGTAGTAGAAACGTTATTTGTAATGAAAATTACAAAATGTAGCCACATGGATTGTGCAAAAATTGTTTTAATCCTTGTTTCATATTTCAACTGTTTATACCCATTTTGTAATAATTTTTTTCAATCCCTAGTCCGAATTACACAAACACAACCTAACCAACAAGACTAATTATATATTTTGAAAGTTTTTAAGAAATATATTCTTTAACATTAAAGGATTCAATGTTTCCAAGTATGGTTTCACATTTTTTATATTAACAAGTATGATGTCACGTTGTTATTTTTTTTTTCAAACAAAGTTTCATGTTTTCAAAGTATAATCAATGATGTGGCAATTAATACAAAAGAAGAAGACAATATAATTACATATTTTTAATAAATGTATTATATTTTTTAAGTAAATGGATCTCTACCGTTGGATTTGGATTGATCCAATGGCGGAGATCCATTTACATTTTTTTTATAAAAAAAAAACTTTCTTTTTATTTTTCAAATACTTTTTTTTTTTAATTTATGAAAATACTTTCAATTTATTATTTATTTTAACTTTATATAATCCATTAGTTTTTTTTTTCTTTTAAAAAAAAATATATACATACATACATACATACATACATACACAGATTTTCTATTATCAGTTCGAACTGACAATAAATATATCAAGACGAAGAATAAGGACCACTAGATTTACATACTTTGACTCAAAGTGTATGCACTTGTTAAAACTTCTCCATAATCTGTGGTCCACATTCTTCATCATGATATATTTATTGTCAGTTCAAACTGATAATAGAAAGACTGCATACATACATACATATATATAATAATAATAATAATAATAATAATAATAATATAGCTCAATATGTTAGTAACCCTAATTCTATATTAAAAAGGAAACTAATAAATCTCTTTATTGCAAGTCTATCTCTTTTTATTTGTCTCTTATTTACTTTAATATTTCTATAAACCTTTTTTCCTTCCAAAGCCAAAATTCGGGTATTACAACGGACACTTCTAGGAGGTCAATGAATCGTGTATCGGGGCATGTCGGAGTTCTCTCTTCCATAAAATAAAAATTAAACCAACCAATATAATGAGTAATTTAGTCATATAGTTTTAGAAGAGGTAAATGAAATTTATTTCAATTTTTTTTTTTGACAATATCTATTAATTCAGGACCAGGTATTTTTTTAAAGGCTTTCGTCATTGATAATATTCGAAAGCTTTCAATTATATTCTAAATTTTGATCACATAAATAATAAGTATTCACCATATATTAGATTGATTAATATAATCAATCTTAAGTATTAAGTATTCACCATATATCATCTTAAGTATTCCCAAATTTCTTATAATCTCTCGACCAAATTTATTCTTCTTCACCAACTCTATCGTTTTCCTTTTGAGAAATCGGAAGTCAACAATTTAGGTTGATTGTGCTGGAGAATTTTAGGGTTACAAAATTTCGGTATCTCAATTAGGTTGGGTTTCTCGGCTGCCTGGATTGACAGAATCATGCTTTGTGTGCAATCCGTCTCATTCTCCTTTCTTATTAATGGAGATGTTTGTGGGTCTGTTAAGCCGTCTCGGGTTCTAAGGCAAGGGGATTTGTTGTCTCCCTATTTGTTCCTAATTTGTGCAGAAGGCTTGCCTCGGTTATTTTTTACAACGGAATGTAGTAAGGAGTTGGCAGGCTTCCGATGTGGCAGGGTAAGGCCTAAAATTATGTCTTTAATTTATTTTTCTTTTCTTTTCTTTTTTCCTTTACACGTTTTTTTTTTCTTTTTTTTTACTTAACCTAAAACTAGAACATATCACTCTCACTTTTCAGTCTTTAAAATCTCTTTATTTATTTATTTATTTATTACTATTCTTATTTCTCAATTTACTTCATCTAAAATCAAAAAATTTATATATGTAATCATTCTCTTCTTTTATTCTTTTATTTTTTTTATTTTTTCCTCTTTAATCATTTCTTATTTCATTAGCCTATGAGTTGTACTTTTACAAAGTTGTACAATTGTATTGGTCTTGTTAATATATTTGCAAAGTTGAATATAAACATCATGCATGACTTCATTTATACTGATATTTGTAAAATAAAATCTATGTGCAATAAGTAAATCTATGTACATAATTTTAGGTAATTTATGTGCAATAAGTAAATCTATGTGCATAATTCTAGGTAATTTTAAAATTTTAAAATTACCATGAATTTTTAACATATTAGTAATTTCTAGCTTCATCCATTGTTTCAAAAAACATCCATACATCTGGTGCTTTTAAGTCTCCTGCATTCTTTTTTGCACTACTTGTCTCACCAATACTTTTCTTGAGTTGTGTCAACAGCCTAAATAAAACTCAACATATAAAATAAATCATGGTAATACAATAATACAATAATTTAAATGAAAGAAAAAACGTTTTTTTACTACTTATTTGGATTTTGATTTTCTTTAATGTTAATAATTTATCCAAACATATGGAACTTAGAAATTACTTTGGTATGCTTACTGTATATATATTTAACTATCTTAAAATCTATTTACAAAAATAGATATCATCACATCTATTCGAAAAGAAGAAAAACAAACTAAATGAGTTTATGGGATGAGTTTATAAACTAAATGAGATTTTTCTTCATTTACAAAAATCTTTTTTCTTTTTTTTCTTTTCCTCTTTAATCATTTCTTATTTCATTAGCCTATGAGCTGTACTTTTACGAAGTTGTACAATTGTATTGATCTTGTTAATATATTTGCAAAGTTGAACAGAAACATCATACATGACTTCATTTATACTGATATTTGTAAAATAAAATCTATGTGCAATATGTAAATCTATGTCCATAATTCTAGGTAATTTTAAAATTTTAAAATTACCATGAATTTTTAACATGTTAGTAATTTCTAGCTTCATCCATTGTTTCAAAAAACATCGCTACATCTGGTGCTTTTAAGTCTCCTGCATTCTTTTTTGCACTACTTATTTCACCAATATTTTCTTGAGTTGTGTCAACAGCCTAAATAAAATTCAACATATAAAATAAATCATGGTAATACAATAATACAATAATTTAAATAATAAAAAAAAAAACATTTTTTTACTACTTATTTGGATTTGGATTTTTTTTTTTAATGTTAATAATTTATCCAAACATATGGAACTTAGAAATTACTTTGGTATGATTACTGTGTATATATTTAACTATCTTAAAATCTATTTACAAAAATAGATATCATCACATCTATTCGAAAAGAAGAAAAATAAACTAAATCAATTTTTTTCCAAAGCAAGAAATTAAAAAGAAATCTAACATGTCAAATCTTACAACGAAAATTTTAACAAGATTGTAATAGCCTTATATAAACAATTCCTAAAAAAACCAAAATTTTTGTTCTTTCAATCTTTTATTTTATTTATTTTTATTTTTATCATTATTAACCAGAAAACAAGAAGATACAAGATACCAAAAATAATTAAATAAATATAAAAATTCGAAGAATAATATCTTAGATAAACCATGAGCATTGTTGATAAGTCTTCTAATTCCAAATTTTTTGACATTTTTGAATATGATAAAAATCGGTTGAAACTAATCCAATGAAAGAGAAAGAAAATAAAGATAGGAAAATGAAAGATTTTAAAGATTGAAGAGTGAAAGTCTGATGATATTCTGATTTCAAGTAAAGTAAAAAAAAAAAGATGTGTAAAGGAAAAAAGAAAAGAAAAGAAAAGAAAAATAAATTAAAGACATAATATTAATTAAGGTGAGAGAATTTAATAAAATAATAATATTCTGAAGAGATAAGGAATTAATTAGGTGAGAGACAATGTCTATAATAAATAAGGAAAGAAAAAGAGAATAAATCATATCTATTAAAAGAACAGTAATACTACACATCCCACCTAAAATCCCACATTTTTCATCCCACTACATGTGGCATGTGAGGTGTCAAATTGTGAGTGGATACATGGGGTAGGTGAGATAAATGTGTATCCACTCACAATTTGACACCTCACATGGCACATGTAGTGGGATGAAAAAGGTGGGATATTAGGTGGGATGTATAGCATTACTGTTAAAAGAAACAAGATTCAATGGCCAAGAAGTTGTGTCAAAAAATGTGTAAAAAAATGGGGCCATGGATCCTGCCCTTTATATATATATACAATCTTTCTATTATCAGTTCGAACTGACAATAAATATATCAGGACGAAGAATGTGGACCACAGATTAACATACTTTGACTTAAAGCGTATGCAATTGTCAAAACTTCTCCATAATCTAGTGGTCAACATTCTTCGTCCTGATATATTTATTGTCAGTTCGAACTGATAATAGAAAATATATATATATATATATATATTCTACGTTTGATAATTTTGATATGGGTACGGATATTGACACCCATAAAACTTATTAGTACACCCATTTCTATAAGTACACCCATGTCTAAAATTTACCCTTTTTTTTAATATTTCTGGCTCCGCCAATATTGCTAACACTTCATCTTGTTGCAAATGCATGAAGCTTCAGAGCCAGTATTGACGATACAACTCTTTGTCTCTAACACATACTTTCTTTGACATACAATATCAGAAAAATCTGACACATTGTTGTCTTTCGCATGTTTCAAAAGGTTTGCATGCAAATCGTTGGAACCGTTTACAAATTGATATTGGAAAGATTGAGATTTGAAACGTTTTATCCTTGAATTACGTTTAGGTATCAAATATTGCTCCTTTACCAAAGCTTTTGGTGGCATTTTTAGTGTTTTTGCAGTTCTTCCCTTGCATATTTGCATTCATCTCGGGAATACCCATATTTGCGTATTTCCTTAGTATTGTTAGATAAAATTCATATTAAACACATTATTAAAGCATAACATGACAAATTGAAATTAATTTACATTGTGGAGATGCTTAACTCTTTGAGATACAAGAACATGTCTTTATTGTCCATGGTAATTGTAATATTCTATATTTACCATAGAAAACGACCATGAGAATGTAATAGACAATGAACACAACCCGTCGTGAAGTGTAATTAGAGATTTTTTTTTTTTTTTTTTTTTTTTTGTATTTCTAGCTCCCCTACTATTGCCAATACTTCATCTTGTTGCAAATGCATGAAGCTTCAGAGCCAGTATTGACCATACAACTCTTTGTCTCTTACACAAAATTTCTTTGACTTACAATATCAGAAACATCTGATACAATGTTTTCTTTCGCATGTTTCAAAAGGTCTTTTTGCAAATCGTTGGAACTGTTTACAAATTGATGTTGGGAAGACTAAGATTTGAAACGTGTTATCCTTGAATTGCGTCCGGGTATCAAATATTGCTCCTTTACCAAAGCTTTTGGTGCATTTTTAGTTTTTCTGCACTTTATCCTTTCCATATTTGCATTCATCTCGGAAATACCCATATTTGGATATTTCCTAGACCAGTATTATTAGATAAAATTCATATTAAAAACATTATTAGAGCATAACATAACGAATTGAAATTAATTTACATTATCAAGATGTTTAACTCTTTGAGATACAAGAATATGTCTTTATTGTCCATGGTAATTGTAATAGTCTATATCTATCACAGACAATGACTATGTGAATGTAATTGACAATGAACACAACCCGTTGTTAAGTATAATTGGTGAAAAATAATTTTGATTTTATTTTTTGTATTTATGGCTTTGCCACTGTTGCTAACACTTCATCTTGTTGCAAATGCATGAAGCTTCATAGCTAGTATTGACGATATAACTCTTTGTCTCTAACACGGACTTTTTTTGACTTACAATTTCATAAAAATCTAACATATTGTTGTCTTTCGTATGTTTTAAAAGGTCTGCTGCAAATCGTTGGAACCGTTTACAAATTGATATTGGGAAGACCAAGATTTGAAACGTGTTATCCTTGAATTGCGATCAGGTTTCAAAAATGGCTCATTTACCAAAGTTTTTGGTGTATTTTTAGTCTTTCTGCAATTCTTACATTTTATATTTTCAAAAATATCAATATTTGGGTATTTACAAGACCATTACTATTAGATAAAATTCATATTAAATATATTATTAGAGCATAACATAAAAAATTAAAATTAATTTACATTGTCGAGATGCTTAACTCTTTGAGATACGAGAACATGTCTTTATTGTCCATGGTAATTATAATAGTCTATATCTTCCACAGACAATGACCATGTGAATGTAATAGACAATGAACACAACCCAATGTTAAGTGTAATTGGAGAAAAATAATTTTGATTTTTTTTTTTTTTTTTTTTTTTTTGTATTTCTGCCTCCGCCACCGTTGCTAACACTTCATCTTATTGCAAACGCATTAAGCTTCAGAGCCAGTATTGGCGATATAACTCGTTGTCTCTAACACAAACTTTATTTGACTTACAATATCAGAAAAATTGACACATTGTTTTCTTTCGCATGTTTCAAAATGTTTACTTACAAATCGTTGGATTGTTTACAAATTAATATTGGGAAGACCGAGATTTTAAACGTATTATCCTTGAATTACGTTAATGTTTCAAATATTGTACCATTACCAAAGCTTTTGGTGTATTTTTAGTCTTTCTGCACTTCTTCCTTTCCATATTTGCATTCATCTCGAAAATACCCATATTTTGGTATTTCCAAGACCAGTATTGTTAGATAAAATTCATATTAAATACATTATTGGAGCATAACATAACAAATTGAAATTAATTTATACTGTCTAGATGTTTAACTTTTTGATATACAAGAACAATGTTTTTATTGTCCATGGTAATTGTAATTGTCTATATCAACCACATTCAACGACCATGTGAATGTAATAAACAATAAACACAACCCGTTTTTAAGTGTAATAGGAGAAAAATAATTTTGATTTTTTATTTATTTCTAGCTCCGCCACTGTTGCCAACACTTCATCTTGTTGCAAATGCATGAAGCTTCGGAGCCAGTATTGATGATACAACTCTTTGTCTTTAACACGGACATTCTTTAACCTACAATATCAGAAAAATCTGAAACATTGTTGTCTTTCACATGTTTCAAAAGGTTTGCATGTAAATCGTTGGAACTGTTTACAAATTGATACTGGGAAGACTGAGATTTGAAACGTTTTATCCTTGAATTGCATTCAGGTATCAAATATTGCTCCTTTACCAAAGTTTTTGGTGTATTTTTAGTCTTTTTGTACATCTTCCTTTCCATATTTGCATTTGTCTCGAAAATACCGATATTGTTAGATAAAATTCATATTAAATATGTTATTAGAGCATAACATAACAAATTGAAATTAATTTACATTGTCGAGATGCTTAACTCTTTGAGATACAAGAACATGTCTTTAGTGTCCATGGTAATTGTAATGATCTATATCTACCACAGACAACGACCATGTGAATGTAATTGATGATGAACACAACCCGTCGTAAAGTGTAAATAGAGAAAAATAATTTTGAATTTTTTTTTTTTTTTTTTTGTATTTTTGGGTCCGCCATTGTTGCTAACACTTCATCTTGTTGCAAATGCATGAAGCGTTAGAGCCAGTATTGACCATACAACTCTTTGTCTCTAACACAAACTTTTTTTGACTTACAATATTAGAAAAATAGGACACATTTTTGTCTTTCGCATGTTTCAAAATGCCTACTTGCAAATCGTTGGAACTGTTTACAAATTGATATTGGGAAGACCGAGATTTGAAACGTGTTATCTTTGAATTGTATTCAGGTATCAAATATTGCTCATTTACCTAAGCTTTCGATGCATTTTTAGTCTTTGTACACTTCTTCCCTTCCATATTTGCATTCTAAAAGTGAGAGTGTTGTTCTCTTACTTTTCTAATTTTTCAAGGAAAACATACAAAATCTAGCTCATAATAATTTATTTTTGAACAGATAATGATACATTTAATAATTTTGAGATGATAAAACAAGACACCCAACACATGTTGAATTCTAATAGCTTCCACATAGGAACAGGAACAGGAATCGATAGTTCATACCCCCATGTCTTTCAAAATTTCTTAATCACAGGCAGGTAGCCCCAATATTGTCACAGTAGATGGTTGGTGGATTTGGGGTAGTGATTTGCATCTTCCACAAGAAGGAACAGGAATCGATAGTTCATACCCCCATGTCTTTAAATTACCTCAGAGGCAGTGGTGGCAACCGTTCTGTATTCAGCTTCAGTTGAAGACCTGGCAACTGAGTGTTGTTTGCGAGAGCACCAAGAGATAGCAATTGACCTAAGAAAGACCACATATGCGCTTGTGGATGTGTAGTCATCATGATTGTCGGCCCAATCAGCGTCGAAAAACGCATGCAATGAGAGAGGAGTGTCACGGCGTAATAGTAGGTTGTGGCCAGTTGTGCCATGCAAATAACGCAAGAGCTGTTTCGCCAGGGACCAGTGTTCAGTTGTTGGGCGATGCATGAATTGGGCAAGCTTGTTGACGGCGAAGGCGATGTCAGGTCGAGTGAATGATAAGTATTGTAGGGCACCAATTACCTGATGAAACTCAGTTGCATCCTTGAGGGATGTGCCATCAAGGAGCTTAAGATCATGGTCTGTAGGGAGAGGTGCTGAGACTAGTTTGGAATCAAGCATTTTGGTGCGAGTTAGGAGCTCGGTCATATATTTTTGTTAGGAGAGAAACAACCCATCGGAACATGGTAGAACTTCAACTCTAAGGAAGTAGGATAGTGCGCTAAGATCTTTGATCGAAAACCGTTGAGCAAGCAGTGTAACAAATTTGTTAACAAGGTCTTCGTTGCTACCGGTGACAATAATGTCATCAACGTATACCAGCAAAAATAACACACAACCGTTAGCATTCAAGATAAATAGTGAAGTGTCAGAAAGAGAGTTGACAAACCCATTTTGGAGAAGAAATTGTCTCAGTTTGTTGTACCACGCCCGAGGTGCCTACTTGAGACCATTTAGAATCTTTACTGTTAGATCTTCAGAGTTTTTTGGAGCGTCAAGCATGGCAAGTTCATCAGCGATACTCTTAGCATGTTGCATATATTCAGTAACAGATTGTGATCCTTTAGTGATGTTGGTGAGCATGCTTTTAAGATGCATGATGTGTCCTTTAGAGAGTTTCGCATAGGTATTGGCAAGGGTAGTCCAGGCATCATGCGCGGTTTTGGCGGAAGTGATAAAAGGGATAATGGATGGAGTTATGGAGCCGAGGATTACGTTCAGAAGTAACTGATCTTGCCTGTTCCAGATGTTGAAGGTCGGGTTTGATGTGGTTATGTCATTGGTTGTGATAGTGGCCGTTAGGCATGGACGTTGTCCATCGATGAATCCCATAAGATCAAACCCAATAAGAAAAGTGTGAAACTGGAGTTTCCAGGAGCAATAGTTTATTGCAGTGAGTTTTAAAGGAGCTTGGGCGATAATATTGATGGAGATGATCGTGTTTGCGGAAGAGGTTACGTCATGAGATGAGGAGGAGGAAGAGATGACCGTTACCGTGTTGGAGGAAGAAGAAGCGATGGTGGCCATGTTGGATCGTTGGACTCTTTTGAGTTATGGGAGCTCTGATACCATATAGACGTTGAATATATTTTCTGTATTTACCTTGAATAATAATGTTGAAGTACATATATAGGAGATTGCTTTGAAGAAGCCTAGTTTAAGTAAACTTATGATTCCTAAAGATAAGAGAACTAATCTAGAGATAAATACAAGGGATTAACCTAAGAGATAAATACAAAGATAATACAAATCTATTTAACATAGTTGTCCTTTACAATTCATACCCCCATGTCTTTCAAAATTTCTTAATCACCGGCACTAGCTAATAGCAATTTCATTTAAATCAAAGTTAATAATGTGATAAAAAGAATCTTGGTTAGAGAAGTTGAACTGACGTAGTTGGTTGAATGTCTGCAATATTGAATAAATAAAATTATTTTGAAAACTTTAAACTTATAACATAAACTCTAGAGTATAAAATGTATCTTCATTTTATAATTTATACAATGTTAAACACCCAATGAAGGGTGGACCCACGTGGAGACCAGGCAGGGCCGTGCCCTACCTCAATATA
Source organism: Acer yangbiense (assembly GCA_008009225.1). Lineage (NCBI taxonomy): Eukaryota > Viridiplantae > Streptophyta > Magnoliopsida > Sapindales > Sapindaceae > Acer > Acer yangbiense. The sequence continues at coordinate 14,711,381 of CM017766.1, read as the reverse complement.
TATATCTATTAACTATATAAAAAGAGTGAGTTTTCAGTTCAATTATAGCATTTTTTTTTTCTTTTAATTTCTTTGAGTGTAAAATTACAATTACAACCCTTAAAGTTTAAATAATTACTTAATAAGATTTCAATTAAATGTTAGCAATATTATTTAAATATGCACACTCAATTAACTAAGAAACATTTTTCATATATTATGAGAGTATGTATCTGAATATATCGTATTTGTAAGTTATAATCTATACATTTTTCTGACGAACTCTTAACCCACTTTCAATGTAGATTTAAATCAAAAAAATGTAGTACATTTGGTTAGTCAACTTAGAAATTTACATATTTGATTTAACTAAAATTACCAAAAAAATAATTACTAGTTTCTTAAACTAGTGTTTTATTATTATTATTCTGAAATATTACAAATCCTTGCTGAAGAGGTGAACCAATCCGAGTATTGCATCTAGAATACAATCATTAAAACTGAATCAAATCTCCAAATTAGTTATAAAATGATTCAAATCCAAAATAATTCACATAGACTATGTTGTTGATACATGGTTACTATTGTAATATATGCACTAGCACGCCGTTTCCAATTTTTAACACTTATCACATATAACCATATTAGATATTTCTTTACTTGAATAATGTCTTAAACCTATAAATAGACTCTTTTATGTAATACAAAAGATTATTATAAAAATCTCCTCTTTATTATTTTACAACTCTAAACAAATAACTTCATTTTTTTTTTTGCTTATAAGCCAGATCTATCCGGCAACAAATTTTGATAGTCTCCTTTCAATTGTCAGCAAGACAAAATTATATAAGGACTATAGAGAAAATATTGAAATTCTACGGCTAGTTCTTTTTTGATATTTTCTTTTTGAATCAGAAATTAAGGGACTGTTCGTTTTTTTCACTATAAGACTTATTGCATCTTATATCTTAAATTAAGATAAATCAGTTTGTTTGTTTTTCCAACTTATATGTCTAATAGAAAAAGTAAAAAATTTTGGTTTTTATCTTCTTGAAAAAGTGATACAATAGTCTTTTAGTAAATTTCCATAAATATCATATTATTAATTCATACATTTACAATTTTATCCACACAATAAAACCCTAAAAATTAATTTTCCAAAAATTCCTAATTTTGAATAAACCCTAACGCAACCTAACCAATTCCCAGAGGGGTGGGGTTATCAAAAAAATGAAAAAACAAACATATCATAATATTTTAATTTGTAAGATTTATTAATATGTCTAAAAAATTAAGGTCTTATAAGACATCAGATAAAAAAACAAACACCATCTAAGCAATAATACCTCAATATAAATATATATATATATATATATATATATATATATATATATATATATATACACTATATAAAAAAAGTGAGTTTTCGGTTCAACTATAGCATCTTTTTTTACTTTCTTTTAATTTCTTTGGGTGTAAAATTACAATTACGAACCTTAAAGTTTATATAATTACTTAATAGATAGAGTTTAGTAAGATTTCAATTATAACATCCTTTAGATTTGTGTTGAATGTCGAATGGCAAATACAACCCTTCAAGTTTGTATAATTACTTAATAGAAAGATCTTAGTAATAGTAACACAACAAGGACTGTATAGTAAGGATTTTTTTTGTTATTTTAAATTGTAAAATGGATTGGGGATGAAAATATAATTTTCTATGTATAATGTGTTGAAAAAGAAAAGGGAATTATATAGGGGTGGAAATGTAATTTGTGTGAAACTTTATGACTTGTGAATTATACCATGGATGTTTGTGTAAAGTGAAAGGCAAATAAATTTTGTGATCAAATAGAAAAATAATTATATCATCCACATGTTATCATGGGACACGTGGGAATGCATGATGCAATGAGATAAATTAAGATGTCTAATTAAGCATAGGTGATTGATTTTCTGGAAATAGTCAGAAATAGCACCAAATCCATAGTGATTTTAGGATTGGCACTAGATTAATAGATGTACGGTAGAGATCCATCTATTTTTAATTTAATTTGTCTTGGTTTAATTTACTCTTTTAAATGTTAATTTTATTAAATTAACGGGTAATGACAGGGGTATTTAAGTCTTTTGGCATTTCGATCCGGTAAAGGGACAAACCCCGGGGGGGTGGCAGGGTAAATCAACTACTATTTCAAAGCTTAGATCAATAACCTATTAACTTAAAAAGCCTGCATTGAAGATGGTTAAGCTTAAGAAGAAGCTGATAAGAGAAACATTACAAGAATTCCAACAAAAATGAACGAGGTCTTGAACAATCAAATCAGATAAAGCTAGACCCTTTTTTAAATGGGTTTGGATCGCCTTAATAGCGTGAGAGAAGGTTTTCCAAGTCTACATTGATTGGACAGAGAGAAGAAGAGCTAGATGTGAGCAACACCAATTGCATTGCATTTTCTAATGTTAAAATTTGAACATTCTCAACCGTTAAAGAAAACAAACCTGTCTCAGTAAAAAAACGTGATCATTCTCACACAAATCATATACACTGACTGCTCTTGTTTTCCATCTTATTTTGTCCAAAAAAAAATAAAAAACAACAAAAAGGACTGTGCTTCCGCTGTCCCGCTGTACATGAAAACCCATTTTAATCTCGTTGATCGCTCTCTTCCCACAGCTCGAAAAAAAAGAGAGAGAAAGAAATATAATTAACATAGACAAAATTAAATGAGAATTTGAAGTCCAAATGATTAAAATACCTAATCATTGTAAAACCAAATCCCCTCTTTACTTAGCTCTTGTAACTGGCACCAAGGCAACAAGATGTACCCATGAATCCATGATCCGTAATACTAGAATACTCCTCTGCTAACCCAAAAAACGTCTGCACAGCAGACTCGTCGATCATCTCCATGTTTTCGTCGTAAAAAAAAACCGGTGGTTATGGCTTTTCATAAGACTCACAGTGTCCATGGTTTGACCCGCTGCCTACATGGACAACTACAGCAAATAATGAATACTCGATATCTGCATCTTCAACTGTGTTGCTCAGCTTCAGCTCAACTGGAAAGACAACTCGGTAGGATAGCTTCTTGTACCCACCGTCCCAACTGCTAAATGCATTTAAACCGCTTAAGATGGATGACCAAGATGTGAGGAGGCTTCTTAATCTTCATCCTCTTCTGGGCTTTCTTGCAAACTGCAAAATAATGAAAAACAGGAGTAGTTGATTATTAGACATGAAAGATGTCCTATTGTGTCCACAACCATCCCCAAATCAAACAACGGGATGGTTTTACAACACCTACCGAACCAGACTACTTAATGACAAGTAATGAAGAGCTAAAGCATACAAGTAGAATGCAAGTAATGTCAACAACTTGGGCAAATTAGAATTTAGAATAGATCACAGCCTGCAGCATTTGTCACAGAAAATTTTGTCATCTGCATTTAAAGTCTCTGTCAAACAGCTTGTTATTGAACTGTTTTGTTCAATATCAAGACTCAAGTCAAAGAAAGTTTCATCCCTTGCTGTCACTGTCTCGCATCGCAAGCTCTTCGTTTCATTGTTATTTAATATGATATTTGTTAAAGGCACACTCAAGCACCAAGGTCTTCTTGGAGCCTAGGCACAAGGCTCAAGGTGAGGCCCGCGCCTGATCGAAACGAGTCGCACTCCGACTCTTAATTATATGAGCAGACCAGAAAAAAAAAAAAAATCGATTTTTACTTCTTTTTTTTGTTGAAAACAGAAAAATAAGAGCAGATGAGAAGAGATAACAATAAGAGGAAGAAGTAGAACCGAAGAAAAAAAATAAAAAAGGTGGAGGAGGTGAAGAGGAAAAATAGGAGAGATCGAGAGAAGAGGTCTCGATGAAGACGTTGATGGAGATAATCGGTAGAGATTGGATGTTGATGGTACATTTTCTCTACCTCTCTAATTATTTCTCATTTGCTAGCTTTAAATATAATTTCTATCTCCAGCATCATTAGCTTTTCTCATACATATGTCAATGCCCTTCAAATACAACCATTTTATCAGATATGGATAAAAAAAAATACCTGGTGCATATAGCTGCCGAAAAGCTCATTTTGTTTCTTCAATCTCTGTACAAAGCGCTTTGGGGCAATGACTCCTGTTTTATTCTTCTGAAAACTTATCTACACAAAACGAACAATCAACTGTTGGCCTCAGCACAAAGTCTGAAAGAGTAATCATGTAAGAACTGCACATATTCAGTTTCAGAAAGAAGGTAAATAATAAATGATGATAAGCATTAGAAGCACAGAAAATAACTGTGGTGCAACAAATTAAGATTTGCATATATATGGGACAAAGGCACTAGGTTTCTAGGAGAATTTCCCAAAAAGTCAATCAAAGACCTAAAAGTTTGAAAATAAATAAACCAACCTACAAAAAACTTCAATTGATTTATTGATTAAAAATAACATGAGTAAAAGCACAAGAAAACACAAGATAGAGGAACACAGATCTAGCAAAGATGAAAGCATAGAGGGCGGGAGTCTAAGATCTTCTACTCAAGTCATAAGTACATGTCTTAAGTCTTAACCAACACCTAATGCGGCAAAAACAAGACCCATGAAAGCTACCTTCAAAGAAAGCAATACAAGAACGAAATAAACTTTAAAGAAGCGCACAGTAGACAAATATATTGCTTTCAACTGCGTAATTTTATTCCAAAGAGAATCTTGAAATGGAAAACCAGCAAGACATGCATTATCTGATGGCCAGACAAGACAATTTTTAGCTGAAAAAAGTTTTTTAGAAAATGCTACATCATAGTATAGTTTCTTTCAGATAAGTCGGGTCTTTCTTCTGGTTAAGCAGAGCCGGGCTCTTCCATTATTTAATCACATCATCTATTGCAAAACAGTCAGTCGATTTGGGAATAATAATGTTAGTTTTTATACCACCCAAAAAGAAACTCCACTGGTTACCTACCAACTCAAACAGATCATAGACATGACAAGTATTAGGAGTTTTGAATACTTATACATGAAGTTATTGCATATATCTTGACATGAGAAACAAAAGGTGTCACAAAAATCATTAGAGCAACTGAGCAAATGTGCCACCCACAGTGTATAGCAAAATAGAAAAGGAAAGGTAAGTAAATAAGCAAGCAATCTCTATTCCCAAAGATAAAAATGATAGTTTGTATAAAAATTTAGCAGCAACATTATTAAGCATAAATAACTTACTCTATAATGAAAGGGGAAAGTATACATTTTTAACAAGCATGATTTGTCTACCTTTATAGAAGGAGAAAGTTAAAAAGGCAGTGGTGGGGTACTATTGCAACACCAGTTTTCAACAATTATAGAAGAAAGTGTATCGTCTTTATTCTGTAAGTTATATATTGACCATATATCTTTTAAATAGACATTTTTCAACATGTTCATAGAAAACCATTCGAGTTATCTGCTCCTCTGATATGATCACAAATACGGTTCACTTGCATTTAATGGATGATGGCTATAAATTTTTAAGGATAGAAGGAATCAACCACTGGCATAAGCAAAAAGATCAGAAATATATGAATAGCGATATGTTGAAAGCGTATCAATATTACAATATATATATAGGGAGTTAGGGATAAGGATTTAGATTTAGAACAATAAAATTTCAATTCTGTAGAAACATTAAAATTCTCAATACAACTTCAAGTAGTTCAATAGAGATGACAATACCTAATAATTTGAAGTAAAACTAAAAGTAAGCAACAAGCATGCATATACATCAAGGATGTAGCATGTGAATGAAAAATGTGTGTACAACTAGGTATGTATAGCTCACACAATACAATACAACTCATAATAAGTTTTATCACAAAACGAGTTTACTTGAAACGGATAAATTACATGCCCTTTTCTTTTTTTCTTAATATTGTCATCACTCCACCAATTTTATTGTCGAGTACTTTTTTTCAGAATTTACAAAAATGAAAAAAAAGGAGCTTGAGCATATATTTAAGAAAAGATAACATGACTGTATTACAATTACAAAAGTCTTGACTTGTTTTTCATATTTCATTGTTGTTGTTTCTCAATCAGCGAAGAATAATATATTTATGTATTGTGATGCGAAAACAACAAAGCCAAACACTTAAATCTAAACTAAACCACTAAACATCCCTAAAACAACCAGAAAATGCACAGACTTGGTCAAAACAGAAATAAAAACAGCAATAAATAATAACAATAATAAAACAAACATCAGCACAAATCAGAAAATTTGTAACTAGAAGAACAACACAAGGAAATTGAAATCAATGACGAAACGAGAGAGGAGACCTGCAAAACGCTGTTGCAATAGCAAGTGTTGCCGAAATTCTCGATGCCGAGATATCGCTTGCCTTCGGGAAACTGGTCGCCGAGAGCTTTCTCGAGTTTGGAGCCCGCAGTCCGCAGCACCCATTACTCACTCACTCACGCACTCAGATCTCGTCTCGCTTCGATTCTACCCAATGATTCGATTCCCTCTCCATAAACAACACACACGAGGTCTTGTCTGTTTTGAATTGAATTCGTTAAGTTTGTCTGTTTGAATTGAATTGGATTCTTTAGGGTTTGTTTGGAGAAAACAAATTTGATTTTTTTTAGGCCTTTCTTTATATGGCCACTTTCAAGTTTTAAAAAGCAAAACTGTCCACGTTTTCAGAAAAGTGCATTTATGTCTTTTTTAAGTTGGTTTTACCAGACTACCCTTGATTTTATTTATTTTAAAATGACCAATTTACCCTCCTTTATTCCCCCAACTCTATCACATTACCAAACTGCCCTCCCCTCCCTTCTTCATTCACTTAACGTAAATTTTCCCCATTTTCCCTCTAACACCCAACAATCCCCAAATCAAAATAATTTGAAACGAAAACGAACCATCAGTCGAACTAGCAGAACCCGATTAGAAGAAGAAACAGAAGAAGGGCGATCGACTGAGATAAGGAGACGTGGACGTTTGGTCAGTTCGAAGGAGACTTCTGGTCACCTCCACTGAGAAGAAGGCCAAAAGAAAACTTGTAGATTGGGAGAAAAAGAAGCCCAAAAGAAGAACGAACGAGAAGAAGAAGAAGCAGCCCAAAAGAAGAAGAAGAAGAAGAGGAAAAACCCTGAGCATAAGAAGAGAAGCGACTCGTCAAAGAAGAAGAAAGGCAACTGCCCCGTGCTTGAAGAACGAAGAACAGAGGTACGGAAATTGTTTTTCTTTTGTTTTTAAAATTTTTTCGTTTGCATTTGATGTTGTATTTGTTTGTGAGTTTGTTTGTTTTTATTATTATTAATAATCATCTTTGTATGTTTATGTTTCTGGGTTTGTTTGATTTTGTATATCTAATTGTTTTGTTTTCTCCTGGAGATTTCTTGAGTTGGGGCTTTCGAGTTTGTGAGATTAGGCATGCGTGGATCAAATTGAACGTGCCATGTTTTTATTTGCGAATTCTTGAATTTTATGTTTGATTAAGAGTCAAGTAAGCTATATTTCCATTCTGCCTGTGTTTGATTTCTTATAATGGTTAACATTCTGGCATGCAATAGCAACTTTGGCTGACATTGGAGATGGTGGATTTTGCTGTAGTAATGGTGTATGTCAGTGATTAGTAAAACTGTTGTTGCCTAAGCAATGGCGGAAGTGAGGAATTTGTTGAGAAACTGCTGGTGAATGTTAATGTGGATATGAAGCTTACATGATTTTCCCTGGCTTACATGAATGTTAATGTTAATGTGGATATGAAGCTTCACATCTCAATTTCATGGGGCTCATAACAGATTAACAGGCCTTACATGATTTTCCCTTGCTTCAATTTCAGACTTTAGATTCTCGGGCCTTACATGCATTTCCCTGTCTTTTTACATTGCACTTTGTTCTATTTGCTATGTTTAATATCTGTTTAAAATTTTTGTTTTTGCTGCTTTACCATACCCCTAAGTATTACGTTTGTTTGGTGTTTAAGCAGATGCCTCCAAATCCAAATGCTAAACTCTGGCGTTTCCCCGACCACAAAGAGTGGGCGGTTAATGTGAGAGTAAACTCTCAGAGCAAGAAAAATATAATTAAAGATATTAAGGAGGTCCTAAGGAGTTGCGGCATGGTGCAAAGATTTAAGGAAGGACCGTTTGGTAGTTACTTGGATTTACCACAACCATCGAAGATTCATGGAATACTTATTCACAACCTTTTAAAAAAGGGAGGTTATTATTCCTAAACAAAGAGATGATGAAATCTGGATAGGTTTGGGGAGGTCGCAGGTTCGTTTTGGTAAAGAAGAATTTTGTTTGTGTAGTGGTCTTCAAATGGGCCCGCTGCCTCAAGGGTTCAACAAAAAGAAAGTTCCTGAAGAGAGTTCATTGTTAAACCGATATTTCAAAGAGAAAATGTGACACGCCCGAAACGGGTCTATCCACAGCGGCGCCAACGACTTGGTCGGCGCACACGGGACACGACAATTCTATAAATTGTCGATAAATGATGGGGCGTGAGAATTTTTCCGCAAGCGCACGGATCGTTACGATCGCATAGCGGCAAGTACGGTTCGTTCCACAGGGAATTCGTGAGATACCTTTTATCGGTTTTAGTCTTATATGTTATATATACTATTTACATTAATTACACATATTTACATGCATGAAAAGTAAATGGTGGAGGATGGCATGTAAGCAATTAAACTAAAAGGATGGCAAGAAAGCAATTAAACTAACTAATCACTAAATTAACTAAGATGGCAATCTAATTAAATTACACTACAACTAAGGATTGTCATCTCCTTAGCAACTAATTAATCTATCAACTAAACTACAACTACAATTATACTAAAATGTTTTTAATCTAAATTATACTAACTAACTAATTAATTAAACTAATTAACTAATTAAACTAATTACCATCTAATGCAATGATCTTGCAAAAGTGGTAATGAGAGATAGGATGTTGGAATATTGGTGTACAAATGCAATTATCCATTTAATTAGTTGATTCCTATTAACCTAGGATAGTCTAACACCATTAATAAAGACATATGCATTAATAATCATTCATGCATAATCTAAATTGTATTACATGCTTATGAATTAGTTAATTCAAACAACACATATATGAATTAAAGCTCAACCATAGAAAACCAACTCATATCATAGATAATATACAAAGTACACCAAATTCCCAACATCAATATTAGTTACATCATATAACTAAGGTGAAGTGGGTGGTGAGAAGTAAATTACACTAACTAAACTAAGCTAAATTAAGCTACTCCTAAGCTAATCTAGAGTATTTGTGAGCTATTTGGACATTTGGGAGGTGTGTTTTAGGTTAGAGAAGGAAGAATATATATAGGGAAGTGTTTTGGGGAGGTTTTGGACGAAATATCCTCCAAGTCGGTCGTCTGGGCGAGCTTGGACTCTCTGGCCGGCGAGCTTGTGCCCGCCGTCGAAGCTCTCCTTCGAAGAAAATGAAGTCGGCAGCGGGTTCTGACCTTCTGGACCACGGGAACTTTCTAGCGGCATGAAACCGCCAAGATTTGGCGAGCTTGGACGTTCCGGTTTACGGGAAGGAAGCCGCTAGGCTGAGCTTGGAAGCTTGGACTTCCATGGAGACTTAGAGGTCTTGAAGGAGCTGAAAACCTTTGCATGGGAGGCTAAAAGTGGGTGCAACGTGACCACCGTGGAGTGGGATTCCGATCTGGGCGGAGAACCTCTGGAAAAGTGGCCGAAAAACCGTCGGACATGGCCGGAGAAATGTCGGGTCTGTCGCCGGTTCGGGTCGGGTCTAAACCGGGTCGGGCTGACCCAGTTTGCTGAAGAAGACGATTTGACGTCAGCATGACGTCAGGCGTGACGCATGCAGCGCCAAAACGGCGTCGTTCCAAGGGGTGACGTGGCTGTGCTGCGCTGCATGTCTGGCAAATTACAATCAGTACTCCTGATCTTTCCCTTATTCACAGAATCTTCAATAAAGTCCCGAATATTGCACATTTGCCCCTGAATTGTCCAAAATGACAATTTTGCCCCTGAACTTCCCTAATCACCTGAAACACTTATTTTATCTGTTAAATACCCAGTTTTACCTGAGAAACAAGCACAAAAAGATAGGAAAAGGGTGCGCTAAATATGAACATTTGGAGCGCGATCAAAATGCCGCATGCTGACCTGTTGTATGCCACCATGAAAAGGCTCACCAGTGACTAGGGTGAAGATGTATTAAAGATGGCCTCCATCTTTATGATTAGCCAATTTTTTGGCACAGATGACGGACGGAAGGCCATTCCTGGATGGATGTTTTCATTAGTTGATGATGAAGAAGCATTCAAAAAATTTCCGTGGGGGTCGTACATATACAGTATTACACTATTTTGGCTGAAGAGATTTACACATAAACACGTTCACACACTGAGAGGTACAACTAAGGAGGAAGAGAAGAAGAAAGAAGCAGTAGAAATGAGGGGGAAAGAAATAAAAGGAGAAGATGGAGAAGAGGAAGATGGAGAAGAGGGAAATGAAGAAGATGAGAACAAACAAACAGAAACAGAAACAGAAGGGCAACAGGAGAATGAGAACGAAGAAACAAAAGGGCAAGAAGTGGATAAGAACAAAGAAGAAGGGCAACCCCCGGAAATTCAGGGGCATGGAAAGGAGAAGAAGAAGAAATCTAAGTACCATACCTTAAATATATTCGGGTTTACTCTAGCATTTCAGGTATGACTTATATATCCTGGTCTTTTGTACATTACACACAATATTCTTGTATATAATGATAGAATAACATTGTTTGATATTTAATAAAATAGGTATGGGCCGTGGAGAGAATTAGTCGATTGACGAATATAGTCGGGAAACAAGTTGCTACCGGGTTTCCACGATTTACCAGATGGGATTTCAATACAAGGCCAACCAATATCGAATCCAGATTCATATCATCGGTGTGTATTTGACTAGTTTTCCTTTTTTAGTTTTATAATAATATCGAATTGTTACATTGCAAAACCGTAACATTGATTTTCCTCACACCGATGCAAATGTCATTTTATCCTTGGGAGGTTAACAAATATGAGAAGAGATTGGATTATTATAAATCCTTGAAGCCGGACTATGTGTGTGGCCTACTGATATACAAAGGGAAGGGTTTGTTAAAGCAAGTTGAAAGGGTAATTGAAAAAGAACAGGAGGATAGTTCTGATAAGGACCAGGATCAGAATTTGAAGTTGGATGGGGTAGATGAATCTATGTACAACCACCGTACAACAGCATCCTTCGTGAGATCACCGGATGATACCCCTTCTAGGAAGAAGCTGTTTGATGATACTGAATTCCAAACTCATAAGGTACGATTTTATTTTACAAGAATAATTAGTGTAGTTTATTATAATTGTTTAGTGTCTTTAAAATTTTAGAACATCAAAAGAAACTTGTTTAGCGTCTCTTATCAGGGGTGCACTTGTAAAATTTATATATTTTGAATGACTAATATTCTGGTGTGAAATGCAATTCGTTAATATATTTTTCCAATAGCATTTCAAGATTGTTTTCGGCTCTCAAAATTATAACATATATATAGAAATATGTAATGAAAAATTATTTAGGATAATAATTAGTATCGGTTGGATAGTTAGATGTGAACCTCGGACAAAATCATTCTCCTACTAATTATTTTAGTTATGTTGTAAACTTTGACACATATTTCTGTCATTGCAATCTACATCTCATAGTTCGAGTCCGCCGTCCACAATCGCTGACCTGTATTCAGCTATTGCTTCGCTGATTAAGGAAAGCACTTCAAAAACCATGACATTGATTAAGGAAAGCGAGGAACGACAGCTATCATGTTTAAGAGCAGAACTAAATAAGATAAGAGAAGAAATAAAGGTAGAAGATACACCCGGGAAGAAATCAACAAAGGAAAACTCAGGAACAATCAACCAAAAGAATGAAAAGGTTTCCGAAGAGGTAATGTATTGTCATCCCATTGCCTGCAAATTTTTTTAAGATTTTGTGACAAGTGGTATGCACATACCCCATGTGCTGCATCATAGAAAACTGCTTCCATGCCAGCAAAGATACCCGCATGCCGGTCCGAAACAAACATCACATGTTCAGGATACTGGATCACATTCCGAAGTTGCTTCAAGAACCATGTTCACGACTCTGTGCACTCAGAATGAGCAAACCCAAATGCCAAAGGGTATATCATCTCGTTACCGTCCTTGCACACCGCAACTAACAAGACACCCCTAGTCTTGGCCTTCAAGTGTGTAGCATCGATAGCGATAACTTGCCTAATAACTGAATTGAATCCCTCTATGCAAGCCCCAAGTGCCATGAATCCAAAGGCGAACCGGTTTTCCGAGTCGGTTTCAATCTTAGTTACAGTCCCAGGGTTGGATTGTTCCAGCATGTAAAAGAATGCCGGTAACATCTTAAATGACTCCCACGGATCGCCGAATGCCTTATGCAAAACGCATGTCTTAGATCTATAGGCTTTGTTGTATGAGAGGTTTATGCCGTGTTCATCCCTAAAATCAGAAATTATATCTTTAGGACGGATTGTACGTCCAGGATCGGCATATTTTCTAGCGTACAATTCACCAATTACATAGGCACTTACTCGCGTAAAATCAACGTTGTAGTTGCCCGAATAACCACATGTGTGCTCCTTAACAAAGGACTTAACATGCCAATAGGTCCCATTTTTCAACTTTGCCGCTCTAATAACCCATTCACAACCTCCTTTTGTACATGTTGCGGCGTATCGTGTATAGTTCGATCATGTAACCTTATAGCCAAACCTCTCTCCAAATGCATACATCCCTAAAGTCACTTTCAAGGTTTGTTTGTCTTTGAAGATCTGTCCTTTGTATATTGGACCTTGGTCATCTTGGTCTTCAAAAAAGTCTTTCAACCTAATGAGTTGAATTGAGTACAGTTTAGACCCCGGTATTGTCCATCGTGATGTTATACAAGGTGCAGAACTGTTGGGTGCTCGACTACCCCCTCCTTGTTCTTCTTCACCATCTATTGGGGTTTTTCTAGCACCAGTTAACGCTTGCCCACCATATTGGGGAACATCTGAAGCACCATTTGGCTCATTACTAGTATCATTGTCAGTACGACTCTCATCCTCCGTATCAGATGTTTCAGAACCATCTGTGTCATCCACCTCTACATTCTTGTTTGTTGATGCTAGAGTCCCCTGATTATCACATGGTGATGTAGTGGTAAGTGAAGGAACAGACGCATGCGGATGGTTACTACCACTCACTGATTTGTATTGTGGAGTAGCAACTGGGGAGTTTAGATTACTAGTGGATGTAAAAGGAGGTACTGTAGATTCTAAGTTTGTTGTTGTATTTCTTGCCATTCTCGGAGTTTCATGTACGCCCCCAGATTTTTTGAACACTTCAACAACAATTTCGGGCCATTCGGATTTGGAGTGCATAAGGATAAAATTTACCTCGTCGTCAGCATTAATAAGTAAAGAAATTACTGTAAGCTGTGATGAAATCTTCAGCTCAAATCTGTCCCTACAGACCCCAATTTGACTGTACAAGTTTTCTACCATTTCACTGTATATCCCTTTTACAGTCTTGGAAACATAACATGCAAAAATCGACGGACCAACAAACTGGTTAGCTTTGAAATAACCACCGCAACGGACTAGGAACGCAATCATCGAATCCGTAGGACCTGACAACAAAAGAGAAACAAAAAGATAACAAAAAGCATCATTTCCAAAACATTTTCTCATTTGATTTTCTATAGCTTTTTGTAGAAAACAGTACAAAAATCATTTTTTGTATAAAAACTATAAAGGAAGAGATACAATTACAACCATCAAATACATTCAAAAGAAAAAGAAAGTATATTGTTTTTTAATTCTAGAATTACAAAGATCCATCTACCAAGCCATTTCCAAATACCATTATCAAAAGTATTACAAGAATTATATAAAGGGTGAAAAACATAATTTCCCCCATGGCTCACTGAAGTTCCTCAAACAAAAATACATGCCAATAACGTTTCAATCAATGGTTTAAGCATATTGATTTCAGTATATTATTACAAGTTATAACAAGATAACAAAGGGTCCTCTTATAACAAGATAACAAGATAATCAGTGGGCACAAGTTAGGATCAAAATATTTAACCAAAAAAATAAATGAATAATCAATTTATGAGATTGTCACAGTTGATAGTTGACTAAGTAATCACCTTTGCCTCCTATTTCTCGCTGGAAATCCGAATGTCGAAGACCCACAGGATGACAAAGCTCAACAATGGGTCAACTTCCCAAGCTTCGGGATTGGGTGTGTGTGGAAATCGGGATTAGATGTGTGTGTTGATGTTCTGGATTGGGTGTGTGTGGAAATCGGGATGGGCTGGTAATGAAGATGAAGCCATGAAAGGGGCGGGTAAGAAGAAGAAGAAGAAGGGGCGATGAATGGCATGAATGGGCAAGGGAATCGGGATGGGTGGGCTGGTAATGAAGATGAATGGGGGCGGGGAAGAAGAAGAAGGGATGAATGGCGTGATTGGGATTAAAGAGGGGAAGAATTAGCTTCAAATGATGGCCAATCTTCATTTGGCGCCCAAACATTAAGAGAGGGTAGTTTGGTCAATTAACACATGTAAAGGGCTGTTGAGTCATTTTGCTTCATTTAAGTGAAAGGGGCATTCTGGTCCTGAAGTGGACATTTAAGGTAAAGAAACATTGACATAGGACATTGTTGCTTTTTTTTTTAAAAGTGGACATTTTTGCTCTTTTAAAGTTATGAAAGGCCATTTCCGCCTCAATTGGGTTTGTTTTTGCTAAGTGAAATAAAGAGAGGAAAAAATAAAACGAGAGGAGACGATCGACGAAGAAAATAAAATATATATACTAAAAAAAAAAAATGAATTCAAATTTATATCGCCACTCCGTCTATTTGCTATTGCCACACCATATGTCACGTGCTGCCAACCGGATTTGTAAATTTGGAGATTGTATTGGTTAATTGGATTGTTTTCAAATACACTCTGTTATGTTAAATTAATTTTGTTTTTTTAATATTTGTTGTAAGATAAATAACAAGTTGAGATGGATTATAATACAAATGATAATAAACTAATTAGACATGGAGTTAAAATAAGGTTGCGTTTGATTTTTCATCTGAAGACCAAACAGTGCTGGATTATACTGAAAACTGAATAGTGACTGAAAACTGAAACTAAAAAACATGTTTGTTTTTTTTACTGAAAACTGAGTATAAGTGATAAGTTGTTTGTTTTTTTAAATTACAAATATCTTAAAATAAATACTTTTACATCTATGTCCTTTCAACTATTATTTGTTATATATTTATATTTTAATATATTAAAGACAACTAAAGAGTAATGTAATAATATAATAACAAATTTATAAAAAAAAAAAAAAAAAAATACCATATAAAATATAACCCTTACCGTATAAATGATCAAGTTAATTGAAATTTTGTTTAAGAAATAACAATAGATTAAAGTCAACCACTAATAATCGATACAATATTTATACTGTATATGTCAAATAATAATATACTAACAAGTTTATAATGAAATCTATATCTCTATTATTATTATTATTATTATTATTAGGGCAATTATTGATTTAGTCCCTATATTTTTTTGAAATATCTATTTTTTACTCACTTATACATTTTTGGAGGATTGGACCATATATTTTCAAAAACCACTCAATTTAGTCCTTCTGTTGGTCAAACGGTAGTCAACTCTAACGGTTTCAAGGGTATTTTTATCTTTGAACAAATACATGCCACATGTCAACACAAAAATCAATGGAAAAAAAATAAATATTTATGTAATACTAAATAAATAAAAAAAATAAACTAATATTAATTTATTAATGAAAAAAAATTAAATATAAAGAATTTTTTTTTATTAGGTGGAGATTCAGATTGGATCTCCACCGCCCATCACATGAGATGGACGATGGAGATTCAATCTGGATCTACACATAATAAAAAAATGAAAAATTAAAACTTAAAAATAAAGATATTATAAAAAAAAAATTAAAACTTAAAACTTAAAACTTAAAACTTCATCTTCTTCATCTTGGTGTGCAAATTCTCGTGAAAAACAAATTCTCAAACAAATTTTTTGTGAGAAACACAAAGCAACCAAACCCTAACTGATGTCAATCTGAAAAACCAAAGATGAGAAGCTACCAAACACACAAACTAAGAAACCTCTCAAACAATGGAATTGCACAACCAAACACGCGAAGACAATGAGATTTATGGGTTTGATAAAGCTAGAATCGCACCTCTGTCTTCAACAATGGAATCGCACCTCTATCAGTTGCCCATTCGCCTCCTTCATCTAAGATGGATCGCCATTTCCGTCTCCAAAGAAAAGGAAGAAGAATAACAGTTGCAGCAGCCACGAACCTCTGTCTGTGTAACCACGAAAACAGCCATGAAATCGAGATCGACTGAGAGAGAGAGAGAGAGAGAGAGAGAGAGATATGAGATCGAAAAAGAAAGAGATATTTAGCATCATCACAATTAATTTTTGAAATCGGATGAAGTTAGGTTCGGATGAAGTTGTTTGGGTCAAATAAAAAACAATTTTAAAGTTGTTTGTTTAATCGTTTTGTAACTTTTTAAAAGTTATATCTAAAAAGTTAAAAACAACTTTTATTGTTTTTCACTATTTTCAAAACAAACCGCAACATTTCTCAACTTTTCCCTCCAAACAATTATTTTATCCATTTTAAAAACATTACCAAACACATTTACATCGTTTTCTGTTTTTGAAAACTACTTTTAGAAAACACTACCAAACATGCTTGTATTTTCTAAAACATCATTTTTAAAACATGATTTTCATTTTTAAAAATAGTTTTTAAAAACGGTACCAAACGTGCCCTAATCGTTTTGTAGCATATGCTATGTGTCGACTATTGTTAGTGTATGCTAACTAGAAACTTGTATGGAAATTGATTGAATAGATCTCAGGCATACAAGAGATCATATACCGAGGAGAGGGATCCAAATTAATCAAGACCATTGGTTTATATGAGGACAAGGTGAGGCGAGGAGGGAATCCAAATACATTATGCATTTGGAGAAAATTTAGTGCCACGTATGATAGATAGATAATGAGGTAGAAAAAACCTCTTCAATGCAATTATCTAACTTCAATATGGAAGTGAGGTGGCAATTTTTTTTAGAGAATAGAGCATCTCCAATGGTAATTTGGGTTGTGAAAAAAATTAGATGCCACATAGGATGAACATCCATTTTGTTAAAAAATTCATCTCCAATGCAACCTCTCTAATACAACTTCAAGCTGAGGTGGCAACTTTTTTTTAGAGGCTGTCAACATGACTTTCTGATTTCAAAGGGTCTGTTGGACAACCATCTTGTTGGTCCAGTCAGCAACCACTCTTGTTTTCTACTTTATTTTATTCAACAATTCTAAAGTATATTTAAGGAATCAATAATAAATTAACATGTCATTAAAAATATGTATTTTACAAGTGAAGCATTGGAGACCACTTTTTCATTTGGATGTCTATCAAGTTTAGTTACATGCCACATATGAAGCAATTGACTTGACAATGTTGACATTTTACCATTTTTTTCAAATGCAAGCCACATTACCATTAGAGATGCTCTTAGAGCATCTCCAATGCAAATATGCATTTGGAGAAAATTGAATACCACATAGGATAGATAGTTAAAAAGTTAGAAAAACTCTCTCCAATGCAATTATCTAACTTCAATATGGAGATGATGTGGCAAAAAAAAAGTTAGAGAATATAGAGTTGAGTTTCTAATTTTAGAAACTCTCTTAGAAATGCTAACTAGGATTTCTAACTCTTTCCACCAATAAGAGCATCTTCAATGCAAATATGCATTTTTGAGTTTCTAAATAGTGTCACATCAGTATTTTTATTCATTATGGACCCATTTAAATTTTTTTTTAGAGAAATGCATATTCACATTTCCAATGCAATTATCTAAAATCAAATATGTATCTATTTTATTACCAATCAAAATAAAACAATTATTACACCCTCTCTCCTCTTTTATTTTACAATTAATGTAATATTATTGGTGTAAAGAGTTAGAAATCATACTCAGCATTTCTAAGAGAGTTTGTAATTCTAGAAACTCAACTCCATATTCTCTAACTTTTTTTGCCACATCATCTCCATATTGAAGTTAGATAATTGCATTGGAGAGAGTTTTTCTAACTTTTTAACTATCTATCCTATGTGGCACTCAATTTTCTCCAAATGCATATTTACATTGGAGATACTCTAATATTAGAGTTCATTTAATTGTAAAATAAAATAGGGGAGAGAGTGGAATAATTGTTTTATTATGATTGGTCATAAAATGGATGCATATTTGATTTTAGATAATTGTATTGGAGATGTGAATATGTATTTTTCTAAAAAAAAAAATCAAAAGTGGATCCATAATGAATAGAAATGATGATATGTCACCATTTAGAAACTCAAAAATGCATATTTGCAACGAAGATGCTCTAAATTTAGAAACTCTCCTAGAAATGGTGACTAGGATATCCAACTATTTTCACCGATACAACTCATTTAATTGTAAAATAAAAGAAGAGTGATGGTGAGATAAATGTTTTATGATGATTGGTTATAAAATAAATGCATAGCTGATTTTAGATAATTGCAT
This sequence comes from Acer yangbiense, assembly GCA_008009225.1. NCBI lineage: Eukaryota > Viridiplantae > Streptophyta > Magnoliopsida > Sapindales > Sapindaceae > Acer > Acer yangbiense. The sequence goes on along the minus strand of CM017766.1, from coordinate 14,692,704 downwards.
TGGAGATGTGAATATGCATTTCTTTAATATATTTTTTGTTAAAGTGGATCCATATTCAATATATATGCCGGTCAAAAATACATATTTGTATTAAAGATGCTCTAACTTTAGAAACTCTTTTAGAAATGCTGACTATGATTTTTAACTAATTCCACCAATAATATTACAACCCATTTAATTGTAAAATAAAAGATGAGAGAGAGTAAAATAAATGTTTTATTACTTTTACGGTGATCGGTCACATAACGGATGCATATTTACTTTTAAATAATTGTATTGGAGATGAGAATAAGTATTTCTCTTTTTTTTTTTTTGGATTCAAATCATCCGTAAAAAATGGTATCCCAATTTGTGTCTAACAAACCAAATTTAGTCATATCAACCACTATCATATATTAAATGTAAACGCTTTAAAAAAAAAAATGTACATGATAGTGGTTGACATGGCTAAATTTGGTTGGTTAGACATAAATTGGGACACCATTTTTCGACTGATGTATCACTAAAAAATGCATATTAGCATCAGATATGCTCTAAGAATCTGCTCAATTTATGATAGGGATGAATCCTATTATATCGGTGATGGAGCGGAGATGGACATGATCATAATAACCATTTTATTTGCAAGGATGAGGATGGATATGGTTTGTTAACTCTAATTATATTTATTTTTTTCCTCACCAAAAGCCTAAAAGCTAGTTTATAAATAAGAACTAAGAAGTTATTTATAAAAAATAAAAAAAATAAAAAATAAATAAATAAATAAAATGAGAAGTCACCGAAAAAACCTTGAGATTACCAAATAAAATATAAAAATTTAACTTTTTTTTTTTTTTTTAATTGAATATGAGGATGGACAGAGCGAGGAATGAGGATAGATATCCCTACCTCAATTCATGGTTTCCCCAAATCTGCCATGCTTATTAGAAACAAAGATGGATACTGGGATGGGGATATAAATTTCAAACGGATACAGGAATGTAGATTGGTTGGGATATCTATTCTCAATCCACTCCATTGCCATCCATTAATATTAGTCCATTTGTTTAAGACTTCATACCCCTAGCACTGAAAACAGAAGGCAAATATAAATATAAAGCCATATATAGTCGCTCTGTAAATTTAGACAAGAGCAGCATTGCTAAAACGCTTTTAAGGTCCAACGTTTCCTACATTCTACTATAAACTATCAGTCTTACAAATATCAAAGTGAACAGGTATCTGGGGATGGAATTCGGTAGTAGAAATCATCTTGGAGTTGTGCTGCTATAAGTCATTAGCACAGTTGTTGACACACAATCGTTGTAGAACCCGTAAGTTTAAATTTAACTCTTACGGGTATGAATTTACAATATCAAATTATGCGCTAAGAATTTTCATCACATTATTATACAAATTTATACAAATCTGATTCAAGAACAAATGTAATTGCTCTAAACCCAAGGCAAAATGTACATAAAAAACAAACCAAAAGAATTAGTGCAAGTAAAGGCCACCAAACCTAGTTCATCAATACTGCTTAGCAGCTCCACAAGATTGCAGGTTGCAACATCGTTTAAAAAGTTTGCCCAATTAAGCAGGTAATGGTTCCTCCATAACTGCATATTTTGAACAACTGTCAAGCATTTGTTCAAATGAGAGAGAGAGAGAGAGAGTAAATGAAAGTGAGAGAGACCTTTTTTTGTGGAGGCTTCAGCTGAAGCAATTACAGCACTGGAAGCAACTGGAGTCTTGGTTGGCACATCAGGAAGATCCAAACTCTCAAGTTCTTCAGAATCTTCTTTAGTAGGCACTTCAGGCATATCTTCAAGGTTGAGCTGAAAAGACAGGATTAAGATGAGGTATGATTACAGGTTATATAAGCACCACTAAATGCTTACAAAACTCAAATTGTAAACATAAACATTTTGTCTGTCTAAGGAAATAAATAAATGAATAATTATAATCAACTTGGTGGTGACACCTTGTATACAGCTATACAACAAGACAATTATCCAACTAAAAACTGATTTGCTGTGATGCACTCTGAACTCATTACAGTTTAAAATAAAATCTTTGATCTTCTACATAATTGAGGGCAATAATTTGTAAATCAGCATGTGAAAAATGCGTGTACTCCTTTGTGCATTTAGGGTTCGTAATATATATTCAATCAGACATAGGAAAAACTGGAGAAAAATCAATAGATATGAAGTGTATTTTAATCCTAAATTATGGTAATTATTAATTAAGAAAAAAATGAATGAAGGACCAGATTCCATTTTCAGTGACCTCTAAAAGGTGATAGGAAAAGAGGTCAGAACAGAATGCAATAATGGTGATAGATACGAGGACTGGCAAACGGAATTAGCAAAAAGTACAAGTACACCGTACAATACTATTCATTGTTGTACAATACTATTCAATATATATATATTCAATGTTTAAAAAAATAGAACAACACCTCTATTTATTTTTTTATTTTTTTTGCATTATTTATTATTTCTAAATTGAGGCGGCCACCTCGTTTCACTAGTACAAAACACCTCAAACCGCCTCACGCTTTTTAAAACATTGATACTAATTATGATTAATAGATCAAAACTAACTAGGTTCAAAAAGATTGGTTATTTGACTAAAATGAAGAATAAGTAGGAGTGTAAAACAATAATGAATGTCTTCCAATTGTTCAAATAGAATATATACTGATACCTGAGTTTCCAAGTTCTCAAATTCTGCTAAAATCTCCTCTTCATCTTCTGCTGATAGTTTCTCACCCAATATTGCATTAATTTCCTTCAAGATCACAAAAATATGATAGTTGTTTAGAAATTAATAAATGAATACAGAAAAAAATTCTCACACACGAAGGATAGAGGAAAAGTCAAACACAAGGTGGCTGAGTGATCAAAGCAATGTAGAGTTTTTTATTAGACTGGATCAACAAGCAGAAGAAAGAGTGCAAGAAGAGGGTAATGTTGTCATCATGAGAGGATGAAAAATTACACAGGTAGAGACTGATGTTCTCAGCATGATTACGTGAATGATACATTTATAAATAGCTTTGGACAAATAATGGGAATGCCGGTAAGCCACAATTATTACAAATAAAATCAAAGATGCAGATGATTTTAAAAGGGAAATCTTCTGCACAAATCTCATAATCAATCTATAGCAAGTTGACCAAATAACATATGTTGTTCTGTATTCCATAACCTTTCAAAACAAATCAATCTATTATCTATAACTAAATAAGATATTAAAAAACTAAAAGGTGCTCAAATATGTTGCAAAAAGACAAGTAGTTCCATGGGGGAAAAAGTTACACTCTCCCACTGATTATGAATTACATACAGCAACTGAATATTAAAATATATAATTCAATTATTCAAAGGCAGACTAGATGATTCATGTTTTTCATCAAACTTTCAATTATCAAGCTTATAAAATGAGTTTGAAGCTACATGATAATCAGATTATACAGCATACCAAAACCTCATTTTAGATCTTACTGATGCAATTTATACCGGAAAACACACACGCACAGCTGAATTCACAGTTTTCCCAAAAACGGCTGTTTTTCCTTCCGTTTTTCATCTTTTTCCTTTCAGGCAGTATTTTCAGATCCTAATATCTTTTAGTATGAATTTCTGTATTCAGCAATGTTTGTTTAGAATTTTTTTTTAAAGTTTTTGGCAATAACTCAAATTTGTCTTTTTGGGTAAATTTTGAGATTTCATATTTTAGTCAATTTAGGAATCCCAAGTCCTAGTGGAATCGGTTTTGTTTTTCTATTTAAGCCCGTATCCGAATAGATATAGTAACTTTTGATTAATATGGATTCGAGAACCTATCATTTTAGCTTCATCAAATTCCCTAATTAGTATAAAGACCAAATGCCATTTCTTCTTAAGAAACACAAATGGCACCATTCTAGGGGATCATATTTGGATTAAAAACTTACTAGACAATGAAATGAAGCAATATACTGAACTAAACATAATCTCACAAGAATCACATAAACAAAAGGAAAAAAAAAAAAAAGGAGTCGGGTGAAGCTCACATCTTGATAAGCCTTGGCTTCTTCAGTATCATCCATTAATTTTTGAACATCTTCAAGGTTTATCTCACTTTGTAACGCCTTCATCGCATTAGTACCCGCCTTTAAACTATCAAACACGGCTTTCTGCTTGCTTGTTATTTCAATATCTGCCAACTGAACAGAACATAAGTATCTACATCAAATCAAAGGGAAATAATCTCTGGCAATCAATTAGTGTTATATATGTATATATGTATGTATAAGCATTACTGACTTGTTGCTCAACATTGATGATCCAGGTATCAACTTGCTTCAACAATTCCTCTTGTGATTTCTTCTTCTTCAATGCTAACAAGGCCCTATCTTTTCTCTTTTGACGAATCAAGTCCCGAGCAGCTTCCTTTTCTGCTTCAATTACAGCGTCAAGCTGGAAAGAGAGTATTATCATAAATGGATTAACAAAGCATAACTCAAAATTGAACATAATATAGAGATATAGAGAGAAATAGAGGAACCTGTTGTTGATATTGGGCTAGCTTGCGACGTTGGGTCTTGAGAGAGAGAATTGCTCGATCAACCTCTGTGATCTTTGGCTTCTTCACAAATAAATTCCCCATTTTTGTTTTATTTTGTTTCAGGTTATTGTTCAATTAAAAAAAAAAAAAAATTTGATTAAGAAAAGAATTAAGGTTTTGGGAAACCCTAGATTAATGAGCTCCCTCTTCCTCTTATTATCTACGATTCAATCAAGACTCCATCAGATTTCGATCAAAACCCGATATTACTTTGTTTTTTCGAATTTGTTTACCTGGTTACACAAATACAACTCCAAAACAGTCAAGGGCTTCTTTTGTCATTTTCCAACCATCAGCCCATTTTAAAAAATAATAATTAAACACTAATGCTACTAAGCCCAAAAATTTAGCCCAAAAGCCGCATAACCCACATCCAAATGATGTGGCAATTCCGAACGGCACCTAATTAAAGCTGTAATTCAGTCAATTTCGTCCTATGCTATGAGTATGTTCGGCTTCCAAAGGGTTTGATATCTGAAATTCAACGGCTTTGCACGCGATTTTGGTGGGGAAGCAGTCATAATCATCAAAAAATCCACAGGTGCCCTTGATCTCGGATGTGTAAGTCAAAGATGGAGGGTGGTTTGGGCTTCTGAAAAATTGAAATTTTTAATAAGGCCCTCCTGGCAAAGCAGTGCTAAAAGATTCTAAAAAAATCCTATTTCCTTTGCTGCTAGAGTTCTTGAAGGCTGTTATTTCTACAAAAATAACGTGATGGCTGGATCTAAGAAACCTTTTGCTTCTTTTGTTTGGAATAGCCTGATGTGGGGTAAAGGGATTCTGGAGGAGGGGTTGAGATGGAGAGTGGGTTATGGTAATATTATCCGTCTCTATAAGGATAGATGGATCCCACGACCTTCTACTTTCAAAATTCTCTCCCTGTCTACTCTGAGTGTTGATGCTACGGTTGACTGTATGCTGTATCCTTCGGGTGGGTGGGATGTGCAACTCATTAAACATAACTTTTATACTGAGAATGTTATAGCTATCTTACAAATTCTGCTTGGCTCTAGTAGAAGAGATGACTCGGTTTTGTGGCATTACGAGGATAGTGGCGGTTATTCAGTTAAAAGTGGTTATCGGGTTGGTCTCTATATGGAATCTAACCTTAGCTCCTCCAATCATGTATGACTGTCCTCTTGGTGGAAATGTTTGTGGAAGATGATGATCCTCCTTAAGATTAAGATCTTTGTCTAGAGGGCTTGTCATGACTAGATCCCATCTTTGGCAAACCTTGCTCGTCGTGGTGTATAGATCGATAGTAGATGCCCTTTTTGTGGTAGTCCTGATGAGACGACCCTTCATGATATGTGGTTTTGTCAAAAGCTGAGGCTCTTCCGTTGTAGTTAGCTTCCCAGCACAGTTGTGGTTAGAAATTCTTATCTCTCGTTCTTTGATTTTTTTGTTGGATTGTTTCTCTCTTGTGAGTATTAGTGAGCTGGCCCTATTTTGTGTAGTTGTTTGGAGAGTTTGGTTTGTGCGTAATTCCATGGTTCATGGTTCTTAAATCCTGGATTTGTTAGATGTGGCTTGTTGGGCATAAAATTTTCTGTTTGAATTCCAAAACTGTTATGAGAAGAAGGCTTTCTCTTCGCCCTCAGAGGGAGAGGCAGAAATAATTTAGAAATCGTTAGACCCAGTTTTTTACAAAATAAATTGTGACACAGATGTGGATGAAAGTAGGGGTTTTATTGGTATTGGTATTGGCATTGTTATTTGTGACTTGATAGGTTTTGTTATGGCCTCGTGCTCTCAAAGAATCATTGTGTTTTTTTCGGCTCAGGTGGCGGAAACCATGGCAATTTGTAGGGGTCTTTAGTTTGCTAAGGACTGCAGCCTTTTTTTATGTGTTCTTGAGTCTGATGCAACATTTGTGGTTAAATGGATTAAAGTCGAGAGTCACTTGGACCCGCCTTGTGGTATGATTCTTTTTGATATCTTGGGGCTAGTTTCAGAGTTAGGGAGTGTCTCTATCGATCATATTCCTAGATTGGCAAACCAAGTAGCTCATGGTCTAGCTAAAAATGCTTTGACCTAAGGTGAAGATTATTTCTTGATGGAGGATTACCCGCTTTGTGTTAGTAAAGATGTTGAGGCTGATAAGCCTGGGTATTGTTTTTGTTGTCTCCTTCTTTGTTATTTGTTTTTCTATTGCTTGGTCAAAAAAAAAAAAATGAAGTGGCAAGTGAATTATCATTATCATATCATTCACCACATCACCCCTATGATTTGTGTGGTGATGACAATCCATTTACCACATCATTTTGGTTGAATTTTGGGTTAATTTTTTTGGTTGTATAGTATTACTCATAATAAAAAGTGGGTAAAAAGAGAGTTTATTGTTCTTATTATTTTACGAATGTTATTTTTTTTTCTTCTTGTTTTTTGAAATGAAAAATAGTAAAAAAAAAATGCATTTATTAACCGTGTTTTTGAAACAAAATAAGAAAAAGTAAATAAAAATGCATCAATTCATCATGGCAAGAACAAAAATTCCAAATCAAGCTATAGATTTGTCACTTAAAGGTCGTTTTCCAACCGAATCAAGTTGCAAGCGATTCAATGATTGTGACGGTAAACCAATTATCTATGAGCGTAGAGTTGACTTTATGGCTCTTAAGGGAACATATATTGAGACTATGGTTAGTACAAGGGGCTAGACAAATTTTGTGTCTCATCCTCCAACTCAAAACATGAGCATCATCAGGGAATTTTACTCAATTATGGTCCTTGAAGAGTTTGCCGAACGAGTCTTTACTATAGTTCAAGGGAAGAGAGTACTCATTACATTTAATCGAATCAATGATCGATTCGGACTTCCTAGGAGTACTAATGCTGTTGTAAAGCATGACAAACTATTTCTTAGTCACTATAACTTGGCTTCTGTTATTTGTGATAAACCTATAGACTAGAGCACAGTAAGTCCTTTCAAGCAATCAGAATTTCATTTTGATTTTGTTTTCTATCATTTATTTATGTCATTCTCTACGGCCATGTATGCATAGCATTAAAGTTACTCTTGAGAGAGCCTATTTACCCTTTAATCTGAAAAGCGGACGTGACATCAATGTTGGGAAATACATTTGGGATATGATTTTAGAGGCATGATCAGTTTCGGATAAAGGAAGCTTGAGATCTCAGTGCTTGGTGTTTCCACGTTTGATCACGTATTTTTGTTTGCTTTTAAGGGTTGATCGAATAAATGGAGATGATATTGCTAACCCTATGAGATTGATTGGTAAGAATCATAATTACTATATAGTACTCTTGCTAATTATATAACAAAGTTGTATAATTTTTTTATTAAAATGTACCATTAAGAATTATTAACTTATCTTAACTCGTTAGTGCATTTTTTTGTAATCCTTGAATCAATTGCAGTTCTTTCCTATCCAAGTAAGACATATGTAAACTTCAAGAAAAATGAACGTATAACTAATACATTTAAAGTTAGATAACCTTTTCCTTAATCATGTCATATGTACAAATGCAAAAAGTCATTCACAAACCTTCAAAATCGACAGCCAACACCGGCCACTCAAAGTCAAAATACAAAAAAGGTAAAAGAGATGATTCTTCAGACCGTGAGGCTTCATTCCCTAAAAAAAAAACACTTGGAGTTGATGTTTAACGTTTATGTTAAACATTAATTCCAAGCTTCCCATTATCATGTATATAAAAAAGAGGCATTTTCTTTTTTAGAGGTACTTGGGCCTCCTTCTCCTCCTTATCCTCCTTCTCCTCCTTATCCTCATCCTTATTCTCGTTGTCTTCCGTATAAGATAATATGTTGACATGGGTCCATATATACAGTAAAAATGAAATGATTGCAATGATTGAAATTCATTCAAGTATTTTTTTTTTTTAACCATTTGCATGATACAATAACAAACAATTATAAGAAAATGAAAAATCTCAGACCCATGAGTTCACTTATCATATCCATGTAAAACATATGTAAACTTCAAGAAAAAATGAACATACAGCTAATACATTTAAAGTTAGATAACCTTTCCTACCATGATACATTGGTGCACATCATCCTTCAAAACTTTAACACAAATATGTGTTCCATCAATTGCCCCAACACAATCATATCATATGTACAAATACAAAAAATCATTCACAAGTCTTCAAAATCAACAACCAACACCTCTCAAAGTCAAAGTACAAAAAAGGTAAAAGAGATGCTTTTTCAGATCGTGAGGCTTCATTCTCTTAAAAAAAAAAAAAAAAAAACAATTGGAGTTAATGTTTAACATTTAACGTTTATATTAAACATTAATTTCAAGCTTCCCATCATCATCTATATAAAAAAAAAAAAGAGGCATTTTCTTTTTTGGAGGCACTTGGGCCTCTAAATCCTCCTCCTCCTTCTCCTCCTCATCCTTCTTCTTCTTGTCTTCCGTATCGGATAATATGTGGACATGGGCCCATATATACACTAAAAATAAAATTATTGCAATGATTGAAAACCATTCAAGTATTTTTTTTTTTTAAACCGTCTGCATGATACAATAACAAACAACATAAGAAAATGAAAAATCTCACACCCGTGAGTTCACTTATCATATCCATGTAAGACATATGTAAACTTTAAGAAAAATGAGCATACAGCTAATACATTTAAAGTTAGATAACCTTTCCTATCATGATACATTGGTGCATCCTCCTTCAAAACTTTAACATTAATATGTGTTCCATCAATTGCCCCAATACAATCATACCATATGTACAAATACAAAAAATCATTCACAAGCCTTCAAAATCGACAGCCAACACCGGCCACTCAAAGTCAAAATACAAAAAAGGTAAAAGAGATGCTTCTTTGGACCATGAGGCTTCATTCCTTTAAAAAAAAAAAAAAAAACACTTGAAGTTATTGTTTAACGTTTAGGTTAAACATTAATTCCAAGCTTCCCATCACCATGTATATAAAAAAGAGGCATTTTCTTTTTGGAGGCACCTGAGCCTCCAAATCTCACACACCCATCACCATGTATATAAAAAAGAGGCATTTTCTTTTTTGGAGGCACCTGAGCCTCCAAATCTCCACAACCCCAACCCCCCCCCCCCCCCCCCCCCCCCCCCCTTGTTGTCTTCTGTATCAGATAATATGTGGACATAGGTCCTTATATACTGATTGCAATGATTGAAATCCATTAAAGTTTTTTTTTTTTTTTTTAACCATCTGCATGATACAATAACAAACAACATAAGAAAATGAAAAATCTCAGACCTATGAGTTCACTTATCATAATAATCCCATGATGCAACCTGAGTTCACTTATTATACAAAGCAAGTTTACAGAGAAAAAAAGCATTGAAGAAACTGTTTCAGTTAAACATTTCTTACATATAGTAAGACACTAAGGCTTTATACTTTTTATAACAAAGATAAAAAATAAAATAAAATAAAACAACTTCTAAAAATATTCTTACAAACTTTCACTACTACTAGAATGAGGCCTACAAAGATAATAGAAATGTCAATTATATAGATATCTTAAAAATATGAAAAGGGAAATTACATTATTGCAGTGTGAATCCTAGGAATTTTAATTTGCCTCATATATGCTAACTTAATTATATCAATGATTATGTTATCATATTAGCATTTATATACATGGCAAATAACACTCAAACAAACAAATCAGAACTTTCATTTTCATGGTCCCTGAAACAAACATTCTTTGAAATAAGTGTTTCTGGGATCTTCCATTGCAAACATGCATATTTTGATTTGTGCACATATATGAGCATGTTTATTTATGTATATGTTTTATGTAAATTAGTGTTTATTCTGTTTGTAAAACATGAAGGATTATACTTAGACAAAAAATGCATAAATTTTTCTTCCATCAAATAAGATGCAGAAGCTAAAGCCATAACCCAAAACGGAGCATAAATATAAAATAGAGCATCTAAAAGAACATCGAAACAAAATATAAAATAAAATAAGATAAAATAAAAATTTTGTCAGTTGAAACGGTTGAAAAACAACGACAACGACAACGACAACGTCGTCAACGAAACGATGACAACATCACCGAACAGAGAGACGATGAAATGACGACGGAACAGAGAAAGAGCTAGAGTGGCGAAACCTAACTTTTTCAGCGAAAAGACGAAGACAAATAGAGAGAGTCTAGCATGTAATTTTGTTTTTGTTTCTTTTCAACATAGTAGAGAGAGATTGTTTCTTTTTTAAAATGTCTTTTCAAGCAAGTTAGTGAGCAGAGCTACCACTGCAAACGTCATTCTTTATTTGGAATTGGTGAAATGACGAATTACACCCACCTCCCATGAGGTTTAGTTTATTGTATTAATGTATTAAGCTGATTTGGGCATTTAAGAACCCAATTCCCGTTAAAAAAATAAATAAGCATAACATGGGCCAAATGCAAAAGTAGTTCAAGTTAATTATATTGGGAATTAAACGATTTAGCCTAAGTCGAAAGAAACCTATATTAAATTGTATACAAATTATAAAACCTGAATCGGTTCAAGTTAGTTATAAAACTTGACCCAAAGAAACCTGCATGACCACGCGAATGCCTGAACGCCCATATGCCCGCCCGCCCTTTCGCCTGCACATGCACTGCACGCTCACCCACCCGCTCACTTTTTTGTATAAATAGTTCTTCTTATCTATGGCTATTAGTGTTTTCATTTAGATTTTATGCATTCATCTACCTGTATTCCTGCCTACCTGCCCTCACGCTTGCCCGCCCGTATACACGGTTGCCTGCATGCCCGCTCGTAAAGCTTTGTGAGATCCTTTCCTTTAATTTGGAACAAGAGCGTGCATACAGGCGGGCAGGCGCGTGACTGTACATGTGCGGGCGGAAGAGTACATTTGACTTATGATTTTAGAGGCATGATCAATTTCGGATAAAGAGAGCTTGAGGATTCAGTCCTTGGTGTTTCTGTGTTTGATCATGTATTTTTTTTTGCTTTCGAAGGTTGATCAAATAAATAGAGATGACATTGGTAACTTTATGAGATTGATTAGTAAGAATGCATATAATGAAATTGCCAATGGGAAAGGCATACAACTTTTGAATATTGGAGCACATAAAAAGAAAAAGAAAAAGAAAAAGAAAAGAATATTCAATGAAATGTCTATAGCAAATTCTGATAATGATCAAGCTAATGAGGCGGTTCTAGAAGCAAATGAACCACCAGTGGTATCACAGAGCTCTAAGTGTCAAAGTTGGGTCGACCAAATCCTTGAACGTATGTAGACTATGCAAGACAACATTCCTCAGAGATAGAGGCCCAATATCGAAAGATAAAGGCCCATGACAAGAAGTTGGACAACATATATAGTTTGTTGAAGCAATTTCCTAATTTTGCATCTTCTTCATCAACAATAGATTCTTTTGGTCGTCCTGATAATCGGCCTGAGTTAGACACAATTCCATCCAGGGAATTGATGATGGTGCATATGCTTAATCATCTTGCATGTTATGTTATCTGTTTAAACTTTTTGTTATTTTAATTTGTTAACTTAGTTGATCATTTTGCAGTGGCACCATATAGCTTTGAGCGTCCAAGTTGGGTGGACTAGATCTTTTAACGTATAGAGACTATGTAAGATAATATTTTTCAGAGAATGGACATCCAATATCGAAAGATAGAGGCTAATGACAAGAAGCTGGACAACATTTATAGTTTGTTAAAGCAGTTTCATAATTTTGCATTTTCTTCATCTGTAGCAGATATTTTTGGTCCTCCTTATAATCGGCCTGAGTTAGACAAAATGTCATCCAAGAACTGATGATGTTGATGATGGTGTTAATGCGTGCATGTTATCTAATTTGTTTAAACTTTTTGTTATTTTAATTTGTTAACTTAGTTGATTATTCTTGTTGCAAAGTTTTATATTTGTGTTATGTTTTTGAACTATTTGAACCTTGTTTTTGAGTATTGTTCTTTCAATTTGAATGAGTTCTTTTAGTTTTTGTTTACTTTACCTATAGCTCTATATTTTTGCTAATCATTCAATTATTTTTCCACAACAAAAAAGGGAAGAATGATTGTGTTCGTGTTTATGGGAAGTTGAAATATGTAAGAGTTTTATAGTTTTATTCTTACAATTGGTATCCCTTGTTTGTTGTTTACATTTTAAATGATATCTCACTTTGTTGTCAAGTTTGTTTATTGATATCTCACATTGTTTCAAGTTGCATTATGTTTAAGCTTTTGGATGGACAATGTTTGAAGATCTTAGACTTGGGAACCTTTTGTATTTGAGAGTTTGTGTGATGAATGAGATATTTGTATGTGAGGAAGAGTTTTTGTCACGACCAAATAGGGAGATTGTTAGTTCTTAAGCTCTTATTGGCTTCATTCTGTGTCAAAAAATACTATTGTTTGGTTGTAATTCTAGTTGCTCCTAGATTAGTTTGTGTTGATGATCTTTAGAGAAGACAACTTATCTTGCAACAAGTCGTTCGAAGAACTCGTATTAAAAACTATCTTAGTATTATCTCAGTAGCATTTCTTAATTCCTTGAAAGGCTTAGGTTGCGCACACGCGCACACACACACACAATTTATATCATTTGTAACCCTGCATCGTTGTGCAACACGTATACACACATACTATTTGATTGCTCATGCATATGGCATTTAGATTTATATCTAAGATTGTTGCATGTTGGTTTTGTATTGGTGTTTGTTTTGATGTCTATCGGACATGTGAATTTGGTATATTCAGTGTGAATCGTGAGCTGGAGTCGTGACTTGTATGTTACGATCTCACGTCGTGGCCTAAAATTTGAGTCTTCTGCCATTCATCGTGATGAAGCTTTCATGAGATCTTCATCACAGTTTTTGATTGCGGTCTTAGGCATGTTTTTGTTTTATCGCTACATTTGTACTATGTAGAGGAACCTTGTTCACCGCACCACTAGATCACATCACATGGAAATCAATGCTTGATACAGATAGGTTGGCACAACTGCCTCACCCCTCTATATAAAGAGAAGCCCATGTTAGGTTTGATCTATGATCTTGAAGATGGAGAATATCTTCATCATTTTTAATTATTCAAATAATATAACATTTTAAATATCATAATTCATAAGAGAGAGACACATATTGATAAGATGACTAATATTGATTCTCTGTCATCTTTGGCTAGTGGGATGAAGTTTTATCATGCTGATAAGATGACTAATAAAGTGGCTCAAGGTCTCGCCAATTTTGCTCTCATGAGCTCTGAAGATACCTACTGGATGGAAGATTGTCCAAGCTGTGTTGAAGATTTTGTGAAGGCAAATCTGCCTGGTCATGCGTAGTTTCTTGTGTTTTATGTTTTGTTTCCTTTTCTTGTTGTGTTTCTATTTCTGCTGGTGTTTCTTCTCAACTTTCTTTGTTTAATCAAAAAAAAAAAAAAAAAAAAAAACACATACTTGTTTCCTTCTCTCTCTCTAGTCCATATATGACATGAGCGCTGGAGTGGGCACTGGCAAGATGTTGGTGCCCTCATCTGACCTTATTTATATTTGTTTACAGGGAATACAACATTCATAACATTCTCAAGGTAACTGTCCACTATAACCCGAGGGTATTCCATTCAGGTAAAAGGTGCTAACTCCTTTATATCTTATATATGGTAATATTATCTACTTCAAATCGTTTTCCTCACTATTAATGCTCAATAATTGAGCGTTAGAGGGGAACCCCGGTAAAATGCTAGATTTCTTATTGACCTCCTTTGTTTTTTTATATGGTTTTCTCCGGGAATCCTATCAAAGGGGAAACCCATCACAACTAGTCCTTTGTAAGGGAAACCTTATTATCTTTTCAATATCTAGGTGGTGTCTTTCAACCTATAACCGATTTGACAATGTCTAGGTGCCTGTTGAAAGTTCAATTCCATCCTATGTGGCAATAATTTTTTTGACTTTTTGGCCGTTGACAGGATTGATATCCTTGACCTTGGATGCGAAGAAGTAGAAGCTATTGATGAAGAGTTTGTTATAGCATGAGATAAGACCTTTATCGATAAGCAAAACCCGAAGTAGGCTCAAAAAGATTTGAGCCCACAAAGATTAAAGAAAGAAATAAATGAGATACCTACATTTTACCGTCAACAATTTTAATTTTGCATAAAGGGATGGATAAGCTAACCAATAATAAAATGGTTTTCTACTTTAAAATCAAATTCTTTATTCTACTCAGAAAATATATAATCTTTACAAAGAAAAAAAATTATCAATTAATCTCTTGATTTTGATAAAATAAAGTTCAGTTTTATTGATTTTAAAATGAGTTTAGCCACTCTAAAAGACTTATATAGTTAATGCGTAGTGATACGATGGGTCAATTTTTTTAGTTTTTTTTATTATATTATTTGGGGAGTGGATTTGAATTATATGTAAATAATATATTTTAAAATTTATATATTATGACAAGCTAAGATAAATCAGATGGTATACCTCTCACATTTACACTCTATTATGTAAGTTCAAGTCATGTCCAATTTTGAAGGAGATAAGAATTAAAATAAAAAAACAAATCTACTAGGTTAATTTTTATAAATCAAAATAAAAAAACAAAATTGCTGCTGCAGAATTCTCTTTTTGGTCAAAATTTTTACAATTTGATTATATATATATATATATATATCTAATTAAAAAAAATTAAAATAGATATTAAAGGGTCGTTTGTTTTTACATTTAAAACTTAATGGGTCTGAATTAAAATTATTAAGTTGTTTTGTTTGCCCTTTAAAAAAAAAAAAAAAAATTTAGTGGTTAAACAACTTAAAAATAAAAAAGTAAAAAATTTCAACTTTTAACTTAAATCCAAATCACTAGATTGCATTTAATATATTTTCTTTCAAGATTATCCCCACAAAGATAGCTTATTTCTAATTCTATCATACAAATTTATTTCTTTTAACCTATTACTTATAATAAATAGCTTAAAAAATCGCATTTTCACTTTCAAAACTATTGTTGAACTTTAAATTGTTATTTATTTTTATTTTTGTAAAATCAAAACCATTTCTAAATCATTAATTTTTTTTTATTTTTTTTAAGAAAACAACTATTTAGCATATATGATCATTATTGCATAAAAATGGTTAGGATTTGTTTAATTTTTGTTCTTTTGATAAAATTTGTTAAATTATTTTTATTTAGTTGTTCATATATATAAAATGAAAATATAAAACAATTAATAGTAATAGAGATATAAATGTCAAATAATTTGTTTTTAAATGTTTTTCTTTTGAATTTTTTATAGCCATCTCATTAATTAAAAAATTGTTTAATTAATTGGACCTACAGCTCTATGTCCGGCAGGCAATTTAGGTGCAACTATTGTTTGTTTTTTAAACAAACAAGTTGATAATCTATTCGGTATTCAGTCAAATTCAGACTATTCGCCGATTCGATCTTCCTAAAAAAAAAAATTATTACTTGACTTGAAAAAAAATAAAATAAAATAAAAAAAAAACAAAAAAAAAAACAAACTGTTTGAGATTATTAGTTGACTTGTGTATTAAACATGTCTTAAAATACCGAAGACGAATAGACGATTCATGAGAAATGATAAATTAGAAAAAAAAAAAAAAAAAAAAAAAAAAAACCGAAAAAGAATAAAAGCGTGATTGAATTGGGACATTGAAACATGATTTTGTCTTTTATTCATGTGAAGAAACAAAAACAAAACAATGGGAGCATTAAAAAGGTCGAATTCAGGTAATTGCAGAGATACGTCACTCGCAATTCGCAAATATGGAAGGTAACTGAATCTGAAAAAACAAAGCGTTTCCCAATTCACCCTCACCCTCACATACCATCTTTAACCAAAAACCCAAACCCAACCTAATGGCTTATAAAATCATCCTACCAACCCACTTGTCCTGATTTTTCATTTTATTGATTTGATCGTAATCATGGATGAGGTCGTCGTCGTCGATAACAACAGCTCTTCTTCAATTGCTCCGGCTCCGGCTCCGGCTCAGGCTCCGGATACTGATAGACAGAGGTTCTACATTGAGCTGAGGCCTGGTGAGACCACAATTGTCTCATGGAAGAAGCTGATCAAGGAAGCCGAGAAGAACAAAAACAAAAACAAATCCAACAACCCATCTCCTGATCCTGCTCCTGCTCCTGCTTCTGCTGTTGTCACTTCTAATGATGATGAGGCTTACAAGGTCCAGGCTGCTCTGGTGAGATTTTGATTTTTGATCTTGATCATCGCCCATTTGTTTTCTTTGTAATCGTAACTTCAATTTCGAAGCAATTTCACAGTTTATTATTGGTGTTTCTATAGACTTCAATACACACACATATAAATACATTGCAGGGATAGACTTTTGAGATATGTGTGTGGTTATTATAAATTGAACTGGGTTTTAATTGCTTTTAACTGCGGTTTATGAAACTTGTATTCAATTGAACAAGTGTCATTTCTGTTTGGTTTAATCACATTGCACTGAGTGAACTCTATATCATGTCTGTTTTCAGCATCCTCATCTCATTAAATTATGTTCATTTGTTATTAGCTTTGCACGTTGTTAGACTATGATTAGTTTATTGCTGCCACGTTTTTGCATTAGCTTTTGTTATGCTTCATGTTGATAGTTGAATGGAGCCGATGATATAATCAAATTTAGGTAATGTATACGCTTTTAATAGATTGTGATTACAGTTATTAAAGGATCTTGTGGGGGTTATTTAATACTTATTGATCTGCTCTTGCATGATGACTATGGTTGGAAATGTAAAATTTAAATCCTTGAGGGCAATTTGTTCACCCGCAATAGAGTGCTTGAACTTGTGTTAGTGTCTATTTTTGTTCCTGACTAATGGATGCTTTCTTATTTTGCAACTTAGATTGATTCAATTAGAAGGTTGATTGATTGAGTATTTATTGTAAATTGATCCTACTTCATTTTCCTTCTCTAGGTCTAATATTATAAATTCTTGTACTATTGGATGAATAAATATTTAACTCGATTCTCTCTTCCCCCATCTCTTTTATGTTAACAGTATTTATTGATGAGTTGGTGACAGTGAAACTGATATTCTATCTTATTTGCGAAAAGAAAGAATGGTACAAATTTATAGTGTACAATCTAGGCTAAATTGGGAAAGAAAAAATAATACAAGATCAGGAAATTAGCTCCTAGAAATCTACACTAAATCAGGAAACTGTTAACTAATTCTAGTCTACAACTGTACAGAATATACATTGTGTTGATTTTAAACTCCCTTATTGATCGTGTTTTCTTGATAGACTACGATGATAAACTTATAGGATAATGATATGCGAATATGCGGAATAAAATATGAACAAATAAAGAAAACACACCACACACAAACACAAGAATTTACCGAGGTTCGGCTAACTTTGCCTACGTCCTCGTGTGATCTCTCTTGAGAAATCACTAGCACTATGAAGAAAAATGCTTGGTTACAAGATACTTATTGAAACCCCTTAGCTAATTCCCCAAAACTTTGCTAGTACTCTCTATCACTCTTGCTCTCTACCCCTTGTATGCTTGCTATTTTTTGTGTGTTAAAAATAAGCTCCCAACAGCCCTATTTATAGATATAGGACTTGGGTTACATTCCTTGCTAGAATAGGACTCCTAAATCCTTTTAGAATAGGAAAAGCTAACTTATTTCCTAATCCTAGTTGATTTGGGACTCTTGAGAAAATATAATCTCCTAATCCCAATAGGAAATTATGTGCACACTTTATTTTCTCCTAATCCAAATAGGATTCCTTCTTAAGCCTTGACTTGAGTTTTGATGAGCCAAAAACACAACAATCTCCACCTTGGTGAGTCAAAACCAAGAAATGATTGCTGTACCCCAGAATGTCTTTGAACCTTCTTGAAACAACTCTGGAAAGCTTCAAGAACCTTCACCTTGGCAAACTTCTTCTTGCCTTAATGCACCTCAAGTGAGGAGGTGCTCCACCCAATCCTCAGCATGTAATGAGATTGAGTGAGTTCAAGCAAAACTTGAACTTCTCCGCTGTTACCGGTTTAGTCAAGTAATCCGATGTGTTCTCCTCTGTATGAACCTTCTCCAATGTAACTTCCTTCGATTCTACCCAGCCCCTAATTCGGTGATAACGAGCCTCAATATGCTTCGATCTTCCATGAAACACTTGATTCTTTGCTAAGTAAATAGCACTTTGGCTATCACATCTAATCACCATGGAACCTTGAGTAATTCCGAACTCTCTTGCTAAACCATTAAGCCAAACTGCTTCCTTTCCAGCTTCCGCAAGTGCAATATACTCAGCTTCAGTAATGGATAATGCTGTAATTGATTGTAGAGTAGCCCTCCAACTAATCGGCCCACCACCACTAGTGAAAACATAACCTGTAGTAGATCTTCTTTTATCCAAGTCCCCTGCATAGTCAGCATCTACATAACCCAGCACACATGCTTCTTTCCCTTGTTTTTCAAACAAGATTCCTAGACTCTTTGTACCTTTCAAGTAACGCAGAATCCATTTAACTGCATACCAATGCTCCATTCCTGGATTTGCCATATATCTCGAAACAACACTTAATGCTTGTGCTAGGTCAGGTCTTGTGCAAACCATCGCATACATTAGACATCCTACTACGCTTGCATAAGGCACTTTGCTCATCTCTGCCAACTCTTTTTATGTAGTTGGACATTACAGCGCACTTATTCGATAGTGAGCTGCCAACGGAGTAGTCACGGGCTTTGCTTCATTCATGTTGAATCGCTCCAAAATATTTTGAATGTATTTTGCTTGCGACAACCAGATTTTTCCCGATACTCTGTCCCTTCTAATTTGCATTCCAAGGATCTTTTGTGCAGCCCCTAGATCCTTCATGTCGAATTCCTTACTCAGTTGCATCTTTAATTTCTGAATTCTAGACATATCTTGACATGCAATTAACATGTCATCTGCATAAAGTAGCAATAGTATAATCATACCATCTTCGAACACATGATAGTAAACACAACAATCCTTTAAGCATCTTCTAAAATTGATTTTCAGCATGTATGAGTCGAAACGCTTGTACCACTGCCTTGGAGATTGCTTTAGCCCATAAAGAGACTTCTTTAACCTACAAACCAGATTTTCCTTCCCTGTTTCGACAAATCCTTCCGGTTGAGCCATGTAAATGACTTCTTCTAGATCACCATGGAGAAATGCGGTCTTAACGTCCATCTGTTCTATCTCCATATCCTGCTGAGTTGCTATTGATAATAACAATCTGATTGAAGTATGCTTAACCACTGGAGAGAATATCTCGTCATAATCAACTCCTTCCTTTTGTGAATACCTTTTTGCCACTAACCGAGCCTTGTATCTCATGGCATCACCTTCATGTGTCCCGTCTTTCTTTCTAAACACCCATTTACATCCAACTATCTTTCGATCTTTTGGTTTAGAAACTAGCTCCCAAACAAAGTTCTTATCAAGAGATTGCATCTCTTCTGACATAGCAACCATCCAACTTTTCCGATCATCACTTGCTATAGCTTCTTGATACGTGGTTGGATCTCCTTGACTAACATTTAGAGCATAATTAACTTCGTCTTGATCAAACCCATACTTTTCCGGTTTCTTGCGTTCTCGCTTGGGTTTATCCAATGCTATGCTTCTCTGAAATTGTTGCTCAGGTTGTTGAGGAACCAGGGAGTCTTGTTCCTGCAACGGTGATAGCTCCACCTGAGCCCGTACTTGTGACTGTTGTTGTTGCTATACTCTTTCCTCATTAATCCCTTCGTCATGATCCACTTGCTCGTGCTCCACCTGAGCTGGATCTTCTTCCATGACCCATTTGGTTAGAGGAAATTCGGTTGCTTCTTCTACAACATTAGTTTTCTTCTCCTCACTTGTCTTGATTTTATTTAAGGGCATAGTCTTCTCGTCGAACACGACATCTCTACTTAAAACCTTCTTCTTGTTGACAAAATCCCATAACTTGTAGCCTTTCACTCCTTTTTCTAAACCAATGAAAATGCACTCGAGTGACTTTGGCTTGAGTTTGGTTCTTTCATCACTCGGAATATGAGCATATGCACTGCAACCAAAAACTCTTAAATTGGAATAATCAATAGGTTTTTTAGACCATACCTCTTTTGCACACTTATAATCAAGAACCCTTGAGGGTGATCGGTTAACCAAGTAGCAAGCGTGATTAACCGCTTTTGCCCAAAACATGTCGGGCAATCCTGAATGAAACCGCATGCTTCTCTCTCTTTCCATGAGAGTTCTATTCATCCTCACTGCTGCCCCGTTTTGTTGAGGAGTCTTCTTCACCGTAAAATGCCTTGTGATGCCTTCTTCCCTGCAGAACTGTAAGAACTTGTTGTCTCTATATTCACCTCCATTGTCGCTTCTTAGATATCTGATTTTTCTGCCCGTTTGGTTTTCTACTTCAGCTTTCCACTCTTTAAACTTTGTGAAAACTTCGGATTTCTCCCTCATGAAGTAAACCCATACTTTTCTCGAAAAATCATCTAAAAAAGTAACAAAATACCTTGATCCTCCCTTAGACCTAGTTGGTGCAGGACCCCATACGTCTTTATGAATATAGTACAACGGCTCTTTGCTTCTTTTCTCATTGTCTGCAATCTTGAATGACGTCTTTGTTTGCTTTCCGAGAGTACAATACTTGCAGAATTTCAGATTGCAGAAACTAACACCTTTCGGCTGATTTTTCTTGTGTAGATCTTGGATCCCTCTTTGACTCATGTGCCCTAGCCTACAATGCCAAAGCTCAGTCTTATCCTTCTCTACAGATATTGCTGCTCCACCTACTATTGTAGTTCCCCGAAGCTTATATAAAGTGTTAGGCTGAATATCACCTCTCATCATGACCAATAACCCTTTGATAACCTTGAGTATCCCTCCTTCAGAACAATACTTGTAATCGGCTTTGTCTAAAGTGCCCAAAGATATTTTTCTTTAGTTTAGGAACATGTCTGACCTTATCCAGTACCTTAACAACTCCGTCATGCATTCTGATTTTCACTGACCCAATACCTTCGATCTTGCACGGTGAATCATCTCCCATCAAAACTTCTCCACAGCTCCTTTCCTCATATGTGTCAAACCATTCTTTGTTAGCACACATATGGAACGAACAACCGGTATCCAAAATCCAATGTTGGAAAGCATTGGAGCTCGATGTTACCGCAAGGAGTTCTCCGTCACTTTCATCCGAAGTAACAACACTGGCTAAACTTGAATTCCTTGCCATCGCCTTTGCTTTCCTTTCTTGCCATATCTTGCAATTCTTTTTCCAGTGGTCAGTAGCACCACATGTAAAGCAACCCTTGTTCTCTTTTTCTTTTCCCTTGGATTTTGATCTACCCCTGTTGCCAGATTTATCATGTCTGCTCTGTGACCGACCCCTCTCTTTGCCTTTGGCATATAGACCATGTGCTTGAGAGCCTTCGGTATTTTCATCCATCTTGACATAAGATTGGATAGCTTCCATAACCTCATCCAGCTTTAGACTTTCCTTACCAAACATGATTGTGGTCCTGAAGTGTTTAAACGAAGGCGGTAGAGATCTCAATAGTAAAAGCGCCTTGTCATCATCATCATACTTCACATCCACCTTTAATAAATTGGCAACACAATTCTGAAATATGCTCAAATGATCTTGCAGATTTCCACCTTCTTCCATCCGAAGATTAAGAAGTTCATCTTTCAAGAAAAGTTTGTTGGATAAAGTTTTACCCCTGTAAACTTTCTCAAGCTTATCCCATGTCTCTTTAGTGTTCATATCCTCGTCGACATTAAGCATCACATTGTCGGCAAGATGTAGCTCAATAGAGCTCTTCGCCTTTACGTCCATTCGCTTCCACTGAGCATCTGTAGTTTCCGCTGGCTTCTTCTCCACTCCGAGAATAGCATGCTGCAGATCTTGCTGAATCAAGACGTTCTTCATCTTCCTCTGCCATAACGTGAAGTTACCCTTCCCATCAAACTTCTCGATTATGATGGGCTTCATGTCTTTGATCTTATCACCCGCCATCTCAAAAACGCTATGACCAAGCTCTGATACCAATTTGTTGATTTTAAACTCCCTTATTGATCGTGTTTTCTTGATAGACTACGATGATAAACTTATAGGATAATGATATGCGAATATGCGGAATAAAATATGAACAAATAAAGAAAACACACCACACACAAACACAAGAATTTACCGAGGTTCGGCTAACTTTGCCTACATCCTCGTGTGATCTCTCTTGAGAAATCACTAGCACTATGAAGAAAAACGCTTGGTTACAAGATACTTATTGAAACCCCTTAGCTAATTCCCCAAAACTTTGCTAGAACCTCTCTATCACTCTTGCTCTCTACCCCTTATGCTTGCTGTTTTTTCTGTGTTAAAAATAAGCTCCCAACAGCCCTATTTATAGATATAGGACTTGGGTTACATTCCTTGCTAGAATAGGACTCCTAAATCCTTTTAGAATAGGAAAAGCTAACTTATTTCCTAATCTTAGTTGATTTGGGACTCTTGAGAAAATATAATCTCCTAATCCCAATAGGAAATTATGTGCACACTTTATTTTCCCCTAATCCAAATAGGATTCCTTCTTAAGCCTTGACTTGGGTTTTGATGAGCCAAAAACACAACACATTGTTATGAAGGGAATTAATTCCCTGATTTCCAGAGATTCATATCTCTGATTCTCCTAGCCTTTAATCCCACACTTTCTAACACTCCCCCAAGCTGGTGCATACATGTTATACATTCCTAGCTTGCTCACAATTGAATTAAACGTGGTGTTTGGCAACCCCTTTGTAAAGATGTCCGCTAGTTGTTGCTTTGTAGTTACAAAGGGTGTTGTGATCTGCTCTGCTTTGATCTTTTCTTTGATGAAGTGTCGGTCCACTTCAACATGCTTGGTTCTGTGTTGTGGGCAATGCAGATAGCAACTTTATTGCCACAATAGACCTTCACTGGTTCATTGAGTTCCAATCCTAGCTCTATTA
Organism: Acer yangbiense; assembly: GCA_008009225.1. NCBI lineage: Eukaryota > Viridiplantae > Streptophyta > Magnoliopsida > Sapindales > Sapindaceae > Acer > Acer yangbiense. The sequence continues at coordinate 14,669,122 of CM017766.1, read as the reverse complement.
GTAAATTTTTATCAAAAGTACCTTGCAAGTGCCTAGTGCCATAGCTCTGAACTCTGCCTCCGCACTAGATCTAGCCACAACGTTTTGTTTCTTGCTTCTCCATGTGACTAGGTTGCCTCCAACAAGAGAGCAATATCCTGAAGTTGATTCCCTGTCCTTAACTGAGCCTGCTCAGTCAGCATTTGTATAAGCTTCAACATGTAGCTTCCCATTCTTCTTGAAAATCAAACCTTTTCCTGGTGTGGCCTTCAAATATCTCAAGATTTGAAGTACAATACTTAAATGGAGAATGCATGAACTAGCTGACAATACTTACTGCATAAGTGATGTTTTGTCGAGTGTGAGATGGGTAGATTAGTTTTCCAACAAGCCACTGGTATCTTCCTTTGTCAACTAGTACCCCCTCTAGCTCTGCTCCTAACATGTGGTTGGGGTCAATTGGAGTTTCTGCTGGTTTACAGCCCATCATTCTTGTTTCTTTCAAAAGATCAAGCACGTACTTCCGCTGAGTCACTGATATACCCTCCTTTGATCTAGCCACTTCCATTCCTAGGAAATACTGAAGATTACCCAACACTTTTATCTCAAATTCCCTGGCAAGAAGAGTCTTCTGTTTGTGTATTTCCTCTTGGCCGTCACCTGTGACAATGATATCATTTATATAGACAATCAAAACAGTGAGTTTCATCAATGGAGAGCTTTTAAAGAATAGAGTACGATTTCCTTGACTTTGACAGTATCCATAACATTTCAATGACTTGGTAAATCTCTCAAACCAAGCCCTAGGTGATTGCTTGAGTCCATAGAGAGATTTCTTCAGCTTGCAGACTTTTCTAGAACTTGCAATATTCTCAAAATCGGGTGACATTTCCATAAAAACATCCTCCTCAAGATTCCTATGCAAAAATACATTTTTAACGTCAAATTGATGTAAATCCCAGTCAAGATTTGTTGCTATAGTAAGAAGAATTCTAATGGAGTTCATTTTTGCAACCGGAGTAAAAGTCTCTTGATAGTCGATACCAAGAGTTTGTGTGTACCATTTTGCTACCAACCTGGCTTTATGTCTCTCTATGAACCCATCAGCGTTATACTTAATGGTGAAAACCCATTTACACTGTACGGGTCTCTTCCCACTAGGTAAATCCACTACTTCTGAAGTGTCATTTTTGTGCAAGGCCTCATTTCTTCTAAGACAGCTCCCTTCCACTTAGGATCTAATAAAGCTTCCTTAATATTGTTTGGTATTTTCTCTCGGGGAAGGTTTGTGGTGAATGCCTTATAGGCTGGTCCTAGTCTATGGTAGGAATGATAGTTGGCTAAAGGATGTTGAGTGCAAGTTTTGGTGCCTTTCCTAATGGCAATTGGGATGTCTAGATTGGTGTCACACAAAGGTTGATGAGGGTTTGAATTAGAATGAGAAGAATAAGAATTTTTATACCTTTCTCCGGAGTTGAAGAAGAATTTATAACTATGACCTGCAAATTATCTCTTTTCCTTCTTGAATAGACACTTCTTTGTTGCCCTCTAGAGATCAGGATAACTTCTGATCACTGTCCAGTTCTATTGGATACTAATTATATAAAATGGGGTCCAGTCCCATTTAGATTTGAAAATATGTGGCTGGAACATCACCAATTCAAGACAGACATCGAAAACTGGTGGAAAGAAGATATTAGGCTAGGTTGGAAGGGGTACAATTTTACAAGGAAGCTGCTCCATGTGAAAATAACTTAAAAATCTGGAATCTGGAAGTCTTTGGCAATGTTAAAGAGGAGAAGAAGAATTGTGAGATTAGAATCAAGAAACTGGACAAGATTGAAGAAGATGGGATGTTCGATGATCACTCGAGCTGAAAGACGAGAGCTAAAGATCAAGCTGGAAGTTTTGATCTTTAAAGAAGAGATCTTGTGGAGACAAAAGGAGAAGGCTAATTGGGCTAAGCTAGGGGATAATAATACAAGATTCTTTCACAGACTTGTCAATGGAAGAAGAAATTGTTATTTTATTAACAAAATGGAGACTAGAGATGGGGTCATTATAGAAAACAACAGTAAAATTGAAGAAGAGATTATTAGCTACTTCAAAGATCTATATTCTCACGAAGAGATAAGTAGACCAGTGCCTCCAGAACTAAGGTTGGATCCCATCCCAAACCATCTCAGTTCCTGGCTTAAGAGACCATTTACAGAAGAGGATATTCAGAATTCTGTTTTTCAGTGTTGTCCGGAGAAATCACCGGACCTGATGGTTTTACTATGGCTTTTTTTCATAGCTGTTGGGGTATTATTAAAGGGGACATTGTGAAGGTGTTTGAGAAATTCTTTGAGAAGGGTGTCATTAATAGAATAACTGATTCTACTTACATTTGCTTTATTTGCCTTATTCCCAAAAAGCTAGACTCTTTAAAGATTGCCGACTATAGGCCAATTAGTTTGGTGACAAGTTTATATAAAATTATTGCCAAAGTCCTAGCTTTAAGATTGAGAGAGGTGTTACAGGTGATTATTTCTAACTGCACATGCAGTTTTTGTCAAGAATAGGCAAATTTTTGATGCTGTTCTGGTAGCTAAAGAGGTGGTTGAGAAGTGTAGTAAGAAAAAGAAAGAAGGGCTGGTGATTAAAATAGACTTTGAGAATGGAATTAAAGCATCAATGCATGAGATAAATCTATTATTTTTAGAAGCCTTTTGTCTTGGTGTGATGGACTTGTTCTGGATAGGACTAAGAATATAGTTCTGTTGTACTTCTGTTTCTACTCATTCTTTGAATAAATTTACTTATTTAAAATTAGAAAAAAAAAAGAAGAAAGAATCTATTCCATATTTTGGATGTGTCAATTAATGATTGATCTTTGCTTACCTAGTGGGAAAAAAAGATTATCCTTCAAATATGTTTCACACACTAGATAATTAGTTAAGTATTCATCTTCTTGCCTTGTGAAGTTGCCAAATTAGTTAAGTAATCACAGTTTAAAATCCAACTTTGTTTGATCTGGTCAAAGTCTTATGCTTGTGTGCATTTATTCATTGTTCACTTGACTGTGAATAAATAATTTATTTCAGCCAATTTATACCTCCCTTTTAGGCCAGAAATTAGATTTATTATTGATCAAGGTTCGAATTTCTCAAGTCAACTGAGGTTACAAACGTCCAGCAATGTAAAGCACTGATTTTGATTGATTTATATATATCCTTGTTAGCGGTATGTGTGTTTTCGGTTGTCGTTTTTCAATTCTTAAGTCTAGTAATTCAAATGATGTTGTGTTTGCCTAATTTTAATCTTTTATGCTATTAGATTCAACTTTTTCTTCCTTTTTTTTTTTTTATCTATTATTGATTGGCTCTAATTGTTTATGCCAAGAATGGTTCAATAGTATGAAAGAGATCTTGAAATTTTTCAATTTTATGGCAACATTTTAGTTACTTTTAAACGTTCTGCTATTTGTTTTTACTCTTTCTAGATCTAGTGCTTGATTTTCATGGGAAGTTACTTTGTTACTGTTTTCTGTTACCAAGTTTAGTAAGCTGTTGCTACATCTAGTCTTTTATTTGAACAAAATTCACTTGAGTTTTTACAAAAAATAGTATGCGAGATTCTGAATTCAAAATATTAAAGTCAATCTATTGCCTCAAAAATTTTATGCTTGTTACCATGTGATTTGCCAATCTGTTAACCGTGTGATTGGCCAAATCTGCTTGTTTTGTTCTTGCATGTATTCTGCTTATGCCAAGACTACACCCATATTTAAATTTTATGAAACCCAGCTTAGAAGATATTTTCCAGGAACCAATACAATTAATTAACTTTCATGGTCTTATTATCCTCAGTAATGATAGATTTCTTGTAAAAAGCAAAAAAAGTTGGAGGTCTCATATTACAATTTCATGATAATGAATGCGGCAGAAGTAAATGTCTCTAGTTGCATATTTTACAGCTTTTGATGTCATGAAGTGTCCATATATAATGTTTTAAAAAGCGTGAGGCAGTTTGAGACGTTCTGTACTAGTGAGGCGAGGCGGCAGCCTCGGTTTAGAAATATTAAATAATGCAAAAAAATTAAATAATTCTAAATGTGTGAGATTTGGGTGGGGTGTTGTTTGTGTTTTTATCTATTATCTAGGCAAAGGTGTTTTTCTATTTTTTTTGAAAGCAGAGGTGTTTTCGTTTGATGATTGTGAGTGGGGGCGCTTGATGAGTGTGATAGGGTTTTAAAATATTAATTCTAACTGAGACAACCTCAAAACAGTGAGATTTGATAAATAAAAAAAGCCTTGATTCAAAACTCATCGTTTCACCACCCAAAACCAAATTAATATGGCATAAAAACTTACTGTTTCACCACCCAAAATCAAATTGATTTGGCACCGCCACAAGTCGGTTCGGCCTTGAGATGGTTGCCTCATTGCCCTAAGGCGGGTCATTTAAACGGTGAAGGCAGCTGAGGCGCACCTCGACTGATTTTTAAAACAATGTCCATTTATGGTTTTGTGCTCACAAGAGGCATAGATGCTACTAGGTGACATTCTACTGTCTTTTCTTTTATATTTCTATTTTTTCCAACAGACAGGCCATCTTCTGTATGGTTTTGGTTTTCTTTTCCAGTACTTATGCATATTCTGATTATCAAACTATGTAATTAAATAATATCTAGAGAGCCTTTATTTTAAGCCTAAAGCCTTGTATAAGCCAATTGTTGAAAGAGCATGGAGTTTTGAGATGTGAACGTTGGGAACCTTTAATAAGAAAAGCTGATTCTATATTAATTAGATTTGGAATATTATAAGTTTTCTTTGGTTTCTAGATTGTAATCACTCTCTTTCCCACTCATTTTCCTTATATGTATTAGGATTACATGATTTATAGTAAACTTCTGCAGCTGAAATTTTTTCTGTCAAATATTCTGAAGACAATACATTCATGTGTACCTGTGTTCAATGCTTGTGTGGTGGCTCATAAATAATTCACTCATTTACCAAAAGTTGCGAATAGTTGTACGTGCTATGCTATGTAGTACGGATACCATTATAGGGATGAGTCGTGTTTTTCATCTGTATCTTATAGAAATTCTTTAGTAGTCTAATAGCTAGTTTATATTTCTTAGATGTATAAAAAATTCAAAGATAAGTTTTATGATTGTAAAATTGGTCATTCAAATTTCTTGGATATTTGTAGTATATATAGGACAGGCATCGAACTGTAGATATAACTTATCTAGTACAATGAAGAATATAATCCGTGTGGAAATACATAAGAAAGAGCTAATGATATTCCTTTAACTGATTACATGATTAAGATACTTCTGAAATCAAAGAATGATTTGTTGTAATTATAGAATGTTTAATGATTTAACAAGAATTGGCATAAAGAGTTTAATTACGTATTTGTAACAGTCCTTTTCCAAGAACTGTTACACTTGAGTGATGAGTCATATCTTTACTATGTTTAACATCCCATACTTGTGACCATACTTCATAATTTCAATACTTTTATTTCTAAAAATTAATGCTTATTTAATGTTTTCATAATTATTTTCACTATTTGTCACAAATTATTCTCACACAAGCTAAAAAAATCCCCAGTTCTAGTGAACATAAATTCACAAGCACAAACATATCCGGTTCTGTCCTTGTTCCTAGACTTTTAAAGGTCTTTTTTTTTTTTATATGGTATGTCTAAAAACATAAATTTTTGTTCAAGTCGACACCTAATTTTATTAGGAAATTATGATAAGTCAATTCACCCTATTAATGATATTTTATAGAAAAGTTATCTTCAAAAGTTTAATCATTAAATCTATTGAAGAAATCTGCTTTGCTATATGTGGAGTTACTTACAAATGTTGAATGACTAGATAGATAAAGAAACGTCGTTCAAAAATAAAATTTCAAAGTATAAGATCTTTTTTTTTTTCTGAAGCAAGTATCAGCTCTTTTCTGTTCAAAGTATTAAGTCAGTTTTTATTCATTTGTTTATGGTGAATTTGATTGAGTTTTACTATTGGATTTTTATCCTAACTGTTCTTTTACATAGAGTCGATAATTTAGGAATTTGTAGCTTAGCCGTTATTATACATAAAATCTATCGTTTACTTCCATGTTAACGAAAGTACTCACTTATACTTAGGAATAGCTTTCAAGTACGGGATCCTGGATTTGAAGAAATTTACGGGATCCCATTTTGGCCGTTGGATTGGATTCAACGGCCAAAAAGAACGTGCAAATAAAAAGAGAGAGGGAGCTGATGAGACAGCAGGAGAGAGAAAAAGAGGGAGAGATGAGGCACGATGATGTGATCCAAGCCTGACAAGGAGAGAAGAAAAGAAAGGGGGATTGGTTGACTAGTGGGCCCCATTTTTTTTTTTCTTTATTTAACATTCATTTTGGCCGTTGGATTACGGCCAAAATGGGATCCTGGAAATTTCTTCAAATCCGGGATCCTGAACTTCAAAGCTACTCTATACTTTGAAATTTATCCAATAAATTTGCAATTTAGTTAAAAATAGTTTGATCAAAGAAATAACTTTATGGGTAAGATGCTTCTGGTAAAACTTTTTTCTGAACTCCTAAATTATAGTATGATCTTTGTTAGAGTTTAAATATTATTATTGGCCTTTTACCTATCAGCTTAAGCATTTGGATCTCGTGGTTACTAACATGGAATTAGAACGTGTTTGATATAGACGTCGTGAATTCTAATATGGGGAATTCCTATTCTATTGATTAATTACATCATAGATCATAATTGGGGAATCGTGCATTAATCCATGTGATAAGCCCAAAAGATCGGCCTTGCGCATAACGGGTGTGTTAGAATTTAAATATTATTGTTGAGCCCTTACCTATTAGTTTAAGCTTTTGGGTCTGTTGGTTACTAATAATCTTCAATACTTTTTTCATGTCTCCATGATTAACATGGAGATGAAATTGTATATATAGAATTCTAGTGACTGAGATAACCGGATAAATATTGTAAACCTTTAAAGTTTTCCATAATTTTTTAAATAAATGAAGTTAATTTTTGGCTCTGCATTTATATGTTCTTATTCCAATCCTAATAATAAATTACTTTCCTTAAAAAATATATAGAAATCTCTAAGTACTTATGACTTCTTAGTTTTGTTTCTTGAGTCCTACAGATATAAACTAATGTTTAGCTCTTGGAAGACCATCAAATTCGTCTACTTCTTCTGTTTTGGAAGTCCAAGTATTATAGTTTTGATCACTTGTTTCTGTTCAGATATTATATTACTGTTTAATAGGTTTTGGGGTATATTCTAGTGTCTTTATCTGAGAACTTGCAAACTGAAATTTTATTATTTGAGATGTGTATGGCATTGTGGTTACTTGTCATTTTAATGGTATGCTAAGTAAAATCAATGAGAGCTTGACGATGCTTCCAATGATAATTGACACGAGATGAAGGATTGTTTCATACTTTCATAGATACTATTTAGTTGGTTGTATTGTAACTATTATTATATGTTGTAGCTGTAATTATTGTTATAAACACAGTAGTAATAGTAATATAATTTGTTATCCTTATAATTATAATCATCATCACCATTATTAGCGACTTTAGCATCACCATCATTGATAACAGTATTACACTCTCTTCATAATTATTACGTATTTACTTGTGGACATATATTGTAGGGAAGAGATTTGGTAAAATTATTATAAAAATTCATCGTTTCTTGTCTTTATAATTTTGTCGATGGCGTTTTCACAGTTCTGTGTATTGTCTTGTTATTAGCTTTTAGCGTATGGCAAATGATTGATTCAATATTTTTTAACGTTTTGTTATGCTAGGGTAGTTAAAGTTCACTTTTCCAATGATACTTTTCTTATGTGAGGGTAGTTAAAGTTTACTTTTCCAATGATACTTTTCTTTGTAAAGCATACATGTATTCTTTATGACATGATAATTGCATGCATTAAATTATTATAATTATAATTTATCTGTTTCTTTTTATGCAGGATGAGTATTTTCAAGATGAGAACCCAACCACCAAGTACAACAATTTTATTGTAAATAAAGAGAAATTGGAACTTTTGTAAGGGTTCTTTCCCTTCTCTTTTGTGTGTTTGTGCATGCGTGTGTTTATATATTTATTCTTTTATGACAATCTTTCTACTTTTTGCAGTTTTTCTATATTGTGCTACTATTGTTATGGTTCTGAAAATATTGTTCTGGTTGACATCCAGGGAAATAATATTTTCCAGGATGCTTTTGTTTGAGTAGATATCTGTTATGTATATCTCTCACTCTTATTAGGTAACATTTTAATTGATCAGTCCAAATATTCTAAACAGTTGTAAATTTATTGAAATTATAGCTTTATTCAGTTATAGATATTCCATTATTATACAGCTTTTCTTTTAATTTTACTATTTTATCTCGGTCAAAATCAAGCCTTAAGTATTGATCTAACTGGTCATGTTGAGATTTTGAGGTACAGCCGTACTAATACATCATGGATACTGTATTCATATATAATTGTATTCCATATATTAGCTTTAGTAATGTAAGCAAGAATACCCTTCTAATATCTACAGGCTAGGATAAATTTAAACACAACATGAGTTTCTAGTTTGTTTATTGCTATGAAGCACTTATGAGGGCATGCAACATGGATACAGCATTTCTTGAAAACGAATATTACCAAACAGCAGAAAGATGGTAGCAAATCATAATATGTAATTGTTTATACATTTATGTCAAGTTTTCTAAGTATATTTTATAGTTGTAACTAATAGTTATTCTCACATGTATTCATGAATATATTAATTAAAAGCAGATGTTGTGAACACTTTTTATATTTTTATCAAAGAGTAAATTATTCGTGTACATTAACATATTTTATAGATATTCAAGATATCCAAAAGTATTAGATATGATGCAAATGTAAAAGTATTCAGTTTAGAATCCTAGGCATCTTTGAGATAACTACATTTTTTTTTTTTTGTTTATAATTATTTGAGGAGAATCAAGGGTTGATACAGATTTTCCTTCAAAAAATAAATGGTCGATACATATATGATTCCTTGTTGATGTATTCTCACTATACAGATTTGTCGGTTTGCTTGCTGTTGTGTTCTATAACTTATATTTTGTTGATTAACTCCTATGTACTATTTTTCAAAAAAAAAAAAAAAAAAACCTCGTGTGTACTAATAAAATGAGTATAGTTATCATTATTTTGTAAGTTCACATACTGATTTAATTAGGCACTGAGGCTTCCTATTAACTTCCATTTATGCATGGTTATTACTGTTGTGTTTATCATTAATACATGTTTGACAACTCTTTTGTACTGAACTGCCAGAAATGAAACCCTCTCCTCTGCTGATTGCCAATTGAGAAAGCGAAAACAACATATGCCAAATGCTTTCACAGAGATTGATAATCATGTTACGAGTAAACATGCAAAATTGGGTCATGCAAGGCCAAAGGTTGCTGCAAAGAATATACCATTGGTGGGACAATCTTCTAGTCATTCCCAGAGTTCAGCTATTAAAAGTGAAACTCATCATGATAGAAAATCTCAGCATGCATTAGTTTCTTCAATAGGATGTTCCAGAAAGAAACTTGCTGGTACTAGCCCTAAATCTGAGTATTCTTTATATTTTGGATCCATAGAGGAGGCTTCTGCGCTTTTGTCAAATTCAGAAGACACTGAAAAGCCGAGGATTGGAACTTCCCAGTCTAGGAATTCAGGGAGCGATTTAGAAGATGCGAGTAAATTCTCTGGTGTTACACATCTGAAGTATGAGGACAGAAATGCTTCTAAACAATTTGACCCTCAAGGAAAAAGAACATTGACTGATAGCAGTGAGCTGGAATGCTCATCCAATGTTTTGAAGAGACAGAAGACTGGAAGTAATGGACTACCCGATCTTAATATTCCTGCTTCTCCAATTGAACCAATGGTAAGTATTGATATCTCGCTGAAAATAATCAGCTAGAATATTTTCATGGAGCTTACTTTATCTTGTCCTGTCTATTTATTAGTGAAAGCAGATGAGTCATCTTAGGAGATTATTGTCTTCAGCTCTGTCCCCCGTTCAATATGACTGGCTGGCCTTTCCTTTTGATTTATGAGTGAAATATTGTTTTAATGTTTTTTAGTGAGCTTAATATAAAACTTAGAATCATTTATTTATTTTTTTAGTTGTGGTAATTTCTATAGAAAAGTAATCTAGAGTTCAACTTTTATGATAAATTTGGTACATACATGATTCTCTATCTATACATTGAATCATTTATCTGGCTTTTATTATGTTTTCTCAAAATAGGAAATTACCAACACAAATTAACATGGAATTCTCATTTCTTCTGACTGTAAAAATTATTACTCTTGTTAGCAGTTTCACGAAAACCAAAACTGTATAAGAATTACCTGTGGCCTATGTCACATTATATCATACACTATAATTCCCCCTTTTTGGTTTGTTTTGATGTTTAAAGAGCTCATTTGAAATGGGACATGCCTAAATTCAAAATTCATGATCAAAGGTAAAGTATGTGATCTCTCTCTCTCTCTAGTGTGACTGTGCACGTGCACATGTAAACACTAACACTCTTTTTGAGTTGTTATGTGGTGAAAGTGTAGTGTTATCTTGTATTTCTTGCTTTGTACATACAGTTGTTTCTGCAATATAATGAAATCTGTATTGCCAAGTATGTTTTCTGTAATTTACTAATTTGTATTCAATTTTCCTAGAAAACTACCTCCAATTCAAAAGATGTTTCAAGTTTGAGGCCAAAAGGTACAACCCTTGAAAGAGCCATCAGGGACTTGGAGAAAGTAGTTGCAGAATGTGAGTCTTCCAGTTCCCTTAGAAAATATAAATTCTCAATCAATAAGAAATTTTGAGAAGTTTAATATATTAAGTTTTGTTTCTGCTCTATCATGTAAACTTATTTTTGACAGCAAGACCCGCAAATATGGAAGTTCAGAATGTTGTTACTTCATCCATAGCTATCAAAAGAAGACTGCCCCGTGAAGTGAAGCAGAAGCTTGCTAAAGTTGCAAGACTAGCAGTAAGGAGAACGCCTTTCTTTTTCTTGTTTCTTATTTTTTTACACTATATTAATAATTGATTGAGCTGGTTGAATGTTTGGTTTCCCTTGAGTCCTGAAATATTTTCTAAACAATTTCTATCATATATTCAGCAGTCAAGCCAAGGGAAAATATCTGAGGAGTTAGTTAACCGCCTTATGAGTATACTTGGGCATTTAGTGCAGCTCCGAACACTGAAGGTACTTGATTTATAAACAAGTGGACAAAGATTGATTCTGAAATTTATTTAAAACAGATCTATTTTTCGTTTTTCAATATCAGTCTCATCCCTAACTATAGTAGGCTCCGATAGCTGGGACCCACTTTAAATAATATTTAAGAATTCTTGCAGAATGCAATTTAATTTGCATATTTGCTGAAAATTGAGTTTCATGATAATTATCCTTGATTTATGGCATTTATATGTGAAATTATTTCTCAGAGTTGCAGTATCATGGTCATTTTTTTTTTTTTTTTTTCATATTAATTACATTTTAGAAATAATAACTCGTTCCTTTTTCTTTCTAATTCATTCTATGAATTGTTTGGCTACAGAGGAACCTAAGAGAGATGGTTTTGCTGGGACTGTCTGCGAAGCGAGAGAAAGCTGATAGATTTCAACAGATCAAAATGGAGGTCATTGAGATGATCAAACTGCAGGTTTTCCTATCATTCTACCTTGACACACTTCCAAATTTAGTTCATATATACTTTAATCCGTATCAATCTAGAATGCCAAGTCTTGGCCTACAGGAAAAGAGATCTGGTAGTCTCAGTGAACACAAAATTTATATTTAATTGGACTAACAATGTAACATATGCTATGGATAAAAAATGTTTGCAAGTTTCTTTTGGGCATTACTGCTTGGACTTGACGTGTTTTGCTATATGTAAACACTCATTCTTATAGGAAGCAGCAAAATTTTACGCTTATATAAATATCATTTTGATTAATGTTCTCTATGTTTCAAATATACTTGGGCTCAATTTAAGGTAATGTTCTCTATATAGAGAAGACAGCTGCAGGCTACGACTACTAATCTAGTTTATGTTGAAAGTCTTTCAACAAAGATCTGATAACAACTCTTGATAACATGTCTTACTATTTTGCCTTCTCCAAATGCATAACCTTAACAAAGTGATGGAGTTGCTTCTGATTTCCAGGAAGCATTTAATTTGGAAAAAAAAGGAGTGGTTGAAGAAAAATTTGAAATGGACAACACACTGGAAGACAAAATCTGTGATCTTTATGACTTGTACATTCAGGTCTTCATGCATACCATTCCAAATAGTTACATGATTAATAAAGATAATTTGACAGTTTGTTGCAGCATGTTACTAATATTACTGATTAATGTTCCTAGGGGATGGATGAAGACAAAGGTCCACAAATTAGAAAGTTATATGCCGAGGTGCTCACTATCTTTGTGTTTCTTTATATTTGTTTTCATTTTCCTCTCTCAACTGCTGCAAATTTCTTTCTTCAGATTTTTATAACTCTGTAATCTGTATGGTGCTAATTGGTTGAAGAATGAGGCAAACTTTTATGATCTAGTGTCCTAAAGCTTCAAACTCGTGGGGTATATGCCTCATGCACTTTTTTCTTTACTCAAATAATCAAATTATTTACGTATGGGATAGTTGTCACAATCACTACAAATCAGATTATATTAGTCATATTTGTTTGAGGAAAATGAGCTTATTTAAATTATTCTTTATGCTGGACAATTAGCTTGGAAGAATACTTTGAGTTTGCAATAATAGAATAAACTCCTAGAATCCCATACCAATATGGGAAGAAATTTAAATGATGTGTGGTAGATGACATGGGATGTTACTGAGCACATTTAGGGAGAACATGAAGAGACATTGAAGAATTTTTACATTTTGTGATAAACACATTAATAGGTTTGATGTGTTACTTCCGTCCTAGGTCTCGCTGATTCGCTACTTTTGCCAAAGTGACTTCTTAAATTTACCTATCAAGGTCTGGAAGTTGTCTAAATTTGTTTCAGATAGTTTATCTCAATATCTTGGAGCAGCAATTTGATTATGTTCTGCAGTTCCAATTTATCTAAATGCTCCAGCACTTGTTTAGGAAAAATAACGTGTTATAAATAGGGAACTTGTGAAATGCATTTATTTTTTATTTGGTTGTCTACAAATTGAAGTTTCACTCTGTCCTGATTTCGGTGATATTTCTCACTCCCTGCCTCAAGATTAAGTTTAATTTTGTGAGATTTGTTCTCAGTTTTTTCCTCAGAAACTGGAGAGTTGTTTACACTCTGTAAATAGTTATGTTATGATATATTGGTGGCTACAAATACACATTTTATTTATAATTTGTGTATGGCATTCAGCTTGCAGAGTTATGGCCATATGGGGCAATGGACAATCATGGGATAAAGAAAGCAATATGTAGGGCAAAGGAGCGTAGAAGGGCATTGTATGATCATGAGAAGGTATGGACATGTTTCTCTCATTTTTGAAAAGTTTTGATATTAAATTTAGATGTCTTCAGAATTTCTCTTTCCTTTATGGGATTCCGATTTTAATATTGCATTTTTTTAACAAAAATAATTTCTTTTGTTTCTCCAGAAGAAAAATTGCATAATTTAAAATTTAGGAATGCATTGGTTTTGTTGTCGAAACCCAATTAAAGCAATATTATGTGGACAGAGAAATATTTCAAGCTGTATTTGGTCTATGCCTTGAGGTGTCTACAATCTAACTTTACTCTGCCATATAGAGCAACGGTAATTTGTTAAATAGGTTGACTGGGCTGTTACTGAGGTCTTTTTTTTAAATTTTTTTTTAAATTTTTTAATTTTTTTTTAATGAGCTAACAAGGCTTATGATGCCAAATTCATAGTTGAGAACCTATTAGTAACTTCAGTACAGACTCTTGAAGTGTCTTGGAACTTCAAAGAACCTGTTACATTAAATTTGGAGAAAGCAGAATGTGAAGTCTTTTAATCTAAATCTTAGGGCGTGAAAGGGAAACTGGTTAATAGATCTTGAAGATGAGAATGGTTATGATCGAAGTCTCATCCCTTTCATCATTCCGTGTATATATGTTAAGAAATTATTTTAGTAGTCTAAAGCGGCCATTTTGTTCATCAAAGAGTTCTTTCAAGTTTGACATTGGAAATGTTTTTATAATAATGAACCTGTTTCCTAAAACATTTACATCCATTTTTGAACAGTTATCCTGTTGTCACCTCATGGAATCTAAACTGAGCCTTATAGCGTTATGTTATTAGAAGTTTAGATTTAAATACTTAGTAGCTTATATGGGTGAGACACTATCTTTTGACCGGATTAGATCTTTGCTATTTGCAATCTATCTTTATTGTAAACAGCTAATTTAGATGGTGGAATGGGGTTGGGCTGCATGATTCTGATTTAAATTTTCACTTCTTATCAAAAACAGAAAGATAGACATTGTTCCTGTTTTTGGCTAGATTTGTTTTTGGTTGCACTTGTACATGTGAAATTGTTTACCCATCATGGTAATATGTCTAAGAGCTCAATGCTTTTACTTTCTTAGTCAACAGCGATAAGATAAATATTTTGAATAAGATGATTTGACTGAATAATAAAGTTATAATTCTTTGGTTTCCAATTATAATTTTGCATTGTTTTGCTTGTTTTTTTTTCTTCTAGAATTCTACTTAAAGTTGTGTCAATTTCAAATGTCTTTGTGGGGATTTACAAGCCAATACCCCATTTCAAATATAACGCTGTTTGTGAAGAGATGTATTATGAGATATAGTTAATTATGTTTTGACGATATTTGATGTGCAAAATGTCCGGTGAATTATGAGGAATGCAGTTGCTAAATTTTATTTCTCTATTTTTAATTATTTAAATATGAAATTCGCATTAGTTCTATTCTAAAGTTATATTTATTCTTCACTGTGTCTTTACCTAGTTGACTGATAATTTTTATGAACGAAGTTAATTGATTGTATATATAAATCTCAGTGTTTGGACATTCTATGTTCAGGTTCAAGAAAAGTTCAGGAGTAAAAAGTCATCAATGCCGAGAACTGTGGATATTGTTCATGGAGAAGTTATCTCAATGGCTCAACCTCAAGCTGTACATGAGAGACTGATTACTGAGTCTAATTCTCACATCATAACTTCACCTAATAAGATGATTTCCAATGCAGCAACTTCGAATCACCACGTTGCTGCGCCGCCTGTGAGATTGTCTAGCCCAATGTTGAAAGCCTCTAGTCCAATGTTGAAAGCCTCCAACATGGATTTGCCTAAACAAGAGAAACCGGAGAGAATGATAGCGGTGTCAAAAGAACAAGTGAAGCAGCAACAGCGGGAACTTGAGAATGGAATAAATAAACTATCCTTGATGAAATCGAATAAGGAACCTCGCAAGTCTCAGAAGCGGCCAGGTGGTCACCCGGATGGTTCAAACCATCAGTTGGCTGGCCCTCCAATCATGTAAGGTTAAGTGAAGGTACAAAGTTGTTTGTATTAACATTAGGGAGTTGCAGAAATACTAGAAGTGAAGTGGTTTTTCCTCATGTAGTTTGTGCTTGTTCTCTTGCCAATTAATTAGTTACTTCCATATAGCCAGTGAATAGCTTCTTCTTGCATCATCAGTACAGAGCCCATATTTTATGTATATGGTACAGAGTTCAAGATTGTTCTTTAGATATAGAGAGATAGTTGGAAAGCTGTAATAGTCCTAGGCAGTATAGGCAGCCATGGCTTTTGATTGAGTTCTCAACATGGTAGAGCAAAGTATCACATTGAATGTTCGGATTTTTTATTTTTATTTTTACTTTAACCTCAATTGATAAAATTTCAACTTTTCTTCGTCTTGTATTTTTGGGATTCTTGCATATGGAGTTGATTTAGTTCTATTCTTATAGTTATACTATTGGCTTTTCAAAGGGTTATTTGTGTTAAATGATTTTCATTTTATAAGTGCAATTTCACCATATGTTAGTAGGGATGGCAGTTTGACCAATTCAAATGTGAAATGTTCTAAATACCCTCATTTAATTTCATTCTTCACCAAATTCCCCAAACAGCTGCAAAAGCACCAAGGGGGGAATATCTGCTCATGACAAAAGGACTATATTCTCCCTCAGCCACCATTAGTGATGGTCAACCGTTAGTCAAGTTGTAATTAATCCGATTACCAATCTAAACCTGTTTAATCGTGTCGGTCCGGTTTGACTCATATTATAATTTCAACATTTATCTACTTAGATCTTTAATTGACCAATAAAAGACCAAAACCCTTCCCCATGGAGTTTGTGGGGAGGTATCCTTATCGGTTATCCCCAACCTCATTTCCCTGTTTTTCCTTATTTCCTCGTTCCCCATGTTTTATAAAAAATTACATACCAAATAAAAAACAAACAATCTGTTACAAATTCAAATACAAAATAAAATCCATTACAAATTTAAATGAAATCTAATATTAAGAATATATATATATATATATATATATATATATATATAATTTTCCAATGAGGATTTTTACAATGCATACTTTAAGCACCTTTTGATGAAATTGTATAGAATATATTGAATCTTGATTTGATTTTTTGCAGGGATGGTTAAAAGAATGAAATACATTTATGGAAAAAAAATTAAAAAAAAAACTCAGGTGCAAGAACTAATTTTTTCTGATTTTTTGAAGATAAAACATTTAAAAATAGGGAAAAATAAGAAAAAATAGTTCTCAAATCCAAAAAATTTCCAAATTTTTACCAAATGTGTATTTTAATTTTCTTAGGATGCATACAAGAAATCTCATCAAAAAAACATTTGATTAAATACAATTTCATCAAAAAGTGTTTAAAGTGTGCATTGTAAAAGTCATCATTGAAAAATTACTATATATATATATATACAGATTTTCTATTATCAGTTCGTCCTAACAATAAATATATCAGGACGAAGAATGTGGACTACTAGATTTACAAACTTTGACTTAAAGTGTATGCACTTGTCAAAGTTTCTCCATAATATGTGGTCTATATTCTTCGTCATGATATATTTATTGTCAAGATAAAACTGACAATAGAAAGACTGATATATATATATATATATATATATATATATATATATATATATATATATATACAGAAATTCTATTATCAATTCGAACTGACAAAAGTTATATCAGTTCCTTACATGTGGGCCATTAGATTTAAATACTTTGACTTGGCTGTATGCACTTGTCAGTCAAAGTATTTAAATCCAGTGGCTCACATACAAGGAACTGATATAACTTTTGTCAGTTCGAACTGATAATAGAAAGACTGTATATATATATATATATATATATATATTGTCAGTTCTATTGTCAGGAAAGACTGATATCAATTTTTCTATTGTCAGTTCGAACTATATCAATTCCTTGCATGTGGACCATTGGATTTAAATGCTTTGACTTGACTGCATGCACTTGTCAAAGTATCTTTTAAATCCAATAACCCACATGCAAGGAACTGATATATTTTATATCAGTTCGAACTGACAATAAATATATCAGGACGAAAAATGTGGACCACTAGATTTACATACTTTGACTCAAAGTGTATGCACTTGTCAAAACTTCTCCATAATCTGTAGTCCACATCCTTCGTCCTGATATATTTATTGTCAGGACGAACTTACAATAGAAAGACTATATATATATATAGTCCTGATCTGGACCATTTGGTCAATGCATCCTAATATAACTTTGTCAGTGCGTCCTGGTAAAGTTATATCAGGATATTGAATGTGAGCCACTAGTTTTGACAAGTGCATACACACTTGAGTCAAAGTATGTAAAACAAGTGGCTCACATTCAATATCCTTACGAAATTTTATCAGGATGGACCGACTTGAAAATTTATGTATATATATATAAATCCATTACCGTAATAGCAAGGGAGGTCTGGCTGCATTTAT
The DNA here is from genome assembly GCA_008009225.1 of Acer yangbiense. Classification (NCBI taxonomy): domain Eukaryota; kingdom Viridiplantae; phylum Streptophyta; class Magnoliopsida; order Sapindales; family Sapindaceae; genus Acer; species Acer yangbiense. The sequence goes on along the minus strand of CM017766.1, from coordinate 14,651,118 downwards.
AGCAAAGTTAAGGGGTGTAGTTGTAATATTATTTTTTGGAAACCTAAACAAAATCGCGGAGAAGGCGCCAGTATTTTGGTCGGCGTGCTTGTTGAAACTTGAAAGACCGGACTACCGGAGAGAGCAGCTGAAGCGAGTGACGAGACAAGTGAGAGGACCAACCTTTTTATTTAAATTTAATTAGGGTTTTGTTTTTAGGTCATCAACATTTCAACACAACGAAGAGAAAATGTCGGGAAAAGGAAAGAGGAAGGAGCAGCAGCAAGAGGACTACGCTTCCGACGGCAGCGCTGAGGCCCACGCTCCTCCCAAGAAAGCTTCCAAGACTGACGCCTCTGATGACTCTGACGACATCGTCGTCTGTGAGATTTCCAAGAATAGGAGAGTGTCGGTCAGGAACTGGCAAGGCAAAATCTGGATCGATATTCGCGAGTTCTATGTCAAAGATGGCAAGCAATTTCCTGGCAAGAAAGGTTTAAAAATATTCCCTTTTATCAATCCATGAGTTTGTTATTTTGTCAATGAAATGATCTTCTTTTCTGGTTTTGCATATGCAGTTAACATCAAATTACACCACTTTATCTGATCTAGTAGTTATTATGCAATTGTTTTACACTTAGGGCATGTCAGTGTGAAATGTGCTATGATGGCTCTTTTTGGGTAATTTGGTTACACAAGGAGTTTTTGAGGATGAAAAAGGGGAGGAAATCATATGCTGTGGACAAAATACATTTTTGTTGCTTATCCTGACAGTTTTTGTGAGCTAGGGGAGCCTAGGATTGGCCTTTCTTCCCTTCCCCTGTATATCATCAGTACATTGTTCTTTGTTTTAATCATATTTTCTTGTTATTGTTCAAAAACGGATGGACAACTCCATAACAATCATTGATTTTAAATTTTAATCGATAATGTCATCGATATTTCTGCCGGTATTTCCGTATCTCAAAGGTACTGGTATCGATATAGGGTATAATATCCTTTCCATAAAAATATCTTGGAAATTTTCCAAAAATATCAACGATATTTTACGAAAATATCGATATTGGTGCGCTTTTAGTATAATTTTACGTAATATCATAGAAATTTCCGGAAATATAGAGGAAATATCCGGTATATTTTTGTCAATCTAAAGTGAGTAATTTATGATATTCCCTGATATTTTTATATACCTTTTTTGTTTATTTGTTTTTTAATTAAACAAGTTATGTACTACTGTACTCAATTAGTCACATTTTGTTTTTTATTTGTGTTGATGTTAATGGATTTCGAACAAACCATATATTAATCTATAACTATAATTTATGAAATCAATTTGAAATTTCTTTTTTATTATTTTTCATCAAGAATCTCATTATTAACTTTTATAGTTTTATTTTTCAAAGAAGATTCTCATAAGCTTTTTTTTTAAATATCATAATTTTTTTTTGGTTTGTTTCAACAAGAATCTAATAGTTATTTTTTGTCTTTGTAAAGTACATGCCACCATCTAATGGAGATAATCTATCAATCAGTTTTGAATCCATGACTTTAGGGGTTAGTGATATTGGCTATGGCTGTTTTGGGATCTCCAATTATCCTTCTACACAATTTCCTCTATATGGAAGGATAGTGGGAAGAAATCAAAAAGCTTACATGTGGCATGTTTGTGAATATATTGAAAATTATTCAAGTTGTATGTCATGGTATTAGAATTGTATGGATCAAGACAATAACCACACTATGTTTGAACCACCTAGGTCTTTGTTTTGGTATTAAAATTAATATGGCTTGTATGATGCAAACTATTAAAAAAAATGAAACTTTAATGAAAGATTTTTAATTTTTATATAGCTAGTATGTGCATTATATTTATATTTATACCTTATAGTTGTTAGATTATTGATTATTTTAATTTTTTTTACAAGTTTCATTAAAGTTTTTATGTTTATATTCAAATTTCTGTACTTTCGGTAAATTTTACATCAATATCCGATATTTCCACCAAATCGTAGCACCTATATTTCTGTTGATATCGATATTTTCATCCTTGCTCCGTAATAGTATCATATTATGATGTGTTTGAGTTAGGAGGAACATTTTTTTTATCAGAGAGTTAGGGAACAACTTGAGTCCTGCCAGTGGCTTTCTATATTGCTTAGTATCTAGTCATGACTTTTTTGTTTGGTTATTTTTTCATTTTAATAGGTGAGAGAATTATATTAATTTAACTTTGTGACTTTTATATCCTCACATGAATTTAACTCTTGATCCAATTTTTGAGATAAATTGTTGAGTTGGTATGCATTTTCTACTCTTTCTTGCTGCTATTTGATTAAGAATAATGGATGGTTGTTGAGACTTGAGAATTGAGATCACAAATTTAAGCTGTTATATCTCCACCTTTAGTTTGAATTATATTATTACTTTTGAGAATTGAGATCACAAAATTGTTTTTAACTTCAGATGCTGTTTTTACTCATCTCACATGTTTGATCATGTTCACTGTAATTGGTAGTTGTTTCTCCCTCAAATGCCTTTATTTTCTTTCCGGTCATACTGTTTGTGTATAGGTTTGAGAAGCTATTTGTAGGTTTAAAGTTTTAATTTTTTGTATCCTAATATAAGTTGCCTGTTTTTATTGTATTCCAGGTATATCTTTAAGTGTGGAACAGGTATGTGTCTCATCAAATCATGCTTTTCTTATCTATTTAGCTTATGGATGAAATTCACTCGGCTCATTTATTTTTTTTCCTTTTGTGCAGTGGAATGTGCTTCGGGATCATGTAGATGATATCGAGAAGGCACTTGGTGATTCTTAGCCTATTTCAATGGTATGGGTGGCTGACATTTCTAAGTAGTTAGTTTGTTGATGGTTAGGCCTTCTGTTTTTGGTTGCTAGAAACTTCAGTGGTCGGCAAATGAATCTCTGTATTTTGTTGGAATGAAAATAGTTTGTATAAATGGTTTTTATGGTATGTTATGGAGGCTCACATAATATTATGTGATGATATTTTGTGACTCTTGCTAATTAGCTGAGCAATTATAAACTTCTGATAATTAGATGGTCGTCATATGGTGATGATAGAGATTAGATAAAAAGATATAACGATGAGGATTTTGGAATGTGATGGTTGCTGGCTGGGCTGCTGGTGTTGAAATGGATGAAATGGGAGAGGTATTTTAATATATATATATATGTATTCTATTTTAATGGTATTTTTTGACTTTTTACACCATAAATTCAGTCAACCATTATGTCTAACTGTGGTTGCGTGTGATTTAATATAAAACTAGGGTATCTTTGTGCAATTAACTTGCAACTTGTTGTTCGAAGAAGGACAAGTTAATAATTGGGGGACTTGAAATAAGTTAAAACAAACATTTGGCCCTTTATTTTGGGCATTTATTATTATCAACTTTAGCTAAAAGAAATTAATCAAGACAAATGGAATGACGCCAACAAGGGCGTAATTCAATCGGTAGATGGACGAGCTTGAGGTTTAAATAAATGATTCCAATGTCAACGACTCAACCGTTCAAATTCTACCAATGGTGAAAACTATTAAAAAAAACCAACCCTTAATTCAACCTTAATTCTATTTCTTTTTAAAAAAAAAATGAGAAGAACAGAAGCATAGGTGATTTCTTTCAAATATTTTTGCTGATGGCTGATAGTGTATTACAGAAGCATGCAGGATGATGAGCTGTGAGATTATATAACCTTGAAAAACAATGTACAAAAGCAGATATAACACTTGTCATTAAAATCAGTGCAGACACTAATTAAACATGAAAATTTTAATATTCATTGCAAATGTTAAGAGTAGTTTGTATATTACTAGTGAGAACTCAATTTGAATTTTCTGCAATAAGCATATAGTAATTTTTATTTTTTTTTATTTTTTTTCAGTATCTTCAAACTAGTGTCCACTGAGATGTGTGCTATCTGTCATATACAAGACCCACAGTTTTGGACATATAGACCACTAACTGAACTGATGGTCCGAGCAGCTGCAGATGATGTCCGTTTTCTTCCCTACATTTATCACAATATGATGGAGAAAATGAACCAACGATCCTTATGGTATCTTGCAGTTCGTTTTGCGCTGTATTGTTGATGTTTCTGCATAAATGATAATGATTAATTGATTATGCTGATTGGCCACCACTCCAGCCTATTCCAAGTTTTTTTTTTTTTTTTTTTTTTGAATTGCCATTTTGTACAAATTAGTTTTCCTTGTTTTATGTGTTCTGGATTGTAACATTAATTCCCGAGACTGTGTTTTCGAGTTTGGAGAACTTAAAAATTTATTATTTGTAAAATTGGGTGTGTTACTAACTTATTAGGGTTTATAAATAAATTGTATTAAAATGAAAACATTCATTTAAATAAGGGTATTATTGGCATTATGATGGGTGTTTATAGTAATGTTTTAATTTTAAATTTTAGATATAGGTTTACTTATAAATATGGATGCACTTATTATATTTATAGGTGTCAATATCCGTACTCTTTTTCTTTGTTTTGGTCGAATGCTAAGTGAGAACAGCTTATAGAAAAAAGAATACAAAATAGATTTTGATTGATCAAATCACAGAATACAAGAACGGTAAGCAGAAGATCCAGCTGCAACTGCTTAGTTTATGTACACATAATTCCTTTTTACTTGAATGGTACAGCTGCACTTGGCAAAATTTATTAAATCTTGGGTTGTCACAAACAAATAACATGCAGAGGCCTGATATTATAATATAATCACTTAACAGCTCTTAGATATTCAGCCTTCAAAGTTTTTAGTAGATTCACTTACAAGTTTATACTTGATATCATCTAATATTTATCATCTGAGGGCAGGCACACTAAGAGATCCAACATCAAGCACTCTGGGCAATATCTGTAACAAAAACATGGCATAGAAACATCAAAAGACAAGGACAAGCTACCATACCAGACTAGCTGCTAACTCCGGTTTTAAAATATCATAGTCATACCTCTCCCAACCGGGCATTAATCTTCAAGGGCACAAAATCATCGGCCCTTGTAGCACCTATATTCACAATTGCAGTAGAAGCACCAGCCTCATGAGCAGCTCTGTCCAATTCAAGTTCAAAAGCTTATCAGCTCAGAAAAGCAATTACCGATCACTAAATACAACAATTGTCATCATTATCTCATATTTGAGTGAACCAACATAAAATGCTTTTGGTCGCACGTAACTTCACAATTGAATTTCTCTACATAAGTGCAGAAAGATACAGGTATGACTCATGAGCATGTCAAAGAAACACATATCAATTGTCATCATCATCTTCTTCAGTCTTTAACAGAGCAATTGTTGAGAAATGTAATTCACACAACATCCATTTTCATTTATATTGGGATATGAAAAAGCATATACAGATCAAAACAGAAATCTCCATTAAAAGGTATCATGTAGATAATCTTGACACTGTACATAATAATAAAAGAAAAAGTGACTGTTTAAATATATACAAAATGACAGGAAGTACCTGACTAGGCGGTAAGCAGACATCGTCATCACAGATGATCCTAATACGAGGAAAGCATCGCATTCTTTAGCAACCTCCATTGCCTTATCAGCTCTATCTTTTGGGACATTGTCACCAAAAAAGACAACCTTCAAAATTATCAAGCACAAAAAAATATTTCAAAAATAGAATAAAGCCTCTTGGCAATTGATTTTTCAATGTACCTGGAGAAAACCTCAAAACTGCACACAACTGCTAAAATCATTTGTCATTAAATTAACCATACATAAAATCAAAAGTATAGAACCTCATTATACCGATGTTATGAAACCTTTGCCTCACAATCATATGCAACGTAGTGTTACCGGGATCCAAAAATGCCAATAAATTTGAAAAATTAATTAAATATATCAACAAAAACAAAAACCTTACATCGGGTTTGACAACTCCATTGCATTTTTGGCAAGTGGGAATGTGAAATTCCTCCTCCCAAAATTTCTCATCAATCTCAATATCACCATCAGGCCTTTGCTTCATGCCAAAGCTTTTGTCTGATCCAGGGCTACCATAGTCCAAACTTTCAATTGCTGATGCCCACTGCAATCAAATGTTATTTGCTGACTTATCCATCTTGGTCTCAAAAAGTCAATCCAGAATGAAAATAAGAGTTCGCACCCGGTCAAAAAAGAAATGATAATCCTTCAAAACGCGAAAAAAAACAATAATATGTGATGCAGCGGGAAAACTCATTTAGGTGAAACAATTCAAACCTAATAGCACAAAGGAAAACTCAGGTTTAAGCTGCCAATCTCAGAACAAAGTCAAGCCTACTAGCTTTTATTTAGTAACTAACCATTTTTTGTTCAAGGATTCTGATTCATATTTCATTTTTTATATATTCTAAATTTACTGTTAGTCTTGATAGTTGCAGGTTTACTCCATGAAGGTGTGAAGTTTTAAATCAATAGGTCGTGCATCTACTTCGGCAAGAATCATCCAATTGTCAACACAAATAGCCACATTCCTAAAAGGCTTGACGATATTTATTAATGAGAATACAAAAACTTACTTCAGAAAGCCATTTAGTTTTAGCCAGCTTTAATTTCATTGCTTTATTAAAGTTCCAAATGAACACACAAAATAGAATATCAAAATCATTTCATTCAGTGAATTCATGTCATTCATAACTCCTCAAGCTCTAATATGGGATAGTGAACGAATAACAGAAGATGTCATATTAGGAGTCTTAATGGTCATTAATCTTTAAGATCACCAACCTTTGGGTTAAGGGATTTCACTTGGTCTTGAAACAACTCTCGGGTAATGGAAAATCCACATTCTAAACAACCAACAATATATACAGTCCCATGCAACTCAAGTGGATTGCTCCCAGCACGATGATGCAATCTGAAATAGCATATTGATAAGTTAGAGCTGCTAGAATTGTTAATGGCTCTTACCGAGTTTCTGAAATAATGGATAAGGGACAAACTGCTGGCTACCTGTCTACATTTTGTGTAATCATAAATTCTATCCGGCCAGCCTTTTCTAGAGATGCTAAAGCGATATGAGATGGACTAGGCTGTGCTGCAGTAAATTTTCTCCATCCAGCATAGCTCCTAGCCCAATACCGCCTCCGAGCCCGACTCGAACGGACAAATTGCTGGAAACAATAGACAAAAGTAGAAGTTAAAACAAAGACTTCAATGTTAAAAGCAATAACAGCATTTACCATAGTTGACGTCTATGATCAACTATGCTAAAATTTGAAAAATAAGTCAAAAGATATATTTAAGTTGGATTTCAAGATTGCATGGATTTCTGAGTTTAACCAATATTCCTCTTTGGTTTCTTTACAAACCCAGCTATAAATCATACAAAAACTCAAGAAAATGGACTGCACTATCAATAAGATATGGGATCTATACATTTTACACTTAACACACAAATCCTAAAAGGAGAACTATTTTCAATAATGTGCTTTGGCAGAACATCGATTTATCTAACTTCCTAAATTTACTCATTCATAACAAATACAGAGCAATCCTTGAAAGGGAGGGCAGGAGGGGAGGAGAGAGAGAGAGTCCACTTTCTCATAAACAAACAAAGAGGCAAACATGATTACTTCGTAACAATTTTCAGGAATTTCTATAAACCAGTCTATTATGATAATTGAGATATTCCATAGACAACAACTCTTTTCCATTCCCCCTCTTTAGAGTTCTTAATTATTCAAGTAAATTACAAACCTTTTTTACAAGGAACTGGTTAATCATAAGCACATACAAATTAATAGTTATTAATGAAACTCTACCAAATTATATAACTCTTACATTTTTAACGGCCAAACTGAAGAATATTATTCTTATATATACATCAGCTAATCTGGAGAATATGCTATAAACATATTCCTTTGTTTAATTATCAGTTCCCAACCCTCCCTGCTTTAGTTTTACTTTTTTCATGGAATGGAACATTCTAATATTGGATATTCGAACCTTACTATGAAAATAAGGCTACAGGAGGATGATAACAAATGCATGCCTTCAGATCACCTGATGTGTAATTGGTTTAAACCCAGAACTATAAGCTCCATTTGGGCTGGAACAAAATAAAAACAAAAAACAAGTTAATATGGTTAATTAATGAGAAAGAAAACATAATACAATAATCAGAAATGAAGGAAAAGTGAATTAAAAAAAAATAAAGTTTGGCATGAGATGCATTTTATGATTTTGTTGACAAATAGCAAACAGAACAACTAGAAAATATCATTATAAAGAATGCATAAGTTTGACTTAGCCGAGATACACTTAATCACAGTCCTAATTGATACAATCAGCATAGCCACCAGAATGCATAAACAAAGTATATCATAGGAGTAGCATGGTTATAACCACATGTAAAAACAAGAAAACCAAAGAGGAATATAAAGTGTAAAATGTATAGATCCCATATCTGAAAACAAAGTATTCTACCTTAGGATTTGCGTATGGTTTTCTTATTGCAGTTTAAACTCAAGAAAACTCAAGAAAATACTATGTCATAGGAGTAAGAACAACGTATTCTATCCACTACAAGCATAAGAAAATTGCAAAAAGATTTAGTTCGGAGACTTCTATAAACAAATTTGTTCATTTATAAAATATTGCTTATTACTATATCATATTATAAGTAAAAAACTTGTTCAAGAAACTAAAGAAGAGATAAACCTTCTATAGTCCGGAATTCCACATTCTGTGCTAATTCCAGCTCCAGTCAATACTATAAGCTTGGTACTGCAAAATAGCAGAAACAGAATAAATAATGATTTGGAAGAAATTTTCATCAAGAGAGAGATGTTCATATGCAAAACGAAAGTCAAAGATAAAACTAAATATGAAAATATCTAAGTTTGACCTTTGATCGAAAAACTGATACAATCGGTTGATGTCTTCACTACTTGGAGGATCTGCATCAGGAACCACCTTCTTGTCCCTCGAAAATTTTGGAGGTGCCTTTTCTACATTTCCTGGTAATGCCCCAGGAACTGAGATTCGGCATGATGTTTGAAAAGACTTTACAGAACCTTGAAAAAATATGATTCTTCTTCCTTTGCTCAATGATTGCCAACCTCTGACACTTGATTCAACAATATCTAAAACCAAGAGCAGCTCCGAAGAACAAAAATGTCAATCATATATGCCACACTTTTTTTTGCATAATGTTTGCAAGGCAAATTAAGGATGTTAAAAGAATACAAATAACACGAATCAAACTTGCCTGTCAGAACGCTTCCTAGCATTCCACGCGAAGTTCTGGAAGCCTGATACACAAAATACATATTTGGTATTAGGAACTCCAAACTGCGAGCAAAAACAGCTTGCGAGAATCGTGTAAATCACTCAATAAAGTCAAATAAAGTCCATTATCCAGTTTAATGTCAAAAACCCTATCTGCCAGGTGCAAATAGGCAAGAATGATTCAATCCATCGAAGCAAATGCTAAATGTTTAGGGTCAGTTACAGAAACCAGTAATGAATCATCTCCATTTTTTAGTTTTTTTCTCAACAAAAAGATCAGTCTTAGAAAAAGAAACAACATGCATTATTTCAAAAACTAAAAATGGGATGTGGAATGTTGTAAATTATTTGACATAATAATAGCAAGATGAAATTGATTGACCCTCTTTTTGTTGATTGTATTAAACTATTCTCCTTTCTACATACATACAATCCTCTCTAATTATCTCAAAAGGGTGCAATTAACAAAATGATACAAACACTTGAAAAAATTCTAAAAGCAGAAACAATCAAGAGACATAGAAGACTTACAGAGAAGAAAGGCGAACGCAGAAGCATGGTGGGTTATTGATGAAACCGATATTGCACTCAAAATTATTAATTTATAATGAGTGCAGAGATGGTTGCTCTACGTTGCCGACTTGCCCACCATTCGTTCTCTCTTATTTTCTTTTTCTCCGCTCTTTTTAGTCCATCTATTTATTTATGGCCTCCTATGTGACTCATTCTATAATAAAAGACATAAAAATAATAATACAAAATTTGATGGGTCATTTTGACATACAGTATTTTGCTTGTTTCTGTGATGGCTTCTCAGCAGATTTGCTTGGCCCTCTCAAACCATATCTCTTTGATACCTTCGACCAAAACCCACTTGAAAAAACCTTCCTTTTCTGCCCAAAACAACTACCCAGAATCATTTGATAAGTATGACAAGGAGACAATGCCATTATCACTTTGTTTGAGCAAGAGAGAGCTTAATATCTCCAGCATTGTACTGCTCTTAAATGGGTTATGTTCAGAAATTTCAAAAGCTTTGTCAAATGAAGAAAAAATGGAGCTTGAAAGATACACAGATTCCAAGGAGGGTTTCACAGTACTTAGACCCTCTTCTTGGATTAAGGTATGCATTTGATTTGATTAATTTCATTTCATTTCATTGCTTTCTTATTATCAGTCATGAATTGTGTGTGTGGTCGGTGTTTTTTAGGTGGACAAAGCAGGTGCGACTCTTCTATTTGAGCAGCCAAGCAAGGGAGCTAACAATGTTGGGGTGGTGGTCAATCCGGTTCGTCTCACCAGCCTCGGAGAATTTGGGACTCCTCAATTTGTTGCAGAGAAGCTCATACAAGCTGAAAAGCGCAAGGTGATGATTTTATCTATAAAAGTTATTCTTTTCATTTGTAATTGCCTGCTGATTGTGATTGTTCAACTTTGATGAAATATTTGTTGATTTGGTTGACTCTTGATTGAAAAATGAATAAGGAGTGGTTATATATTTGTTCACACTTGATTTCGTTTTTGAGTTTCGATACTCAATCTATTGGATTACATGAGATTTTTGCTTTGTCCATTCATGTAAACAATTTGTTGCAAGAGAATAGAGATCATGATGGCTACCTTGCTAGAAACTTGATATTTTGAACTGCAGTTGAATTTTCTACTAAACTTAGAAACATTTTTGAACAAGTTACTGAAGTTATTTCTTTTAGTGATGTAAAGAGAATTTGTAGTTCAGGTGTTGGTATGTATGGAGATAATTTCATGAACTTTTGAAGGGAAGGGACCTTCAAGTAAATGACAGAACATGATCATGAAGATTCATTGATGAAGAAGTCAAAATAGACTAGGTAATGCTTCAAAATGAAGTTTTAAGACATTAAAAGAAATATAGTCTGAATAAATAAAAGTTTGGTTAAGGTTTGTCTCTACAGATGCATACAAGGGTTTACTTTTGTTATCATGGTTAGTGGTCACACAAGCAGAAACATATTAGAATAGGAAATTTCCCATGGAATTATTAGAATAGATTAGTAAGTTCTGTTTGGTGCTTCCATTCTTCCTTTTAATTTTCTCTTTTAAGTGTTTGATGCAATACTGTAGATCAGTTATAAAACCTTCCATGCCTAGAAAACTCTGAATTGTCAAGATGCATCTCCTTGAAATGAATTACTGAGACTTGAGGAGATAGGTTAAATTCATGTAGAGGCCACTGTAAGAGCTGGAAATGGTGCCAAGATCCTATGATTGAAACCAAGTGAAGATGTCTGTCCTAACTGTGTCATCAGAAAAATAGTAAAATTTCATGACTAATTATGTAGTGCCTGCAGTATCATCATTTATCTGTCATTGATATCATCTACTTTTTTGTTGAATCCTCGGTGAACTCATAGAAGTATGCTTGTTTTGCAGGAAAGTACAATAGATGCTGAGTTGATTGGAGTAGCAGAGAGATCAGGGCAAGGAGGTCTACAAGTTTACGAGTTTGAGTACAAAATAGACAGCAGTAGGGGAGGGATAAAGAGGGTGTTTTCAGCTGCATTTGTGTCCTCTAGAAAGCTTTACCTCCTAAATATTAATCACTCAGACAAGCCAGAGAGTCCACTTGACACCCATACCAGAATGGTGTTGGAAGAAGTTCTTCATTCCTTCGATTCAGCACCGTTGACTTGATATCCCACCTCATTTGGATATTCTGGTGGTGGCAATGGGGTCTGAGTGACACAGAATCATGCTTTGACATTCCTTATAAGGTAATGTGCTTGTCGATCTTGACTCTTGAGGATTGTAATTGAATAGCAGTATTCTTTTTCTCAATATGAATATAGGCAAATTGCCTGAAAAGAAGAATTGTTTAATTCAGATACCAGTGCACTAGTACAGACTACTAAGTCACTTATATGTGATTAAATTCGGATAAAACTTGATGGTTTTACTGTAATAATTGTCATATTTCATAATAATTATATCTAAATTTAACTTTTTTAAGTATATAATTGTTACCTTTTACAAAAATGTAACTGTCAATCAAAAAAATATATGTATAGAAATCTGAGTACCAAAGGAATTTTTTTTTTTTTTTGTCAACTATTTTGACTTAAAAAAATTAAAAAGCAGAATCGTCGACAGCAGGGTTCGAACCTGCGCGGGCGAAGCCCAACAGATTTCAAGTCTGTCTCCTTAACCACTCGGACATATCGACTATTGATGTCAACTTGTTTTGTAAAACGTATTTATAACTATCGTTTTTGTTTCATCTCTTTACTACTTCAATTAATTCTTAAGTGATGATTTATTTTAATTGGAAAAATATTTACTCTTAGGATGCATTGTTAGAGTTTGTTAAAATCAATTACATTTAATGGAACATCATTACAATCTAACCCTTAAATTAGTATTATTAATTTCAATGCAACATGTGAATTGGACAAACAAATAATATGTTTAAAAACTATATATCGCTCAATGTGACTTGGTACACTTATTCAGCTTTAGCAGTATATCAGGTTCGAGTTACCACCACCGCATATGGTGTATATAAAATAATAATAATAATAATTTGTTTATCCATTCCAAATTGAATTGGACATAATAAAATTAAATTATTTTAATTCATTTTTGACTAAAATATAAAATATTTAAAGTATTGTGATTAAAATGAGAATATATAAAGTTAAATAACTATATTTAAGTGAAAATATCATCTTTTAAATGAATTTACTTTAAATAATTTTTAAATAAAATAAAAAAAATTGCATTGGGTTGTCCAATAAGGGTTCATATTTAATGAGCCCGTAAAGTTTGACCGTTGATAAGATACTTATTCAATGTGAATAAGTAAACAGTAACACATAAAATATAGGCGTTATTACAGTTGTTTGGAGGGAAGTGATAACTAAAATTCAAAGATAACAACTTCAAACTTTTTGACTTGTAACACAACACAAGCAAGATATTAGATATTTCAAAGATGCAAATTATATATATATATATATATATATATATATATATATATAGTAGAGGACTCAACCGCTTACTCTTTTGTATCATCTTCTCTAATGGGTCCAGAAACAGAAATGGATTCCGGAGAGAAACGTCTAAATGAGCTTGGATACAAGCAAGAACTCAGAAGAGAAATGGTTTCTTTTTTTATTTTTCTCTGTTTTGTTTACTTGATAATATGCCCAAGAGTGTTTTTTTATTATTATTATTTTTTTTTTATATAAGATTCTGTGTGATATATGTTGTTGCAGACCTTGTTCAAGACTCTGGCTATTTCGTTTTCGACGATGACACTTTTCACTGGGATTACACCCCTGTATGGTTCGAGTCTGTTGTATGCTGGTCCTGCTAGTCTGGTCTGGGGATGGGTGGTGGTTTCTTTCTTCACTTGGTTTGTTGGGATTGCCATGGCTGAGATCTGTTCTTCTTTCCCGGTTTGTCTCTCTTTTTTTTTCCTTTTTCTTTCTGTCAGTTACTTTAGTTTTCATTAAAGACGCGTTTACTAATCAGGAATGAAATAAAAGGGAATCAGGAAAGGGAACTTGATTCCTTAGGTGGGTGAGGGGAATCAAGTCCCCTCTCCATCAGGAACTTAATTCCTGATTTGTGTTTAGGACCCATATATTTTTATTCTCAATTGATTTTAGTAAACACATTATTCAGTAATAACGTTCTTTTTCCCACATTAGATTTACTGATTAGTAAACATGCCATAAGTTGACTTTTTGTAAATCTACAATCATCAACTGAACAGACTACTGGTTCTCTTTACTTCTGGGCTGCTCACTTATCTGGTCCCAAATGGGGTCCATTTGCATCTTGGTGTTGTGCTTGGCTTGAAACCATAGGACTCATTGCTGGCATAGGGACACAGGTACTCATTTTCATAAATTTTTAATCATTTTTGAAAAAATAAAATAAAAAAATTTGTGATTATAGTTTTGACAATCTCTCACTTTGTAATTGGAAGGCATATGCAGGATCACAGACACTGCAAAGCATCATTTTGTTGTGCACTGGCACAAACAAAGGTGGAGGGTATTTTGCTCCAAAATGGTTGTTTTTATGTATATACATTGGTCTCACTATTATATGGGCAATCCTCAACACCTTTGCGTTACAAGTAATCGCCTTTATTGACATAATCTCCATGTGGTGGCAGGTACATATACCCTACAAATTTGCTTCAATTCTTTCACTTTTATAATGAATTGATTGTTAAACTTGTAGTATATGGTGGGCAGGTTATTGGAGGGATAGTGATTGTTATAATGCTTCCTCTGGTTGCCCCAACTACACAATCTGCTTCCTATGTGTTCACACGTTTCGAAACGTCACCCGATTCAACTGGAGTATCGAGCAAACCTTATGTAGTGATTCTATCTTTCCTTGTTAGCCAGTATTCGTTATACGGATATGATGCTGCTGCACATTTAACTGAAGAAACAAAAGGTGCAGACAAGAATGGTCCTATTGCAATTCTCTCTAGCATTGGACTCATCTCATTTTTCGGATTTGCTTATATCTTGGCACTTACTTTCAGCATTCAGGTATGCCACTCTTATTTGTATTCTTCTGTTATTTTCACTGAAAATAATGTTGTGTAGCTGATATGTAGTTGGCAACCCTTCAATTAGGATTTTAGCTATCTCTACGATCCGTCCAACGAGACTGCAGGAGCTTTCGTGCCAGCTCAAATACTCTATGATGCATTCCATGGGAGGTATCAGAATTCAACTGGAGCCATTATCTTACTGTTTATCATATGGGGTTCTTTTTTCTTCGGTGGCCTTTCAATCACTACAAGTGCGGCAAGAGTTGTAAGTGCCCATCTCTCTCTATAAATTTCTAATAAATTCATTGCAAACTGGGTCCCAAATCTGCATAATGTTATGCTTCAGGTGTACGCTTTATCGAGAGATAAAGGTGTCCCGTTTTCATCAATATGGCGACAAATTCATCCAAAGCACAAAGTTCCTTCAAATGCAGTGTGGTTGTGTGCAGCTATTTGCATAATTCTTGGACTTCCAATCTTAAAAGTGAATGTGGTGTTCACTGCAATAACTTCAATATGCACAATTGGATGGGTTGGTGGATATGCAGTTCCAATCTTTGCAAGAATGGTGATGGCTGAGAAGAACTTCAAAGCAGGACCATTTTATTTGGGCAAAGCTAGCAGACCGATATGTTTGATTGCGTTTCTGTGGATTTGTTATACATGTTGTGTCTTTCTTTTGCCTACCCTTTACCCTATTTCTTGGGACACTTTCAACTACGCACCTGTGGCTTTGGGTGTTGGTTTGGGTCTCATAATGCTTTGGTGGCTGCTGGATGCAAGGAAATGGTTCAAGGGACCTGTTCGAAACATCGATAATGGGAATGGGAAAGTTTAGTTTTTCAGATTGAACATTCTTTACATATCACAAAATACTTCAAAGCTAAAATTAGGTGTAAAAAAATAATCTATATATGCTTATATACCAAAGTTTGCAAACAGCATTTTCTGATAATATATTACAAGCCAGTTAAGCAAATTTCATTATACTATAATATATATTCTAAGGGACTACTTCAGCATCAACAATACTGGGAAACTGAACGGGGAATTGCATTAACTGTGATCTCAATACTTTCAATTCTTCCACCCACAAAACATAGCTAGAATTCTGTGCCAAAACATCTTTTGAAACCTGCTTACTCTCAACCAATTCAGCTGCGTACCTTTCAAAATCATTGATATTCCTCCACAGAAAATCCAGCTTCCCTCTATCACGTTCACTTCTGACTTTATCCAGACACTCCTTAGCTTCCTCGACCCTTGCCCAAAAACATGTATCTTGAGTTAAGCTTGCCAGTGTGCTCCTGTTATTGTTCACTTTCTCAGTAACCCTTCTCTCTCTCCACCACCTATCGAAGATCTTGTACCTCCTTTCTCTTCCATTCTGCATATAATGGCTCTTGCCATCGCGATAATAGTTTGCAATGTCCAATGGTTCGACAAGAAGCATGTAGAATTGCGAAGCATTTACCCACTTCCCTCGCATATGGAAATCATGAGGAAGATGGTTGTTCTCCAACATTTCTATAACATGATCCCAGAAGATTCCAAGCTTCATTCTGTTCATGTTGACTTGGGAATCCCTTTTTGAGGTTCCACGGAGCTTGAAGGAATCATAGTACCCCATCCGGTCATCAGACTCATCGCAACAGTTCTTATACCACTCTATTTGAGCCCTGTAGGGTGTGACCTGTGATAATTTAACGGCTAGACTAGCCAGATTTAGGTTTGGTGTTCGACCCATTCTCTTTGCCATCTTCAGACAATCTTTGACTTGATTTGCAACCGGTTCCTGAAGAATGATTCCATTAGAAAGAACTTCAAAAGGTAAATTCATTTTGTTTTAAAATAGTGCCTTGAAACTACTTTCGGAATCTTCAAAAGTGTTTTTGTTTGTTTGTCCAAAGTATGGCACTTTAAGTACTGTTTGGAGAAGCATTAAATACAGTTTTTTAAATGTGCAAAGTACTTAAAAAGTGTTTTTGCAAAGCATTTGACAAATACCTTTTATCAATAAAACAGCTCAATGTTTTTGTAAAAAGTGCTTCACTTGAAAAGGCACTTTTTACAGGAACACTCCCAGCTCATGTTTAATAAAGAAGAGTAATACTATTCCTTGAGATACAAGGCACTACCTGACTAGCTATCCCTGAGGACTGCAATGCCAATGCAATCCCTGCTTCATAGCACGATTCAGGAAGATCTCCAGGCATAAAGCTTCTTTGATTTAAGAATTGGAAAGAAACTCTCGCAGCATAATCACCATACCTGAGATGATCCTCAATGCTACAACTAGGTGAACCCATTGTAAGCATCAAATACATCATCTTAATAACAGAACTTGCATTATCAATACAAATGGCTCCCTCTTCTGAGCAGAAAAAGTAGCTCCCAAATGGCCAAAACAAAGTTGATGTTGCCATCCTTTCTCCACCTTGCAAAATATCTTGCAAGTCAGTCAAGACAAATCTATATATCTCCTCTTTCGCTTCATCATGCAACTGAAGATCCAACTTTTTGTTCTCTGGAGAAGTCAAAGACAATTGCCAGTACTTAAGGAGAAATGGCAGTTGAGGAGAAAAGTGAGATAATGGAGAAAAGAGGAGCCTTGGCATAATGTCGTACTTCGCAACAACATGGCAGAAGTTTCCATCCCATCTTTCACGAAGAATAGCTCGAGAAAGGGATTCATTTCCGAGCAAAGGGGACCCAAAGGTGATACAGAGAACTGATAATGAAGAAGAGATGGATTGGAGGTAAGAGAGAAGCCAAAGAGTTGAAAGAGACGCTGTTGTGCCTCTTATAGAATGGCCTGTGATGACAATTGACTTGCTTTTCTTCATTAATTCTTCCATCTGCACGATTACGTGAATGTTATATTAAATATTCTAATTTTTGGAATAAAGTATTACTACTTAATGGCTAATCTGCTCAGCATTACTAGTAAAACTTGTGTGGGACGGGACCCCCTCATAGCATGCCATGTGGCATGGATACAGTGTACCATCCAATAACATGTGATATTCATACCACATGTCATGTTACTAGTGGTCATGAGTCATGACTGCTGACGCTAGTTTTTCTCTACTGGCGGATGATAAAAAGATAATATCATAAAATAACAATTTGGAGTACAAATATGTTCTCTAATAGAAATATGAGTCACAATTGAATAAAATAGCAATTTTATTCTTTCAGGATGCTACATACAGACAGAATAAGTTACATTCCTTAACATTTATCCTTAAAGGTACTAAACAATTTAAACATCACTGATTTCAAGAATCAAGAGTAAAGGTGGTCTGAATGCATTTTCTTAAACTTACAAACACTTTAAAATTCAAAATATGACCCCAGTCAATTCAAGATTATACTTAATGACCTAAGAAGAATATTATAAAAACCATGAAAATTTTGGCCGATAGTTAGTGCGGTCCTCGGTGCCTTTAGTTGACCCAGACAATAATTTCATTTGGAGTCTTTTAAGGAAAAAAAAACAATGAACATAGACAGATCAATTATTTGTATGTTTGTACACCAATTAATTATACTATGCATTTTTACTGCAGTGTCCTTATTCCACTGATTTTACAAGAGGATGTGCTTCCTCTATTGTCACCACAGTGGACGCCATCACCCACTCCACTGTGTTACAGTGAAGGAGGCACTCCTCCACTATAACACAATAGTGAAGGCTGAGCAAAATCAGTAAAAGAGGGACCTCTGAATCAATGGAAGATGCACATGCCTTCTCCACTGAATCATATATCTCCGCAATACCAAACACAAATCCACACCCAAATCCAGATCCATTTACCGTTTTAAAACTCAAATCCACACTCATTAAAAATTCAAGAATTCAACAACACATCTAACCCATAATAACCCATCCAATAAACTTACAAACCCACCTATAACACATTAACACCACACTGGAGGAGCCAGCATTATCCACAAATTTCAGTTGCAGGGCCTTTTCTCTGCAGTCCTTTGTGATCTTAGTCATGCAGCAGTCAGCAGTAGAGGGGTGAGTTCTTTGCAAAACTTACCCAAAATTCATTTTTTATTTGGTACAAAAGAATTTTATTAAGAAAAACAAAATAAACTTCAGCTATTAGAAGTTCATGGATGTCTGTAAGTATAAGTGGTGTCTTTATAGAATTAACATCTTATACTCTCAAACTGCAATTAACCCTAAACTCATGCGTTAGTGTAATAATCCCATTGTAAAACTGTAATATTCACAGCATAGATCAAAAAGAACAAGAGAGAAGAAAAGTAAAGGGAAAAAAAAAACAGTATAGGTGATAGGTCCCAAAAGGATTGTTAAAAAGTCAGTTCCAAACTTTTAAGACTGATATCTGTTAGTATCTGTAGGCACTAAGCAATTTGAACATAACTGATTTCAAGAGTAAAGGTGGTCTGAATGCATCTTCATAAAGTTACAAACACTTTAAAATTCAAAATATGACCCCAGTCAATTCAAGATATACTTAATGACCTAAGAAGAATAAGTTAAAAACTATGAAAAATTTGGCCCACAGCTAGTGCTATCCTTGTTGCCTTTAGTTGACCCGGACAATAATTTCATTTGGAGTCTTTTAAAAGGAACAATGAACATAGACTGATCAATTATTTGTACGTTTTTACACCAATTAATCATACTAAGCATTTTTACTGTACATATTAATAGAAAAGGTCGAAGAATAAAATAAAAATAAAAATAAAAATAAAAACTTTTAATGAATTTAATCAAACAAGTCGGTTTGTAATTCAATGATGAAGCAGTGATGTTTCCCTTATTGATCAAAGCACCAACAAAAGACAACAATGAATTTTAAGGTAACAAATATCAGTAGCTATAAGCAGTGATGATGATGTTTCCATTCAAGTCTTTTTTTTTTACTTATTTTTCTTCAACAATTTAACACTGGTGTACACATTCCCTTTATAGTTCTATGATATAAAATCAACATTCTTGCTCTTCATTGAAAGAGGCATTTTAACAAACACATAATAAACATAATGAAGAAACTAAAACTGACCTGTGTCTGGAAATCCGGGCAACTATATATAGCGAAGAAGAGATCCAAGAACCCAGTATGAACCATAATTGGGTCTTCACCTTCATTAATCTGCCGATGTAAAGGCGAAAAGAACCGGTTATTCCCTCTATCCAGAGGCCCCAATTCCCCATAACATATGTCTGACTCTGGTATCATTTCCATGCTTGAAAAAGCAACATAACCAATGTCTCCGATTTGCTCCGTCACGAAACCCGCGTTCGGTTTTGTGTTGGCGAGGTTGCAGAGCTGCCATGACTCCGATAGCAACGGCGTTGACGCCAAAAATGTCGCTAGAACCTCACTGGTCTCAAAACTGGTGACAGGTGAATTCAAAGTTATTAAAAGTAGGCAACTTGATATTAGTAAAGAAAACGAAATTGAACTTACGATGAACCTTCGGTTTCCATGGACTGATTGCTAATTGCTCTTCTCTCTCTCTGTCTCTCTCTCTCTCTCTCTCTCTCTCTGTTTCTGGGAAGAAATTGTGAATGGAATGTGTTGAAAAATTGAATTATAGGACATTTAAGGGTGTGTTTGGCATGGTGTTTAACATTGCAGTATTGGACAATCGTTGTCAACAGTAATTTTTGTCACCCGCCAATATATATATATTTTTTAGTTGATGGCTTTTGTAGAGTTCGTGAACTTTTGTGGACTTTTATAAACATTACATAAATACGAAAGACTATTAGACTTTCATTCATAGACATTTATAGATTTTTATTGACTTTTAAATATAATATATATTTTATTTTTACAAAACTATATGTATTTCTCATGTCAATAATTTTTTTTTTTTTTAAAGAATAAAAAACAAAATCATCATTAATTAATCTTGACAAAAGCATTCATATCTATATAAGTGATTTTAAAATTTTTATTTGTTTTTATAATTATATTTTGCATCATAAAGACAATTATGCATCAAATTTTTTTTTTTTATAATTAATCAAAACACGTATGTAAAATATAATTAGTCAAATTTTTATTTGATTTATATAATTATTAGTCAAAATATTATAAATTTGCTTTTAGAATAAAGGTAGCAAACTGAAAATAATATTAACATCTACATATCTCTACGAAAGTAGGACAATAAGTATAAAAAATCTACCCAAAATTAATTCAAGTTACTAAAGATAAAACCTAAAAACCGTATTTAGTTGTTGAACAAGACCTTTGCCTAAAAGTGGGTAATTTGATATTGATCATAATTATATGGAATCATACTCATACGCGACTTTGATTATGACATATTGACTTAGTTTTTTTTTTTTTTTGAAAATAGGAATTCATTCAACCAAACAACCAAAAACAACCTACCCAGGACAATCGTCCCGAACATTCCTCTCCACACTCGGAGGGTAGGATTCCATCCAAAAACGGTCCTCCACAATAGTCAAGGCCATCTTAGAAAGATTGTGTGCGACAACATTCGCATTTAGACCAGCATAAACAACTAAAGGATCAGAAAGATCTCTCAAGAGATCTCTAATATCAGCCAAAACCAAACCTATATCAGTAGGCACCTGAGAAGAGGAATTGACCATTGTGACCACTTCCAGCGCGTCTAACTCAACGATCAAAGGCACCAACCCAGAATCTTTTGCAAACTGCACCCCGCGCAAGATTGCCATAGCTTCCGCAACTGAAGGAGAAAAATCCGCTTCAATCCTTTGGGTACTGGAGGCCAAAACCAAACCCTTAAAGTCCCTAATAACCAGACCCAACCCCACGCAATGGTCTTTAGAACTGATAGCAGCATCAGTATTGAGTTTGAAAAAACCAACACCCGGGGGTTTCCATTTGACAGCAAAAGAATTGGCACAACTCTTTTGGGTAACAGGGACCAAATTAGCCTCACAGAATTCAGTTAGAAACTCCCCTGCCCAAGAGACCGCATTCTCCACATCATATGTACCACCACCATGCACCACATGATTCCTAATATACCATACCCGCCAAAAGAGGACACAGAGAAGTTCCAACTCCTTCTTCCCCAGATTACCAGAGCAATAGAAGAAGAAATCTTGGAAATTCAAAGAGATACCAAAATTAAAACCCTTCAAAAAGCCATACCTGGACCTCATCAACTTCAACTTGGAGCAGCCCCATAAGGCGTGAACAGTAGACTCGGAGGAACTGAAACAAATTGGGCACAACCCACATATAGGAACCTTTCTAGTAGCCAAGTTAGCTTTAGTCTGGAGCCACTCACGGGAGGCTCTCCATAAAAAAATTTTAATTTTCGAAGGCAGACACAGCCCCCACAACAACTTCCAACAGAACCCCGAGAGCTGTAGAGTAGAAGTGGTTTGAGAATCAGCCACAGCCATAGCCACATCCACATCAAGCTTGTAGCCACTCTTTACTGTAAAGACCCCATCCTTCGTAAAATGCCAGCACAACGTGTCATCTCTCCTACTGATGCTACACGGAATAGAGAAAATAGCAAGAGCTTCATCTCTTAAGAACATATTTCGGATAAGAGGCCTATTCCAATCACCTGACTCCCTCCGAAGATGTCTAACAAGCCAAATATTTGGATCAACCTGTTGAGAGAAAACCTTAAAAGTGTTTGGGCGGGGTATCCAACGATCTGAATAGATAGCCACTACAGACCCAGTCCCAACGCGCCACTTGGTTCCTTTCTCTAAAAGCCCCCGACCCCAACACAAACTCTTCCACAAATGAGACCATCTATTACCGGCATCAGCCTTCATAAAAGTAGAGGTGGGAAAGTAACAACCCTGGCAGCCAGAGATTGGGGACACATCTCCATTCTCCACCCCTGTTTCGCCAGCAAAGCCCGGTTAAAGCTGAAAAGATTCTGAAACCCCATCCCACCATCATCCTTCCCCACACACAATTTATCCCAAGAAGCCCAATGCATTTTCCTGGAAGTATCAGTGCTACCCCACCAAAATCTGCAGAGCATTTGATGAATTTCAGAGACAAACCCTTTAGGCAATCGGAAAAGACTCATCGTATAGGTCGGAATACTCTGAAGGACAGACTTGATAAGAACTTCTTTTCCCCCCACCGAGAGCAACTTATTCCTCCAGCCACAAATCCTATTCCAAATCCTATCCTTTATACTTTCAAACAACTGTTTCTTATTCTTTCCAACGAAACCAGGAAGGCCAAGATATCGATCATGGCATCGGACATGACGGACCCCAAGAGCAGCCGCCAATCTGTCCCCATTCACCCAAGACACAGACTTTCCCGCACACATGCTAGATTTATCATAGTTAATCAACTGCCCAAAGCTCGTGAATAAACATCAAGAATTCGTCAAACCTCCACACAGTCACTAGGAGTGGCCCCGAAGAATAAGAGACTGTCGTCTGTAAAAAATAAATGTGAAATAATCGGGCCCGAAATTCCACAGCGGAGCCCCTTATACACCCTCCTATCCACTGCCGCTTGGATCAGTCCCGACAAACCTTCTGAAACAAGCAGATACAAATAATGGGACAGGGGATCCCCTTGTCGAAGCCCTCTCGACGACACCACAGACCCACACACACTGCCATTAATAAGGAAAGAAAATGACACAGAACCAATACAGCCCATAACCAACCGGATCCAACTCTCCGGAAAACCAAGCTAACGCATAACCTTCGATAGAAAACTCCATTCCACCCGATCATATGCCTTAGACATGTCCAACTTCAAAGCTAGCGACCCTTTCTTCCGTTTCTTCGTCCGCAAGGCATAGAGGCACTCTTGACCTATGATCGCATTATCAGTAATGAGTCTCCCAGGAACAAAAGCGCTCTGTGCCTCTAAGATTACTTCACCAAGAACAGCCCGCAGTCTATTAGCTAGAGTCTTAGACACTATTTTATAGATGACATTACATAGGCTAATAGGGCAAAAGTCAACAATACGATCAACCCCTTTCTTCTTCGGAATTAAACAAACCAACGTATCATTGAACACACCCACTGACTCCCCCTCATTAAGACATTTCAGCACTGCGTCAGTGACACTAGGCCCAACCGTAGTCCAATATTTCTGGTAGAACATGGCTGGCAGTCCATCCGGACCAGGTGACTTCGAAGGACCCATATCAAAGATCGCAATGCGCACCTCCTCAGGTGTGAACGGAATTTCCAAAAAACTTGAAGACTGAGCAGAAAGTTTAATCCGTAAAGAATCCAACACTTCGGCCTCCTCAAGCGTATGACTTGGACCAGCAGTGAACAGAGAAGAGAAATACTTAGTTACCACACTCTCCACCTCTGAATTGCCTACACGCCAAACCCCACAGTCATCAAACAAACCTTCTATCACATTTCTGGCTCTTCTCGAGGAAGCCTTAAGGTGAAAAAACTTCGTGTTCCGATCCCCCTCTCTAAGCTAATCAACTCGTGCACGTTGTTTCCAATACCCCTCCTCTATTGCCAACAGACTATCAAGCTTAGTCTCTAGCTTTTGGATCTCTCTCCACGAACCAGGCCCAATAGACTCTGTTTCCCGCCGTAATTGTTCCTTCACTTCTTGGATATCCAATCTCATTTCCTTCCTGACTCTTGCATTCCATCGGCCAAGAGCATGACCACACTTCGAAATAGTTGCAGCAACCTTTCCCACAACCTCCAAATGCCTGGGTTGAGACCAACTTTGACCAACTAAAACACGGCACTCCTCACGGTTAGCCCAACAAGCCTCAAAGTGAAACCGTCGTCGACAAACCCCAGGAGAAGTAGAAAATTGATCATGACCAATCAGAACCTCGACCAGAATCGGGCGATGATCAGAAAATAAAAAAGGAAGATGTCTGACAAAAGAATCCGGGAACAACTGATGCCAACCAAGACACCGAAGACCAAGGTCTAACCGTTCCTGGACTAACGCGTCCGCGTCCGCGTCCCCGTCCCGTCGATTACTCCATGTAAAGCACGGGCCTCTAAACCCCAAATCCTCCAACTCACAAGAATCAATAACAGCTCTGAAATCCTCAATCAATCGTCGAAACCGCGGCCGACCACCACTCTTCTCATTTGAGCAAAGAATTTCATTGAAATCCTCTAAACAAAGCCAAGGCAAAGATGACAAATCTCGCAGCCGTTGCAACAAGGTCCAAGCATGACATCTCTGATCTTGTTCTGGATTCCCGTAGAAACCTGTCAAACGCCACACCTTAGAACTATGGGAAGTGACTCTGACATCTATGTGAAACCTAGAGAACGACAACAAATCAACACTAACATTATCCGACCAAAATAAACACAAACCACCACTCTTCCCCACCGATTCCACCACCAGCTTACCATAGTAACCCAACCGAACTCGTAATCTCTCCATAACTTGTAAATTCGATTTCGTCTCCATCAAAAATAACACATCCGGATTCGTCTCCCGCTTCAGATCAAGCAGAACACGGGCCACCCGAGGACCACCCAGCCCCCGGGCATTCCAAGCTAAGGTCCTCATTGCTTCCAGTCGACCGGTGAAAACCTGGCCGCCGATATCCGGGCACTCTCATCAACACCCTCAGCAGAAATCTTCCTCTTCTTCTCAACCAAACAATTATCAATACTAACCTCACACAAAAGCTGACCTCCAGCATCAGCACAACCATTACGTTTCCCCAGTTCAGCAAGCGTCGTTGACGCCACCCCATCCTGGCCCTTCCCTCTCGCCAACCGCTTCCAACGGCCACCTCCTCCCCTTACAGAGCCCTTCCCCAAACCACAGGTAGTCTAAATTGGAAGGCTAGTATGTTCTTTACCCGACCCATCCACCTTCTTATTCAATGGGCCCCCCACTACAACATCACCCCCAACATCCAGACCATTTGTAGACAAACAAAGCCCAGCCACCACCTTTGCTTTCCCTTTAGAACTGGGCTGACCAACTGTCTTAACGGGCCCACTCGACCCAGCGACCCCCAAACCACCTTTATCTGAAATCTTGCTTTTAAAAACAAAGTTTTTACAGCCCATCTCCCCACTAACCCCCATATCTCGCCTGTCCTCATTCAAATTTGTGACATTATTGCCACTTCCCCCCCCCCCCCCCCCCCCCCATTCTCATCCTCAACGGATTTTATGGGAACATCCTTGTAACCGAAAACCCCATCATTCCGACCCAGCTCGCCAGGAACCTGAACTTGCCCTGAACCGCTCTCCATATGTCGCCCAACACCACCTCTGGTAGCCAGACGGCCAGTGAATTTCCCATGTTTTCGACCCCTATAGCCACCCAACTTCTCCAAAGCTGTGGCTCAACCAAGGACCAAAAGGAGGCTCAGTCCTATTATCACCAGCCTCTCTTCGTTCCTGACAATCCTGCGTAGGATAACCAATTCTACCACAGAAAAAATAGTGGTTTGGTAGACGTTCATACCGAAGGATCATCACTGTTTCTTCCCCGTCACCCATCACATCCACCCTCAGGCAACGGCGGAGTGGAGCATCCACTGCAACCCTCACTCGGACTCTAAGGTATTTCCCAGAATAATCATCTACTTCCAACACCTCGCCCACCAAACTCCCAAGAAAAAAACCAATATCTCTCGTCATACACACCAACGGCACACAATGAATCTGGACCCAAAACTCCACAGAATTAAAATGTAAATCATCAATAGAACCCTTACCAGTCGGCTCCTGAAGAACAATTAAGGCCCCGTCAAAAGTCCACGGTCCACCCTCCAAAACATGACGGCGATCCTCCGCACTATCAAACTGAAACCTAAAGACATTATGTCTGACCATCTCAATCTCCATTGCCTCCTCCACACGCCATATTCTCGCAATCAAACCCATAAAAGCATCCCTGTTAACCATTTTATTCGTAATAACCTTTCCCACCAGGCTCAACGTCAGTCGTTGGACACCCGCCATCCGTAGATCAGTTCCAAGGCTCTGCACCGGACCATCATTTTCCCTCAACGACATACTAGCACACAACAAAGCGATCTCCTCCGAATTCATCCTTTCCAAAACAGTAACACCCACCACTAACACTCCCCAAGGAAGGCTAGACAGAACTTTCTCTCTCAGAGGGCAGAGGAAAGACTAATTATATAAAGATGATAATTAAAATAGATTTAAAGTACATATTGACTTAGTTGAGTAGTGGTTTTTGTCTTTTATTATTTTTAAGTAATATAAATTAAATTCTTTTGATTTGTTTCAATGTTGTTTAGTTGCTTTGAAAATGGAGCTCAAAAAAATGAAATCTATCATTTTTAATTGCATAGTCGATGGAGAGTTGTTTTATATTATTTTGTAGTTTAAATTTTGTTTTGTTATACATTGCTACTGTTTGTATGATATTTTTTTTATATATATAATTTGTTCATTTTAAAAGTTAAAAAAATGACCACTTTATTTTATTTGTAAATTTCATTAATAAGAATGAATGTGCTCTTTTTTATTTATTAGAAAATAAAATGTCATAGATTTTTTCAAGCAGTTTTGTGTTTTTTTTTTTTTTTTTTTCTTAAGTAAAAGTTATCCAAAGTCTTTGGTGTGAGTGGAAGAGAAATTTTAAGATTTGATATAACTAAAAGTTATTAAAAATCATTGACATTTTGAATACCTCTATTTATAGACTTTTAAAAGTCATGATTGAATACCATATAACTTTTATAGACTTTTTAAAAGTCTTTAAAAGTCTATATTGAATACACCTAAACTTTTTAATTCCATAAAAATCTTTAAAAGTCTTTAAAAGTTTTGATAGAATACATACCCTTAATTTTTATTTTTTTTTATTTTTTTGAAATGGGACACCAATTGAGTTTTTTTAATTTTTAGAATTAAACGATTATATAAATTCGGGGTTTTGGGGGAAGGGGATGACTCGAAACCGTAATCTCGTGGTACTGGTGTAAGGGGTTTTACCACCGAACCAACCTTATTTTGTCAACACCAATTGAGTTAGGGGTGGAAACTAGCTTAGATTAATCATTACATGTCCGACCCAAATATCTATATCAAATGAAGAGATATCTATTACCAAACGGCCACACGACTCAATATCTACTCGGTACTTACACACTAAGGGCTTGTTCGATTTTTGCACTTAATACTTAATGTCACTTTTATACAACCTAAAGAGGAGTGCTAGATACACTCTCTCAATCCACTCTCTCTTTTCTTTTGACACTTGTCATATATTGACTTCTTAGAAATAAGTTTTAAAGCTATCATTAATGAATTATTTTTGCATGTTATTTAAAATTCAAATAATCTATATCTTCCCAAATTGCCCTTCTTTTACACCAAATTGTCATTTCCAAATATGTGAGCAAAAATTTTCAAAGGTAAAATGAGTTGAATAATATTTATTAAATTTATTTTATATTTATTTTATAAAGAAAATTAGCAAATATATTATTAACAATATTAAATTTATCAAAATACAATAAACATTGACATCTTACGTCTTTTAATATATTTGAGTTTTGATATTATCAATGAAATTTTAATTTCTTTAACTATATTTTTCAAATTGCGTAAAAATAATTACTTTATAAAATATAATGAACTTATGATAATATAGACAAAAACAATAATTTTTCAAGTATAAATTGTGTTTGTTATGATATTTTAGAAAATAAAAAAAGAGGTATATAAAATAATAATATTATTAATATTTAAGAAAAGGACTATGACAATTTAGTGTAAATAAAAGGGTAATTTGGAAAGATATGATGATTTGAATTATAAATAATAAGTAAAACTCTAAAATTTATTTCAAAAAAAGTAAATTATGGACAAGTGTCAAAAGGAGAAAAGAGGGTGGCTTGGGAGAGTGAATTGAGAGAGTGATTTTAGCACTCCTCCTTCCTAAATTATCCTCACAAATGTTATTTATTTCTAATTTTGTTTTCACTCACAATCATTAACCATATTAATATATTGTTTAATGTTTATTCTCACGTCTAACAATTTAGACTTTAGCCGCCATAAAACCCTTGAACGGTAGCTATTTCATGACACAAAACAAAACTACAAAAGTCTCCATTCAAATATGGTGTACAAAAATCACTATTAATTGTGCTGGATAAATAATCAATCGTAAAGTTAATCACACAATCATTATGGTAAATTGTAATGATAATTATTTTGAATTTATATAATAACTAAAATAATATGATTTTGTTTTCAAATTAAATGTATGAAAATTGAAATGTTTTAATTTCTAAGTGGTATCAAATTAATATTTGATTCAAATCATATATATATATAATAATAATAATAGAGTTTCAAAGTGCCACATGTCAGCGTAAAAGGGCTTTGAATTTAAATGCTACATCATAATAGAGTTATTTTTTTTCTACTTTTAAATATTATTAATTTTTTTATTTCTATTTTCCTATTTATTGATTAATCAAATTAAACAATTTGATAAATATTAATTAGATAATATCAAGTGTTGCAACTCTATATCTTCATTCATGTATATTATATTTTTTAATAGTATTAATATATATTTAATTGAAGTTAAATGAAAGACTATCTTATTTATCCATTGAACTCCTTCTAATTAATGACCCACTTATTTAATTGTATGATAGTATTAATGATCCACCTAAATAATAGAAGTAAAATGAAAGGTCTCTATATTCTATATATACATCGAACCCACTCTGTTTCTTTTCATTTTTGTTCTATTAATGATTAAGAATGTATATGTTATGGGTTTGAAGTTTGATATCACATTTTTGAATTTTCTCATGTATATTTTGCAGGTATTTTCTAGTACTTTCTTCAGGGGGGTGGGTGACAAGAGCCAGGTAAAGTATCGATAATGGAGTTCATATATATGTATGTATTACTTAATCAATTAGTAATTAACTTATTATGTAAATCATTGAATCCTCTTTGTTTTTTTATTTATTTGTTTTTTTAATTGTTTTTTTTTAATAATGATTAGAAATGTATGTATTTATGGGTTTGAAGTTTGAAATCGGATTGTTGAATTTTTATTAATTCACAGGTAATTTTTTAGTTCGGAAAATATATATTTCAAGGAGAATTTGAAGACTTGGATCATCAAAATGACGAACGCCATCTTTTATTCTCCACAACTTTACAACTTTGGTGGATACGTGTTTTTTTTTTTTTTTCTGGAAAAAAATTATTAAAAATAGGTTTTGAAATACAGTGGAGAAATATTTGGTGGTCTTTTTTAATTTAATATTTTTCTTTTGTTTCGTGAGATAATGAAATTCAAATGTTAACATGACTTAGATAACTGAAGGTAAGACTATATGTTCATTATATTTAAATATGTTTGCATCAAAAAATTTGGTATAAACAACACAATGTTTTGCAAACAGTTTTTAATACAAAGCTCGTGCAACGCTCGGGTTTGAAAACTAGTATATATATATAATAGACTTTCACAACGCCATATGTCGCTGTGAGGGAGCTTCGGTATTAAATTCTATATATTCATTTTTATTTCTCTTTCTATATAACTATTTAATAATAATAATAATAAAGCAAGATGATTTTATCAATAACTAAGTACTATTAATTAGTTACTATAAATTAGTTATAAGATAATTTATTCAAACCATTGAATTGAAATCCATGCATTGAGAAGGGAGAAAGACAATAATTCAAGACATGCATCTATATATATATAATATTAACTTCACAATCTTTAATATCAAATAATTATAGTTAATGTAATACAAGAAGTTTTTGAATATAGGATATTTGAAACGTTTTTATTAAAAAAAAATTCTCAAATTCATGAACATGAAATATTACATGAATTTGACTCTTAGATATCCAATGTCATTAATAAAATAATGACTCTTCATTTCCACCACTACCAAAACTATTTATATGAATAGATTCATTGGTTCTATATATAGCAATCAGAAAACTCTTATTTCACAAGCAATATTTAATCAAAATATTGATATGAATATAGGTCATCATAATACATCACACTTTGGAAGCAATTAAGCACGCTGAAAGATTCAGATTATCGGATCACATCATCAAACATTTTAGTCTAAAGCTTGCCGATAGCTACCATCAACAGATCGAGTTTGTATGTGTGCATGAAAGATTTTCAAATAAAAGTAGAATTTTAGTTTTAATGTATTTTCGTACTAGAGAATGTAAACAAAGGTTGTATTTGGTGAATAATCTTGTCACACGTTTTCATTGATGAATGAGAAAATATATACACAATAGAGATTAACCTTGAGAGAACAACAAACCCTCCTACCGATAGATACTACAATGACAGCTATACACTTTAATTGTAACTATACAACCTGTAACTAATAATAGAAGTTTACATTAACTACAACTCATATCATCCAATATGCCCCCTCAAGATAGGCCACGGCTGGAGAGGCCAATCTTGGCTTTAAGATGCTGAAAAATGGGCCGAGATAACGGCTTAGTTAGAGCATCCGCAAGTTGATCATTGGAGGAGACATGAGCTACTCGTAAACCACCGGACTGCACTTGATCCCGAATAAAGTGAAAATCAATCGCCACATGCTTCATACGAGAGTGGAAAATGGGATTCGAACAAAGTTGTGTAGCACCAACATTGTCACAATAAATGACAGGTGCAGTAGGCAGCTTGAGACCAAGATCGGAGAGAAGAAAACAAACCCAATTTAGCTCAGCTGCAGTGGCTGCCACTGACCTATACTCAGCCTCCGTTGACGAACGAGCTATAGTTTGTTGCTTCTTGGAGCTCCACGAAATGGGGTTCCTCCCAATGTAGACAATGTAGGCACTAGTAGAGGAAAAATCATCCTTATTCCCAGCCCAATCGGCATCAAAAAAGGCATGAAGAGCAACCTGAGAATTTCTATGAATAACAACACCCTCATTCAAAGAACCACATAAGTACCTCAGCAATCGCTTGACGAGATCCCAATGGTCAGATGTAGGTTGATGCATAAATTGCGATAGCTTGTTGACTGCGAAGGAGATGTCCGGACGAGTGAGGGAAAGATATTGAAGACTTCCCACAGTTGCACGGTACATAGAAGGATCACTGAGAGGAGTACCAGAATAAAGACTGATTGGTGGAGTTGTAGGCAAGGGAGTTTGAACAGAATTCGCACCGGACATGTTGGTGTGAGCTAGAAGATCCAAAATGTAACGGCGTTGCGATAGGAGAATACCATGCTCATGAGGAACCACCTCAACACCAAGGAAGTAAGAGAGAGGACCAAGATCCTTGAGAGAAAACCGTTGAGCCAGAGATTCAACAAAACGGTCCACATGTGCTGAGTTGTTACCTGTAAGAATAATGTCGTCAACATATATGAGAAGGTAGAGAACATTACCACCAGTGTGCAAAACAAATAGAGAGGTGTCAGCATAAGAGTTTCGAAAACCAGCAGCGAGTAAGAACTGACGCAACTCATGGTACCAAGCTCGCGGAGCCTGCTTGAGACCATAAATAGCCTTCCTGAGCTTGCAGACATGAGTCGGATGATCAGAGTCAACAAAACCAGGAGGTTGGGCCATGAAGACTGTCTTTGTGAGTCGACCCTGAAGGAACGCATTGTTGATATCCAGTTGCCGAAGTGACCAGCCCTTACTGACCGCAATACTGAGAACGAGCCTCACAGTAGTAGGTTTGATGACAGGACTGAAAGTTTCGAAATAATCCACACCAGGACGTTGATTGAACCCCTTAGCAACCAAACGTGCTTTGTACCTATCAATCGAACCATCCGATTTACGCTTGATCCGAAAAATCCATTTGCACCCAACGATATTGGATGCCATGTCCGGTGGAACGAGCTCCCAAGTACCATTCCGAATAAGTGCATTACACTCCTCCGACATGGCCCGACGCCAATTTAAATCTTTAAGTGCCTGTGTTACTGTGGTTGGCTCAAAGTCAGATGATGGCTGCAGACGGGTGTGAAGATTCAATTTCTGAATAGGTTTGTGAATGGCATTCTTTGCTCTAGTGGTCATGGGATGATTGTTCATCTGCTGAAGGGACTCACTCACCAACACAGGCTGCTGCAACTGACCCAAACCAGTGGAGGCGGCATTGGTGGACTGAGCAGCAAGGCTGGACGAAGGTGGAGCTGGGACAGCAATTTCGGACGACACAGCAGCAGTAGGAGCTGCAGAACCCGACGGCACAGCTGAAGTGGGAGCTGAGGCAGACGTTGGTGCAGCAGCAGTAGCAGTGGGCAGCTGTTCTGGTGAGGCAATGACAGGCGACAGTGAGCTTGGAGGAGAGGAAGCCCCACACGGTGACAGCCCTTGAGAGGGCCTAGCTGAGGGCAGAGGCGATGTTGACCGACCAGTGGGAGGAAGTGACACAGGAATGACATGTGGAACCCAAGAGCTGATGATGTCGGGTGTCGGACGATCTAGAGTGGTGTTTAGAGATTTGTAGGGAAAGACTGACTCCACAAATTGAACGTGACGAGAGACATATGTTTTGGAGGACACCGGATCAAAGCATAGGTAGGCACTTTGAGATAACGAATACCCAAGAAAGACACACGAAGTTGACCTTTTATCTAACTTGTGAGACGAATATGGCCGAAGCCAAGGATAACAAAGACACCCGAAGATTTTTAGTTTGGAATAATTAGGTGGTGTGCCAAAAATTAGTGCATAGGGTGACGAAAGACTAAGGGTTGGGGTCGGCATTCTGTTGATTAGATAGACAGCAGTTGCAAATGCTTGAGGCCAAAAATTCAAAGGGAGAGAGGCATGCGTGAGCAACGTAAGACCCGTCTCAACAATGTGACGATGCCTCCTCTCCGAGTACCCATTGTGCTCAGGGGTGTGGGGAGGAGTTGTGAGATGTGAGACACCATTGAGGGCAAGAAAATCCTTGAGAGACATAAATTCACCACCATTATCAGTGTAAAGAGTGATGATTTTGTGATTAAAATGTTTTTCCACAATAGCCTTAAAGCGAATGAAAATTGCATGGACCTCAGATTTTTTTCGAAGAGGATAAAGCCATATATACTTAGTGAAGTGATCAACAAAAATGACATAGTATTTAAAACCATCCTGAGACATAACAGGTGACGTCCAGACATCCGAAAAAATAATTTGAAGAGGCTGAGACGAAACAAGAGATGAAAAAGAAAATGGTTGCTTATGACTTTTATTGCAGTAACAAGAATGACATACAAAATCCTTAGACATAGGAGATGACACTTCTAAACTAAAACTTGAAACAATACGTTGCAATATAGGAAATGCAGGATGACCAAGTCGGTGATGCCAGTTTGATGAGGAGGTTTTGACACTTGAAAATGCTAGGACCGGTGAGGAGACAGGACTGGAAGTCGGCCATTCATACACCCCATCCTTGGTTTTGCCTCTCAGAAGGACTGCCCCCGTACGAAGATCCTTCACATGAAAAGAGGACGATAAGAACTCAACAAAAACCGTATTAGTAGCACAAAATTGCGAAATCGAAATCAAATTTTTCTTCATATGAGGTACACACAAAACATCATGCAATTTAAAAGTATTATTAGAGGCACAAAGAGATGTTGAACCAGTATTGGTGATCGAAAGACTCGAGCCATCTCCAATCATAACATCATCGGAGCCATTATAAGGTGCGTGGAGAGATAGGTTGTTCAAATCCGCAGTGACATGGTGTGATGCACCACTATCAAGGAGCCAGGCGGAATTGGGGGATGAAGCTGCAGCAGCGTAATGCGCCCTGGGCTGCCACGGAGTTGGTTGTGCCGTGTGGTGAGGACTGGCATGCTGCTGAATAGGAACTAGCTGAAAGGAAGGACAGCGCCGGGCTGAATGGCCTTGCACTCCACAGACTTGACAACGTCCAAGATATGGGCGGGGGCCTTGTGAATGTCCACGGTGGGATGGACCACTGCTGGTCGATTGGGACCTAGGAGATTGAGAAGTGGACTGGCGCCAATTTGCGATGCCAGGAACAGGTGGTCGCCAGCCACTTTGTTGCTGCTGCTGTGGTCGCCAGGTGGAGCCAGACCGTGACACAAGGTTGGCAGTGGCTGGAACAGGTGTTGACTGCCTCTTGGTGTTGTGAAGAGAAGCCTCAAATGTCAATAGCTTCTCATGGAGCTCATCAAACGAAATTGGGTTATCCCGAGCCTGAACAGCCCGAACCAATTCCTTGTACTCGTCATCAAGTTCGTCAAGAATCCGCTCAGTGATATCATCATCGTCCATTGGAGCACCAAGCAACGCCAGTTCATCTGCACGAGCTTTGACAGAATGAATGAAATCAGTGATGGATTGTGTACCTTTTGTAGAGTTTTTGAGAAGAGCTTTGACTTGTTTGATGCGGCCTCGAGACGGTTTGGCATACGTATTTGCAAGAATGGTCCACGCTTCCATTGAAGTCTTGGCTCTAGCCACAAAGGAGATGATTGTGGGAGAGAGAGAGCCAACGATAGCATTAAGAATCAGTTGGTCTTGCCGAACCCAAACATTGTAGGTAGGGTTCACAGTGGAGACTTCGTTCACAGTTATAGTGGCTGGTGGACAAGGCTTGGAGCCATCAATGAAGCCAAGGAGATCATAACCAGTGAAGAGGGTTTGAAACTGAATCTTCCAGGACATGTAGTTGTTGGTGGTAAGTTTAAGAGGAGCCTGCGCAGAGATGTTGATGGTAATGAGATGGAATTCATTGGAGCGTAGTGCAGTTGAAATGGCCGGTGTAACATTAATGATTGTGGGAGGCGCCGCAGAAGATGAGTTGTTGACAGGAGGCAGGTCTGACGAGCTGTTGTCAGGAGAGGTGCCTGTATTTGATGTGTTCATTGATTGAAGTGGAGAAGAGATGAGAAGAGAAAAATATGTGTTCTAGGTAAAGATCTTAAGCTCTGATACCAAGTAAACAAAGGTTGTATTTGGTGAATAATCTTGTCACACGTTTTCATTGATGAATGAGAAAATATATACACAATAGAGATTAACCTTGAGAGAACAACAAACCCTCCTACCGATAGATACTACAATGACAGCTATACACTTTAATTGTAACTATACAACCTGTAACTAATAATAGAAGTTTACATTAACTACAACTCATATCATCCAATAGAGAATTGTAAAAGATTCTGTGAAAAATGCTTGCTTAATTTTTTTTTATTTTTTATTTTGACATAAAATACTTGCTTAATTGATTTTCAATGATTCTTCAAATAAACTGAGATTCTTTAAATGAACTGAGGAGCCGATGCATTTTTGGAATTGTTATAAGAATGGTTCTAATTGAGCAAGCCAAGACAAAGGAGAGAAACCATAAGTTGAAGAGGTCACAAAGTGCAAAAAGGGATGTGCAACCCAATGGTGAAGGACAAATTTCGAAGAAGCAAGAGTATACTGCCAAAGAGAAAATTAGGAGGATGAATCTTAATGCCACCTACTTGGCTCTTGGAGCATTGCCGCCGGACCTTCGAAGAACAAAGGTTCACATATACCTACCTACCTACCATTCATCATTTCTTTAAAAAAAAATTAATTATTTGAAAGCACATTAATTATATTTTCAAGAATTAATTCCTTATTATTTACTATAATTATATTATGTTCTTGAATCCTTTAAAAAATAAGTATTTATGTGTGTGTGCTAATTATGTGTTAGCTAGCGTAATGATTGCATCACAACTTTGACCCAGGATCCGTTTCCTGAAAGTCTCAAAAAATAATTTGTCAATATAAAACTATCTGTTTTGTGGGTCAACAAGTTAGATAAAAAAAAAAAAAAAGTCACAAGTGATAACTATGAGATATATAAGAGAAATTACTCTGAATGTGTTGGTTATAGGCCTTATTACATTGGAGACAAGTTGTTGGGCATTCTATAATTTTTGTTTTTAGTATTATAAATAAATATTTATTTTGTTCATATTCTTAATTTTTTTTCACAGAGAATATGAACAAAATAATTTAAAATATATTATTTTTAATTTGAAATACATTAATAGATGAAGAAATATGATAAGATGAAGTTGGTTAAATGATATATATATCATTCACACTATTCTATAAACAAAGTAGCCATCGTCAAAATTTACAATCCAATTACTTTTGATTTACGAGTATTTTTGAATTATTTTAACCATAATATTGTGATTTATATATAGGAAAAACTCAATAAATATAATTTTTAATTTATATTTTATAATGCTGGCACATCGTGTGAGTTGCAAACTAGTATTAACGAAAAAGACAATAATTTTATAACATTTGATTCAAATGTCAAATAAACAAAATAAAATATCTAATTTTTTATTTTTATTTTTATAATTCACATTATCAACCCGTGTATTAGTACAAAATACTATTTATACTAATTGGAGTGCTCTTTGTAGTTATAAATCTATTTTTATTACATGTATTCTTGATGTAGATTAGAAAAATGGTCTATTAATTATTATAATAGGAGATAAAAAAATTATAAACAATAAATAAAAATGACCAATTAAAAATAATTATTAAAAAAAACTTAAATTATAATAGTAAATGATAACAATAGATTTATATGAAATAAAGATTGATATATATATGTCAAATTAACAAAGATAATTTAGTCGTTCAAATAACACTAAATCTCATGGCAGATTATATTATAATCATTTCTAAGGAGTAACACATGGCCAACTCCTTAAAACTACAGTCAAATCAACTATAGAGTATTAAATAATCACTTTTAGAGGTTTTATAAAACATATTTTTCATACCAAAATTATTAAATAATCTGATTTTAACTTAATGACATTTGCTAGTGTTATATTTTGCATTAATATCTAATAATTATTTATCTTTTATTTGTTTATCATGGTGTTATGTACTTAAGGGAAAAATAGCACAATGGGTTTGTGTTGTTTCCATAGCATAATGGGTACCGTATAATCACATGATTAGTTTTTAGTCATTGGATTTCAATCCAATAATTTACAAAAATCGAATATTAGAAATTAAAAAATTAAAAGTTAAAAATAACCCTCTCCCATCCGTATAACTACCAAACGACTATATTGGTCTTGTATAGTAGCTAAATCATCATATTATATATGATATCAATATATCATATAGGATAGTTTTATTATCACCTAAAAAAACTCTTCCCACACCCAATTACTCTTTACACCCATTTAAAAAAATTGGTTTTTTACTCTATGCACCATCTAAAATATCAAAGCTATCCTTCAGAGTAATTAACCACTTCTTATTCTCTCTCTAAACCCATTTTATTAGATAGCCAATTCAACTCAAATAAAAGAATTAGTGCCTCTCGGTTTTCTCTTTCTTCTTGGAAGATGATGAAAGGCAATAAAACATGGTGTTTATTATATTTAATATGTGAAATTGTGAATCTAATAGAATAAAAAACCATTGATTTTGAGTTGAATTCTCTTTATCTTTTATAGCTTCATGGGTGTGTACTATATTAGACATTTTTCAGGTATTGTGCAACCAAAATGGGGTTCATGTTGGATTAGAAAACTGACAGATAATTACGAGTGAAGTGTATAATTAGAAGAAACTTGACGAGATGAGGTTAGTCCGGTGGTAAACCTCTCATACCTGCACCACGAGGTTACGGGTTCGAGTCCTCCCACTCCCCAAAAAACCCTGAATTTATGTAATAGCGTAATACTTCGAAAAACAAAATTAGGAGAAACTAAAAGGAAATTTGGATCATGGGCAATGCGTTATCAAAGTGGCTTTTCTTTTCTAACACATATTCAGCTGATATAGTTGATGTGATTCTGTCTTCACTAAAAAAATGCATTTAATTCCATTTTGTTGGTTTTGTGAAAATGAATTTTGCAACCTATGTACATGTTAGGGTTTCAGGTAGGTTTAATCTCTTCATTTATGTTTTTTAGGCTCATATCGGTTTTCGTGGATGTAACGAAGATTTTTGGTTTTGGTTTTGAATAGATATTATGGTTTGTGATAACGTGTGTGTATATATCCTATGAGTTTAGAGGGTGATTTTGTTTCTTTAATTACACGGCTCCTTTTAGGTAATTTAATATATGAATACAAAAAACAATAGGGTGAAATATTTTTAGAGATTTTCTTCTTACAATCCAATTTTTTTCTTTTCACACTTCTTTTCTAAATAGACTTCATTTCAAAAACTTAATTTTAAAAAAAATTATATAGTCACTCCATTTTTTTTCAAAATTATCTTTTTTAACTTTTGATACTCCATTTTTTTAAACACTTCATCATAAAAAAATATATTTTTTTTATAAAAAATAAAAATAAAAATAAAAAACATTTTGTTTCAATTTGTTTTCATTGAATACTGGAATTGGGAATTTTTTTTTCCTTCAATTGTTAAAATTTAGAATATGCTTTTTCAAAAAACAAAAGAAAAAAATAAAGAATATGCTTGCACATGAACTGCATGTGAATGAAACCCAGAAACAAAGTGAGTTGTTTTAATGTGAAGATTATTTCATATAAATGTATCATATACCATTTTTGGTCCCTCACAGTATGCATGAAATAAATGTGTTGAAACCAGAGTGCTTTGTAGCACGGATACGGATACAGATACGGGTACGGGATACGGATACGGATACGGGTAAGGGATACGGATACGGATACGGATACGGATATGGGTACGGGATACGGATACAACACGATACAGGAATACGGTAAATCTCCAAAAACTAGGATACGGATACGGATACGGATACGGATACGGTAAGATATGTCAATTAAAATAATATATATTTATATTTTTAAAAACTAATATTATATGAAAACATATTTGATAATTCATTCAAAATCAAAACATATTCAAAATCCCAATAAAACATGTCACATAACTACATATAAGTCATAACAATGTAACATATTACAGGATCTAAATAAAACATATCACATAAGTCGTAATATATTACAAAATCCAAATAAAACAAATGTCACATAAGTCATAACATATTACAAAATCCATATAATACATAAAAATAATATAAAAATAATAATAAAAAAAAGAAACTCATAAAACATATTCTAAATTCCTAATTAACTTAATTATCATCATTCACATTGTTAAATGATCTAAATAATTCGGCCTCTAACTTTGGTTCATCAACATATCAAGTATCCCGGTATTCTCTATGTCCATGGAATCAAAACGAAAATTTCTTTACAATTTCATTTTGACCCATTTTGAAATTATAATTTGACCCCGTTTTATACTAAAACAATTATAATATTGCCTCAAACGCATCTTGGACATATCTCGATGTATCCTCCCTGTATCCCTATTGTATCTCCTAAGTATCCCCCAAGTATCCTTCAGTCAAATTTGTGAGAAAGTCAATGGATACGCCATTTGGCGTATCAGATACGTATATTGAATTATCCGGGGAGTATCTGAACCGGATACGAGTTACCTCTACCAAATAGAGTATCCGTGCTTCCTAGCCAGAGTGTTATTGGTTCATTGTACAGTCAATGCATGTGACAAACAAGCTAGCGGTGAAGCTGCATGATTCAGACCATGCTTCATATCTCTGTTTTCAACAATATTTTCAATTATAATTAATGGAGTTGTTCAGAGTGACAAAGATGGCAAAAACAAGTAGTTTTGATTGTTTGGTGCACTCTGAGAAAAATTTGTGTGTGGTTTTCGGAGGGAAAAAAATCATTATTTAAAGCCTGACAGAGTGCATTTGTTGAAGTTGAAAAAACAAGTTGTCAGTACCCAACTTCTTAACTATTGACTGCCAAAGAGAGTCGGAGACAAAAGATCTCCAGAAAAATTCTGCTGAACAATATAGAGATATCCAACTCAAGGGCTTGTAAAACACAAAAAGATAAAAATAATAATAATAATTGTTATGTAGTGTACTTAGAATTTTTTTTAATACTTTTTAGTAATTTTAATTATGATAAAATTGTCATATAATAAAAAAAAAATTAAATGGAGTGTAGAAAGATATTTAGGGGATTGTCAATAGCCTCAATCTATTTTAATACACTATATTTAATTTATTTTTTTATTATATAACAATTTATCCTAATTAAAATTACTAAAAAAGACAAATAAATTCTAAATACACTGCACAACAATGATTGATATTATCCTTGATTGTTCTTGCTAAGCCAACTGAATGAAATTTACTGGATTATGATTTGAATTTCATGATTGAAGGTTTTGATGATTATTTATATGTTGTAATTATCATGTGGACTCATATTTGTACATCCATATTTTATTAAAAAAATTAATTTTAAAAATATCTCAATATATATTTACTAATAAGGATAAATTACTCTAATGAAAAATAAACCAAATACTATGTACACCAATTCATTACGCCCATCATATCTTCAACTATATATCTTTATTAAAAATAAAATTAAAAAAGTTTATGACAAACCATAATTCTCCTTTTAAGTATCAAAATTTCTCATCATTACATGATTATCATATTACAGAGCAATAGAATAAAAAATTTCAGAGGACTCTCATCATACAAAAGTATTTATTTCTTTATTTATTTTTATTTTTTATTTTTATTTTTTTTGGTGTTGAGAAAAATCATGTATGTTGTTATTTGCTTTGAGAAAAATAATATGTGTTTTTTTAAATTTGGTGTATTAATAATTTAAGAGGATTTACAAATAAAATGTATTAAAATAAATATATTTATTTCAATAAGGTTACTATTGGCATTAGAATGAATACTTATACTAATGGTTTAATTTTTAAATTTTAGACATGGAAAATGAGTGTGTAAATCATATTTTTTGGTGGCAATATCGATACCCTTCATATAATAATCCTTATTTAATGTTGTTAATTTGTTATATACTATGAAAAATCTCTATTGATTACAATATATTATGATTATACGAAGAGTTCCTATTAATTACAATATATAACTATAACTGAAAAGCTTGGGGCTTTATGTGCTTCTATCAAACTTGTTTTCTGAGTCTCAAAGATTGGAAGAAGTGAAGAACAACAGTAAACTAATGAACAATTGTGGGATAATTAAATGCAGGGCAATTATCTTCATTGAAATCAAGGGTTGTGTTTATGAATTCATGGTAGACGAAAAGGGACATGAAACTTCAAGCAACATATATACCATGCTTGATCAATTGACATATCATTTGAGATCAGTATTTGACTACATCTTATAGAACAATTCAAACTTCAACTCTTCTATATGTATTGAAAGAAAAGAGTCACTTGACTCACTTTTCCCATATAATCTTTTGAATTCCTTGAATTTTTTTTATTTTTTTTTGGTTTATAGGAAGTTAATTTAATTTTAGGATTCTTGTTCATCTCAAGATTATCATTAAATAATAATAATAATAATAATAAAATCAAACCCATATAAAAATAGGAAATCATGATTTTATAATCCTAAAAAGAATCCAACTAAGAAACTAAAATCCAATGAGATTTTTTATATACGAATTATATTGCAACCTTAATATCAACCTTTTCTTTTTTCCAAATTTGAAATCATATTTGTGCATTTATCAAACAATATCTTCTATTTTAGAAACATGATGTAAAAAAAGAATTCCTAGACCTATAAAAAATAGGAAAGCCAATCAAACCTCACTCAAAAATACCACCAATTCAAATCTACTATATAATTAACTGAGTAAGAAAAAAAATTCTTCAAACAATCACAGAATATACAGAGAAAAAAAATTTGATGGAGGAAATAAAAAATTGTCAACGATAGCTAGTGCCATTGATGGAAGCCCAATTTTACAATTTTCCAGTCCTCCTAAATCTTACTGGAAAAGAAGTAGAACATTGATACATGTTAGGTCTCTTAGTAAATAGATTTGGATTAGACTAAAATAACTTAAATTTTCTTAATTTTTAACTTTTTTGGGTCGTAGTTGTAGTAGTTGATCTTTGTCATATCAGATTCCGACTGGACTTGTGTCAATTTTAGGTTTATATTGTTTCACCTTACTGATTTATAGCTTTCTATATGGCACTATTTTTTTTTTCCTTTAGAGATTTTCATTGTAAAAACGACAGATAATTAAAAATTAATTAGAAGGATTTGAAGGCAATCGAGCCCATTGAATAAATATGATTATTTTAATATATATTTTTTTTTCTGTTCTTTAATAATAAATTTAATATGTAATCCATATATGAGAAGAGAAGATTTTTTAATATAAGCATGAATTTGTAACATAAAACAAAAATATTGTTTGCTTCTACATTACAATTTAATTAAATCAAAGCACCGATTTTCCATTTAGGTCGTGTAATTAATTATTTATTCATGAACACATATAATAACTTTATAGTTTGCAATTAATTAAGAGAACCGTTTATTATTTTGTTGTCAACATACATAATTAATTTTTATTATATTATATTATATTATATATATATATATATAATGATATGGTATTATATATGATGATTTTGTACAAAAATAAAAAATAAATAAAGACATTTATGATGGACACGTGTGGCTCCTAGTGAGAAGAAGCTATTTTTATTATATTATATATGATTAATTTTTATTATATTATATATGATGATATGGCATTATATATGATGATTATGTACAAAAAATAATAATAATAAAGGCATTTATGATAGACATGGGACTGCTCCGGGTGAGAATAAGCTATTTTTATTGGATTTGGATCCTCTCATTACCTCATTTTTTTCCTTATCTCACTTAATCTCATGATACACAAGCATTTCAATGAATGCGTGATTAAGATGTGATTGGTTTCTATAATCATTTTATCAACAACCAATCACATGCTTTAAAAATGTTAGAAAAAAGATAATGTAAGAAGAGGATCTAGGTCCGTTTTTATTATATTGTATATGATTATATATGATATGAGATTATATATGATGATTATGTAAATATAAATAAATAAAAAAATATGTATTTATGATGGACATGTGGCAGCTCCCGTTGAGAAGAAGCTATTTTAATTATATTATTATATATGATATGATATATATATATATATATATATATTTTTGAAGTATTTCAATTTACAACTATTACAATAGGACTACAGCATATAATATGATAATACGAAGTGTCCTTATTAATTACATTGTATTATATAATATGAAGTGTTCTATCTAATGATCTTAATTAGTTATATAATATAAAGAGTCCCGTTAATTATAATATATTATATATTATATAAAGTGTCCTCAATTTTCTTTGTGTCTTGACAAGATGAGATTGGTCCAGTGGTAAAGTCTCTCACACCCACACCTCGAGATTGTGGGTTCGAGTCTCTCCTCCATCCCATTCTTTATTTAATTTTTTCTACCTTAAATTTGTTTTTTTATATATGTAAATCTCATTTTAAATATCATTTTAGACATTAGTATATTGTATGTTTGTTTATTTGTTTGTTGGGAAATCCTAAATACACTTGCGAGTACCTTGCATGACACGTGTCTTTATATTTTCCATTAATTGTAAAATTGTCATCATCCTTGCCCTTTGTTTTCAATTGTTTTACTGCATGTCCATTTGAAAAGAGCGACTGATACACTCGCTAAGGACGGCGAGTGAATCAAACACTGCTCTTGTTTGTTTGTTTGTTTGTTTGTTTTGTTTTTTTGGAGTTAAATACGGATATGTTCTATACATGCATGGATCATCATAATCAACTAGATAATTTTGTCATTATTCATTCATTGCAATGGTTGAGCACAACAAACACGTTCATATGTGTAATAGGTTTTAACATAATATTAAAGATCTTGTGTTTGATATTCTTCGTTCAGTCCATGGTGTGAGCACAATGAGCATAGTTAATATATGTAAATCAATTCATGTACACTATCAACTAAGGTTTTATATATCTTCCATCTTCCCTGCAGGCCACCACTCAACCAACAATATAAAATAAATTCTCGCATTTTTTGTCCGACTGCATTAGTGCATCCAAGTTTGGAAATCAAACTTGATACTTGTCGGAAACTCCATTTTAACATATTGTTTGGTA
Source organism: Acer yangbiense (assembly GCA_008009225.1). Lineage (NCBI taxonomy): Eukaryota > Viridiplantae > Streptophyta > Magnoliopsida > Sapindales > Sapindaceae > Acer > Acer yangbiense. The sequence goes on along the minus strand of CM017766.1, from coordinate 14,606,279 downwards.
TTTGTAGACAATTTTCCAGACTGCATCGGTAGACAATCATCTATTAACATTTTAGTGGAACATATTGCATGCGCTCACTCATCTTCACATAAATTCAATCATAATCAAAGACGAGCAGTACTCCTTCTTTAATAACTGTTTGTATAAGCATTTTTGTTTCCGGTACTTGAATGAATATACCAATGGTATAATGGTTACGCATATCAAGAAAGGACCACACGATAGTCAGGCTCCTCGAATCCCATATATTATAAAATAAAATAAAATAATTATAAATCTAACAACATGGTTTTTATATATATGATATCCAATAAAGCTGGAAATACATACACAAAAACATAAAAAAGATCATTGATCTGCATCAACAAAATTATGAAATATATATATATATATATATGTTTTTTATAATATAAAATATATGTTTTTTATTAACAGATTTTTAAATGAAGTATATAACACCCGAGTTTTTGAATAAATGTAATCTTTATACAAAAGAAAATCTGAAGCAACAAATTTTGACAAAGTTTACTCCTGATACAAATTTTAATATCTTTCATCCATTCCATGGTATGTTAGTCTAATTAGCACAATTAGAACGTAAATATATGGAATCATTTAAATATAATATAAACGATTTTGTTTTAATATTTTTTGACTCACTATTTTAATATAATAGTAAAGATGATGTGTTTAATATCCTTCATCCATTCCATGCAACTTGTTAATATTATTCGGAGTGTTTAATGTGTTTTATCTATTAAATGGTTTGTACGTGTATAATAATATGAAATATTGAAGATTTTTTATTATATCATATAGAAAAAAGAAAACGAAATACAATACTTTATAATTAATAAAGTCATCTATATATATGTATATATAATGAACAATAGGTTTTCAAACTAAACCTAACATATACATTATAGGTGACTCAAAGATTGGTATATATGGCAATAGAACCACGAAAAACATGTTTAACTGTTCCAGCATGTATTGATCTCCAAGCTTTATTGGAACCAACTAATGATGCACGCCATATAAGAATTTTTTTGGATTTTTATATCAAAACCACGAAAGAATTTTGACTTATGATGTTTAAAACATCAAAAGATGTACAAAACAATGATTAAATTGATAGCAACCCACATGATACTTCCATATGAAGTATATAACACCCGAGTTTTTTAATAAATGTGATCTTTATACAAAATAAAATCTGAAGAAACAAATTTTGACAGAGTTTACTGTTGATACAGATTTTAATATCCTTCATCCATTCCATGGTCTGATGGCCCAAGCACAATTAGAACGTAAATATGTGGAATCATTTAAATATAATATAAACGGTCTTGTTTTAATATTTTTCTCGGCTCATCATTTTAATATAATATTAAATATGATGTGTTTAATATCCTTCATCCATTCCATGTAGCTTGTTAATAATGTTCGAAGTGTTTATTATGTTTTATCTACTAAAGGGTTTGTACGTGTAGAATGATATGAAATATATATTGAAGATTTTTTATTATCTCATATAGAAAAAAGAAAACGAAATACAATATTGAACAATAAGTCTCCAAACTAGACCTATCATATACATTCCAGGTGACTCAAAGATTGGTATGACAATAACCATGAACAACATGTTTAAATGTTCAACATATATTGATCTCCAAGCTTTATTGGAACAAACTAATGATGCACGCCATAGAAGAATTTTTTTGTTATTTTATATTAAAACCGTGGAAGAATTTTGACGTATTATGTTTAAGACATCAAAAGATGTACAAGACAATAACTGAACTAATAGCAACACATATGATGCTACCATATGAAGTATATAACACCCAAGAATTTAAATAAATGCGATCTTTATGCAAAAGAAAATCTGAAGCAACAAATTTTGACAGAGTTTACTGCCGTTGATACATATTTTAATATCTTTCATCCATTCCATGGTCTGATGGTCTAAAGACAATTAGAACGTAAATATGTGGAATCATTTAAATACAATATAAACAATCTTGTTTTAATATTTTTCGGCTCACCATTTTAATATAATAGTAAAGATGATGTGTTTAATATCCTTCATCCATTCCACGCAGCTTGTTAACATTATTCAGAGTGTTTAATATGTTTTATTCATTAAATGGTTTGTACATGTATAATGATATGAAATATTGAAGATTTTTTATTATGTCCTATAGACAAAAGAAAACGAAATACAATGCTTTATAATTAATAAAGTTATATATATATATATAATTAACAATAGATTTCCAAACTAGACCTAGCATATACATTTCAGGTGACTCAAAGATTGGCATGGCATTAAAACCATGAACAATATGTTTAACTGTTCAACGTATATTTATCTCCAAACTTTATTGGAACCAACTAATGATACAAGCCATAGCAGAATTTTTTTTATTAACAGTTGAAGAATTTTGACGTATGATATTTAAGACATCAAAAGATATACAAGACAATGACTAAACGGATAGCACCCCACATGATGCTACCATATGAAGCATATAACACTTGAGTTTTTGAATAAATGTGATTTTTATACAAAAGAAAATCTAAAGCAACAAATTTTGATAGAGTTTGCTGATGATACAAATTTTAATATCTTTCATCCATTCCATGTTCTAATGGTCTAAGCGCAATTAGAATATAAATATGTGGAATTGTTAAAATATAATATAAAAGGTGCGGATATTGACACCCATAAATATGATAAGCACACTCATATTTATAAGTACACTCATATCTAAAATTTAAAATTAAATCATTACTATAAACACCCATCTTAATGCCAATAGTACTCTTATTTAAATGAATGTTTTCATTTTAATACAATTTATTTATAAACCCTCTTAAGTTATTAACACACCCAATTTTATAAATGAGAAATTCTTAAATTCTCCCGACTCGAAAATATAGTATGGAGAATTCTTAAATTCTTAAATTCTTAAATTCTTAAATTCTTAAATTCTTAAATTTCGATATAGTTGAAAAGACCCAAACTTAATTGGTTTCGTTTCTCATTGTTTTCTTATGCTATTTTATCATCAAACCGTATAAGGAATTATTTGTTTTTCTTATTTTAGATTCCACATCACAATCATCTTCATTAGTCAAAGTAAATGTGTAGAATCTCACACCTAGTAATTGTTATATATACATCACCTCAGTGGCGGACCTATGAATTTTAACCAGATGGGGCATTTAAACAAAAAAATAATTATATAAAAAAAATATTGAAAAATTGAGATCATAATAAAATGAGTTTTTTTAATTTTTTAATTTTTTAATTTTTATAAACAAAATTGATTTTTTTTTATATAAAGAAAAATTGATGGTATAACGAAGTTTAGAGTATAAAATAAATCAAATAAAACACTTGCTCAAAATGAACTAAATAATCTTTATATTTAAAAAGAAATAAAAACAAGAAACATAATATTAATAAATAAATAATTACAATAAAAACAACATAAATTACAATCTAATTTTATAATAAGAAATTTTATTTTGTATTTATAATGAATTTAGTTTAAATTTATGCAAAATAATTGATTAATAAATATTACTAGACATGTTTTTGAATTTGTTATTCTTCTAATTATTGGTAAATTATTGTTTTATTAATTCTAAATAAATTAAAGTTATAAAATAAAGAAAAATACTAAGGATAAAATAAAATGAATCATAATAATAGATGGACTATCTTAATAAAAGTAAATTAAAATTTAAGATTTTATGGTTTATTGATGTGATGTGTTAGATATGTCAAACTAAAATTATTAGAAGTAATAAAAGTTCAAAATAATAATAGATTATTTAATATAAAATAAAATTGAATTAAGTAACTATAAATCGTGGGTAGCTAAGAATTTGATAATAACGGAAAAGAAAACGTGAATTATTTTTTATTTTAGAAGAAAATGAAAATTTGATAAAGGAATTAGAAAAGATGATAAAATAAAAAAGATATAAAAATTATTAAAATCAAGCAAAATGTACTTGTTAGGACTTGAACCCTCATCATCAATAAGAATGGGAAGCACTTTACCCGCTGCGCTATCAAAGTTTCTTGTAAATTATGAGTTAATTAATATATATATAATATAAATATATTTTTTTAAATTTGAGGTGGGGCACGAGCCCCACCTAGCTAGCCTTAACGTGGGTTCGCCCCTTCATCAACTTATTAGAAATTTAAGATGCAACATTCAAGAAGATAAGATGAATTCCATATTGAAAAAAATATAATAATATTGTGGATTTAACTCCATAAATCCGCAATAGATATAATTAGATTTGAAATTCATCAATAACTTTTTGTAGTATTTTTCATATAAGACAGTTTCAAAACAAATTATCACAAATATTTTTTCAGAAAATTGTAATGTTCGGGTTCTCTTAACTTTGCTCCAAAGGCTAACTTTATAGATTAAAAAAATTAATAATTTTTTTTACTTACTCTTTCAATATATTAGTGAATATTGCACTTTCTTGTTCTTAAAGGAATAATTAAAAATGTTTTATTTAATTTTTCAATTATTAATGTTGTGCCCTAAAGACCCATCTTAACACAATCTAATTTTAATTTAGTCTATGAATAACATAAGTATATCATGAATTGCTGACAAAGCAATTTTTGAAAATAAATGATTGGTTTCTTAATTACCTAATTAGGCATTGATGTTGCAAAGAAAAATGTAAGAGGCGGCATATAGAGGTTGAGAGGATCTTAGTTTTGTCAAGTTTGGTATTAGTGTATGTGAGAGGTGTCTCCATTTGAATGGTCCAACTGTGAAACTCTTAATGGTTGTACAGCTTGTCTTGATACTTGAAATAGTTAGTTTTTATTTTATTTTATAATAAAGTTATATAGTTGAATATATAGGTGTAATTAATAGGTGTACATATTATTTGGTTTATTTTTAATTAAATTAATTTGTCCTTATTGGTAAATTTCTATTGGAATATTTTTGTAATTAATTTTTTTATTAAAATATGGGTGTGCTTATCATATTTATGGGTGTCAATATCGGCACCCTAATATAAATGATCTTGTTTTAATATTTTTTAGTTCATCACCATTTAGTATAATGGTAAAGATGATGTGCTTAATATCCTTCATCTATTCCATACAGCTTGTTAATATTATTCGGAGTGTTTAATATGTTTTATCCATTAAATGGTTTGTATACGTGTATAATGATACGAAATATTGAAGACTTTTTTATTATTTTATATAGAAAAAAGAAGACAAAATACAATGCTTTATAATTAATAAATTCGTATATATATATATACATAATTAATAATAAATCTCCAAACTAGACCTAGCATATGTAAACTATTATATAATTTACACTTAATGTTAATTGAAAGATCTAGAATCACATATTGTTTCACATATAAAATAATCAAGTTAATTTTGTAAGATAAAAACTTACGTACCTTGATCCATGGAAGAATACATTTTGACAACAGTCGTTTCTCTCCTCCTTAACCTTTATACTTTAAACTTTTATATGTTATTTTGTATATCAGAACTAATGGGAATTCTGATTTATATAAAGGTCGGAGAGAGGACGAGTGTTTCTCACATTTAGTTTAACACAACAATTAATTCCCATCAAATTAATGTTACGTTGAGAAACAGTTTCTCAAACCAATACATCGACATGTGCATTATTTGGATAATTAATCCTTCATTAATTCAAGACTTCATTAATTTAAGAATTAATTTGATAACTTACTTATCCCACATTAACTTAAAATTAAAAATATTTGTTATTAGAACCATAAATCCTACATTCTCCCACTTGGTCCATATAACATAATTAAAATAAATAAATAAAAATTACTTTATAAAATGACACATGTGGGATTACAAGAAAATACTTATATATATGTATACGCGATCACGTCTTTAAAAATTATATATCCAATCCATGCCTTACATAATTTGGTTATCGTAATATCATGATCAAACAATCTATTTATGTGAGTCATGGCGGTTGTGTGTCAATGAAACGACACAGTCCCTTCCATGTACTACAACACTAATAGCTTGATTGTCATGAACCGTAAGTGAAAAGCATAGGCTAGCAATAATGCCTAAAATTTGTCCAACATAATATCCTGTTTAAAACTCTTTCATTATCATAAATGTACGTACACGATGAAAACAGGAAATAGCAGAAACAACTTTCATGAGATCTCAAAAGAATGTCTAACATAATAAAATAACATAATAGATCCAAATAACAATATCAAGGGTTACATCCAAGAAATATACTAATAGTGTGCTCTTTGAATGTCTTTGGTGGAAGTCCTTTTGTTAATGGATCAGCAATCATAAGTTTTGTATTAATATATATATTCAATAGACACTCTTTGTTTATGCACTTCTTCCTTAACGGAAAGAAACTTCAACTCTATATGCTTAGCACCTTTAGAATATTTGTCATTCTTGGAGAAGAAGACTGTTGCGGCATTATCACAATAAATTCTCAGCGGCCTATAAATAGAGTTGACAACTCTAAGTCCTGAGATAAAGTTCCATAGCCATAAACCATGAATTGTGGCCTCAAAGCATGCCACAAACTCAGCCTCCATAGTGGATGCAGCAATGATAGATTGCTTTACACTTTTCCATGAAATAGCCTCTCCAGCTAACATAAACACATAACCAAATATGGATTTTCAGCTATCAGGACATCCAGTAAAATCTGAGTCTGAGTAACCAATCACCTCAAGATGATCGGTTCTCCTAAACGTGAGCATGTGATCTTTTGTACCCTTCAAGTACCGCATCACTTTCTTTGCAAGCTTCCAATGCTCCATTCCTAGATTACTCTGGTATCTACCCAGAACACCAACAACAAAGCTGATGTCTGGTCTATTGCAAGTCTAAGCATACATCAAGCTTCTTACTGCTGAAGCATAAGGAATTGCTTCCATTTGCTTGCGTTCCAATTCATTATTTGGACATTGCATAAGGTTGAATCTATCCCTTTTTTGAACAGGAGACTCCCCAGCTGAACAATTTTCCATTCGGAATCTCTCCAGAACTTTGTTAATATATACTTTCTGAGATAGCCCTAACAATCCATTCAATCTCGAAATATTTCAATTCCAATCACATAGGCTGCCTCACCCATATCTTTCATCTCAAAGTTCTTGGTGAGAAATTTCTTGGTTTCATGTAATAAACCAAGATCACTATTGGCAAGCAATATATCATCAACATACAAGATCAAAATTATAAATTTACTCACACTAACCTTCAAGTATATACACTTATCAACAGTGTTTTCTTTAAAACCGAAGGAGATAATAGTATTATGAAACTTAATATACCATTGCCTGAAAGCTTGTTTAAGTCCATATATTAATCTCTTAAGCTTGCAAACCAGATTTTCCTTTCCCTTTAATGCAAGGCCCTTATGTTGATCCATGTAAACTTCTTCATCTAAGTTTCCGTTTAGAAAAGTAGTCTTTACATCCATTTGGTGCAGCTCTAAATCGAAATGAGCCATCAGAGCCATGATGATTCTAAATGAGTCCTTCTTAGATACATGTGAAAAAGTCTCTGTGTAATCAATGCCTTCTTTTTGAGTGAAACATTTGGCAACGAGTCTGGCTTTATGTCTTTCGATATTGCCTTTACTGTCACGCTTGGTTTTGAAAACCCATTTACAACCAACTTTCTTGCATCCGTTAGGCAACTCAATAAGATCCCAAACTTCATTATATTCCATTGATTTCATATCTTCTTTCATGACATCAATCCAGTTAGAAGAATCATTACTTTCTATGGCTTGTTGGTACGAAACCGAATCATTATCCATCCCAATATCATAATCAGATTCTTGTAGATAAACCATGTAATCATTTGAAATTGCCGATCTCTTTTCTCTTTGAGATCTCCGTAATGCAATTTCTTATGGTTCTTCTATTGTTGGTTCAATAGTGACAATTTCATTATGAAGTGGTTCATCACTTATTTGTTTATCGTTATTATGGAGAATAACATTTGGATCAACAATATTTTTAGAAGCTAAAGGCAAAAGAACTTGTACCCTCACTTCTTCATTTACCATATTTCGTAATTGTGTCCTAGTTTCTTCAATGGACACTTGACGTGGTAAATCACTTCCACTAATGTAACTATCCTAAAAAAATGTAGCATTACCGGTTTCCATTATTCTCGTACTATGGTTAGGTAAATAAAACCTAAAACCTAAACCCTTTGGATTTCTCTGGGTAACCAATAAAGTAACCACTTATTGTCCTGAAATCCAATTTTTTTTCCTGTGGGTTAAAAAGTCTAACTTCCATTGGACATCCCCAAACATGAAGGTATCTTAAACTTGGTTTCCTTCTAGCCCATAACTCAAAGGGAGTTTTTGGAACTGACTTACTAGGAACCCTATTCAAAATGTACACAACGGTCTTTAGAGCTTCACTCCACAATGATATGGGTAAGGTAGAATTGCTTAACATACTTCTAACCATATCCATAAGAGTACGATTACGTCTCTCAGCAACACCATTCTGCTGAGGCATTCATGGCATTGTATATTAAGCACATATGCCACGCTTTTCTAGAAATTTAGCAAAAGGACCAGGGTGTTATCCTGACTCATCATAGCGACCATAAAACTCACCACCTCTATCGGATCTTACAATTTTCACTTTTCTATCTAATTATCTTTCAACCTCAATTATGTAAACCTCAAGGGCATCCACCGACTGAGATTTTTCATTCAACAAATAGATATATCCATAACGTGAAAAATCATCAATAAAAGTGATAAAGTACTTTTCACCACCAAAACATGAAGTGGTGAAAGGTCCACAAATGTCAGTGTGGATAATCTCAAGGAGATTTGTACTTCTTGTGGCGCCTTTCTTTGTGTGTTTGGTTTGTTTTCCTTTATTACAATCAACACACACTCCGAGATCAGTAAAATCTAGATTTTCAAGAATTCCATCTTTTACTAACCTCTGGATTCTTTTTTTGGAGATATGCCAGAAACGTCTATGCCACAAGAAGGAGGACATTTCAGTCATAAGGCTACGTTTAGTTCCAACTTTAGGATGCAAAATCATCAAAGTCTCAGCAAAGTGGTTATTAAGTTTCAAATTATATATACCATCACATAATGTTCCAGAACCAACAATGGATAAATTTTTAAATAAACTAAAATATTTATTTCCAATTGAAAAGGTGTATCCATCAATGTCAAGTCTACTCAATGAAATAAGGTTTCTAGAAATAGAGGGTACATATAAAGTATGAAATAAGTATAAATTAAAACCACTATCTAAGACAAGTCTGAAGGTTCCAACAGCTTTAACAGGAACATTGTCTTGATTCCCCATCATAATGTATTGCTCATTTGGGAGTATGGTTCGGGTTGTAAGGAATCCCTATATCGTATTAGAAACATGGACAGTAACACCAGAGTCAATCCACCAAGTATTAGAAAGAACTTCAATAAGGTTTGATTCGAAAATTACGTAAATATTCATACCTTTCTTTTCAAACCATTCCTTTTGTTTCTGACAATCTTTCTTGAAATGTCCTTCCTTTTTACAGAAATGACATTTCATGCCAAAGTCCTTCTTTTGAACCTGAGAAGCATGATCAGGTTCATTCTTGGAAAATACTTTTTTCTTGCCTTTTACAGACTTTCTTCCTTTATGTCCAGATCATGAGTCTTAAGTCGTAAGGTGAACAATTTGCATTCCTTGTTGCTTAAGCCTTGCCTCTTCTTGAACAACCATATTGGTTAATTCATTCACATTCCATTTATCCTTAATAGTGATGGATTTGGAATGGACCATACTGAGCAGGCAAGGAATTTAGAATAAACTGAACAAGGAAAGATTCACCAACGGTCATTCCTAAGGTCTTTAGCTTTACAGTTAGGTTCATCATTTCCAGGATGTGGTTTTGCATCCCATGAACCCTATTATATTTCATTGCGGTCAGTTGGGCCATCAATGTCCCAGCAAGAGGTTTGTCAACAGTTTTGAAACGCTCTTCCACAGCCTTAAGGAATTTTTTCGCGCTATCACTTTTAGGAAGTGATGTCTTAATGTTTCATGCGGTAGTCATTCGCATAAACCCAAGGCAAAGTTTGTTTGACCTTTTCCAAGCATCATAAAAAACCCTATCCTCATCATTAGTTTCATCAGTGGGCTCATCAGGCTTTTCAAAATCGAGTACATAATCAACATTCAAAAGACCTAAGTGAAATCAGATATGTTCACTCCAGTCTGAAAAGTTTGACCCATTAAGGACATGTACAGACGAAGCATGGGAGTGCAATGCAACAGGAATAGATACTGCAATAAAATAAATGTTCACTACGTTATTTAATGCTTTGAAATTTAACACATATTAAATCATTATATATGATGAACTAAATAGTATCATTAAGATATAACATTTTGGTCGATATCACAATATACAAAAATATTCACTCATAATTTAAATTTCATTAGTAATAGGATTTATTAATTATACAATGTAATATTATACAGGTATGCTACCTTTGGGTATCCATTTCCGTTCTAATTCATAATACACATTAAATTATCCTATTTCAATTTCTTAAACTTTGGTAATGATTAACCTTTGGGCTAACTATTATTTACTTTATAAAGAAATTGTAATATAATGTCAATTTCATTAATACATTAATATTAATAATTTTGTTCTATCTCATTTGGGCTACTTTGGCAGCTTACCAATATCTTTACAAAAATTATAAATATCAACAATTTTGACATTATTTATTAAACATGCAGCGGAATTTATAATAACTAAATAAACTTTATGTATAATTATAAAAATAATCATACAATGACATGTATATCCTTTAATATACATTTATATACGTTCATCATAATTATTAAATATTAAACAATAAATTAAGTTGCCTAATATCAATTTTATATGTATGACCATAAATATAAATGACGTGCATTTTCATTAATAAAACTACAGACTTTAAATAACATAATCTATATCTAATAAGCTTAATAAAACATCATTAATATGATAAATATCAAAATTATCAATATCAGATCATTAAAAAACTTAAAATTTAAAATTATGAATATCAAATTATTAACTACGTACTTTAATATGGCTAACTGTTAATTGTAGTTAACAAAACAATTAATACGTCTATTGATTAATTGCAGTTAAACAAAATTATTCGCAATTTTTTTTTATGTTTACTTAATACTAAATAGATAATGATGGAAACAATACATGATTCAATCCTATGCTCCGATACCACATGTAAACTATTATACAATTTACACTTAATGTTAATTGAAAGCTATTATACACATTTATCACTGTTACCTTGATTATCTCGTTTTTCTCCTCCTTAACCTTTATACTTTAAACTTTTATGTGTTATTTTGTATATCATAACTAAGAAGGTTGTAGAGAGGACGAGTGTTTCTCACATTAAGGGGGTGTATTCAATTAGGATTAATAATTCACATATTGTCCACATATGATTTGTTCACTATTAAATAATCACGTTAATTTTATAAGATAAAAACTTACATACCTTGATCCATGGAAGAAGACTAATTATAAAAAAAAACCTTTGAAGTTCTAGTAAATCTATTTTTGTGTATATATATAGTTTGATGCAAACAAAGCGATTGACATCTGCGTAAAGGCAATGCTTGCAGAATTATTTTCTTTAAAATAAATGCTAATAAAGAGTTTTTTTTTTTTTTTTTTTTTTTTTTTTTTTTTTTAGAAAAAAAAAAAAAAGCTAATAAAGAGTGAGCTTTTGGTGTTTGATTGAAGGCTCTACAGATTAATTTTGTATTGTTTCTCTCCGTAGTGAGTTTGTCTTGTTATACTGTATATAATTATGTTGCAACAATTCTCCATATATTTATGTGTATTTTTTTTTTTCCTTTTAATTTTAAACTTTTATGTTTCTGATTTGTCCACCAAAATCTTTATTTTGTATATCATAACTAATGGGAATTCTGATTTATATAAAGGTCGGAGAGAGGACGAGTGTTTCTCACATTTAGTTTAACGCAACAATTAATTCCCATAAAATTAATGTTATGGGAATTAATTGTTGCATTGAGAAACAGTTTCTCAAACCAATACATCGGCATGTGCATTATTTGGATAATTAATCCTTCATTAATTCAAGACTTCATTAATTTAAGAATTAATTTGATAACTTACTTATCCTATATTAACTTAAAATTAAAAACATTTGTTATTAGGACCATAAATTCTACAACATATACATTTCAGGTGACTCAAAGATTGGTATGACAATAGAACTACGAACAACATGTTTAACTGTTCAACATATATTGATCTCTAAGCTTTATTGAAACCAACTAATTAATGATGCAAGCCATAGAAGAAATTTTTTTTTTTTTTTATATCAAAACCGCAAAAGAATTTTGACGTATGATGTTTAAGACATCAAAAGATGTAAGAGACAATGACTGAACTGATAGCAACCCACATAATACTACCATCTGTTATGTTGTCGAGTCATGATGAGGCTTGTTTATTGACAATGAAGGGGTTAAATACTGTCTGTAGGACACTATTCAATATAAGCCTATATCTTCATTCAATCAATTTCATATTCAAGTTAGTATTGTAGATTTCATTAACGTTAAATTTTACTTTACTGGATTTTTATTAAAAAGAAAAAAAAAACAAATCTTCTTCTCACACATTATTGTTGATTATATTTCTAACATAAAATGCTATAAGAATCAAATTGCTATTGCCACTAGAATTCATGGACAATGTAATGAAAAATCAATATGTGAGTCATTGATTAAGTTTAAGAAGACTTTGACTAAGTTGAAGTATGCGAATCTAATGGTTAGGGAACTGATATAAATAAAATCAATTCATCCTAAGGAGAGAATAAAGTTAAGGCTAGTATTACCTACATCGAAAATGGTTGGTACTAAAATGGTTGAGTAAGTACTGCACTTTAAAAACTTTTTGTATGAGTTTTTGATAATGTTAATAAGTACAATACTTGGCACATTAAAGCCATATTAGATGAAGGATGTGTTGTTCTTTCAGGTGCAAATCATTGTTTGATAATTCAACTTTGCCGAATGTCTTCATTTTCTCGCAAGTCTCGTGAAATTTCTAGCTGATGAGACTATATATTTTGTGCATGCCTTGGAATGGTTCTGTGGTGTTCACTAGTGCACAAATTCAATATGCGATTGATGGAGCTTATAAATGTTATAAAATTGGGGATAATTTATTTGATGTGCTTGAATCTTAGTTTAGCATTTTCAATATTTGAAATATAATAAGTATTAATTAATTATATATTTGTGTGATTAATTTTGGAGTTCTTAATTGATTTGGAATATATATATTTTAATTATTCATATACCACATTTTGTAACAATATCAAAGGTGTATATATAACTTTAATTTGTTGTTTTTATATATTTATTTTTTATTTTGGAGATATCCATAAGAAAATTATAGAATATACAAGTTGGGATCAATTTTATTTCGTGATCATTGTTTTATTTTACACTCCCTTTCATATTATATATTTTTATGTACGGTTTTGACTCTTGTGAGTCTAACACATGGTATCTAGTTACTAAATAATTGTTTTACTGTTATTAAATTATTTATTTTTTCATAAAATTAAATTGTTATTAAATTTCTTTAATCTATTAAAATCTAAATAACTAAATATATAACAAATAATATGTTGGAATCACATGGATACAAAATTATTTGATTTCAGTTATTTGTTACTTAAAAAACAACTTATCACTTATATTCAGTTTTCAGTAAAAAAAATCCAAAACAAAACAAAACAAAACAAAACATGTCATTCAATTTCAGTTTTTAATCACTTTTTAGTCTTCAGTAAAATTCAACATTGTTCGGTATTCAGACAAAAAAGCAAATGTAACTTAAAATGATAAAAATTCAAGATTTCAAGATGTCTAGTGTCTACACATTATTAATAATAATGTATTATATAATTAAAGGAAAAAATCTATAAATCAAGATGTTTTCGATCAGCCTATCATTACTATGGTCCATATTAACATGATATTTGTTACATCATATTTTAATTAAATATAATAACTTGGAACCTCAACTTCTTTGGAAGATTGTTGTTACATGAGGCTATTGTGGTTACAATTGGAGTTCTGAATAAGAGAGTGAACCTTAATTTATTCATATGAGCAATAAAAATAGATTTAATTGTATGTAAATATTGTCCTCATTGCCAACTTTTCTTTGCAGCCTTTTGAGAAATAGATACATTCCCATAAAATTATGGAAGCTCCCAAGTTTGAGCTTGGTCTTCAAGAAATCTTCATGCCTAAACTTCGTAGCCTTTAGAACCTTTGCAAACGATGTATTTTGATCAATTGTTGTAAAATTTGGTATTTGGGAGAAAAGAGATGAAGAGAATTTGTGAATTTTCTGTATATATCTTGAATAGAGAATTACAAATATTTATACAACTAATACAAATGAGAAAAGGGAAACTAACTTAATTACAATTAATTACAATTGATTCTAGCCAACTATACTAATTAATATTGATTGATTCTAGTCAACTATTCTAATTAATATTGATTGATTCTAGTCAAATATTCTAATTAGTATTGATTGATTCTACATAATAAGCACCAATGAATGCCCGTGATACTTGACAATAATGAACATGATTCTTTCCTTTAATACCCCCCCTCAAGTTGGAGTGTGAATGTCAAGAATGTTCAACTTGCGAATAAGTGTGTGAAATGATGCTTGATCCAATGCCTTAGTAAATATATCTGCAATCTGATTCTCACTAGAAACGTAGGCCGTTTTGATTTCTCCTCAATCAATGCGCCCCCGAACAATATGACAGTCAATCTCAATGTGCTTCGTTCTTTCATGAAAAACCGGGTTAGCATTAATGTGCATGGCTGCTTGGTTGTCACAATATAATGTCATAGATTGTGGATGGTCGATGCGTAAATCTCGCAATAAATATCTCAGCCAAGTTAATTCACGAGTGATAGATGCCATCGACCTGTACTCTGCTTCAGCTGAAGATTTGGACACTATAGTCTGTTTCTTGTTTTTCCAGGAAATTAGAGCCTTTTCAAGAAAAACACAATAACTTGTTACTGATCGACGTGTTGTAATGTCTCCGACCCAATCTGCGTCACAAAACCCAACTAAATTCAAATCGCCTTTAGATGGAAATTTAAAGGTAAGCTGGCTTGAAAACGTAATGCTCGTGTTATATTTAAGAGATGGCGATGCTTGTGCTCCACAACCCTATTTTGTTGGGGTGTGTAAGTGCAAGATCTTTGAAAATTTGTACCATTATCATTAAAAAAGGTTTGTAGGGAAAGAAACCCCTCATATTGTCAGACCTAAATGTTTTAATATTACGGTTGTATTGCGTTCTAATCCAAACGAAAAAGTTCTTAATAATTGATTGAGTTTCAGATTTGTAACGCATAAGATAAATCCAAATGTATCGAGAATAATCATCCACAATAGCTAAAAAATATCAAGCCCCAGAATAAGAATAGATTTTGTGTGGTCCCCAGATATCGCAATGTATTAAATCAAAAGGTTCATGACTTGAAATACTACTATTGAAAAAAGGTAAACGAGATTGTTTTACAATAGGACAAATATCACAAAAAGTATGAGAATCAAAAGAAATATCTAGAATAGTTTTAGATAATAACTAAAGTGGAGTGGTGGAAGGATGCCCGAGACGTTAATGCCAAAGGTTGGATGTGTGGTGGATGGTGTTGGATGAGGGTGGACTCCGGTTCACCATGAGATAGTAGAGACCATTACTCTACCGCCCTAATCCAATCGTTCTCCTCGTAGTTAAATCCTGCATCACATAAAAATCAGAGTAAAATGTCACATTGCAACCTAAGGCTCGTGTAAGTTTGCTGATAGAGAGCAAATTCACTTTGAAGTTTGGGACATATAGCACGTTGTCAATAGTCATATCATTGCATAATTTCATGGATCCAATGGATTTAATTTCAGCATGTCCTCCGTTTGGCAATTGTATAGAGGTAAATTTATTTGTAATTGGTGGATTTTTAGACACATGATCGATGGCGCCACTATCTATTATCCACGCCCTATTTGCATAGATAGATGAGAAATCGGTACCTGAGGTATTGATAAGGGATTCAGTGTTACTAGTCTCCTTGCGAAGAAGGGTCATGATTAGGTCATACTTCTTCGTGGTGAATTGCTTGGTCTTTGGTATCTCTTCATTCGAACTGGCTAGAGAGTTTGTGAATTTCTTCCCTCTTGGTTTGACATCTTTTCCATGTAACTTGTGTCCAGGGAGAAATCCATGAAGGAAATAACAGTGGTCGATTGTGTGGCCATTCATGTTGCAATGGGAGCAATTGAGGTCTTTTTGGCTTCCTCTAGTCAACCGATTAGGGTTACTTTCGGTAGATCAGTTTTATGGTTTTGGCTCGGACTGGTGAGTGGCATGGTGTCCAGTGATGTCTCACTTAACAGCTACTTCAGCTTGTCTCTCGTGTTGCAAGACGAGGGCATAGGCCTTTCAGGTGTCGGAAAAAGGATTCATCATGACTATGTATCCACGAACCGTGGAAAATGAATCATTCAACCCCGTAAGGAATTGCATAACCCTTTCCTTCTCTTCTCTTTCAGCAAAGCCCTTGAGAGCTCCACAACTGCAGGTGATTAGGTCATGGTATGAGGCCAATTAGTCCCAAAGTGCCTTCATATTTGTATAGTAAATTGAGACATATTGGTGTCTCTGTCGATGCTCTACGATCTCTTGCCGGGTTTGATAGATCTATGAGTCATTCCCTTGTGAGAATTTATTGTGTAAATCGTTTCAGACTTCGATCGCAGATTCTGCATAGATAACACTACTAGCAATATCAGAATGAACATAATTAAGGATCTAGGAAAGTAC
Organism: Acer yangbiense; assembly: GCA_008009225.1. NCBI lineage: Eukaryota > Viridiplantae > Streptophyta > Magnoliopsida > Sapindales > Sapindaceae > Acer > Acer yangbiense. Next base: position 14,589,240 of record CM017766.1, on the reverse strand, counting down.
CATATGATTACCAGTGTTCCCACATAGGAAACTTGGCATCGGTTTTTGCTGGTGCCTTGATTGTTTCGTCGATAAAGCCGAGTTTTTCTTGGCGCTTAGAGCTATTCGCATTCTGCGACTCCATTAGCTATAATTGTTTCCTTCGAGTAGTTTTGAGACAAGAACCAAACCGGGATAATCGAAATGATGCAAAGCGAGTGAGTTCGATTGGTTGGTTACTATCTCTGTTGGTTGCTATCTCTGTTTTCATGACTCCATCTCCCATAGTTGCAACGGAAATTATTTTCTAAAACCTAAAGCTCTAATACCATGTAAATTTTGGTATTTGGGAGAAAAGAGAAGAAGAGAATTTGTGAATTTTCTGTATATTTATTGCATAGAGAATTACAAATATTTATACAACTAATACAAATGAGAAAAGGGAAGCTAACTTAATTATAATTAATTACAATTGATTCTAGTCAACTATACTGATTAATATTGATTGATTCTACTCAACTATCCTAATTAATATTGATTAATTCTACATAATAAACTCCAATGAATGCCCGTGATACTTGATAATAATCAACATGATTCTTTCCTATAATAACTGCAAATCTCCATGCTTATGTTCCAAAATTTCCTTGAAAGTCAAACAATATTGGGTGTAGGCTTTTCCCCTACAACACCGTATCACTAGGGAACACTCCCATAAAACGTCTTTCTTTTATAAGAGATGATAAAACCTAAACACAAAGAAAGAAAAGATAATGCGATAAAATGGTAGTCTCGTTTAATCACTCGTTGTGGCAAAATTTCACCCACCATTATAATATGAGTAATACTAGATATCACAACTAAAATCACAACTATTCTAACACAACACGTGGCACATGAAGCATCAATTGGTGAGTGGATACATAGATAGATGAGATAAATCATTATTAATATGTATCCACTCACTAATTGACACCTCATGTGCCACATATGTTGTGTTGGAATAGTTGTGATATCTAGTATTACTCTTATAATATTCACCATAAAAGCTAGTTTGGAACTAGACACACAATCTATCACCAAATCAATAAAGCCTTGAGGAAATATCATGTGTTACATGATCTTGTTCTAGAAACACTATTCAACATTTCAACTCAATCATAAGTTTTTTTCATGTAGAGTTTAATTAATGCTTGTGTGTGCCTCTTTCTTCATTTTCTTTTGTTTTTTAATCGAAAATAAACTTTCCTGTAGCGAACTTTGGTTTCACGCGGTAAAGACTTATTGTGATTCAAGACTTTTCTTCTTAAATTGAACAATCCCCATCAACAACCTTAACGCATATTCTAATAAGGTTCCATTTCAAAGCAGCTTTCACTTTTTCAGGACCATTTAGGGTAAGGAATTGGAATGATATTACCTAAAAAGAAAAAAAAAAAAAAAAAAAAATTATTATGATACAATTTGCAAAGCCAAACATGGCCTTAAGAGACAAACTTGCAAGTGGAAGTGGTTTGATTAGAGTCCAAATTCAAAGGCTCTTTTTTTTATTCTCGGTCAATTTGTCGTTGTATTGGGGCACTGCCTTATCAATGTCCCCATTAAGTTTGGTCTATTTTTATTTTTTGTTAAGTGACCAACTAGAAATGGAGAGAGAAATTGTGGTTCATTTTTTATATTTTGGGTTGATATTATCTCACCATCAACTTACAAGTTACATCATTAGTATTTACTATTTAGCACTTTCTTCAAGGGTCCCCAGCGATTGCGTTTACATGGGATGCCACATTTTTTTTTGTTTATAATAATGGAATGTGCCGTAAGTGAAGTAACAAGGATTCAACGTTAAAGTGGATTAGAATTTCAATATATATATATACTTAATTTGAAGGTCAATTTTTTATATTAACAAAAAAATTAGCCAAATTTTGATATAATAAGTAAAGGAAGAGGATGTTTTCAAGATTTAGGCTTTACATATCTAATTAATCTCACAAGTCTATTACAAATATTATTTGGTTTGGGAAAATAAATTGTAAATGTAATAGGTATTTTGATAAATTCAATATACAAGGATATTTTTGAAACTTTGAAAAAAAATATAAAAAAAAAATTCAAGATTTATGCTAAAAAAAAGAAAGAAAATTCAAAATTGATTAGGACATTACTGTGCGGATGCATTGTAGCAACACTATAATTATAGTGGAGATACATCGTGGATCATGCAACCCTCCGTACATATTCCCAAACTTGAAAGATAAACCTAACCCACTTGTCCCACAAATTTTTTAATTTTTTTTATTTTAGATTCATTGATTTTCTAAAAGTCAATTAAGTAATAAATTAAAATTAAATTAAGTATGTTATATTTCTTATAATATTATTTGATATACAAAACCATAGTTTTATTTTATATATATATATATATATGTTGTAGAAAATCCGTAAACCAAAATTATACAAATCACAATTACACATACAGATAATGAAAGCAATAAGAAGAAAAAGAAACAACACAAAAGATTTTTACGTGATTCATCAAAAGCCTGCGTCCATGAAGCATACCTGCACTCAAATATACTATCAGGGTTGATTACAATCTCTCAATCTCTCTACAAGTTGTTCTCAACCTCTCTTGCTATTTTCTACCCCACCTTAAGCATAGGGAAACATTAGTATTTATATAGAAGCACTAGCGCAAGCCAAAACCTACTAGGGGTCTTTTTCTTCTCACACAAGATTTCCTCTTTCGTATAAAATCGGTCTCGGGCACGGTCTGCAGCCCGCGCCCTAGACCGTGGTCTTTTTCTGTTTTTCACCGCTCAAAAAATTGCGATGTGTGCACCGCGATAAAACCTATGGAATTCATCGCGGTATGTGTATCAAGCTAACATCTCTGGAATTGACCACGATCTGCACTGTGATTGGTTCCCAACGGTCTATGTCGCGTTATCCTGCGGACTTGGGCTTCTTCGGTTGTTTCTGACTTCACATATCCCAACAATATATATATATATATTATTCAAAAATTAGTAAATCAATTTAGTTATTACCAAAAACAAAATGTAATGACTTGCAAATAGAATAAATTATATGCATCCAAAATACAAAATAAAAATCATGTATAGAAATATTTGTATACTTTATTATTAAAAATTAGAATTTATAGTACATTGTTGAAATTTTAAGAATTCTAGGCTCACAAGTTTTACATTCGATTCGTGATAAAAGCAATTCATAACCTATAATTTATTTATTTATTTATTTATTTATTGACAATATCTATTAATTCGAACCAGTTATATTTGTTAGCTCTTTGATTTAATTAAAGTTGCTTTTGTGTTTTTATGATAAAATTACTTGAAACATGTTTATTGTGGGAAGTCTTATCGGATACAAAGTTTTATTCAAGAACTGATTTGAAGTCTGGAGGAAGCAACACACCTGGGCCTTATTTTGGGCTTGGGTGTTACTTGGTTACTTTCTGACGACGTTGGTGTATTTACATCAAGAAATCGAACAATTCCTGCTACTGTTTAGAATTACTTTCGTGGCTGCTTATTGTTATTTGATGCTAGAAAGTAGAAACACACACATACTATACATTTGTTGTACCACTTGTTTTCCAAATAGAGTTATAATGTGTATTTTGGATTTCAATTTGCCATTGCAAATAATTTTTTAGCATTTGATGTGAGAAGAATAGTTTATATTGAACTTTTTTATTTCTACATGAACATATCTAATAAATTGCTAAATTTAAAAAGGTTAGGAAAAAAATCAGATCAGTGGAAAATCGAAATCTCAAACCTCAGGATATCTTTTACAAAACTCTTATAATTTTGTTTTTAAGATACCTTGAGTTATATAAGCTAACATCAAGGAAATTCATACAAGGCATTTTTAGTAAATTTCATGTTTTGTCCACAAGGGTGCGTTCGTTATTATTTTCTAAACCTATTTTTTGTTTTCCATGTTTTACAAAACATGTTCGTTGGGTATTTTTTTTAAACTAGATTTTGCAAACAAAAATTGACTTTTAACTTTTATAAGCTAAAGTTGAAAACATCAAAAATGAGTTTTCCTTATTTATCTCACCATGCCTGTGTTTTTTTTTTTAAATTATTCTGGGAAAATATATGTAAGTCTATGTAGATGTAAAGATATCTATGTATACCTGTGTGGACTACAAAGATTTTTTGTGGATTCTTGAATGTATACACAAACCCATAATTTAAATTCTTTTATCATCCAGTAAAAATGAAAATAATATAAATTTTCGTCGAATCCTGAAAATATATATCAATATATGGATGTAAGAACCTTGCAATAGCAAACTAATTTTCCTTATTAACTTGACACAAGCCAAATTATATGACTGGTAAGGTGGTTGGTTTATTTTCATTTCCATGTAAAATAAGTAAATAATGTCGTACCTTTCTAACTTTAAGCTCAAAGTTAAGTCTAATGTCTTAGGCTATTGTTTGAGATTGCTTTGCTTATGAAATAATCCGTTTTTATCTTAACTTAATAAATAATCAACTTATAAAATAAGTTGATAGGTGTTTGGTAAATTGACTTTATAAATAGTTAACTTTAGAAAAAAATAAGGAAAAAGTGTTTGGTAAACTTTAATTGATCGTAGAAAATGACTAGAATGAACATTAAAATGTAATATATTATTCAAATATTATTTTTACTACTTTTTTTATTTATTTAAATTAAAAATACAAACATAAAGCATAGAAGCCGTCAATATATATATATAATTTAATATTCTACTAATATATTAGGTCAACTCGGTCTCCTCAGTAAATCTACTAAGTCAACTCGTTCTTCTAAGTACAAATCTATTGAGTCAACTCACTTACTCAATCTTCATCAATGGAATCTCTGCAACTCAAGCTCCAAATCCGCCATCGTCTCCTACTCCACCGGATTCTCCATCGAGAGCGTCGCCATCCTTCATCCTTTGTTGCCGACATCGTAACGGAATCGCGACAGAACGGAGATGCCGGAGATGGAGGCTTCAATCACGAAACGGAGGAGGCTTCAATCGCGAAATGGAGATGCCAGAGATGCAGGAGGCTTCAATCGCAATCCACTGCCGGAGGAGGTCCGTCATCCGGCCTCCGTCGTCGGTGGTGGTCACCACCAGCGAGCATTGGTCGGCCACCACTGTACGATCCTTAAAAAAAAATTTATTTATTAAATTTCAATTTTAAAAAATATTATTAATTCAAAAAACAAAAATATCGTTATTAAATATAAGGGTGTTATTGACTTTATATTAATATAGTAAGGGTATTATAGACTTCTTATTAAAAAAAAAAGGGTATTATAGACATGTCAACAACAAAGGGATAATTTCTCTAAGAATCAGCTTCGAAAAGCAATCTTCAGCTAGCTTCTCAAAAGCTGATTATTGGAGGAGCAAATTATAAAATAATCGGCTTTTGGAAAGTTTACCAAACACCCACCTGCTTAAAAATTGAGAAATAAATTATTATTTCTCAAGTAAAAGCATTCCCAAACATAGCCTTAGGCACAAATAGTTTTCTCTAATTTTGACATATGTTCCTTATTGCTGAACTTTCATGAATTCCAATATTACTTTAGTATAATTTGCCCAAAAACATTAATTTCAATGATTCGGTCATCAATATATGATATCAATGTGTTGTTGTAAGAAAAGAGTCACGCACAAATCTCAACACATACAAATAATATGAAAGCAATAAGAAGAAAGAACGACACCAAAGATTTTACGTAGTTCAACAATTTGCCTACGTCCACGGAGTGCACTGCACTCAATCCACTACTTTCAGAGTTGATTGCAATCTCTTAGTCTCTTTACAAATTTGCTCTCAATCTCTCTAGCAACCTTTTCTCACACACACTATGGTTTACATAATGATGGTATTTATATAGGAGCACTAGGGTAAGCCAAAACCCTAAATGAGTACTTTTCTTTTCGTACAAGTTTTCCTAATTTGCACAGATCCCGTCATTATCGTGGTCTGGGCCGTGGTCTACAGCCAACGTCTTGTACCGCAGTCCCCTTCTATTTTCTACCGCTCAGAACACTATGGTGTGTGCATCTGTCTAGGCCGTGGTCTACACCGTGTATCACCTCTAGAAAACTTCACCCCTTGGGCTGTGGTATGTGTGCCATGTTCACCCCGCGGTCTACTTAGCGTATTACTTATGGAGTCCACCGATGTGTGTGCTGCATCTGGAGCTTCTTGTTTGTGCCTCGGTCCGCGTCGCGCTACCTGTTTGAATTAGATCCTTAGGCTAGTTTCAGGCTATACAAAAACCAATAATCTCCCATTTGAAGAACTGAAACTCGAATAGGTATTCTACCTCCTTCATTGATGACTAGTGGATAGTTACGGTGCGCTCATCTCCCACGTCTTCACTCTTGAAGACCCACTGAAGCTGCGCACAGCTCCAGTTTCTCTATAGTGACTGGCTTGGTTAACATGTTCCCAGATTCTTAGTTTATGCAATCTTCACTAACTTCAACACTCCTTCTTTGATTAACGACCGAATAAAGTGGTAGCGCAGATCTATATGCTTGGTCCTAGAAAGGAACGCCAAATTCTTGGCCAAGTGTATTGTGCTTTGACTGTCATTGTGCAACACATTCATCACTTGATCGAATCCCAACTCAGCTAACAATCTTTGTAACCATATCAGTTAACAATCCCAACACATTCATCACTTGCTCGATTCTGTCACAGCCATGTACTCTGCTTTAATTGTAGAGATTGTCACTATCTTCTGTAACTGGGATATCCAACTAATCGCGGTACTAGCCATTGTGAACACATATCTGGTGGTACTTCTTCTATGATCCACCTCTCTAGCAAAGTCTGAATCCACATAACCTTCCAGCTTGAGTTCATCTCTTCTGATGGTTAGACATCTCTCCATCGTACCCCGCAGGTATCTTAGGATCCACTTCACGGCCTCCCAGTGAGGCTTGCCTGGATTGGACATGTATCGGCTCACAACTCCCACTGCATGGGAAATATCTGGTCTTGTGCAAGTCATGGCATACATTAGACTTCGAATGGCTAAAGAATAAGGAACTCTAGCCATGAAGTCTTTCTCATATTCCGTCTTCAGACTTTGATCCTTGGACAACCTAAAATGACTAGCCAAAGGTGTTCTTACCGGTTTCGCATCACCCATGCTGAACTACTACAACACCTTCCGAACGTACTCTGCTTGAGAAAGCTTCAATGTATCTTCATGTTCGTCTCAACTAATTCTCATTATAAGAATCTACTTTGCTGCACCTAAATCTTTCATCTCAAACTCACTCAAGAGTTGCTTCTTCAAGTTCTTAATCTCTTATAAATATGCACCAGGTACTAACATGTCATCAACATAAAGTAGTAAAATAATAAAACTTGACTTAACCTTTTTTAAGTAGCAACAATGGTCATCATTGTTGGGCTTTATGCCTAAAGCTTGTAATTTGTAAATGTTATAAATTCAATAATAAAAGAAGTAATTATTTCATTCAAATATATTAATTCATACACTTATATTATATATGTTAACATCCAAGATTGCTAGATGTAATCTCAAACTAAGTATATGAATGTCATATACAGAGGAATTCATTTTGAGACATATAATCTAAAGAGTCCGTAGAAAATAAATAAAGCTGAGTACTTTATTTGTGATTAATCTACAGCTGCGGTCCATTCCGTATTATGGTCTTATCCTAGATTGCTCATATGGTGTTATGAGAATGGAGACACCTTATATGATGTGATCATATAGGACTAGGCCATGGTCTATATGAATCTGTTACTAAGATCTGTTAGTTGAAAAGATTCATATATATCAACTAATGATGGTTATATATAGGTGATCTAAATCATGAGTGTCTTACTGACTCCTTTAGGTTAGATTGCGGTTTTTGATTTACCATGAGTGAGATCGGAATAGCATTCTCGGTCAATATCTCCATATCTTGGAATCACGGTTTGGCTTGTGGCTGGAAAGGTATGCACACAATAGTGGAATTCACTTCTTCATGCGAGAAGTAGATAAGTAGTTCCCTTAAGGGTTTATTCAGGGCTTGAACGATTAAAAGCGTTCTCCTTCTTCCGTAAAGGAATGAAGGATAAAATCATTCAAGAGAATCAATGATATTTAAAGGAAAAGATATAATTAGAGATATATAACGGACTTTATAACCTAGCTCTAATTTTGAACTACTTGTGGAGGATCATACCATATGTAATAGCTATATCAATATACACTGATAAATTGGTTGTGTAAAACATCTACAGTTACGAGAGTACAACCTTGGGTTTTTAGTGGAATAACTCCAAGGTTAATAATTGTGAAATATTAATTAAAGAGTTTAATTAATTTTTTCTAAGTATTATTGGAGTTCAAAACTGTGGGTCCATTAGGTCCCCTTGCTAGCTCTATACGATTGATAGTAATAAGACTCACAGAGAATTGGATGGTCCAATTAATTGTGTTACAAAAGTAACTTAAATATATTTTGGGAATTAATTAAATGATGTGATGGTCTCTCGCATGACTCGACTTGTTGCCCACAGACCTCTTCCAGTTAAAGAATACGTTCAGTCCACAGGTTTTGATAACTGTCTTATCCCTTCTTCACCTGCTGAACAATATGTTGATCTTGAGATTGGTCAACCTATGATCGACCACTGGATCAATGAAGGCTACTCTCACTTTTATATTGGTGTTGTGCGCCTTATTCTCACTCTCCATGGGCGCAAAGGTATTCCAGTCACTGCAAAGATAGCTTTACTCAACACCATCTACAAAAGCTATGAGTAAGCAGTCATTGGTACTTGCCTATCCACCCTTCATGCTGGTAGTATCTCCCTGACTTACTACCCGAATTTCAACATCCCCTTCGGGATCCAAATCTGCACACCTGCCTTAAAGTTCAGATCCAGATCACTGGTGCTGATATGCAACCAGATTCCTTCATGGCTACACTTCACCACCAGATCGCTTACCGCCTCCAGGATCATGCCCTTGATCTTCCCATCCCCGGCCATACCGGTGATACCCTCTTCATCAAGGCAGAAAGAGAAAACGATATCCCCACTATAATTCAGATCCCAAAGCAGCTTCCTAAAGAAAAACTTCTTTAAATTATGCCTTTGGAATGGATATCCAACTACGAAAAAGCCTTCCAAAACACCACTTCGGTCATCGCATCTGAGTCCTCCCACAAAAGACGTGAGGATGGCTCCATTTTGACAACTTTCAAACCTGGCTCTGATACCACGGCAAGGGCAGGGAGCCTTAAACTGTAAACATGTGTCCAAAGTTTTTCCCCAAAAAGGCCTATCCATCGGCTGGACAGGGTACTTCGCAGAGGAACACCATGAAAACAGATAAGGACCTTAAGCCAATGGAACCAAAATCCTTTTCTGATGTGCAGGATCCTTTAATTAAAGGCAAGCACAGAGCATACTTGGATCATTACAGTCTATGATTCTCAGATCATTTAGAAAAGAAAGGAAGACTTAGCAAGCCATAGAAAGGAAACACACTGAAAAATATTTATATATCGGTTGATGATCTTTACAAGAAGGGGAGGGTCTCTTTTATAGGCAGGAGAGACCGAAAACAAACAAACAACAAACAGTGCCATGCAAAACAGGTGGCAGACAGCATGATTACAAAGTCGGTTGTAGTGCCGATTCACTATTACAATACCCGAAGTAAAAGCATAAGTAAAACACACCGAAAAACTTTACATGATTAAAGCATAAGCCATGAGTTACGGGGTGTCCAGATTGCATGTAGCATGGTCGTCATCATCAGAATCTTGGGCTCCACATATCAGGCAGGGCCATGTGCTGAAAATGAAAGGGTCTTGGGAATCAATCATGTGGCTCTGGACCGAGAGAGGATCTTCTGGATCACCGGATTGTCTAGGGACATCAGGAATGATGTAATGTTCATCAGTGAAGTCATTATTGGCGTTGCAGAGGAAATTCAGCAGGGGAATTTGAATGGTCTTCGGATACCATTTTGGGTAGTCATAAGTGGTGTGCCATTCATAGCTGATATTCGTGGTCCATAACAACTTTTTATGAGGATTGTACCTGTATGGACGGTGTAAGATCCAAATGCATTGAACGGCTTCGGCCTCATGTTTGGTGAGTTTCCACAAATTGTAGTTACCCATAAGGTAGAGGAGGTCTCGATTCCAAATGGCAATGGGATTGAACCACTGGAGGAAAGTCCATAGGAGAGAACAGCGTAGGCTGGGATCATTGAGATATGTTGACATAGCCTGTAAAGGGAAAACAAAAGCAAAGTGATGTAGAACAGACAAGCACCATAAATACCAAAGAAGGTCTGGGGAGAAATAGAAATATGGCGGCATGATGAAAGGGTCAAGAAAGGGTTTGGTGGGGTTGGAGACGTCACATTGGACACCTTGGGATTGGATCCTGGAACGATAGATTGGGAGATAGTGTCTGGCGAAATCAGTGATCTGGTCAAGAGAAGGTGCACGACCATGAGTGGCAGAAATTTGTAATTCTGGAGGGAAATCCTCGACAGGTGGGTTCAATGGTGGTGGTGTGCTAGAGGAAGAGGCTGAGGTGGCCATGAAGACAAGGGAGATTTTTTTCACGGAGGAGAGTAAATGGATAGTGGATGGTCGTGAAAGCATATCGGCTATTATATTATGATGACCTTTCACATGTCTAACAGTGAAGTCATAGCGAGCAAACCAATCTTTCAATCTGAGGAGTTGTGGATTAGGAGGAATCTTATTCTGAAATTCAAGAACTTTAGGAAAAGAGGAGTTGTCCATTTCCACAGTAAAGTTCTGTGTCCTCAAGTAGAAGTCAAATTTTTGGATGCCGTGCTTGACAGCAATGATTTCTTTGTAGACTGTGTGGTAATGTGCTTGGGAAGGTTTGAATTGTCCACTAGCATGTCCACAATAGGACCGGATACCTTGTCGTTCTTCAAGGAGGATAGCACCCCAGTGAGAATCACTGGCATCTGTCTGGAGGATAAGGTGACCGTCAGAGGGAATAGTAAGGGCTGGAGGAGATTGGGATAGTTTCTTTAGCTTAGAGACGGCATGGGTATGGGCTTGTGACCATGGTGGAGGAGACTTTTTTAGCATTTGAGAAAGGACCGAGGTGTGTCGACTGACCTGGGGGAGGAAGTCCCTGATAAAATTGATTATACCGAGGAACTGTTGGACTTGTTTGGTGGTCAGGTTCGAATCTAGGAAGTCAATGAGTTGTGAGGCAATATGAGGACCTGGGCAGTACTGGCCTTGAGAAATTTTCATGCCAAGGAATTCAATTTGAGTTTGGCCAAGTGAACTTTTGTTGTTGGATAACATGATACCATGGCGGTTTATGAGAGCGAGGAACTGTAAGGAGCTGGGAATGAGAGGTTTCAGTGGAAGAAAAAAGGAGAATGTCATCCACGTATATGAGAGCGGAGTAAAGGATAGGGTGGAAGATTCTGGTAACGGCCTTTTGGAAAAGAGATGGAGCCGTTTTGAGACCGAAGGGTAAAACTCTCCACTGGTATTGGGCATTAGGAAGACAGAAAGTTGTTTTGTATCGGTCACTGGGATGTATACCGAGTTGCCAGAAAGCACCTTTGAGGTCAAATTTAGAGAAGATAGTTACTTTGGAGAGTTGGGCAAATAATGTATTCGTCCTGGGAACTGGGAATTTGTCATCTCGTAAGAAGAGATTCAACGGTTTGTAGTCAATGACAAGCCTCTTTTTTCCCCGACGTAATTCAGACCTTTTTTCTACATAAAAGGCTTGGCAGGCCCATGGAGAGGAAGTGGGTTCAATGAGGCCTTGTTGGAGTAAAGTATCACATTCATCTTAGGCCAATCGTAAGTCAGAGGGAGACATCCCGGAGTGGGTGGCTTTGGTAGGATTGACGTCTTCATTAAGTTTGAAAGGAAGATGGATGAAGAAGTCAGGATTTTTCCATAAAGGGGAGGGATGATGGAAGTCTGAGTGGCTGTCTACGTAAAACCGTAGCAGTTTCCGTTGGATATGCTGAAAAGTCGGGTGTATTTCGGAAAACGGGATTATCTTTGGGAGAAGGGCAAAAGGTTTAAAATCTCTTTTGTATCGGATTCCGTTAGGGAGGATCTTGAGGGCTCCACATTTGCTGTAGACATCCCAACCAATGAGGATATCTTTGTCTGGGAGAGGAGTGCCAAGAATTTGGGTCCAATAGGTGAAAGATGGGAACAGTTTGATACCAATTTTGGACTTTGATATCAGATGAGTAGCAAAAATCTGGCCATCGGCAGCTCTGAAATGTCGGACGAGTGGGGTCCATGCATGGCCTGGAAGGACTTTGGGGTTCATCATGGAGGTGTGAGCACCAGTGTCGAAGTAGGTAATAACATTGATAGGTTTGGAGTATTTGGTTTCAAGAATTTGGACGTGGGCTTGTGGTCCAGTCGGGTCAATAGAGGGAAGTGGCTTGGCCACTTGAGCTTGGAAGACATCTGAGGTGTCCTCAACACCTAAGGAATAGTAATGGTCAGTATCAAGTTCTGAATTCGGGGCACCAGTGTTATAAATGATGAAGACTGTGTCGTCAGTAACTTCGTCTTGTTCTGAGAAGACGGATTCAACATCAGCATCGGAAGGAATAGAATCTGCAAGTTGAGATATCTGCTGGACAAGCTTAGCAGACTTGATTTTCTTGTTCGGACAACGTCTCGCATAGTGGCCTGGTTGTCCACAAATGTAACATCTGGTGGATTTGTTCTTTCCACGTCTGACTTTTCGTCTGAAGTATCTGAAGCGGTTGGAATGTGTTTTGTCTTTAAAATGCCGGGGTTTAAAGTGGCGTTTCTTTTTTGTCTTGCAGGTGCACTGGTCTGTAGATTTGCATTTAATCTAGAGAGATGGTTGCCGGCATTGAGACTCATATTTCTTTCCTTCTTTGATCATTTTGGAGAAGACTTTCTGGGTTGCACAGAGCTTTTCGAGGAAGGTGAGTGTGAACATGTGGATTTCACCAAGAGTAATGTCCGGTATAGTTCTGCCGGAAGATTCTATTTTTCTGTGGAGCTCATCTTGAAGCTCTGAAGGAAGGGAATTGAGGTAGACGTGTTTAAGACTGGGATCATTGATACCACCAAGGACATGATATCGTTCTGACATACGAGAGTAGTGGTGCTGGATGTCTTTCTTCTTTAAAGAACAACATTTCATCTCAAAAAATTCTTGTTTTGTCTGAGCATGAAAATGCGTAGGATCACCAAGGAATTCTCTGAAAATAAGACCCATAGCTTGGGATGCCGAGTCAGTACGGACAAATTGAAGTTGTCTGTATTCACCGAGAGCTTGGTACCAATCTCTGAGAGAACCAGTGAATCTTGAGACAAACTCACGGAAAGCTGATTCAAGATCATGTTCAGGTTTTGAAAGTTGGAGATCAAGCCAGGCGCTCATTTCTGAAATCTTTTTTCTCCATGTGTCTGGAGAGGCATTGTCAAGAGTAAACCAGGGGCCATGAGTAGGTCTTGCAGGAGTAGAATGGGTTGGAAGAGGATGATCAGCAGGCTCTTCGACATATGGAATATTAGAAGCTTCATCAGGAGATTCATATGTACGAGTGGAAGGCCGAGGAACAGTCCTGGAAGCCATGAGAGTTTGGCGGAATTCTTCTGCAGGTTCAGGTTCAGGTTCAGGTTCAGGTTCTGGTTCTGGTTCTGGGGATAGTACTGTGTCGTCGGAGAACTGTGTCGACTGAAGGGAATGAACATCAGAATCTTCGTCAGAGTGAAAATGACGATGTATTCAAGCATGTAGGACAGGGTCAAATGGGTCTAATATAGGTTGTTTCTCCGTCTTTGAGGAAGATGGAGTGAGATCTTTTTTGGACCGGGCTGGTTGTGACCGCAAGGGAGGATATCGTTTGAATAATTCTCCAGTCGATTTGAAGAATTGTGAGTCATCTGGGGGAGGAGGAGAATATGGTGGAGATGTAGAAAAGAGTGAACGAGTATAAGGCTTGTGGTAAGAGGAGATAGAAGCAGAGTGCAACCTATCTTTGTTCATTTGTTCTAGCTAAGCCTTGAGCTGTCTGATCTCTCTTTCTTTTTGGTTGAAATCTGGGCCAATGTATCCTTGGTTGATGTAGCTATGTAGATCACTGTCCAGCTTGGCAATGCGACTCTGAAGATCAAAGTACATATCTCTGAAGACTTTGTCCATAGACAAGAAACGGTGGTCTTGTGTTTTGACACGGTTGTTGACCTTATCAATCTTTTGATCAATGGAGAAGAGAACTTTGTTTTGAGCTTCTGCATTTTGAGTGTGCCAATTGAGGACTTGTTCTGCTTGGGACGGTTTTTTGAATGTACCATCAAGTTGGACTTCAGAAGTTTGGATATAAGGTTTGGAGTGAAGATTCTTGTCTGAAATAGACCTGGGTTCGAGTGGTGGGAAGTCAGCATCATATTTGGAGGCCATGAAACAAGGGATTGGTGAGGGGATATGAGTCTGATGCTGGACATCAGGTAGGAGGCCTTCAGATCGAAGGATCTGTAGCGCTCGGTCATAGATGGGTAAAGGCGGATGTTTGACGGGTTGAAGACCTATCCAAGGCTTGGATGACCGGTCAGGTCTATGTGGTTTGATGGCTGGTTTGCAAGGGATGGAAAAAGCCGAAAGGCATTCTCTGCAATCACAGTTAGGATCACACATAGAAGGGTCATCATCCCAAATGAGGTGGCCGTTGATTTTGTTAGTGAAGATAGGAGTTCCGTCAGCTTCAAAGCTGTGTATGGGGATATCATCTTCAGTGGTGACTGGTTTGATCATAAGAGCTTGGAAGATGGGAGGAGCTGTCGGGGGAATGCTAGAAGAGGTATTGGAGACAGGTTTGAAAGTTGTCAAAATGGAGCCATCCTCACGTCTTTTGTGGGAGGACTCAGATGCGATGACCGGAGTGGTGTTTTGGAAGGCTTTTTCATAGTTGGATATCCATTCCAAAGGCATAATTTCAAGAAGTTTTTCTTTAGGAAGCTGCTTTGGGATCTGAATTATAGTGGGGATATCGTTTTCTCTTTCTGCCTTGATGAAGAGGGTATCACCGGTATGGACGGGGATGGGAAGATCAAGGGCATGATCCTGGTGGCAGTAAGCGATCTGGTGGTGAAGTGTAGCCATGAAGGAATCTGGTTGCATATCAGCACCAGTGATCTGGATCTGAACTTTAAGGCAGGTGTGCAGATTTGGATCCCGAAGGGAGATGTTGAAATTCGGGTAGTAAGTCAGGAGGTTTCAGTTTCTAACCTTGACAAGAGCAATAAAATAATAAGTGATTATTTTTATTTACTCTAAATAGGTCAAAGGTTCAAACCCTAGTAAAGTAATAATTAAAAAGGATTTGGAATTCTATTTTAACTTGGATTACTAAACCTAGGTTCCTAGTATATAAGATATAATTGTCAAGAAAAAGAAGCTAATTGAAACCCTAGAGAGAAAGGAGGGTGTGGCCACATAAGAAAGAAAAAAGAAAATGTTTTTTTTTTCTCTTGCTTGCAGGGTTGGCCAAATTCAAAGGGGAAGTAAGGTGTTGTCTTCCGGTTCTCTCAAGCCTCCATTCAACTGCTCCCAGAATCCGTGACGTGCCCACACATATAGTTGCTAGATCACGGGACATAGCTAGGAAGGTTTAGTGGTAAAGGATCGAAAAGCAAGATCGAAAAGAAAACGAATGAGTGTTCTTCAAAGGTATGAAAACAAATCTTTTACTCATATTCATGTATATACAAAAGGTCCTAAGAAGACAATAGAAAATTTTTGAAACCTATCATTTTTAATTATCTTGATTAATTTCAAATAAAACACTATTTTTCCGCTGCGTGACTTACAAGCATTGCATCTAAAATAGTCATTGCCTTGCATAAACCCATCGAACTTCTTATACCACTGTCGGGGAGCTTGTTTTAAACCATAAGAGCTCTTCGTCAACCTAAACACCAACTTCCTTGCATACTTCCGTAAACCCCTCTAGTTGCTTCATGTATATCTCCTCTTCTAAATCTCCATGAAGAAAGGCAGTTTTCACATCTAATTGCTCCATATATAACCCTTTCGCTGCGATAATACTCAACACTAACAGAATTGTAGTTAGTTTAACAACAGGAGAAAAAATTTCAAAGTAGTCAATACCTTCTATCTGTCGGAAGCTTTGACCACTAGTCGTGTCTTGTATCTCTTGGAACCATCATGTTCCTCTTTGATACGAAACACCCACTTATTTTGTAGGGTTTTCTTTCCTTCAGTCAACTTGGCTAACTCCCGAGTTTGATTAGAAATCAACGACTTCATCTCATCATTCATTGCAAGATCCTATTGGCTCGCATCTTCTCCCTGATATGCCTCACCATAGCACTCAGGTTCCCATGCATCTGTCAACAACATGTATTGCAAGTACTTCCTATTTGGTATAGGAGTTCGAGTTGATTTTCCCAATGCCATTCAGGTTCCCGTGCATCTGTCAACAACTTGTATTGCAAGTACTTCCTATTTAGTATAAGAGTTCGAGTTGATCTTCCCAATGCACTCTGAGCCTATGCCGCTGGAACATCTCTATGGGGGATAGGTTCTTGAACCTAGGGCTGCACACCTTATTCTTCATCATTTTGATTACCATGTTCCACGACACTGTTATCCGATACATCATTCGGCCCAAAGTACTATGGCTTTTTCGGCTTAAACACATATGTGTTCCTGTCTTTGTACATAACCATTTCATTGAAGACGACATCTCTATTTCTCAACCCTAGCTTTCCACCTTTTGAAAGCATCAAACACCTCAGACTTGTGCTTTAGAAAATAAACCCGCACCTTCTTAGAGTGGTCATTAATGAATGTGACGTAATACAGTTTACCTCTGGTTGACGAGACTGAAGCTGGACCCTAAACATCGGTGTGCATTAGTTATGGATTCTCTTTTACCGGTACTCTCCCAGTCTTCTTGAAGCTCACTCACTTCTGTTTTCCCAACACGCAGCTCTTACAGAAATCAACCTAAACACTCTTCAAATCTGGCAACTTTCCTTTCGAATGTAGACACTTCAGCCCCTGACTACTCATGTGCCCAAACCTCTAGTGCCACAAGTTCAGATAATCTTTACCTTCCGCCATAGCGATTGAACCACAACCATTCGTGGTTGTTGATACTCGCTTTTTCCGTCGTTAAGAAATCGCAAGTATCAAAAGATTATTTCATTTAAAAAGGGGTTTCCTACGCAATATGCTCTAAACTAGCAAAAGACTAGTAAAGCGGCAATCAAGGGTATCGTTCCGCAGGGAGGTGTGATCCGTCAACCGTATCAAGTTCTAGAGTTTATTGTAAGCATGTAAATAGAATGCGGAAAGGTGAGAATGGTGTTTTTGCTAGTAAAGCGGCAAGCAAGGGTATCATTCCGCAGGGAAGTGTGATCCGTCAACCGTATCAAGTTCTAGAGTTTATTGTAAGCATGTAAATAGAATGCGGAAAGGTGAGAATGGTGTGTGTGTGTGTGTGTGTGTGTGTGTGTGTGTAGAGAATGAAAACGAAAATAAATAAAAACAAAGAGAATATGGAAGGGTGAGAATGATGTTTAAAGTGATAAATAAAATGGTGGATAGGAGAGATGCATGAAAATGGTCACACAAGGTTCAACAAGTTCACCATACATAAGTGCACAAATAGTTGGTTGTTAAACATTAAGGACATCCAATTTTAGTTAAGGGTTCGTTCTTGCCTCAATCTAGTTTATACCTATTCATAGAGCTAACGGTTGAAGAGTGTGTTGAGAACCTCCCAAACACGAAACTGCAACCAACATATGTGAACACATTCTACAAACCGACGCTAAATTGAGTTCCAATATTAACACGGTAATGTAAAATGGCAACGTTAGGTACAATGAATGTGGAAAGAGTGATTGTATCTCCAACCATAACTCACCTAGAGCCTCTAGTGTGTGAGATAGCCAAAGACCAATAATTATAACTCTAACCATGACTTACCTAGAGCCCCTAGAGTGAGAAATAGCTAAAGTCCAATTGTTAACAAGAACAATGAACCAAACCCTTCTAATATGGCAATTAATAGGGTCACCCACTCTTCCTAGCTAATTAGCCAAGACTATGCCCGAGAGCCCCTTCAAAAGGCACAATCCTAACTTTAATTCACTTAAACCCATCCATACAAGTTAATTTTGACCTTCCATCAACATACAAACACAAAATGGGATATTTGATTACAACTACTCCTAATTTACATTAATCTACTCCTAATCCCATCCATGAATACATATTAATTTCTAATCTCCATACACAAGCATTTCAAGATAGAGATGTATTCAATAAAAGCAAGCATGAGTCAAAACACAAATTAAATATAAAAACAACCATCACATAGATTGAGCACAAAATGGGTTTACAAATATTCCCAAGTGGGGATTACACATTTAAGAAAACAAGAAATACAAATAGATGAGTAAATAGAATACAACCTTTAAAGAAAACCTCCTCCAAGAGCTCATTCCTTTGTCTAGTTCGAAATTGGACAAAGCCCACTCCTTTCTCCTTGCAATATACTCCTAGATGGATAGATGATGGGTAGAAGATGAAGTGGGGAGCATCCATGTAGGAAAAACCTCCATGGATGCTCTTGGAAGTTTCTCTCTCTCATTTGGTGTGGAAGAAGATGAAGAAGAAGAAGAAGAAGTGTGGGGTGTGGATTCTATTATGAGAAAAGAGAATAAGGTGTTTATATAGTGTTGGGAGGTTAGGGCTGAAGGTTGGGGTGAAATGATGAAACTGTCTCTGAAATTCGCCCAAAAAATGAATTTCTGGAGTGATTCGGCTATTTGGTTCGGTGGCCTGGCCACCGTTTGAAGTAGCCGTTTAGACCTGACAGCATTTCAGCATTTCAGTATCGCGCACCGTTATAGAAATAGGCATAACTTCCTACAGAAAGCTCAGAATCGCAATCCATAAAATGTTTTGGAAACTAAACTTCCAGGGCTTTCCGAATATATAAAGATATAAATGTGGTTCAATCTGAGGAGGAAGATATGACCCCCGCAAGTTGTACGTTCTGCATGAGCATATACAATTTCTTCCGTTTTTGGCTCATTTTGCCTCCCAAACTAATCTTTAAGCTCAAAACCTTATTGTAGGGAATATGGACCTACACAAGGCTCAAACAAAACATTATATACAAAAATATGCTCGAAAATGAGACAAACGATCGGAAATGGGGGACCTCATATAGGTATAAAATAGTCCGATCAGTTGTGTAAAGTGACCTTTTCTTATTTCCTCGAGCGATTGTCATTATACCCTTTGAAATCTTCCACTTATCACTTGTGACAGTTGTTATGTAACCATCTGACATCAGTTGTCCAGTGGAGATCAAATTCTTCCTCAAATCCAATATGTGCCTCACATTGTCTAATTTTCAAACTAACCATTTCAACTGAATCTTCACATCTCCCTTTTTAGTAATATTGCATACTTGATCGTCACCAAGATACATTTTACCCAAACTTCCGAAGACATAGTTATCGAATAACTCCTTGTAAGGTATGGCATGGAATAAAGCTCCTGAATCTAGAACTCAGGACTCTGTCTTGCTTTCCAACGAGCAGATAAGGCAATCATCTGACTCCTCCGACACACTGTTCGTGCTGCCCTTGCCCTTATCTTTCTTCTTAGATCTATACTCATATGAGAAGTGGCCCTTCTTACCATAGTTCCAGCACTTTACATCTTTCTTGTTTCGTTGCTGACTTCCTGAATAGTTGACCTGATACCTGGATTTAGACTTTCCTCTTGACTTTGATCTTCCCCATTGATTCGTATTTCGATTTTTGTTTCTGTCATCTCTATCTTCCATATTCGATGCTGAAGATGTAGATGCCCCTAGTCCTTCTTCACACAACTAGATCTCTTCGGTCATGATCATGTTTACAACATGTTAGAAGTCCAATATTTCTTTCTCGAATGAGTTGGCAATTGACTGACTTGTCATCTTCCAATTTTTTGGCAATTGGGTGAACATAAACACTGCCAATAACTCTTCATCAAAACCTATAGACACAGAACATAACCTATCCTTCACTTCGTTGAACTGGTTTAGATGATCTTTATAACTCTGACCTTCCATCATCTTTAGATTTGATAACTTCTTGACAAGATGTACCTTTCTTACCGCAGAAAGCTATTCATATAGGTTTGATAAAGTCTTCATAAGATCTCTAGCAGTCTGTTGATCCTTTACGTTGAAAGTGACATGTTTTGTCAAACTGAGACGAATTGCTCCAAATGCTTTCCGGTCTAGGAGTTCAAAATCCTCTTCATCCATGTTCTTCAGCTTTTGCTTCACTAACCAATCTATGTCGGTCATACTCTCCGGCTTTTCTTTTATCAGCAAGTGCATATCTTTTTGGTACAGATAATCCTCCATTTGCATCTTCCAGAAGCTGAAATTCGACCTATCGAATTTCTCAATCTTGTGAGTATCCTTCTTTGATCCTATCTCTGCAATGAAATCGATGGCCTCGAGAAAACCTAGATTTGTGTGAAAAATAATCTGCCTCAACCAATGGCTATGATACCAATTGTTGTAAGAAAAGAGTCACACACACAAATCTCAACACACACAGATAATATGAAAGCAATAAGAAGAAAGAACGACACCAAAGATTTTACGTGGTTCATCAATTTGTCTATGTCCACGAAGCGCACCGCACTCAATCCATTACTTTCAAAGTTGATTACAATCTCTCTCTTAGTCTCTCTACAAATATGCTCTTAATCTCTCTGGCAACCTTTTCTCACACACATTAGGGTTTACATAATGGTTGTATTTATATGGGAGCACTAGGGTAAGTCAAAACCCTAAAGGAGTACTTTTCTTTTTGCACAAGTTTTCCTAATTTGCACAGATCCCGTCATTACCGCGGTTTGGGCCGCGGTCTGCAGCTAGCGTCCCATACCGTGGTTCCCTTCTATTTTCCACCACTCAGAACACCGTGGTGTGTGCATCTGTCTACGTCATGGTTTACACCGCGTATCACCTTTAGAAAACTTTGCCTCTTGGGCCGCGGTATGTGTGCCAAGTCCGCCCTGCAGTTTTCACAACATATCACTTCTAGAGTCCACCGTTGTGTGTGTCGCTTCTGGAGTTTCTTATTTATGTGGCAGTCCACGCCGTGCTACCTACTGGAATTCGATCCTTAGACTGGTTTCAGGCTTCACAAAACCCAACATGTGTAAAACCAAAAACACAAACCTCAAAATATGATCACGTTAAAAAAAAAAAAAAAAAAAAATCCCATTATAAAAATTAGGGGTAAATACACTTACCTGCCCTAAACTTTGGGATAAATGCAGCTAGAGTAAAAATATTCATTTATCTACTTAAATCTCTCATCTCTTAAAATTGAACTAATAAAAAGATTAAATTGTCCATTATTATTAAAATTTTAAAATAAAGACTTGTAAAATGATTAAGGATGAACAATAAAATAATAACATAATAACATAAACACAAAATAAAAGTAGAGAGAAAATGGTAGTCCAAAAGAGAATGTAAATCTTTTTTCCTTCAAGTATATTATTACATCCATAAAATAGAATGGTAAGGGCTCATTTATATAGCCTCACAAGTCATAAGCACAAAATACATTAAACTTTATGAACCTTAAAGTGGATCATGATGATGGAACTAATGGGAAGATATAATTTAATTTATTCTACACGACTATTTTATGTGTATGCTTTGTGATTGCAGCTATAGTGGATCTTCCATATCAGAAAATAAACTTAGTTTTATTTTTCGTGGTTCCTAATGTTATTGGATTTTTTCTATGAATACGGAACCCGGAGTTTCAAACTCAAATCCAATTGAGAACTTGAAATTTTGAATTTGAAATATATTGTTGAATCTAAACACGAAGTTTTGAAATTTGAATTTGATGTTTTGAATCAAAAGATGATCTAATAATAGTTCTTATCATTTAAAAAGTAATATTGTGATTTTTTTTTTCGCGAACCTAAAGCTTCGAATATATGATTTTCAATTATGAACCAGCGATTACTAAATGAACTAGAAGTTCCAAAAAAAATTAAGTTTTTAAGAACTTGACATAAGAACATGAAATTTTAAAACATGAAGTTCTTATTATATATATTTTTTTTATTTAAGAATATTCTATCTCATTTATTTTGTTTTGTGTTAAAAGAATTTATCATATTTCTTGTGAATTATATATGATCTTATATGATTACATATTTACATGTTAGAGAATGTCTTTGATGGACAATAAGCTCTATTAATAGTAAACGATGCATCGAAATATTGAAATATTTTATATGGATATCCATTTTATAACTAATTATTTTTTGCTAGTGAATGTCCATAAAGGACAATAAGACCATGTAAATTAGTCGCTAAAGGTCAATATGACAAAATAAATGAGTTTATGTAGAAAAGTATTATGAAGCATATAATTCCTTGAGATAAATTTTATCGTCGTTAGGGGGAGAATTATCATAAGTTGATAAATAGCGTAAAATTATAAGGTATGCATCATCTTGTGAATTGCATGGTATGCAAATAAATTTTCAAATGATTGAAATAAAATAATAAAATTACATTCTGCCAATATATAAATCCGGACGGTTGTTCCTGTAGAACAATTTGTGAAATGGCAGCAAAAATCATCTGTTACATAGTAAAGTCGTAAAAGACAATTTTGGTTCAAAATATATGGTTTATAGAACTAGAATTTTAAAGATCATGATTATATTTTAAATAATACTCGAGTGATAGATAAATCCTCATCATCTAAGGCTATCGAAGAGCTAGTCTCAAAAGTAAAAACAAAATCCTGAAGAGTCATATAAAAATGTTAATCTCCCCTATAAGACCGTTGAAGAAAATAAAAGAATTTCAATTGTCTCAGTAGAGGCACATGAACTAAATTTAATGTGATTATACTTCTCCTGAAGAAATATTTATATCAAAAGGCATGTATAGTGTAATGTGTATACTGAATATTAAAAATATTCTAATAAGCCCCTGAATAGACACATGAATTACAAAATCACAATGAAATATATTGGTATAAAAATTGAGATCAGATATTTTATTTGCTCTTCATGTAAAATGATGAGGGTCTTATACTATAAATCATATAAATGTCGACATATAATTGTTTGCAAATAAAAAGCGGAGCTATTTTCATGTAAAACTTGAAAGCTTTGGAACTATAGTCCACATATTTGATGACATCAAACTTATTGAATATAAATTGTTTTTTGTACGAATTAAGATAAAAGGTTTCCTGCAGAAACCTAGTTTAATAATGAATAAAAATCCTCGAAGGATTTAAATGCCTGAAGCAAGTTATTCAAAGCTACATGAAGTTTTATATAGTGAAAATTAAATCAACCATAAGTGAAATAACATCAAAACAAAGTAAGAAAAATTGAAATGATTTTGAATACACTTATCAGGAATTATAAAATCTTTTTGCTTGCTTTAGGTTTTAAATAAAAGGACAAAAAAGCAAATGCGGTAAAGTATAATATTTTGTTGATCCTTAACAAGAACAAATGAATGTTCTAGAAGAGCTAGTATTTTGATACAAAGTGAAAAATTATTACATGAAAATACTTTTTATTTATTAGATCCGGAAGATCTATGATCAAAGAAATTATTTTGAGTCAATTAAAAATATTTTACATGCTAGAAGCATGCATGTTTTTGTAGTTTACCATGTCATAAGATCATGATGATGGAGCTAATGAGGTATTTAGATTACAACTGGTGTGTTTATAAGGAAACCCAAACTCAACCACAACCACAACCCATATGTCCGATATGTTGGATGGGTTTGGGTCGCTCGTTGGACCAAACTTCCCTAGATTGAAGGACATTCATTTATATATAAATTAATATATATATATATATATATATATATATATATATATATATATATATATATATATATATATATAGGGTGAAAATGGAAACTAGCCAAAAATTAAGGAGGTTTATTGTTTTTAGTCGGAATTAGTATTTTGATTGTTTTTGTCAAAAAATCCACTTTTCGGACAAAAATGCCCTTCATTCAGAAATTTTGCCTGGTGTGTTTGGTCATTTTTGCTTGGTGTGTTTAGTCCTTTTTGCCTGGTGTGTTTAATTCATTTTTGCTTGGTGTGTTTAGTCGTTTTGGCCTGGTGTGTTTAATTCTTTTTTGTCTGGTGTGTTTAGTCGTTTTTGCCTGGTGTGTTTAGTTCTTTTTGCCTGGTGTGTTTAATTCCTTTTTTCCTAGTGTGTTTAGTCGTTTTGGCCTGGTGTGTTTAGTCATTTTTGCCTAGTGTGTTTAGTCGTTTTGGCCTAGTGTGTTTAGTCGTTTTGGCCTAGTGTGTTTAATCGGTGGTCTGGTGTATTTAATTGAACAAAATCTGGAAAAAAAAAAATTCAACATGATCTGAAATTTTCAACTTCAACACGAAAATCTGGAAAAAAAAAAAAAAAAAAAAACAACTCCCACCATTCATAAAAACAACCACCACACTTATAAATTTTGAAAGAAAAAAAAACGAAATATGGAAAAATGCCTTGTGTGTTTAATTCATTTTGCCTGGTGTGTTTAATTCGTTTTGCCTGGTGTGTTTAATTTTTTTTGTTTGATTAATTCGTTTTACCCTGGTGTGTTTAATTCATTTTGTCTGATTACAACTGGTGTGTTTAATTGGTCCACCATGGTGTGTTTAATCGGTGGTCTGGTGTGTTTAATTGAACAAAATCTGGAAAAAAAAAATTAACAAACATGATCTGAATTTTTTTAAAAAAATCTGGAATTTTTGAACAAAACAAAACCTAAAAAATTTTTGAACATGAAATTTCTGGAAATTTTTTTGAACAAAACAAATCTGAAATTTTTTTAAATAAACAATACTCAAACTTAATCACAACCACAACCACAACCACCCTTAAAATCAACAACTAACTCAAATCCAAACCTTTTTAAAATCTGGAAACTTTTCAAAAAAAAAAAAAACTGAAATTTATTTTAAAAATCTGGAAATTTTTCAACAAAAAAAAAACTGATTTTTTTTTTTTAAAATCTGGGTTTGGGTCGCTCGATCTGGACCAGATCGTGGTCAAATCGGAAAACCCATCACGCGAAAAACCCATCGGAAATCTGGAAATTTTTCAACAAAAAAAAAACTGAAATTTTTCCCAAAAAAAAAAAAATACTTAATTTTTTTTAAAAAATCTGGGTTTGGGTCACCCGATCTGGACCAGATCGTGGTCAAATCGGAAAAACCATCGGAAATCTGGAAATTTTTCAACAAAAAAAACAGAAATTTTCTTTAAAAATCTGGAAATTTTTCAACAAAAAAAACTGAATTTTTTCAAAAAAATCTGAAAAAAATGAGAAAGAGAAAGAGAAGAAGATGAAGGAGAGAAGGTGTGGCTGAGAAAAGGAGAGAAAGAAGAAGAAGAACATGGCGTGAGAGGGGAAAGAGAAGAGAGGAGAGAAAGAAGAAGAAGAAGAAGAACGTGGGAGAGAGAAAAGGAGAGACAAAAAGGAAAAAAAAAGAGATTCTGGTGAAAATGAGAGAGAGAAAGAGAGATAAGAGGTTTTGAAAAATAATGAGGGTCATTTATGTCCGAAAAGTGGATTTTTTGACAAAAACAATCAAAATACTAATGTCAGCTAAAAACAATAAAGCCCCTTAATTTTTGGTTAAAAAAGGGTATTTTCTCATATATATATATATATATATATATATATATATAGTCTTTCTATTATCAGTTCGAACTGAGTTCCTTGTGTGTGGGCCATTGTATTTAAAAGATGCTTTGATAAATGTATACAACCAAGTTAAAGTATTTAAATTTCATGGCCCACATGTAAAGAACTGATATATCTTTTATCAGTTCGAACTAACAATAGAAAAATTGTATATATATATATATACAATTGCATAATATTTATAACAAGACTTTGTTTTTTATTTTTATAAACAGTAAAAACTAGTACAAATAAGTTAAAATTTAGAAGAATTTAAAAAAAAAATTAAAATGAAAAAAACAATAAAAAAAATTAATTTAAAAATGAAGATAATTTTTACAAAAATTAAAAACATTTTTTTTTTACTTTGAAAATAGTAAGAAAAAAATTAATTTGTAACTTCAGATATTTTTATTTTATTTTTCCATTTTAAAATTAATTTTAATTTATATTCCATTGAAATCATTATCTTAAATAAATTTAATTTAATTGTTTTTATAAAAAAATAATTATCTTTATATTTAATTTTAATAATTAAGGATAACTTGATCTTTTTATTAATTCAATTTTAAAAGCATGAGAGGTTGGGTAGATAAATGCATGCTTGCTCTGTGGTAGCATTTATGACAAACTTCTAAGGAGGTTAGCGTACGTATTTACCCCTAAAAATCACTTACCTTTCAAATAAATTATTATTTCTATAAAATATAATGTATGGATAATCAAATCCAAAATAATATATAATCACGTGCATTAAGAAAGAAATTAGAATAAATAATTTAGAAAATATTCATACGGTGGACTCTTATGTATTAAAAATGAAAAAAATTGAGGTGACTTGGTGTCTTAGTGATAAGTTCCTCACACCCAAGGAAGTAACTACACATGGGCTAGTGTGGGCTCTTTTAAAAAAAATAAATTAAAATATTAAATCAATAATGCTAAGCATTCCACCTAAAATCCCACTTTTTTCATCCCACTACATGTGGCATGTGAGGTATCAAATTGTGAGTGGATACACATTAATAACACATACCCCATGTATCCACTCACAATTTGACACCTCACATGCCACATGTAGTGGGATGAAAAAAGTGGGATTTTAGGTGGGATGTGTAGCATTACTGATATTAAATATTGCAATGTAAATTTATCAAAAATATACTTATAAATTTATCAAAATACAAATTATAATTATTATTTTTGCACCAAAGACACTAACTAATAGATTTGTTCATATGTTCTCCCTGTTATATTTCCTTCTTCTTTTTTTCTTTTTTTTTTTCTTTTTTTTTTTATTTTTTATAAAAGAGAATAAAAAAGACTTTTATACCAAATTTCTCCCCCATTTTCTAAAATTGATTTAACTTCTTTCTCAAAAAATTTTTTTAAAAAAAATTGTCTTCAAACTAAATATATTTGTTTGAAATATACGAATTTGATTATTTTATTTCGTTTTGAAATATTATATTAATATAATTTTAGTTTATGAGCTTAATTAGTGTACTGTGATTGAATTTGTATTCAATTTTTTTTATACTTTGTTTTAAACGTATTTCTTTAGAATATGTATTTTATAGGGTACTCACTATGTCTCCTTAGTAGGTGTATCATTTTTTTTAATCAATAAAAAATTTCTCGTATTGTAGAGGTTCACACAAAAAAAATTTATTCAAACCCACCCTGGTGTTGAATCTTGGTTACGTCTGTGCTCACACCAATAATGTTAATTAAGTTATTGGTTCAAATCATATATTTTTTTGTCTTATAACTTCTTTCACCCAACGGTCGAGTTATGGGTTTGTTGGAATCTACCAAGACTAAACAATATATGTACGGCAAAAATATTTACTCTCACAATATTGAAGAGAAAACTCTCAATACATATTTGTTAAATGCGCATGGTAGGACTGAAACCCTCACCATTTTGTGAAAGAAGAGGCGCACTACCACTTGTACTAATACGTGGCTCGAATTTCATTTGTTATTTTGTTAGTAAGTAAAAATCATATAGATAATATATCTTATGTTAATTAAATTATTTAATCTAAGAAAAAATTATATATTTCAGACTAAACCAAAGACATAAATTAGAGATATTTTTGAAATGTTTAAAAATAGATTCATAAAGCATATTTATTATGTATTTATTATAGTTTATACTTGGGTGGTTGTATATGAAGTTAATAGATTTTATGGCAAATTACAATAAAGGCATCTTGCCATTTTGTATTTTAGTGAATGTGTAAATAGACTGAAAGTTTGGTAAAACTGCATAAAAGTATCGTTGACTTACTCCATTAGTATTAACGGTGCTCCGACTATACATGTAAAAAGTACCATTTTGCGCATTAACACATTTTAAATGTGATGTGATCGTTGCTCACAAAGTCACAACTTTAAGTGCCAACTGAGGATTACAATTTTACCCTTTAAACATACAGTAACTCAGTAAGCAGAAAGAAGAATGCATTTAATTTTTATAACCTTAGGGAATTTTTTTTTTTAATTATCTAAAGTCTTATAAGACCTTAATTTGTTAGACATATGGATAAGTTTTACAAATTAAAATACTATAATATATTTATTTTTTTGCATTTTAGATGAATTATTACAAATGTAATGATTAGGTTGTGTTAGAGTTTCTTCAAAATTGGAAATTTTTAGAAAATTGATTTTTAGGGTTTTATTATATGCGGATAAAATTGTAAATGTATGAATTATTATAGGACATTTGTGGAAATTTACCAAAAAAACTCTACTTTTGCACTTTTTTAATAAGCTAAAAGTAAAAAAAAATTACTTTTTCTAAAAGACATATATATCTTAAAATAAGATATAAATTAAAAAAATAAACAAACTAATTTATCTTAATTTAAGATATAAAAGGCAATAAATCTTATGGTGAAAAAAAACAAACAGCCCCCTAGTACGAAGAAAGAAGAATGCATTTAATTTTTGTAACATTAGAAGCTTTATGACGGTTTCTCGTGAGTCATGCCATGGGTTTGGGTAGATGATAAAAGTGCTACAGAGGTGCCAGTTTAGTTGTAATGTACCGATGTATGGGTATCAATTGATTCCGAAAAAAAATAAAAAAAACAA
The DNA here is from genome assembly GCA_008009225.1 of Acer yangbiense. Taxonomy (NCBI): domain Eukaryota; kingdom Viridiplantae; phylum Streptophyta; class Magnoliopsida; order Sapindales; family Sapindaceae; genus Acer; species Acer yangbiense. The sequence continues at coordinate 14,560,292 of CM017766.1, read as the reverse complement.
AAAAAAAAGTAAGAGCATTTCCAACCAACACACCAAAAAATCATCTCCAACCAACACACCAAATCTGGTGTGCATTGCACCCCCTATTACTAATTTAACATTCTCATGCTTAATTATAACAATATGTATTCCCAAAAAATATACCATTGGAAAAATTATATTGGGATCTTTAAAACGATACTAATATTGATATACATATTTAATTTATTAAATTTAATTATTAATTAATACATTTAACTAATTTAAACTTTTATAATAACTTAATTTAATGCAATACAAGATTATGTTGGCTCTAGTATGTCCCTTGTATCAACACCATGAGTTTGTGGGTTCGAGTCTCTCTCCCCTCTCCAAACCCCGAATCATTGAAATATTAAAAAAAATAAAAATTTAATTTAGTGCAATTAAATACATATCATAAATAAACTCTAAAATAAAGCAGATTATAACATAACTTAACAATAAAAAGACTCCATAATAATAATTCAAAAGAAAAAAAAAAAAAAACTTGACTTAATCAGTTAATCTAGGGCAATTAAATACATTACATAAATAAACTCTACAATAAAGCAAATTGCAACACAACTTTACAATAATAATAAAAACTCCATAAAAATAATTCCAAAAAACCATTTAGAACTCCTGATTATTTCCACTTCCTCCTTGAAATTCTGGATGATAACCTCTTTTTCCATAAATTCTCATTTGTTCACTTCAAAGAGCATCACGTAGCATTGGATCTTTTATGGAATCTATATCTCTTTCTAAAAAAATTTAGTTGAAATAATTAAGTGAAAATTAGTTGGATAAATAAGTTCAATAATATTCGGTATGGTATTTTTTTTTTTTTTTGACATTATATGAGTAATTATTTAAGAATAATATTGTCATGCCAATTTTTTTTTTTATTATTACTGTATAAGTTAATTAATAAAAATTAATTAATATTGTATAAATATGTATTGGGAGAATATTCTTTAAAGATGTTCTTTTGGTGTAAAATTTGGTATGGATACACCGGAGTGGAAAAAGAAAGAAACTATTTTTATGATAAATTGGTGTAATATTGGATGTATTGGATTGGAGATGTTCTAAGAAGTTAACACTTAAAAGCCCATAATTAGTCAATCAAGACGGTTAGTGCTAGATATTCACCTTAAAGCTCAACAAAAGAATCGGTAAAAAAAAAAAGTGAAAATTGTCAAAACTAACCACATATATTATGGAAAATTTGTTTTTAACCACAAACGAATTTTTATTTATTAATAACCATGTTTTTGAGCAATTACTGGAATGCCCCCATATAAAACTATCCCAATCAGCTTTCTCTCTCTCTTTTCTCTCTTTTCTTTCTCTCTCCTCTGCTCTCTCTCTCCCGGTCATCTCTCTCTTTTCTCCTCTCCATCCCGTCGCACATCACCAGAGTCGTCGCCCAACGCCGGAGTCGTCACCGAACAGCCGCCGGACGTCGCCTGGACCGGCGAGCTTGATGAACCAGCGGTGCACGAAGGCTTCGCCTGGTCGTTGCACGAACCAGCGGCGCTGGTTTGTGCGACGACCAGGCGAAGCCTTCGTGCGCCGCTGGTTCGTTAAGTTTGCCGGTCCAGGCGACGTCCGATGGCTCCGTGAGGCGATCTCCGGCGACGTGATCTGCAATAAGAAAGAGAAATCAACAAAACCTAAACCTAATTTGAATCTAAGGAAGAAGAAAGGAAGAAGAAAGGAAAAAGAAAAAGGGGAAAAAAACATAAGGCTAATTTCAATTTAGTCCAGTTTTCAAGTTTCAATATTTTCAATTTAGGCATAATTTCAAGTTTTGGTATTTCAATTCAGTCATGATTTCAAGTTTGGACATTTTCAATTTAGCCATGATTTCAAGTTTCAAGGTTTTAAAAAAAGAAAACTAATTTCAGGGGTACTCTTGTAATTTATGGTACTACACTGAATTTTTTTTAAAAAAATGGTTATTAACAATTATAATTTCAAAAGTGGTTAAAAACAAAAGTATGATAATTAGGATGGCTATTTTCGGTTTTCTCTCAACAAAAAAAAAAAAGCCACAAACAAGTATGGGGCAATCTCCAATTTTTTTTATTTTTATTTTTTCAAATTTTAATTATTTTTACGGATTGTTTTGACTTTTATAATAAGTAAATATAACTTTGTTTTTTATTAATTTTATATCAAAAAGACATTTTTACCTTTTTAATTATTAAGTCCACGATAAATCTAACGACCTTAACAAAATATATATATATTTGGAATTTCAGTAAATGCAAAATATGGGTGTGGTATTACAAAATATTGCATTATGTTATTACAATTAAGAACCATCAAAATTGGCCAATTTATTATCACTCCCTACAAAATTTAGCACCACTTAAACTTAAGGTGTTATTAATAGCAAAGTTAGATTAATGCGTGTCATAAAGATATATATATTAAAGGGGTGTATTGGATTGAGATTTTAATAGACAATTTTAGGGTGCAAGGATTTTATGGATTTGTAAGACTATTAGGATTATTAGGATTATTAGGATTGTTAGGATTGTTAGGATTATACTTTTACGATTATTAAAATTATATGAACTAGACTTATAGGATTCTGAAAGAGTCTTTAGACTTTATTTATAGAGTATTAAGATTTTCTAGACTTTATTTCTAGACTTTATTTCAAGACTTTTTAGACTTTTAAAAATATGGACTTTCAAGAGTCGATTGTAGTATTTTATTTTCTTCCTAAATTCTAGTGCTCTATAATCTTGTTGAGGGTAGTTATTGAATAACAAAAATTGAATGAGAAACATGTATAAGCTATGAACAGAAGTAATAAGATTTTAAAATACCACCAACCAACACATAACATTCAGCTAGTTCATATGGTGAAGAAAATGTCACTATATGAAATAAATATAATAACCAACAACCCATCCCCCACTACCTTACTATAAATGACATGAAATAGGTAAAAAAAAAATAGCTTGAACGTTGAAGTATTTCCGTTTGGCTTGTTGGACTTCATTAATTCATATGTCATTAAACTCCAATATTCACTGCTCTTTAATCTCACTTTTTTTTTTCTCTAATGGTGTGTATAGTGTACGTCCCTCTTTCATGTTAGTGATAGATGATTCAAGTTCGGTGAGGTGAGTTGATAGACAGACTATGCATATATTGGTTAAATTTGGAGGGTCGGGGCATGACAAGAATTTTTTTAATATAAATGTAAATAACAAAAAAATTGATATATAAGATTTAATTATACATATTAAAAAAATAAAAATAACTCTAAACGGTCAACTAGTGCTTGCTTTCGATAGTTTTCGACATACTCTTCCGTTATCGGATTTAAAAAAAAAAAAAAAAACATGAATCTAAATTTTATAGAAGCATGGTTTTATGCGAGGTCTATATCTTTTTAACTTACTCAGGCAATAAATCAATAGAAATGGTGACCATCTTCTTTTGTCTTTGAACTCAATCTACACAAATGGCGATATTATCAGTAATGAACCATTTCTTTTTATCAGGTGTATATATATATATATATAAAATCAACTTTCTCTTTATCTTTACGTTTTACTAATCCATCTTTTATAGATGTAGATAAAGCATTTGATCAATTTTTACTAGTAGTCCTAAAGATTTTAGATACCGGTGGTGGTGGTGGGATCATGGAAATATAGCATAAAACTATTTTTAACTCACAGATGCATTTTATCAGTCATTTGGTACTCGACTTTCAAGTGTAGTTTGCATGTTTGGCCGCCATATTTATTATATACCAATACACCCACCAAATATCTGAAGTAAAATAAAAAGTCTGGAAAGTATTGAGAGAGAGGGCAAGACAATTTTAGACTCAAGCTATTTATACATATCATTAAAAAGTCTGGAAAATCCATTTTGTTATGAAATCCTAAAAATCTTGATCTCAATCCAATACCAGCAGACAATTTGCTGCCTTTGAAAGTCTAGATCAAATACCATAAGACAATATGAACTTTTTAAAAAAATCTTAAAAGTCTTGATCGAATACCACCAGACTTTTACTTCCTCAAATTGTCTAATAAAATCTTGAACCAATACACCCCCTTAAGAATAAAAACATTTTCACTGCCACAACAGCCGGTATATATATATATATATATATATATATATATATATATATATATAATTTTAAATAAATAAATCATATTTATTCTATATTTTTTTTATATTCTTAAAAAATAAATCTAAAAACTTAGATTTACATGGATTTGTACAAAATAATAATAATAAATTAGACTTCGGTTTTGAAAAAGGAAGAAAAATGATTTTCTCACAAACTCTTTAATTATATAATTGAAATGTAATTCGATCTAAAAATAAGATAAATTTAATTATAAATGATTTTAGACATATAAAAGAGGGACATGTTGCATTTGTCTTGTGTGATCGACCTTGAACAATAGGTTTTGTATTGGCCCCCCAAAACCAAAATCCTGGCTCCGCCCTTGACTAAGATCTCCTATATTTTTTTAAAGAGAGCTTCTTTTGATAATCCAATTTTTTCTTTTTACACTTCTTTTCTATAAACACTCTATTCTCAAAATTTAAATTTAAAAAAATTCTAAAGACACTTCATTTTGTTACAAAAGTATCCTTTTTATCTTTTTTGAATTAAATTATTAAAAAAAATTGTCTCTCCTAAATCATTAGATTAATTATTACATATTAAATATTCTCTCATAAATTTTTAATTACCATATTAAACTTTCTCTTCTCCAATACATATCTATAATTTTCTATCTTCATTTTTTCTCAAGCAAGACTAATGGTTAAGGAAAAAAAAAAAAAAAAACTTACTAATAAACTTGATTTTTAGGAACCATATGTATGTATATACTAAAAAAAAAAAAAAACTCAAAAAACAAGTACCTTTAAAAAAAAAAAAAATCAAAATATGAAAATGTTTTTTGTTACTGTTGTAGGTATGTGATTGCCTAGAGAACTTTAATTATTTCATTAGTCTTAAAAATTTTAAGTTTAATGGAATCTAGTTGAAACAATTCAAGCTTTTATATATATATATATATATTACTATTAGTAAAAAAATAAAATATTCATAAGTCTTTTTTTTAAACTATTAATCAGAGATTGATTGAGAAAATATGGAAATATAATTATTTTTATTTTTATTTTTATTTTTTTTGAAAAATGGAGAGAGATTAATTAGGAGAGAGCGTTTAATATGGTAATAACAGATTTAGGAAAAATAATTTTTTTTAATAATTTAATTAGTTTGGAATGCCTTTAATTTTTTTTTTGTCTGGTTTAGTAATTTTAATTTAGGTTAGAATTGTCATTAATAAAAAAAAATTTAAATTGGAGTATGAATAGATAATTTGTGGATTACAAGAAGAAGCTCTTTTTTTTAAAATTGATTTTGATTAACAAATATAAAGACCAAATTGCCCATAGTAAAGGCTATTACAAATAATTAAACTTTTTAAAACAAATTTATACTAAAAATAGTAAAAAAAATTAAATTTAAAAATGAAGGTAATTTAAATTTAAAATTAAATTTATTCTATCTTTCCATTTTAAATTATTTGTATATAGCCTTTATCTTTCATTATTAAATTTTAATACCTATTAGTAATTTTGTCTTTTCATTAGTTAATTTGAAGAGGACAAGTAGATAAACGTATTTATTCCAAACTTGAGGGATCTGAGTGTATTTACTCCTCCTAGTGTAAAAGGAAGAGAGTGTGTGGAGGGCACGAGGAGACCCAACACTGTAACATCTAGAACTGGCGGGGTCCCCGTCCCTACCGCTATTAATGCCGCAACTTTTGGATTATCTGCTCTCAGCTTTCTGCTCTCATAAGTCATATCTACTAGTCTCTTCATCTCTGATGATGCACATGTGCTTTCTCTATCGCTATAAAAGCCCTCTTCCCCACTCTCTCTTCACCATTTATTATCATCTCTCTTCTTTTTTGGACTATTCCCACTTTGAAAAACCAGCACAAAATATCAAACACCTTTTGCTTTTGATCAAAAAATGGCGGCAGAGGTCACTATGACTGCCACTGATGTCACTCCTCCCTTTCGTCGTGTTCTTCTCATCTCTGCTGGGGCTAGTCACTCTGTTGCTCTTCTCTGTATGCTCCTCCTTTTCTCTAATGTCTGTTATTTGTTAATGCATTTTCATTTATTTTGGTTTTAACGTTTTGGGGTTGTTTTTTTAATTTTTTTTTTTAAGCTACTAGTTGTTAGCATTAAATGGTACATACCCAGATGACCAGATCTTTGTTCATTTGCATATATTGTGTGTAATTAGTATCTCAATTTGTGTATTTATATAGTTTAATGATGACTATCTTCTTTGTTCATGAACTTGTAATGCAAATAACTTTTGAGCTATATGATTCCATTTATTGCATTCATTTGAGTTTTTTGAGAAATGATGATGTACTGTAATATTTACAGCTGGAAACATAGTTTGCTCTTGGGGAAGAGGTGAGGATGGTCAATTAGGTCATGGTGATGCTGATGATAGACTTTCTCCTACTCAATTGAGTGCATTGGATGGCCATGAAATTGTATCTGTTACCTGTGGGGCTGATCACACAACTGCATATTCTGTGTCAAGTATGGAAGTTTATAGTTGGGGATGGTTTGTTCTCTATCTCAATTTTCAGTTTCTTAAACTTCCTTTGCAACATCTAGTCCCTTTTTACCATTGGGGGTGTTTAGTTTCTGATATTGAAAACCTGGCTTCTAAGTAATGCCGTGATGGATCTCACTTTATTCTTTTTTACCTCAATGCTCTAAAAATTTGAACAATTTGTATGTTCTTGTGGGGATCTGAGATTTTTCTTATATGGTCAGGTATTTATACAGTGTTTTTTTTTCCTTTAACAAACTTTCCAGGGGTGATTTTGGGAGGTTGGGGCATGGCAATTCTAGTGACTTGTTCACTCCCCAGCCAATCAAAGCATTACAAGGCTTGAGGATAAAACAAATTGCTTGTGGAGACAGTCATTGTTTAGCAGTGACTATGGAAGGAGAGGTGCAGAGGTAAAGATATCTTCCAAAAATTTATTCCTTTCTGTGATTGATTGATGGTGCGTTTGTTTTATAAATTGGGTGGTCATCATAATTACAACTTTGTTACTTTGATACATAGGATTTTAATTTCAAAACTTTTGTTTCACAATCAAATGAAGAATCTTACACAATTTTAATATCACTTTTGTGATTCCCTCATCAAAACACACCGCTGTGGCTCGTGGGGTGATCTTTACTTTGGAAATGGTTAACACGAATAACAATTACCTTGAAAATGTTTAATAGTTTTTGATACTTGTGCTCTTTGAACAAACACTATGCTCCACATGGTTGAAATAATAGAGAGGGTAAAGTTGAGCAAGTGAAGTAACTACTGTTTTTAACAATAAGATTTCAACTTCTTTATCTTAAAGTACCTTCGGCGATTGTGTATTCAGTTTATCTAAGCTTTTATTTCTTCTTTTTGTACGACACTGTTTTTTTAATAATTATGTTCTTGTTGAAACTGGCTTACCAGTTGAAGCCTGTTTTGGAGTATGAAATGGAACTTAGTAATATTTATTCCCAATGTGTTGATTTAATTTACATGTCAATATCGTGTATCGAAAAAATATTTACTGCTCCCAACCCGATATGCTTACTTATTTCTCATGACAAGAATGTTGAATGTTCTAAGTTTGTTTTGTGTGTTCCCAATTCATTGTGCCTGTGGCAGTATTGGTTATATAACTAAAGAAATTGCATTACTGATTACGTTTCTGTCCGTTTTCTATATAAAGCTGGGGGAGGAATCAAAATGGTCAACTTGGTCTTGGCACCACTGAAGATTCTCTTGTGCCTCAGAAGATTCAAGCCTTTCAGGTGCTGCGGGTTACTTTTAGTCCTTGTTATAGACATTCACTTAGATGCTCTGAACTTACAATAGTTAATTTATTGAAACAAAAGAACGAAAAGAAAAAAAAAAAAAACAATGAAGCCTCTCAATCATGAAATGAGATCAAATTTGCTTGTTTCTGATTTCATTTTTTTTTTTTTTCTTTTGTGAAACTTAACAGTATATATGCTTATAAGCATAATATAAGTTTGGTAACATTGAGAAACTATAATATGTATAACTCATCTAAAATGTACCCATTTGGGAACAAAATCAAAGTTCAGTAATTTATGGGTTTCCTAAATAGTGGAAAAACCACACACATACACACACACACTGGTGGAAAAGCAGTAGCGCATAATGTCACATGAAACATTTTCATAATAAGTGCACAGAGAAACTCTGCTTGAATACTTTATGCACTTACATTTCATCTATCTTTTGGTAGGGAGTTTCCATCAAAATGGTTGCTGCTGGTGCTGAACATACCGTGGCTGTTACAGAAGATGGAGATATCTATGGATGGGGGTGGGGCCGTTATGGGAACTTGGGATTAGGAGACAGGAATGATCGCTTAGTTCCTGAGAAAGTTGCTACTGTTAATGTATGTCTGCAAATTGGTGTCATTTATATAATTAATAATTTCAATTTTCTTTTATTAATTTAAATTAGCATCTAATGTTTTGCACTGCATAAACCATTTCATAACAATTAGAATATATATTTTCTTTTTCTAAGTTCAATATGATATATGAGTCTCATTGTTATGGAATACTAATATAGTTTCAAAGTTTGTTAATGGAATTAGGATCCTTAGCAATTTATTCTAGATGGAGATGATCAAACAAGCTAGATGGACTTGCTAGAATGACACTTTATCAATTATCTAATGCTCCAAAAAATTCCATCCATTGAAATGAACATTTCTAAGAACTCTATATCTGGTGATTCCAGTGGTTCCCAGTTTTGTCTCTTATGTGTAGGATTTGAAAGTAATTTTTTATTACAATTCTTCAGTTCCCCTGTTATACTAAGTAATTTCATGCTAAATGTAATAGCGATGTTTATTTTTTCTTAATTTTTTTACCTGTATTCTCGTTCAATATTCCTTTGTCCCCCTTAGTCTTTGCTTGCTTTAAGGATCAAGTTGTAATCAAAGTTGCAGGGAGAAAAGATGGTTATGGTTGCATGCGGATGGCGACACACCATATCTGTTTCCTCATCTGGTGGGTTATACACTTACGGATGGAGCAAATATGGTCAACTAGGGCATGGAGACTTTGAGGATCACCTTTTTCCTCATAAGTTGGAAGCATTGCATGGCAGTTTTATTTCTCAGGTGATCTCTTAGTCCTTCAATGGCTACAGTAATTTGTTTTTCAGTATTTTATGTGTTAAAATCTTACAATTTTACTTTCTAAATAGTAGCTTTGAGATCCGAATTCTCTGTTTTCGACATTATTTCCTTCACTAGACTGGAACCAAATTGAGTATTATTGTCTATCGCTGTCAAATATGTGTGATTATGGATTTCATTAGGCACATGGACAAGGGACAAAAAATAATATCCAATCTCTTGAGAGCACCAAACATGGAAAGCTCAAATTTTTTCCATGTTTTGTTATATCCCGTGATACATCCCTTGCACCGAACATACCCTTTGTAGTTACCAATTTTGGGATTGGGATTGAGAATATTTCACAGCTGCATATATCTAATCTGAATAACATCTCCGAGGGTACTCTGTATGTTACAATTATGCATTATTCATACTAAATTTTGACATAAGTGATAAATACACCTAGAGAGCAAGTTTACATTTATCTACTAAAATCTTCTCTGTTTTTAAAATTGATTTTGATTGACAAATATAAAGACCAAATTGCCCATAGTAAAGGCTATTACAAATAATTAAACTCTTAAAAACAAATTTAAAGTCCAAGGGGACCTTGGGTACTCTGTATGTTACAATTATGCATTATTCATACTTGAATATCAGCAAAGTTCATTTATCTTACTGTTGGAGAGTTCCTATCATACACTTTATGAATGTTCAAATCAAAGCAAGTGGTCAATATTCTTGGACTATGATGTTATGGATTTATTGCTGTTCTTTCAGGTCCAGCCTGTTTTTAATTTTTTTAACTTAAATTTTGCAGATATCAGGTGGTTGGAGACACACCATGGCCCTCACGTCCGATGGAAAACTTTATGGCTGGGGTTGGAATAAGGTTGGCATATCAGTTTTCTTTCTTTTCACCTTGAACGGATTTTGTATAAATCTGTCAAAAGTTGACTGTTCTGACTTCTGGTTAAAGTGGGTCCTAATTATTCTCTCTCACAGTTATTGGATACATGTAAAAAAAAAATGGATTTATTTGTCTCAAAAAAAAAAAAAAAAAAAAAAACAACAAAGAAAAACCAAATAGTCTTACTATGTTATGTTATATTTATGAACATGTTATGCACACACATATAAGTTACATCTATTTCTTATAAAGGCTACCTGTAAATTATATCAAATTTTCATTTTTGTTTTTTACTTTTTACTTTTCACACTCACTTTTTAAGTTTTGCCTATTGTTTGGCTTTTATATTCAGCTCTGTTTTCTGTTCACAGTTTGGACAGGTTGGAGTTGGTGACAACATTGATCATTGCTCTCCTGCGCAAGTCAAATTTCCCAATGACCAGGCACATTCTTGTTACTGTAGCTCCCGAAATTGGTTATGATAGCCCATGACATTGATATTCAGTTCCGTAGGATTTTCTTCTTTATACTTATCTGACAGGGTTGTTATCTGAATTGATAATCACCATCTTTTCTTAATCTGAGTGTTATTTCATCTTTTTGTTTGGCATTCTACAGAAAGTAGTTCAGATTTCATGTGGATGGAGACATACACTTGCTGTGACTGAACGGCAAAATGTGTTTTCTTGGGGAAGAGGTACAAATGGACAACTTGGTGATGGGGAAACTTTGGACAGGTAATAACAATTTTATCTGGTTAAATATACTGTATGTGTATATTGCTTTTAGGTAATGTATGAATACATAAGATATTTAGAGATCTTTTAATTGTCCCCTTGGTTGCTCAATAATAATACTTTAAACTACCACACATGGCACATCCAATATTTTTCCTCCAGATAAGGATTCTAGATTTATTACAGAAATAGAAAATTGAAGAATGAAGAAGTGATAAAAAAACCAAAACAAATTTATCCAGAAACTTGGGTCAGCTTATCATATTCATCTTGGCCTCTATGTCTCAAGAGACTTGGGTCTTCAGTGTAGGTCCTCTCAATGTGTCTTTTTCAATTTGCATGTCATACTTTTGCTGCTTTGCAAGAGTTGAGCCAAGTAAAGTTGGCTATTACTCAAGTTGAGGCATTAAGTTGGTAGAATGTGAGAACCTATGTAAGAGAATTCAGGCCTCAGGGCCTCTGCTCGACTGCTCTTATGGCGATAGTTGAAAAGTAGAAAAGTAGGCAGCAATTCCAGCATACGGTACCACCTAGATGAACTGTCAAACTTACAAATATTGGGAGAGGACCCAAACTAAAGATTTAAGGGTCTTGAGATAGAAAGATCAAGATGGATGGGGTGATGGTGTATTTTAAAAACACATTGCTTTGTTAGAGAAGGCCAAAGGGTCATATATGTAAAGACTCTTCCGAAACTAGTATGAGGCCTTTTGGATGGAAACCCGAGAGCAAAATCGTGCAGCCCTAAGTCCAAAATGACAATATCATATGATTTCATAGGTTTGGATCATTAAATATTGTATTAAAGATGGATGTACCTCACAATGTTGGGCCAAACAAAAAAATTCAGAGACGTGTGGTCCTTAAGGGGGATATATTGAGAGGATCTAAACTCAAGAAAACTCGTGGGACATAAAAATCAAGATCAATGGATGTATTAGAATTTCATATAGCCTAGTTAGAGAGGGTCATTGGGCTATATATGTAGATAATTTTATCTTCCTAAACTAGTATGAGGCTTTTCGGGTGGAAACGTAAGAGAAAAATTGTGCAGACCTAATCCTAGAGTGGAAAATATCATATTAGTTGTTGAGAGTGAGTTGCTACATAACCATATGAAAAAGAAATAAACAAAATGTAAGTGGCAACTCCATTTGTCTTCTATACCCAACATGTTGTGATTGTTGTCCATTTAGACCTATGCTTTTATGCAAACATAGATGCATTATTTGGTTTCCACTCTTAATCTGGGAAGCTCAGATTAAGAGCTAGAATAAGAGTGGAAATGATGCATTAGTGTACCGACTACCGACTGCTTGGTATGGAGTAGCATGTTGGTATAGTAAGTTAAAATCTAAGAAATCTGTCGGGGCCTATCAACTTGTCTTGCAGAACTGAAATAGGAGTTCCGCTGGCACAGTTTAAATATCCAAATCTAACCCATTTGTAAGCAGCTTAGGGCAGTGGTAGGCCTTGAACTAATTCTACTAGTATACCTTATATTATTTGCATTTGATCTTCATATTCAAAATGTAAATAAAAATTTCTACTTGTTTCTTTGTTTAAAGAATAGAGTTATTTGCACTAAAGACCAGGAGCTGTTGGTTATTGTTCATATTTCCATATTATTAATGTCCTAAACTGATGAATTTTATTTCGTGCTCAAAGGAATATTCCAAAGATTATAGAGCCATTGAGTCATGATGGATCAAGTGGGCAACAGATAGAATCCTCAAAGTTTGATCCATCTTCAGGTGTTGTATCATACTCAATACCCATTAACTGTCTTTTTCTCTCACCGTTGTTTTTAAACTGGTTTTATCAATTTTTTATGTTCATTATTCTTGGATTTTCCTTGGACAGGGAAAACCTGGGTTTCACCATCAGAGAGATATGCAGTTGTTCCTGATGATAATGTAAGTGGTTGCTTCTTGAAACCTCCTAGATCGGATGAGAAACTTGTTATTGTTGATAATATCTTGAATATATGAACTGCCAAGGTTTACTGCATTGTTGGTTTTGTTGCCTCTTCTCTCCAAGCGAACACACGTATATGACGAGATTGATGTAAGGCTTATAAAATAATGAACGACTGAATTTCATGATAGTAAGCATTGAGCATGTTTTTGCAGGTTCCGGGGCAAACAAATGTTCCAGTGAAGGGTAATGGGAGTGATGTAAATGTACCGGAGAGTGATGTCAAAAGGGTACGGATTTGATAGTTCATACTTCCAGGTAACGGGAATAATCTGTCCTAGAGGCCAGCATCGGTATATCTGAACCAAGCAATGCCATTACTGGCATGTTTTTGGTATCAACATAACATGTGATAGTAAATTCGCATCACTTCCTGGTAAAACGATGAATTAAATTTGTCTATGTAAAGTGAGAATAACCTTTTGACCAAGTCAGCAAATTATTCTAATATTATTGTTTACTGTGTTTTGACATCCCCTAATTTTTGTATGTGTTGTATCTTGCTATTGTTGGCATGATAGCTTTGCTAGTTATACACCCTGCTGAGTGACTGTGTGACGTGTGTCCACTATTTAGGTTATATTACAAAACCGACATTTATAAAAGAGTAATGCTGGACATTACAACCACTGTCACAATTCATGGGGTAGTTAAAGCGTCAATTGACGAGTGGATACATGGGTAAGTGAGATAAATCATTATTAATGTGTATTTACCCACCAATTGACACCTTAGATGTCAGCTTGTGATAGTGGTTGTGATGTCTAGCCCACTCCTTAGCTTTTACTTATCAAAATGTCACCCAATCCATTTGGGAAGTGGCGATTGGTACACTATGCCGATTCCAGCTAGGGTACCAAGCACTCCTCAGTCCTCAAGAAGTAATAAAGTTGCGGTTTTGGTTTTGAATGGATTTGGAAGTATTGCAATCCGACTTTTAAGCTAAGCACACTTTTGTATATATACCATTGAGCTCTCATCTTAAACTTCACCCAAAAAAAAAAAAAAAAAAAAAAATTAAGCATTTTTTATGACACCAAAGAATTGATAACTCATCAACCAATATCAGAAGGTTTCTATGACCCATCGGTAGATGCATAGCTATAAGTACACGATCAATAGTTGATGTTGCATCCCATCTTGTTCATATGAGTATTCAGACCGTCTTTTGCATAGTCAAGATTGGAACTCTTTCCGTTATCATCTTCCTCTTCTCTTTTGGGTGCCTTTGATTTACCAATTACAATTCACTATGGGGTTGTAAGCTGCCATCTTAGTAGCACATCCACTTTTGGCCTGTTTAATTTCATAATATAGTCTAACCTCACTAAAGTAATACTCCAATAATTAATAACCTTTGACATTTAATAAAATTTCATGAAACCGACCACGTTCTATAGGTATAATTTAATATTTCTGCTATATAATAATTAATAAAAAATATCAAAAAAGAATTAATTAGCAGAATCGCGTTTTTTAGAGAACCATCTATCTAGAGTAACCAGTTTCTTCCCAGTTGTCCTGATCTTGAACTGTATACCTCGGAATACCTTATGAACTACAACATGGGCGGGATTTGAAAGGTCAATAAGAGAAATACATCAGTGAAGGGCACCTAATTTATCTTTGTTAGACAAAGGAGGGGTCATTTGGCAATGGCAGACTGTGTGATGGAGGGATTCCTTACTTTGTGCAAACAAATTTCAAGTCTTTGAGTATTATTGAGTGAAGATGAAGGTTTCATTTTGGGAAGAAATGACTATGTATAATTGGGGAAGATGAAGTTTAAAACAAACTTTCACTATTTTAGGTTTTGTAGATTTAACTTTTTCCTAATGCTGGTTAGGGATGGCAACGGGGCGGGTCGGGGCCGGGGAATGCTTTTCCATCCCCATCCCCGCCCACCAAAACCATCCCCATCCCCATCCCCGTCCCCGTCCCCGTCCCCGTCCCCGCATTAAGAGAAGCGGGGACGGGGGCAGGGATTCCCCGTTGGAGGCGTCTTCCCCATACCCGCCCCACCCGCCCCATTCCCCGTCTAATATAACCATACATTTAAAAATTACAACTTAAAACAAAGAAAAAAGTATAATGTTTTTTTTTTTTTATCAAAGACCAAAGTCAACACCTAGCACACTAAATCATGAAAGAAAAAATTCATCACAACAGTACCAGACAGACCAACCAGAGAAAATGAGAAATGACAAACAATTTCTTTTAATATCTACTTTCATTCAAACAATTGATTCCAAAACTATTCTCAAAAGTGCTCAACCCATCGTGAAACCACTGCATATTATATATTATATATTATATTATAAGTGGATATCCTTCTTGATAAGAATTATCCATTGTTTCATAATTTTTTTTCTTGTTTCTATAACTTCAGTTTACGCTGCATGTTTATGATATCTATGTTTGTTGTTTCATGAAATATATATATATATATCGGGGCGGGGAGTGCTTCCCCCGTCCCCGCCCAGCTTTACCTTCGGGGACAAGACTTTGTCCCCGTCCCTGTCCCTGTCCCTGAATATTATCCTCCATCCCCGCCTCGTTCGGGGCGGAGCCCCACGGGGCCCCAGCCCCGCAGGGAATATTCATCTCTAATGCTGGTCTTCTCATATTCCTTGCATTTAATTTTTTATTGGAGATGTATACCAAGCTCATCGGTAACTTACAAACAATAAATATATAAGACTAAATTAGCATGATGAAGACTTTCTAACTACCTAGAAGTTGTGGCATTAGCAAATATACATGAAATAAATTTTTTAATTAGATGTTCTATAAATTAATAACCTCCACTAATTAATAAATTACTGTGCAATGGATCGTATTAATTTAGAGAGGTCAAACTGTATATCTAATAAAACTTGTGTTTTAGCAAACTCATCTCCAAAATGGGTGGGCCGAAAAGAAAAGCATAGGCAACAAACTATATATTAGGCATTGATATATAATTACACCCTGGGACGGAGTTAGAAAATTTTATTTGAAAAACCAATATAGTAAAATATAGTATTTTTGTGGGGCTAAAGTAAAATTTTATAAAATTTAATATGAAATGTACCTTATCTTCGCCTCTAATTACACTGATAATGTTATACAACTTAAAAATTTAGTTTTAAAATCGATTTGAATGATATAGCAAGTGATCTGTACTAACTATATAAATTATGTGACGATGTGGCAACTCCTAACAAAAATTCATAACTCGCCTAAAATTCTTGTCAGTCAATTCGATGGTCAAGATCCCACCATGCACATGTGCATGGTTTTGATCTTTCTTTTCTTATTGATGATTATTATTAGAAAAACTATGGAAAAAGCACTTTTGATGGTGCCTATGAAGTTTCTATATTATTTTGATTTTCTTTACTTTTATATATACCATCCAAAATGCTACTTTATATTCATTTGAGTGGTTAAGATCACTTGGGTTTAATTGAAACAAACAATCATGTGTTTTTTATTTTTTTTGGGCATCTATTGATTCCCTTCTATTTTATGTTTGCATTGAAACACAAAGTGTTTAGGGAAAAGCACTTTCGGTGGTGTTCACCAAAGAATATTTGCATGTTGCAAATTAAATTTAATTGGATACTACTAGTCAATTTCTTTTCTTTTTCTCTCTCATTTTTCCAATCACTACTGTTAAACAACCCAAAAATTTAATCCAAATTTCAACCCAAATGATTTGATAAGTGGTTTTTTTTATTAACCACATCATCCCATGTTATGTGTGGTGATGACAACTTACTTACCACATCATTTGAGTTAATTATTTAAGTTGTATAACATTATTCTTTTTCCAATTGTTGAAGATTCTGCTATTTATTCACTGTAAATTCACGAATGAATCTTGGATTGAATTATGAAATTATGTTTTCTTAATGATAATTAATTAATATTAAAAAAAATCAAATATCACCATCCATGTGACTTGGTACTGGAAATGGCGCTTATTCAACTTGATAACGTTCCAGGTTTGAGTCGTCGCCACCGCATGCCAATTTGAAAAAAAAAAAAAACATCAAAGCATCATCAACTCATTATTTTAAGATAAACAATTAATGCACATTATGTGAAAATTAGAAAATAAAAATTGCAGTGGAGGCATATCAAATGACAATTTTAACTTGCATATCAAATGTCGTATCCGAATGGTTCCGTAATTTTTGTGTCTAGAAAGGCGAACTATGTCGCCCACTCTCTTGCTAAGATGGCTTTGAGGTTTTCAGAGTACCCCCGTGTGTGGAGAGTTTCGTTTTGGCTGATGCCCCAGCCTAACCTTGTTTGTCTCTTTGGTCTGTTTGTTTCTTTTCAAAAAAAAAAAAGAAAAAAGAAAAAAAGAATAATTAACATTTGTAATCCATTGATTATATGTTAATTGTAAGCCTCCATGATGTTTCTAAGATTCTTTTTCTTTTGAAAAAGCATGTCTCTTTATTCTGCAGAATCAGCACAAATTCTATGTTTCTTAGTACCGATACATATATTAGTGAAAGAGATCATCATCATACATATATACTCCAATCTTAGACTCATCAATAAATCCATACCCAATAATTTCAATTATGTTGTTGCTTGTTCATGTAGCAAATCTAGAATTCAGTCAGCCGAATAGGAGAAGGCAAGTGTCAAGTACACAAAAGTTGTTCCACTTCCACCAACCATGTCTCGTACCAAGGAAGACAAGAAAAACAACATTACTTGTTCATATCAGTGTCAATCGGTAGAGATTATTATTATTCGGGAGAAATAGTCTCTTAAAATATTAGATTTTCATTTTTAACAACTTTAGCTCCCGAAATTGGTTAATAAATAATACTTCTCCCTCTACTCCCTCATCTCCCACCTTTGTCGGAGGCAGCACCGCCTGGCGAAGGTGCCCAGGCGATGCCCCACATGGGAAGTGCGCGTCAACAGTGCCGTCGGGGGTAGGCTATTAGTTTCAGAAGAAAGAAAAAAAATTAACGTTAAATGAAATGACAGACAAATTCACGTTTCCCCCAAGATTTCATGGTTTTTCCAAGATGTCATGTTTTTTCAAGTTACTGAAATCCCCTCCTGGAGTGTGTTTCGATGATTTTCTCCTACAAACAATTAAAAGCATGGTTTTAGAGGATTGTTAATATGTTACAGGGTATTTTTGTAATTTATGATTATGGACCGAAAATAAATTTTACAACGTGGTTACTAAGATTTAAAACGTTGTCTATGATCAAAACAAATTTTATATATTATATGTGGTTATTTTTGACCATTTTCAGTAATTTCTTTAAAATGAATTCTCACATCGAAACGAGTGTGGGTCGTCGAGATCAAACGCTATATGTGCGGTCTGGGACTACTCCCACAATATCCAGGAGAAATCTCCCCACATATGCTTGTAAAATGCATATGGTGAAACTCAAACTCACCACAACTAGAGATCTGAGATTATTATTTTACTGTACTGAATTACTGATTCCCATTTTTATCATAAAGTTGTGTTATTGATAGAGAATTGAGAAGAAATGGAGATTCATGATATATTGCAATCCAAATGCATAATTTACATATTTTCCTCTCATTAATTCTGAAACAGAAACTGTTAATTAAAACACAAGAAAACCAACATAAAAATACAAATAAACCACACCAAATCAACACCACCCACTTGAGGGTCTCTTTTTTTCCTTTGAATATGTTGATGAATCAGTAGGTTGGATAGAATGGCTTGTAAACCTTAAGATCAAGCATAACACCAGCAATGGAACCAGCACCAGCAACAACTGACATCACAAGACAAGCCATGCTCAGCATTTGGAGACATATCCATCTGGTGCTCCATTTTGCTATTCTTTTCTGTGCAATATACATCTCCACCGGAAAATACACCGTTAAAGGCCAAAACCCGAGAGCCCCGAGAATACCCACCACGTCGTTGAAGAAAGGAAGCAACATCGATATGACGGTGGTTGATATAACGAATCCAGTTCTCCAAACCATTCGAAAGAGGTTAAGTTTATAGGTGCCACAACCCGGGATTGGGATTTTGAATTCCTTGGTGAGGAAGTAGTTTTCAGGCCATCTTTGTGCTACTTGTTTCTCAACAAATGCATAAATAGGCTGGCAAAACACTTGATATGCTCCGACAAGGTGGACGACTATGGCTGCGTTGGCGATGTCAAGAAGCCAAAAAGGGTTATAGAAACCGAAACCTGTGAGGAGATTTCCAGGCGCAAAGTCACCGAAAGCAGCGTAGCCCATGCAACCACATAGCAAGTAGAAAGCAGTTGTTACAGCAATGCTTACTTTTGCTGCTTTTTTCATCGTCTTTGATTCTGCTGGTGGGGATCTGATTGTGTCCTGGATTTCAATTAGGATGACTGAATATGAATACGCAAAGGCTATGTCGCCGAGAGCTTGGAAACTCCTCCATATCTTCTGGGTTTGAGTCACAGTTCCAATGCTTATTCCAGTGAGGCTACCCTTGAAGGCTCCATTTGCTGATGATCATAAATGAAGCTAGAGTTAGCTTGAATACAATTCATTCAATTAACTATTCATATATATAGTTAGTAACCATCAGACCCAAAAACTTAAGTTACGGGTGCCCAATAATAGTATTTAAGCACCGTAATACACCTTTCACCTGCCACACACCATTCACATGCCAGACTAACGGATTTGACCCTAACAATATTATTTAAGCACTCTAATGTAAATACAGTAAGTTCAATTTGGAAAGCTAATTGAGACCTGCAACTTGGGCAATGCCGAGGCCAAGACCAATGGCAGAGTAAGTAAAAGACATGACTGCAGCCACAGTTGAGAGCCACCATATCTGGTCAAAGTCTGGAATCTGAGACATGAAAATCTCCATCACTCCAAACATGATCATGTACGGATAGCTCGAAGTATGACATGGGCTCTTTTCTCCATTTTCGTGGAAGCAATTAGACCTTTTGATTGCCCTGTCAAATTGTAAATAAACAAAACCATCATGAAATCGAAAAATAAAACACATAATACATAGCTTTCACAAATCTTGTACATGACAAAACTCACATCATGCTTATAGATGCTGCAATGGTGTATCCAACGGCAATACCGAAAAGGTTCAAATACTGAATCAACCCACATGCCTTGAATTTAGCTCCACCAAGAATAGAGCGAACAGCGTCCGTGTAAGTGTAGTTTCTTTTGCCGGAAACAGGGTCAGCAGTCCGATAACAATCAGTGAGGAGAGAAGAAGTGTAGAAAGTAACAAAAGAGAACAAGAACATGACAGCAGGACCGGCAACCCATCCGAGCTGAGCTATGGCCCATGCCAATGAAAGCACCCCGGATCCGATCACCGCTGTTATTATGTGAGCACTTGCAGTCCATACATTACCTGAATATACAACAATAGAATGAGAAGGATGAAAATTTTCAGGTACAGGATTTCTCGATTGCTACCGGTAGCAATTGAGGATTCTGTACTGGAAATCTTGTACTAGAAAGTTACTCATGAAAATGAACACTACTAAACAAAAAATGAAGGTGAAAGTGAGAAAACAGAGGGAGTAAGTGTAACCAGTTCGTTTGAGACGGCCGTCATCATCGAAGGATTCGAAGACCTGGTGGTTGTAGTTTTGGTGGTGGTTCTTGGTGGCAGCAGCAGCGTTCTCACCCATCTGGTATCAAAGCAAAACAGAGGAGGGTATTTGTTTTGTGAGATAGAAACAAATTGAAAATGTCTACTGGGTTGTATTAAAACACCTAACAAAATGGAAAGAAAGAGAGCATGTGATGTTCACTTGCTATGTCTACCTAATCTTTAACGGCAAAGGAGAGATGTATAGGGAAGAGATCAATGAAGTTTTCGTTGGAGGGAATTCAGGTTTATATAACTGTATTTTGAGAATTTTTTATTTTGAACAATTATCTTCGGATCTACCTAGATCAAGCACTACAAACACAGTCCGGGTATTTCCATAATTAGACAAAGTTGGCTCCTAACATCTAGAGAGATCTGCCCACATTTATTACCGTTGTATAGACAATGGTGATACAATGCTCTCTACCTACATTTATTACGGTTGTATAGACAATGGTGAGACAATATCGATGAAGTTGTCGAGGTTTGAATTTGGTGGGTGTGTTGACTGAGATTTTAACTCTCCGGCCACCAAGAAAATGGGCATTTGAAAAGTGTTTTTTTTTTTTTTTTACTAAAAAAAAAGGAAATTTCTTTTGAATTGAAAAGCAAAAGTTAAAAATTCTCTGTTTTGTGTTGAAAGGCAAATCCAAATTACTTGCTGGTGGTTCTAAAAGTTATCAGTAATTATTATTGGAAATTTCAGAGGAATTTCTTATAAATTTAAGAATCGAAGGTATGTTAGGGCCTCCAGGTCCTGTGGCAATGGCCCCCGCAAAATGGTTTTTTATTTTATTTTATTTTAATTATTTGAAATAACGAAAATACCCTTAATGTTAACGGTCAAATTTGACCAATAATTAAGTTTGACTAACGGCAAGGAGATGAGTGTTAGTTTTTTATAAAATTGATTCCACATGTAAAAGGGCAAACATCGGAGGATTGAGTGTTATTTACTCTATTTTAATCGCATTCTATATTAGTCTCTAGTTTTTAAAAATTCACCAAAAGCATTCTTAGTCGACATCAGCTTGAATGGATTGAACTTGTGAAAAGACAAAATAAAAAATAAAAAATAATAATAATACCATTTTCATATCAAATAAATACTTAACTTAAGATGATGATAATTAAAAAGCATAAATAAATAAAAGAAATTAGAAATAAATGGTGGATAACACATCTAGCAAATATCAAAATAGTTTATTAACCTGTGATTTATTATATATTAAAGATATTTAATATTTTTATATTTTTATTTGAATTAGTTATATATATATAAAAGATGATTATATCCTTTGGTTGTTTAGTTTGACTATCATAAGTTAGAATGAAGGACTAAATAGTATATCTTCAAACATGATGGATTGTTCTGGTTAAATTTAAAACAGTGAAAAATAAGTAGTATTTTGTTAAACCATAGGGACTATGTTGGAATGTTGCCTAAAATTGATTTTATTCAATATTAATTTTGTATATATTTTTTATATTTTTACTACTATAATCGCAACCTTTTACAATTTGATCCCTCCAAATCCAAATCTTCGGTGATGTGAAATTGTGAATAATGGAAAACCCAAGAAGACTAAATATTTTAAAAAGTAGCCACACAATTTTCACTATTTTGTCAAACGACCCATTAACTCAAATAAGATTATTTTATTTTATTTTTAAAAGCTGACGAGATTGGACTCTCTAATGCCACAGTCCGGAATGCAACTCACACTTTCCTACACTTTAAGGTTTAATCGGCAATATGAAATTATATTTACAATATCAGAATTTACCCCGACAATTAAGGGACCCTTGGTAATGAGATTATTTTCATTTATATCACATAATCGAATATTTGTAAGGGAACAATATCTATACTAGACCAGTCAGGTTGTTATAAAATCCCAAGGAAAATAAATCCTATACATAGACATGACCTCAAGCTTGCATGAGCAGGCTTTACAGTACTCACTGACTAATTTTATGTAAAATATATAGAGAGTGCTGGTGCATGGTGAATTATTGGTGATGATCACAACTACTAACAAACAAAAAATTAACATTATATATCAATTAAGCCAATCAACATTCCCAAATTAGAACAAAATAAAACTAATTAATCACCATCATATACAAGACAAAACATTAATCTGTTTTCTATAATTAATACAAAAGACAAAACAAATCTAATTAACTTGTTTGGACACACATATAATTTGTCTTCTACTTATTAATAACAAATGATCAAGCTAAACCACTTATAATTAGAAAATAAATTATCTACTAATTATAAGCCAAAACAGAAGGTTGGTACCTGTAGCATTATTGATCTGTCCTCTCCCTCAACAGAGGAACTGAAAATTATATACAAAGAGGGATTTTATTATAGAAAATGAAGAAGATAGCAGATCGAGAGAACAAATTGCTGCACTGTATGTGGTTAGTCCACTCTAGTTTATATATGAAGAGAAAGCAAAGCACAAGAGGGAAGCAAATAATAATTAATGAAATGTTAATCTTAATTAAATTTTGATTAAAGCCAACTTTTGTACTGCTTTCTCACGTGTACACCCTCTTCTCCATCCGTATTGAAACTCGAGAATTTATGCTTTCTTCCTCCTCCATACCTTTAATTTGTTACATGTTGATTGCATTTAATTTGGATGGTTCAAGTCATTTTGAGAATTGTTTAATGTGAATGGAGCAAAAGAAGTTGCCAATGCAACTACCTTCCTCTTTCATTTAGCTATTTTCATAAATATACATTATCAAAAGCTATAGTTAATTTCATGTGCTTGTAATGATATGTATCAAAGTATTCAAAATGGAGATTGAGCAACGTACAAATGGAAATATGATGCATAACATTAAGCACGATCAGAGGCGAAACCAGAAACTCTTTTCAGGGTAGGCTGTTTAGATTTTATTTTATTTTATTTTATTTTATTGGTAAACCGTCATACTATTCAAGATTAAATATTTTATTTTATTTTATTTTAATGGTAAATTTTATCGGTATGAGATAATTTTCACCAATTAAAATAAAATATACACATAGTAGAAATTGACAAATTAATATCAAATCTTTCAAAACAAGTCTAATTCAACTATTTACTTTAAAATCCAAAATTGACAATTAAAAATTAAAAATTAAGTACTTTAAAAATTGTAGCACTCGGAAAGAAAAAGCATGTCTGATGTCTTGTATAAGGGTCTATTATTATAACATTCTTATCCCATCAATTAAATATTTTTAAACTACATAATAGAAAATTTAATTTCTTACATAAATTCGAGGTTTTTTAGGGAGGGGAGGACTTGAATCCACAACCTCGTGGTGTTAGCGTGAGGGTATACCATCGAACTAGCCTCATCTCATCACATGAGTCTCATTTACTTGTTAATATTTTTGGTTTAGAAAGCTAATTGAATAATGGAAGAAGCTTAAAAGTAATGTATTAACTAATAATAATTAACAATATTAAAAGTGTAAAATATGAATAGTTATTTATTTATTTATTTATTTTCAAATATTGGGTGGCTGGGTGTAGTGGTGACACGGTTCCGGTCCGGTTCCGGTTCCGGTTCAGAACCGGCGGTTCCGGTTCCGCGGTTTGATGGAACCGGAACCGGAACCGCTATATGCCGGTTCCGGTTCCGGTTCCATTGGAACCGGCGGTTTTAAACCTTTTTTTTTTTTTTTTTTAAATTTTTTTAAATTTTTTTTTGTTTTTACAAAAAAAAAAAAAAAGACTTCTCTAATAAAATAAAATATATAAATGACAAATTATAAAATTAAATTAAATTACAAAATTAAATTAAATTATAAAATAAAATTACAAATGACAATTTATGGGTTCTTATGGATGCTTGAACCATGGTTGCAAAAGAAAAACACAAACTAAACTAGCCACTAAAGCCATATTCAATACTTGTATAATATTTCAAACAAAAACTATAAGTAGTATAAAGGATTTTTTAAAAACATGTCCATTTACACAAGGCCTGATGTTAAAGTAATTCTCCGGACCAAGACGGGCACAAATGTGGTGTGGGATCGGGAGGAAAAGGTTTCTTACTAGGTTTAAACGAGGTTTGAAATAGACACAACACTTAAAAACACTTTTTTTTTGATGAAAAAGGGGTTTTTAGGGCTCGAAAAGTGGCCACAAGCCCTCTGGACTTGCTCCCATCGCATTCCTTGCATCATTCTATGTGATTTCAAAAAAAATATTACCTGATTCGGACATCCGAGCACAAAGTTATGGCCTTTCAAAGTTTAAGGCAAATATAAAAAAATTTTACCGCAATTTTTTTTTTTTAAGGTAAATTTTTTCTATTCTCTCATTGGAGAGAAATTAGAATTAGAGAATTCAGAAGAAATTGGTGTGAGGAAAAATGAAAGGGGGTGGTATTTATAGAAAAAAAAAAAAAAAAAATTATTGTGCGAACCAGCGGTTCGAACCGGAACCGGAACCGCCGGTTCGACCAAACTCTTGAACCGGAATCGGAACCGGTCTCCGCCGGTTCAGGTTTCGGCTTTTCCGATTCCGGCGGTTCCAACCGGAACCGTGCCAGGTCTAGCTGGGTGCGCTACAACCCTCCCAAGCCTGGCTATATCCGTCACTTAGCACGATAAATATATACAATCTTCTTTTGTACCATGACACAATGTGGCTTGATGATAAAGAACATTCATTAAACCACTTGGTAATGTATTAGATTTGAGTCTCATGTGGCATATAAAAGGGGTTTAGTTGATTATGATTTATGATTCAAATATAATTCATTGTTTTTCAAAAGCTTTTGGAGAAAATGCATTTCTTGCAGTATTTTCTAATTATTAATAATTTTAAGTTAACAAAAATTAAGACAAAAGTTGAGGTACCGACTACCGAGTCACATCCACGTGTTCGAGAAGTGAATATGATCATTTAGGGCGCGTTTGTTAACGTTTTCAGAAACTGTTTTTTGTTTTCTGAGTCACAACAGCAGGAAAAACCCGTTTGGTAGATGATTTCAAAAAACTGTTTTATAAAACATTGAGAACAGTTTTCAGTTTTAATGAACAAAAAATTGAGAACTCTGAAAACAACAATTTGTTGTTTTCAGTATTCTTGAAAACTTTTTTTTAACAATAAAATTTACACAAACCAAATCCATCTTTTGGATCTTCATGAATCTATATCAAAAAGATGATGATGATTTCGATAGGTTTGATGATGAAAATTAAATTTATTTATTATTTAATTTTAATTTTTTTTAGTTTTAATGTTTAATTATTTTAATATCACTTTTTCATTATTTATAATATTAATCTTTTAAAAATGATTTTAAAAATATTATACTAAACACGTTTTTTATGTTTTGATTCTCCGAATATCGTTTTCAAATTGCTACCAAACGCGTTTTCGAATTCAAAAAATCCAAAAATCAGTTTTTCAAAAACTTCAGATTACAAGAAAACAAAAACTGAAAAACAAAAACGTTACCAAACGGCCCCTTAATTTCCCTGTATTTAAAGAAACACAAGACTTTATATTATGTATATATATATATAGTGTGAACAGAGAATCATATTCCTACAAACTTTAGTGCCCAAAGAATGAGGAAAGATAAGTCATTGGACAATCAAAGTGCTCTTATCATCATTACATTTAAGTATCTTTTAATTTAATAAATCATTAAATTAATTGAATTATGTTAATTAGTGGTCAACTATCAATGTCTCAACCACCGGGAAAGGAACAAGTGGCTAGCCTAAAAGTGTGGTCCACAATTTATTTTTGATTATCTAATGTGCAATTACATCGAGGGATCGTTTGTTTTTTTGTCTGAAGACTGAACAATCCTAAATTTTATTGAAAACTAAATAGTGACTGAAATCTGAATCTGAATGACATGTTTGTTTTTTATATTTATTACCTCTGAAATGAATGTCAACTTGTTTGTTTTTTTTTAAATATATAATGGTTTAAAAACAACTAATTTGACATTTATACCTTTGTTATTATTAATTGTTATGTATTTTTAATTTATATGATACAAACAACTAAATAAAAATAATTTAACAAATCTTAAACCATTTTTATCTAATAATTGCAATATACTATTTATGATTAAAATATGATAAATAATGATTTTTTAAAGAATAAATAATGATTGATAAATGGTTTTGATTAAACAAACATAGAATTGAAGATTCAACGATGGTGTTGAAAGTTACAATGTGATTAATGTTTTTTTTCTTTTGAGATGTTTATCATAAGTAATAGGTTAAAATAAATAAATTTGTATAATATAAAATTATGATAAAATTGGAAATATGTTATCTTTAGTAGGATAATCTTGGAAGAAAATATATTAAATAAAGTCAGAATTTCTTACTTTTTATTTTAAATTGTGTTTTATTTTTTTATATTTTAAAGTTGTTTGACTACTTAAAAAAATAAACAAAACAACTTAATAAATTCAATTCAGACCCATTAAGTTTTAATTACAAAAAACAAATGATCCCTAACTTCCCTAAGATCTACCCTAATATGTATATAAGAGGTACGGGAAAGGTTTGCAATATATATATATATAGATATATATTTATTTATATTGAAAATCTGCCCTACCATGGAACTACAAGCACACAGGCCGACAGACCTAGAAAACCAAAACAAGCCACTAAACCTAGAAACACAACAAGAAGCCAACACAAGATCACACCAACCAACAAAAGAGCTACGACCCACCCACTAATGAACTTTCAAGCATGAAGAACCTCCTACAACTCCACTGATGGAAATTGAGCTGTAGGAGACTTACATGAAACTACAAAAGGTAACACCTTTGACCCACACTATAAGAAAGTGAGTGAAGCGTAAGATACAAGAAGCCATACAAGCCAAAAAGGATGAAAAACACTGCAGTTGCAACGAGATCAAATCACCAAAACTTCCACAACACTAGAAAAAACCTCAGAAAGTTAGGACATAGAAGGCTTGAGCTTTTGGACCAAATTTCTCACCAAATCATGAAACCTTGTATCATTCTCCTTCTTCATACTATTGATTATCTCAAGTAGCTCCTTTTTCTTCCCTTTGATTTCAAAGCCTAGGTCATACCTTTCTTCAAAACCTTCACAATCTCTTCCTCGAGACTCCACCCCACCTTGTTCTGAACCTCTCGAATTTGATGCTGAATTTTGTTATGAATGCTAGAACTCCTAGTTTTCATACTATGACTCTTGAGCAATGGAGAACTTTTCTTTCTACTTCTCCTCATTGAAAAAATGGATGCTACCTCCTTGCCCGGACAATTTGCATAGATAGGCACCATCGTTGAATTTCTTTCCAGCTTTCCACTACAATAATTCCTTTCAATGATATCTATCACACCTTTCTTTCCTAATAGAGAAGGTTCTGCTGTGCCTTTGAGCTCTCCCTCTACACAGACCGAAGAACCACCATTCAGGCCTTTGGAGAGAACCGAGATTGGTTCTTTCTCAGCTCCCCTGCCACCAATTTGCTTGTCCAGATCTACCCCAAAGTTTTCCTTAACAAATGCGGCCTCAATCTCATTCAAATGTGCTTGAACTGGTGCTTCTAAAGAGGTTCCACGAGAATGGACCACAAGGTTAGGCCCATCCAGAAGTTGATCTACTTCTTTTAATTTTCACTAGAAGAAAGAAATTTTATAAACCAATTTATAAAGCTAAATGAAATAATAAAAGTTTTTCCAATGAAGATATTCGATAAGATCTTCTCTAAGATGGAAAAATTTCCTCCTCATCCTGATAAAAAAAATCCACTCATGGAGAGAATTTTATATCTCCTCCACGCGTCATATAGATTATCTGCTAAGGAAGTCGATGGTGGTATTCATGTCAACTAAATCTTCAACGACAATGGCTGTTGAAATGGAAACAAGTTATAGGTTTTGTAGGTTATTAGGTGTTATGGAGATTTGACAGTCATGATGGTAGTATGGTTCACTTTGTTGACAATTGAGGACCATTCTGGCTTACGAAGTGTCAATCAATGTACACCGTTGAATGGTTAAGGTCAGTAGAGTTGGCCAAGGAACTTAAAATCGATAGATATACTGAAATATCTATCGATATATCCGTATTTTGGAGGGACCGATATCGAAACAGGTAAATATCCAATATCTTGCAGAATATCCGGCCGATTTCGAAATATCCATACAAATCTCCCGATATTCCTGAAATATCTTGAAATTCCTGAAATTTCATGAATTTCACCCCGAAAGTCCATGGATATTTTGCATATTATTAAAATAATATTTTTAATCCTAAACAATTAAATTATTGTTAAAATAATTTAGATTGAAAATTATTTTAGAAGAAGCATTAACAAATTTATAAAAAAATTCCAACATAATAGTCAATAGTAAAATTATTGAGAACTTGAAGTAAAATTGGATAAAGAACCAAAGAGTCGACGTGTAAAATACGTAAAATTTTGTAAAAGCAATCTGAAAAAAAAAAACATATATTGTTTGTGACTCAAATGTGTAAGCTTGAATCCAAATGTAAAATTGTAACCACATTTGCTTTAATCCATACAAAACAAAGGAACTGTCTTGCCTATTTTAAACTTGAACAACTTGTTATTGTTATTATAATATGAAGTTGAAACTTATGGATATGACAGTTGAAAAAGATTAAGTAACTGAAACTGATTTTATGGATCTACTTTAAGTAGCTTCTGAAGCAGGAGACGATAATGATAATCCTATTTTTAACTGGGTTAGACCTGCCTCATTGGATGATGACGAGGTAAATCCTGATTCACATATTGCTTGTCATGCTCGAGACATAGGAATAAATGTTGAACAAGTGATTAGAGAAGAAGTTGGTGTAGATCGTGGAGTTATTGTTACCAACTCTTCCGATGACCAATATACCTCTGATGTAAATAGTGGAGGAAAAGATGATGGAGATGATGGGGATGGTGGGGATAAGGCAAGAGGTTGGGATTCTAGTGCAGGAGGTTGGAATGCTGGTGCAATAAGTTGGGATGTTCGTGTTAGAGGTTGAGATGCTGGTGCAACAAGTTGGAATGCTAGTGCGGCGGGTTGAGATGCTCATGTAGGTAATTTTGATCAAAATCGTGGTAGACAATATGGAGGAACAAGTCAAATTGATGAAGATTCTTTGAATATAACTCTCTCCTCAATGAGTATAGACACAGAAAATAGTTTTTTGGGTGATTCGTAGACAATATTAGGTAATCATGTTCCATATTATGGTAGTTATGGTGGCTGCAATATATTTGATTATCATTCTCCACAAATGCCATATGCAATACCTATGCATGCAGATCAACAATATCCACTAAGTTGGGTAAATCCAAACTACCCAATCCATGAATCAGTTGGAAGAGAGCAAACAACATAAGTGTGGCATATTAATAACTATATTGAAAACTATACAAACACGTTTTCTTGGGAAAATTATTGTTCGAATCAAGATAAAAATGTATCTTATGTATTTGAACTAATAAGGAATTCATTTTGGTTTTAAATTTCAGACACGCAATGTATTATTGTGTATGAATTCTGATTTATGATAGAATCTTGGAAGTATGGAACTATATATATATATATATATATATATATATATATATTAATGATAATTTTGTTTATTAAATATTTAATCTCTTTATATTGTATATAATATTGTAAAAGTAAAACAAAACATTATTCTATTAAATACTCAATTTTAAAAATTATATACAGACTCTATCTATGTTATAATTTATAATAAGCTCATAACTATACTAATTTATCGTTGAAATATGATTCATTTGATGTATAATTACTTGTTTAAGTTTGTCCTAAAATTTCACAAAAAAAATCTAATTTTAGATGTAAATATCCATCATTTTTTTTAATTTTTGACAGAATATCCACCGATATCGATAATATCCCCGAAATATCTGTAAATTTAGAAGCCCGATATTGATACTGATACCGATATTAAGTTCCTTCGAGTCGGCAATATGGGTAACAACCCGCAAACCCAATACGAACTCGAGATAGATAAACAGGTTCAGATTGATAATGAGGTCAACCTATCTAGCATGTTTAAATAAACGAATTGTGTTGAGTTTCGCTAAACGGGTTGGCGGGTGACCCGTTTATTAGAGGATACATTTATAATTTTAAATTATTTAGGGGTATAACTGAAATTTTATATAGGATATATAATATAATATTGAAACCCTAAAATTTTAATCCTAATCACACAACACACACCACATTCCATTCTTCTCTCCACCTGTCTCAATTCTAAAACCTAATCACACAACTCACACCGCACTACATTCTCTTCTCTCCGTCTCCTCAACTCTAAGACTAATCAAAGCTTACTTGTTTGAGAGCTACCATTGCAAGAGCAAACAACCCACAACCCCAATACCCACAAAATTAATCCAACCATTTTAATTCTTCTAATCGACAATAAATTCTTGATTTCTTCCAAATGTACAGTTTGTTGAAATTGAAACACTATGATTTTTCTAGTGGAGTGACAAAAAGGATTTCTAAGTTCATTCTGTGAAAATGTGTTTCTATTTTCTCAAGAAAATTAGCTTGAAAATGAACTGAATTAAATCTGACCAGATCTCTTTATTACACGTGTCACAAGTCAACCAATATAACTTATTTAACTAATTGTGCCGTGTTAGGTTTCAAGGGCTAAAACTTGTGTGCAGCGTGTTGCACCATGCATCACCCACATTAATGCTGCCGCATCAGCAAAGTTGCTGACATGGCAGCATTAGGGTGGGCGATGAATGGTGCATCGGGTGCACCTAAGACCTTCTCGGTTTCAAGAGATTGATCTGTTTAATTAATTGGATCATGTCGAGTTGATGATAAACATGCTTGTGTCATGTCAGGTTGAGTCCATCTAACCTGCGAACCCATTTTTCTAGCTCTAGGTGCTGGTGGTAATGCAGAATGAAGTTGAAAATGTTGGGATTGATCTATAATTGTTGAAAATTGAAGGATTTATTCATAATTTTCTCTATTAAAAAAAATCTTATATCTATTTATTTATTTAGGGCCAGTTTGGTATTTCTATGACTTTTAGAAGAATCATTGTTAGCTTTGCTAAAAGAATAATCAGCTGTGAAATTAATCGACAGATATTTGATTAATTGTACTTTTAAAACTACTGTATAACTCAAAAACTGTATACATATGCTTGATAATTTTATTGCAAAATTGCTTAGAATGGTTACAATGACTAAAATAAACATGATTTTAGAACCATATTTCATTATTTTTCATTAATTGTATATATTAAATCAATATTTAAGTAGAATATTTAAATTAACGAGATAAGGTTGGTCCAGTGGTAAACCCTTTACACCTGCACCACGAGGTTGCAGGTTCGAGTTTAAACTGATATAACTTTTGTCAGTTCGAACTGATAATAGAATTTCTGTATATTTATATATAAATAATTAAGTTAAAAACTTAATTTTAGTCAGATTTTATAACTTTTTACACCTGATGAAAAAGTCTTTAATTAATAAATTGACGCGAATTTCCTAATTAAATTACCCTTGTACAAACAAATTATTAGCAAAATATTCAAGAAATTCCCCAATGTTAAAGAAACCATAAACCTAAGTAGTACCTAACCTAACCAACACTAGTGCCCCAGATGATGCCAAAAGGGGGATTGACCGACCTATTATTATTTTATGGGTAGAGGCTGCCCCTCCTTCCATCAGAGGTTGTGGCCTCCTCTTTGTGTACACATATTATAAACCCTGTTGATCGTAGGTATATAATAATATATATATATATATATCTACTGATGAATAAAGTTTATAATATTCGTACACAAAAAGAATGTACATAATTAACATGTTTAAATTACATTACATCCCATTATAGTAATTTTCTATGAATCCACTCGAGTTATATTGCTTTGATCAATCATATATTGCATTGCAAGTAGAACTATTACAACCAGTCAGAGTAAATGTTTACCAGCTTTTAATTATTTTTTTAAAAATTAATTAATCATAACCGGAAGGAAAACAACTTTTTAGAAATAATTGGCATTAAAACTATATATAATACTTGAGCCGCCTTAATGTGATAAGATTTCTACCTTATGAATCATTAAAAGTTATCTCCGTAGATACAATCTTACAATAGTTATCCAAAAAGATCTTCCCAATATGATCAGATCTACAGATATTTTATTATAAACATTTTCATAATCATCTATAAAGTACAAATGTTAGATATTTTTCATGATATATATATAAAGTAATTTTCCAATGAGGACTTTTACAATGCACACTTTAAATACCTTTGATGAAATTATATGGAATATATTGAATATTGATTTGATTTTTTGTATGCATCCTAAGAAAATTAAAATACACATTTGGTAAAAATTTAAAATTTTTTTGGATTTGAGAACTATTTTTTCTTATATTTCCCTATTTTTAAATGTTTTATATTCAAAAAAATCGGAAAAAAAATTAATTCTTGCACCCGAATTTTTTTTCTTCCATAAATGTATTTCAATGTTTTCACCATTCATACAAAAAATCAAATCAAGTTTCAATATATTTCATATAATTTCATCAAAGGTACTTAAAGTGTGCATCGTAAAAAGTTCTCATTGGAAAATTACTATATATATATATAAAAATTGCAATTTTTCTTTTTGAAAGTTGATATCAACGTAGGTTAGGGCGAGATTAGGCTCTATAAATACGGTTCAATATGCAACTCTCACATAAAGAGAGGATTCTCTCCACACTTTATGGTTTAATGGATAAATGTTAACTTATATGTACAATATCATGGTTTAAACCTTGGTGGTGGACCAACTACCAAGGTAATGGAATAATATAAGAATATTTAGTGGTTTATTTACATATCCATGTTGATGAAAACTATGGATATGAATTCCAGGTGGGCTGTGCTTGTGTGTCATTTGCTGAAGAGTCCCAGTTGTAGTTGTAAACATGTTTTTCATGTTTACTGCCCTGGATCTGAATTCCAGGTGTTGTAACTTGTAAGCTTTGGCTTATTTCCATCAAAAAAAGAAAAAAAAAAATGTTGATGAAAACTATGATTAATTTAATTTAACTGTAATTTAATTAATGCCTCATGCTGATGTGTGTCTTGGAGCACACATGATTAATTTTATCTACTTTATAAATTAATATTACAATGAAACTGACACATGTGACATAGTGCATGGATGGATGCACTTTTTAGGATTATTTGGATTCTATGCATTATATGAAAATTATGAAATCAAATGATGACATTTCGTATGAATAGAATGTGTAAGATATTTAATGGATAGTATCAATTAATTTATTACAAGAGATAACAGTGGATTTGAGATTGTTGTAGCCAATAAAATAAGCTTAGAGTGAAAATATGTCTAGGTGTTTGAGAGAGGAAATGGTAGGAAATGACACTCTTTTCATATTAAATTTTGAAAGTATCACTAGATTAATAACTTAAGTTTAAATGGTACTAAATGACCAAAATAACCAAATCTATTTCTTTTATTAAATTTATGTTATTTTTAGGGTTTTTTTTTTAAAAAAAAAAAATTTCCATTGATGGATGGAGATGAAAGACCTCCATTGGAGGTTGAAATCGGCCTCCAATGGAGGTTTCAATTAATGTCCAATTGAGGTTTCAATGAAGAAGATGACCAGAATATATATATATATATATATATAGTCTTTCTATTGTCAGTTCATCCTGATATAAAATATATCAGGACGAAGAATGTTAACCATAGATTATTGTACATACACTTTGAGTTAAAGTATATAAATCTAATGGTCCACATTCTTCGTTTTGATATATTTTATATTAGGACGAACTAACAATAGAAAAATTGTATATATATATATACACACACTTGATCAAGCATTTATTTTCCCATCAATGTGAGATTCATTATTTTTCTCAATTATTCAACGGGTGCACTTTGAGTATCAATTTCTCATTTACCCATTTACCATTTTTCCAACACATTTGTCTATTTCTTTCTCTTGATATCATCCCTCTTCAATATCCCACATCCAATAGGCGATAGTTTCCCAAGGATTTCCTGTTAAGACGTGGTAAATTATTTAACCTTAATAGTTATACAAGTCTATTTTATCTGATTATAGTTTTCATCTAAACAATATTACACACTAGTTTAATTAGGGGCATCCATCCACATACGTCTTTGTGATGTAAAATACTACCTGGTTTTAGTTGTTAAAAAGCTTTATATTATTGTTTGGATTCATACTCTTGTGTTTAGTTGTTACTAACATGATATCAAACGGCCTGTTAATCAGGCACTACCTGTTCTAGTTTTTTTAGATTAAAATAAAATAAAAACGAAACAAGATTATTGAACAAAAACTAAAACAAACAGAGTTAAGAAAACAAACAATAAAACAAAAACAAGATTATTAAACTGAGTGCTTAGAATGTTTTCATTGAAGGCCCTTAGAATGTACCCCCTACTCATTTGAGGTTTGGAATTCATCGTAGATAAGATCTCAAAAGTCGGTTTCACTTTTTTTTCTTTTTCGATTTGGTCACCACGGGAATCCAATTATCATCAATTACGTAATCTATTTTTTGTAGCATGGGGTCTTGCTCTCAATCGTTTTATGCTAATTTTGATATCCAAACTGAGAAGACATTGGCCATTCACAAGGGTATTATTTTCAGCAGAGATTGTGGCTTTGCCCCTTGAATTTTAGAGTCTGGTGAAGCATATTACTGATGGCAGTTTCTTGGAGGCTAACAGCGGTGTCATTCTGACTAGTATTGTGAGCTTGTTGAGGTACTCGGATGGTATGACCATTGCTCATGATCCTAGAGTGGCCAACTGTGTTGCTCTCGGTTGAATGCCTTGGTTATTAATGAGGACATGTTTTGGATGGAGTTTCTCAATTGTGTTATTGCTTTGATTGATGCTGAGAGGCCTACTTAGGCCCTATTTTTTGTTGTGTTTTACTCTGTTGTTGGTTTTGTTTTGGTTGTCTGTTTTGTTGTTTTTCTTCTTAAAAAAAAACAAAGAAAAAAAAAAAAAATTCAAAATCAACGTTATAGAACCAAAATAGAAAAAATCAAAAATCAAAAATAAAATAAAACCTAAATTAAGCCAGAGAGAGCGGTTGAAGATTTTGCTTTCACTGAACTTTCTCTCGTAGTATTGCCTTTTTTAATAAAATAAAATGGAATCATTAGATGAGCTATGCATATAAAATTTCAATTCATTAATTTATTTAATCATAATTGGTTTATACTGTTGGGTTTTGTGAAGCCCTGAAACTTCTCTCCTCGCCATTTACCGCTGGTCAGACAAGTGCGCAGGGGGCGGCACGCGCAGCGTTAATCAAATGAGAATTGTTTATTCTCATTTACCGCTGACCAGGCAAGGTGCCTAGTCAGCGGCACGACCAGCGACTCATCTCAGTTTCGTTTATTCTCATTTACCGCTGACCAGGCAAGGTGCCTAGTCAGCGGCACGGCAAGCGACCCAGATCAGTGTCGTCTTGCTTCATTTACCGCTGACCAGGCACATGCACGCCAAGCGGTCCGGTCAGCGGTAATGACGTGATTTGCGCGAATTAGGAGATCAGCGCAAGTAAAAAGGAAGAGTCCTTTAGGGTTATTGTTTACTCCTAGTATTCATATAAATACTACATTATGTAAACCCTAATATGTGTGT
This sequence comes from Acer yangbiense, assembly GCA_008009225.1. Lineage (NCBI taxonomy): Eukaryota > Viridiplantae > Streptophyta > Magnoliopsida > Sapindales > Sapindaceae > Acer > Acer yangbiense. The sequence goes on along the minus strand of CM017766.1, from coordinate 14,524,015 downwards.
TGAAATTCACCATGAGAGTTGAGAAGAGTAGAGAAAGATTGAGAGCAATTGTAGAGAGACTTGAGAGAGACAGAGAGATTGTAATCAACTGTGAAAGTAGTGGATTGAGTGCGGTGCGCTCCGTGGACGTAGGCAACTTGCTGAACCACGTAAAATCTTTGGTGTCGTTTCTTTTCTTTATTGTTCTCATATTATCTGTGTGTGTGTTTATTGTGTTATTGATTTGTGTGAATCTACCTACTCTTTCAACAACAATTGGTATCAGAGCCCTAGGTTGGGCAGGTTATTTTTTTTCACACAAATCTAGGTTTTCTCGAGGTCAACGATTTTAATGTAGAGATGGGATCGGAGAAGGATTCTCACAAGATTGAGAAATTCGATGGGACGAATTTCAGTTTCTGGAAGATGTAGATGGAGGATTATCTGTACCAGAAGGACTTGCATTGGCCGATAAAAGAGAAGCCGGCAACTATGACCGATGAAGATTGGTCAAGGAAGCGGAAGCCGAAGAACATGGATGAAGAGGATCTCGAACTCCTTGACAGGAAAGCTTTGGGAGCAATTCGTCTCAGTTTGACGAAGCAGGTCGCTTTCAACGTAAAGGATCAGCTAACTGCCAGAGATATGATGAAGACTTTATCAAACATGTATGAACAGCCTTCTGCGGTAAGGAAGGTCCATCTTGTCAAGAAGCTATCAAATTTAAAGATGACGGAAGGTCAGGGTTTCAGAGAGTATCTAAACCAGTTCAATGAAGTGAAGGATGGGTTAACTTCTGTGTCTATGGGTTTCGATGGAGAATTCTTGGCGGTATTTATGCTCACACAATTGCCAGAAAGTTGGAAGATGACATGTCAGTCAATTGCCAACTCGTTCGGGAAAGAAAAATTGGATTTCTCACAGGTTGTGAACATGATTATGACTGAAGAAATCAGGATGCGTGAAGAGGGATTTGGAGCGTCTACATCTTCAGCATTGAATATGGAAGGTAGAGAAAGCAGAAACAGAAATCGGAACACGAATCAACGAGGGAGATCAAAGTCAAGAGGTAAGTCTAAATCTAGGTATCAGGTCAACTATTCGGGAAATCAGCAACGAAACAAGAAAGATGTAGAGTGCTGGAACTGTGGTAAGAAAGGCCACTTCTCGTATGAGTGTAGATCTGAGAAGAAGGATAAAGGCAAGGGCAGCGCGAACTGTGTGTCGGAGGAGTCAGATGACTGCCTCATCTGCTCGTTGGAAAGTAAGACGGAGTCTTGGGTTCTGGATTCAGGAGCGTCTTTCCATGCCATACCTCACAAGGAGTTGTTCAAGAATTACGTCTCAGGAAATTTGGGTAAGGTGTATCTTGGTGACGATCAAGCATGCAACATTACCGGGAAGGGAGATGTGAAGATTCAACTGAAAGGGTCAGTTTGGAAGCTTAACAACGTGAGGCACATACCGAATTTAAGGAAGAACTTGATCTCTATTAGGCAACTAGCGTCAGAGGGTTACGTGACGACTTTCACAGATGATAAGTGGAAGATTTCGAAGGGTATCATGACAATCACCCGAGGAAATAAGAATGGGTCGCTTTACACAACTACGGATGACTGTGGTTCAATCGCTATGGCGGAAGGTAAAGATGATTCGAACTTGTGGCACCAGAGGTTTGGACACATGAGTAGTCAGGGGCTGAAGTGTCTACATTCGAAAGGTAAATTGCTAGATTTGAAGGGTGTTGAGGTTGATTTCTGTGAGAGCTGCGTGTTAGGAAAACAGAAGCGAGTGAGCTTCAAGAAGACCGAAACCGTCAAAGGAGAAGCTGGAACTAGTGCACACCGATGTTTGGGGTCCAGCTTCAGTCTCGTCAACCGGAGGTAAACAGTATTTCGTCACATTTATTGACTACCACTCCAGGAAGGTATGGGTTTATTTTCTAAAACACAAGTCTGAGGTGTTTGATGCTTTCAAGAGATGGAAAGCTAGGGTTGAGAACGAGACAGGGTTAAAGATCAAAAAGCTGCATTCAGACAATGGTGGAGAATATGAAGACAGTGAGTTCAAGAGGTTTTGCTATCTGAGCGGGATAAAGCTCAGTAGAACGGTTCCTGGAACCCCACAGCAGAATGGGATAGCAGAACGTATGAACAGGACATTGACTGAGAGAGCCAGAAGTATGAGATTACATTCTGGGTTGCCTAAACAGTTCTGGGCAGAAGCAGTCAATACAGCAGCATATTTGATCAACAGAGGACCATCAAAGCCTTTGGACCTCGCCATACCAGAAGAGATCTGGACTGGGAAAGAGGTAAAACTTTCTCATCTTAAAGTGTTTGGGTGTGTTTCTTATGTGCATATAGGTGATCATGCGAGGAATAAGCTAGACGCCAAGTCAGTTAAGTGTACTTTGGTGGGCTATGGAGAAGATGAATTTGGTTACAAGATGTGGGATGACCAAAACCGTAAGATGATCAGAAGTAGAGATGTTGTTTTCAATGAAAGGGTTATGTACAAAGACAGAAACACACAGGTGTCTGAGCCAGAAGAGCCAGAGTACTTTGGGCCGAATGATGTGTCAGAGAACAGGGTTTTGGAACCAGTTAATCAGAATGATGAAGAACAAGGTGTGCCGCTCCAGGTTACAAATCCTATTCCACATAGAGATGTTCAAGCGACACAGGCTGAGAGTACAGTAAGAAGATCAACTCGAACTCCTATACCAAATAACTTGCAATACATGCTGTTGACAGATGCAGGGGAACCTGAGTGCTATGATGAGGCATATCAGGGAAAAGATGCGAGCAAGTGGGAGCTTGCAATGAAGGATGAGATGAAGTCGTTGATTTCTAATCAAACTTGGGAGTTAGCCAAGTTACCTGAAGGAAAGAAAGCCCTACAGAATAAGTGGGTGTTTCGGATCAAAGAGGAACATGATGGTTCCAAGAGGTACAAGGCACGACTAGTGGTCAAATGCTTCCAACAAATAGAAGGTATTGACTACTCTGAAATATTTTCTCCTGTTGTTAAACTAACTACGATCCGGTTAGTATTAAGCATTGTCGCAGCGAAAGGATTATATTTGGAGCAGTTAGATGTGAAGACTGCCTTTTTTCATGGTGATTTGGAGGAAGAAATATATATGAAGCAACCAGAGGGGTTTGCAGAAGATGGCAAGGAAGAGTTGGTGTGTAGGTTGACAAAGAGCTTGTATGGTTTAAAACAAGCTCATCGACAGTGGTACAAGAAGTTTGATGGGTTTATGCAAGGCAATGGATATTTCAGATGCAATGCTGACCACTGCTGCTACTTCAAAAAGGTTAAATCAAGTTTTATTATTCTGCTACTTTATGTTGATGACATGTTAGTAGCTGGTGCAGATTTAGAAGAGATTAACAATTTGAAGAAGAAACTCTCAAGTGAGTTTGAGATGAAGGATTTAGGTGCAGCAAAGCAGATTCTTGGAATGAGAATTAGCAGAAACGAACAGGAAGGTACATTGAACCTTTCTCAAGCTGAGTATGTTCGGAAGGTGTTGCAGAGATTCAGCATGGGTGATGCAAAATCGGTAAGAACACCTTTGGCTAGTCATTTCAGGTTGTCCAAGGAACAGAGTCCGAAGACGGAAGAGGAGAAGGACTTCATGGCTAAAGCTCCTTATGCTTCAGCCATTGGAAGCCTAATGTATGCCATGACTTGCACAAGACCAGATATTTCCCATGCAGTGGGAGTTGTGAGCCGTTACATGTCAAATCCAGGCAAGCTTCACTGGGAGGCCGTGAAGTGGATCCTAAGATACCTGCGGGGTACGACAGAGAGATGTCTAACCTTCAGAAGAGACGAACTCAAGCTGGAAGGTTATGTGGATTCAGATTTTGCTGGGGAGGTGGATCATAGAAGAAGTACCACCGGATATGTGTTCACAATGGCTAGTACCGCGATTAGTTGGATGTCCCAGTTGCAGAAGATAGTGACAATTTCTACAACTGAAGCAGAGTATGTGGCAGTGACAGAATCAAGCAAGGAGCTGATATGGTTACAAGGTTTGTTAGCTGAGTTGGGATTCGATCAAGTGATGAATGTGTTGCACAGTGACAGTCAGAGTGCAATACACTTGGCCAAGAATTCGGTGTTCCATTCTAGGACCAAACATATAGATCTTCGCTACCATTTCATTCGATCGTTAATCGAAAAAGGTGTGTTAAAGCTTGTAAAGATAGCAGGTAGCAAGAACCCAGTTGATATGTTGACCAAGCCAGTCACTACAGAGAAACTGGAGCTGTGCGCAGCTTCAGTGGGTCTTCAAGAGTGAAGACGTGGGGAATGAGTGCACCGTAATTATCCACTAAGTCATCAAGGGAAGATGGAGGACGTATGTTCAAGTTTCAGCTCTTCAAGTGGGAGATTGTTGGGTTTTGTGAAGCCTTGGAACTTCTCTCCTCGCCATTTACCGCTGGTCAGGCAAGTGCCCAGGGGGCGGCACGCGCAGCGTTAATCAAATGAGAATTGTTTATTCTCATTTACCGCTGACCAGGCAAGGTGCCTAGTCAGCGGCACGACCAGCGACTCATCTCAGTTTCGTTTATTCTCATTTACCGCTGACCAGGCAAGGTGCCTAGTTAGCGGCACGGCAAGCGACCCAGATCAGTGTCGTCTTGCTTCATTTACCGCTGACCAGGCACATGCACGCCAAGCGGTCCGGTCAGCGGTAATGACGTGATTTGCGCGAATTAGGAGATCAACGCAAGTAAAAAGGAAGAGTCCTTTAGGGTTATTGTTTACTCCTAGTATTCATATAAATACTACATTATGTAAACCCTAATATGTGTGTTGAAATTCACCGTGAGAGTTGAGAAGAGTAGAGAAAGATTGAGAGCAATTGTAGAGAGACTTGAGAGAGACAGAGAGATTGTAATCAACTGTGAAAGTAGTGGATTGAGTGCGGTGCGCTCCGTGGACGTAGGCAACTTGCTGAACCACGTAAAATCTTTGGTGTCGTTTCTTTTCTTTATTGTTCTCATATTATCTGTGTGTGTGTTTATTGTGTTATTGATTTGTGTGAATCTACCTACTCTTTCAACAACATATACAAAATTAATCAAATACTTATTATATCCAATGACGAGGCTGAAAAGAGGTCTGGAAAGAAGAGGTATCAATCGGATTGGATTCAAATTATCCGAATCCGGTTTTTTCGGATTTTCAGATATGGATCGGTTATGGTCCTAAAAATTTCAGATCAGATTTTCACTAAAAAAAAAAAAAAGTCTTCTAATCGGATATTTCATACTGGATCGGATATGTATTTTTTCAGATACGGATTAAGATCGGACTCGGACTCAGAATTGGACATGAAAAATTTCGGATTGGATTTGGACTTATTTCCGATTAGATTTGGACTCTTTTTGAATTTTTTTTAAAAACAATATTTACAAAAACAATTTAAATTAAACAATGTCAGTTTTTTTAAATATAAAAAAAATGTTCAATATATAAAGTATGTGCGGTGTGGGTTTATTTATTTATTTTTAAAACTTAGATATATATTTTAATTTTTTTTTAAATATTGGATTTGGATATATCGGATTTGGACTTTGTTCGGTTTTGGACCGGATTCGAATTTGGATTCAAATTCCGATGGGATTTGTATAATCATCGGATTCATATTGGATTTTCGGATACAGATAATTTTTATCCGAATTTTTGGACCGGATTCGGATCCAGATCCGGATCGTTCGATCCAATTTACACCTCTATTAAGTGGAGATCAGGTCATGCCTCTGCAACCACTTGGAAATTTTCATATTGGTCCTTGTAATTAATCAAAAAAAAAAAAAAAATGTTTGCTTAGTACTGCAAAGCGAAAATTCTACCATTTTATCTTTCCAAAATTTATTAAATTTGAAATTCTAGTTTCACCTTTCTTTATAACACATATTGGTATTATTATATTACAAGTAGGTGGCACATCGAGCCAAACTTTGTTTTATCATTAATCAATTGGGTGTTCAGAACCAGAATTGAAGAATTTAAATTGTACCAACATATCCATTATCATGCACTAAAAAAGAAGTGTTGATTCAATCTCATATTGTTAAGCTCTTGATTTGAATTCTTACTTTTTTTCGGATACGATTTCTGACGGACAGTATGCAAGAGTTGGTACAGTTTTTAATTCTGATGTTGTCTAATATGAACATAAAACTCAGATGATTTATGAGATCATGATGAGATGGATTAATTACTAGTTTATTTGACTTGTATGATCCTTTTATACATTAACAAATGCAATATAATAGTGTAACACATGGGTCCATCAATCATTTTTCTCCAGTTTTCCTGACATCCAATGATCCAAACACAAAGTTTTGTCTAGTTTGTCCGATCGCACCTATGAACCTGAAACTCAAGTTTCTAATCCCACATCGAAAGAACAATACAATTAACCCCTCGTTGAGACTATAAATAAGAAGCGAAAGCACCGTTGAAAGATACTTACCTGGACGGGGTCAATGGGCAATCGAGAAAGCTCATGGCCTAGGTTGGTGACCTCCATTGCACTATGGAAGTGCACCTGTCTAAGGTCTCCTCATATGTAGGAGAGTCTACGTCATTATTTGTTGCAGAGGGGGCCTGCGTTCGCGCGGCCCCTACCCAATTCTCTCATTCAAATTTTGTTCTCAAATTCTCGTGTTAAGTTGGTTAATTGAATAGTAATATTCAAGCTCTTAATTATAGCCACTTGTTTGTGGTTTGTTGCTTGGTCAATTGATAGTTAAATTCAAGAAAAAGTAGATGCATCACTGATTTCTGATGTGGCCTATTTGGAGGGAGTCTTCTACTGCTGTGCTTTGACTGGTTTCTCTGGAGAGTAATGTTGGGTGTTCAAGAATGCAATCTGTACCAATTAACATATACATTATCAGGATTCAGGTACTAAAAGACAAGTGTTGTGTTCTGTTGATGGGTTGGTTCAATCTCATGATGGGAAGCTCGATCTTGATGTTAAACCATTATCTGAATTTCTAAACAAGTCCGACCAGTCGTAAATGAATTGGGTTGAAGTTAAAAGCTTAATGATCGATTGTTATGTTATACCTCACAACTCAGAAGAGATGAAGATTTGATTAGGAATTGCTTGCCAAAATTTGCATTCAACCTCCTCAATGAAGAAGCTGAAACTTTAAATTTGTTCATAGCATTTCTGCTAGCTAGAAACTTTTTGGAGCAAAATCTAGTTTTAAGTTTTGACCTCTGCTTTCATTAGTTTAAAATTTGTGTATCGACTGTTCCTCTCTTCCTGACATCCAAACACATAGTCTCTAAATTCTGAGCACTAGCTACATACACAAACATACAATTTTATTAATTTGTCTGATCAAACCCCTCAAGTTTCTGATCCCACATTGGAAGAACACTATGGTGAACCTCTAAGTTGAGACCATAAATAAGTAGTGAAATGCAACACTGAAACATACTTACCTGGACGGGGTCAATGGGCGATCATTAAGGCTTATGGCCTAGGTTGGTGGCCTCCATTGCACTCAGGAGGCACACCTGCCTAAGGTCTCCTCATAAGTAGGAGAGCCTACGTCATTATTTGTTGCAGTGGGGGCCTGCGTTCGCGCGGCCCCCCTCTCAATTCTCAAAGCAAAATTGTTTGTTCTTGTATAATGTGAAATTTAAATTTCAATTGATGATTCAAGTGAGAAGTCAAGATAATACGTTGTAATTTAGATTTGCTAGTAAAGGTCAATTGATGATATGTGTTCTGTAGTTGAAGTGAGAAGCACTTGTTTTATCATTTTCTCAAGATTCAAGTAAGATGAGCCATTAGGACCAGTAGTGGCATGAGGTTTTTGATGTGAAACCAAAGAATTCATCATCTCTATATGTTTTTGATCAATCTTTGTAAAATTCAAAGCAAAACCTACAAGTTTAATATACAGATATATAGAAGCTGACAAAATCTGTCACTATATATATATATATATATATATATATATATATATATATATATATATACCTTGGATAGCATCACCAAGCTATCTTTAGCAGCTAAAGTCATTCATTGAAAATCAAAAAACAGAAGATACATAGTCGAACAAATTAAATCTTATCGTTAATATGATCAAAGAATACGATTGAAAAAGTGTGGATCAAGGGGATTCAAACTCCAGACCATGCAATAATCAAAGGTCGAGAACAAGTAGCCATGGTTTATTTAATAGTTTGTGCAATTACACCCATCAAGCTCAACTTCTTTAATCCCACATCACTAAACCCTATATTGGATTCCTGAGTTGAGAATACAAATAATAATCAATAAGCAACATTGCAACATACTTACCTGGACGAGGTCAATGGGCGATCAAGAAGGTCCATGGACTAGGTTGGTGGCCTCCATTGCACTTCGGAGGTGCACCCGCCTAAGGTCTGCCCATAGCAGCAGAGCCTACGTCATAATTTGTGGCAGCGGGGGCCTGCATTTGTGCGGCTCCTACTACTATTTTCAACCCAATCTTTTATTCAACAATTAAAAGGTTCTATTGATGCAGCAGGGTAGCGGAAGCAGAACCAATTCACTAAATGAACTGCTCTACAAATAAACTTCACTAAATGAACCTCTCTACAAATAAACTCGAAAATAATCGTACAAATTATTGATATCTTCATTCATGATTTTACACATTTACAGTTTTAGAACTATTTGCAGTTGACACTTCAATACTTCATTCCAATGTCATGTTTTGCACTTCTTGCCTGATGTCCTCAAACAGCACGGTGGACAAGTAACGCTCTCCAAAACTTGGAAAAATTACCTGTAGGGAAGATGAAAAAAAATCAGCCAAGACAGCATAGTGTGTGTGTGTGTATGGATTTGGAGGATTTTAAGTCATGATATTGAACATACAGCTATGAGTTTTCCAGCATTTTCTGGTCTCTTAGCCAACTTTATCGAGGCAGCTGCTGCAGCCCTAGATGATATTCCCACCTGTGGAAAACAATTTTTCGATAATTGTATTTTTGGCATCAATAAGAAGTTGGCAGCAACATTGTAAACGGGAGACATTTACATACCAATAGACCTTCTTTCAAGGCAAGCTGCTTTGCAGTTTCAATAACCTCCTTACTTGAAACCTGAAAAGTTACAGCAACAAAATTTGATGTCAATAATAGATAACTTGTTACAATATGGAAACAATTAGTAGTCACGAAAATTCGAAGAATTAACACATTTAATAATATAGGGTTCTGAGTCGGAGACTGACTTGAACAACCCCATCAAGCAATTCAACATCCAAAACTTTGGGGATGACTCCAACAGCAATTCCTTGGATTGGATGTGGACCTTTATGGAATGAATAGAAAGAAAATGTGTTCAGTTTCGACATGTACAATTTTCCAATGATATATTTTACCCATCTCTGAACTGCTTAATAACTTCAATGATTAGTCTTCAAAACAGGATTTTCATACAACAAATTTTAATAAGACTTCATTTGACTTCAAATGTACAATCAAGGCCATGAAATCTGAAACATTGAACTTACCGGGCTTTCCATCATTCAGGCACTTTCAACAGGCTCTACACCGTAAACCTGGACACAAGCGAAAAAAACAAAACTATCATTTTAACAGATAATCACACAACATTGTTGGAAGTATGAAATTTGTTCTTAAAGACAATGGTTATAGATCAATTTATGGATCAAATTTATGGCTCATGGATTGATGTACGGATGACCCAATGATTTAATTATGGCCCATTTTTGTAACTATGGTTATGTTATTAATTATGGTTTAGTTATGATGTTATGGATGATGTCATTTTGTGATGTAAGAAATGATGTAATATGGTATGGTCCCAAGTATGGCCCCAAGTATGGCCCATGTAAGAAATGATGTAATGAGTTATGGTCCCAAGTATGGCCCTAGTATGGGTATGGTATGGTCCAAGTATGGGTGTGACATGCCTTTGTGTTTTCTATATAAAGCCCACTTAGGCAATGAAAAATATGTAAGCCATCAAGACTCAAGAGAGAAGGATGGCGTGGGATGTCAATATATTTTCTTCAATATCACAAATGCTTCCAAAAAATGTCTTCATATCTTCTCATATATTTCTCCTTTTTTTCTTCATGCCTATGATAATGTCTCTATGTATGTTTATGAAAAATGTTTTTTCATGCTTCCGCAATTTCTACAAAATATATATGTTATTTTTTATGTAAAAATTTTAACAAACATTGGTTTAACTCTTATCACTCTTTCTCTGCACAGACATGACAACCTTGATATCCGGGTTTTTCTCGTTGAGGAATTTCCCTACACCAGTTATTGTACCTCCGGTCCCTATACCGGCAACTAGAGCATCAACTTTTCCTCTAGTGTCTTTCCATATCTCTGGACCAGTGGTGCCATAATGAATCTGTATAAACAATGAGAAACTCAATTAAGAGTCCTTTCAATGCACTGCCAGCTACTATTGTTGGGTCATTTCGCTTAATCTTTTAGGTCTTCTGGTTACTAACAGAACCTACCACGAGATCGACAAATGATTCAATACCTGTGGATTGGCACACTGCTGAAGAAGAAAGCCATTTGGTGTATTCTTTAGTATCTCCTCAGCCTTTGCAACATAGCCCTTTGAAGGATCAGTTAGGCACAACTCAGCTCCAAAAGCTAGCAGCACAGCTCTTCGCTCAAGACTATATGATGATGGCATTACGAGGACTATTTTGTAGCCCTTTGCAGCTGCAATGGACGCCAATCCAATGCCGGTGTTTCCACTTGTAAGTTCAATGAGTACAGTCTTTAATCAATATTGTTGTCCATGCATTGCATAGCCAAAAGTAAATTTGTCAGCAAATTGCGCATAAGTATAGCAAATCGATCAATAACAGTTTATAGACATAGAAATCTTTGTCGATTACCTTTCCTGGCGATATCAAGCCTTTATCTTCTGCATCTTTGATCATGCTATATGCAATCCTGCACGTGATCAAAAGTGAGCAGATCGATTGTTAAAATTCACTGATGACAAGCAATAAAAATTAACAAAGCAACAGAAGCGAGTTGTGCTTGTACTTGTATTATACCTGTCTTTGATACTTGAACAAGGTTCCATCATTTCTAGCTTTGCCACAATACACGCTACACAGCCATTCACGACAGTATTGAGATACACCATCGGGGTATTTCCTATCAACTGCATAGAAAGAAACACAAACGTAAGCACAAAGGCAAGATAGCTGTGAAGTTTTGTGTTAGCCCATTAGTATTTTTTGATTCTTAAGGCCCAATGATACAATTGTGGTGGAAGCCAGAAGAAGCCCAAGTGCCAATTGCTCCCCAACAGCCTAAAGCCAATACACTGCCGTTTTACTTATGTTATCTGATCACTTGAAGATGCTGAGTCAGGATTTCCACTTGAGCTGGCACGCTGTGATTGGCTTATCTCAGCTGATGTGTACCTTATCTCTTAAGCACTATATAAATGAAGAGATGAGGAGAGAGAAGGCAGTTCGTTCATTATTTTTAGGTTTTCTATTTTTACTGAGTCTGTTTCTCTCTCTCTCTCGAATGCTCTTCGTGTTCTTGGTATTCATCTTGAATATCTGTCTTCTCTGCTTTGAATTTGCAAGAGTGTTAGAAGAGAAAAAGAGAGATCGTTGTATTGTGATTCTTCTGATACTACTCTTGTGTATTTCTGAGTTGTTATCATAAGTGAGTTGAGTGGTTAGGGTTTCTGTGGTTGAGCGATTGTTGTATTAGGGCTTATGGGCTCCTTTTGAGGGCTGATCTCGAAGAGATCTGTGTTGTTTAAGGCTGTAAAGACTCCATATAGTGAAAGAGTCTCCTCTGTGTGGCTCAAAAGTGGATGTAGGCCTATTCTTGGCCGAACCACTATAGATCTAGTGTCTTTTACTTTCATGTTTATCATATACCGCTATATCTTGTTAGATTTGCATGTATAGGTGATATATTTTTAGTAGTATGTTAGATGATGCATGGGTAACTTAGATCTTGATATATATGCTTAGATCTGAATGTTTTAGGCTTATATTGAATCTGTAGTTAGTCTTTTGCATATCTGAAATATATATTACTAAGTTTGGTTACTAGATAATTTTGTGTAGTATCCCTGTTAGTAAGTGAATCTTGTTGTGCATGTTTTTAGAGATATTATTATTAGTTTTAGAATTTATATTTGCTATAAATTCACAACAATAGCAATAAGCACAAGTTTACAGAAAAAAAACAAAATTTACTTCAGTGACATCTTTCTTGATCATAGAGTTGTCCTCCATATTATATGTTTGAAGAATCTGCAAGCTGATAAGGAAGAAAACTGTAGTTTTTACAGCAGATTGCTTAACAGAGGCGTAGTTGGAAAAAAAATTCGGGGCGGGCTAATCTAATTTTTTTTTCCTATTTAAAAATCCTAAAATTTTGGACTAACTTCTAAGCAAAATTTCTCTTTATAATAATCAAATTAAAACGATACAAGAGAAATTTCATTTAAAAAAAAAATTAATGATATACCTAGTAAGAGATAATGGTAACACACAATAAAAATTTTCAATGTATATTTTTATTTTCAAATCCCCAAAAGTAAAAATAAACCTTAGCTTTCCTAAAAATTTTCTTCTCATTTCTAACTTTTCTATCCCATAAGAAGACACATTAAAATACAAAACCTAAATCTCAATAATAAAATACAATACTTAAATAACAATTATAAAATACAAAACCTAAAATCAAATTCATTCTAAGCAAATAAATAAAAAAGATTAAAGTTAGAGTTTGAGATTTAGGAAAGTGGAAAAGAAAGAAAAGTGAGGGGTTTGGGAATCCGTTGAATGAAGATTGCTGAAATAAGAAGAGGAGTTTTTTTTTTACTTTTTTTTTTTTTTTCATTCATTTTGACTGAGCTATTTTAACAAGGTTTTAAAGTTTTGTTTATTGAACTAGTTGGATATATTTTATAAAGTTTTGTTTATTGGGCTTTAGTACATTTAGTTTAAAGTTAAAATTAAACTTTTATGGGCCAAGCAAGAATTTGATATAACTACTTGTTTATTTAATTAACTAAAACTTAAAATATTTAAAAAAAAAACTTGGGTGGGCTACAGCCCACCCAAGCCCCTGAAGGGCTCTGCCCCTGGGTTGCTAGGAGACAAATTGGAAAACAACAATAAAGAATAACACAAGTGATTTCATTAGCTTGCCAACCTGAGAAAACTTAACCGTTCAAAACATGTCACTCACTCATGCAATGAATTTGATGGTGTGTATATATATATATATATATATATATATAATATCAGTTATGTCACATCATGTGAATTACAAGAACAAGGTTACATAACAAGAATAAACTTTAATGTAATAAATGAATATTGCATAACATTGTAGAGATTCTTGTGTTCTTCACCCTCTCAAAGTAGATAAATAAACTTTCCTGTGAGATTCATTGGCTATGGATTTTCTTGATATTGTCAATTTTTTTGAAAGCTTTACAATTGGTTGAGCATATATGTATTGGCTCAATTCCTGTATGCTTTATTAATTCTCTCAACGCAGATTCATTAAGGTTTTATTTTGTGCGAGGTTATGACATTTTCGTGAATTATCTAGACGAATTTCAACACGTTAACTAAATCTCAACACTTTAGTAATAGATATTTAGTTATACGACTATACAAATCATGATTTATTTTTCACACTCTAACCAGAAAATCCAGCATCACATTTATGCATGTATAAACATATTTAAAAATTATCAAGTATGGATCATTCATGTGATTTTTGTTCGGTCTTGTAATCTGTGTGAATCATAATCTCACATTGCTTGAGCATTAAGGGGAAGTGCAATTGATAACCGTGAGGGCAACTCTCATCCTATGAGTTAGCTTTTGGGGTTGAGTGGTCTTGGCACCTGAAAAGGACTTGTATGTATATTACAATGAACAGCTGTTTCAGCTTCATAATTTTCTCAGCAATTCTCAATGAACTGACAACATGAAGCTGCAGCAGAAAATTGAAAACAGAGCAAGCAATTATGGATTTGTTCACAACCTTGACTTCAATGGGTCAGGAAAATGACAGTTTTTATATAGCTTCAATATTTTCTATGAACCGCTTCTCACAATAGTATAGTACAGTATATAATAATATGAAACATTAACGCATCCCACATCAAGAGAAGAGAAGAAGAGAGGCGGTGAGATAGGTGTATAAATAAAAAGTGTAGAGCAATCGGAGAACATACTTACCTGGACAGGGTCAATGGGCGATCAGCAAGGCCCATGGCCTAGGTTGGTGGCCTCCATTGCACTTAGGAAGCGCACCTGCCTAAGTTCTCCTCAAAGTAGGAGAGCCTATGTCATAATTTGTGACAGCGGGGGCTGCGTTCGCGCGGCCTCCTTCCAATCCTATCTCCAATTTTTTTGTTCCTTGGATTGCTTGCATTCTATTAAATTGTTGTTATTACCAATACTGTTTGGGCCTTTGAACAATTCTATCTAGTTTGTTTTTGAAGGCTAGTGGTAGTGGGCTTAAATTCCACCATACAAAGAAGTAAATAATATGGTCGAAAGCCGGTTAATCTATTGCTACCACCGCATGCCTGTTTTGTCCTTAAAAGAGTGAGAACAATTTTAGCGTGAAAGATAAAGAAGTGAGTATTAAAATTAGGGGCACTTTTGTCTCTTCAATGTATTTATCGGAAAAAACAATAAAAACGCTAATGTTGGATATATTTAGAACATCCCCTAATTTTTTGTTTAAAAAAGGGTATTTCCTCTATAAGAAGTAACAAGTTTTTATCACACTATATACAAGCACAAGAAACAGTCATAGAAGTTCATGAAAACTGAGTCAAAAGCTGCAACATCATTTGAATAAAAGCTAAAGCAGATCATATAGAAAAAAAAAATCTCCCACATAAGACTTCAACATGAAAAACATAAGCAAGGTCCAATGTCTCACAAACTACACAAGGTCATCTCTCTCCAAATGGTTGATTAGAAGAACCTTCACACTCTTTAATGGAACTCTAGATATTCTGTATCAAAACAAAACATATTAAAGGTGAAAGCATGAATTATATATATATAAAAGTACTAGAGAAATCAATCTTAGCTTAGTGAGCCAATGCATACCACTTTTTCATGGAAATGTTGTACGGCTTTGTTAAGGTCAACGTCTGGACATAATTTCACCAATTTCTTCTCAATGTAAACTTTCTCTAACTTTTGTGTGGCTAAGTTTCCTTGAGAAAAAATGTTCATATTTGGGCATGCGTTCACATTCAATTCCTCTAAACATGGGAATTGTAAGGTGAAATTTCAAGAGCAAAAACTTGTGTGACCTGGTAAATAATCGAGTGACAAACACTTCAACTTTATGAAAATAATTTCATCCTCAATTATATGGATCTGCCTGATTTCCTACCACTTCAATAATCTTTTTGCATCCGTAAATACTCATTTTGGTGAGTTGCACCAAGCTTTTAGCCGTTGAGGATGTTACCAAGTTTATCAAACTACTACAATCCTGAACTTCCAGAATTGTTAGATTAGGGAAAGATGTTGTAGGTGGCACAAGATTTGAAGATTATTCTAAAGATAAACAAAACGAATTCGGATCATTACCGTTCACCATACGGGAACCCGAACTCTACAGCGAAAGCGGATCGAACACCTGGGATTGTATCACCTTTCGGAGGACGATCACGGAATCGAAAAGTCTCCTCTTATCACAACACAAATACCCATACTCTGATTGAAGATGGGAGAAAATTCTACAGATTTTCTCCACATCTATCTCTTGTGTTTCTCTATTTTGAACTCTGTTGAACACATGCACATAAGCACCCAATACACCAGACATCAACTCATATTGCCTTAGATCAAATCACGTTGATCTCTTTTTTGCCCACACTTGCATTACTCATAATCCATGCATATTGCACACATCTAATGTACTCTTTTGCACTTACATGGAAGCACACCCTTTTGTGTTGCATTGCACAGAACTCATACATATTGTGCATTTGCACTTCACAGCCACTCACACCACACATGCACGTTATTCCATATATATCTTTGTTGTGTATATCAGTTTCTTTTAACTGATGCATGAACTGCTTATAAAACTGCCATACAGTTATATGTATTTGGTCCATGGGCTTGGGCTTGGTGTACATGGACTTTGGGCTCTCCATGTATTGCTTATCTTGGCCCACTTGGGTGTACAATGGGTCTCCAATCCATACCCAAATATACTAACAAGATTGATCAAACCATTACACTGCCTTACTTCTAAAACTTCAAGAATTTTAAATTTGTCAAAGAGAAATTTGCCAAAGGAAATAAGTCTTGGGTAGGAATCCAAGACTTATTGCAAAGGAAATAAATCTTTAGTAGGGAATCCGAAACTTGTTTCCAGAAATTTTGTTTTTATCTTATTCTTCATCGTCTTTGACCTCTATCAGACCTCTAATGGAGTGTTGTTTCGACCTCCATTGATGGAGGTTATGGAGGTTTTTGGAAAAAAGAAAAAAAAGGATAGAAAAGAGAATAACAATAAAGATGATAACTTTTTTGTCATTTGGTGCCATTTAAACTTAGATAATTAGTACCGATAGTTCCAAAAGTAGGAGAGTAAAGAGTGCTAAAAATTTTTAGAGACCTATTATTATTAAATGATAAAATATATACTACTTTTATCTTTTATTTGAATATGACATCTCACATGATTAGGGATGGGCGTGGGGGCCCAATGGGGCGGGGGAGGGTACCCCCACCCCACCCCCACCCCCACCCCCACCCCCACCCCCATTCCTCAAACCTCCCCCCACCACCTCCCCCAAAATCCATTTGGGGGGGACGTTTTGGGGGGAGGTTCCCCCACCCCCACCCCCACCCCCAAAACCTATTTCCCCCATTTCATTTCCTTTTCAATTCTGAATTTTAAATTTTCAATCCGAAAAGTAATAAAAACATAATAAAAATACAATACAAAATCAAATTTACTAGGGTTAATGACTTGAGTTTAGATTTACTAGTACTACTAACCACTAACTAGTGAGTCAATGACTCATGTTAAATTATAATTTATAATTTTTTTTAATTGTTAAAATTTATATATATAAATATAAATATAAATAATATATATATTATTTTGGGGGACCCAATGGGGTTTTGGGTTTGGGGGGAGGTACCCCCACCACCTCCCCCAAAATATGTTTGGAGGCAAAGTTTGCCCCCACCCCCACCCCCACCCCCACCCCCAAAATCCATTTGGGGGCAAATTTTGCCCCCAAAACCCCATGGGGGCCCGTGGGGGATGGGGCCCCATAGGGAAACGCCCATCCCCCCATGGGGAAACGCCCATCCCTACACATGATCTATGACTCAAAGGTAGTGTTAGTCAGCTAAAAAAAACTAAAAACAGTACGTAATCTTTAATTACTGTTTTAAAGATTAAAATAAGAATATATCAAAATAAAATATTAAAATAAGAAAAACATTTTACAAGCAGTTGCACTATAATTAAAGATCAAGTGGTAGCCTTTCACATGCATTTTCTGTAGTTTTTATTTTAACATGCTTTCGGAATTCAACTTTATAACATTCACAGAGTTAGATTTTTAGTTATTGTTTGCTTTTATCAATTAATGGGAAAATGTCGAAAACATAGACATACATGCAAATTTCTTTTCTTTCAGTTGCTATATATAAATGAAGATGCTTGAAATATTATTATAGACTTTCACTTAATTATATATGACTCGAAACTATTTATTTTTGCTGGTATCTATATTCAAATTTGGATTTTCCACTTCTCTGAATATTCAATGAACGAGAGAAAAGCTTCATTGGATTGCCTTATGAATATATTTACATTATGATTATTAAAATTATGTCATGAGGCGAGGAATTCTCGTATGATTAATTACTCATATCACGTAATATGATCTAAATTATAAAAAAAATATAAACCTCCATAATGGTTTATTGAATTTTATTTCAAATTTATGATTGGTTAAAAGTGATATGTTACGAACAATTAATAGTGACAATGAGTACCATTAAGAGTCTGGAAATTTCAAACTCTAAAGTAAAATTAAGATTAAAGCATATTAAACCACAAGGTGGTTGCCTTGGTGGTCCAAGGCTTGGGATTAAATACCCAAGTCATTGGTTCTACTCCTGGCAATTACATTGTGACCAACCTTCAGGGTGTTTAGCTCTCCTGGTGGAAGGACGGACATAAGGCTAACGTCAGCGGTTCAAATCCTACCCAGGCGGGGGTGAGTTCTGATTTAATCGCTTGCATTCTTATTGGGCTGGGGTTTCCTATTTGTCCTACTCCATGATCCAACATACAGGCCACGGCGAGTCACGCAGTTGGGGAGGACAGGCTGATGGGTGCCTGGATGAAGTCTGGGATCCTCGATACCAAAAAAAAAAAGAAAAAAAAGATTAAAACATTATTACAGTATATTGGTGGACATAATGGTAGCTTTGAAAGAAAATGTAATCAATTATTTTAATATAAGTGCCAATTGCATGTGGCCAGCCAAACTCTTGCTGCTGGAATTGGTCATCCACATATTACAATTTCTATGAAATCTCACTTTATTAAAACCACCCTTGTTAGGGTTTTATTGATATCTAACTCTTTTTGAAGGCCGAAGTTAATTCCATTTTATTTTTAATTTTCTGTCGTTCCGATTTGGAAAATTTGATATTTACAGCTAGTCCTGTTGGTATTTCTAGGTTCAAAAGTTGTTTCAGACTATTGAAACTAAAGTAAAATGTATGCACATTGATTATTAGAAATGGTGCTTTATGTTCTAATATACTGGGATGCAGGTAACTCTTTGAAAAGCTAGGATTGGAAATTCGTTGGAACTCATCCTAATGTCTGTTATTCGTTTGTCACTAGAATTATGTTTAGAATTCATTAAGTACCTACTCTTTTTATTCTCTGTTTTGGTTTGTGCTGCCCTTGTTTGGATTTTCATTTTTTTGAATTTTGTAATGTAGAAAGCTCTGTATATTTGATTGCGAATTAGCTGGTGCTCGCCATTTAATTTGTGCTACTTTTACTGCTCAAGGGGTATCTAAACCCATCCTTGTGCAAACCATTTTTTGTGTTATCTAATTTGGGGTTTTTCATAGGAATGCAATGAACTATGACTTTGCTCTTCGTTTTGATTGTTAATGAATCTAGTGTATTTCAGGTTGTTGGTTTTGCCATCTGATTAATTTTTTACTACTTGTGATAGTTGTGTGTGGAGTCTGGTGATGACATTAATGTTTGGGTCATTAAGTGGTTGTCTAGTTAGAAATCGTAACTGCATTTGTAATTTGTAATTTCGTTTGGAATTCTCAACTGCAGTCATAATTCATAACTACGTTTAGAATTCTCAACTACAGTCGAAATTTGTAACTGCATTTGTAATTTATAACTTTGTTTGGAATTCTCAACTACATTCATAATTCATAACTACGTTTGGAGTTCTCAATGCAGTCAAAATTCGTAACTTAGTTTGGAATTCTCAACTGTAGTCAAAATTCCTAACAACGTTTGGAATTCTCAATTACAGTCGGAATTCATTATTGCATTTGGAATTCTCAATTGCGTTTGATGACAATGTTTTTTCTTGCTAGGAAATGGAAGGAGATTCAAACAATTTATGTAACCGTTGGCAACTCTACTACCTTTGTTGCTTCAGAAGTTCCCAACATGCCAAACATCATACACAGTGAGGACATGACACCTTAGGTAGTTGAGCATTTTGAGGTTGTGCCACAACAAGAAAGTAGTGATTGCGGCATTTTTGTCATAAAGTTTGTGAAACATATGATACATGGCTTATCTGTCAACTCAGTCCAAGTCGATAAAGTACAATATTACACGAAGCAACTATGTTCAAGTTTGTGGCAATCCAGACAAAACCGTTGACAAAATGGTAAATCGACCACAACAACATCAAATTCAAACAAAACACATGTTCTATTATGTACATCAGTGTACATGTAAGCTATTTTCACAAAAATAAACAACAATGATATACACATTAAAGTAAAAAAGAGATTCAACTTAGATATAAAGCAAATAGACCACAACAACATCAAATTCAAACAAGACTAATTCTCTATTGTGTACATGTAAACTATTTTCATAAAAATAAACAACAGAATACACACATTTTAGTAAAACAAAGATTCAACATAGGTATAAAGCAAAAAGTTCAACAAAAAAGAAAAAACTCACCTTAAAGCTTCAATAGAAGAAACTCTTACTGTTGATGAAGAATGGAAACTATCAACAAGATTTAGATTTAACTTAGGTTTCAGTTACTCAATGGTGGAGTTCCAAAATGTTAACTAAAATTTTGAAAGAGAGTGTGTTACGATCTTGTTTATTTTAAATTTAAAATGTTTGTTTTTGTTTTAAATTCAAATAGGATGATAATATCTTATTTAAAATAAAATTAGATAGGATTTGTTTAGATAGGATTTTTGTTATTTCTTTAGTTTGTAATCTTTATAAATAGAGACTTGTTTTCAATAAATAGTATGAATGAATTTTTAAGTATGATGCGTTAGTCTTTTATGACTTTTGGGAGGTTCTGGTTTCCCTCGAAGCAAACCAAGTTTCTATTTTTGGGTCCATCAAATCGTGCTCGTATCATTTGGTATCAGAACCAGGCAATGGCAACGGGTCTGGAGCAACGCTTGGAGAAGATCGAGCAGAAGCTACGTTTTTTCATGTTTGGTCAGCAACAAATATTACAGAAGATGATAGAATTCATTGAGAAGATAAGTGTGCAAGTCGAGGGGTTAAAAGAGTCAACCATCTCTAGGCCTTCTATTGACAAGAAAAATTATAGGGTTGAGACCTATTTTCATGTTGAAAAGGAGGTTGCAGTTGCTACCGTAAATTATATTCAACATTCTCAAGTTGATGGGGTTGCAGCTACTGCAAATTCTATTCAACTTTCTCAAATCAATGGAGAACACATTGTTGCAGATACTCCTCAGCAGAACAAAATTGCAGCTTCTAAGGGTTTCTTTTTTATGCCTGTAAAAAGGATGACAAAAGAAATTGGACAAAAGCATTGCAATAAAATGTGTAAAAAGTGTTTCTTAATTCTGGCAGATGAAGATGATTTAGAATTCGATCTCGGTGATGGTACTGACAAGTTCTTTATTGTAGCAATCCTCTCCTCAAGAAATGCACCATTAATTAAACTTCAAATTAATCCCATTTTAAAAATCCTTGAGGACAATGATTGATTTAAGAGGGAATGAATGATACAATCCTGCTAATTTTATTTAGATATTTATTGTAATGTTATTTTTATGTTTTAATGAGTAATTAAATTATTAAGTTAGTGGGTTTATTGCTCATTTAATTATGGGTGGTGGGTTAGTTAATTGCTTAAGTTTAGGAGAGAGTGAAGAGAGAGTGAGCATTGATATTTTGTATAAATAGCTTCAATTCATTAATGAAAAGTATCCAGAGAATTATTGTCTGCACATTTGTGTTGTAATTGGGAGGTTATTGGTTCCTCGAAACACCAATATTTGGGAGGTTTAAGGTTTCCTCGAATTAACCTATCTATCATGTCTTTTATTTTATATTTTATATTTTATGTAAGTTTTTCATTACAGATATTTGGGTATGAATTTTTAAGTATGATGCGTTAGTCTTTTATGACTTTTGAGAGGTTCTGGTTTCCTTTGCAACAAACCAGGTTTCTATTTTTTAGTCCATCAAATCGTGCTCGTATTATTTGGTATCAGAGCCGATTATGAAGCACTTTTTTTTTAGCTACTCCAAGTCAAACAGAATTGTTATTTAAGCAATCGATGATCACAAATATTACATATATGAAGCAGCGTTGTAAAAATTATTCTTTCATTTAGAAACTAGAATTTTCTGCTCAATCCTGAAGAAATTGCTTTCTTTCATTCTCGAACCGATAAAGATGCACTAAAACTTCTAACCCGAAAAAACAGGATTACACGAACAATCTGTTCAAATAACAGAAGAAAAAACTGTAAAGGTCTCTTGCACAATTAACTATTTTCCTTGTTCCTTCTTATTACATTTGAAAAAGTCTATAATGGTTTGTATGCTCAAGTCTCTTTCTTGTTTTTCTCCCCCACAAACTTATCTATAGCTGCCTAAAGCTCATCTGTACCTCCAACGGCTCTCATGGTGTAGAAATAGACCCAAAACACGAATGCTGTCAAGCCCCCGGCAACTACCACATTCTTGGTTTTGGGAGCAAGGCTACTAAATCCTGAAATCCCAGCCATCTCACAAGCAACAACTCACTGCCTAACTAGTTATACTTACAAAGTTTGTAGAGTGGAATTGAAGAACACAATAGGACTCCTCAAAACCCTAAAAACCCCATCCGAGACACTGAAGAGAAGTTTGAGATCACACCTCTGCTTAACAAATAGGGTTGGTTTGGTTATGAAGCACTTCCGCTAGGTTTGTGTCGAACTAGCATTCCACCGTTTGGAGCATGAATTTGGTCGGCAATTTATAGGCTAGATTAAGACGTGTTAGTATTATGTATGAGCATAATATTATCACATTGAATACTGATAGTCGGGTGACGGGTCAGTGTCGATATGTTGACCAACGAGGACGTTGGATCGGAAGCGTGGTGGAATGTTACAATCTTGTTTATTTTAAGTTTAAAATGTTTGTTTTTGTTTTAAATTCAAATAGGATGATAATATCTTATTTGATAGGATTTGTTTAGACAGGATTTCTGTTATTTCTTTAGTTTGTAATCTCTATAAATAGAGACTTGTTTTCAATAAAAAGTATGAATGAATTTTTAAGTATGATGCGTTAGTCTTTTATGACTTTTGGGAGGTTCTGGTTTCCCTCGAAGCAAACCAGGTTTCTATTTTTGGGTCCATCAAATCGTGCTCGTATCAGAGTGGTAGGTAATACGGTTGGGAGAAAGAAAAATAGAGATAAGAAAGGGAGAGGTAGAGATACGGAAATAAGAGGGATTGGGAATAAATAGTGAAGGAGAGAAAGTAAAAGCATAAAATTAGTAAGTAAGAGGGATTGGGAATAAAGAGTGAGGGAGAGAAAGTAAAAGCATAAAATCAGTAAGTAAGGGTACAATAGTACTTCCATATGAAAAAAAAGGAGTTAATTTTGTAAGAATTTCCACCTTAATTTTCTTGAACTTCTTCTCAAGCCAGACAAAATTGTTGTCGTTGTCGTGTGGTCATCGTCATCTAGCTTCAGTCGTGCCGTCCTACTGCTTTTGTCAAGTCGTTGTTGTGATTTTGTCGTGCCTTCAAGCTTCCGTCGCTACCGTGACGTCGTTGTGCTTCCCCGGATGCCTTCATCCACTTAATTTATTTATGTTTCGATTTGTTTAATGTTGGAGAGTGCTACCATTGAATTGAAGTCAAAGACAGATGGAGAGAAGGCTTTCATTGCGTTTTCAGAGAGGCTAGAGATTTTACAATTTTAGAGAGGTTTGGTCGATTTGAAAGATATTAGGGATTTAGAGTGTTATGATAGGATTGTAATTTTGAAGTTTTAAAAGGACAATATTGTCTTTCAACAAGCCCAAATGGGTTACTTTTGCAAGAATTTCAAAAACAAGT
This sequence comes from Acer yangbiense, assembly GCA_008009225.1. NCBI lineage: Eukaryota > Viridiplantae > Streptophyta > Magnoliopsida > Sapindales > Sapindaceae > Acer > Acer yangbiense. The sequence continues at coordinate 14,500,352 of CM017766.1, read as the reverse complement.
TAGGTGTTAACTTCAACCTTCAAAAAGGGCTACTTCTCAATAAAATGCTATATATATACCAACGTCTCCCAATTCTAATGTGAGTAGGACTTGGGTTATGTTTGTGATTGCTTTATTTATGGAATAATCCACTTTTAGCTTAACTTAAGTAATAATCAATTTATAAGATGAGTGGATAGGTGTTCATTGTAGGTGGTCGAACGATTTGGTACGTCAAACGGGTCGGGTTGAATCAGGCCCAAAGCAACTGGGTTGGAAGCCGTTTGGTCGACGTCGACTAATGTTCGTAAATGGTCGTCTGAACTTCGAAATACCTGCAAAAGAACTTTAAACAGAAATTAAAAGTAGAGATATAAGGTAGAGGGAACGAGATGGTGGTGGTGGCTGAATTATAGCCTTATGTGCGATTGGGCTGAGCGATGAATTGTAACGGTGTTGATAGTCGACTCCTGGTGGCCGGAATCCTCTTGGAGGTCGAGTTTCAATACGCTTTTATGAACTTTAGTTGAGAGAAAATCCGAGAGCTTTTCAGTGAGAGGTCCTCCTTATTTATACTAGAGGGAGTAGCTCCAACGTTCACTATCAGTCTTTGATAGTGGGCGTGATTCTTGGAGAGATCTCCTCTTGAATGGGCAGTTACTAGCTTTTGTAACTGAAAATGTTTGAATAAATCTTCTAACGGTGGTTTTTGCTGGCATTTGTGTTGGGTCGACCCAACATAGCTGGTTTGGGTCGACCCAAAACAGTGGGCTCAAATGGGACCCATTATGGAAATATGTTCACACTTTGTTGGGCTGGGCCAGTGAACCATTTTTGGCTACTACAGTTTGTCCCCCACTCTCTAGAGAAGAATACTGATTTAGAGAGTGATTCTCGCTAAGCCGACCAATGTCAAACGAACTCCTTGTCAAATGGAATCAATAGTGATTTTTCGTTGAGTTTACCATAGTCGACCGACTCTGTGTCAAATGGAATCAATATCTATTTGAATATTGTTTTAACTGTTAACCTTTGTTGGACAAACGACGTCATGTCGTTAATCATGAGCTGTCGTTCGTCGTTAGATGATAGTTTTTTGCAATCATTTGATGGCGAATCGATGCGATAGAGGCGTTTGAGTTTTCTATGCTGGCGTCAGCTGCATTAATTTTCACGCGCAGTTTTCAAGATAAAAGTTTTCAAAATTTAAACTGAATTGCTCACCTGGGTTAACCGGTGTGGTTTACTTGGGTTAACTGGCAGTTGAAGGGGCGTCGACACGTGGCAACTAGGGTTACTTGGGTTTTATAAAACCAAAACCGTTCCATTCTCTGATCACTTCACTTTGCATAATTTGAGAGTACTTCCATCTCTTCAACTCCTCACCGAGCAACTCCAACTTCTTCGTTGAGATTTGAAGCGCTGTTATTACCCCTCTCGTAGGATTTCTTCACGATCCTTTCTTGAATATCTTTCAGGTTGGTAAAATCTATTTTTATTTTTATTTTATTCTTTCTCTTTTTGTGTATAAAACAAGCAGGTTAGGAAATAGATATATATATTTTTATGCTTGCCTGAAGTTTTTCTTTTATTTACCTGAGGATGCGTGTTCTTTACTAGTTTTGCTAGATTCTGAGGTTTTGATCCATATCAAGTTGGTTTTGCTTGCGAAGTGTTGTTTCTGTTTTTGCGTATATGTCGTTGTGATGAAAGTAGTCGTTTAGAATCTGGAATCCTTCTACAGTAGGTAGACTCCTATCTTGGGATCTAGGTTGGCCTTCAAGTAAAAGTTAGAAAAACCCTAGATTTTTGATCGAGAATCCTTAGGTTGTGATTGTAGCGTTTAGCTTTTGTCTGACTTGTGCATTTTCTGCATCTGTCAGATTTTGGAGATACGATGTCGGACGACGACACAATCTCTGACTTGGATATTAACTGGACTCTCAGTGGTGATGATGGGGGAGTCGATAATAGGGCTCGAGACGTCAATAGACGAGTCACAGTTGAAGATCCGTCGATGACTGTCTCTATAAATGCTAGGGATATGCTAGAGCAAGGTGCTGTGTATGCTATCGCTTCGACTGTCGAACAGCCAGAATATATTGAGGTTCCTGAGGTGTCGACATCTGGTCGACCTTTAGGTATATTGAACGACAGTCCGGCGAGCTTGATCACAGAGGATATGTTGCCTGGTATAAGGACGATTTATGGTATTCCTGACGACGTTGAATTACGTGCGCCAAGGGAACATGAACGTGCTGATTGGGATATACTAGGATGGACGTGTTTCTATGAGTACACCCTCCGTTTAGGTTTTAGATTTTCTGTCCCTCAGCTCGTTCGACGAATGTTGGTATACTACGATCTAGCTCCTAGTCAGTTGATGCCTAACACCTGGAGAATACTGTTGGGCCTAGGAGTATTAAATGAGAGGCACAATGTACAATTCAAATTGGGGTGTCTCCTTCATAATTATTATCTGAAAGAGCATCTAGTCGACACTGGTCGTTACTCGTTAGTGCCTCGAAATAAAAAGAAGGAACTCATTATCGACACTAAGTCGAATGACAGACTTTGGAAAGATACGTTCTTTTTCGCGAAGGGGCCCCCAGTCGATGGCCCATGGAGGAGGGGGGAGGAGGAGTATCAATAGCGACGGATCTGGAATCGATATGGTAAGTTTCGTAAACTGTCGATTGATATATTCGTATGTATTCTTTATGAGTCGCTTGTTTTGATCATTTAATTGTCTTTGCAGAAATCAAGGAGACGGTAAAAGCTCCGTCGTGCGACGTTGCACCCGAGCGTACCAGGGTTTTATTAGAAATCCCTGCTAACCAAAGGAGTGTTAGTAGCTTGCTCATGGAAGGTAATTTTAGGCCAAGTCGACTGTGGAGGTGGTCGACATTAAATAGGTCGCGCGGACCCTATCCTCATGTGAAGAACTTCCTATCGTACATATGGATTATGAGGAGTTTTGAGATTCTTCAGTATAATTTGAGTTTTTATCGCCTCTAACTGATGTTGAACGTCATTTCGCAGTGACGACGATGGAGAGCGCAGAAATTAACGTTCCTGACAATGCTGAGACCATGAGGCATTTCAGAGATGAAATCGCCAGGAAACGGGCGGCATCTCAAGCCAAAAAGAAACAGATTGCTGAGAAGTCGATGGAAGGCGCTTCAGCCGTAGCGGACCAAATTCTAGATTCGTCGCCAGAGAGGAGTCCGCTGAAAAAGAGGCAAAAAAGGACTTCTGTTGTCGATCGACAGAAGAAAGCAGCAACCAGCTCGAAAGATAAGTCGGCTGAGGCTGATTTTGAGCCTGATTCTCCAATGAAGCTCCTTGCTTATGGGCTCTCGTCATTCAAGGATCCTGCAGGATTTTTGAAGAGGTCGGACGACTTCACCCTTGTTCACAACGACTTGCACTTGAAGAACGTCAAGACGGAGGAAGTTTTTGATACGTTGCTACTATCGAATTTTCAGGTAGAAAGATTTTTGTTTTCATTGGTAGTATTCTCTTAAGTATTTTTTGACGATTCGATATCTCGTTTGTGTAGGCCTACCAGGCGACACTACATCTGCATGGTCGATACAAGGCCGTAGACGTGGCACGGTTTCGGTCTGGTTCCGGTTCGAAACCGGCGGTTCCGATTCTGGTTCCTGTTCTACAGGAACCGGATTTTTTTTTTTTTTTTTTTTTTTAACAGAAAAAAAAAAAAAAATCTTTCTAAGTTCTAACTTGTAACTTATAAGTTGTAGATTGTAATTGAATAAAATAAAATATATAAATGACAAATTACAAAATAAAATTCATTGGGTTCATAAGTTCATTGGATGTTGGAAGTTAGATCATCGTCATCCGAGTATCCAACCGAAAATAAAATAAAATAAACAAATGACAAATTACAAAATTAAATTAAAATAAAAGTAAACAAAATTACAATTTACATTTCATTGGGTATTTGGAAATTGAGTCACCCAAATTTCAAAAATAACATAAAATAAATAAATGACAAATTACAAAATTAAATTAAAATAAAATAAAACTAAAAAAAAATGTAAAGTTATTAGCCTTGCACTTAATTTTTACCACAATTAAGTTGCCTACGTATCCTCTTAGGGGGGTTTAGAGGAATCAAAGGCCACGTAGTTCTCATACCTTTTATTACAGATTTACAGATTTACGGTTCCGCTGCTCAGCTTGCTTCAGAGCCTTCGCCCGCTTCAGGTTCGTCCTCTTTAAAGAAATCGTATGTTGGTTCTTGTTGGATTTCTTGTTGTCTGTATTCCGCTTTCGTCCAGTCGTCAACACAAACCTGTATTTATAGTGCTTTTGGAGTCAAGCACGAATGTTTTTCATCCAAGATATTCCCCCCGGCGCTGAACTCTTGTTCCACCGCCACAGTAGAAACCGGTGTTGAAAAAATATTTTTGGCTATCATAGCCATAATTGGATAGTACTTTGTAGCATCATTCCAATATTTTAAGAGCTCAAATTCTTTAGGAAACTCACAAGAAGAAGCTAGATAAGATTCAAGCTCGGCATGCGAATCGGAGCTTGATGAAGAACATCTTGGTTTTTTGTTTTTTTTTTGAGAACATACTATACCCTAAATTCATAAATCCAGAGGAGGATGATGGAGGCTGAGATGCAGTTTTTGTTCGTGTAACATCTACGTTCGAAGTACCGGATCCATAAAATGTAACATATTCATCATATAAATCATACAATAATTTCTTAACTCTACCACAACATGCTTCAACATCATATTCAATATTTAAACCTTCTTTGCCATAATAACCGTCTAGATAATAAGACAAAGATTGTAATTTGTGTCGTGGATCAAAAACCATAGCAATCAAATAAATATTTGGAAAATCCGTATAATAATTTAACCATTTTTGCTTCATAGCACTAACGGCTTCCTTTATTGTTTGGTCAGATTCACAATAAAAAAATGCATCAGCAATATTAATACTCTCAATAACAAATAAATGTGTTGTAGGAAAATAAATTTTAGATAAATTTTGTGTAGCATTATGAAAAACTTTTAACAAATTGAAAACATTGTAACAAGCATCCCAATGAGCTTCAAAAAGTTGAATGTTAGGAACATGAAATTGAATAAAAGAAACTAATAAATCCCTATACTCATAACTTTGAGCAAGCAATTTATAAGTATAATTCCAACGTGTTGGAACATCACGAGCAAATTTAATGGCACGTCTACCATTTTGTTTACAATATCTTGCCCATGCTTTCATTGTAGAAGGATTTCTCCATAAAAACATTAGGGCTTTTTTAATAGGTTCAATAAAACATTGAAGAGTTTCTAATCTTTTTTGAACACATATATTTAAAACATGGCATGCACATCTTTGATGAAAAAATGTACCACCAAGAAAGGGTTTGCATAAATCAATTAAAAGTGGAATAGCAGCGGTATTGGCAGAAGCATTATCAAAACCAATTGCAAAAATTTTGTTTTCAATATTATACTCTGAAAAAATAATTCTAAGCTGTCTAAAAATATTTTGAGCATTGTGTGAATCATCAAAAACTCTAAAAGCAAGAATTCTTTTTTGGATTGTCCATGCATTATTCATAAAATGGCAAGTGACACCCAAGTATGAATGCGTTTGCCAATGGTCACTCCATATGTCGGCACATACGGTAACACGACCATTATATTTTTCAAAATATTTTTCTAACTTTTTTTTGTCTCTCACATAAATTTTTTCAAGTGTTTGTGTGAGCGTGGATCTAGGGACACAGCATGCAGCAGGGTTTAATGCTCGTCGACAATAGTTAATAAAGCCAACCCTCTCACCAAAACTGAATGATAAATGTTCTACTGCTACCATCCTAGCTAATTCTTCTCTATTTTGTTCATCATTATAACGAAATAATTGTTGGTTAGGAGTAGCGTACCTGGGAATTTGTGTTTGTGACCTCATTCTGGTCACTGCGTCTGGATGTTTGGCTTCAATATGCTTCCAATAAGTGCCATATCCTCTGGATCTGCTCCATTTATATACTTTGTTGCAGTAATTGCAAGATACTGTAATGCTTCCATCTTCATTCCTAATTTTCTTCATATGTTTGACGAAGAGATCAGATTTGCTCTGCTTGTGTATCAGATCTTCCTCCCTTTCTAGATCCCCTTCCGGTGTATCAAAACCAAAATCCGGAGGTGTATCAATATCAGGCATATTTTCTGACTGACTTGTCAAATTGGGGGTAGTGTCATTGGGATCGGGTTCAGAAATTATAAAAGGGGGATTAGGAATATTTAGGCCTAGGTCTTCAGCATAGGTCCGACGTTGCAGATATTCGTGATAGGTGGGGTTGTTATGATCGAGATTATTGATCATAGTACCCTTACCTTTCATCAAAATCAAACGCCTAGGATCGACTGGACCGTCACGGCCGTAACCCTTCCACTTCCACTTGCCATTTAAAAATAAATTTGGGAGAGAATTGGAAACTTAGAACTTAGAAGAATAATTGACTAATTGGAAATTAAATAAATTGGAAATAAGATAAATTGCAAATAAAATAAATTGGAAATAAAATTAATTGAAAATAAAATAAATTGCAAATAAAATAAATTGGATATAAAATTAATTGAAAATAAAATATATTGGAATTTGGAAATAAAATAAATTGCAAATAAAATAAATTGGATATAAAATTAATTGAAAATAAAATATATTGGGAATAAAATAAATTGCAAATAAAATTAATTTCAAATAAAATAATTAAAAAATGAAATAAATATTAAAAACCTGGGAAACTTGGAGATTGAGAGACTTATCACTTGAGAGTTGAGAGTGTTGGAGAGAAATTAGAGAGAATTGAGAAGAAATTGGGGGGCGGTATTTATAGAAAAGAAAAAAATATTAATAAATAAATAGGGGTAGCCGTTGGACCCCAACGGCCTACTGACGTCAGCAGACCATTGGGCTCCAACGAGGCGGTTCAACCGAACCACAGAATCGGAACCGAAACCGGTCCACCCCGGTTCAGGTTCCGGTTCCGGTTCCGGTTCTTGAACCGAAACCAAAAATCTGGTTCTGGTTCTGGTTCTGGTTCTGGTTCCGGTTCCGGCGGTTCCAACCGGAACCGTGCCAGGTCTACAAGGCCGTAAATGACAAGAGTGTGATGCATCACAAGGCGGCCGACGCTCTTAAAGCAGAAAATGCGAAGTTTTCCAAGGAGAAGGACATATTGGAGCATCAAAAAATGGCCCTGGAGGAGGAGTTAAAAAATGAAAGGGATCAACACCAGGTAGAAGTGGCGAAGTTTAAAGAAGCAGCTGATCAACAGGCGGAGACTGTTGAAGCTCTAAAGGAGCGGGCGCTGTCGATAGCGGTGGAAGCCGTATGTAAAGCTAGGGCGGAGCTTTTTAAGGAGTTCCTGTCGGGCGTCCAATGAAATCCTCAAGTAATGAAAGAGGAAATCGACCTTTACGAGGAGATGGAGCGCTTGAAACTTGAGGAAGCCCTTGCCAGAAAAGATGCCGAGGGTGTCGATAAAAGCCCTGGGACTAGTGAACGCCTCGACAACAATGAAGAGAATGCTACCTCCACTGTTGGTCCTCCTCCTAGTGATGCTCCCTAAAATTTTGAAAATTTTCTATCTTTTTCTTTTTTGTAATGTTGAATACTTTGATCGGTTCGACCTTGCTGTCAATGGGTATTTGCTCACTGTATGAATATTTATTTATTTGAATGAATCGACCTTCTTTCGTTTATATTGATCTGATATTGTGAAAACAGAATGACCATCAAATAATGGGGTTTACACAATGATGAGTTAATTTGAACGCGATAAGCCTGTAAACTTATGTTCACTCATAAGTCGAACGACATTCGTAAGTCGAACGACATTACAATTTTTAATTTGAATGAAATAAGCCTGTAAACTTATGTTCACTCATAAGTCGAATGGCATTCGTAAGTCGAACGACATTACAATTTTTAATTTGAATGAAATAAGCCTGTAAACTTATGTTAACTCGTAAGTCGAATGGTGTCAGATGTTGATGGAAATCGTTTACACGCGTTTACTGAATGTCGTCGATTTCTATTAAAAAATTGCTTTGTTTGACTGTAATATTAGCTAAGGGCCGCTAAGACTTTCAAACCTTGCATACAAGTGATAAATGGTCGACAAGATATATTTCATAAAATTTCGCATACATGCGTTTGATGGTCGACATACATAGAATTTCGCGTACATGCGTTTGATTTATCGCTTGCCCTCAGGTGTTATTCCCCCACTCTTAATATGCGATTGTCGAATGAGTTGATTGGGAGTTTGACGTCGATACACCTCTGAATCATCCACCAGATGTTGGTGTCGATAAGTTTGCAGTCGTCGAAACTTGATATCCAAAAAATAAAAAGTGCTTGTCGAAATTGACAGCGTTGTAAAAAATGTTTGTGAGCTCAGTATTGCACTTAGTTGCACTAATTTGTCATCATTGCTCTTCCGGGGTCGATTAGTAACAATATGTCGACAAAAATAGAATAATGAAATAATTTAAGACTAAGTTTAGAAGTGGTACTGTTTTAGATGTAGAGCATTCCATCTGTTGTGTATTTCTCGACCATCGAGTCCTCTAAGCTTGTAAGCCCCTCGACCGACGACATCTGTTATTTGATATGGTCCTTCCCATGTCGGTCCCAATTTTCCAGCGCCTTCTTCCCTTATGTTTTGGAAGACTCGTCGCAATACCCAGTCGTGGAGTTTGAAGACTCTGGCCCTTACTTTTTTATTGTAGTGTCGAGCGACCTATTGCTGGTACGACTGGATTTTTAGAGCAGCACGATCTCGTCGTTCGTCGAGGTGGTCAAGCTCGAAGTTGAGCTCCACGTTGTTTTGTTCTTCATTAGGATTTTCGCTACGGGCGGTCGACAGCCTGGTCTCTATTGGGATGACAGCTTCTGAGCCATAGACGAGTGAAAATGGAGTTTTTCCTGTCGACCGTCGTGGGGTAGTTCTGTACGACCACATGATTTCTAGAAGTTTTTCTACCCCCTCGCCTTTTTCAACTTCAAGTCGTTTCTTCAATGTATTGATAATGGTTTTGTTAGTCGACTCTGCTTGTCCATTTGCTTGAGGATATCATGGAGTCGAGAAACTTAGTTTGATCCCATATTTGTAGCAGAAATTCTTGAAATCGTATGAAATAAATTGGGACCCGTTGTCGGTCACTATTTCCCTGGGTACTCCAAACCTGCATATAATATTTTTCCATACGAAATTGCGTACCTCAATGTCGCGTATTTGTTGATATGCTCCGATTTCTATCCATTTGGTGAAGTAGTCTGTCAGGACCAACATGTAGACGACGCCACCAGGTGTTGTCGGAAGCTTACCTACAATGTCCATCCCCCATTTCATAAAAGGCCAAGGAGCCGAAATTGAATTTAACATACCTGGGGGAAGATGTGAAACTGGTGCGAAGCATTGGCATTTGTTGCACGACTTGACGTGGTTTTAAGAGTCAGTCCTCATGGTCGGCCAGTAATATCCTGCTGTGATGGCTCTGTTTGATAAACTACGGGCGCCAGAATGGTTTTCGCATTCCTCATAGTGTAGACTTTTGAGGATGTCGTACGCCTCTCACTTGGTGACACACCTCAAGTAGGGTCCGGTGAATGACTTTTTGTAGAGTTTATCGTATATGATGCAGAATTTAGCTGCTTTTGCCTTGATTCTCCTTGCGTCTGTCCTGTCGTTCGGCAGAATGTCAGCTTTGAGGTAATTGAAGATTGGTTCTACCCAGCTTCTTCCATCGTCGACTGGTGCCAGTATTTCTGTTTCTTGAATTGACGGAGACATAAGATGAACTATAGGAATCGACTTTGGACCATTTGTTGTTGTCGACCCAAGGCTTACTAATGCGTCTGCTCGTACATTTTCGGACCTAGGTATTTGTTCGATCGAAAACTCGTCAAAGGTCGATTGAAGCTCTTTGGCTTTGACTAGGTAGGCCGACATTCTCTGATCCCTTGCCTCATATGTGCCATTCATCTGTCGAACGACGAGTTGGGAGTCGCTTAGCACCTTAATGCTTTTCACACCTAGGCTTTTTGCAAGGTCGAGCCCAGCGATCAAGGCTTCGTATTCAGCCTCGTTGTTTGTCGCACGAAAACCACAGTGGATCGAGTGCTCCAGTATGTCTCCCTATGGGGATTTAAGTACCAATCCTAACTCGCTCCCTTTGATGTTACTGGATCCGTCGACCGACAAGATCCATATTCCGGGTGTAGGTGTTTCTGTGAATGCTATCAGTTCCTGTTCGGCCTGCACACTTTCACCAGGGGTAAAGTCTGCAATAAAATCGGCTAGTACCTATGATTTCATCACCGATCGTGGATGGAAACTGATGTCGTACTCGCTGAGTTCTACTGCCCACTTCGTCAATCGACCTGAAAGCTCAGGTTTATGCAAAATGTTTTTAAGAGGGTAAGTGGTTAGTACCTTGATGGAATGGCATTGGAAGTATGGCCTTAATTTACGTGCTGCGACGACAAGGGCTAGCGTAAGTTTTTCCAGTCGACTATACCTGGTTTTTACGTCGAGTAAGGTTTTACTTACGTAGTAGACTGGATGTTGGTTGTTTTCTTCTTCTCTGACGAGGACTGCGCTTACAGCAGTGTCGGATACCGCCAGATATATGAACAGTGTTTCGTTGTCCTTTGGCTTCGACAGTAGTGGTGGCGACTTCAAGTATGTCTTCAAGTCCTGCAGCGCCCTCTCACAATCGTCATTCCATTCGAATGACTTATTTTTTCTGAGGGTATTGAAAAATGGTAGACATCGTTCGGACGACTTGGAGATGAAGCGGTTCAGTGCTGCTACATGACCGGTAAGTTTCTGCACGTCTTTGATGCATCTAGGTGACTCGATATTTTCGATCGACCGTATTTGGTCTGGATTTGCTTCGACTCCTCTATGGGTGACCAGATAACCTAGAAACTTTCCTGAAGATACACCAAAAGAGCATTTAGTGGGGTTTAGTTTCATACCATATTCATCAAGAATGTCGAACGACTGTCTCAGATGGTCGATGTGTTGTTGTGCGACTAAGGATTTGACCAGCATATCATCGATGTAGACTTCCATTGTCGATCCAAGCATCTTTGCGAACATTTTGTTGACCAGCCTTTGGTAGGTTGCACCTGCATTTTTTAAACCAAAAGGCATTACCTTATAGCAAAATGTACCTCGTTCTGTGACGAAGGCCGTTTTCTCCTGGTCGTCGGGGTGCATCAGTATCTGGTTGTAGCCGGAGTATGCGTCCATGAAGCTTAGTAAGTCGTGTCCCGCAGTCGCGTCAACTAACATGTCGATGTGAGGTAGTGGGAAAGAGTCTTTGAGGTAGGCTTTGTTGAGGTCTGTGAAGTCGATGCAGACTCTCCATTTCCCATTTTTCTTTTTAACTACTACGACGTTCGCTAGCCAGTCGGGGTATTTTACTTCTCTCACCGATCTGATGTCGATAAGTTTTTGGATTTCGTCGTTGATCACCTTGTTCCTTTCTGGAGCGAACTTTCTTCGTTTTTGTTTTACTGGTTGATGATCCGGGTCGACCTGCAATTGGTATACTATTACTTCAGGGTCGATGTCGACCATGTCTTCGCGTGACCAAGCGAAACTGCTGCGATGTTCCTTGAGAAATGTGATCAACTGCTCTCGGATGTCGTCCGGTAATCTTGACCCGATGTAGACTTTACTATTGGGGTGATCTGGATCGATCGACACCTCGTCGAGTTCCTCCATTTGTGGCTTATTTTCAGTCGACTCGACATTGGTTTCCTATAATTGCTATAAATCTTGTTTCTTCTTTTTCATGGCATTCTGGTAACATTCTCTGGCTACTCGTTGTTCCCCTTTGATCTCTTTCACCCCCCACTTGGTAGGAAATTTGATCATCTGATGATAAGTCGACGGTATCCCTTTTAGCTCGTGTATCCACGGTCTGCCTAGTATGGCGTTGTAAGGAGATTGGCAGTCGAGCACAAGGAAATTGGTGTACAAGTTGACCCCTTCAGCGTAGACCGGTAGTACAATCTCGCCTAGTGTGCTTTTTTGTTCTCCACTGAACCCGGTTAACATAGTCGTTCGACGACTAAGCTTCGACTCATCGACCTGCATTTCTCTAAGAGCAGTGTTAAATAAAATATTGCAAGAACTACCATTATCGATTAAGATACGTTTAGTTAAGCAATTAGCGATATGTAAAGATATAACTAAAGCATCATGGTGAGGAGAAAACAAATCTGATTTGTCGGTCGGCTTGAAGATGACAGTTTCGTCGACTTTTGATGGATGTTCCCTTTGTGGTTGAATTTTCGTGTTCGACACTTGTCGCGTATGTCTCTTGGCTGCGAAATAACTCACTCCGCTGACTTCGGATCCACCTGCGATGTAGTTGATCACTCTATCTTGCCTGGGTGGGTCCGGAGGACTGTCAACGACATCGGGTTGTCTTTGGTCGTTGCGTCTCGCGTAAGTCTGCTTTCCCTGATCTGTTAGGAATTCTCGAAGGTGTCCTCGCTTTAGAAGTTCAGCGACTTCAAATTTAAGGGCGATACAATCTTCTGTGCGATGGCCGTGATCTCCATGGAATTCGCATCGAAGTTTTGGGTCTCTGTGTTCTGGTAGAGCATTCATTTTTCGTGGCCACTTAACTATTTTGCCCATTTCCTTCATTACTGCCACAAGGTCGACAGGTTCAATGCTGAGGTTATATTCTGGTGCTTCTACTTGTGGTCGACTAGATCACGCATTACTGCGATCGACAGAATGTTTGCCACTTAAACCCTCGTGCCGAGATTGGGGATTCCTTTGGTTGTTTGTAGGGTAAGGTTGTGATCTTTGGTCGTTAGACCTTCTCTCTATTCAATCGTTCCGTCGATTCCCGTAGTATGCATTGTTAGTTTTGCCGATGTAGTTTGTTTCATCCTCTTCCCATTTGATTTGTGCCCATGCCTTGGCTAGTACATCCTCCATGGTCCTGCATGGATACTTTGTGAGTTCTTTGTATAAATCAGAGTCAAACCTGAGGCCTTTCCTGAAGGCATAGATGGCAGTTGCCTGATTGCAACTCGGGATTTGCACTTTCTCTCGGTTGAATCGTCATACATAAGCCCTTAAGTTTTCGCCTGGTCGCTGAATTATTGTATAGAGGTCGTCCGACTGCTTTTCCAGCTTGCGAATTGTTCCACGAAAGTGTCCGTCAACTGCGCAAAAGAATCAATTGAGTTATTAGGCAAATTGGTATACCATTGTAAAGCGGGACCGCTTAGGCTAGATCCGAAAGCTTTGCACATGCACGCCTCTCTCAGGTCGCGCGGGATTGCAGCGGTAAACATCCTCTGCTTGTACTGTGCAATGTGGTCATCTGGATCTGTCGTTCCCTTATACTGCTTCATGTTTGGGAAGTTGAACTTCCTAGGCATCTTAGTGAGAGCAATTGCGTCGACGAACGGTGAGTCGGCGAAGCTGTTGGCAGTGCTCTTCTTTATCGGAGCTAGGACTCTTGGAATTCACTGGATGAGAGCTTCCATTTCTGCAAACCTACTAGAGAATTCCAAGTTATTATTTAAATGTATACCAGGCTTGGGTTTTACCAATCCGGGTGTCGACTGGAGTGACATGGTCGTTTTGTTGACATTGTCCGGATGTTGGTCCATTGCTGGATCTTGTTCGTTCATCACATCATTCCGGGCAGGCATATCGTTGAGGTCGATATCGACCCTTGCGGTCTGAAGTGTTGGTCGATTCTGATGGTCGACCGGATTCATCTCGGGTCTAACGGGGTTGCCTTGTGCTCTTGGAGCAGGTCGATCGACAAACGGTTCCCCATTTGGTGTCGATGTTGGGTGCTCCGATGTTGCTGAATCAGGCACTACTCCGTCGACCAACGCTCTCAATTCTCCATTCGTCGCTCGGATTGCTGCATTTTCTGCTTCGAGCGCCTGCATCCTCTCGGCGCTTGCGGTCATTTGAGCGTTCAATGTAGGGGAACTGATCCGCTTCCAGTCATGTTGAGTTGTTGTTGGAATAGATTGACTGAATTCGAAGGTAGTTGCAATGGGCCCCACAGTGGGCGCCAAACTGTAGGTGGTCGAACGATTTGGTACGTCAAACGGGTCAGGTTGAATCAGGCCCAAAGCAACTGGGTTGGAAGCCGTTTGGTCGACGTCAACTAATGTTTGTAAATGGTCGTCTGAACTTCGAAATACCTGCAAAAGAACTTTAAACAGAAATTAAAAGTAGAGATATAAGGTAGAGGGAACGGGATGGTGGTGGTGGCTGAATTATAGCCTTATGTGCGCTTGGGCTGAGCGATGAATTGTAACGGTGTTGATAGTCGACTCCTGGTGGTCGGAATCCTCTTGGAGGCCGAGTTTCAATAGGCTTTTATGAGCTTTAGTTGAGAGAAAATCCGAGAGCTTTTCAGTGAGAGGTCCTCCTTATTTATACTAGAGGGAGTAGCTCCAACGTTCACTATCAGTCTTTGATAGTGGGCGTGATTCTTGGAGAGATCTCCTCTTGAATGGGTAGTTACTAGCTTTTGTAACTGAAAATGTTTGAATAAGTCTTCTAACGGTGGTTTTTGCTAGCATTTGTGTTGGGTCGACCCAGCATAGCTGGTTTGGGTCGACCCAAAACAGTGGGCTCAAATGGGACCCATTATGGAAATATGTTCACACTTTGTTGGGTTGGGCCAGTGAACCATTTTTGGCTACTACATTCATCATGTTTGGTAAATTGACTTTATAAATAATCAATTTAAGAAAAAATCAAGGAAAAAGTGTTTGGTAACTTTAATTGTTTATGGAAAAGAACTAAAATAGATATAATTGTTAAAATGTAATATATTATTCAAAAAAAAATTTCTACTTATTATTTTTTGTTTAAATTAAAAATACAAATATAAATCATAGAATATATATATATATATATAAATAATTTTTTAAAAAATATTCTACCGAGTCAACTCGCTCATCTCAATACTAATTTGGTGAGTCAACTCGCTATTCTGAATACCGAGTCAACTCACTCACTCAAACTTCATCTCCATTAATGGAAACTCTGCAAATCTTGCTGATACCTGTCCAAATCCACCACTGTTTCCCGCTCACCGAGAGCGTCGCCAACCTTCATCCCTCGCCGCCGACGACAAGTTTTGAAATCGCGAAATTGATGAGAGATTCAAATCTGAATTGATGAGTTTTGGTAGGGCCAATCACTCAAAGTTCAATGAGATATATATCACTGCCGACATCGTCTTCCTCACCGACGATGGAGGAGGTCCATTTTCGCCACGAATCCGGGACAGAATCGCAAGTTTAATCGTGAAACAAAGGAGCCAAATGCCACCTCCTCTACTGCCGGAGTAAGACCGGTTTCCTCCGACGACTTCGACGTCGCCGGAGGTAGTCGTCCGTCCTCTGGCCTCCATCGTCAGTGGTGTCCACCACCAGCGAGCAATGGCCACCACTGTACATTCTTAAAAATCTTTTTTTTTTTTTTATAGTTTTTTTTATTTAAAAGGGTATTATTGTCTTTATAATAAAATAGTAAGGGTATTATAGACATTTCAACGATAAGAAGCCAGCTTCTCCAAATATCAACTTCCAAAAGCTACCTCCAACCAACTTCTCAAAAGTTTATTATTAGAGGAGTTGATTATGAAAAAAAGTTGGTTATGAAATAAGTAATTATTTCTTAAGTTTAAACAATCCCAAACGTAGCCTTAAACTAAAAACCTATTATACAATGACAAGAGACCTTGCCAGTTAAGCTAGTTCACACCCACAAATAAGTTAATTTATTAGCATCTCCAATGGTAATGTGGCTTGCATTTGAAAAAATGGTGATATGTCAACATTGTCAAACCAATTGATTTATATGTGGCATGTAACTAAAATTGATAGATATCCAAATAAAAAAGTGGTCTCCAATGCGCTTCACTTGTAAAATATATGTTTTTAATGACGTGTCAATTTATTATTGGTCTCCTTAAATATACTTTAGAATTGTTGAATAAAATAAGGTAAAAGACAAGAGTAATTGCTGACTGGGCCAACAAGCGACAGCTGTCCAACAGACCGTCTGAAATCAGAGTCATGTTGACAGCCTCTAAAAAAAAAATTGCCACCTCAGCTTGAAGTTGTACTAGAGAGGTTGCATTGGAGATGGATTTTTTAACAAAATGGATGTCCATCCTATGTGGCATCTAATTTTTTCACAACCCATGTTAGCATTGGAGATGCTCTAAGCGTAGAGAAACACAAAATACAGAAAATTTTTCAAAATTACAATCAAATCAACCAAATTACATTGATTTCATAATAATTAGTATATTATCTTAAAAGGTTGAAAGGCTTTAAGGTCAAGTGTAACACCAGCA
Source organism: Acer yangbiense (assembly GCA_008009225.1). Lineage (NCBI taxonomy): Eukaryota > Viridiplantae > Streptophyta > Magnoliopsida > Sapindales > Sapindaceae > Acer > Acer yangbiense. The sequence continues at coordinate 14,483,929 of CM017766.1, read as the reverse complement.
ACAGAGCCAACTCCAGCCACAATTGAAATCATGAGGCAGAAAACACTCAATAATTGGCTACACACCCATTTGGTGCTCCACTTGGGAATCTTCCTTTGTGCAATGTGCATCTCAATAGGAAAATAAACAACCAATGGCCAAAAAATCAGTGCACCAAGAATTCCAAGAACATCATTGAACAAAGGCACCAGCATTGCAACTATAGTGGTTACAAACACGAAAACTGTTCGCCAGACAAGCCGAAAGAGGTTTATTTTGTAACAAGGCTGGAAACCTGGGATTTGGAGGTTAATTTCCCTGGTTATGAATCTGCTTTGTGGATAATGTTTTGATGCTAGTTTTTCAATGAAGGAGAAAATGGGTTGGCAATAGACTTGGTAAGCTCCTAGGAGGTGGATTACAACGGCAATGTTGGCGATATCGAGTAGCCAAAAGGGGTCATAGAAGGCAAATCCTGTGAGGAGGTTTCCAGGAGCTAAGTCTCCAACAGCTGCATAGCCAATGCAACCACAGAGCATGTAAAATGATGTGGTTATTATACTACTTATCAGGTTGACTCTTTTCATAACTGTTGCTTCTGATGGTGGTGGGGATTTTATTGTGTCCTGTGATCAAACAAGCAATATTGCAAATCTAATCACTTCAAATTCAGAAATAAATCTGTATGTGCTTCATAACCTTAATTAGAAGATTGGGCAACTTGCTCAAACATTCTGGACATTAGACCTAATTGTACACATGTAATTTTTGCTCGAAATTGCACAAATCTCCCCTGCCATTTGTTATTCACTATTGAAAGTTATCAGTTTAAGAATCACGATAGTGAATAATAAAACAGCAGAGGAGGTTTGTGTAATTTCAAACATACGTTCCATATGCGTGCAATTATGTCTAATGTCAGGGGTGTTTGTGCAATTTATCGTAAATAAAATATTGTTGCAACTTGAGTAATTCTCAGTTTTGGAAATAAAGTGTCAAAATACTTTTTATTTTTTATTTTTTTATTTTTTAAGAAAGTCAAATACATTCAGTTATATATTTAGATAAAAGTCAAGTTTTCCAACCTAATATTACAAAAAATTAAGGTTTGTTTATATGGATTGTAAAAGGAGAAAAAAATACCTGAATTTCTATGAGGATGAAGGAGTAACAATAAGAAAAAGCTATGTTACCAATAGCTTGAAAGCTCCTCCATATCTTTTCAGTTTGGGTTACACTTCCCACACTTATTCCTGTGAGACTACCCTTCACTGTTCCACTTTCTAGTAATAATTAATCAAACCAAAATTATAATTAGCTATAACTATATAATATAGCGTCTTTCTAGTTGGAACAATTTAATTTGTAATTAAGAGAGATCTTATATATAAATACCTGCAATTTTGACAATTGCAAAGCCAAGACCAATTGTAGAGTAAGTAAAAGACATGATTGCAGCAACAATTGAAAGCCACCATAATTGATCAAGCCCTGGAATCTGAGATAGGAATATTTCAATTACACCGAACATTATCATATATGGGTTCCCCGAAGTGTGGCATGGCTTTTTCCTTCCACTCTTGTGAAAACAATTTGACCGGTGGATCGCCCTATCAATTTTAACGACAGTGAAACCGGTCAATGGTCTGTTTCTGTAATAAATGTAAAAGTAGAATATTTGTGTCTTATTGTAAAACGTTAGGGTATGTTATTGCAATTAAGCCATAAGTAAATGAATGAGTAAGAAGTTGAGTACTAAACTCACATCATGCTTATAGAAGTTGCAATGGTGTAGCCAATGGCAATGCCAAAAAGATTTAGGTATTGAAACAACCCACAAATCTTGACCCTAACTCCTCCTGCAGGTAAATGTAAATATTGATCATGTTGAAATACACTGGAAACTAATTAAGCTGATGAGAGAAAATATGTAGAAATACCGAGATTGGATCGAACAGCATCCATGTAAGTATAGTTTCTGTTGCCATGAGAAGACCTATAGCAGTCTGCCATAAGAGAAGCAGAATAGTAATTGACAAAAGCAAACATGAGCATCACACATGGACCACCAATCCATCCTAGTTGAGCTATTGCCCATGCCAATGAAAGCACTCCAGACCCTATCACTGCTGTTATTATGTGTGCACTCGTTGTCAATACCGTCCCTGCACGTCGCATAAATTATTAACACTCATGATATCATCTCATGACTTATATTGTAAAAGAGTTTAGCTATTTACCGGTACGTTTGGGACGACCATCGTCATCGAAATATTTGGACTCAATAGTACTCTGTGGTGGAAGCACATGATCAACTTGATTGTTGTGGCTCTTTATTCCAATCTGGCCACCCACCTTTAAAAAAAGATCAATTTGTGAGGAGAAAAGTGAGGTTTTTTATTTATTTTATTTCTATAAAATTGGATTGACGGGAAAAAACATCACAACCGGTCATGTACTGAAAAACTCACAGTCAGTATATATATACAATAATATTTAAGCTTTAACAAATTAAGTGTCAAGTTTTTAACTAGAACTTACCTGCATCCTCAGCTTGTTTGTTGAACTAGAAGATGAAGTCTCTCCAGAGTTTGGTTTAACTCTAAAATTAATAAAACATGTAATAGCTATATAAGGAAAGCATGCATGAGAGGCTCTAAGTATCTTCGTAAGGCCACCATTGATATTAAAAATTAATTTAATTTTCCAATTATAGGGTTAACTTTTTAGGTGGAATTTGTACTCATTACTCAGCAGAGTCAGCCACAGCCCCTCTCATTATTCTAATTATTCTGATTATTATTAAATTATAATAGCATAATTACATATATAATGCTTCTGCTTTTTGGTTGAGCATCACTCCTCCCTCAGTCTTCCATATATTTGATCATATCTTAAAATAATAATAATTTTATTTAAGAATTTAATTGTAGGAGTCTTCTTTAAGTACTGTATATACATGTCACAAAACAATGAAAATAGAATGTCTGGAATGAATTCAACGGGATACATTTGCAGGAAGAGACGTGGAGATGGAGGCACCACGTACCACATATGATCACTTCCACTAACAAAAAAATAAAAATAAAATAATGAATGCATAAACGATTATGGTAAACATAATCGTATCTAATTCGTTCATTATTATTATTATTATTATTATTATTTTCTTTGATTTGAAGGGAACATATCAGCATATCTTTGATTTCTGATGAAAAGATTCGAACAAACAAATTCTATCTTTAATAATATAAAGTTTAAAAAAGTAAATATGTATCTATAGACTATAAACATATTCTATCTTTCATATAATGGTCAATGAGTATCTTTGCATAAAAAATTGCATGGGGGTATGAGTAAAAGTAGACAATTTTAACAACAAAAAAAAAATTACTAAGATAACTAAATAGTTTGTAAGTACACCCACCAATAATTATTAATCAGTTTTCTCTTCTAATCTTTTTTTAAAATTAAAAAAAAAAAAAAAATTCCTATTAATAGTTGATATTAACATATATCATAAAAACACTATTTATTTTCTTTATCCTAGATTCTCTTTTAAAGGGGTATAATGATTTATAGCCCTGTTGTCTTAATTTTTCTTTTTTAACCATTTAACTATTGCATGGACAAAAATACCCTAAACACTAGTTTAACCTTTAAACCAAAAAATGAGTCTATTAAATTTTAGTTTTTTTTATGATATATCTTTAACTCTTTCAATCTTAATGCATCCATCAATAAGTTTTCTATTTCGATAGCAGTAACCATTTTTTTTTTTTTTAAAAATCAAAAAGCAAAGTTAGGAATTATAATTGAATAGCAAAACAATTACATTGTTAATGAGTTTCATCAGACTTCTAAAAAAACAAAAATAGAAACACATAGTGATAGCTAAAAAAAAAAAAAAAAAACTTGTTAGCAGATTTTTTTTCCAATTTTCTTTGCTGTTCAAATCCGCTGTGATTTCTTCTTTTTCTTCTATTCTTCATTTCTCTTTTTTTTTTTTTTCTTGGAGGCGGCCAAAACGCCCAAAAGAGTATATAAACATTAGTTCTCTTTTATTTATAGGTTTCAATAGCAATAAACTTCAAAAACAACTTTAATTTTTTTTTTTTTTTTTAATCTACATTGATTTACATGAAAAAATCAAATTTTCTTTCTACCTTGTTTTCATCTCAAATACTTGATAAATAAATATGATTCTTTTATCCATTACGTTCTCTTTCTCCGGAATTTCATTAAATCATTCTTCTATTGTATACTTGTGTTTTACAAACTTTTTTTTTACTTGTGTGCTTCTGTTTATTGAAACATTTCAATAGATAAATTTATTTTTGTGGGTAAAATGAGATTGAAAATGTAAATTTTTATACATAAGAATTAATTGCACTAAGTACCTTAAATTTTTCTCGTAAGGTAAAAAGTTGTTTACTTTCAATAATTGATCACAAAGATATCTTACCATTAGAGTCAAACCATTAATTTTAACGGTTAACCAACTAAATTTTTAAAAAGACAAATTATCCTGTCACTTCATCTAAAATATAATTATATAATATTACCATCTATCCAACACAATCATCAACTTCATCATCACCAATCTCATCTCTAAAATCATCAACAATCCATCTATTTCTTCCCAACTTCATTTTCATCACAACTAACCAACTAAATAATTACCAAAAAAATAAGTTTTTTAGTGGATCACATTTGCAGGTCTGCTCATCTAAGGATGGAGTTAACCTTATGTGTCAGGTTAATTTCCTCTTCTTCTATTTTGTCTTATTTAACTTCAATGAAAAAAAAATCATTAACACATCTTCTCTCTATTATTTATTTATTTATTATCATGGTCTCTTTCTTTTTATTTTATATATAAATTAATTGGATTCCATTCTTTGTTCTATTAAGAGAGAAAATGGATGGTGTTATGGAAGAATCAGATTTTCAGAAGCAGTAGAAAATGGATGTGTGTTGATCTCCTCCACCCATTTTTTATTTTTAATTATTTAAATAATAAATAATAAAATTTAGGGTACTTTATTGCTATTAACCCTTTACATAATTTGAAACTTTGTGTTTACTGTACCGTAAAGATTAAACCTAGTGTTTGGGTATTTTTGTCCACATAATAGTTAAATAGTTAGAAAAGAAAAACTTAGAAAGTACGACTATAAATCATTACACCACTTTAAAAATGGCTATTTCCGTAAAATAAAAAAAAATAAAAAATAATAAAATAAAAACCTTTTTATTTTCAAACTAATAAGCTAACTGGTTTTGAATTAACGACCCATTTAAAACTTGACACTTATTCAATTCGACCCATTGCCAGGTCCAAGTGAAAGGGAACTATGAATTACACAAGACATTTTCTTCATTATACTAATCACAAATGCCCATGCCCATAATATATAAACTATGATTTTTTTCAAATTATTTTGGTTCCATAAAATTTCTTCAATACCATGAGAATATTAGGTTTTCCTAATTAAAATTTCAATGAACACAAACAACAATATCAATCCTTTTACAGTGGTATCTCCTAGAAAACTGCACACAATACCATAATCTTGTGTGTGCTTAAGCTTCTCTAAAACTGGGAAAACAAATTCTACCTTCCAGTTGACCACCAAAACCTATCAATGATATTGAAGTCTTCTTCCACATTCCAGCAAGCTCACATTTCAGAAAATTAGATTTTTACAAAATTTTCACTGTCCAATCATCTGAGATTCGGACACCGGGCTTGCGAATGGTTACAACACTAGGGCCCTTGCCCCCTTTAAGCCGAAGTGGTCCAAACTAAATTTTGGCCTTCTGATTCGCTGGTTCAATGGAAACACTCTTTGACCCACCAATGTAACCGAGCAGAATAATCCTCTGAATGATGCAATCTGAAGAAAACTGGGATTTTCTGGAGGAGGTAGGAGCCATGTTTACAGATGTAAGCTTGCCTTTAGAAAATACAAATCGACGATGGATGGAGGCCCCTTGCAGAAACTCAAAACTTTTGCCATCGTCAACATATAGTTCACCTTCAGCAGCTTGAGAAATATTTAGAGCTACCACCTAAAAGGACACAGAGAGATAATTAGAGTAAATTGTTGCATAAAGACAAACAAGGTTCATCATCTTAGTCGTCGTAACCTTAAATAGTTACAGGAAAGAGCCTTGATTGCTGTCCCTTGTATATCAATATATTTCCAGATTACAAAATAACTATATTCAAACAAGGATATAACCACAATGTTTGAAATGATTATAGAGACAAACAACAGTGAAGAAAAGGACAAATGCTTGTAGCTGACTCAGTCATTCCATTGTGCTAATTTGTTCACGTATTATGGAATCTACACATTTCTAACCTCAACTAAAGGAACACACATATGGCTGCTCCCACTCTCAAAAACTCTCTGAATTTTGTTCCTTTTTAAAAAAAAATTACCCTCTAGTTTCGAATTTAGATGAAAATCTCTCAGGTGTTTACCAAAAACAACCTTTTGGTTTCAAAATTTAGTAAAAAAAAATCCCTGGTCCTAGATATGCACCTGCACCAAAATTAATCATATCAGGGAGGTTTTTATCTAATCCGAAACTAGACAGTTGTTTTGAAAAAGGGTCAAACCTCAGGGAGGCCTTTGCGATTCTCCTAGAAAAAAAAAATAATACCCCTACTCCGAGAAAGAAAAATAGTAATGCAAGTTAAGTATATGGATGTCAATATGAAGAACTTGATGACGGTTTTAGAATTGCTAGGATGGGTCAAACTGGCATCAACTACATACCAGGGTATAAGGATCATTAACCATCTGAGTGGAACTTCGCCGGAACCAGTCTTTCCTAGGTAGAATTGTTCCAGCCCTTTGGAAAGCAGGGATACTCTCCTCAGAAACTTCCAGCTTGTGAGTAATACCTCCCTTCACTGCAGTTCCAGTTCTCATGTCATACCAATATTCTTTCCAGGGCAAATATACTGATGCATGTTTAGCTCGCTGGTTCAAGAAATAATACAGTTTTTAGTTGTACACCATGAAAGGAAAAGGTGAACAAGAAAACTACAGGAGGAAATGGGGAGAAAAATAATAGATCTTGTCACTGTAGTACCAAAATTGCATTCCCAACCATGAAAGCTTCATCATTTTTAAAAGTCACTTCATCAGAGGGGAACTCCATCCACAACGGACGCACAACAGGAATGCCAGTAGTGTTTGCCTCTCTAGATAAGGTGTAGAAGTATGGGAGCAACATGTAACAAACATGTATGGCCTCTTTCATAAGTTCTGTATTTCGCTCTCTGAAATAACATGAAGACAATTATCTCAGACAAAAGATAATGGATTTCCGGAGATTAATTTAAATTTTTGCATGCAAGATGATAATATGATAAAAATAAGCAGTATCAAAATTAATTGGTTCTCACGTTTTTCACTAATAAATGGCAATATAGTTTAGTATCCTCATATGCTACACTAACATTAAATGATTAAAATCACATACTAGATTACTAGGTTGTTCAAAGAAATCCTAAAGTATTTCTGGTCAGCTTGAACCTACAGAGAATGCAGCAGTTGCATCCACAGTAAGACAGCATATTATGCTCCAGAGTCCATGACAATCAATACACCAGATTAACTTTTTGTTTCTAATCAGGAAAACACCAGATGAATTCAACACTACAAGCTAACACATAAGCCAAAGACTTTGAACATCTACAATTTATGCATTTATAATCAAACTTGAAGCTACCCTCATATGGTCATGAACCTAGATATAAATACGTAAAACTGCTAACATGGAACTATGAAAGCCAGTTTCTTGGCACAAGCACAAGGTGGTGGCAAGGACAGGCAAGACCAGCCTCAGAACCCCCAACCATCAAAGCCGTGTCCCAATTCTTTACTAATCCTTTTCCTCATTTACCTGAGTCCACACTGCTCATTGAATAAGAAAGCCATCATGCCTTCTATAACAAACTTGAGCAGCTAGCACTTTAAATTTGAAACAAACATAGAAAAGACACCAGATCTTAGATGCACAGAGCATAAACTTTCCGCATGCCTTTCTCTTCTAAATATAGGGATTGAGAAAATTGAAAACAAACACAAGCAAAAAAATAAAATCAGGAACCACCACTAAAGTTCATTGGGAAGCTTTCCTCGGGATCAAAATAATGCATTTCAACAATTAGGGCCTTCAATTAACAGCACACGTGAAGGCTAATTCTATTTACCAACGAGCCAACAAAAATGGTGATCTACCAATGCAATTTCTACCTTCCCATTACATCTAAATATGCAAATACAAACTTCACAGAACAACTGTAATCTTGAGCAGTGGGAAATAACATATTGACAGAAAAGAAAACATTATGACATGCACATGCAGGAATGCACAAGTAGATGTTACAGGGAAGGTAGAAGCTGCATGAGTTGTAGATCACCTTGCATGCATACATACCTACTTACATACATGAAACCTAAGAGATCACCATTTCTTTTGTTACATACAAACTAAGTTAAGAAGCAAGCACCAAGATGATATCCTACCCAAATAACCAGGGTTCTCGTCTTTTGGTGTCATGATGAGCATGGACCCTGAAGAAATGATAGTAAGCACCAAGTTGATACCAGTGAACCTATAATTCAGTATCAGGATTGCCAAAAAAGCCACCAACGTCAGCACCTGCAACAATATATATACTATGAAATTCCATATGAGGTGCAAAAGAACTGAAATCAGTTATTTACACATAATAAACCTTACACACCAGAGAATGATAACCCAATTAAACCAAGTGTCAAAATCATTAGAACAGAAACCCTGAGCTGATCCCAATCTGCTGAGTTGTCTCCTGTCCAAACAGCTACATGCCTTTGACTTCCAGCAAAGAATGCTCTTGACAAAACAAAAGGCCTGTCCCTTCCATTTTCACGCTTTACAAGCCCATCAGCTGTAGCCATGTGGAAGTAATACCTGTACACATTGTGCAATTCTCGGTGTTCAACATTCGCAAGATGTAAAGCATCTCTTGGCATGGTCACCTGATCACAAAAAAATGATTAATTAGTTCCTGGCCGTTTGGTCCCTTCCTCAATCCTCATTATCAGAACTCTATGAGAAGGTTGAATTCATGAGGGCTGCTAACTTTCCAACCACTATTTCCTCATTTTCACATTATGGTGTATAGAACATCTAGCCGTTGGACCAATAAAATTTGAAGTAACACTATGCTTTGTGTTCTACAATGACAATCTCCATGCAATCTTGTTTGGATATGTGTTTGGGCTCTGGCTACGTGGCAAGCCCGTTGGTCTTGCATGTGAGGGGGTGTGTAAGAGTGCTTAAATACTATTATTGGGCCCTTTCCTATAAGTTTAACCTTTTAGGTGTGATGGTTACTAACAATTCTATTTCAGAAGCACATATTTGTTATCTATTGGTTAAACATGCATGTTTCAACAATTTTCAGATGTCATTACATTGAAAAATTAAGCATATACCCTAAATAACATGTTTTAATACAGGAAATGGTAAAAAAAGAACAAAGCAAATGTACAAGTAAACATGTAATACAAGATCAAAAACTAAAAGAAAACAAAAAATTGTGAACTCACGAACCCCAGCACCATCAACCTTATGCACATTAAGATTCATGAAATATATGAACATATTAGGTAATATAAATGCATATTAGCTTGTTGTTCCTTACATACAATTAAGGACCTAATTGTGATAGCTTTTGATAGTAGAAGAAGAGAAGTAGAAGTTCGGGCTTTTCACTTATTGTTTGAATGGAAAATTTTAGAGGAGGTTATGTTTAGTTATATAAGGGATATGGTGGAATTTTACTTTTCTTAAAAAAATGGAATTTTACTTTGTTATTCTTTAATAAAAGGATAAAAATGTAAATACAACTTTTCCATTAAAGAGGGAAAATGGCTTCCCTTGTTTCTTGGAAGCTCTTCCAAGACAATCATGTTGTGATTAGCTTCTCATCAAAGAACTTGGAAAACAGAAAGTTCTTTTCATAGTTCAACCAAACAACTCTAAAAGCCACTTCTGGCCGCAAATGTCATGCCAAAAAGGCCCTAAGAGCATCATTAGATAAGCTATAGCAAAGCGGAAACCTATTAACTATTCTTTTATCAAAATCACCAAAAATCATGCAAGAGTTCATTCAATACAGTCATTTCTAGTAGCATGTTCAGGGATTCCATAAACAAAATTAGAATCATAAAAGGAAACATCGAAACTAATAGACTGAGGACCATAAGGTCTGGTATCACTATGGCTTCTAAACCTCTCCTCCCAATTCTCACCTTCATTTTTCACTCTCAATTGCTCAAAATAAAACAAACCATTTGAATTCAGAGAGTGTAGACGTGAATTACTACCTTTATACCTCACGTAAACCTCCAAGGGATCATGACGGAGAACGGCCTCGTAGTCATCGGATTAGTAAACGATGGAGGAGGGTCCGGTATCACCGTCGATCATCTCAGTCTTTAGTGTCTGGAGATGGAGCTTTTTGGACAAAAAGTCCGGGGGGACTTGGAAGTGAGTCTTTGGAGGATTTGAGGTGGGGTCCACATCGATCTTGAGACACATGATTCCATCTTGATAGACGGAGAGAGAGAGAGAATCAAAGGATTGACTGGGTCGTCATGGGACTGGTTTTTGGAAAAGAGCTTGGATGAGTGTTTTTTTTCTTGATAGTAGTGAACTCATATAAAAACCACTGCACCAAATTGTTTGTCCAACTTTCACATCGGATTCTTCAAAACGTGATTCATCTTCCTCATCGGATTCTTCAAGATGTGATTCATCCTCCTCCTCACTTTCATCTGATGATTCAAGATGTTGGCCGAACATCAAATGGACTCCACACTCTTCTATGTTCTTATCCACATATAACTCCTTCTCATCCATAAGATTTCTTGAGATAAACCCATACTTAGGCTTGAGGACCTCAGAGAATCGGAAAGATAATTGATTATCACAAAGATCACGAGAAATGTGATAACCGGACCCAATGATCACGTGGTTCGACCTAATGTGGTCAGGTGTAAAATGATGCTCCGTAAACATAGAATTAGGGTATCCACGTAACTTTATAGTTCCAACAAGTCTGTCCCCGTCTTTAGATTTGATGTGACATTCATAATTGACTTTCGAAGATCTGTAGTCATTATCTCTATCATGATCACATTGATAGTCTAGATCTGGATTTGCCACAACAATGCACAGAGCAAAACATAGAAAGTTGTAGTCCAACCAAGGTGGTGGCAATTCCACATCAATAAAAGATCCATTGCTTTGATAGCTGAACCACTCTGGAATCTCACTTCCAGGGTATTTCATATAAATAGAAGGTGATACTCCGTTATAAACCTATATGATGAAAATAATTAGATTATACCATCCTTGATTTTACCATCAAATTATTCCAAAGAAAAAAAAAAAAAAGGATCATCATAAAAAAAAAAAAAAGTATCATCATAATAAAAAAAAAAAGGGAGTGAAACAGACCTGCTGATAATTACGTTTCTGCAGAGTATCTTTCACAACTTTATTGAGTATAGTTCGATCCAATTTGAAACAATTGATGAAACTAGCTTCCAGTTGAAATTGTTCATTTTTAAATTTAAAAAATGATAATTCTTGTAATGATGTGCAATTCACTGCTTTTATACATATCCCTGCAGGAAGCTCCGGTAAACCTCTAAGCATCTTGCAATAGCTGAAGTTTAGGGTATGTAGTTTAGAGAGATTTATGATGCTTCCCGGAATACTTTCAAAATTGTTTCTATCCAAATGTAATGTTTCCAGTGAGGTTAAGCAACCGAGAGTTTCTGGTAATGCTGTGATTCCACAATCACTTAGATCTAGATACTTCAAATTGTCCAAGCCTAATAAAGGAGGCAATAACAAACCTTCCCCATCCTCACCCTTTCTTCCTGAAAAATCTAAGTGATCAAGTCTCTTCAAACATGAGATAGACTGCGGTACTTCTCTTATAGCAGTTCCTCTAGCGTTAATATGATAGAGAGATTCTAAAGTTCCTATATTGTCAGGAAGCTTATCAATCTTTGAGCAATTATCGAGACACAGAGTTTCAAGAGATTTCCAGTTACCGACACTGCTTGGAAGACTCTTAAGCATTGAACACCCACTGAGAACCAAATAACTTAGACTGTTTAGATCCTCGAGTGATGGGGGGAGTTCTTCTATTGGGGCACCCGCTAAAGACAACCGTGTAATATGTTTTGGGACTTCATTAAGCATCTTTAAATTCCGGCACCCACATATACTAAGCTGATTTAGAGAGTTCAAACCGCTCAGATCTGGAATAGTCGTAAGGCTTTTGCAGAAACTAAAATCCAAATGTTCCACCTTATTGAGATTTTTAAAAGATGATGGAATTTCAACCAAACTTTCACACTCACTTAATTCTAGTGTTTCCAAATTTTTTGGGAGTTCCGGAAGCCTTTTGAGTTTTGAGCATTTGTGGAGATCAAGCCTTTTTAGAGATTTCAAACTAGAGCAATCTGGAATACTCGTAAGGCTTTTGCATTTAAAAAGATTCAAAGATTCCAGCTTATTGAGATGTTGAATAGATGATGGAATTTCAGACAAACTTGTACACTCATCTAGCCACAACCTCTCCAAATTTTGGGCCCCTGAGAGGTCTGGCAATCTAATTAGATGCCGAGACTCCCTAAGGTCAATTCTTTTCAAATTATCAAGTTGCTGCAAGTAAAAATAATAAACACAAATTACAAATAAGCACCTTCAATATTGAATATTACAAATTGCAATCGAAAAAATTATTATATAAATATCAAATGTACCTGTACACCTCTCCAGAGTTCTTCAACATTGCTATTAGGCATTTCAAGTATGACAAGATTCTCTAAGTAAAAATTTGAATGCAATGATTTCAATGGATATCCATACCAATGGAGATACTTCAACTCGGTGAAAACAGATTCAAGGACTTCGGAAATATGCACCTTATTTTTCTCACAATGATATGAGTTATATAATTCTAAGAATCTCAAATTTGGCATATTTGCAAAAGCACAAGGATGTAAATGTATATCTCTTGTTGTTGACATATCCAAAGAGATCCCCTCGATTTTATAAGTAACCTAATTTGTAATAAAAAAGAAATAAGTTAGTATCAAATATATGAAGAAGGCATGTTCATACTTTTATTAGTTAAAAAAAAAAAAAAAACAATATTCTTACTCTTAATACATCACCCTATAATCATTAAAATATTGCAAAAAACAAAGTATTAAGGTTTTACTTCTTCAAGAGAAGGTATTAATATAACTAAGCAAAAAGCGTTTTAATTAAAACATCGTATGCACTTTCCAAAAGAATAAAAAAATTAATACCAAAATAATATAAATATATATATTTTTTGTTAAACCAAAAACACCCAACCTCAAACGTATGTGAGCTGTTGCCAAAGATTAGTATTGGAAGTGGTACTTTACAAACTAATATTATATATCGAATCTCACCTTAGGTTTAGTAGTCCATATACGATGGATATCAGTGATATGCCATAACCGAGTACGTTTGCAAGGATCTTTGGTAGATTCTTGTCGGACAATTTCTTTTCCCATTGCTTGAAGTAAATCATGCATTGTTAGCATATTGTCTGATTTGATTATCAAAGATTTATCAATGAGATCACTTATTCCAACCTCACCAAAGAAGCCACAAGCATCCATGATCTCTTTTACATGATCAACGTCCCGCCATTTAAAGAAACATGCAACATCCAGAAATATATTTTGTGTATCATCATCTAGTGCATCATAACTTATTTTCAACACCTTATGAATTTGATCATCAAAATTATTTTCTAGTTTTTTCATTGCACTCTCCCAAACTTCTTTTGTCTTGCCTAATAGAGTGGAACCCAAAACCCTAATAGCTAATGGAACACCTCCAACTTTTCCAACTACACTGTTTGATAGCTCCTTATATTCTACTTTGGGACGGTTTTGTCTAAAGGCATATTGGCAAAAAAGTTTAAGAGCATCATTAAAACATAATTCCTCAACCTTGTATATGTGATCCACCCCACAACTATTGAGCACTTGCTTATCTCTAGATGTTACAATGAATCGACTTCCTGAACAAAAATCAACATTTCCAATCAAATATTTTATTTGTTCAACATTAGTAACATCATCAAAAATAATAAGAAGCTTCTTACGAACAAGCCTTTTTTGTGTGAAGGTACCAATATACGCATTTTCATCCCCTAAAAGTGTAGAGAGAAGTTCTTTTCGCAAGGTGTCTAATCCAAAGGGTTTTTCTGAAGCTTCTCTAATGTTGTGAACAAAGCAAGAACTTCCAAATTGATCAAAGATTTTGTCAAATATAGCTCTAGCTAGAGTTGTCTTGCCTATACCCCCAAATCCCCAAATTCCTACACTGCCAGTCCATAACCAGAATTCAATTTTATTGATCACTAAATTTATTCCTACTAGATCTTCGTTATAACTTGGGGACGTGTCCTTCAGCCTCTCCAAAACATCCTTAACAATATAGCTTACAAGTACAGACTCAGGCCTATAAAAAAAAAAGTGGAATTGAATCGCAAAATGTTAAGACAATGTAAAGTTAATTTCAATAACTAAACGTAGAAATTAGAAGATAAACATAAAGTATAAAATTGATCTAGATTTGTCAGTATATATAAAAATAAAATAAAAACTTACTTAACTACACTTGAATCAAACCCAGAAAGATTGGCTGCTTGGTTGAGAGCATCCTTCCATCTCTGCAATTTGTCCAAATCATCATGAAAACGTTGTTGATGCTCAGCAAATGCTATTGCAAAACTCCCAGTCTGATGCCTTACATGTGACGGATCTACCCCATAGAAAATTGGTATCACCATCTGTTTCTTCTTTTCCATGCATTCAAGGATCTTCACAAGTTCTTCGAGACACCATCCGGAAGATGCATAGCCTTTCGAAAAAATGACAAGAGATATCTGAGATTCTTCAATTGCTTTGACAAGTGCTGGGGAGATTTCATCTCCTCTCTTAAGATTATAATCGATGAAAGTTTCAATTTGTTTGTCACGCAAAGCTTGATAAAGATGGCTGGTGAAATTGTTGCGAGTGTCCTCGCCTCTAAAACTCAGAAAAACATCATATTTGAATTGAAAAACATCTGTTTTCGTGTCCTTGCCTCTGCAACTGAGACTCAATGCCATTGATGATGGTGAAATGATCAGAGAGAGTGACCTTTTTTTTTTTTTTTTTGAAGGCTCGGAGAGAGAGAGAGATAGTGACTGTTGAGATGTGTGTTATTGAATTAATTTAGCTGGTGAATTCTTTACAAAAATTCCTGGTGGAAGATTCCTGATACTTCAATTATCATTCCTAGAAACAGAGCACCACTTACTATATTTAATTCCTCGAATAAAGTTAAAGGTAGTGTTGAGATGGCGGGATCTCCAAAGGCACTAGAATTCCAAGGCCCTGAGTGGAGAGAAGCGTGAAATGAGTAATGAATATAAAACTGTAGCATGGGGTACTGCGAAGAATAATAATAAGCCAAAAATCAAATAAAGGAGATGGTAAGATGGAGTAGACTGTTGGGCTGGGCCCAACAACTAGAGACTCCTATTCTCATCCAAGATACCGGAAAGGTTAGCAAAAGAGTGGTCCAACTGGGGCCCAGTAACTTTGGTAACCCAATCTTGGTGGAGCCAAATGACGGGACTGGTGTCGAGGGCCCAATTTGTGGGTAACTCCGGTGATACCAATCTCGTGTCGGATTGCGATCGAATTAAAAGAAAAGGGAAAAGGGAAAAGGGAAAGGGGTTTGGGTTAAAAAGATCAGGGCGATACAGATTGGGACACACTGGTATTTGAGGAAAACGGGGAGGATTTGCGTCGGCGGTTAGTGGGGACACCGGGCGGAGTGGCGAAGATAGCTACAGATGGGGAAGGATGTGATCCTTTATATTCTGAGAGCGGAGGGCCTACGGAGATGTCAGAAGATTTGCTTGTGCATGAACCTGGGCAGTCGTCGATGACCGAAAAATCAGGGGAGCCTTATACTTCAAGGGAGAGTTTTAGTACAGCGACTACTGCAAAGAGGAGAATTGGAAACTAGTTTTAGTACAGCGACTACTGCTAAGTGAGCAAGAGGAGCTAGAAGTTGTCTGCTGCTATAGAAACCAATCAAACCATGGCCATACAAATTCCTTGTTTGAAACTCCCTCATTCGAGCGTTGGCTTCTACAGTTTCTATTCCTCTTAAATCCCTCAGAAAACTGCATAGTCCTCCTAATAATGTTGAAAACGTTCCATGCCAAATTCTACATTATATCAGACTAAACCAGAGGAAGCCAAGATCATTTTTTTACTATGATATATATGAACTGGCAATATTATAATGAAGAGCCGTATTCGCTAGACCTGTTCCATGAAAACCAGAAACACAATGTGTAAAATTGCATATATAGTGTATTTCAATCAAATCTCTATATATAAACCTCAGAAAGTAGAATCTAATTTTAGAATACTAAACTATGAACTTATGACTCCCAAGTTTACGAATGTTCATGTGCATTGTACTTGGAACAGTTGTTCTTTCATAGCAACAAAGAAAGCTAATGAGATAAAAACCTAAAAAATATCAATGGATTATCAGCTAGATGCACTAATTAAGAGAAGGCACTTGAATTCTAACAGGAATTATAGTAATACTTGATACCAACCAGAACTGGTAATTACAAATCTAGCTGTACATCGAGTAGAGACAATATGGAAATTTAAGAAAATTATATCTTGAACGTACAACTATACTTGCAAGCTTGTGAAGAGCACAACAATGAAACAATTTAAACACGAAATCAATACATAAGAGTAAAGGTATTAACATAACACTTATCTAACATACCGAAACAGAAATTTGCATCAATAAACTCGATTCCTGAACATGGTAAATCAAACGAATATGACAAGTGAAGAACATAATAAAAGGAGTATTCGTGGAAATTAGAGTAGAGAGTTCAACCTTTCTTATCAATGCTTTGTTTAGCTTAACAACTCTGTATTTGACAATGGTAATCCACAAAAGTAAGAAATTGCATTCAACACTAGAAAGGTACTTTTTGAATTACCTTCACACCCTCAATCAAAGGATCAAATGAGTGATCTTTCTTATTCATATATAATATAAAATGTAGAAAAGTACTTAGCAACCAAATCAACAATAGTACCACAACACAAGTGATATGAAAGAAATGTAGAGAATTCAAACTTTTAACATTTATTCAAAATTATCAAGAAGAAAATATAATGATAAAGGCCTTTGAGACCGAAAGTGGTAGCTTCCATGTAATGCCGAATCCGCCAATTGCATCAACAAAACCTCTTAAGTCTCTGTAGATCACTATAAGCTTAAATGAGAGTTTGAAATTTAGTAAGCAAGCAAACATGGTAACTCTCAAAATATCACATTACTACATTCCTTTTAAACTTTCATACAAAAATATGCTACAATATACTACTAGAGACATTAAAAATAGGCAAGAGGATTATTGAAAACATTTTAGTTTCAAAATCAATTTCTAAGAGAATTTTCCGTTGGTTCTGTTATTATGTCTAATCGTAGATGGCAATGATTCAAAAAATTCTTACACATTTTGCAGCACATGTAAAGTTCATAGCACTTTTTTTCTTGATAGTAGTCAATACATTTCAAAAACACTGCACCAAATTGATTATTCAACTATTTATACGAGTTTAAAACATTAATACTACACATTTCATAATTATCAAAATTTCTAATCCTAGATTATGTGATTGTTGATTTGTATTATCAACTCATTTGACCATCTATAATACAGTGAGAATTGATGATTACTCTTTATAGAAGTAAATCGGTCAAAATAAGTATTTGACAATCAATGATTCGACTAATTGACTTATATTTTAAAATAGACATTATAAATCATTCCAATATTTTGCTGAATAAGTCAATCAAGCAAAATTAATAAAGGCTACTAATATGGGTAGAAGCAATTTATTTACCTTGATCAGTTGGGTTTCTCTGTTGGAGTTATTCTATATGTTTCAATCTCTTGGGGTGTGGTTCAACTTCCTCATCGGATTCTTCAAAACGTGATTCATCTTCCTCATCGGATTCTTCAAGATGTGATTCATCTTCCTCCTCACTTTCATCCGATGATTCAAGATGTTGGCCGAACATAAAATGGACTCCACACTCTTCTATGTTTAACTCATTCTCATCCACATATAAATCGTTCTCATCCATAAGATTTCTTGAGGTAAACCCATACTCAGGCTCGACCTTAACATAGAATCGGAAAGATAATTGATTATCACAAAGATCACGAGAAATGTGATAACCGGACCCAATGATCACGTGGTTCGACCTAATGTGGTCAGGTGTAAAATGATGCTCCGTAAACATAGAATTAGGGTATCCACGTAACTTTATAGTTCCAACAAGTCTGTCCCCGTCTTTAGATTTGATGTGACATTCATAATTGACTTTCGAAGATCTGTAGTCATTATCTCTATCATGATCACATTGATAGTCTAGATCTTGATTTGCCACAACAATGCACAGAGCAAACCATAGAAAGTTGTAGTCCAACCAAGGTGGTGGCAATTCCACATCAATAAAAGATCCATTGCTTTGATAGCTGAACCACTCTGGAATCTCACTTCCAGGGTATTTCATATAAATAGAAGGTGATACTCCTTTTGATACTCCTTTATAAACCTATATGATGAAAATAATTAGATTACACCATCCTTGATTTTACCATCAAATTATTCCAAAAAAAAAAAAGTATCATCATAAAAAAAAAAAAAAATTTTTAAAAAAAAAAGAAGGGAGTGAAACAGACCTGCTGATAATGACTTTTCTTAACTAAAGTTGTTGGAACTTGTATTTTCTGCAGAGAATCTTTCACAACATTGTTGAGTATATTTCGATCCAATTTGAAACAATTGATGAAACTAGCTTCCAGCTGAAATTGTTCATTTTTAAATGGAAAATATGATAATACTTCTAATGATGTGCAATTCACTGCTTTTATACATATCCCTGCAGGACACCGGTAAAACTCTAAGCCTCTCGCAATAGCTGATGTTTAGGGTAACTAGTTTAGAGAGATTTATGATGCTTCTCGGAACACTTTCAAAATTGTTTCTATCCAAATGTAATATTCCCCGTAAGGTTAAGCAATGAGAGTTTCTGGTAATGCTGTGATTCCACAATCACTTAGATAGTTCCCTCAAATTGTCCAAGCCTAATAAAGGAGGCAATAACAAACCTTCCCCATCCTTACCCTTGCTTCCTGAAAAATTTAAGTGATAAAGTCTCTTCAAACATGAGATAGATGGTGGTATTTCTCTTATAGTAGTTCGTCTAGCACTAATATAATTAAGAAATTCTAAAGTTCTTATATCGTCCGGAAGCTTATCAATCTTCACTACAAAAAAAAGGGGGCTATTGGGACGATATTTTTTCGTCCCAATAGCCCAAAAATCGTTCCAATAGGTCTATAGGGACGAATAAAATTCGTCCCAAAATACATCGCCTCAAGTGGGTCGCAATAGGTTCTTTGGGACAAAAATTAAAATTCGTTCCTTAAAACTACCTATAGGGACGATTTTTGTTCGTCCCAATTGATGATGTATAGGGACGAAATTATTCGTCCCAATAGACTACTTGTAGGGACGATTTTTGTTCGTCCCCTTTGACAACTTGTAAGGACGAAATATTTCATCCCACTAGATAAATTTTCGTCCCTTTAGATATCCTATAGGGACGAATTTAAAAAAAAAAAAAAAAAAAATTTGGTTTTTTGCCTTCAAATGACACCCCACCCACACAAATAATTTGTTATCACGGGGTGTTAAACCCAGCTCACCCACGCCCACCTAGACCTGACACGGTTCCGGTTCCCATTCCGGTTTCGGTTCGGTTCGGTTCCGAACCGGTGGTTCCGGTTCCGGTTCCAAGGTTTGGTGGAACCGGAACCGGTATATTCTGATTCCGGTTCTGATTCAGGTTTGGGTTTGGGTTTCGGTTTCGGTTCCGGTTTGGGTTTCAATTTTAGTTCCAGTTCCAGTTCCAGTTCCAGTTCCAGTTCCAGTTCCAGTTCCAGTTCCGGTTCCGGTTCCGGTTCCGGTTCCGGTTCCGGTTCCGGCCAAACCGACAGTTTTCAACCTTTATTTTATTTTATTATTTTATTATTATTAAAACTCAGTCTCAGTCAAGTCTATAAAAGACCAAGAGTCGGTCCAACACTCCAACCCACATCAGTCACTAATCAACTGTCCAAGAAGAAGAAAAAAAAATTCAAAATCAAATGGTGCCATACAGATGCCGTGATGATGGTGGATCAAAGGGATTTGGGGTGGATCGAAGAAGAAGAGGAGGAGGAGATCGAAGAGGGGAAGAAGAAGAAGAAGAAGAAGACTGCCATCCATGGTGGTGATGCCGTGAATCCGTGATGATGGTGGATCGAAGGGATTTGGGGTGGATCGAAGAAGAAGAAGAGGAGGAGGAGAAGAAGAAGAAGAAGAAGAAGAAGACGAAGAGGAGGAGGATGAGGAGATCGAAGTAAAGAAGAAGAAGAAGATGAGGAGGAGGAGGAGATCGAAGAGGAGGAAGAAGAAGAAGAAGAAGAAGAGTGTGCGGCTGTGAGAGAAGAAGATTTAGGTTTAGCGGTTTAGGTTTAGTATTTATATTAAAAAAATAAATTAAAAAAAAAAAAAGGAACCGCCGTTTCCATTCCGGTTAGACCTGGCACGGTTCCGGTTGGAACCGGCGGAACCGAAACCGGAATCGGAAAAACCAAAACCGGAATCGGAACCGGATTTCCGATTCCAGTTCAAGAACCAAAACCTGAACCTGAGGAGGCCGGTTCCGGTTCTATGATTTGGTCGAACCGGCGGTTTGAACCGGATTGGAACCGACGGTTCCGGTTCCGGTTCGAACCGCCGGTTTGTGCAATTTTTTTTTTCCTATAAATACCACCCCCCTTTCATTTTTCCTCACACCAATTCTAATTCTAATTTCTCTCCAACACTCTCAAGTCTCCAAGTCTCCAAGTCTCCAAGTTTCCAAAGTTTTTAATATTTATTTCATTTTGTAATTGTTTTGAAGACAGTATTCAGCTTTGGTAAACAATGAGTATTGAATGGAATAGAGAACACAAAGTGTCAAACTCTTAGTAGAAAAATTTACGTTGACAACGAGAGAATAGAAAAAATTTGCCTCAAAAAAAAAAAATTTGCGGTAAAAATATTTTTATATATGCCTTAAACTTTGAAAGGCCATAACTTTGTGCTCGGATGTCCGAATTGGGTGATTTTTTTTTTGAAATCGCATAGAATGATGTCCGGAGGGCTTGTGGCCACTTTTCGAGCCCCAAAAACCCCTTTTTCATTAAAAAAAAAGTGTTTTTAAGTGTTGTGTCCATTTCGAACCTCGTTTAAACCTAGTAAGAAACCTTTTCCTCCTGATCCGACACCACATCCGTGCCCGTCTTGGTCCGGAGAATTACTTTAACATCAGGCCTTGTGTAAATGGACACTTTTAAAAAAAATCCTTTATACTACTTATAGTTTTTGTTTGAAATATTATACAAGTATTGAATGTGGTTTTAGTGGCTAGGCTAGGTTGTTATTGTTTTTCTTTTGCAACCATGGTTCAAGCATCCATAAGAACCCATAAATTGTCATTTGTAATTTTATTTTGTAATTTTATTTTATAATTTAATTTAATTTTGTAATTTGTCATTTATATATTTTATTTTATTAGAGAAGTCTTTTTTTGTTTGTTAAAAAAAAAAAAAAAAAAAAAAAAAGGTTCAAAACTGCCGGTTCCAATGGAACCGGAACCGGAACCAGAACCGGTTCCGGTTTTCAGGTTCCGGTTCCGGTTCCGGTTCCACGGTTCGAACCGGAACCTTGCCAGGTCTACGCCCACCCACCAACCTTATCCACCTTGCTGCCGCTTTAAATGTGCTAATAAGTGCATAATTTTTATATATAACCTCTACTTGTTATTAAATTTTTATTGATTATTTTTCAATCAAAATTTTATTTGTGGATCGATTCCACTAATTTAAATTTTATTTTTATATGATAAACAAATTGATATTAAAAAAACATTTATTATAACATTTAATTAAACTATTTTGTTAAAATAATATATTGTCAGATCAAAGAGTCAATCGTTAGTCGTACTCTGAATTAGACATGACCTCGGTTCCGATTCTGGATTCAGAACCAGCGGTTCCGATTTTTGATTTTGAACCAGCGGTTTCGGTTTTCGATTCGAAACCAGCGGTTTCGGTTTTCGATTCGAAACCAGCGGTTTCGGTTTTCGATTCAGAACCAGCGGTTTCGGTTCTGTTGACGGTGGTTTTTCGTCAACACTCAATCGATGATTGGAGATCACATTTGCGAGTGATAATAGTTTGAATCTTAATACTGTAAAAATAATGAGCAAGAAATACGTGGTAAAACTCTGATGATCGGAGAAACGTCCACGGGTTGTTGCCTAAGCAACGAAGCCAAAATCCACTATATAAAATTGATTACAGAATACGCTCGGGTCTCTCTTATGACAAAAAAGATCGATCCCTCTCTTATGCCTTACAAAGGGTATTTATACATGTTGTTTCTAGGGTTTGGGGATGCCATTAGGGTTTGGTGTTGTGGCGCCCAAGTCTTAAGCGGATTCCCAGTCCTAGTCGGATTCTGTTTCCTTCTTGGGCGTGATATGTTTCCTGTTTTGGCTGAATCCGAATTTGGGAAGGATTCATTCTCCTTTATTCGCGGGAGGCCTGTTTGTTTCCTTGTTAAACTCTGAAGGGTTACACTGCTGCGTATCGTGGAGGTGCTTACTGCTGATTCCTTTCATGTATTTGGGAAGTGAGTTTCCGCTGCCATCTCTTCCTATTGATTCCCGAGTATGCCCGAGTATGCCCGAGTAGGTGGTGTTGCCAGAGCGGGTTCTCTTTGTTTGTAATCGGGTTGCTTTGGTTTCAGCCGAGTGGGTTACTCGGGGGATTTTCCCCTTTCAAGTTGACCTTTTCTGGCTCCTGCTTACGTGGCTTCTTCATAGGGGTGACGTGTCCTTTATAACGATTTTTACCTATAACAGGTTCCAATTCCGACGGTTCGGTTCTTTTTTTTAACCACAACTTGCGAATCACTGTAAATTTCCAACTCATCTGCTTCTAACGCTATACAGATCCTCAAGCCAACCAACAAAGCTTCATATTCTGCTTGGTTGTTGGTTGCTTTGAAATCGAACCTCATGGCGCACTCTACAGCGTCTCCCTCCGGGATTGTTATGACTGTCCCGGCTCCGCTGCCATGGGTGTTCGATGATCCATCTACATGCAACATCCATCTACATGCAACCTCCATCGGGAACTATTCTCCTGTTTTCCTTCCATCATTCTTCTTACTTCGGCATCTAGCTCAGTGAATTCCACTATAAAATCTGACACTGCCTGCCCCTTGACTGCGGCTTTTGGGGTGTATTTGATGTCGAATTCGCTCAACTCTACCGCCTATTTAGTCAGCCTACCTGACAGTTCGGGCTTCTGCAAGATGAGCTTTAGCGGACAGTCGATGTACACCTCTATTGTATGCGCTTGGAAATACGGCCTTAGCTTCCTGGCTGCCGTAATCAAAGCTAGCGCTATCTTTTCTGCCGGTGAATACCTTGTATCTGCGGGCAGCAACGCCTTACTGGTGTAATACACCGGTCTCTGTATTCCTTCCTCCAGTCGGATCAAAACCGAGCTTGTTGCCACTTCTGTGACCGAGAGGTATAGGTATAATGTCTCTCCAGCTACTGGCTTTGAGAGGATGGGTGCTCGCCCTAAGTAATCTCTCAACTTCTGAAAGGCTGCTTCACATTCTTTATTCCACTCGAGCCATTTTCCTTTCTTTATTACTTTAAAGAACGGGGCGCATCTGTCTGTTGATTTTGCTATAAATCGGTTAAGTGATGCGAGACATCCCGTCAGCCTCTGTACGTCCTTCAGCGTTTTTGGCGAAGCCATCTCTTCTAATGCTTTGATCTTCTCGGGGTTCACTTCGATTCCCCTCTGATGCACCTGGAAGCCGAGAAACCTACCCGAGGGTACCCCAAACACACATTTGTTTGGGTTAAGTTTCTTCTCATACCTTCTTAGAACTTTAAAGGTTTCTTTTAGATCTTCTGCGTGCCTCTCTGCCGTTACACTCTTGGTCAGCATGTCATCTACATAGACCTCCATGTTCTTCCCAATCTTCTGGGCGAATATCCTATTCACTAACCTCTGGTACGTTGCCCTGGTATTCTTCAATCCGAATGGCATCACCTTATAGCAATACAACCCCTGGTCTGTGGTGAATGCCGTTTTCTCTTCGTCGGCTTTACTCATTCGGATCTGATTGTACCCCGAGTAAGCATCCATGAAGCTTAACAGTTCGTGCCCTGCTGTTGAGTCCACTAGTTGGTCTATCCTTGGTAGTGGGAAGCTGTCCTTCGGGCAGGCCTTGTTTAAATCCGTGAAATCCACACACATCCTTCACTGGTTGTTCTTTTTCTTTACCAGTACCACATTGGCCACCCATTCCGGGTACTTGACTTCCCTTATCGACCCTGTTGTAAGTAACTTTTTTACTTCATTTTTAATGGCTGTACTCCTTTTGGGGTTGAACAGCCGCCTTTTCTACTTCACCGGGCGGAACTCTGGGTTGATGGAGAGACCATGTGATATCACCTTCGGGTCTATTGCCGGCATATCTTTGTGGCTCCAAGCAAAAACATCCTTGTACTATCTCAGTAGCGTG
This sequence comes from Acer yangbiense, assembly GCA_008009225.1. Taxonomy (NCBI): domain Eukaryota; kingdom Viridiplantae; phylum Streptophyta; class Magnoliopsida; order Sapindales; family Sapindaceae; genus Acer; species Acer yangbiense. Next base: position 14,459,054 of record CM017766.1, on the reverse strand, counting down.
ACAAGTTGGGTTTTGACATGTACATTTAAACTTGCCCCTACGTTGACTGTCCTACTTGGGTCTTCTGGATCCAGTGCCACTTATTCGGTCGGCTCATCTTTCTTCGCCTCAGGTTCCTCTCTGGGATCCAACTCAAAATCTTTCGGCGCTTCTGCCTACTCTTCCGGTTCACCAACTTCTTGCTCGGCTATTATCGCATATGCTTGGTGTACCTCCCTATCTTTATATACTGACAAATTTGCCCTTCGGGCCATTTCTTGTGACCCTTTGACCACTCCTATCCCATATTTTGTCGGGAACTTCATCATGAGGGCGTAGGTTGCTGTCACTGCCTTGGTTTTATTCAAGAATGGTCGGCCCAATAAGGCGTTGTACGGCCAATTTTCAGTATCCACTACCACAAAGTCGAGTAGCACTGTTTTCTGGCAAGGAGCCTTCCCGACCTTCACGGGCAATTTCACCGTGCCAAGCGACCTTACTTCGACTCCTCCAAATCCCTAAGGGGTGTGGGAAATGGTTGTAGGTCTTTCCTATCTAGCCTCAGCTGGTCGTATACTTCTGCACTAAGAATATCTGCCGAGCTTCCATTGTCAATCAAAATCCGATGAACCTCTTTATGACCAATCCGCACGCTAATCACTAGCGCGTCATTTGGCCTAACATCCACTCCATGTGAATCGGCCTCTGTGAATATGATCGGGTCCCAGCCTTCCTTGATTCTCTTCGGGTCAGGTTCAATAGAATTGACGTCCAGGTCTTTCCGTGCTTCCACGGCCTCCCGGATTTCCTGGGTCCTTTCCCTGTTACTCTTGCCAGTCGCTGGTCCTCCGAAGATTGTGTTGATTGCTCCTTCATCCTCAACTTTCTTGGGACTAGGCTTTCTTGCCCGTCCGTCCTATCGGCTATCCTTTTGTCCATCCGCCCTGTCAACCTTTTTTAGGACGATGTCTTTCAAATGTCCTTCCCTGATGAGGGTTTCGATGTGGTCCCTTAACTGGAAACACTTAGATGTCTCATGCCCATTCTCCTTGTGGAACCTACAATACTTGGTGGTGTCCCTCCGAGCATACGTTGACTGCTTAGGCGGTTCTTTAGTTATGTTCTTTTCTTCTAGGATTGCCAGAATTTCCTCTTGATCCTTTTTCAACGGGGTATAGTTTGTATATCTGCCCTGGAACCTTTGCCATGGCTGATCGGTTTTTGGGTCATACGCTCGACGTCCATCCCGACCATCCCGCACCTTATTCTTCTGCTTGTCACTTTTGGTATCGGGCGCCTTTGCTTGGTCTTTGGTTTTAAATCCTTCTGGGCAACCGCCATGTACGAAGTAGCCTCCTGTGGCAACTTCTTCCTCCTCAGCCAGGGCGTAGCCCCCGGCCATGTCCATCATATCGGCATAACTAGTTAGTCGGGCTCTTCGGAGGTCAAATGACAATTGGCCGTTCTGTAGGTTGTTGATGAACGCGGTAATTATGGCTTCATCATTTGCACTTCTGATTTCAGACACTTCCTGACCGAACCTTCCCAAATATTTCTTCAGCGACTCGTCTTTTCCCTGTTTTAGCTGGGACAAGTACGCCACTGACTTCTTCCTATGTACATTACCGAGGAATTGCCTTGAGAAGGCTTTACTCAGCTCGCTGAAATTGCCTATACTTGCTGCTGGTAACCTACCGAACCACCTAGAGCCTAAATCCCCGAGAGTTTGGGGGAAATTTAAACACAGCAAGGCGTCATTGTAGACATACTGGGCCATGGCACTCTTATACCTTCTGACGTGTTCCTTTGGATCAGTATCCTTTTTGAATAGCTCTATGTGAGGCATCCTGAATCTCTCCGGGAAGGGTGTCCTCAGGACTTTATTGGTAAAAGGGCTTCCGGTCTCGTCGTTCGATAATTCATTACGCCCATATCGCTTGACCAGAGCATCCATCTGTCGACGATTATTCTGAACTTCCCGGGTCAAACTCTGTATGAGTATGTCCCTGTCTCCTTCCGGTTCGTATTGAAATTCTGACTTACGATCAGCTTTTGGCCCCTTTCCTCTGGATTCGACTCTCTATGTTCTCGGTTTAGGCCGTGCAGCCGAACTGTGCCCCTTTGGCGCTTGCGATGATAACTCTGCTCGCTCTCTCCCGAGGATGATGATCGGGCCCTCCGATGAGCACGTCTCCTGGGGTGATCTCTATCCCTGGCCATCCGGTCCTGATCATGCCTCCTGTCAGAATCATTCTCCTCTCTATGCTCCCTACTATCCATGGCTAACCTTTCAGACACGATTGTTGGCCAATCTATAGGACCTCGGCTCGCCTTTATGGGTGCATCCGGGGTTGGTACCACCATCGTGGAACGCAACCTCGTTGCCTGCTCATTTGGGGCGGAAAGATTGTGAGGTGACATCAAACCCTCCGTGGTGGAAAGATCAACTCCCTGTCTCGCTGCGTCCGCCATGAGTTGCTGTAGAGAAGCACGGAATCTTTGCGCGATTTCTTCGTTGGTTGGAGGGAAGCGCTGGATGCTTGCCAGGGCAGTTGATTGATCTGTAGTTGCTAGGGCCGCATCTGCAGTGTTGGGAGCAACGTCTTCCTCCAACTCATTAGTGGGTTGTCCGTGACTGTACCTGGAATCGCTGCCATCTTCCTCGCCGGCCATTGCTTCACAAGTGCTTTGATCCCCCTCCTTCTAGCGCCAATTGTTGACGGTGGTTTTTCGTCAACACTCAATCGATGATTGGAGATCACGTTTGCGAGTGATAATAGTTTGAATCTTAATACTGTAAAAATAATGAGCAAGAAATACATGGTAAAACTCCGATGATCGGAGAAACGTCCACGGGTTGTTGCCTAAGCAACGAAGCCAAAATCCACTATATAAAATTGATTATAGAATACGCTCGGGGCTCAGGTCTCTCTTATGATAAAAAAGATCGATCCCTCTCTTATGCCTTACAAAGGGTATTTATACATGTTGTTTCTAGGGTTTGGGGATGCCGCTAGGGTTTGGTGTTTTGGCGCCCAAGTCTTGAGCGGATTCCCAGTCCTAGTCGGATTCTGTTTCCTTCTTGGGCGGATATGTTTCCTGTTTTGGCTGAATCCGAATTTGGGAAGGATTCATTCTCCTTTATTCGCGGGAGGCCTGTTTGTTTCCTTGTTAAACTCTGAAGGGTTACACTGCTGCGTATCGTGGAGGTGCTTACTGCTGATTCCTTCCATGTATTTGGGAAGTGAGTTTCCGTTGCCATCTCTTCCTATTGATTCCCGAGAATGCCCGAGTATGCCCGAGTATGCCCGAGTAGGTGGTGTTGCCCGAGCCGGTTCTCTTTGTTTGTAATCGGGTTGCTTTGGTTTCAGCCGAGTGGGTTACTCGGGGGATTTTCCCCTTTCGAGTTGACCTTTCCTGGCTCCTGCTTACGTGGCTTCTTTATGGGGGTGACGTGTCATTTATGACGATTTTTACCTATAACAAGTTCCAATTCCGACGGTTCGGTTCTTTTTTTTTATAAAAAATAATAGAAAACCTCTCAAGACTAATATTTATTGATCCTTATGAAGAACTTATTGGGAAGAAACAAAATTCATCTCGATAAAGAACCACTTTGGACTAACAAAATAATCTATATTGCATCATTTTCTAATTTATATGGTAATTTAATTATTAGTCTATCTTTAAGGAAAAAATTCAAAAAAAAATCAAGAATTTTCAACAAAATTAATTATAATTTTAAATAAAAAGAAAACCTATTGGGATGAAAATAATTTGTCCCAATAGACAGTCTATTGGGACGAATTATGTATTTCTTCCTAATAGACGTCCTATTGGGATGAAAACAATTCATCCCTAAAGGTCACAAAATTAATTAATTATTATAATTTTAAATAAAACGAAAACCTATTGGGACGAAATAAATTTCGTTCTAATAGGCAGTCTATTAGGACGAATTATGTCTATTAGGACGAATTATGTATTTCGTCCCAATAAGCCTCCTATTGGGACAAAACAAATTCGTCCCTAAAGGTCAACAAAATTAATTAATTATTATAATTTTAAATAATAAAAAAACCTATTGGGACGAAATATATTCGTCCCAATATGCAGTCTATTGGAACGAATTATGTATTTCATCCCAATAGACGTCCTATCGGGACGAAAAAAATTCGTCCCTAAAGGTCTTACCACTTTGAACAAAAATTGTACCAATAGACATTCTATTGGGACGAAATAAATATTCATCCTAATAGAATGTCTATTGGGACAAATTTTGTCTAATGTGTAAGACCTTTAGAGACGAACCGTTTTCGTCCCGATAGGACGTAATTGGGATGAAATACAAAATTCGTCCCAATTGACCTCCTATTGGGACGAAAAAAAAGCGTCCGAATAGACTTTTTTCTTGCAGTGCTTTGAGCAATTATCGAGATAGAGAGTCTTAAGAGATTTCCAGTTACCGACGCTGCTTGGAAGACTCTTAAGCATTGAACACCCATTTAGATCCAAATGCCTTAGACTGTTGAGATCCTCGAGTGATGGGGGGAGTTCTTCTGTTAAGGCAGCCGTTAAAGACAACCATGTAATATTTTCATCATCACCAATCTCATCTCTAAAATCATCATCAGTCCATCTATTTCTTCCCAACTTCATTTTCAACACAATTAACCTACTAAATAATTACCAAAAAAAAAAAAAAAAAAAAAAAATAGTGGATCGCATTTGCAGATCTGCTCATCTAATAGAGCACATGCCATCGGATGGAGCTAACCTTAGATTTCAGGTTAATTTCCTATTCTTCTATTTTGTCTTATTTAACTTCAATGAAAAAAAAATCATTAACACACCTTCTCTCTATTATTTTTATTATATATATATAATAAAATAAAAAATTAATTGGATTCCATTCTTTGTTCTATTAAGAGAGAAAATGGATGGTGTTATGGAAGAATCAGATTTTCAGAAGCAGTAGAAAATGGATGGGTGTTGATCTCCTCCACCCATTTTTTATTTTTAATTATTTAAATAATAAATAATAAAATTTAGGGTATTTTATTGCAATTAACCCTTTACATAATTTGAAAACGTCTGTTCTTATTGATGGACACCTTAAACTTGAAAGAGTTAAAGATATGTAATGAAAAACTAAATTTAAGACTTTGGGGCTGTTAGTTTTTTTTTTATCTAAAGTCTTATTAGTCCTTAATTTATTAGACATATGGATAAGTTTTGTAAATTAAGATACTATGATATATTTGTTTATTTTCATTTTAGATGACTTATTACAAATATAAAATTGATTAGGTTATGTTAAGGTTTCTTCAAAATTAAGAATTTTTGGAAAATTGATTTTTATGATTTTATTATGTGCGGATAAAATTATAAAGGTATGAATTGTTATAGGACATTTGTGGAAATTATTAAAAAAAACACTACTATATCACTTTTTAAATAAGATAAAAGTCATTTTTTTTTTTACTTTTTCTAAAAGACATATATATCTTAAAATAAGATATAAATTGGAAAAACAAACAAACTGATTTATCTTTTTAAAATATAAAAGGCAATAAGTCTTATATTGAAAAAAAAAAACAAACAGCCCCTTTGTATTTACTGTACAGTATCGGTTAAACCTAGTGTTTGGGTATTTTTGTCCATATAATAGTTAAATGGTTAGAAAAGAAAAACTTAGAAAGTAGGACTATAAATCATTACACCACTTTTAAAATGGATATTTCCGTAAGAACAAAAAAAAAAAAAAAACTTTTTATTTCCAAACTAATAAGCTAACGGGTTTTGAATTAAATAAAATATGAATCGACCCATTTAAAACTCGGCACATATTCAATTCGACCAATTACCAGGTCCAAGTGAAAGGGAACCAGAATTACACAAGACATTTTCTTCATTATACTAATCACAAATGCCCATGCCCATAATATATAAACTATGAATTTTTTCAAATTATTTTGGTTCCATAAAATTTCTTCAATACCATGAGAATATTAGGTTTTCCTAATTAAAATTTCAATTAACACAAACAACAATATCATTCCTTTTACAGTATCTCCTAGAAAACTGCACACAATACCATAATCTTGTGTGTGCTTAAGCTTCTCTAAAACTGGGAAAACAAATTCTACCTTCCAGTTGACCTCCAAAACCTATCAATGATATTGAAGTGAGTCTTCTTCCACATTCCAGCAAGCTCACATTTCAGAAAATTAGATTTTTACAAAATTTTCACTGTCCAATCATCTGAGATTCGGACACCGGGCTTGCGAATGGTTACAACACTAGGGCCCTTGCCCCCTTTAAGCCGAAGTGGTCCAAACTCAATTTCAGCCTTCTGATTCGCTGGTTCAATGGAAACACTCTTTGACCCACCAACGTAACCGAGCAGAATAATCCTCTCAATGATGCAATCTGAAGAAAACTGGGATTTTCTGGAGGAGGTGGGAGCCAAGTTTACAGATGTAAGCTGGCCTTTAGAAAATACAAATCGACGATGGATGGAGGCCCCTTGCAGAAACTCAAAACTTCTGCCATCATCAACGTATAGTTCACCTTCAGCAGCTTGAGAACTATTTAGAGCTACCACCTAAAAGGACACACAGATGATTAGAGTAAATGGTTGCATAAAGACAAACAAGGTTCATTATCTTAGTCGTCGTAACCTTAAATAGTAACAGGAAAGGTCCTTGATTGCTGTCCCTTGTATGTCAATATATTTCCAGATTACAAAATAACTATATTCAAACAAGGATATAACCACAATGTTTGAAATGATTATAGAGACAAACACCAGTGAAGAAAAGGACACATGTTGAAATGATTATATACTTAGCTGACTCAGTCATTCCATTGTGCTAATTTGTTCACGTATTATAGAATCTGCACGTTTCTATCCTCAACTAATGGAACACACATATGGCTGCTCCCACTCTCAATAATTTCCTCTCAGTAGTCAAATATTTCTTATAAGCACAAACCAAAGTCCCGATCCAACAAAACCCTTACAAACACATGCATATTTGTGGGGATTTACTAAAAGTTTATTGCTGAGTACCGACTTCAGTCAGCTTCAGAATCAAATGGCATTTCATAATCTTTCAAGTGCACCTTAAAGTCCAGAAGGCAAAGAGTAAGTAAAACTGTAAAAGCTACCAGCACCCAGGTTTTCAGTAAGTACTACTGCTTTGAATTTTGTTCCTTTTAAAAAAAAAATTACCCTCTAGTTTCGATTTAGATGAAAATCTCTCAGGTGTTTACCAAAAACAACCTTTTGGTTTCAAAATTTAGTAAAAAAAAACCCTGGTCCTAGATATTCACCAAAATCAATCATATCAGGGAGGTTTGTATCTAATCCGAAACTAGACAGTTGTTTTGAAAAGGGGTCAAACCTCAGGGAGGCCTTTGCGATTCTCCTAGAAAGAAAAAATAATACCCCTACTCCAAGAAAGAAAAATAGTAATGCAAGTTAAGGTATATGGATGTCAATATGAAGAACTTGATGAAGGTTTTAGAATTGCTAAGATGGGTCAAACTGGCATCAACTACATACCAGGGTATAAGGATCATTAACCATCTGAGTGGAACTTCGCCGGAACCGGTCTTTCCTAGGTATAATTGTTCCAGCCCTTTGGAAAGCAGGGATACTCTCCTCTGAAACTTCCAGCTTGTGAGTAATACCTCCCTTCACTGCAGTTCCAGTTCTCATGTCATACCAATATTCTTTCCCGGGCAAATATACTGATGCATGTTTAGCTTGCTGGTTCAAGAAATAATACAGTTTTTAGTTGTACACCATGAAAGGTAAAGGTGAACAAGAAAACTACAGGAGGAAATGGGGAGAAAAATAATAGATCTTGTCACTGTTGTACCTCAGTGTAAATTCCTTGCACAAAAATTGCATTCCCAACCATGAAAGCTTCATCATTTTTAAAAGTCACTTCATCAGAGGGGAACTCCATCCACAACGGACGCACAACAGGAATGCCAGTAGTGTTTGCCTCTCTGAATAAGGTGTAGAAGTATGGGAGCAACATGTAACGAACATGTATGGCCTCTCTCATAAGTTCTGTATTTCGCTCTCTGTAATAACATGAAGACAATTATCTCAGACTAAAGATAATGGATTTCCAGAGATTAATTTAAATTTTTGCATGCAAGATGATAATATGATAAAATTAAGCGGTATCAAAATTAATTGGTTCTCAAGTTTTTCACTAATAAATGGCAATATAGTTTAGTATCCTCACAGGCTACACTAACATTAAATGATTAAAATCACATACTAGATTACTAGGTTGTTCAAAGAAATCCTAAAGTATTTCTGGTCAGCTTGAACCTACAGAGAATGCGGCAGTTGCATCTACAGTAAGACAACATATTATGCTCCAGAGTCCATGACAATCAATACACCAGATGAACTTTTTGTTTCTAATCAGAAAAACACCAGATGAATTCAACACTACAAGCTAACACATAAGCCAAAGACTTTTAACATCTACATACTCCACAATCTATGCATTTATAGTCAAACTTGAAGCTACCCTCATATGGTCATGAACCTAGATATAAATACGTAAAACTGCTAACATGGAACTATGAAAGCCAGTTTCTTGGCACAAGCACAAGGTGGTGGCAAGGCCTGGCAAGACCAGCCTCAAAACCCTCAACCATCAAAGCCATGTCCCAATTCTTTACTAATCCTTTTCCTCATTTACCTGAGTCCACACTGCTCATTGAATAAGAAAGCCATCAAGACTTCTATAACAAACTTGAGCAGCTAGCACTTTAAATTTGAAGCAAACACAGAAAAGACACCAGATCTTAGATGCACAGAGCATAAATTTTCCGCATGCCTTTCTCTTCTAAATATAGGGATTGAGAAAATTGACAACAAACACAAGCAAAAAAATAAAATCAGGAACCACCACTAAAGTTCATTGGGAAGCTTTCCTCAGGATCAAAATAATGCATTTCAACAATTAGGGCCTTCAATTAACAGCACAAGTGAAGGCTAATTCTATTTACCAACGAGTCAACAAAAATGGTGATCTATCAATGCATTTTCTACCTTCCCCATTACATCTAAATAAGCAAATACAAACTTCACAGAACAACTGTAATCTTGAGCTGTGGGGCATAACATATTGACAGAAAAGCAAACAATATGACATGCACATGCAGGAATGCACAAATAGATGTTACCGGGAAGGTAGAAGCTGCATGAGTTGTAGATCACCTTGCATGCATACATATCTTCTTACATACATGAAACCTAAGAGATCACCATTTCTTTTGTTAACAAACTAACTTAAGGAGCAAGCACCAAGATGATATCCTACCCAAATAACCAGGGTTCTCGTCTTTTGGTGTCATGATGAGCATGGGCCCTGAAGAAAGGATAATAAGCACCAAGTTGATACCAGCGAACTAATAACTCAGTATCAGGATTGCCAAAAAAGCCACCAACGTCAGCACCTGCAAGAATATATATACTATGAAATTCCATATGAGGTGCAAAAGAACTGAAATCAGTTATTTACACATAATAAACCTTACACACCAGAGAATGATATCCCAGTTAAACCAAGTGTCAAAATCATTGGAACAGAAACCCTGAGCTGATCCCAATCTGCTGTGTTGTCTCCTGTCCAAACAGCTCCATACCTTTGACTTCCAGCAAAGAATGCTCTTGACAAAACAAAAGGCCTGTCCCTTCCATTTTCACGCTTTACAAGCCCATCAGCTGTAGCCATATGGAAGTAATACCCGTACACATTGTGCAATTCTCGGTGTTCAACATTCCCAAGATGTAAAGCATCTCTTGGCATGGTCACCTGATCACAAAAAAATGATTAATTAGTTCCTGGCCTTTTCCCTCCCTCATTATCAGAACTCTATGAGAAGGTTGAATTCAAGAGGGCTGCTAACTTTACAACCACTATTTCCTCGTTTTCACATTTTGGTGTATAGAACATCTAGCAGTTGCACCAATAAAATTTGAAGTAACACTATGCTTTGTGTTCTACAATGACAATCTCCATGCAATCTTGTTTGAATATGTGTTTGGGCTCAGGCCACATGGCAAGCCCGTTGGTCTTGCATGTGAGGGGGTGTGTAAGAGTGCTTAAAATACTATTGTTGGACCCCTTCCTATAAGCTTAACCTTTTAGGTCTAATGGTTACTAACAATTCTATTTCAGAAGCACATATTTGTTATTTATTGGTTAAACATGCATGTTTCAACAATTTTCAGATGTCATTACATTGAAAAATTAAGCATATACCCTAAATGACATGTTTTGATACAGGAAATGGTTAAAAAAGAACAAAGCAAATGTACAAGTAAACATGTAATACAAGATCAAAAACTAAAAGAAAACAAAAAATTGTGAACTCATGAACCCCAGCACCATCAACCTTATGCTCATTAAGATTCATGAAATATATGAACAAATTAGGTAATGTAAATGCATATTAGCTTGTTGTTCCTTACATACAATTAAGGGCTTGTTTGAGATAGCTTTTGATAGTAGAAGAAAAGAAGTAGAAGTCCGGGCTTCACTTATTGTTTGAATGGAAAATTTTAGAAGAACGTTTAGTTATATAAGGGATATGGTGGAATTTTACTTTGTTATTCTTTAATAAAAGGATATAAATGTAAATACAACTTTTCCATTAAAGAGGGAAAATGGCTTCCCTTGTTTCTTGGAAGCTCTTCCAAGACAAGCATGGTGTGATTAGCTTCTCATCGAAGAACTTGGAAAACAGAAAGTTCTTTTCATAGTTCAACCAAACAACTCTAAAAGCCACTTCTGGCAGCAAATGTCATGCCAAAAAGGCCCTAAGAGCATCATTAGATAAGCTATAGCAAAGCGGAAACCTATTAACTAATCTTTTATCAAAATCACCAAAATTCGTGCAAGAGTTCATTCAATACAGTCATTTCTAGTTGCACATTTAAGTCTATCTCATCACACTGACTATGGACTCATAAATGGACTCAAGCACGAAGAATGAGTGGAGAAGCAAAATTGTTACGGATGCTTACTGTGGAGACAGATACACTTATACTTATCCCATAACACCATATAAAATACAACTATAGAGACTGCAGATCGTAGAATTTGATCGTGAACAACATTGTTTTGTCAAAGCTTTCAATCCAACTCAAATCTCAAACTCCATGTTGAATATTAAATAACAAAAAAAACTGGTGTTTGTTTATCATAATCTAGAATCTGATAGAATGATGGGCAACCAGCCCTTCAAGACAAGTTACACTGGTTGATTATTCCAGACAGTATATATCAGCAAATGGTGATTTTCTATAGCTTTGCTTATCTACCTTCAGTTTCTTGTTAAGAGATAAGTAATATAATTTACTTGAGATTATAGTGACATTGAATGCTCATAATCCAGTTAAATAATAGTAAAAGTTCCTGTACCAAGCCCAAGGTTTACTTAACATTAACTATTTCGTTCATAAGTCATAACAGTCGGACTCAGGATTATATTATCTTAATAAAAGAATGGAAATTAAAGAAAGACAAAAAGATAAATGATAGTTTAATACTTTAATTCAAGATGATAATGTCTTAACACAGTCATGGAACTTGAAGAAAGACAGAAGAAGAAGTGAAGAACAAAGTAACATACCTCTGGACCATTAAAGACAGAAGGCTCGTTCATGTCATTCCAAATGTACAAAGAAGGTGTCGAACCAACATAATTATCATATGAGAACTTATCACCCCACCATGTCCGAATCTCTGGATTCACCATATCCGGATAAGAAGAAGAACCAGGCCAGCACCATCCATCATAATCCTTCCCCGATGCATCCTTAACATAATGCCCTTTCTGAGTTGCTTCCTTATGCAACCAGAAGGACTCATCCCGCTTAATATGTGGATCCACAATTGTCACCATATGCCTCCCCTTGGCCGCCAACTTCTTCTGCATCTCTTCTGGGTGTGGAAATAAAACCTTATCCCATGTAAAATACCTCTTCCCATCAGTATGTTCAATATCTAGCCACAAAACATCGTAAGGAATGTCATGCTCATCAAACTTTGCATCAACTTGCTCCACATCCTCCTCATCTCTATAGTTCCACCTACATTGGTGGTATGCGGTGGCAAACAACTGCGGCATTGATGGCAAGCCAGTAACACTAGTATATTGCCTCACAACTTCCTTAGGACTAGGACCGACAAAAAAGAAGGTGTCGACAATCCCAGCCTCACTCATCCAAAAAGTATCGATTCTCTTCTGCTTTGAAGGCAACGAAATCCCACTTTCAGCATTCCAACCATCCCCCATAACATCAATCTGCATCTCAGCAGCATTCAACCAAAAAAACCCACTAGTTTTTCCGGATTTTCCATGGGATATCATAAACGGAATGGACCCGTAAAGTCCAAAAGGTGAGTCATGCATGTACTCAAAAACATCTAAATTAAACAATCGATAAGGTTCAGATTCTTCAACATTAGGACCTCTAGTTGGTCTCAAAGCAAAACTAGTAGCATGTTCAGGGATTCCATAAATAAAATCAGAATCATAAAAGGAAACATCGAAACTAATAGACTGAGGACCATAAGGTCTGGTATCAGTATGGCTTCTAAACCTCTCCTCCCAATCCTCATCTTCATTTTTCACTCTCAATTGCTCAAAATCAAACAACCCATTTGAATTCAAAGAGAGTACACGTGAATTACTACCTTTATACCTCACGTAAACCTCCAAGGGATCGTGACGGAGAACGGCCTCGTAGTCATCGGATAAGTAAACGATGGAGGAGGGTCCGGCATCACCGTCGATCGTCTCAGTCGTTAGTCTCTGGAGATGGAGCTTTTTGGACAAAAAGTCTGGGAGAACAACATCGGGGACTTGAAAGCGAGTCTTTGGAGGATTGGAGGTGGGGTCCTCATCGATCTTGAGACGCATGATTCCATCTTGATAAACGGAGAGAGAGAGAATCAAAGGATTGACTGGGTCGTCGTGGGACTGGTTTTTGGAAAAGAGCTTGGCGGTCAAGTCACCGTCGGAGATGGAGACTTGATCGGCGAAGAGAGAACAGTCGCCGGGGTTCCGGGATCTGGCGCGTTTGCAGAAAGGAGTCTGATTGCAGTTGCGAAACTCTTCTTTCTTCCATGAGAAGACAGGTGTTTGGGAAACAAGAACGACTAGTAGAAGAAGAGAGACAATATTAGGATTTCTCATTTTTCATGAGAATTGAAGAGCTATGCCGCCTATGCGTCTCTGTTGTTTTGTGTTCACCGTGTTATTGCAGACTGTATGCTATTGCTGGTATTATTATGTCGGGTTTTTATACACTCGGATCGGGGTCTAACGTATAATTTTATTTTTTATTTTTATTTTTTTAATAATTTTTTTTCTTTAGAAAATTGCTAAAAACAACCTTGTATTTTAAGTAGAATTTGTTTCTAACTGCATAGAAACTTTTGATCACTAATAAGAGAGAAAACCAAAAGTAGTCATTGGAAATATTAAACTTCCGTTAGTAACCACTTTTGAAACTTTAATTGTTAATAACCACTTTTTAAAAAAAATTGAGTGTATATCCATAAATTACAAGAGTACCCCTGAAATTAGTTTTTTTTTTTTTAAACAAACCTTAAACTTGAAATCATGATTAAAAACTTGAATGTTGAAACTTGAAATCATGACTAAAATGAAATATGAAACTTAAAATCATGCCCAATTTCCTTTCTTCCCCAAATTAGGTTTTTTTTTCTTTTAAGGTTTTTTCTTTGTCTTTTTTCTGCAGATCCGTGCACCGGCGAAGGGGAAGCTTCGAAGGCATGATGCACGACGGCGCTGTCGGCTGGGCGTGAAGGACGGCATCGCCTCGGCGGTTCGCGAAGGACAGTAGCACGCACAGCGCATGACGGCACTCGTTGTCGCTGCCGTGAAGCCCAGAAGCTCACCGGCACTCGGCGACACCTCAAAGCACGCTGGCGAGAGAGATATCAGGGAGAGAGAGAGCAGTGGAGAGAGAAAAAAAAAGAGAAAAAGAGAGAGAGTTGATTTGAGATTGTTTTTATATGTGGGCATTCAAGTAAATTTACAAAAAACATAGTTATTAACAATTAAATTTTCGTTTGTGGTTACAAGCAAAATTTCCATATTAAATGTGGTCATTTCTAGCATTTTCCACCATTGTTTTCTAAAAAACCTGTAAGAAAATTTCTTATCGACCCTAACCAGAAATTACAAAAATTCTCCCTACACTACAAGAAAATATTGGATTTGTTGACAGTTAAAAACTGTCAAGAAACTGTCAAGAAAAGTATTCTTGACAGTTTTTAAAACTGTCAACAAAGCTAATGTCAAGAAAAGTCTAAAAACTGTCAAGAAATGTTTATAATTTTTTTTTTTTTTTAAATTTCATTATTTAATATTTAATTAAATAACATTTTTTATAATTATAATAGCAATCTCCCCCGCCCGCCGCTCCTTCTGATAATAATATTGTCATTATTGGGAATTGAACTTGAAACCTCAAGTCAATAGTTGGAAGTTTTTACCACTTGACTACAAGACTTAATATGTTAACCAATGAACAATATTTATATATAACATATATGAGTTGTTACAAATAAAATAAAATAAAAACATTTTAAGTTAAATTTAAATTTATTTAACTAATCAAAATTCTAATTTCTACGACAAACATATATTAAAAAATATTTATTGAAACTTTTAATAAAATTATATTTTTTTTAAAATATAGTCGAGTTATTGGTCAATACTCTATGATCACGTTTGGTTACATGTTAAAATGATAATCAGAATGAGAATGGAACGGAAAGGAAAACTAAGTTTTTTTTTTTTTTTTTGTTGGAACTTTAGAATTAGTTTATGAATCAGTATTATTTTGTTTGGTTAATAACGGAATGGAATGGAGTTAACTGTATTTTGACTAAAATACCCCTAATTATAAAACATTCATAATAACATGATTTATTATGGATAATAATAATAAAATATAAAAGTATATTATATACATATAATTATATATTATTTAATATAATAATATATATAATATATAATATATAATATATAATACATATAATAATATATATATATATTATATATGTATTGTATAATATATATAAATTGTCTTCTTCTATGTCCTTACCTTCTCCTACTATCCAAAGAACCCAGTCCAACAGAATCTAAGATCTAGTAGAATACACCCATATCTCTGCTTCTGCCCAGATAAATGAAACTACTTTCCCTCTGCTCAATCCATACAACATCTTCAAGAGAAACAAATCTCTCGCCACTAGGTTAACTTGTCTTGTCCATACCAGACCACTTCCCATCAAAGAATATGTCCAGTCCACGGGCTTAGATAAATGCTTGATTCCATCCTCTCCCAGTGAACAATATGTCACTCTCACCATTGATCAGAACATGATAGATCAATGGATCAAAGAAGGATACTCCCATCTCCACATAGGTGCAGTCAGAATCATCCTCTCGCTACACGGTCGAAAAGGCTTACCTGTCACTGCTAGACTGGCCTTGCTCACCACCATCTACACTCAGTATGAACATGCTGTGATTGGCACTTTGCCTATCTACTCTTCATGCTGGAAGCATATCCCTCACATACTATCCCAACTTCAACATTCCTTTACGAGATCAGAACCTCCACAAATGTCTCAAAATCCAAGTTCAGATCCTTGGTGCACCCATGCAAGCAAATTCCTATATGGCTACTGTTCATCATCAGCTTGCTTACAGACTTCAAGATCATGCTCTTGATCTCCCACTTCCTGGTCATAATGGTGACACGATCTTCATCAAAGCAGAAAGAGAAGATGAAGTTCCCACCATCCTCCAAATTCCAAAACAGCTGCCCAGAGAAAAGCTTACAGAGATCATGCCTCTTGAATGGCTCACAAATTATGAAAAGGTTTTCCAGGACGAAGCTCCTGTCGTTGCTGCAGACACATCATATGTTCCCCAGCCAGATGGCTCCATCAAAACAATCTATGCTCCCCTCACCGGTTCTAAGGCTTCTTCCAGTTCGGAGACTCCCCCGATATTTCAAGCCCTTATGATTCAACCGGTTACCACTGAAGAGGACATTCCTATCCACAGCTTTGAAGCTGACGGATCTCCGATCTACACTGATAAGATCCGTGGTCACTTCATCTGGGATGATGATCCCAATATGTGTGATGCAGACTGTATCTGTCGACGCTGTCTCAAAGACACATCTCCTACCTTCTGCAAACCCTGGAACAAACCTCACAAACCAGATCACCCTGATAGTCCTTGGATAGGCCTCCATCCTATCAAAAACAAACCTCTACCCATTTATGACAGAGCTTTACAGATCTTACGATCTGAAGGTCTACTACCTCCACAATCTGCCACTGTAGTCCCTAATCAACCCGCACTAGTCCCTTGCTACATGACCTCAGATTATGATTGTGATTTTCCTCCACTTGAATCTTCCTCAAACCAAGAAAAAACTCGTTTCTCAAAACCTTTTGTCCAATCTACCGAAGTCCAACCCGATGGTTCTTACAAACAGCCCTCCCAGGCTGAATAAGTCCTCAACTGGCAATCTCACAATGCCAGAGCTCAGAACAGAGTTCTTAACTCTATTGATCAGAAGATTGATCGTGTTACAAGACATGTTTCTCAACATGATCACCATCTCCAAAGTCTTGATGCCTCCTTTAGAGATTTTGCCTCTGACCTTCAATCGAGAATTGCAAAGCTTCATTCTGATCTTCACAGATATATTTCTCATGGTTATTCTGGCCCTGACTTTGACACAAAGGAAAGAGAAATCAAGCAACTTAAAGAACAGCTTGAGCAGCTGCCCAGAGATCATTCTTACAAACCAAAACCTTACTCTCCTCACTCACAATCACTGTTTTTCCCTGTATCTCCTACACATTCACCCCCTTCCAAACCTGATGATTTTTCCAACCATTTTAAATCCACTGGTGAATTATTTCGAAAATATCCCGTTCTCTCTTCCCTTCCAGCAAAACCTAAGAACAGGTCTCCTTCGAAGCAGAAAGACAAGCACGCTGCTTCCAGTTCATACGACCCAGTTCTATTTGCTTCTAAGACGTTTTCCTCCTCATCCAAGTCTGATTCAGCATCATTTTCTGAAGACGTCTCCTCCCAGTCGTCACAGACTTCCTGTCCTTCATCCTGGCTGGATACTGCCGCCTCTTCTCCTCATGGTCATGCAAACCTTACCCAAGTTTTCATGGCATCTCGCACAGATCCTCAACCCTCAACAAGAACCTATGAGTCTCCCGATGAGACTGCCTCCACTACTCCTGCTCCCTTTGTTGAAGAACCTCCAGAACATGTTCCTGGCTGTTCTCCTGCTAAACCAACCACTGGCCCTTGGTTTACCCTTGATGACACTTCTCCTGGTTCCTGGAGAAAAAAGGTTTCAGAGATGAGCGCATGGCTTGACCTACAACTGGCAAAGTCTGAACAGAACCTTGAAACAATTCTACGTGAGTTCGTCTCTCATTTTACTGGTTCTCTCAGAGATTGGTACCAAGCTCTTGGTGAATACAGACAACTCTAATTTGTCAGAGTCCCCTTAGCCTCCCAAGCCATGGGATACATATTCAGAGAATTCCTTGGTGATCCTGACCACCTCTATAAACAAGCTCGACAAGAATTCTTTGACATGCGTTGCTGCTCTCTCAAAAGAAATGGCATCATGTTCCACTACAAGCGTATGTCTCAACGATATCACACCCTAGGTGGAATTAATGATCATAGTCTTAAACAAGTTTATGTCAACTCCCTTCCCGATGACCTCCAAGATGAGATACAACGAAAAATAGACACCTCGGGACGATCTCTCAATGATACATCCTTAGGTGAACTCCACATGTATGCTCTCAGCTCTCTGGATAAACTCTGTGCCACTCAAAAATTCTTCTCCAAGATGCTCACAGAAGGCAAACACCTGCAGTCCCAATGCCGTCAACCTTCTCTTCAAATCAAGTGCAAATCCTTAGGCTCTTGCACCTGCAACACGAAGAAAAAGAATCATTTCAAACGTTTCAAAAACAAGAAAGGCAGGACTAAACGATTCAAGTTCTTCCGCAAGAAAGCACAGCGCGGTTGGAATAAATCCCAACGCTGCTACATTTGCGACAAACCCAGACATTATGTTAAGAAATGTCCCAACAAAAAGGCAAAGTCCGCCAGATTAGTTCAGCAGTTGAAAGACATTGCTGATGAAGTTCCATCCGATGCGAACATTAAATCCATCTTCTCTGAACAAGATCAGGCAGATTCCTCCACGACCTTTGTTCTTCAAGAAGATCTTTCTGATTCGAAATATTCTGGCTCCTCTGACTATAGTTCTATCCCAGAATCCTATCAAGCTACTCAGCTCGATTCTCATTCCGGTCCCCAAGCTCCGGTTCGGATTCTACCTGACAAGTACTCCAAACCTGTTGATGTCATCGCTTATTTTGACACAGGTTCTCACACTACAATGATGAACCCAAAGGTCCTTCCTCCAGAATTTTGGAAATCCCAAGTTCGGTATTTTCGGGTCGCTGATGGAAACGTTTTTTCCACTAATCTGATTTCCAAGAAAAAGATTGGTATTCAGTTTTTCCCATCCTTTACTCTTTGGGTCCAAGTCGTCGGCACTCCTCTTCCAGATAAAGATATCCTCTTCGGCTGAGATATTTTCCGCCAATGTTACTCTCTTCGGATTCTCCCTTCTGGCATTCGATACAAAAAGCATTTCAAAGCTTTTTCTGACATTCCGAAGATTTTCCCGCTCTCAAAAATCCAAGCCCCTTTTGAATATATTCAACAAAAATTGCTCCTGCTTTGTGCTGACAATCATGCCACTTTCTCTCATCCTTCTCCTTTGTGGAAGAATCCGGATTTCTTTATCAAGCTTCCCTTTAAGCTTAATGAAGATACTAATCCAACCAAGGCTACCCATTCAGGCATGTCTCCCTCAGATCTTAAGCTCGCTAATGAAGAATGCAATGAACTCCTTCGTCAAGGTCTGATTGAACATACCTCTTCTCCCTGGGCGTGTCAAGCCTTTTACGTTGAAAAATGCACAGAATTGCTCAGAGGAAAAAAAAGATTAGTTGTGGATTACAAGCCACTCAACCTCTTTCTCAGAGATGACAAGTTTCCTGTTCCCAGGCCAAATGTCTTATTCTCTCAACTTCCAGGTGCTACGATCTTCTCCAAATTTGACCTCAAAGGTGCTTTTTGGCAAATTGGTATTCATCCAGATGAAAGATATAAGACAGCATTCTGTCTCCCTAATGCTCAATACCAATGGACTGTTCTCCCTTTTGGTTTAAAAACTGCTCCATCCCTTTTCCAAAAGGCTTTTACCAAGATTTTTCATCCTCTCTTACACTCAGCACTCGTCTACATTGATGATATCCTCCTGTTCTCTCCAGATGATACCTCTCACAATCTCCTTCTCCAACAGTTCCATGACATTGTTCATCACTATGGTATCATGCTCTCTGAAAAGAAAAGCATAGTTGGGAAATCTGAAATTGAGTTTCTTGGAATGCACATTTTCAACGGCCAATACCGTCCTGGTCCTCATTTGGCTGTCCGTTTATTAGACTTCCCCGATTCTGATCTCAGTGTGAAACAAGTTCAACAGTTTCTCAGAATCGTCAACTATGTCAGAGATTTCATTCCACATGTTAGTCATTACACATCAGTTCTTTCTACGCTCCTCAAGAAGCGTCCTCCTCCCTGGAGTTCGTCCCACACTGAGGCCGTCGTCAAATTAAAAGAGATCACACAATCTCCACCTGCCCTCGTCATCCCTTCTTCGGGCCAGCTCATCCTCCAGACTGATGCCAGTGATATTTTCTAGGGAGCCGTTCTCATTGAAGACCGAGACGGTCAAAGGAAATACTGTGGTCATGCTAGTGGAAAATTCAAAGATGCCCAACAGCATTATCACACTATCTATAAAGAGATTCTTGCTGTCAAATATGGAATCCAAAAGTTGGATTTTCACCTCAGGACAAGAAACTTTATTGTTGAAATGGACAACTCATCTTTTCCAAAGATACTCGATTTTCGCAATAAGATTCCTCCCAATCCTCTCCTTTTGAGACTCAAAGATTGGCTTGCCCGATATGACTTCACTGTTCGTCACGTGAAAGGCCATCATAATATAATTGCTGACATGCTCTCCAGACCTCCATTCACCCTTCTCATTACACCCACAGGTCACTATCCTCTTATCTTCATGACTTCTCCTGCTGGTCCCTCATCATCTTCACCAGCCATACTTGATTACTCATTCCCACCAGAACTCTTGGCCACTTTGCCACCTAATCATCAACCTTCTTTAAATCAGATCCAGTCCTTCGCCAAGGCTCAACTTCCGGTCTACTTAGCTCAGATCAACAGACAAGACTGTCGTCACACCGTCAACAACCTGTCCAGACCATTTCTTGACCCGTTCATAATGCCACCTTTCTACTATTTTTCTCCTAAACTCCTTTGGTTCCTCTGGTGTTTATCAGCCCTACATCATCATGCCATCGTCTTCCCACTTCAGGCTCTATATGGTCATCTCCATGATCCTTATCAACGGAACTCTCTGCTATGGGTTTTCCTCCAATGGTTCACATCCTTGACCAACTGGAAGAACGAACTCACTGAGCTCATGGGCAAATATAACATTTGGAAGCTTGATTATGAATCAGCTGCCTCTGTCTGCTGTATATGGATCTTCAATAGGCCCTACAGGTACAATCCCCACAAACGACTCCTTTAGACTGCCAACTCCAGTTATGAATGGCATACCACGTATGATTATCAAAAGATGTATCCACAAATCCTCCAAGTCGGTCTGCTCAATTTCCTCTGTGATGTTAATTACGTCTCCATCGATGAAATTTTCATCCTACCTGATATTCCTAGAGACCCCACTCAAAGCTGGAATCCTTTTCTAAATTCATACATGATTGACTCTCAAGACCCCTTTGACACTGCCTGGCCCTACTTCATCTGTGGAGCCCAAGACTCAGATGATGAAAATCATGCCAACTGTAATCTGTCTTCAGCTCCGCGATTCAGCTCCGCTCAGACCAAGATCCCAATTCATCACGTGAAATGAAATAATTCACTTTCATTATGCTATTTTGTTTTATTAGGCAACTGTATGGCTTTATTAGACTTAATCATGTTATTCCGTTTGTATTAGGACTCCTTTGTCCCTATTTGGGTTTGTTTGTCTGTAAACTTTGGCCGATGGCCCTACTTTGCTTTAGCTAGGTATCTGCCATGTTTGTGGCCTTACTGTGTACTAGTTTTGTCTGTACTCTATCTCTCCCTCTATATAAGGAGAGCTCGTCACTTGTGTAAACTCAGAATCAAATCAATAAATATTTTCTTGTGTTTTCTAAACTCTTATGTCTTGCTAAATTGTTCTTCTTCTTCCTTTGAATGTCATGTCTCTCATATAAATAGCAGTCTGTAATAATCTCAGTATGCTCTGTGCTTGCCTCTAGGTTGAGGATCCTGCACATCAGAAGATGAGATGTTGTTGGCTTTTGGCTTAAGGTCCCTGTCTGTCTCTAGTGGGTCAAAAAGTTAGTACCCTGTTCAGGCCGTGGTTAGGCCGCCATTGTGGGGAAAACTCGAAAAACCTGAATGAGAGGCACCCAGGGGTACCTGCCACCCGAATGGTATCAGAGCCTTGTCTCGAGTCCCTGGAGTCCAGGAAAAGAGTTAGACTGTTATGAGTATGTTAGACTGGTATAGAAGGAAGAACTTTCTCAAATATGGCAAACACTAGCACAAATCCCTCTACTGCTTCCCTAGGAATATATATTAATATTATATATATATATATAATACAATATATATATTATATATAATATATATAATATATGTAATAATATATATTATTATATAATATATGTAACAATATATAATATATATATATAATAATAATATATTATTTTTGGAAAGAAGGGTATTTTTGGAATGGAGTTGGGGCATATAAGGGTATTTATGGAATATAAATTTTAGTTTGGAATGGAATAGGCATTCCATTGGTTTTTGGATAGAATGGCGGTGGGTGGCCAGACGTCGGCGGCGTTGGTGGGTGGCCGACGGTGGTTCGACGGTGAGGGAGATGGTTATTATAAATATAAAAAATGTTATTTAATTAAATATTAAATAATGAAATTTTTTAAAAAAAAATTATAAACATTTCTTGACAGTTTTTAACTGTCAAGAAAAAAAAAACTTATAATTTATGATAGTTTTGCAAAACTGTCATAAAATAACAGTCCTCTATGAAGGTTTTTCTAGTAGTGGTAGCCCATAATTTTTTTTTTCTTCCTTCTTTCTTTTTTCACTTCCCTATAAACAGGCATCATACACAAATAATATACCCCATAAGCTAACTGTGGAACACAACTTATGTTTGGGGTTTACATATACTAATAATTGACATTATAATTGAAATTGAGTTGAGAAGGTTTTTTTTCAATAAAAAAATCAAGACTGATTAGTTATATATCAATTTTGATTTTATTATATCATTTATCATTAGGGAAAGACAGTTTGAGATGTAAATCCAAGAGTGGGTCATGAATTTACAGTCATATAGTTAACGGTTCCAATTTGTTCTGAATTTTGGCTTTTGTAACTGAAAAAAATTCCCATTTGGTTTTTTAATAGAAAAGAGAGGTATTTAGATATTGGGTGTTTTGAGATACTATAAAATTAATTGAAGGGAAGGAGCCGGCCCCCCCAAAAAAACAAATAACAAATAAAGGGGAATATTTTTCATCTATTTTGTATTGTTTTGGCGGCATGGCCGAGCGGTAAGGTGGGGGACTGCAAATCCTTTTTCCACAGTTCAAATCTGGGTGTCGCCTGATTAACAAAAGACAAGACTCGAAATCCCTTATTCTTTATTCTCCTTTGCTGTTATAACTCGCCGAATTTTTCCCAGCAAAACACGCGTAGTCTTGAGACTTTCTTGATTGGAAACAGCTGGGGGTTCCCTTCTTTAAATTAAAGTGCCGTAACTCGTTGTATTTAGGATTCAAGGAAAGATTATAGTAGTGGAAGGGCTATCATATCAAATAAAGAGTTACCGATTTTTTTCCATTACTAATGTCGTGTCTACTGGCCGGGTCTTGAATTAGATTGGATGGATAATTGGCTTTTTTCTTTTACTTAATGATAATGAAGGACAAGAAAAATAAAGAATAGGTATCGGTATTCCTACATATATATATTAGTAGCATTCCCTTTGATACTTCAAAAGAAAAGCGTAACTGCAGTTTAATTTTTCATATTTATTGGAGTCTTTCATCAAGGGTGTTGGGTCAGAAAGGCCAAACCTCTCTTTCCCATAATTGTTTTCTCTTCAATTTGACTTTCATTTGCTTCAAAATCGAACAAAAATGTCATCCAACATAACATTAGAATGAAATAGATGCATTTCATCAACTTTATAAGGAATTGTTCGAGGAGGGGAGACGATTCTTGACATAACTCTCATTAAGGTGTGTAAAATCTCTTCAATTTTCTTCTTATTTCATTTCAAACACTCAATATTTTTTGGGTTTCTAGAAATCAATTGAAAATCGTGAAGAATCAAATTCACAGATATTTAATTTTACGTAAAATAAAGTGAAATAAAGAGATACAAGATTTTACATGATTAGTATAAACCTACATTCACGGTGCGCATCAACACTCAATTTGCACTATCAAATTGGTGTTAACGGTGGTGAAGTAAAACTCTCTATTTCAACTCTCTATATTTTACTCTCTTGCATACTAAAACCCTAGAAATACAAGAATAATTATAATAAAACTTTGGTGTTAAAATTGTCACTCAATAAAACATCTATACTTCCGATATGTCAACATAACGCAATATTACTAATTAAGAATTCAAAACTCAACAAAGAATATGATTCAAATTTGACAGCATGTGTTGCTATGTGGCTCCCACAAAATGTTCACCATTTGTCCATCCTAAGCACCTGAATCTGTATCTCTTTGAACATATTCTCTGAGTTAAGAAGAAGCTGAATTTTTAAGGAAATGACTCTAGTGGGTGTTTATGTTGAATCTCAAAACTTGAGAGCTCAACTCTCATTTTCAGGCTATATATATGGAGCTTTCACTACAGTTTTGTACACTGAGTTAGTGTGCATGTGTAACCTTTCTTTGCTCAACTCTCATTTGTCACCTTTCTTGTCAATGTTACCTTCTTCCTGAGATTTGGGTTGAGGTTGAGTCCTCCATGGTGGTGGTTGTTTTCCAGGCAAATGATTCTGGTCCAAGTTAAATTGCTAATGTATGCATTGTTGTAACCCATGGAGCAGAGGATTTGAATATGATAGTCTTCTGTGCTGATTTTTGCCTTGTTTGTTGATTGATTTGTCTACCACCCATGTCGAACATGTCTGCTTCCTTGCAAGTAGGAGTGTCTATGCA
The DNA here is from genome assembly GCA_008009225.1 of Acer yangbiense. NCBI lineage: Eukaryota > Viridiplantae > Streptophyta > Magnoliopsida > Sapindales > Sapindaceae > Acer > Acer yangbiense. The sequence continues at coordinate 14,434,538 of CM017766.1, read as the reverse complement.
AGTAGGAGTGTAGGACCCTCCTTAAATACGTTCATTCCGAATGTTCCAGTTTGGAAAGCTACAGTTGCACAACTTGTGTTATAATTGGTTCAAACGTTGAACAAATAAATAGCAAACAGGAGCGGAACCAGAATTGGGGGGCAAATGATAAAAACTTAAAATTTGTAGAACTAAAATATAAAAATACACAATTTAAAAATTTTTAACTATTTTTTTTTCAGTGGGCTAGGGGGGCCATGGACGTCCCTAACCTCCATGGTGGTCCGCCCTTGGTTGCAGTCTTGCAGAGTGCATATGTCAAATATTAAGCACTAGAAAAGTAACAAAGAAAATTGAGTTTGACTCACCAGTAGTGACCAGAGCTAATCTTATGGCAGCAGGAGATCAATCTTGATGCGCAGATTTGATGAGAGCAACTATTCCCGCAATAAAGGGACAAGCAGTAGAAGTTCCTGATAGCAATGCATATCCAATAATGCTGCTAAAATGTCTACACCTAGTGCAGCTATGTCAGTCTACCACCCTCAATCAAACATTCTGGGGAAATCCGAGCTTTGCAATTGGAGAACTGCATACAAAAGTGAAGAAAATCAAATTGTTTCGGTTCATTGATGATAAGAGTTTCTGTGGTCCTCTCTATATTCACATATCTTTTACCTTGCTTTTCTGATGTAAGAAAGAATTTGTGTCCCTACTTCATAACCTACTTTGATACAAGGAATAAGAACACACGGGTCAAGCCTGTTGTCACCGGACTGCACAAATATAAGTCCAAGCCCTCTTACTTACACCACAGATACTGCTGCAGTACCTAATTTCTGCGTTTCTGATTTTGCAAACCATAGTATTAGTATGATTCTCGCTGCTGCTAATGTTGCATAAAGACTTCCCAACTGACAATCCTGGCTGAAACAAGTTAGGGAATTGTTGTAAGAAAAAATCGCACACACAAATCTAAACACACAGATAATATGAAAGCAATAAGAAGAAAAAGACGACACCAAAGATTTTACGTGATTCAGCAATTTGCCTACGTCCACGGAGCGCACCGCACTCAATTCACTACTTTCAGAGTTGATTATAATCTCTCAGTCTCCCTACAATTTGCTCTCTATCTCTCTAGCAATATTTTCTCACTCACGGTGATTTTAACACACACATCAGAGTACACATAATTGTGGTATTTATATGGGAGCACTAGGGTTGGCCAGATCCTAATTGGGATCTATTTCCTTTTCTTTTATCTTTACTGTGCAAAATCTTATTTCACGGGATTTATGTTGTACCGTTGCCATAGCCGCAGCGCTCTCGCAGCGTGATCTACTGTGACAACACCGCTGTCAAACCGCTGCCGATAAATTAGCAGCACAAAACACTGGTGAAACCGCTGCCTCACCGCTGCCACAACTCGTAGTGCTATGCGCAGCGGTGCTCAATAAATTGCAAACCGCTGCACATCACGCTGCCATTGCAAACAGCGTTCCAAATTTGCTTCAATTTGCTTTGCTTCCACTTTTGACTTAACTCTGCACATTTACCAACCTTCAAATAAAACAAAAGTTGCCTTTATCAATTTATTACACAAACAAACAAAGGCCACCTAACTTGCTTCAATTTAATTTTTTTGGCCATTTGAAGTCTTCACCAATAATCCCAACAGGAATATCAATTTATGCATAGATTCAGATCAAGAGAGAGGGAGAAAGAACGAGTTCTTATGCAGAACCATCTGCATTTTAGGCTAGTGATTCCACGGGGTTTTTTTAAGTGTCAATAGATAAGCCCGCAAAAAAAAAAAAAAAAAAAAAAAAAATCTTTAAATCTTAGTGATCGATTACATTCTTTTCCAGATTTGACTCCAAGAATTGTTTACTTTACCTAAGGAGTCTGGTTATTTCCAAGTGCAATGGTTGTTGGGACTGTCAGTTGCAGTGGCTCCAAGTCTCCAACAGTAACGAGCCAGGGTGCAGTGTTTGAAATAGTCTACGAGATATAGGACCATCATTTTCTGCTGAAGAAACTACAGTGACACCACCTTGGATATGGCATAAAAGGAACCTATCGCGATTGCATCGGGTTGATCAATGTTGAAAAACAATGGTATATCAACTCCTTCGTTTATAGCTTTGTCAAATGATTTTAGAAGATCAGCATCAGAAAATCCAGTTTTCCAACAAGCCTTGTGAAACCATGGCTAAGTGAGCAAGAGGAGCTAGAAATTGTCTGCTGCTATAGAAACCATGGCCATAGAAATTCCTTGTTTGAAACTCCCTCATTCGAGCATTAGCTTCTACGGCTTCTATTCCTCTTAACTCCCTCAGAAAATTGCATTGTCCTCCTAATAATGTTGAAAACGTTCCATGTCAAATTCTACATATATCAGACTAAACCAGAGGAAGCCAATGTTGTAATAGAAGATCATTTTTTTAAAAATATAGAAGCAAACCTTACTATGATATATATGAACTGGCAATATTATAATGAAGAGACGGATTCGCTAGACCTGTTCCATGAAAACCAGAAATACAATGTGTAAAATTGCATACATAGTTTATTTCAACCAAATCTCTATATATGAAGTTCAGAAAGTAGAATCTAATCTTAGAATAGCAAACTATGAACTTATGACTCCAAGTATATGAATGTTCATGTGCATTGTACTTGGAACAGTTGTTCTTTCATAGCAACAAAGAATGCTAATGAGATAAAAACCTAAGAATATCAATGGATTATCAGCTAGATGCACTACTTAAGAGCATGCACTTGAATTCTAACAAGAATTATAGTAATACTTGATACTAACCAAATACTGGTGTAATAACAAATCTAGCTGTACATCAAGTAGAAACAATATGGAAATTTAAGAAAATTATACCTTGAACAATTCTACTTGCGAGTTTTCTTTCCAAATTTCAAGCTCATCAAACACTTGTAAAGAGCACAACAACGAAACAATTTAAACACGAAATCAACACATAAGAGTAAAGGTATTAACATAACACTTATCTAACATACCAAAACAGAAATTTGCATCAATAAACTCGATTTCTGAACATGGTAAATCGAATATGACAAGTGAAGCACATAATATGAAATTTGTTGCGGTTCATATAAAATGAGTATTCACGAAAATTAGAGTAGAGAGTTCAACCTTTCTTATCAATGCTTAACAACTGTATTTGACTACGAAAGTTTTGTGATTTCAAATGATTTCTGAACACTTTTACTAAAAGAAACTGCATTCAACACTAGAAAGGTACATTTTGAATTACTAAAATCCAGTAATCTATTATAATTGTCCCAATTACCTTCAAAGATCAAATGAGTGATCTTTCTTATTCATATATAATATAAATTGTAGAAAAGTACTTAGCATCCAAATCAACAATAGTACCACAAGTTATATGAAAGAAATCAAAGTAGAGAATTCAATCTTTTAACATTTATTCAAAATCATCAAGAAGAAAATTTAATGATAAAGGCCTATGAGACCAAAAGTGGTAGCTAGCTTCCACTAATGCTGAATCCGCCAATTGCATCAACAAAACCTTAAGTATCTGTAGATCACAATAAGCTTAAATGAGAGTTTGAAATTTAGTAACAAGAAAACATGGTAACTCTCAAATATCACATTACTGCATGCCTTTGAAACTTTCATACAAAAATATCCTACAGTATACAACTAGAGACATTAAAAATATAGGCAAGAGGATTATTGAAAACATTTTAGTTTCAAATCGATTTCTAAGAGAAATTCTTTCATTCTGTCGAATTGTAGATGACAATGATGTACTATGATTCCAAAAATTCTTACACATTTTGTAAAGTTCACATCATTTTTTTTTTCTTATTAGTAATCAGTACATTTCAAAATCACTGCACCAAATTGACTATTCAACTATTTATAAGAGTATAATACATTAATACTACACATTTAATCATAATTATCCTAAAATCTAATCCTATATTATGTGATTGTTGATTTGTATATTATCAACTCATTTGACCATCTATAAGACAGTGAGAAATTGATGATAACTCTTTATAGAAGTATAGTGGTCAAAATAGGTATTTGACAATCAATGATTCGATTAATTGACTTATATCGTAAAATAGACATCATAATAAATCATTCCAATATTTTGCTATCCAAAGGGAACAAATCAATCAAGCAAAATTAATAAAGGCTGCTAATATGGGTAGAAGGAGTTTATTTACCTTCCTTTTTTTTTTTTCCTTTTTTTTTTTTATCAGTTGAGTTTCTCCATTGGAGTTATTCTATATGTTTCAATCTCTTGGGGTGTGGTTCAGCTTCCTCACCGGATTCTTCAAGACGTGATTCATCTTCTTCATTGGATTCTTCAAGAAGTTTTTCATCTTCCTCCTCACCTTCATCCGATGTTTCAAGATGTTGGCCGAACATCAAATGGACTCCACACTCTTCCACCTTACAAAATTCTATGTTTAACTCATTCTCATCCACATATAACTCGTTCTTTTCCATATGATATCTTGAGGTAAACACATACTCAGGCTTGAAGACCTTATCATAGAATTGGAAAGAGAATTTATTATCACAAAGATCACGAAAAAAGTGATAACCGAACCCAATGATCACGTGGTTTGACCTAATATGGTCAGGTGTAGAATGAGGCACCTCAAACAAAGAATAAGGGTCCCCAAACAAAGAATAATGGTTTCCACATAACCTTTCAGTTTCAACTGGTTGGTCCCCATCTTTAGATTTGACGTTACATTCATAATTGACTTTCGAATATCTACGGTCAATATCTCTATCATGATCACATTGATTGTCTAGATCTGGATTTGCCACAACAATGCACAGAGCAAAACATAGAAAGTTGTAGTCTAACCAACTTGGTGGCAGTTCCACATCAATACAAGATCCCCTGCTTCGATAGCTGAACCACTCTGGAATCTCACTTCCGGGGTATTTCATATGTGCATAAGGTGATACTCCTTTATAAACCTATATGATGAAAATAATTAGTTTACAACATCCTTGATTTTACCATCAAATTATTCCAAAGAAAGAAAAAAAATGTATCATCATAGAAAAAAATGAAGGGAGTGAAACAGACCTTCTGATGATTACTTTTCTTAACTAAAGCTGCTGCTGGACCTTGTATTTTCTGCAGAGTATCTTTCACAACATCGTTGAGTGCATTTCGATCCAATTTGAAACAATTGATGAAATTAGCATCCAGTTGAAAATCTTCATTTTTAAATGAAAAATATGATAATACTTCTAATGATGTGCAAGTCACTGCTTTTATACATGTCCCTACATGAAGCTCCGGTAAAACTCTAAGCCTCTCACAATAGCTGATGTCTAGGATATGTAGTTGAGATAGATTTATGATGCTTCCCGGAATACTTTCAAAATCGTTTCTGCCCAAATGTAATTTTTCCAGTGAGGTTAAGCAACCGAGAGTTTCTGGTAATGCTGTGATTCCACAATCACTTAGATATAGATACTCCAAATTCTCCAAGCCTGATAAAGGAGGCAATAACAAACCTTCCCCATTCTCACCCTTGCATCCTGAAAAATCTAAGCTGTTAAGTCTCTTCAAACATGAGATAGATGGAGGTAGTTCTCGTACGGCAGTTCCTCTGGCCTGAATACATTCGAGAGATTCTAAAGTTCCTATATCGTCAGGAAGCTTATCAATCTTTGAGCAATCATTGAGATAGAGAAATTCAAGAGATTTCCAGTTACAGACGCTCCTTGGAAGACTCTTAAGCATTGAACACCCATTGAGATTCAAATGCTTTAGACTGTCGAGATCCTTGAGTGACAGGGGGAGTTCTTCTAGTTGGGCATCACTTAAATCTAACCATGTAATATTTTTTGTGACTTCTGGAAGCATCTTAAAATTCGGGCAACAACAGATAAGAAGATCATTTAGAGATTTAAAAGCCCTCAAATCTGGAATACTCGTAAGGCTTTTGCAGCTACTAAAATTCAAAAACTCGACCTTATTGAGATGTTTAAAAGATGATGGAAATTCAACCAAACTTGAACAGTAACTTAACCCTAATGTTTCCAAATTGTTTGGGAGTTCTGGAATCCTCTTGAGTTTTTTGCATCTGTAGAGATCAAGCTCTTTTAGAGATTTCAAACTGGAACAATCTGGAATTTCAGACAAACTTGTACAATTGCCTAGCATCAACCTCTCCAGATTTTGGGCCCCTGAGAGGTTTGGGCATCTAATTAGATGCCGGGACATACTAAGGTTAATTCTTTTTAAATTATCAAGTTGCTGCAAGTAAAAAATAATAATAATAATAATCAACACAAATTACAAATTAGCACCTTCAATATTACAAATTACAACCAAAAAATTTATTTTAAAAATATCAAATGTACCTGTACACCTCTCCATAGTTCTTCAACATTGCTATTAGGCATTTCAAGTATGACAAGATTCTCTAAGTGAAAATTTGAGTGCAATGACTTCAATGGGTATCCATCCCAATAGAGATACTTTAACTCAGTGAAAACAGATTTAAAGACTTGAGAAACATGCACCTTATTTTTCTTAGTATTCTCAAGATAACACGTGCTATAAAATTGCAAGAATCTCAAATTCGGCATTTTCACAAAAGCACGAGAATGTAAATGTATATCTTTTGATGTTGACATATTCAAAGAGATCCCCTCGATTTTTTTTGTCCCCTAGTTTGTAATCAAAAAGAAATAAGTTAGTGTCAAATATATACAAAATGCATATGTTAACGAAACTTCAGAATAAAAAATAGTTAAAAATGATATTCATACTTTGTATTAGTTCAAAAAAACGATATCCTTACTTTGAATACATCAACGTATAATTAAAAATCTTGTGAAAAACAAATTATCAAAGTTTTACTTCTTCAAGAGCACATGTTAATATAACTAAGAAAAAATCTTTTCAATTAAAACATTTGTATGCGCTTTCCAAAAGAAAAAAAAAATTAATACCAAAATAACATTTTTTGTTAAACCTAAAACACCCAAACCTCAAACGTGAGCTGATGCCAAAGATCAGTATTGGAAGTGGTACTTTACAAACTAATATTATAACTATTGAATCTCACCGTAGCTTTAGTCAATATATGATAGATATCATTGAGATGCCACAACCGAGTACGTTTGCCAGGTTCATTGATAGATTCTTGTTGAACAATTTCTTTTCCCATTGCTTGAAGTAAATCATGCATTGTTAGCATATTGTATGATTTGGTTATCAAAGATTTATCGATGAGACCACTTATTCCAACCTCACCGAAGAAGCCAAATGCATCCATGATCACTTTTACATGATCAATGTCCCACCTTTTAAAGAAACATGCAATATCTAAAAATATCTTTTTTTCATAACGATCTAGTTCATCATAACTTATTTTCAATACCTTATGAATTTTTTCATTGGACATATTTTCTAGTTTTTCCAATGTACTCTCCCAAACTTTTTTTGTCTTGTCAAATAGAGTAGAACCCAAAACCTTAAGAGCTAATGGAACACCTCCAACCATTTTAACTACACTATTTGACAACTCCATATAATCTACCTTGGGACGGTTTTGTCTAAAGGCACGCTGACAAAAAAGCTTAAGAGCATCACTAAAGCATAATTCCTGAACCTGGTATATGTGATCCTCCCTACAAATATTTTTTAGCACTTGTTTATCTCTTGATGTTACGATGATTCGACTTTCTGAAGCAAGATAATCAGGATTTCCAATTAACTTTTCTATTTGTTCAAAATCAGTTACATCATCAAAAAAAATGAGAAGTTTCTTACGGCCAAGCCTTTTCTTTGTTGAAGCACAAATATATGCATTTTCACCCCCTAATAGTGTGGAGAGAAGACCTTTTCGCAAGGAGTTTAATCCCCCTTGTTTTGAAGTTTCTCTAACGCTTTCTGCAATGCCATAACCATCAAAATGACAAGAGAGTTTGTCGAATACAGCGTGAGCAAGAGTTGTCTTGCCTATACCCCCAAGTCCCCAAATTCCTACACTGCGAACATCTCCTCCATTTAACCAGGATTCAATTTGTTTGATCCCCGAATATATTCCAACTAAATCTTTGTCATGACTTGGAAACATATTGTTCATCAGCCTCTTCAAAACATCATCAACAATATTGCTTACTAGTACAGACTCAGGCCTAGCAATTATGTGAAAAAACCAATAGTAAGTAGATTTGAATAGCAAAGTGATCAAGACAATATTGTAAACATAGAAATTAGTACCGTAACTAAACTAGAAAGATAAACATAAAGGATAAATTTTATCTAAGAATAAAAAAAAAAACTTACTTGAAGACAAGCGAATCAAACCCTGAGATATCAGCAGCTTCCTTGAGAGCATCCTTCCATCTTTGCACTTTGTCTAAACTCTCCTTAAAACGTTGTTCATGCTTAGCAAATGCATCTGCATAACTCCCTTTTTGATGCCTCACATCTGATGGATCTACCCCATAGAAAACTGGAATTACAATTTGTCCGTAGTTTTCCCTGCATTCAAGGATCTTCACAAGTTCTTCGAGACACCATCTCGAAGATGCATATTCTTTGGAGAAAATGATTACAGAAATCTGCGATTCTTCAATTGCTTGGAGAAGGGATGGGGAAATTTCTTCTCCTCTCTTAAGATGATCATCAATGAAAGTATCAATTTGTCTGTCACACAAAGCTTTATGAAGATGGCTGGTAAATTTGTTGCGAGTGTCCGTGCCTCTGAAACTCAGAAAAACCTCATACTTGATTTGAGGAGCACCGGAAGAAGATGCCATTGATGATGGTAAAATGATCAGAGAGTGCCTGTTGAGATGTGGAGATAAGAGAGATTGAGATGTGTATTCTTTAATTGTACGGCAAAAGAGTTAAGAGATCATAATTTCAATTCACACGTTTAGCTATTTCCCTGAAACGTTTTCAGGAAGTTTTATTCAAATTTCAAAAGTGTATTTGCTGGCCAGGAAATATACATGGAGATAAATAAGTATAGGGTGAAAATGGAAACTAGCCAAAAATTAAAGAGGTTTATTGTTTTTAGCCGAATTTAGTATTTTGATTGTTTTTGTCAAAAAATCCACTTTTCGGACAAAAATGCCCTTCATTCAGAAATTTTGCCTAGTGTGTTTAATTCTTTTTTGCCTTGTGTGTTTAGTCCTTTTTGCCTGGTGTGTTTAATTCATTTTTGCCTGGTGTGTTTAGTCGTTTTGGCTTGGTGTGTTTAGTCATTTTTGCCTAGTGTGTTTAGTCGTTTTTGCCTGGTGTGTTTAATTTCTTTTTGCCTGGTGTGTTTAGTCGTTTTTGCTTGGTGTGTTTAGTCCTTTTTGCCTGGTGTGTTTAGTCGTTTTGGCCTGGTGTGTTTAATTCTTTTTTTCCTAGTGTGTTTAGTCGTTTTTGCCTAGCGTGTTTAGTCGTTTTGGCCTGTGTGTTTAGTCATTTTTGCCTTGTGTGTTTAATTCATTTTTTTCTGGTGTGTTTAGTCGTTTTGGCCTGGTGTGTTTAGTCGGTGGCCTGGTATGTTTAATTGAACAAAATCTGGAAAAAAAAAATTCAAACATGATCTGAAATTTTCAACTTCAACACGAAAATCTGGAAAAAAAAAAAAAAAAAAAAAAAAACAACTCCCACCCTTTATAAAAACAACCACCACACTTATAAATTTTGAAAAAAAATAAATATGGAAAAATGCCTTATGTGTTTAATTTGTTTTGTCTAGTGTGTTTAATTTATTTTGTCTGGTGTGTTTAATTCGTTTTACCCTGGTGTGTTTAATTCGTTTTGTCTGATTACAACTGGTGTGTTTAATTGGTTTACACCTAGTGTGTTTAATTGGTCCGCCCTGGTGTGTTTAATCAGTGGTCTGGTGTGTTTAATTGAACAAAATCTGGAAAAAAAAAATTAACAAACATGATCTGAATTTTTTTTTTTTAAATCTGGAATTTTTAAACAAAACAAGACCTGGAATTTTTTTTTTTTTAAATCTGGAAAAAAATTTAAACATTCAAATCCAACTAACACTCAAATCCAAACATTCACAACAACAACCACCCTTAAACCTGAAAAAAATTTTAAATCGGAAATTTTTGGAAATTTTTTTAAACAAACAATACTCAAACTTAACCACAACCACACTTAAAATCAATAACTAACACTCAAATCCAAACCTTTTTAAAATCTGGAAATTTTTCAACAAAAAAAAAAAAACTGAAATTTATTTTAAAAATCTGGAAATTTTTCAACAAAAAAAAAACTGATTTTTTTTTAAAAAAAAATCTGGGTTTGGGTCGCCCGATCTGGACCAGATCGTGGTCAAATAGGAAAACCTATTGCGCGAAAAACCCATCAGAAATCTGGAAATTTTTCAACAAAAAAAAAAAACTGAAATTTTTCACACAAAAAAAAAAAAATACTGAATTTTTTTAAAAAAATATGGGTTTTGGTCACCCGATCTGGACCAGATCGTGGTCAAATCGGAAAACCCAACGGAAATCTAGAAAATTTTCAACAAAAAAGCAGAATTTTTTTTTTTAAATCTGGAAATTTTTCAAGAAACAAAAAACTGAATTTTTTAAAAAAATCTGGAAGAAGAAGAAGATAGGGGATGAGAGAAAGAGAAGAAGATGAAGTAGAGAAGGTGTGGCTGAGAAAAGGAGAGAAAGAAGAAGAAGAACATGGCATGAGAGAGAAAGAGAATAGAGGAGAGAAAGAAGAAGAAGAAGAACGTGGGAGAGAGAAAAGGAGAGAGAGAAAGGGAAAAAAAGAGATTACGGTGAAAATGAGAGAGAGAAGGAGAGAGAAGAGGTTTCGAAAAATAATGAGGGTCATTTAAGTCCGAAAAGTGGATTTTTTTGACAAAAACAATCAAAATACTAATTCTGGATAAAAATAATAAAGTTCTTTAATTTTTGGTTTAAAAGGGGTATTTCCTCATAAGTATATGTATGTACATGGAGATGAATATATATGTTTGCTATGTACTTTGTAATAGATAAAAAAATATGAAATTAAATTATGGTTGAAGTATTTCAAGGATCTTTAATTATAGACAAGATGGGTTGGTTCAGTGTTTTGCCCCTCACACATACACCTTGAGTTTGTGGATTCGAGTTTGTTCCCATTTCTCAAAATCCTAGATTTTTGTAATATTTCAAAAAAAAAAAAAAAAAAAAAAAAGAAAGAACTTGAAATATAGTTGTATTACCTTTCATTTAGTAAAAAACAAAGAAGCAAAAATAAAGATGACCAATTTAATTGTATCATTCCAAGTCTTTCAAGGGTCTTTTTTTTTTTATTGGAAGCAACAACAAGGTTACAACAACTGGAAATCAAGTCCAGATAATTACAACAACTGGGACCGATCAAGAATTGACATCGAAGCACAGCCCAAATTACTACTCCCGCTCCGGGGAGAGATCACCCACTAACAAGTGGGACATACACCCTCACAAAGAGGGAAAAAATCCTCACAAAGAGGAACAGCTACCACCATCAAGGTGGACATAGAATAGAAGCTCAAGCCCACGGAATCCTTGACACTCTGGTGGTGGAGGCTCCAAAGGAGAGTCCATTGGCCATAACGAGGTCAATAACGGATTACTGAACAGAAGCAGAAATCAACCATTAAACCCTAACCAAAAAGAAAACCAAAATGAAATCCGAAACTACCCCTCGAAAAAACGAGATCCAAGGCTGCCGGAAAACGTCCAACCCCCGGTGAAGATCCGACTGGAACGAAGACCTGGAAGAGGATCGGCGCCGGTGAAGATCCGGCTGGATCGAAAACCTGGAAGAGGATCAGCCCAGCACGGAGAGCCTATCTACGACGACGAAGGTCGACCGGACGAGCTCCCCCACCGACGATGCAACCCAAGGAAGATCCCTAGAAGGATCGGGCAGGAACCGCCGAAAACCAGAAGGAAAAAGCCCAGGAAAAGCCAAGCAGCAGAGGGGAAAAAGGAGACTCACCGCTGAGCCTTGCCGAGATCGACATCGCCGCCGACACCCACAGCCTCCACAGGGCGTCGGCAGCGGACGGGATGGAGAGATAAGGGTTTGGTGAACAGGAACTGGTTGAGAGGAAAAAATATCTAAAAAGCTAAAAAAGAGACTTAACTTCCATTAATCCCAATTAAGATCTTACAATTATTGGTCAAGTCTTTCAAGGGTCTTATAAATATAATTTTATTACTTTTGATTTAGGAATGTTTTTATATTATTTTAACCATAATTTATTTTAAAGCAACCATAATATTTGGAAAATTCTTGGGTATTGACTGGTCAGTACCCAAGTATACAGACCACCAAACGAGGTGTTGCCACGTGGCCAAAACTCTTTCACATTTTACATTTTTCTCCTTATTTTGGATTATGTGGCAACCAACCATTGGGTTGGTCAGTACCTTGGGTACTAACCGGTCAACACCCAAGTGTTGTCCATAATATTTTGATTCATAAGAAAAACCCCATAAATCGGTGAAAGATATCATTCCTAGAAACAGAGCACCACTCACTTTATCATCATATAATTGCACGGCAAGATAGTCAGTCAACAGATGATGATTTCACTTTTGACTTATATTTATTTTTATTTTTTTGATAATAATTCACGTGCTCTGTCATTGTCAGTAATTCAAGACTCTGTATCTTACTCTGTTTTGAATCCTTAAAGTTTAAGGTGGTGTTTTCTAGCTTTCTTTTCATTTTCCACCGTTTTTAGTGGACCTTGACTTAGATATTTCTGGGATTAAAATTACTCGTACAAAATGCAATATTGATTTGAGACTTTGAGTATTGTTTTTAGTTACTGCAACAGGGATGTTATATATTTTAAATGTAAAATATATAATGTTTTTTTTTATTATTCTACATTTGAATATACTTCTTTATTTTTAAAAGTAAATGATAAAAAAAAAAAAAGGTGTCGATATTGACACTAATATGATAAGCAAACCTATATTTTAATAAAAAATTTAATTATAAAAATAGATTTTATGAAATAGGTTTTTTTTTTTTTTTTTTTTTTTTTTTTTTTTTCTCTTTTAAAAGAGAGCAGTAGACATATCGTTTGTGAAATTGGATGTGTTAATAACTCAAGAGGGTTTATATATAAATTGTATTAAAATAAATTCATTCATTTAAATAATAAGGGTACGATTGGCATTACGACGAGTGTTTATGGTAATTATTTAATTTTAAATTTTAGACGGGTGTACTTATCATATTTATGGGTGGTAATATATGAGCTCTAAAAAAATTTATAAATTAGAGAAACATTCTGGCACCCAATGTGGCTTGGTGGCTTGCTAGTACTAGCAGTGATTATTCTGGTTAGGGATGGGCAAATCACTCCTGAGTCCTGAGGCCTCACCCCCACGGGCCTTATCCCCATGTGGGAGGCAAATTAAGCTAGACATGCCCCCTGTCTAGTTCGGTTTCGGTTCCCGGTTTCAGTCCGATTCTAGTTCCGGTCCGGTTCCGATGGTTTTGTTTGATTTGGTTCCCTTTTTTTAATTATTATTATTTTAACAAAAAAAATTATGTAAATTTGAAAATGCATTTAATTGATTAACCTGAAATTAAAATAAAATAAATACTATATATGACAAACTAAAAAAAGAAATTGGTTTTGCACTTAATTTTTATCACAATTAAGTTGCCTACGTATCATCTTGGGGTTTAGAGGAATCAAAGGCTACCTAGTTCTCTTACCTTTTATTGCAGGTTTGGTGATAACGTGATGTGAGGTGGCACCGTAACTAATCGATGCCATCCGTTCCAGTGATACAAGTATGGTGGTCATCATCGAAGAAATCGTAGGGTGCATCTTGATCGATTTATTCTGGACTCAAAAGCGAACATCTTGCGTCCAGAATATTTCCATCGGCGCTAAACTCTTGTTCCACAGCCATTGTAGAAACTGGTGTTGAAAGAATTTGTTTGGCTATAATAGTCAAGATTGAAAAGTATCTTTCATGCTCATTCCACTAGTGTAGGATATCAAATTTTTTAACATCACTGTCTCCCAAAAACTCAAAAGAGGTACTTATATATGTTTCAACCTCGAAATACGAGGTCGACCTTGATGAAGAAGAACCTTGTAATTTTTTTGGTTTTTTGGGATAACAGTTTATACCCTAACCCCATTAATCCGGAGGATGATGGGGAAGAAGATACATTTTGAGTTTGTGGAACATTTATGCTCAATGATAGACCATAAACTCTAAGATATTTATCATATAACTCATACAATAATATCTTAATTCTAGAAGAAGACCTAGTAACATCATAATCTATTTCTAAACATTGATAATAAACAATTAGATATTAAAACAAATTTTCTAATTTACAACATGGATTAAAACACATTGCAATCAAATAAATAGTTGGAAACTCATTATAATAGTCTAACTATTTTTTTTATAGCATTAACGGACTCCAGTAATTCTATATCGGATGCATACTTAGAAAATGCACCAACAATATTAACACTTAATAATAAATAAATTAGTTGTAGGATACTAAATACCAGATAAATGGTTAGTAGCGTTATTAAAGACTTTTAACAAACCACACTTTTTTGTACAAACATCCTAATGGTTTGAATAAAAATTAATGTGACTAACATTATATTGAATAAAAGTAGTTAATAAATTCTTATAATCATAACTTTGAGCAAGCAATTTATAAGTAGAATTCCAACGTGTTGGAACATCACGAGGAAATCTAATGGCAAACCTACCATTTTGTTTACAAAATTTTAACCATGCTTTCATTGCAGAAAGATGTTTCCACAAATAAAAGAGAGCATCTTTAATAGGTGTAATAAAATCTTGAAGAATTTCTAATCCTTTTTTAACACATAAATTTAAAACATGGCATGCACATCTTTGATGAAAAAATTTACCACCAAGATAAGGTTTGCATAATTCAATTAAAAAAAGAATAGCCACAGTATTATTGGAAGCATTATCAAAACCAATTGCAAAAATTTTGTTTTCAATTTTATACTCTTCAAAAATAATTCTAAGTTGTATAAAAATATTAGCAGCTATATGTGCATCATCAAAAACTCTAAATACAAGAATTTTATTTTTTTAGATAGTCCATGCGTTATCCATATAATGACAAGTGACACCCAAGTATGAATGCATTTGTCAATGGTTAGTCCATATGTCGGTAAATACAGAAACACAACCTTTATAATTTTTTTTTTTTTTTTTAATTCTAACTTCCTTTTTTCTTTGTATAAATGTTAAAAAGCGCACGTGTGAGAGTGGTGTTGGATATGGCTCGAATTTCCAATGGTTACCAAATGGATTCACCAATGCGGAGACTTCCTGGAAACATGAGAACGTTTGGGAGTATGAGATCATGTTTGAGGGAGGCTTGAAGACCTGAAGAACAAGAGAAACGAAGAACAATGAAAACCAATGTGGGTATCACTGTAGCTTTGACAGCTGTTCCCACAGCGATGGTCATCGCTGTGGGGTTTTCATAGCAGTATGGACAACAGTCCAATTCCAATGAATCACGTTGTGGAAAGCACTGCGACTTTGATAGCGACAGTGATAGCGGTCTTGGTGACGTGGCGCATGGATCGTAGTTTTTTGAGTGGTCAAATTTCAATACGGTTTAGGAAGTGGGTGGCCAACTGCAACTTGAATCGTAGTCAATCACAAACATGCGTTGAATAAGGAAATATTCATGGAAAAGGAAATATATTGTTTCTAGAAATTCTTATGATTATAGGAAAATGATTTCTCCTGACATGTGCGGTCTCACTATTTCTCGTTGCCGAGAAATAGTGAAACCGTACGATAATATCCTCGGGTATACTTGACCTGATAAGTAATGTATATATATATAATTTTAATTTTATTTTCAAATCCTAATAGTGGCACATGGGGTTTTGGGGACAAAATTTTCCCCTAAATGGGTTTTGGAGTGAGGGTGGGGGCAACCTTGGGTCCCATATTATAAATGGGGGGGGTTCCATTCCCATATATATTCCCATATATATATATTATTTTTATTTTTATTTAACATCTAAAGTTTTTACAATTTTTTTAAAAAAAACTAATATATTATAATATTAACTTGAGTTAGTAATTAGTACTTGATACCTAACCCATTCGCAATTACATATTTTAACACTCATATTTTGATTACTTTTGGATTGGATACTTTAACAAGGTCAAACTAAAATTGGAACGACCGGATTTCAAATTCCGGATTTCGATTTTCAAATTGAAAATTAGAAATTTAGAATTGAAAATGAAAATAAACGAGAAAATGGGGTTTGGGGTGGGGTGGAGGAACCTCCCTCCAAACACCCCTGCCCCAGGAGAAAAACTTACCTGCATCGGGTGCAACAAGCACATGATGAGTGTTGCACTAAGCCAATTAAATCTTAACACCTCATCCAACTCAACTATCCAACTTAGTTGAGATCCAAGATAGGCAGCAGCTTGCAGCAATGACGACGACGGCGACGCCGGATGTGCATCGACGACGGCGATGCAAGGAGCCGCCGAGGGTTTCCGCCGTCCTCCTCCGCTCTTACCACCACCACACCCTCTAGCTTCTTGGCAGCTCTTCGTGTCGCCGTCGTCACTACACAGCCGTCGTTGCAACGACGACGGCGACATGAAGAGCCACCAAGAAGCTGGAGGGTGTGGTGGTGGTGAGAGCGGAGGAGGACGATGGAAACCCTCAACGGCTCTTTGTGTTGCCGTCGTTGATGCATAGCCGCTGTCGTCGCTGCACATCTGGCTTCACCGTCACCGTCGTCGCTGCACGCTACTGCTGATCTTGGATCTCAGTTGAGTTGGATGAGTTGCTGGATTAAGTTGGATGAGGTGTCAAAAATTAATTAGCTCAGTGCAACACTCAGCATATTCCGATGCAGGTAAGTTTTTCTCCTGCCCCAGTTCCCCCAAATGGGTTAGGTTGGGTTGGGGGGCACCCCGATGGGCCCCATGCCCATCCCTATTTCCAATATATCTTTTTTGTTTTTTTTTTTGTTTTTTTTTTTTTTGGTTGAGAGTTACAGTAACCATAAAACAAGAAAGCAGAAACCAAACAATTGGAGCCTATAAAGGCATATCCAACTGGACAGCTTTTCTAACACAAGGAGGAAAATCCTCCATCCAGAAAAGGTCCTCATCAACCTTTAAAGCAAACTTCGCAAGGCCATGCGTTACATTGTTGGCCAGTCTAGGGACATGGCTAACTGAAATCACTTTAAGATTAGAAATCAGGGTAGAGATTTCAGCTAAAATTGACCCACTAACAGAATCCATATGACTTCTATCACTGATTCTTTTAACAACCACAGCTGCATCATTCCAAACAACCCGGAGCTAAACCACAATCTCTGCTGAAAATCAACCCTCTATAGATTGCCATTGTCTCCACTAAGGTTGCATCAAAACCGGCTGTTAAAATCAACGAGCAAGAAGCTAACACAAAGCCATATTGATCCCTAATAACAATACCCAAACCAATACGACCACCAGTATTGTCAACTGCCGCATCGCAATTAATCTTATAACACTCTGGATCCGGCGGTCTCCAAGCGTTCCTAATCTGACCAGGCAAGCAGGGAGGACGAGAGTTCCCCTCTTCACAGCTATGGAAATCAGCTAAGAAACTCTTACACCACTGGCCTACCTCAAGAAAATTATGATCTGTTGACCCATGCACAACTAGATTTCGCAAAGACCACACTCTCCAAACAGCCGTACAAAACAGGCCCAAGTCATCCAGATTTAGCAAAGACTGGCATTTCAAAACAAGATTAAAGAAATTCGAATGGGGACATCTAACCTGTATCTCCATAGGAAGCCAATCTTTCCGGGCAGCCTTGAGCTTGCGATAATTCCACAAAGCATGAATGGTTGATTCCCCTGGACCATTACAAAGAGGGTAAAAATCCAGCACTTGCATTTTACGGTGAGTAAGATTAGACAATGCTGGGATCCAGTCAAAACAAGTCTTCCAAATAAAAATCTTGATTTTCAACGGTATGGCCAACTTCCACAAGGTTTTCCACCATCTCTCAAGCTGCGAGGTATCAGAGGCACCAGCCTTGAAGTCAAGAGCTTTACCCACCCAATAACCACTCTTAACAGTATATAATCCACTATCCTCATAATGCTAAATAACCATGTCATCTGCCCTGTTATTGCCCAAGGGGATTTGCATAATAGCCTTGCCATCTTCAACTGCAAAACTTCTATCAATGAGAGCAATATCCCACCCTCCTGAGGGATTCACCAGCTGATCAACCGTAGCCTCTAAGCCTAGAATGGGAGGAGAACTAATTTTAAAAGTTGTAGGTTTCGGAACCCATTTAGTGTTGTAAATCCGGATATCCTTACCACTTCCCACTCTCCACCTCAGCCCATCCTCCAACAAACCTTTTCCCCAGCACAAACTACTCCAGACGAAAGAAGCAGAAGACTTTCTTAGGGCTTCTAAAAACGTACCATTAGGAAAGTAGCAACCTCTAAGCACTTTGGCAGCTAAGGATTCACTATTCTTGAGAATCCTCCAACACTGCTTAGCTAGCATCGCTCTATTAAAAGTTTCCAAATCTCGGAATCCTAACCCGCTTTCTTTTTTCGACTTGCAAAGGGGCGACCAAGTACACCAATATATCATTAGAATTAAATGGATGCATTTTATCAACTTTAAAGGGAGTTTGTTGGTAGAAAAAGTTTGAGGAATAGGTTGTAGAGACAATTCTTGACATAACTCTGACTGAGGTGTGTAAAATCTCTTCAATTTTTTTTATTATTTCATTTCAAACACTTAATATTTGGTGAGTTAGATGGAAATCGCGAAGAACCGAATTTCGAGATATTTCACAATTTTTTTCGTTACAAATGTTTTTTGTTTTTGTCAAATATGTTTATTTTCGTTAAAATTGTTTAAATTTCATGAAATGTTTATATTTTCGTGAAATATGAATTTTTTTTCTTGATAAATTTATGAAAAATCAAATATGTTACAAAAAAAAATGTGTTAAAAACATGTATGCAGGTTGAGATAGAGATTATGGCTCTAAGGATCAAATATTCTGATCGTCATAACTTCATAAGTCATTATTGAGACTTGAGAGCCGAAAAATGAAGCAAAAGCTTTCGCTTATTGAGTGTACATTCTTTGACCTTCCGGATATCTCTATTTAATTTAATTGACAAACAAATCAAAAATATAAAGTGACTAATCTTGATGAGATTATTATTCATGCAGCTCAAAAATATCGCAACTTCATTGAAATGGCAAACAAATTAAATATGATATCTATGTATTACGGTCTTGATGCTAAATTGACAATAAAATATATTAATTAAAGTATATTCCATTAAATTACAAGAGAAAGTATTAAACAACCAACTTTAATAAATTATACATGATCGATTTACAATATTCTTAAAAACGGAACACGTCCTTCAAAATGATAACAACTTCATTAATATGTTATTGAAAAGATATGCATTATGTATTATCACATATTTGAATCGTCTTAATACTAAATCGACTACAAAATATGTTAATTAATTGAAATACATTTCATTAACTGGTAAGAGAAAGCACTGATTGACAACATGCTTTAATAAATTATACCTTAATCAATACATATATAAAATATGGAACACATCCTTTAAAATTATAGAAAATTCGAATGGTAAGTATGGTAGGTATTATTACAAATCCATTGTCTTGATAGTTGATACTAAATGGGCCGCAAAATATATTAATTGAAGTATCAAGTATATATCATCAAATCATAAAAGAAACCACTAATCAACAACAAACTTTAATATATTATACCATGATCGACACACAATATCCGTAATTATGGAACACATATTTCAAAATCTTTTCTATATTCCTAGGTTAGTTTTATATATAGATTGAATGCCCAAATAACTTGAGTGGGATTAGTGTGTATGAACTCGGAATACTATTAATTTGGAGAGTTTTTGGCAGTCACGTTGGTAAAATTTTAGCTAATACCTTGGTTGTAATACAATGATTAGGATTCCATAGTTGGCTTGAATTCAATTTCTAGAATGTTCAGTGTGGTGCAACAGCTATGATCATTTTTACCATATCAAATGACTATTAATTGCCATATTTACAATTTAATATATAAGAGAGTAGTAATGCTACACATTCCACCATTTTCATCCCAACACACGTGGCAGTTGAGGTGTCACTTGGTGAGTGGACAAACATTAGAGTCCATTTTTGTTTACCCCCCTTGAAGGGGGGTGAGCATTACCCCCCTCCCCAACACTTGACATGTGTCTATGGAGAGGGTATTTTTGTCTAAACACATAACATTTTTTGGACAAAAATACCCTTCCTTGACACATGTCAAGTGTTGGGGAGGGGGGTAATGCTCACACTACTACAAAAATACTTAAAGACATCACTAGAAATCACTAAAAGAAATCGGTTTTTGGTAACCGATTTTAAAAAAGCTTTTAGAAATCAGTTTTTATAAAAACCGATGTCTTAAAAATTACAATTTCAAAAGACATCGGTTTTTAAGAAAACCGATATTAAAAAAAAACGTTTAGACATCGGTTTTTATAAAAACCGATGTCTTAAATTTTGCGTTGAAAAGACAACGGTTTTTATAAAAACCGATATTAAAAGCAAGCGTTTAGACATCGGTTTTTATAAAAACCAATGTAGAGTCAAAAGCAAAATTCTGCAATGCAAATCTGACCTATGTCCACATTCAAGGGCACATCTCTAAAAATACTCAACGTTATTTGCTCAACTTTTGACACAAGAAAGTAGACATGCAAACAAACACTTTTAAATCAGAAAATATTCAAAAATCGATTTGGAAAAGTGAGAAAATGAGCGATGAAAACAGCTCACTCGCGGATTCACAAATCGCTTCTGACCTTTGACTGAATAATTGATCATAACTTTCAAAATACCACCCGGAATTTTACGTTCTTTATACCGTTGGATTCGTATCGAAAAATTGAAGAACCCAACATGGACAAAAAAAATTATTTCCTTGCCAAAAGATACAGTTTTAAGGAAAGAGGTTTCACAAAAATATCTCCAATCGCTTCAATTCTGACCTTTGACTAACAAATTGATCATAACTTTCACAATACCAACCGGAATTTTACGTTCTTTATACCGTTGGATTCGTATCGAAAAATTGAAGAACCCAACATGGAAAAAAAAAATTATTTCCTTGCCAAAAGATACAGTTTTAAGGAAAGAATTTTTACAAAAATATCTCCAATCGCTTCAATTCTGACATTTGACTGAAACATTGATCATAACTTTCAAAATACCAACCGGAATTTTACGTTCTTTATACCGTTGGATTCGTATCAAAATATTGAAGAATCTAACATGGAAAAAAAAAATTATTTCTTTGCCAAAAGATACAGTTTTAAGGAAAAGGTTTACACAAAAATATCTCCAATCGCTTGACCTTTGAGTACTCATGAATAATTGTTCATAACTTTCAAAATACCGCCCGGAATTTTACGTTCTTTATACCGTTGGATTCGTATCGAAAAGTTGAAGAACTGAAAATGGACAAAAAAATTTATTTCCTTGCCAAAAGATACAGTTTTAAGGAAAGAGTTTACACAAAAATATCTCCAATCGCTTCAATTCTGACCTTTGACTGAAAAATTGAGCATAGCTTTCAAAATACCAACCGGAATTTTACGTTCTTTATACCGTTGGATTCATATCGAAAAATTGAAGAATCTACCATGGAAAAAAAAAAATTATTTCCTTGCCAAAAGATACAGTTTTAAGGAAAACGTTTACACAAAAGTATCTCCAATCGCTTGACCTTTGAGTACTCATGAATAATTGATCATAACTTTCAAAATACCACCCGGAATTTAACGTTCTTTAAACCGTTGGATTCATATCAAAAAATTGAAGAATCTAACATGGACAAAAAAATTTATTTCCTTGCCAAAAGATACAGTTTTAAGGAAAGAGTTTGCACAAAAATATCTCCAATTCTGACCTATGACTGAAAAATTGATCATAACTTTCAAAATACCACCCAGAATTTTACGTTCTTTATACCGTTGGATTCGTATCGAAAAATTGAAGAATCCATCATGGAAAAAAAAAATTATTTCTTAAGGAAAAATTTTACACAAAAATATCTCCAATCGATCGACCTTTGAGTACTCATGAATAATTGATCATAACTTTCAAAATACCACCCAGAATTTTACGTTCTTTATACCGTTGGATTCGTATCAAAAAATCAAAGAATCTACCATGGACAAAAAAAATTATTCTGTTGCCAAAAGATACAGTTTTAAGAAAAAAGTTTGCACAAAAATATCTTCAATTGCTTCTGACCTTTGACTGAATAATTGATCATAACTTTCAAAATACCACCCATAATTTTACGTTCTTTATACCGTTGGATTTGTATCGAAAAATCAAAAAATCTAGCATGGATGAAAAAAATTATTTCGTTGCCAAAAGATACAGTTTTAGGGAAAAAGTTTGCATAAAAATATCTCTAGCAGAACACAAAACCACACAATAAAAAATGAAATGAAAAATAAACCCACCAATAAAATTTATTTAATATATGTATGTTTGTAGTAGAAATTAGAATTTTGATTAGTTGAGTAAATTTAAATTTATCAAACAAGTTTTTTTTTTTTTTCTTTTTTTTTTCTAACAATTCATATAGGTTATATATATATATATTGTGCAATTTTTAACACATTCAATCTTGTAGTCAGGCGGTAAAGGCTTACCACTTTGACTTTGAGATTGCGAGTTCGATTCCTCATAATGACAATTAATTGTCATTATTATCATAGGTGGGGTGTGCCGGTGGTGGTTGGTCGGTGGCCGGCGACGGTGGGAATTTTTTTTGTAATTCATCAATTTTACATCAGGTTTTTTAAATCGGTTTTAACTAAAACCGATGTCTTTTCTCCTAGGTTTTTTAATCGGTTTTAAGTAAAACCGATTTCTTTTCTACTAGGTTTTTAAATCGGTTTTAAGTAAAACCGATTTCTTTTCTCTTGTTTTACATCGGTTAAAAACCGATGTCTTTTGCGCTTTTTTTTCTAAATCACTCAAAAAGAGATCGGTTTTAAAAATTTCAAAAACCGATTTCTTCCATATAAAAAAACCGATTTCTTTTGCATTTTTTGTAGTAGTGTCACCCCCCTTGAAGGGGGGTGAGCAAAAGTAAACTCCAAACATTATTGGTGAGTGAATACATGGGTAAGAGAGATAAGTATCAATTAATGTGTGTCTACTCACCAAGTGACACCCCAGCTGCCACGTGTGTTGGGATGGAAATAGTGGGATTGTATGTAGGATGTTTAGCATTATTGATGAGCGAAATCCATGTTTTAGTTAATCATAAATGTAAAAGGCAAAATAATGGAAACTATAGCCAAGTCTGAACTAAGCTCATTTAATCTAGGCAAAGTAATTTACCAAATTGTCCTTGACATATAAAGCCAACAACAAACATTTCTCTTAGGATGGTGAAATGTTTGAATTGAAAAACATCAGTTTTAGTGTCCTAGCCTCAAAAACTGAGACTCAATGCCATTGACGATGCTGAAATGATAAGGGAGAGTGACTGTTGAGATGTGAATTCTTTACAAAAATTCCTGGTGGAAGCTAAGCAGCTTCGTGGAAGATTCCTTGATACTTCAATTATCATTCCTAGAAGGCTGGAATTTAGAAACAGAGCACCTCTTACTTTTTCCCCATATTAAGTTAAAGGTAGTGTTTTCTTGCTTTATTTTCATTTTCCACCGATTTTTAGTGGACCTTGACTTAGATATTTCTCGGATTAAAATTACACGTACAAAATGCAATACTGATTTGAGTATTGTTTTTAGTTACTGCAACAAGGATGTTATATATCTGTTTAAAAAAAAAAAAAAAGCAAGGATGTTATATATTTTAAATGTAAAATATAAAAATATATTTTACATTTGAATATACTTCTTTATTTTTAATAGTAAATGATAAAAAAAAAAATTATAAATTAGAGAAATATGCACCCAATGTCGCATGATGGCTTTTTTTTTTTTTTTTTTTTTTAACAAATAACCCAAACAGGGAAACCAAAACAGGGAGCTGCACATGAGTTAGGCTTGATGGCTTGCTAGTACTAGTAGTGATTATTCTAGTTAGGGATGGACAAATCAATTTGGCCCCCAAATACTAAACTGAGGTGAGAGGGTGGGGGGAACATCCCCACCCCATTACCTCCCAATAAAGTGCCGATATTGCTACCCATAAATATGATAAGCACACCTATATTTCAATAAAAATTACAATTACAAAAATATCTCAATCGAAATTTACCAATAAGGACAAATTAGTGTAATTAAAAATAAATTGCCAAAAAAAAGTGTAATTAAAAATAAGCCAAAAACTATTTACACCTATTAATTACACACATATCTTCAACTATATCTCTTTATTAAAAAAAAATCTAAACCCTAATTCTATTTTAAGTATCAAAATCTCCCATTATCATATAACAAAGTATTGAACAAAGAATTTTCAGAGGACTCCAAAAAGTGAGAATTCATTTATTTTTATTTTTAAAAAAAAAGATAATAGTATATATCATTGTGTATCCAAGAGATCAACGATGGTATGATGATATGATGATGTAGGACAGTTGGCTTTAGAGTTTGAAGAAGAGATGGACAGGAAATTGTCCAAAAGAGGTGCTCCAAAGAAACGGGTATAACTTTTGACTCGGTTGTCAGATTTCCTATTATAATATGTTTTCGGAAAGGGTTTTCAGAGATCTATAGCATGGCAACCAGGGTTCCCCGGTTGACGTCATTTGCATCCTCATCGGGGCAGTTTAAGTTAGGCTGTCGGGCAACCGAAGATTTTGTGTTTTTTCTTATTTTTCCGTTTTTAGTTGTTTTTGTTTAGTTTGAGGATATTTTAGTCTTTTTGCTTATTTTAGGGTTTCAAGAGGCTATTTAAGGCTCTTTGTTATCAGTTTCAGAATTATTCAATAATATTATCAATTTTTGGTTTACATACATTCGTTCTTTACTGGTGGATTCCAGTTTTGTTACTTTAGGGGTTACGCTGGTAAACCCTAGAACTTCCGTTCTGCGTCATATGAGGATGTGAATTTGTTGTAATAGATGTCAACAACTTGACAGAGTTGAGTTCTCTTTGTTTTCATTTCCCTAAAGTAGAGCTTCTCGAATTGTTCCTTCAAAAAAACATAGCATGGAATTCCCAACGCTTAACTGAGTTCAAATTTGTGATTGGCCATTATGTCAAGAGCATCACCTCTCGTGTCCCAAACTTTGTAGAATGTGATTATTATCAATATAGATGATGCTTGAGATTTGTAAATGTTAAAAAGATATCTGATGTAGTTGTTAATGGTAAGGAACTTACTACGACTCCAATTCTTTTACCCATTAACATTTTAGAAGATTTCACAAAACCTTTATCACTTAGCTTTCAACTTTTCAGGAATATATTAGCTGATGAATTAGTAGTTGTTGTTCTTGTTTCTTTAGTACCTTTAGTGGTTCCTATACTTGTGATGTTCCTTGGATTATTTACAAGCGGTATTCAAGCTCTTATTTTTGCAACTTTAGCAGCGGCTTATATCGGCGAATCTATGGAGGGCCATCATTGACTAGTTTTCGAAATAGTCTCTTTTTTTTTTTTAGCTTAGAATAACGCAGTGTATGCGTAACTAAAGATAATCCACTTAGAAAACATCAATATTTGACTGTATTGTGTTTTTGAGCCTAGAGAACTAAAAAATTTATCATTTATGAAATTTGGTGTGTTAATAATTTTAAAAGGTTTATAAATAAATTGTATTAAAATGAATATATTCATTTAAATAAGGATACTATTAGTATTAAGTTATAGTATAATTTAATTTTAAAATTTAAATATGAATATACTTATAAATATGAGTGTGCTTATAATATTTATGTATGGTAACATCTCCTAATGAATTCTTTACAAAAATTCCTAGTGGAAGCTAAGCAGCTTCGTGGAAGTTTCCTTGATACTTCAATTATCATTCCTAGAAACAGAGCACCACTCACTGTTTCCTCATATAATTGCACGGCAAGATAGTCAGTCGATGATGATTTCACTTTTGACTTATTTTTATTTTCTTATATTTATTCACATGCTTTGTCAGTAATGCAAGACTCCTTAAAGTTAAAGATGATGTTTTCTTGCTATATTTTCATTTTCCACTGATTTTTAGTGGACCTTGACTTCGATATTTCGGGGATTAAAATTACACGTACAAAATGCAATATCGATTTTTTTTTTAAAACCGGGACTCAACGAGGATTAGACTCAACTACAAGCACGGTCCGGAAGTATGGCGAGTAGACCTGGCACGGTTTCGGTTCGGAACTGGCGGTTTCGGTTCGGAACTGGCGGTTCCGGTTCCGCGGTTAGGTGGAACCGGAACCGGCCTATGCCGGTTCCGGTTCAAGAACCGCCGGTTCCGGTTCCTAACCTTTTTTTTTTTTTAAACATTTCAAAATATTATATTTTATTTATAAAAAAATAAAATGTTAGAAAGGACATTGTAGAGTATTGGGCCATGGCCCATAACCCTTGTCTAAGTAATTATGTTTTCCCTTCCCTTCTCCTCCTTTTTATATAGGTTAAGCATCTCTTCATTGCTTTTATTTATCCAATGTGGGATGTGAGATTTTCTTATCTTTTCTATTCTAGTTGTGATTTTCTTATCCTTTCTATTATAGTTGGGATTTTCTTCTCTTATTACATACAATATCTAATATATCTAACCCCAATTCATACAAATCTAGTATCATTAGTATAATTTTGCACAAGTTGGAATAACCGAATAAGTGTGCTTGTGTGTATATTGTATGTGTAAACCTCTAATCTCTAGATCACTAGATGGTGTCTTTGTTGACGTTACATGGCCAAGCATTTTACTCCACTCTCTTCTCTTATCTCTAGGCCTCCTCCCACCCAAATTAATGCAATTTACGAGGATCACATTGCTTCAGCTTGCTGGAGTATGTGTACTTTGTTTTGAAAAGTTCCTAGAAAGTGTAGAAAGATTAATTAATATATACCTCGATTGCCAATTTTATTTATTAAAAAAAAAATGGGTTTATGCATTTTAATCATGGATTGAATCCAAATTTACTTGAGTTTTATCAAAAACAGGATTCTCATAGATGTTTTATTGCATATAGGACCTCACGACTCACGAGAGTAAAATTTTTATAATTTGATTCAAACTCCTTGTTTATAGAGTTGATCTTACAATCGGGCAAATGTTAAAAGAACTTGCAATTTTATATGTTTGTATATATATTAACAACAAAGAAAAACAAAACAACTAGAAAAGAAAAAATAAGAAAATCCCACATCCCACATCGGATAAATAAGAAAAGTGGGGAGTGGCCTAACTTATATAAAAATGAGGAGAATGTAAAAGGAAATATATTGACTTGGACTATGGATTATGGTTTAATACTCTTCAATGTCATTTATTTTTAAAACATTTTATTTTTATAAATAAAGTGTTAATTTTTTTAATAATTTTTTTTCAAAAAAAAAAAAAAAAAAAAAAAAACATAGGAGAACCGCCGGTTCGAACCGAAACTGGAACCGCCGGTTCCATTCCGGTTCGAACCGGGCGGTTCCGTGAAATTTGGAACCGGAACCGGCCTCCCCCGGTTACGGTTACGGTTCTTGAACCGGAACCGAAAAACCGGTTCCGTTTCTGGTTTTTTCGGTTCCGGTTCGATTCCACGGTTCGAACCAGAACCGTGCCAGGTCTAATGGCAAGGTCACCCACACATGGTGTTAAACCAAGAAGGGACAAGAATTGTATATATATATATACAAATATGTGCATGCCATGGGTATTGAACCATGGTGGTGGAGGGCTCCAAAGGAGAGTTCAACCACATTGGCAAGTGACCCAATGGCAATGCAATATGGATTTGAGTATTGTTTTTAGTTACTGCAATAGGGATGTTATATATTTTAATGTAAAATATATAATCGTACATGTATGATGTTTGGTTTATTTTACATTTAAAAATACTTCTTTATTTTTTAAAAGTAAATGATAAAAAAAAAATTACAAATTAGAGAAGGGCGGTTCTATTGCCACCTAAAAAAATATTTTTCTATATCCATGTTTTAATGAAACTTTTTTATTTCTAAATACCCTTACATTTAATTATTATTTTTTCACATACAACTAACATATCAAGTGCACCGGGGAAAACAAATGGAAGTTGATAAAATTTATCACCAAAATATACAAAGTTATGGCTAATAGTTTCAAGGAAAACCATACAACAAAATTTCTTCGATTTCAATCACACCATTAAACTGCTCCTTCAACTTCGAGTCTTCGACCAATACCTTCACAAGTCTTGCACGCTCAAACTCGGGGGAAGAGATTGCTTTAACTTGTTAGCAGGGGCATACCCTTGAGAGGGCTGACCCGGGCTACAGCCCGGGCAGCCTTCTAGAAAAAAAAAAAAAAAAAAAAAAAAACCAACCTATAATTGCACAATTTCCCCTTAACCTTTTTATTATTAGTAAATTACATTTAATTTCAACCAATATAGCATTATTCATTACATTTTATTTTATTTTCATCCAATGTTATTTTCATACTCCACTTTTAATCAATGTTATTTTAATACTTTATTTTTAATTTTTTGTATTCGGCATGTGATATTTGTTCATTTGTTTGGGTTGTGATTTATAGAACTTTAGCCTTAGATTACTTCTAATTTATAGGTTCTAGTGTGCTGAATGTTTAATAATTTACCAATAATAAAAACCAAATTCAATCAATTACCTACTTTAACTCAATATAAAAACATTGCACGTGTTAAGTAGTCTTTATAAATATGTAATTTTATGCATGTTTTATATAAAATATTTCCCTGATTTTGTTTCAATTGTTTGATTATACATTCCATATTCATTTGATTTCTTTCTAATTATTAGATTAAGCATTTCATATTCACTCTATTTCTTTATAATTGTTATATTAAACAATTCAAACTAGTCTTTAAAAGTAAATTTTCATATGTATAGAATCATTTACGTCAAAAGAAGAATCTATTTATATCTTTACACATATATAAGTTTAGCCCGGGTAACAAATATTTTCTGGGTCCGCCCCTGCTTGTTAGCCTTCTCGGAGTCAAACCCACACAATGTGTACAGGTACTTCGAGCAGTGAACCTTGAACTTGACCACATCCTTGCTTCTCTTGATTTTAACAGAATGAGCATCCTTCCTTCGTGTAGTGAGAAGGAAATCCTTGATCTCGTGAATCTGCTTAGGCATTTTGCTTATTGCTTGAAAAGAGCTGCTTGCGGGTTCAAGGAATGTATACATGCATGTCATTGATTTTAGGACTAATTGCACAAACATCCCCTAACATTAGAAATAATTACACGTATATGAAACTTTTGTCAATTATTACACAAACCTCCCCTGCCGTTAGTGGTCAACGGTTAAACTTAACCGTTGACTAACTTTTCCATTTAAAAAGTCTAAAATGCTCATACTGTGTAATTTATTATTTTAAATAGTTAATTAAAAAAAGATCTAGCTTTTATTAAAAAAAATCATATTTTATTTAAAAAAAATCCATATTTTATTTTTAAAAACAAATCCATATATTTATTATTATTTTTTTTTAAATCCAGATTTTTTTTCTTCTATAAATGGATTTTTTCCAATCTAAAAAAAATAAAAAATAAAAAACTTATAAATCAAATTCTAAAATAAATAAAAAATCAAAAACCAATTTTCTCTTTTTCTTTTCTTTCATCCATACTGCCAAAATAAGAAATGAAAATGCCCATAAGTAATTAAGCTTGATCTTTTTTTAACTAACTATTTAAAATAATAAATTACACAGTAGGGGCATTTTAGACTTTTTAAATGGAAAAGTGAGTCAACGGTTAAGTTTAACCGTTGACCACTAACGGCAGGGGAGGTTTGTATAATAATGGGCAAAAGTTCCATATACGTGTAATTATGTCTAATGTTAGGGGATGTTTGTGCAATTAGTCCTTGATTTTAACTTGTCGGCATCTATATGGGCGGCTCAAGGGTAGCCAGGGCCTTAGGCGAAAATTTAAAATGAGGCATTGCGATTCAAGAGCCCCCCTCTTTTGTTACCGGTGACAAATTTATTAAGAGCTTTTTTTATATATATATATATTTTTTAGTTTTTCGTATATGGATTCATATTCTCTACTAAAAATGTCTAATATCAGATTATCAATTATCAAAACTTGAAAAAAAAACAAAAAAAACAAATAATTATGTTATGGTTAAAAACAAAATAAATAAATAAATAATATTAAAGTAATAGAGTTTGAAACGATTGAACCTGGAATGTTTATGAAAGAGTACATAGAGAAACAATGAGAGAGTTTGAATATATAATTAAAATAAAATGAGTGTTAAATTCACTCTCTCAACCCACTCTCTTGACACACTATATATTATTATTATAAATATTAATAATATATAAATATATTTAATATTATAATATATTATATTTTATTATTACATATAATAATATATAATTTATTAAAAATTATTACATATACAATAATATATATACAAGATAATATATATATAATATTATAATATATATATTATAATATTATATATACATATGAAGGGCACTCTGGTCATTTGAACCTTTTGTCCCATCCTGTCCCAGCCATACCTAACGCATAAGTGTATAACAGTATAGTTAACAGTTCTGTCCGATATTCCAAATACAATACGGAACAACTGTCCTGTCCTGTCCTGTCCTGTCTTGTCCCGTTCCACCCTGTCATGTCCCATCTCTGTGCCAAACGCACCCCAAGAGAATAAGCTATTTTTGTATTATGATGAAGATGTATGACTTATTTTTATATTATTATTATATTATATATTATTAGTATATAATTATAATATGATAAATTAATAGATGATCTTTTTAAAAAAAAAATTAATAATATTAACGGTCTTTCTATTATTAGTTCAAACTGACAAAAATTATATCAGTTCCTTGCATGTGGGCCATTGGATTTAAATACTTTGACTGACAAGTGCATACAGCCAAGTCAAAGTATTTAAATCCAGTGACCCACATACAAGGAACTGATATAACTTTTGTTGGTTCGAACTGATAATAGAATTTCTGTATATATATATACGGTCTTTCTATTATCAGTTCGAACTGACAATAAATATATCAGGACAAAGAATGTGGACCACAGGTTATTGAGAAGTTTTGACAAGTGCATACACTTTGAGTCAAAGTATGTAAATCTAGTGGTCAACATTCTTCGTCCTGATATATTTATTGTCAGTTCAAACTGTTAATAGAAAATCTGTATATATATATGATACTAATATATGATATAAAATTATTATATATAATAACAGTAATAAAATAATAATAACATTTAATGAATGACACATGTCACAACCACATCAAAAATAGGTAAAAGACTATTATATATAGGGCAAATTGCACAAACTTACCCTAACGTTTCCCATTATGGCATAATATTCAACTAATGCCTTTAATTGCACAAACAACCCCTCCTTTTAGTCAACTTCAGTTAAAAATAGCCATTGACCATGATTTTTTTTTGAAAGCCCAAATTTGCCCCTGCACTTTATTACAAAAAAATCTTAATTGCCCTTTATTTAAAACATTATCTACTTTAAATTATTAGAATATAAAAAATAAATACTAAACATAATCCTTTTTAAATAAAAAAAAATTCAAAAATAATATATTAAAAACAAAACAATTTAAGAAAACGTTATTATGAGAAAATACAATTTAATAATATATTAAAAAAAACAAAAAAAAAAACGTTATTTTGAGAAAATATAATTTAAAATTATGCAAGTCCAATATGAATAGTGGTAATGTGCTACATATTTTTAAAATTTAAAACATATTTTTTTTATTTAAAAAGGATTATGTTTAGTATATTTTTTTTTAATTTTTGAACCAAAATATAATGCGTAATTTATATTGAGTCAAATTATTTTGTTTTATAGAGATGAACATTGAACAAATTTTCGGTGTTACTGTATTTTATTATGACAAATGATTATATTTTTATTTCAAACTCTTAATGATTTTATTTATATTTGTGTTTAGAATACTAAACATAATCCTTTTTAAATAAAAAAAATTAAAAAATATGTAACACATTACCACTATTCATATTGGACTTGTATAATTTTAAATTATATTTTCTCAAAATAACGTTTTTTTGTTTTGTTTTTAATATATTATTAAATTGTATTTTCTCAAAATAACGTTTTCTTAAATTGTTTTGTTTTTTATATTATAATAATTTAAAGTAGATAATGTTTTAAATAAATGGCAATTAAGATTTTTTTTGTAATAAAGTGCAGGGGCAATTTTGGGTTTTAAAAAAAAAAATCATGGTCAATGGCTATTTTTAACCAAAGTTGACTAACATGAGGGATTGTTTGTGCAATTAAAGGCATTAGTTGAATATTATGCCATAATGGGAAATGTTAGGGTAAGTTTGTGCAATTTTCCCTTATATATACTAGTTTGCATCTAGCACGATGTGTGAGCACCATAAAATGTAAATTGTTAAATCATACCTATTGAGTTTTTCTTATCTGGAAAAATATTATTGTTTAAATAATACAAAAATACTCTTAAATCAAAAATAATACAATTGCAATGCAATGTTGTGCCACTAATCTTCAAGCGGTAGCTGTGACACCACCCCCAAGTAAACTGGAGTGTTGAAAGAGGTCTATCATTTTTCGGCTCTCATACAAAGGCGTAGTTGTGCTTAGTACAAATATCCATTTCAAATCTTCTATGACTTCCATTTCCACTCCGGTTTGCTTGTAAATTAAATAAGCTTTCCATCAATACCTGGCATGATTCATCTTTGGCCTGATATATCTCGGATAACTCTATAGCAGTAAAATCCTTCCAAGGTAATCAATGTCGAGGTTACCAGAATTTAGCACCTAAGGAGAAAAAAAAAAAAAAAAGATAAAAGAAATGATATCAAAATTAAGCAAACTATGATATGAATATATGATGCAACAATTCAATTGGTAATGACTGCTACCTGAGCAAGAATTTCTACTTCATAATTGTGTTTCTCCTGTTTCATTGATTCCATGATACCATCCCAAAAGGTCTTCTCCATCGCCTTTCTTATTTTAGCTGAGAAAATGAGGAAATAAATTAGGCTTGAGACTTTTTAAAATTTTCATCACTACAAATAAAATTTTACATTTCTTCTTTCAAAAAAGTGTTGCAGTAATAATAAGCCTACCAATAAAAATTAGTCATATCCAAAGGTTGTGAATCTTTAATTAGCTATTTTATTACCTATGTTATGTGTTCTAGAGGGTCATTTTGGTTTCGAATCTCTTTATCTTCTTCTTTTCCAAGACTGAATGTTGAGTGTTGTAAGACTGAATGTTGAGTGTTGTGAAACTGAAATTGAACAAATGAATTTTGACCCTAATGTTTATGATTTTTTATGGGATATGTGATGAGTAAGATTGTTAATGCATTCACATCATTTGGCCAAAAAAAAAAAATTTGAATACATAGTAAAATATGAATCATTTGTAACTTTCCAGTTTCAACTTCAAGTGATAATGATTCGTATATTAAATAGCACATTTATTTGATTTATTTTTATTCTTTAACCTTCCGGTTTCAAAACAAAAACAATTGAATTTTGACCTAATATTTATGATTTTTTTTTTAAAAGGATGTGTGAGTTAGAATATTATTGTTAATGCATTCACATCATTTGGAAAAAAAAAAAATTGTATACGTAGTAAAATATCAACTTCAAGTGATAATGATTATCCTTCAACAACAAAAAAAGTGATAATGATTCATATATTAAATAACACATTTATTTGATTTATTTTTATTCTTTAACTTTCCGGTTTCAAATAATACTAAATAGTGATGAGATTACATTTCGTATTTCTACACTTATAACCACAATTATGATTTACATAAGATTTTGATAACAATATAAATTCACATATAGAAGAAACATCTGAATAATAATTTGGTCAAATTCAAGGGAGGGATTTCCTTGTTATTTGTAAAGCAATTTTTTTTTTTTTTTTCTAAAACGCTTTAACTAATAATTAATTTCTTTTCAACTTATCAATTATGATTAATTAATTAATATATTTCTGAACTTGCAAAGAACTCAATTAATTAGTTAATTTCCATGATATAATAATATGAATGTCCTTTAAACTTACCAAGTCAATTAATTAATGGGAAATTATCAATTTCCCCCCCTGAGGTTTGCCATATTAGATAAACTGGTCCCTCTAATTTCAATAATGGTCAGTCAACCCCTTGAAACCCAAAATATTGGTCATTTTACCCCTTCTGTCAAGTTTTCCATCTAAAATCCCTTTGACCGTTAATTAAAAAATTAAAACGCCTACATCAAGATTAGAACCTTTGACCTTGTGGTTAAAAGACACAAAATCTATCCAACTTGTTACTCCAACTCATTATTAAAGGTTTGTTGATTTAAATGTATATATAGTTATATAATTTGTTTAAAATAATTTAAATATATTTATATAATTTAAAATAAACTCATATTTAATAATAATATATCAAAACAGATTTATGAAAGAGATAAAGAAAATAAGAAAATAAAAGGAAACCCATAAAATCTAGAAAATCAAAGCCTGTAAATTTTTTTCTTTCTTTTTTTTGAATTTTTTTTCCTTTTCAAAAAGTATATTATTTCAATTTGATTAAAAAAAAAACCCAGAAAATCAAAGCCCATAAATTGAAAAGGGAAAAAATTCAAAAAAAAAAGAAAGAAAAATAATAATAATGAATTCCTTTTTTTGATTCTTTTTTCCTTTTGTTTTGTTTTTTTCTTTTTTTCTTTTTCATAAATATGTTTTTATATATTATTATTAAATATGAGTTTATTTTAAATTATATATACATTTAAATCAACAACTCTAACAATGAGCTAGAGTAGCTCAGTTGGTTAGAGCATGTGGTTTTTAGCCTAAGGTTAAAGGTTCAATTCTTGATGGAAGCATTTTAATTTTTTATTTAACGGTCAAAGGGATTTTAGATGGAAAACTTGACAAAAGGGGCAAAATGACCAATATTTTGAGTTTTAGGGGGTTGACTGACCATTATTGAAACTAGAGGGACCAATTTATCTAATATGACAAACCTTAGGGGGAAAATGATAATTTCCCTTAATTAATTAGTTAATGTTATAGATACATTTTTTTTGGGGGGCAAAAGGATTGATCGAGAAAGATCTCTTATTCTTGTTATAAGATCGTGTGATTAGATCCGTGGATGTTTGTTAAAAGGAAAAAATCTTCTTCTTTGAAAATAATCAAAAAGGGGAAGTGTTCAATTGGAACATGAATGAGAGAATTTCCTCATTGCTTAATGGATTAAAAAAAAAGAATTAATATAGAATTTAATATCTAATCTCCTTCAGTGCGATATGTGGCGTTATGACTCAGCTTTTATATATTATATAGATAGAAATAATTGGAATCAACCATTTTTATTTTTATACCTCTTTTGCCAGTCGTTCTATAGTAGGAAAAAAATACAATCATAGGTCTCGAGCTTGAGACCAGTTGTTCTATAGCAGGAAATTGCTCAAGAGTCCAACCCTTAACTCTTTTTGAGTTGGGGTATTTATAAAGTGTCGTCAAGTTGGTATGTGAGGGGGATCCTCCTATATGGGAGTCCTTGGCTTAATCCTCATTGTT
The DNA here is from genome assembly GCA_008009225.1 of Acer yangbiense. Lineage (NCBI taxonomy): Eukaryota > Viridiplantae > Streptophyta > Magnoliopsida > Sapindales > Sapindaceae > Acer > Acer yangbiense. The sequence goes on along the minus strand of CM017766.1, from coordinate 14,398,632 downwards.
CTTTTGTTTTGGGCCTACTGTGGCACACACACTGGAGGGTCAGGATTGCTCTAGTTGCGCTCTAGTGTTGACCTGGCGGTCGAGTAGGCGGGTGAGAGATCTCTCTTTTAGGCAGGATAACCATTAGGAGATCTCCACCATTTATCTGCATCGGGCATAGGCACGACACACTCCTTGGATGGCTAGGACCAATGTTGTAGAAAGCGCTAGGCGCTAGTCGGGCGGCGACCCCCCGCCTAGTGCCTAGGCCGCCTAGTCGGGGACTAGGCGGGGACTAGGCGGACGACCGGAAGTCAGTCGGCCGGCAACCAGAAGCTGATTGGTGGCCAGCCGGAATTTTTTTTAAATTTAAAACAATCCATGTATCAATGTATTTTTAAAACTAGCAGTGTATTTTTAAGTCAATAACTTGTTATTAACAAAAAGGCAATGCATTTTCAGTATTTGTCAATAACAAGAAGGCAATAACCGATGTACTACCAGTTATAGTACAATGTACAAGCCACTTATGCACAGTGTACACTATCAGTTGTAGTACAATGTACAAGCCACTTATGCACAATATTTACTATCAGTTGTAGTACAATGTGCAAGCCGCTTATGCACGATGTTTACTATCAATGTACAAGCCACAACTCACAAGCCAGTGAACTCAGTGAGTCAGTGATGATATTTGGCGAGAGAAGACCAGTTCGACTGGCGAGAGAGAAGATCAGCTTCGACAGATGGCGGTGACAACGGCGACGAAGGAGAGGAGAAGATTCAGCGAAGAAGAGAGAATACCCTGGTTTGGTTTTTTATGGGTTTTTTTTTTCGAAAGTCAACATCAACTTCCACGCCGTTGACCACCGCCGCGCCTAGCTCCGACTTAGACCGACTTTGACCGACTAGGACCGACTTGCTCCGACCTGCTCTGAATTTGACCGACTTTGACCATGGCCGCCTAATTCAGCCGACTACACCATAATCACGGCGGAAGACCACAGCCTAGCGATTAGTCGGCGACTAGGCGGCTCTAGGCGGTGCTTTTTGCATCACTGGCTAGGACAATCCCACCTATGCCCTAATGTCCTCGTGGATGCTTAATATGCGGTTATATGGCGCTTTCACAGATTCTGGTTGCCCAGGGGTACTTGAGCTGGCTAGGACCGGACCACTCTGGTGTGATGGTCTTTTGTGGCTGTACCGGGAATCACAGTTGTACCTGGAATCCCGATACCTCATAAAGCTTGATGTTGGCGAGTAGAATGGGGTCATGCTTGACCTGGTTGTTTCAGGACCAGAATGGTTCCGATTGTATTAGGGACTTTTGCTCCGGTTTTGGCTTCATCGTACCTGCGTCTGTCATGCTACCACTGCCTAGGTGCTTTTTACATCATTTCTGTTTGGTTGAACTCAGGTTCCCTTTTTGGTGATGATTGAGGTTGACCTTTGGTAGGGCTGAGTTGGACCTCCATCGGGTCGTTGGTGCTATTTTATGTAGCGCGATTGAGACCGTTGATTCTTTATCTTTCCATTCTTTTGTCAACTAGGCAAAGTTAATGCCCACCTACCCCTTTTCTCTGTTGGGTTTCTTCCTTATTTGAGCTTGTGCTTCTGTTAGGGCTTGTATAAGCTCTTTACGGGTCTGTTGCTGACCTTAGTGAGGGTTCTAGAGTGTTCTTTGCTATCTAGGTCATCTTGATCTCCTTGGGGGATCTTTCGGGGGACTATCCTTTGGTTCGACCAAGCGGATTGGATTGCTCTGATGTAATGGTCTTTCGTGGCTGTACTGGGAATCACGGTTGTACCTGGAATCCCGATACCTCCTAAAGCTTGATGTTGGCGGGTAGAACGGGGTCATGCTTGACTTGGTTGTTTCAGGATCGGAATGGTTCCAGTTGTATCGGGGACTTTTGCTCCGGTTCTGGCTTCATCGTGGTGCATCAGGGAAAGTGCTTCCTCGACTTTTTGACCATTTTTGGTGATTAACAGTAGTCCCCCCATCCTTGAATGATGAGGGTGTCTCCGATGCCTTGGAGGCTTGGTAAGGTAACCATATAAAGGACTTTCCTTGGTTCAATTTTTTTATCCACCCTTCGATCCTTCTTTATTGTCGCAGCGGGACCGAGAAAAGACCCTCATAAAAGCTGCGACAACCGTTGAGTTAGTGGGGCATGAATTTCGAGACGTGTGGGAGAGTAACGTTTGCATGCCATCATTCGTTTCGCCACGTGTCGTGCAGGGGTGAAGCCTCTAGTCAAAAAGTATGCCCACACAGTCATCATGTGTCTAATCAAAGCAGTTCCCTGAAGCTATCTCAGTCGATGGATTTCTTCAATGGCCAGGATTGATCCTGGGGTAAGGTTACCCCCTTCCTATAAATTGGGTCACTGTATCATCTCTTTCATTTCTCAGAATTATAAATTTTCAAAACCCTCTTCTCCTTCAAGCCATTTTTCCCAAATTGCCATTGCCATTTCCATTTCTCCTTTGCTCTAACTCCTCTCTTTCCCTTTGCTTTACTATGTTTGATGATTCAAATGGCAAGGAGGCCCACGATTATCCTTTTGATCCAGGCTCATATGAGGACTCCCCTTCCCCCTTCGCGAGAGGAAAAGAAAAACCCATCCTCTCTCTAACGACGATGGAGGTTCCATCCGACTCTGTCGGTCAGACCAAAACACTTCAGTTGGGACCGAGTTTACCAATACTATTGATTCACCTCTTACTGTTTCTGAGGGAGAGTCATGTGAAGGTGGGGACTAGGACATAGGGACGGTCCCTATCGAGGAGGACGAGGTCGGCACGGTTTTTGTGGCGATGGGGGTGACACTAGCTCTGCCCCCGGGTTTCAGTTGCATCCCTAACTCCACTGCCACTAAGGAGACTATAGAGAAGATTCACCGCGAGTATGGCATCCCTAAAGAGATCCTCCTCTTGCTTCCTTCCAAGGGGATCGATGCCTACTCCCCCTCAGCGGGCCAGCTACTTTTCCATATGTCTTCCTTTGGTTACTTTTTTCGGCTCCCGTTCCACCCCACACTGTGTCGTGCCCTCTACGCCTTCCAACTTGCCCACATGAAACTGACCCACGGTTCCTGGTGTAATCTGATCGGCTTCCTAATAATGTGAAGGGAAATATGTGGGAAGAAACCGGGCGTTGAGGAGTCGGGACGTAAAGAGCTGAGGTACCTTTTTCTAGATTTCCCCGTTGATCCCTAACGACTGAGATGTTCTATTTGCGGTGTTCCAATGACATATGGTTTGCGGTTCCCGGTGCCAAGAAAAAGGATGGTGATTGGAAAAGCGAATGGATCGTGGCAGAGGGAAACTGGGGCTAAGACGTCTTCGTAGGCGGGGAGAAGCACCGAATACCTACCCAGTTCGTTGGAAAAGTAGAGTGGAACAAGGAGGTAATCGGGGGCATTGGCAAGGACTCGAGAAAGATCTTTTAGGGCATCAAAGACAATTCGTATGATCTCTTAAACCGCGGTGAAAAACCCTTTGATCGGGCTCGGGTGGACACTATCCTGAAGGTGGCTGACCTTGCTCCTAGTACGCTCCCTACTCACCCCTTTGTTTAGTTATTTTGTTTTTCACTTGCTCACACGTACTCATATGTACGCTCTTGTCGTGGTTTAGTTTCCTCTGCAGGTATCCAACTGAGTGAGGCTACCCCTTATACTCTCGCTAATCCTCGTAGTAGGGATGCCTTGTCGATGACCCCCCTCGCTCCCTGAGGTTGAAGGAGGTCAAGAAAGAAGAGGGTGTGAGGCGCGGGCTGATTCCCACCGGTATCCCCAAGTTTGCTCCATCCCTGCTTCGGCCTAACTCTTCCAGTGTTTTGGAGTTGGAGGCCCAATTGGGGCATGGCTGAGGTAAGCCTAGCATCCCTACTCCTCATTCCCCTATTCGTCCGTCTGGATTTACTTCCTTTATGACCTCCTCCGGCTTTGCCTATTCCAGCAAGCCTATTCTTGATAAGGGAAAAGGGATCCTCAAGGTAGAAAAAGTACCGGCTCTTTTGAAGGATGAGGTCCCAACGTTAAGCGATGAGGAGGTGGTCGTGGCCTTTAGGCGACATTACCCTGGCGGGGGTCTCGCTTCCCTACCGACTGTAGCTGCCCAGCCATATTTGCACTGCCGATGTGTTTAATGTGAAGCACCTCATTCCTTATCATGGGGATTCATTATTTGAGGAAGATGAGTTGCCGAATTCGAGGTCTAATTCTCTTCTACCTAGAGAGGATGATGTAGATTGGATGGCGATTAAATATTTGGGTCGCGTGGAGCACCCAAAACAGGGTTGAACTTCACGGGCCTCTAAATAAGGCAAACAGGCTTAGAATCGCTGTGAAGAATTTTCTTCTCAATGTTGTGGAAGTAGATATATCCCAGTTGTGAGAGTAGATATGTTTATTCAAGCTACATAGATGTCACCAAAGGATCTCCTTTTACATTATTTTTTACATTTAGTTAATTCAAAATCTCAACCTGTGAATTACATGACATAAATCTTATCAACTTATGTCTTAAATATTAGTTGGAACTTTATCTATTAGCTTAATCATTTGAATTTATTGTTTACTAATATGGCATAGAGTAATTAGGAGTTTAGGGTCGAGTTTGATTTCGGCCCTCTCCCTCTTTATCTTGTTCGTCATTTGTCTTCGCACTAGTCAATGTTTTTACCTTTTTTTTAATTGGTAAAATTGTTTTTTGAAGGGAAAATTTTTTTTTTTTTTTTTTTTTTTTTTTTTTTTTTTTTTTTTTCAAACTCTATGGTGGAGATCCATTTTTTTTATTATTAAAAAATAAAATAAAAATAATTGATATGGACTTGGAGATCAAGATCAATGGATGAGAGAGCTCTATCTCCATCAGCTCCATCAGATAAAGCTCACCATCTCATTGGAGATGGAGGAGATCATGTTTGCTCCATCTCTAGTGAGAGCTCGTGAGCTTGCTTCAAAGATGGAGCTCACTCACTCCATCTCCGATGGTGCGAGCGAGCGAGTTTTAGAGCTCAACGCTCCATCTCGTCGGAGATGGAGCTCACGAGCTCCAGTGGAGCTGATCGTACGATATGTTCTCTTATTCTTCTTTATTATTTTTTTTCTTTTTTGAACGATTCTGGGTTTTTCTTTTTTGAATGATTCTATGTTTTCTTCTTTTTTGAACGAATCTAGGTTTGTGAAGCAAGATATTCTTTTACTTGAGGATATATGTTGGGTGTTGGACCAGAGAATCTGGATTTAGGAAGATTGAAGATTGATGGAGATGGGTTTGTGAAGTGAAATATTGTTTTGATTGATGATATATGTTGGGCATTGGACCGGACTCTAGAGAATCTTGTTTGTGAAGGTTGAAGATTGATGAATATGGGTTAGTTAAGATTGATGATCTGGGTTTATAAAGATTAAGGGTGGGGTTTTTAAAGAAAACAAACATTATTAATTTTATCTTATCATAATCCTTTTTTAAAAAAAAAAAAAAAAAAAAAAAAACTAGAGATCCTTTTTTTTTTCTCTTTTAAATTTCTAGTTTGATTAAATTAAATGTATAATGACAATATCACCCTTAGATTTGACAATCAAACTTGGTCAACGGTTAAGCTTGATCAAGTTTGACTAACGGTAAGGGAGGTGAGTGTAGGGATAGCATAAGAATCGGGAACTTCTCCTAACCTAAACATTTTCTAAGCTTTTGAGGATCCTATGCCATGTGTCCACTATAAGATTGGATGGTTAGGATTTATTTTTGACATTTTTTTTTCATTTAAACTATTTTAAAGTGATGTTGTTTCTTACGAGCAAATCCAAATCTCACCATAAATATTAAGAATTTGGATCTTATGCTGATATGATCTTTTTTCTGACCTCACCTAATCGCATGACACATAAGCATTGCAAAGAATGTGTGATTAAGATGTGATTAGTTTCTACAACCACTTTATCAACAACCAATCACATGCTTTAAAAATATCAGGAAAAAAATCAGATCAGCAGAGTATCCAAATTCAAATATGATTAATTGTTTTTTTTAAACAAGAATCAATCATAAATTTTAGAAGACTAATTCAAACCCATGATCTCTAACCAATCTGTACATATCCAACAAAACAAAATAAATCAAATCAAACTCCAAGTGGACTTTAAATCACTGCCTTAGAAAGATTTTTATTTATTTATTTTTTTGAAACAACCTTTAGAGAAATTTACTATAAAAATATTTAGGAGTTTTAATTTCGTCTCCATATAATAAGTGAAGTAGAGTTGAAGATTTGCAGGTGTGGAGTCTCATTGTATTTCATAAGTAAAGTAAATTGCTAGAATTTCAGACAGAAGAAGATGCAAATCGAAATATGGTGTAGAAAAATCAAATGTTACCTTAAAGGGAACATTTTTCCTCGTTCAAGAGATTTGTGGGTCAACTTAAGTATGAGCATAAGATCCTCAAAAACTAAGCCTCCGTACCCTTAAAACCTAAAAAGGTTCCATAATTATAAAGCTACTTCTCCAGATCCCAAAAAATTTTAAGTAAATAAAAATTCCACCGAGGTGGAGTCGTAGGAGATTTGATCTGCACTGGCAGTGGACAACAGTGGAGTTTACGGGTGTATTATAGATTTATAGATACAATATAATTATAACCATTATTATAAGAAAGAAAACAAAAATAATAAAGTAACTTGCAAAAAAAAAAAGCTCTTAAACTTTGTTGCCTTGTTGGGGGCAGCAACATAACCTAAGTACCCAACTCTGTATAATCTTGTTTCCTCACACATAATGAAGTCATGAAGATGCAATGCATAGATGTCTTTTTTACCGCTCACTCCACTCCAATTCACGAAAACCTAATCTACGCAGAAACACATTAAATTAAATTAAATCCTCCTTTAAGCGGAGTATCGACCTCAAGACTTCTTTATGGCAAAACTTCTAACCAACTAGATTATTCTGTGTAGGCATGTATATATAAAACGTAAACAGAACTTATTATATACACACAAAAAAGGGACAAAGAATTAATTCTGTAAGCTATTTTTCTTTTTCCTTTTCGACTAGCAAGTACTTTTACACAGAACAATTAAGCAGCTTAGTTCATTAGAACTCAAGTCTGCTTCTTGGTTATCTTTCTTTACCTAACAATGATTCAAGAAGAGCAGCCTCTTCCTCCTACAAAAACAACATAACAAATCAGATTTCAATTCAACAAACAAGGAAATAATGATTGGAACAAAGAGCAGTTACATACCACCAAAGCATTGAATTCAGTTTCTTCATCTATGGCACTTATGATTGCAGGATCATCCAATAGTTCCTGTTTCCACAAACATAATTCGAGCAAAATTAGAGTCGACACCAAATCATAATGAATAAATAAACTAGTTGTGGATTTATCTCCAGTTTATATATATGAACTTCTTTCCCTGTGATCTTGAATTAAATAATTTGCGTACAGACAGAAACACAGGTATTTCCTTACAAGTATGAAAGATTTCTTACATCTAAAGGAAACGAGAAAAAGAAAATTCAACTAATGAAAAGAAATATGCAAACAACACACCTTCAATATCATACTTGAGATACTGATCAAGAATAATCTATCAAACACAATCTAAATTAAAAATAAATAAATAAATAATCCCTATCGAAATAAAATCCCAAAATTACCATATATACATGCAAATAGAATTAATGTATAGAACTATTGAACGCTTATTACAACTCCTGAGTTGAGGCCCGGATGTATGCGTATATGACTCTGTGTGAGAGAGAGAGAGAGAGAGAGAGTAGGTTGGAATGCTTCGGGAAAATCATGCCAGTACCACATGAATAGAACAAAACCAAAGGTGAAGAGGGACTCAGCATAAAACATTACCAATCCTTTTAGATTCAAGTTTGTAACGTAAACACGAAAAAGTAATCTAGAAACGTTAGAATGATTATAAATACTTTATAATACATACATATATCACACAAGTACTATTATGATAAAGAACACTAAGACAGTACTATAATCCTGTTGCATGAGCTCATCAAACTCTTCGTGCAGTATATATAGAATACGATAGTGAAGCAGAAAGGAATATTAAATAATTTCTATCATGAAATGATCAAGATTGCTTACATCATCAGCAATTTGCAATTGCCCATTGCCATCCTGCACATAACAAAATGAAACTTCAGATAAGTTTCACTGTCCAGTTCATTGATCACTAATTCTATTTGTTAAGTTCAAATGTGCTTCTAGAGATTTATAATTGGATACTAAATTGATAGGTTTTCACTTTGAACATTAACAGGGATAATTACAACAAAAGAATGTAACGGTAATTCACATCAACAAGCTTAAGAAAACTAAGATGGCACCTTGACGGCAACAAATAGAAGTGGGTCAGATGGTGTATAGATCATGTAATGAGCACCATCCTGCATAAGAAGAATTTAAGATGAAAGAAAGCGTTAAAATAAAAGTCGATCGGACTTAAATATAATCAAATGTACATATGTAAGGAACATAAGCATCAAACATCATATAAAATAATATCTATCAGAACTTTTTAATATATATATATATAGGGGATAGGGGAGGATCGGCAGCCCCAAATTAGGGCACAATTTCTTACACAACTTCACCTTTAGATTAAAATGCATTGAAAGGTTAGGATTAATTCTTGGACACCCAGTATTCCGGTAAACTACATAATCCCACCAAAACTTTATCTCTGCTATTTATTTTTCATTTTCTCTCCTAATATCTTTAACAATTTCTCTCTCCTCTCTCCACCTTTTCTCTTCATCTCTTTCATGTTCTCTCTTCTATTTTAGTTTTAAGTTTTAACAAAAAACAAAGTCTGGGTTTTTCCTGTAAAAATCAGTAGGCAACACCGGACATGAAAGGTAAGGGCACTCAAAGAGAATATCAACACCATTTCAATAAGATTATAAGAATATAAGATTCCATATAAAATTTTGGAATGAGTCGGTTTTTCCTTTTCTTTGTTCTATATATTTAGGCTTAACAAAGAGCAAATTAAAAGATTCATCAATCTAATCTTTTATTGAGAAGCACTTTAGGAATTGAACACTAATAAAATAAAAACTCTATACCATTTCTTTTACTGGGTTCACCTTTATTTTGCATCCTTCTTAAAACACTCGGGAACAAGGAAAAGTCTACTAGTTAAAATTTGATAATTTATAACAATTTATTTCCAAAAAAGTAATGTTAATTTATGATTTCCCGTGTACTTTAGGTACTTGGTAGATTGTGGTATCAATCCAAATAGGATAAGTTAAAGATTTTACATTTTTGTATTCAAGCAGCATAAGAGAGAGGAGAGAGAATACCACATATAGGAGAAAAAACAAGAGATGAAAGGAAAGGGAAAGATCTAGTAAGAAAGTTGTATGAAATCCCTTACAGAAGAGAGAAGAGGAAGGAGGCAGAGAAAAGGTGGAAAAAGGGGAGAAAAATTGTTAAAGTTATTAGGAGAGAGAAAATGAAAAATAAATAAAAGAGAGATATTTTGGTGGGATTGTGTAATTTACTGGGTATCCAACATTAATTCTAACCTTTCAATGCATTTTAATCTAAAATCTGAGAAAAAATGTCATGATTTGGGGCTGCCAATCCTGCCCCATATATATAAGATAAATAGTCTGCAGACTCATAAGTCCCTAGATTCATTTTGATCCAATTTCACGTTTCTATGTTTCCACATAATAGAAAATTAAAAAAAAAAAAAAAACAAATAAAAACGATATAAGATCAAAGAATATGTTATCAAATACCAGATTGAAGCACGTAATTTCTACCCCTTCAGTAGGCACACCATCTACGTCCTGGCCATCATCTGAAAAATTGCAAGCTTCAAACATTAACATATTATCTCATAAACCCAAAGACCTTAAATTTGGAAGTTGCCGGACAGATTTTCATTCAGACAACTAATAATATTAACGATATAAATTGTCAAATTAAAAACCGACTATTCATGCCAAGAAGATATCATAACCTGACAGCTTGATTTTTCACAAGGACATACCATTTCCCAGAATGTAAAATTCAATTTGAAAAACTCAAGTTACTAAATGTCCTGACTGCATTAAATTTGTAAATTGCCTGGTAATAGCAACACTGAACTTTGAGACTAGGGAGTATGATATCCCAATCTAGAAGATGACTAATATTTATTATTCTAAAAGGAATGCAACAATTTCCAAGTAATATGGGCAAATGAAAAAAAAGACTTGACACATTGCAGACACAACTTGACATGCATAAATACCTGATGTATCCAATAGACCTGCTGTGGAACTTATAACAGTAAGTGAATCTTAAAAAGAAGAAATATTCTGTCCAAAAAAAAAAAGAAGAAGAAGAAGAAGAAGAAATATAATTTTCATTTACAAGACATAAGCTCCAAAGATTAACTGGAAATGTGCCCTTGGTAGAAACACTACTATGACAAAACTCAAAAGACATTGTTTTACCATAATCGGTCATTATGGTGGTTATGTGTCCCCAAACACTAAGATGCACACCTTTGTAGTTAATTCAAGACTTCAAGCACATGGAATGAAGCCCAAAGCAGTAAACAAGTTTCATTTATTGGAATGGCGGAAGGTGGGGAGGTTATTGATGGTTAAATGTTACAGCTGTTGATAGATTCTAGAAATAAGAAAATCAAGAATATAGACAAGCATATATTACCCGAATAACAGAGAATCAAAACTAGTTAAATGGTACAAGGAGCATAAGATATTTAAGAGAGGGTCATTGCCTGTGCGAAAATCAAAGATGTCATCTTCAGAATAGCAAAATCCTCCCCGTGCAGTATAACAGAATCTGTAAGGATAAAACAGAGACGATAGGACATCAAGACCTTTCGGAGAAGAAGATAAAATCATTTTATGAAAAGTTAAATAGAAATCGCCATACCCGCTATGAACTAAATGCATGTGTATCTTGGCAAGAGCGTAAGCAGCTGTAGGAAGAATACCGTCAACTTCTTTATCACTGACCTGAAATGCAGAATCTCAATTATTAAAGACTCCAAAGCTCCAGGAAAAGTACATTTTACTACCACAATAAGTTAATAACAACATATCCAGTGTTCTAGTAATCGGCCTAGGCGGCCGCCTAGGCCTTAGGCTGACCCAACCGCCGCAAGGAAGACCTAATCGGCCTTCCTAGGTGGCCTAAGCGCCCGCCTAGCTGGAGTCAAAGCCGTTGACTCCGCATGGCAATATTTTTTTATTTTTATGAATGGATGCAACCATTAAAGAAGAACTTGTCTGAGGCAGCAATATGAAGAATGAGTACAATCAAAAAAAATTAAGTCCTTTAGCCCTTCATTATACAACCTCCCCCATAGCAGATTATTCCATCAAACCTCTGCATATAACCTTTTCTAAATCATACTCACAATGGCTTACCTCCACCATCTTGATCACTTTACAGAGTACATCAAATTTTAAGTCTTGCCCAACTAGAGTTGTAGTCTCTCCCCGGATATGAACCAATTAATTCCTAGAAAATTTATAATGATTTTCAAACAAGAATCGTGAGAAATTTTTTTGTACAACGCCTTGAATGAAGACATTTTGAACCCATGAACAGAACACCATAACTTTTGGTGCCTTGTGCTGCATGGTGAAGAAATATGATGCCCATCTTTGGCTACTAAACAATCAAGTTATCATTTTTATGTGGAGACAAAGACAATGTCTTTTGGTCATATATTCATATTAAGTTCGTTGTCTCCAATTTATTGCAATCAATCTAAGAGAGACATACAAATAAATTTCCTTTTTCTAAATTCAGAAGTTTAAAATTCAAATGAAGTCTGAGTAAATTCAAGGCCAAGACAAAAATCACATAGAGAATAGTAAACATACAGCTGACCAGCCATCGATGTTTGTGCTCTTTAATATCTGAACAGGCCTACAGCAACAATTTTTTAATTAGATTAGCAAGAAAAGAAAGTTGGATAGATTTCAGATATTCTTTTGGAGATAGTAAAGAGTCATATGGAAGTGAGATTACTTACGTGTCAACCGGGCAAAGCAGCATACATTGATCCCCCCGTGAACTTGTGAACACTCTCCTTACGACACACTCTAATGGATAATTATTAGTAGAATCAATCTGTCCATGAATCCATTAGAATTTTCACTTAGTGAATAGAAAGATTAAAGAACAACAAAATAGTAATATGATAATATCGCAATTATCTTGTCAAACAAACTAAATAATAAATCAGTATCTAGAACAAATTCATTAGATGAAATATTTATAACCACCATAGTTTCCTCATTCAAAAAGGGGAAAAAGCCTTGGATGAAATACTCTACTATCTACACTTTGTGTAATGTTGTCAATTTGTCACTGAATTCATCATTTTGGGTGCTCCAAGATCAAGTTATTTTCAAATTTTAAATCTCAAGACAGACAGATAGAGTTAATTCATAGCTGACTCACTGAGCTCAAAGTTATATTACTTGATATTTGCAGCAATAAAAAAATGACAATTTGGGCAAATGAAAAATGAAAGAAAGAACTGACAATGGTAGCAATTCGCTTGTTTGAGGCCATGAGAACCCTGCCAGTATCATCCACCACGAACCCAGCTGGAGGTTTAGGCAGAGGCGTAGGTTGGTAACCAAAAGACCCAGAATCAGAAGACTCAATTGCTTCATCTACAACAATCTCAACATCATCATCTACAATCTCAACATCATTCTTGACCTTCTTCTTCTTCTTCCTATTATTTGTCTTCTTCACGGGACCTGTCTGTGACTTGGCAGCGGCAAGACATAGTTGGAGAGTCAATTTGGTGGTGGGGTTTTGGTTGGGGACCGAAATGGAAAGTGGAAATGAAAGAAAAGGGTGTTTGTGGATGTGGGTCGGACATAGATTTGTTGCCGGTGATGAGAAGGACATTGAATATGCCATTTTTGTTGACTCGACCTTGGAGAAGGTTCAGAATTTGGCACACTGGGGTTTTAGATGCGTTTATCAAAAACAAGGTTTTATCATCAGTCATACTCATCCGTTTTATTATTATGGGAAATTATTATTTTCACCTGTAAAATGCACTATTCTCGTTTTATCCTCTCATGTTTCCAAATTGGCCAACATTCCTCTTATAAATTAATTTTATCTACATTATCCCCTTCCGTCACCTTTTCCGTTAAAAGGATACAATTGCCGTTAATCATTAAGGACAAGATGGTAAAATAACATGTTGTACGTGAATGTGCATTAACTCTGAAAGGCGGAAGAGTAGATTGAGCTTATAAAGCATTTAGTATTTAAGAATTAAATAAATGATAATAGAAAGGTTTAGATGAATCCAAAAGAAAGCATTTGATGTTCTTTTTTTCTTCTCCAAGTCCCCAATTGTTCATCTACATTTCGCATAATAATAATAAAATAAATAAATAAAAAACCTCTAACGCCACGGTCGCCACCCAATATTGTAAGAAGATTATTCAGAAGCTGTTGTTGAACCACTTGAGTACAATTATTTCGTTACTGAATCACGACACCAAAGTTTAAGAGAATAAAGGAGTTAGGAAGGTTTTAGGCATCGATTTGGAAGAAAGTTAGTTTGCTTTTGTTTTTTTTTTTAAGTCTATGAATGATGGTGGCTGCAGGGTTTTTGTAGAGATCGTTTGGTATCTATGAGCTTCGGTACTTACGGTTTCTATAAATCAAATTAAGGGTTTTTTTTGTTTTTTTTTGTTTTTTTTTTGTTTGAGCATAAGAATTGTTTAATTGAGTATGTACTAAAGATAATAGGTGGTTTTGTACATAAAACATGATAAAAATTGTTAAAAAATGAGTTTGAATATTATTAGATAAAAAGGGTTTAAGGTTCTCGATCTGTTATTTCATCTTTATTAGTTATTTTGTTAAAAATTTATTTTTATTTTGTAAAATTTTATTTATAAATGTTCATGAATAAACATGATGATTAGTTATATGATAATTACAATTCACCTGTTACATTATTTGAAAAAAAAAAATTACTCTAAAAAAAATTAATTTGAGATAAGAAAGTTGATAAACAATTTAGTATGTATAATACTATTACTCTAACTATTACCATCGTTGTGGACCCAGGGGCGAAGCAAGGATTTCAGCTCTAGGGGGGCCAAGACAAAAATAAATATTCAAATTAAAACTAGACAAATATACTGATATATAAAAACAAAGTTAAATATATACAAAGTTAATATTTAAAGAATCTCGTCCAGATTTTTTATAATCATCAAGAATAGGTTGGAATGGACCGACTTTAATATAAGCTCAATGAATTTTATCACGTTCATTGACAGGATAATTCCATATTTGTCGATGTAATCATGGGTCACGCACCAAAGATTTATTATCTTGGTTAATATTATTTGTTGGAGATTCCGTGGATTGATTTTCAGAAGTTAGAATATTAATATTAGATGTTGATGAAGATGAACCGGCTTCTGAGGTTTAATTCTTTTGAAAAATCCATCAATTGTCGATGGGTTTCTCAACTGAAAATCAAATAAATAAAATGTATGTTGTGCACCCCCCATACATCCGCCCTGGTTGTGATTGTAATTGCTTACATCTTAACCTCGTTGACATCTCATAAAGAGAATACTTAGGGGTCATTTGTTTTTTCAACTTAAAATTTAATGGGTCTGAATCATAATTATTAAGTTGTTTTATTTGTTTTTTAAGTGATCAAACAACTTAAAAATACCAAAAAACAACTTAAAATAAAAAGTGAAAAAATTATGACTTTTCACTTAATTGCAAATCACTTAATTGCATTAAATGCAATCCAAAATCTTTTCTTCCGATACTATCACTCATATATAACATATTTCCAATTTCATCATAATTATATATGGTATAGAAATCTTTATTTTAAATAGCTTTAAAAATAAAAAAAGAACCCTAATCACTTCTCATATTGATGTTTAATATCAATACTTTATTATGATATTAAGGTGATGTATTTATATATTATTATTTTTAGAGTGTTTTGTGGGAGTTTTCTTACTGCCCCTTTTATTTTTTGAAAAAAAAATAAACATTTTCTTTTCTTAATAAAAATGAAATTTGTTTGTAATCGAAGAAGAAGATCATGATCAAATGGTTCATATATAATTATTATTTTTGGATTGTTTTTATTCCATATTATATGTATAATTGTTTAACATGGCAATAAATGTAAAATTACTTATTTTCAGACAATTTTACTTTTAAAAAACAAACGCGTTAACAATACATTCAGATGTGAGGAAAACAAAAACAAAAACAAACATGTCATTCAAGTTCGGATTTCAATCCTTGTCTAGTCTTTAGAAAAATTCAAGGTTGTTCAGTCTTCAGACAAAAAAACAAACGACCCCTTAATATCCCTTCAAAAACCAAGACTCGACTATTTATAAAAAATTTAATATATTTGTTTACTTACATTACTTTTTATTGTTTTACCTTAATTTTTAAGGAGCTAGATCATCTCCTCACCTTAATTGTATTTACATTGTTCTCACCTCCATAATCTATTTCCACGTGTATAATATAATAAGTCAATGGTCTGGATTATTTATATTAATTTTTATGTTTTTACTTTACCAAAAATAGAATTAATCAAGACCATTGATTTAGGTGAGAACAATGTGAGGACAAGATGAGGTGATGAGGGGATCTAAATCAATTTTTTTAAAGCTAGTTACACCAAACTCCCTTGAGGTTTTTTTTTTCTATAAACGGAAACAACTTTATTGTTAATTGACACTCACCTCCCATGCTATTAGTCAAACTTAGTCAAACTTAACCGTTAATTAAGTTTGACTGTCAAAAATATCAAAATACCCGTTAAATTCTTATTTAATTAAAAAAAATTAAATGGATCTCCACTGTCCATCTTTGAATGGGCGATGGAGATCAATTTTATTTTTATTTTATTTATAAAAAAAAAAGGTTATACAAAATCACAAAAAAATAATAATAATAATGGATCTCCATTGCCCATATCAAAATGGATGGTAAAGATGAACTAAAAATTAAAAGAATAATGAAAAAAAAAATTGATGGAGATCCGGTTAATTCAAAAAAAAAAAAAAATCAATTCCAAAAACAACACACACACACAAATCAATCCCCAAAACAAAATCCACAAATCTCATCCAACAATCATATTTCTAATTTCTCCTTCAATCATTTTTTTTTTAAAATTAAATAATCTGAAAAAAAAAAAAAAATCTTGATCAAGACACATTCATCAATAATCCCTCTTCGATTGGGTCTTCATCGTAGCTTCATTTGTGATGGAACCCATCTCCATTGAAGATAGAGACCACTATTGTCAAACTTGGTCAACGGTTAAATTTGATCAAGTTTGACTAACGGTATGGGAGGTAAATGTCAATTAACGATAAAGTTGGTTAAGTGTGTAAAAGAGCAAACTTCATGGAGTTTGGTGTAATTAACTCGACAAGGGTGGTTTTGGGGGGCGAGGTACCTTCCCTCGACCGTATTGATTGGTGACATTAACAAGAATATATATATATATAATTTTTCTATTATCAGTTCGAACTGATAAAAGATATATCAATTCCTTGCATATGGGCCATTGGATTTAAATACTTTGACTTGGCTGCATGCACTTGTCAAAATATCTTTTAAATATAATGGTTCATAAGTAACGAACTGATATATTTTTTGTTAGTTCGAACTGATAATAGAAAGACAGTATATATATATATATATATTTTGTTTAAAGTGTTGAAATTATATATTTTTTATATGGAATTTATGATAGTATAATGGTCGGAACGGCTTCTCCAGAAGCTAATTGCAAAACACGAGAAGGAATCTAAAACTAAAAGTTCACTTTATGTTAATTAGTAAGAGATAATCATGGAATTGATGGGGTAAATTATACAAATTTTATTTTTTTTAGTAGGGTGCTTTTCAAAATTTGAGACCACAAGATAAAGTTAAAGTAATAAATAAAGCTTCTTTTTTTGATTTTGAAAAAAAATAGTTGTTCTACCAATCAATTAATAAAATGCTTTGGAATCATATATATACATATAATAATAGAGTTTCACAGCGCCACATGTCGCCGTATGAGAGTTTTGGAATTAAATATAATCAAATTAAATATTTAATTTTTTATATATATATCTATATCTATATAATATAGTAAAATCTATATAATATAGTAAAATGGAACCTCACATTGACACGTGTCGTCGTGTGGATGCTTTGACATTTAATTTTTATTGATTAGTAGGTGTAAAATAGGAGGAAATTTGGTTCTTATTGTTATTTGAGTCGGTTTTTAAATTTGTTAGCTATCCAATTATTGTTATTTGAGTCCGTTTATGAATTTTTTTAGTTGTCCAATTATTGCATTAATTCACATAGTTATTATTTGAGTCGGTTTAAGAAATTTTTAGCTATCTAATTCCATTATTTGACTCATAAACTCTTCATTTTTATGCCAATTAATTGCTTTTGTTTGTCTATAAATTCAATTCATAAAGACTCTTCATTTTTAGATAGATAACCCTATAATTAATGGGATAATGAATAAATTATCAAATTAATTAAAAATAATAATTAATTCTGATAATAATCCCCTAACATTTCATATTCCATACACTCTTCATTTTTCAGCTAATTAATTGTTTTTGTTTGCCTATAAATTCAATTCACAAAAGCTCTTCATTTTTTTAGTCAATTAATTGCTTTTGTTTGCCTATAAATTCTTTTTATGTTCTTTTCATGCAATTAATCACATGTATTTTTGGGTTCTACCACAACTAGGTTCGGGAAAACATTTGTTTTTGCCATCACTGCCATCACAGTAAGTGGATTTTTTTTTTGTTGTGATTTTGTTGTTTTTTTTTTCCTTCTGATTTTGTGTTCATTCCTTTTTTGTTCAGTTTTTTTTTTTTTGTTGTTTTGATACGTAAGAGTTCATTTTTCAGTCGATGGTTTTGAAGGTTCTCATTTTTTTTTTCCATCTCATTCCATTGACTTCATCACAGACAAACTCAAAACACCCAAACGGTGGGGGACAGGATGTCATTGAGTGGTAAGAGTAATTTCTACATTTTTTTATTTTAAATATTTGGTTGAATAATTTTAATATTTTAGTTTTTTTTTTTTTTTCAATTCGTGATGATTGCCAAAGGCCTATCTCAAACATCATTCTCAGGTATCATTCTCTTATCAAAACAAAGCATCTCTATATGTTTTTTGATTCAAACACTTTAGAAGTTTTTTGTTTATTGTTTTTTTTTTTTTTTAGGAAACATTTTAGTAGTTGTAAATGTAATTTTGGACTGATTATTGTTTTAATGTATTTTGGAATCTGTAATAAGGTGTTCACTTCGCTATGCAACCCTCTAGTAAGGCTAACATCCCACTCATCACCACCAATGTAGAAAATCAGTGAGACCATTTGAAAATTCAATAGACAGACTATTACTACAAATAAATATTAGTGTTATAGTCTTTGTTTTAAGTCTAACAATGTATATTTGTATTGTCTCAAATATTAGTGTTATAGTCTTTGGTTTTAAGTCTAACAAGGTATATATCTGTATTGTCTCTTTAAAACACTGTATCCACCCGGGTTTTCAGGTATCCAATACCCGTATTTGTTTTTAATGGAAATTTGCATTGATTTTTTTCTATAGGTTTTTTTTTTTTACTATTTTTAGCCTTTTTGTTTTCTTTTGTTTTCTTTTTGGTTTTTTAGAATATATTAAGTATGCATTAAATACACTATGATTATTACCAAAAATAAATGCTTTTGAATTTTAATTATTCTTATAAATGATAATAAATAAATATTTTTCAAAACAATATCAATTGTAATACCAAATTAATGGTAATCCGTTTTTTTTTTTTTTATGGAATTAATGGTAAATTTTAAAAACATAGCAATGGTAATATATTAATGATACCATAACAAAAAATTAATAAATAATAATTTTTATTCAAATATTAACGGTACTACATTAGAACATTAATTATTACATTCAATTCAATAGATTCTTTTTCTAAATATATGAAATTCACTCATAATTTCACTACTATTTGCCTCTCCATAAAAGTCTTCGCATTTATATAATTTTTATTGAATCATCTAAGAGACAAACGTGTGAAAAAAAAATAGAAATTAGTTTATTAAAAAAAATGGAATGTTTTTAGAAAATAAGTGTGAAATATTACATTATTTGGTAAGTTTAAATTAAATGACAAGCCATAATTTGCCAAATTTTTTTTTTAGTAAATAACCGATCAATAGGTAATCAAAATGCAATCCCGTAATCAATGGGATAATGAATAAGAAGGTTTACAATATTTGGGAAGTTTAAAAGACAAGCTATGAATTTTATTTTATTTTTTTGCCAAAGCTATTAAGTAGTTATTAATTATAATAATTTTTAATAATATAATATTTTTTCCTAAATCCAAAATCTACACGTAATCAAGAGGCATTCATATAATTAAGGGGATAGTGAATAATTTGTTTTAACCAATCTCATAATTGATTTTTAATTATTAAGTATTTTTTTTTTGATGTATTATTTGGTAAGTTTAAAAGCCGTAACTGTTTTTTTCCAACAAGCCATAAATTCGTATTAATTATGTTTTGTTTTTAAGTATTATTAATTAGTTGTAATATTTCAAAAAACAAAATGTACTCTTAATTAGTTATCTATACAATAAATATTATAATATTTGGTAAGTTATTAATTGCAATAATTTTTAACAATATATATTTTTTTAAATAAAAAATCTATAGGTAATCAAGAGTCAATCACGTAATTAATAGGATAGTGAATAAATTCTCTTAACCAATCTCATAATTGATTTTTAATTATTAAGTTTTTATTTTTTATTTTAAAGTATTACATTATTTGGTAAGTTTAAAAGACAATCCATAATTTTTTTCAAACAAGCCATAAATTCGTATTATTTAGTTTTTTTTTTAAAGTATTTTTAATTAGTTGTAATATTTCAAAAACAAAAATGTATTGTTAATTAGTTATCTATACAATATATATTTTAATATCTGGTAAATTATTAATTGTAATAATTTTTTCCTAAATAAAAAAATTTATAGGTAATCAAGAGTCAATCACATAATTAATGAGATAATGAATAAATTCTCTTAACTAATATCATAATTTATTTTTAATTATCAAGGTTTTCTTTTTCTTTTTTTGTTGTTGAAATATTACATTATTTGGTAAGTTTAAAAGACAAGCCATAATTTTTTTTTTCCAACAAGCCATAAATTTGTATTAATTAGTTTTTTTTTTTTTTTTTAAATATTTTTAATTAGTTGTAATATTTCAAAAAAAAAATGTATTGTTAATTAGTTATCTATACAATATATATTATAATACAGTAGAACCCCTCTAAATTAATATTCCTGGGACCCATCATTGAGTATTAATTTAGAGAGGTTATTAATTTGAAGGATTTTACATTGTAAAATGTTATTTTGTCTTTAAAAACGTGTGGAAGTCGACTTTCTTATTTTGGGAAAGTTCCTTTTGGGGATTACTTGTTTAGTCGGTTTCTTCTTCACATAAAGTTCATTTTTTCAGGATTCTTTGTTTAAGAAAGATTTGTTACACTCAAACCGAAGAGGATATCATCAATGATATCACAATGCAAAATAATGTTAGTATGGTTGAGATAGATGATGACGACAATGATAGTCAAGAGGTACCTAAAATTTCTACAAGGCTGTTGAAATGCTAAATTTAGTTGAAACCTTTTGGCTACAACAAGAAGATGATCACAATAACTTCTTGAAGACAATTCAAAAGATAAAGGACGAAATAAAAAATATCAAACATGGTGACATTGTGCAAACTAGCATCTTGAAGTACTTTTATAGTTCTTGAATATTTTGTAATATATTTTATACTTTTATGAAATTATTAATTTATGCGACAGTCGGGACCGAAATTTTACACTAGGTTTCAAAAAGAAATTATTAATTATTACGATAGAGGGGTTTATTAATTTTTTACACTGGCTCGAGTCGGGACTGGGATTTTTTATTAGTTTAGAGAGGA
The DNA here is from genome assembly GCA_008009225.1 of Acer yangbiense. Lineage (NCBI taxonomy): Eukaryota > Viridiplantae > Streptophyta > Magnoliopsida > Sapindales > Sapindaceae > Acer > Acer yangbiense. The sequence goes on along the minus strand of CM017766.1, from coordinate 14,377,525 downwards.
TATTAATTTATAGAAGATTAATTTACAGGGGTTCTACTGTATTTGGTAAGTTATTAATTTTAATAATTTTTAATAATATAATTTTTTTCCTAAATAAAAAATCTGTAGGTAATCAAGAGGCATTCACGTAATTAATGGAATAAATTCTCTTAACCAATCTCATAATTGATTTTTAATTATTAAGTAATTTTTTTTTTTTAAGTATTACATTATTTGGTAAGTTTAAAAGACAAGCCATAAATCTTTTTTCCAACAAACCATAAATTCGTATCTATTGTTTTTTATTTTATTTTATTTTATTTTATTTTATTTATTTATTTATTTTCCAATGACGTTATGCTATGTCTTTGGCATTTGGTTTAGGTGATCGAATTAGCTTGCTTAGAAAAAAATAAAATCAAACTTTATCAAATTTTAAATTTTATGTTATTGAGAATTGACTAACGAGACTTTTGGTGAATTGAAAGCATCTTTTTAGAAATACATATAAATCAACTTATTTGGTGTTCAATTGTATCTCTCTAATCAAAATATTATTATAATTCCCCATCTTTCTCTAACCAATATATATTGTAATGTTCTAATATCCACTAATTTTCTATTATTAACTATATTAAATTTCTAATATAACTTAATGTTATCAATGTACATATTCAATTGATTATATAGATATATCACACATGATAATCTCTATTAAAATGTTTCATATTCCACTAATAACTCTTCATTTTCTCCTGTTTTCTAAAGTTTTAAATTCCACTAATAACTCTTCAATGTCCACCATTTTCTATAAAGAGCCCTCACACGTGTCAATGCTAGAATAGAGTGATATATTTTTTTGTGTAAAGGTACATATTCTTTTGATTTTGTTTTGTTTCCATTCTTTAATATGTTAATAATTGTATAATTGTTTTTCATTTTTTTTTACCTATATAATTGTTTTTTTTATTGAATAATACCTATATAATTGTTAGAGATTAATTTTATGTTTTTTCCTAAAAAAGAATAATTTAAATAGAAAAAAAAAAGTTAGAGATCGGTTTTTATTTATTTATTTTTTATAAACACTTACTGATATTTTAACTGTTGATTTGGATTTTATAAACAATATTTGATCTTCTTTTTATTATATCTTCTTTTATATAATTGTTTTAAAATTATTTTGAGTATAAAATAATATTATGTAGTGTTGCATGCAGACCTATTATAAATATAGAATAGATTTCTACTTAAAAAAAATTATATAAACAAATTTTTTTTGTTTTTTAAAAGCTTGAGATCATTGTTTACGGTTTTTTTTATTTTATTTTAATATTTACTAATATCATATAATATTTTCTTGATATTAATTGGAATAGATAAAACATAGAAATTACTAAAGAAACAAATAAAGAAATCAAAAAATAAATAAAAATTATAGACAAGGATAAAAAAAATTTTAAATAAGTTTAAGCTATTGATTTCTACTTATCTTATAATTTAGATTTTATGGACAATAATTTATCATTTTATCTACTTATCTTATAATTTAGATTGATCTTAGAAAACAAAGTAATTAAAAAAAAAAAAAAAAAAAACTGAAACCAGAAATTGTAGATAAAGATAAAAAATTAAAATAAATAAATAAAAAATTGAAGATAAAGATAATGTTTCAGCCGTTGATTTCTATTTGTCTTATAATTTGGATTTTACGAACAACATTTGCTCTTCCTTTATTATATCTTTTTTTTTATATATATAATTATTTATAATTTTTTTTTTTGAATGTGAACTAATATTATGTAGTGTTGCATGCGGCCTTATTATAAGTATAGAATAAATTCATGCTTTAAATATATATATATATATAAATCTAGAGAAATACCTCATGATTGTTTTTCATCACTAATGCATCAAATATCTTAGACTAATAAGTTAAATCATTAAAATATTGTTGTGTTACATTTTATAGTTCCCACACATTGTGTGGGATGCAATCTAGTAATATAGTAAAATGGAACCCTCACGGCGCCACGTTTCATCGTGAGGGAGCTTCGGCCATAAATTCTATATATCTATATTTATATAATATATTCATTATTTAGTCATTATTCATCCATTATTTAATATTAATGATACACATATTTAATTGAAATGAAATGAAAGGTTACTCTCTTTATACATTAAACAACATCAAATTGATGGTCTCCTATTTAATCACATATTTAATTGAAGTGAACCCCTCTTATATGTCTATATAATATAGTAAAATGGAACCCCACATTGATACGTGTCGTCGTGTAGAGATTTTATCATTAAATTTTTATTAATTATTAAGTGTTAATAGGAAGAGCTTTGACCATATTAATTATTGATAATAATTATTGTTCCAATTATCGCTCCTTCAAATTGCTTATTAAAGTTATTATAAATTGCCAGTCATGCCATGCATGCATAGTCCATTAGTCCATAGAGAAGGGAGAAAGACAAGCTCATTTAAAGTCATAAATCACCCATATTCTAGACGTTTTATTGTAACATCATTCAATACAACCTTATTAATTACTAATAAGAATTATGAGCATATTTGTGAGCAATCGGTACAATTTACAAATCTATATAAATTATATTTTATATTTATATGGAACCCTCAAGGAGGCATGTATCGGCATGAGAAGGTTTGGCAATTAATTAATTTATTTGACTTTTATTTTGTTACTGCTTTCTTTAAAAAAAAATTTTTATTAATAATTGTAGCATTTAATTCACATATATTGGACCTATCAAAAAAAATAATTCACTCTTATTTGTCCATTAATTCTTCTTGATTTCTTATCTCTAATTTCTCTCTCTATAGTCTATAGACTCTTCTCTTCCCTATAATGATAACATAAAATTTATATTAATTAATTCATTTACAAAGATGCACACATGACTCTTGAGATGTAAAATTTTGGTTGTTTCATGCCATATTTAATTTAAGTTTATATTAATTCATTCAATATACAATGATGAATGCATGACTCTTGGCTATTGGGATGTAAAACGTTGTTGTTTCATACAATATTTAAATGTATATTTTGTGAACATCTATACTATAAATGCTCACAACAATCATTGTTATTTTCAAGCAAGTCAGGTTTGCTATTGTGGCCCTTTCTACATTTATTTATTTATTTTTAATTTCACTATTTTTCTCTCAATTTCTTTATGTTCTTTTTATTGTATAGGATTTGAATCCAAGAGCTTCAACAAAATCTCTGCTTCCTTCAAGGTACTGCTTTTCGTTTTCCCTGTTTTTGTTTCCAAGTGTTTTTATAAATGTTGTTTTTCATTTTTTTATTTTATCATAAAATAGTTCAAATGTTCTTTCGTAATCATTTACAAAAACATTTCATTAAAAAAAAAAAAAAAAAACCTTTAAGATGATTTCAGTGTTTTCTATTTTCATGTATTTATTTAAGCCCAAAACTAAATAACTCAGGCTCTCATATGTTCATCATCAACACAGTCTCAATAAGCATCTCTACTTCAAGATCGTGTCACTAACAACCACAACTTCAATATAATTAAACCCATATTACTATCTAATTACATGTTAAAGCAAACTATAACTGTAAGAAAAAAAATCATAGAATGCGGAAAGTGAAGAGTAAAGGTTAAAACAAGATGAAGAGATATGAAGAGTGCGGGTAGTTGATGATGAGAGCAAGTTGTGGTAGACATTAAAGCAATTAATAGTTGACTAGCCGGGAGAAGATAGAGGCAGGCAATAGAAATGGAGAAAAATAATGAGATAAATTTAGGGTTTTAAACATTGTGTGTGGCAAGTTGGCAACTGGCAGGTCTATTTTTTTTGTTTTTCATTTTTAACAGCATGGCAAGTCTATTGTAACACCATAGAATACACGAGGTGTGAGTAAAAATATAGTTTTAAATGTTTTTTTTTTTTTTTTTTTTTTTTTTTTTTTTTTTTTTTTTAACCAGCAGAAACTTTATATATATATATATATATATATATATATATATAATTTTATTTAATTTTAAAGGTTGATTATAGACTGTTTGAGCCGATCATGATTTACGTAAAATGTCATAATTTTGTACCAAACTAGTGGAAAAATATATAAGGAAGTTGAGATTGATTAAAATTTTCCAATATTTGTGACAATCAACTAATTAGGGCAGATTTCTTAAAGATTATTTATTTATTATTATTTTTCGCTTTTGACAGGAATTCTTGGATATTTGAGTAGAAGAACTACAGAGAGGACTTATTCATAGTTATATTGTTTTCATTTGTTGTAATTATTATTTTTTTTTTTGATAAAGTTGTTGGAGATCAAAATCAATAAATACATCGGGACATCCTATTTAAGTTGTCATCTCTTAGCATCCACATCATCTATCTCATCGTAACATATATAATATTTAAAAATAAATTCGTATTAATTAGGTTTTTTTTAATGAAGTATTTTTAATTATTTAACTATATAGTGTGTGTATGTATATATATATATACAGGAATTCTATTATCAGTTCAAACTGACAAAAGTTATATCAGTTCCTTGCATGTGGGCCACTGGATTTAAATACTTTGACTTGGCTGAATGCACTTGTCAGTCAAAGTATTTAAATCCAGTGGCCCACATACAAGGAACTGATATAACTTTTGTCAGTTCGAACTGATAATAGAAAGACTGTATATATATGTATGTATGTATGTACGTAATATTTGGTAAGTTATTTTATTTTATTTTTGGTTCATTAAGAAAATTTATTAATTATCTCATGAGTTATGGAATTGACTATTCATTCTATTCATTATCCCATTAATTATAGGATTGACTCTTGATTTTTCTATACTATTAATTATTTTATCTTATTTTAGAGCCTTAACATGCCACATGTCGGCATGACGGCATGAGGCATGATAAGGCTTGACCATTAATTAGTTTAATATATATATATATATATATATATATTCAACCCTTTAGTTTCATATTCTTCAACTCTCCATTTTTTTCAATTAACGGTTGATTTTCTAAATTTAATGAGAATTTTTTTTGACAGTATCTAATTTAATGAAAATTATTACTATTATTAGAGTCTCAACATACCACATGAGAAGGCTTGATCTGACAAATATATCTAGAGAAATGCTCCATGATTGTTTTCCATCCCAATGCATCAAATATCTTAGACCGCCAATAATTTAAATCATGACTATTTAAATTATTGTTACTTTACATTTTATAATTCCTACACATCGTGTGGGATGCAATCTAGTGTATATATATAATAGAGTTTCACGGCGCCACATGTCGCCGTATGAGAGCTTTGGAATTAAATGTAATCAAATTAAATATTTAATTTTTCATATATAATAATAATATAATAACAATCATATATTCATGTGTCAATCATAAATGGAGTTATTTATTTATTTAATTTTTTGGTAAGCTTAAAATAAATTAATTAATTATAAAGAATAAATTAGGATTAAATATTATATATAGTACATGCACTCAATTCACACTTAAATATTTTTAAGAATATTAATATTTGGTAAGCTCAAAAGACATTGATTAATCAATAAGAATTAATTAATTAATTATTCATAATTAAAATTTTACATGCATTCTATTCACACTTAAATATATTTAAAAACATTAATATTTAGTAAGCTCAAAAGATATTGATGTGTCAATCATAAATGGAGTTATTTATTCATTTAATTTTTTGGTAAGCTTAAAATAAATTAATTAATTATAAAGAATAAATCAGCATTAAATATTATCTATAGTACATGCACTCAATTCACACTTAAATATTTTTAAGAATATTAATATCTTGTAAGCTCAAAAGACATTGATTAAACAATAAGAATTAATTAATTAATTATTCATAATAAAATTTTACATGCATTCTATTCACACTTAAATATATTTAAAAATATTAATATTTGGTAAGCTCAAAATATATTAATTAATTAATAAGAATTAATTATTCATAATTAAATTCTTATTAATTATTTTTTATAATTAGAGCCGTGATTAAAGATAAGTTAAATATTTCTTTCAATCCAATAGATATTAATATGAAACTCTTAGAGCATTTCTAATGCAAAAGTGACTTGCATACCAGTAATTGTTAACATGACAACAATGTTAAGAGATTTGCTTCCTATGTGGCATAAAAATAGACTTGATAGACAATCAACTCAAAATTTGATCTCTAATGCTTCTGTCTAAAACATAATTTTTTTAATGATGTGTCCATCTTTTTTTTCCTATTTTATTTTTTATTTTATTTCCTTACCAAAAGTATATGAAAAATTAATGTCAGTTTTAAATATTTGCCGAGTCAACCTAAAAAATAGTTGTGCAACAGACCGTTTGAAAGTGGACGGTCATGTTGATAATGTCTAATATATTTTTTGCCACGTCAACTTGAGATTGAATATGCACGGTTGCATTGGAGACACAATTATTAACATAACGTCTATTTTTCCTATGTGGCATCTCTTTTTTTCACAAGCCACTCTTGCATTGGAGATGCTCTTAGGTGTCCAATGTCATTAATAACAAGACTCTTTATTTCCACCATTAATACCAACAGTTTCAATGAATCTTCTTAAAAATCAACTTATATATATATAGCCACAAAACAATTTCGAGAGATATATACTGTAAAAAGAAAAATAAATTATGTTGCAAGTTTACAAGCATGCAACTTTTGGATGACCATAATATTGGGCTTACAGGTGTGATGATTCAAAACACTGGAGTCTAAGGTGGATGATCGAAAACGGATATATGAAGCTAGATTTCTTTAGGATTCCTGAAATCCAAAAAAGTTGATTCTCTGCTTATATCTTAAAATATGAAGATGTAAGTTTTATTATTATTATTATTAGTATTATTATTACAATTTTAGTTTAGCATCATCCGGTTTCAGTTTTTTCTTCTATTTAAGTACTTGAATCATAGACTTATTTTTATATAAGAATATATATATATATATATTAATTGTTGATTTTGCAATTCATGAACATTAATTCTTATATTTTTAGTCCTTTTGTAGATAAATGATTCAGCACCAGTTTTTATGTTGTTTATGAATCATGTGGTTTATGAGATTTAGAAGATCCGGTTTTTATGATATATGCTGATCATTGGAAGTGATTTGCAAAAAAATAAAATAAAATTGTAACTAATTATATGATAATAATAGGTGACTAATTATATTTTCTTAAAAAAAAATTGTATATATATTTTTTGACAAAGACTGTGCATCGTACAGTTGTCACACTAGTAATAATAATAATAATAACGTTATACGGTTATTCTACTTTAAAAAAAAAAAATTAAAGTTATTGTTTTAATAATCAATTAATGAATTTCCTTGTCTGGTCAATGTATATTTAGTAACATTAATTTTAGTAATCAATTAATGAAATATCCTAACATGTTCACTAAATCTATATTTAGTACAAAATCTGTCATTTGGATAGTGTAATAACAAATAAATATCCTATATATAGCAAGTGTAATTTATAACTAATGGTCACTAGTTATCTATATTTAGTATAACATCACATATTCTTGAATAAATCTCCTAGTATGGTTTATCCTTAATGGTGTAATCTTGAAAAAAATATATATTCAAATACACTATTACTTAATATATACATTCATATCTCTTTGTCCCTCTCCTATATAAATTGATCAACCTATAACCACATTCTCCATAGCACAAAAAAAAAAAAAAAAAAAAAAAAACCTTCCTAAATGTGAGCTGATTACAAGCAGGTCGTTGTTCATGGCATTTCAAAGAGGAGTGACCCCTTGCTTTAATTCCATCATCCCGCGCCACCCATGATACTGGTGAGTATTCAAGACAGCTTATGAACAACTCTCTCATTGCATTGAATCAATATTATGAACGAAAAGGATGTTTTAATCCAACTAGGGTTTTGAAAGAAGCTTATTATGTGACCAATTCTCAAGGATCATCAACTGCCTGCATTTAATGATGATGATCATTGTTTACATGTTGTCAATGTTGGAGACAGTGGTTTCTTGTTGTTTTGAAATATAGAATGTGAAATATATTTCAATCCCCAATTCAACAACATGGTTTTAATCATCAACTGGGGTGTAGTATTCGATTTGGTGACGGTGTGGATAAAGCAATGAAGATTGTTGTTTCTGTCCAATCTGGAGACATTGTAGTTACTGGGACTGATAGTTTACTCGACAACATGTATGCATATATTGTACAACTCTTTCGATAGATATTCTGAGTCTCTATTTTCAAGAGCTGCTCACTTGGCTGGCAAGAAGCATTGATCACTCCTAAATGAACACCCGCAATAGTACGGAGCCGTAGGAGTAGCAAAATGATAATTATGAATTCGTTCCACAAGGATTGATGAATTGAATACCACAATTGACTGATTAACTACTATTTAGACAAGCAAGATTTAAATGATTGAATTGCACTACTCAAATTTAACTAAATTAAACATATAACTAAAATGCAATAATTGAAACTAGGCAAACAAACAATTTCAAGCAAGTCAAACACAAACAAGTGATTGTATTTCTTATGGGAAATTAGGCTAAGACCATGAATCCACCTATCCAATTCTCATCGATTTTAGGCACATCATTGAGGTAAAGTATGCAAGTGTGTATGTAGATTTGTAAGCCCTTAATTAGTCTCTAACCTCTCTCAAGTGATAAAAACAATATTCATGTGCACCAACTACCTATTTCTCAATGGTTATCCAAACTACACATGAATTCATTAAGCAAAGTGGCATACAAATAGAATCCTACAGGCTAGGATCGCATATTTCTATCTTACTAGACTTGTATCGGGCATTTCATTGAGCACATTGCGTGCTTCTCCTCTCGGCACCTCACACAACAATCAAAGAATCATCTAAGTGTTAGCTAAGCACTTAGAAGCATTAAGCATTAGAAATACACATACATAACACAAGCAATAATGATAAAGTGATGGCCTTTACTAATGATTCATGGAAAAGGTTTCATCTTGGCCTTATCCAAGGTTTCATCTTGGATTTAGTTCATATTACAAGAGATGGCTACAAAATATATGATTTTTATGCAAGCCATAACAAGTTACAAATGAAAATAAAGAGAGAAAGGTGTAGAGAAAACTATATGTGAAGATCTCCTCCTCTTTTGGTATGTTGATGTGCTTGGCTTGCTCATTCTCTCTTAGTCCCCTTATATGCTCCAAGGTTGGGTTTTGATGGTGGATAAAGGTGGGAAAGTTGGATATTTAGTGTTTGGTGAAGTGGATTTGAAGTTTGGTTGATGGATTGAAGGTTGGATGTAGTGATTTGGTGGATTTGGAGATTAAAAATGTGTTCTTCGAGTATTTTGAGTTGAAGGGTAGTGCAAGAGGTGAGGTAATTGGGTCTGAAAGGAGGTATTTATAGTGTATGAATTTAGGGCACGAAAACCTACATAAAATGTTGATGTGGCAGAGTGGGCGCTGTACGTAGAGCGCTTCTGTACAGTGCCCGTATAGCGCCAATTCTCTGTCCCTAAGTCGCTCCCTTATGGGCATTGTACGTAGAGCGACCTGTACAACGCACAACCTTGATTTTTCCTAAACAATGTCGTTTTGCCTCTGATTCCTTATTTCTCTCCAATAAAGCCCTTAGAAGGCTAGAAACCTGCACAAGCTTGTTTAAACATTAAAAATATCGGTTTTACCCGGAAAACGAAGGCAAATGATAAGTAAAACGGGGTTACAACAAGTGTAGAAAACGACATTATCAAATACCCCCAAACCTATCTTTTACTCGTTCCTGAGCAAAATCAAAACAAACAAAACCAAGATTAAACTGCTAAGAATTAAAGAAAGGAAAATACCACTTTCGTGGGTGACACGATGGCACTTGGCAAGTGCCACAAGCCTTTTAAACCCCTAGGCGATCCCTAGAGGACGAGTGAAGTCTCATGAGGCCTACGGAACGGTACCCACAACGTACTTTCTACTGAGTCAACTAAAGATGAGATGCAACATTGGGAGAACCATGAAGTAGACACAAGCATGCTAAGATCATTGAGTGCTCACTAGAGGTGTGCTAGCCAAGGTGCTACAACACTAATGCTTGCAATTCCGGACTTCTTAGTGAACTTAGTATCAAAAGCATTGAACACAAGAGTCATTAGATAGCATTTCGCTTTGACTCTAAGCCTCTCTTGGGTTCTCTCATTATTTTATCACACCGAACCTAGGCTCACTCATCAAGCATATGCGAGTTGGAGTTTATGCACAAAGAAATTTTCAAAAATAAAACGCATATGAAAAGTTATTAAGAACACTCATATTTTCATGCAAATGAACCTCAAGAATATAATCAAGCATTAAGAACATCCTTGTTTTCAAGCTAGACTCTTTCTAAAGATCAATTAGGACTTCGTTTTAAGTGCAAGTGAGTTTGATGGTTGGATGGTGATGGAGAAGTCGGGAGGATATGGAATTATTGACGAGCCAATGATCATGCTAGAGTCTTCTACTTGGTGCAATTTGGAACCCCCTTTTGAGCGTCTAGGCATTTTATTGACTTTAAGAACTTTGTACAATTTGTAGTTGCTCAGTATTTGAGCAACTTTTTCTAGAATTATTTATTTATTTATTTATTTTTTATTTTTTTTAATGATAAAGTGATATAGGCCTAAGTACACGTTACTTGGATACATTTTGGTATATTTCTTTTTGGGCTTCAATTTTTCATCCTCATGTTTTCTAGCCATGATCATTGTATGGGATGGTCTAGTGTTTGGGTTTGATGTGGTGTAAATGTAACATGGGTGGATATGGTGATTTGAGTTTAGTGTGAAGGTCTACATTATTTGGACATTTAAGCACACACACAAGGCTTAGGGATGTGTTTTGGTCATTTTGAGTGACTAGCACACATTGCCTACGTCATCTCTAAAGGTATGAGTCAAGCAAGCTGACAATGGAAACACATGAGGCAAAAATACTAAAGATTTGTTCTTTAATGCTCAATGCAATGAAAAGAGGTCCTTTTTATTATGCCTAAAATCTACATGATGATTGTTTAGAGAATAGAAATAAAAATCACTCTTGTGGACGTAATATTTGGGAAATGAAGCTTACATGGGTAGTCTCCACTAATGATCTAGACATCTCAAGCGCGCTACCTCATTCACTAAAACACAAAATGAGTCCGGTAGAATATGTGCAAGCAATGTGATGTAACTTTGACCAACACGGCCTCCTTTAATAACGCATGGCATGCAAAAAGTGCCTACAACGGCTCAACCCAAAAGCATCTCAACAAGCAACCCTTACTGCTCTAGATTTTGACCTAAAATGGTAGAAAATTGACAAAATTTGGCACTAAGCCCACACAATCATGCAATTATATATATATATATATATATATATATATTTATAATAGCACACAAGACACTCATGCAAAACACACACACACAACCTCGGACGGTCACCAATTGACTGTACCCCCAAACCTAAACGAAACATTGTCTCCAATGTTTGCACATAAAAAGGATTGGACAATGTAAGCTTAGAAGCGGGAAAGAGGCCAAAAAAGCAACGCTACAAAACTAAATAAAAAAGAATGTAAAATTTAACCGGAACTTAGGCATAGCAATAAGATAAGAGAAAAGACACTAATTAATAATAAAGCAAAAGATGAATGAAGATCCAAAATAAAAATTAAAAAAAAAAAACTACCAAATTAAGCATTCAACAAAGAAAATAAAAGGCAAATAAAAGAAAATGGAGCAAATGATGGCATGAAATGGTTAGCTCGATCAATCCTACTATGTTGGACCTTTGCCTCTCCTTAGCCTCTCAATGTCTGCAGGCATCATATCGTCAGGCACATTATCAGCAGCTGAGAAGCCCCGGGTACCAGAAGACGAAGGTAGTCTCGTGTGACGCTCTCTCCTTTGATAGGTTTGATAGCCAAGCTGGGTCCTCACGGTGGCCATGTCAGCCCTGACATCCTCCACTTCGGCTTCCTGTTCGTACATGTAGAACTCATGTACCTACCTATAATCAGAGAACTGCTGAGAGAGGGTATCAATCTTCTTTTCCACTCGTTCCGTGGTGAGCTTGTTATCGGCAAAAACCTTTATAATTTGATCAAACTGAGACATCCCTTGGCTGTTTACTTGCCCTAAATCCCTACAATACAACTCCACTTCTTGGGGCTCAAAATCCTCATCTTCCTCATCTTCCTCATCAGATTCCTCAAGCCTAGAATCTGCTCTTGAACAGGAAGACGACATTGTCCATAACTTTCTCCTTCCCTTGGTCTTGCTGGTTGTGTCATTCAAGGAGCGAAGGTTTAGATCTTCCTTCTCTCCCTTGGACATCTCATCTTTGTCACGTTCCGGAACACCAGCTTCCCTGCACAGCGTAGTAATTAAGTACGGAAAAGGGACGGGCTTCTTCATTGCTTGTGGCTTGTTCTTGAGGTCAATGTCCCCTGCCTTATTAAGTTCAGCCTTGATGACTCTCCCCACATCAATCGGGCCCCCAGTGAAGTAGCATGCTAATAACTCCGCCCGTTTTACTAAAATGGAACTGGTGTGGGATACTGGTTTTAGGGAGGCTGAGTTGAAAAGGTTCATCAATGCCATATCTTTGGATAAGTCGGATTGCCTAATTGGGTGCTTCTTGTCCCACACCCCATCTTCACTCCCTCTTAGTAGCCTAGCCAATTCTTCAGACTCACCATTGAAGGGGGCATAACCTAAAGGTAGGGCGTTCTGTCTCACGGGGGTTGTGCCAAAATGCTCATTGATCCTGTTTTGTGAAATTTCCACCACAACATTTCTGACTAGCACACCTCCCCTATTTCTGAAGTTCTCAGGCACCATAATGGCAAAAAACTCTCTCACCAAGGTGAAGTTGGCCAATCCGCATGACATGACATGACAAAATTCTCTCATTTCTTTGCCTTGACAATGGCTAGGATGGTGGTGCCCTCTAAAGTGGAAACTTGAATGCCTCTCTCGTGAATGACGAGATGGTTTAGAAGTATTGCTTTTCTTGTGGCACAATCCTTATTCCACACACATGAGGCTAATTCTTGACTTTCACCCCTTGAAGAATCCTTACCGGCTCTAACACGCTTGTTACTCTTTGGCGGCATTCTCAGCACAAATGGACAACACTTCAACTGAAATTGAGGCAAACCGAAACCACACAACACTTCCCAAGCAACTCACAAAGCACAACCATCCTTAAATCTAACACTTCAATATTGTCAATCAGCCCAAACTTTACTTTAAGAGCCAACCCAAACAATTTTCTTCCACACAAACCTTCAATTTCTTGCCAAATTCGGATTCTCAACCAAAGACAACTAAACTCATGCCAAAAATTGCTCCAAACGAAAATTAAACATAAACAAACAATAACCCATGCAAGTGGCAGCCAAATGGATCAAAATCACACCCACAAACCACCAAATCCACAGAAATTCGAAAACCCCCAATTTATGCCCTAATCATGCAAAATTCCTCAAAACTTGCCATAAATGGCTTGAATCATGCAATAAAGAGACTTGGGATGATAAGGGAGTAAATATAATGGGATTTGGATGGAAAACTTACCACTTTGGATGAAGATCCCTTGGGAGAGGAAAGGAGACCATTTTTTTGGTGAATTTGGAGAGGTGGTGTGGTCTACTGCGCGAGACCCTTCTTAAAAATGCAATTATGGGTTGGTTGCTGTATGTATAACGCTATGTACAGCGCCCAAGTTGAAAACGGTACGTTTTGGGTAAGTGGTGGGCCCATTTCTTCAGGATGGGCGATGTACGTAGAGCGACAAGTACAACGCTTTGTACAGCGCCATTCTGGGTTTTTGGGTAGATTGGACATGTTTGCACACCTATTTCACCCCTAAGCTTCCCCACTTGAAATTGGTCTTGTATACTTACAGAACTCAACTAGAAACATTACTTGCATGGTGAAAATACAATATTTGCATGTGTCTAAACAACCTATTGTGGGGGGTGAATGGGTTGTTAATCGATTATTACCAATTTTTCGATTAGTCAAAATTAATATATGAAACCCAATTCAACAAACAATAAAAAATCAAGTAAAGAATGTGGAAATAAATGAACACTTGATTTTTACGTGGAAACCCTCACGGGAAAAACCACGGGCTAATATGTGCGCCACACACGGTCAACGAAATCCATTATATGAAAAGGAATTTACACCCTCAAGTGATTCTTGGACTCTCACCCTAGATAACCTCAGGCTATGGACACTACCACTCGCCACTCTTGGTTCAATCCCTAGTGATATCCCCTGATACACTACTCTTGGCGTGAGCAACTCCTAATCTACCCCTCGGGCCTTTTACAGTGAACCTAGACCAACCCTAGACAACCTCTATATGAAGAGAAGGTTACACCCTCAAGTGATCTCCACGATCTACTACTATTGGCGTGAGCACCTTCTAATCTACCCGCAGACCTTTTACAGAGGAGCTAGTACAATGCTTATGCAACTTCACTTAGAAGCCACAAGACTTTGACTCTATGAAGAGAATTAACAACCTATGTGAATATGTGATGATATTCAAAATGCAAATAATGCTAGGTTACACTAAATGCTTATCTAGGAATTTAAGATGTCAATGTGGACAACCCTAGATATCATGATGTCTATATGAATGCTCATAAAGACTTGACTAGATGAAAACATGCAAGTCTAAGACCTAGTCATCAAACAAAATGCCAATCAATACAAGTTGTCAATAATCATGGCAAGGACCATAAATATGCAATTAACAAATGCAATCAAGGAGTCCTACTCAACAATGTCTAAATGTAAATCATATAGACTTAGCTAGATGTTATCAATCACAAAACAATCCTAGCTATCAAACAATGTCAACATGTCCATACATGTGAACTCATTTAAAATCTTAAGAACATTTTATAAAGCTTGACTAGATAAATAAACATACATCTATCAACCTAATCATCAACCAATTTCACAAGAATGTTCTAGGGTTAGCTATTTAGGGAAAATCATCCTAATCATGTAAGCTATCACAAACAAAACCCAATCATGTCATAACTTCACTAAATATGCAATAGGAGTGAAGATTTGCTAAACTAAGCAATCAAATACATGTCTTGACTAAGATAGAACAATAAATGAAGATGTGATGTTTGTTCTACTTACCAAGTCAAGAAACCAAGAAGACCCATGCTTTAAAGATGTTCAATGATGCATGAAGAAGATGGGTTTTGGGTTTGGAGAGTCAATCAAGCTTTCATGAAGCTTTCTCTCTCTAGGAAACTCTTAATCTCTCTCTAGGGTTGTGTATCTTTTGTTTCCTTGAATACAAATGAGAGAAAAAGATGTATTTGTAGTGCTAAGATGATAGCCCTATAAATTTCGTGACTTTTGCTCCAAAAAAGAGCCAAATCGGACTCCAAATGAGTGAGATATGGCAAAATTATGAAACAGGGGCGGAGCATTGCGCTGGACGTCATGCGCCACACCAGCGCCACACCAGCGCACAGGCACGACAACGCAACAGCTCAAGATTCGAGCGCTCCGAAACATGACCAAACGACATCAAAACCTTTCGTATAATATATCGTTGGAAAGGTATGGAAGTATACTTTCTACTCCAATTTATGGAATGACATTTCGATGTCTGTATAAAAAGTTATGGTTATTAGAGTGACCAAAGGTCAGATTCGGATGACAGCAGTGATGCCCTGTTTTAGTGGTCACTTTGGAGATTTCAAAACCAATCCAAACGGTCATAAAATATTACGAATAATATGCCGTTGGAAAGGTATGGGTGTCTAGTTTGTCCAGAATTTTACAAAACTCAATTTAAATCTTTTTATAAAAAGTTATGGTCATAAGACCATACAAAGGTCAGTTTTGTAAAACATGTTTAAATCAATGAAATCCAATTTTGAAACTAGACACTTACTCCAAATAACCAAACCAAATTTAACACTTATCCAAGAGAAGATTGAGACCTTCTCAAGTGGTCAACCATCGCGCTAAGACATGCACACCATCGTGCAAGCGCGGACGTTTCCGATCACACAAACGGAAACGAATTACACGACACTTAAGAATAACATACATGAAGTGCAAGTGTGGGATGTGAATGCATCCTAATGCCTAACATGTCATGGCATTGCATGAACGAGATGCAATCATTTAAACATGCATGAAGAGACTTCATGGCTTTGCATCCTAATGCCTAAACATGTCATGGCATTTCAATAAACTAGATGCAATCAAATAAACATGCATGGGAATAGATAACATCATGAATAATCACCAAGCATGTGACACACAAAAGATATGCAATATATGAAAATGCATAAGTGTGATGATAAAGCATATAAGCACACAATTATGAGAAACACAAATGCAATCATATAAATGCAATGAAAGTGTGTGTGTGCTAAAAGACATAGATGCACTAATCAATGAAACACACATGCATGGTAACTAATACACAATATATAAAGATGCATGCAAGTGTGTGTGTGCACCTAATCTCTTCAAGAATCAAGGTCAAGTGGTATACATTTTGAAGCTCTTGATCTTGAAGTCACCTTGGGAAGTCCGGAAACTTGTCAACCACAATAACCTAAGCTACCCGTTATATACCAATCCCAATGTGGTTTGTCATGAAATAAGCCAATCAATAAGTATGCACTTACACATGGGTTATTTATTTATTTATTATTATTATTATTATTATATATATTTTTTATAAACTCAAATAAACTAAAATAATAAACTCAAATAAACTAAAATAAACATGATTGAGTTTCCCATACCCCCAAACCTAAATTGCGCAATGTCCACATTGTGTCCACATTTACCAAAAAGATCTCATAATGCACCATTCAAGTTCGGAGGGGAAAAACTCAATCTCAAAATAAAATAAAATAAAATAACCATGAAAGCAACTAAATCTAACTAATATTTACAAGAAGGTACCTCTTTTTGATGAGTGATCAAGGTGGTTCTTTGAGAAGAACCTTCCTTTGGCTCTTCCAATGCATTCTCCTAATAAAGCTTTAGTCTTTGTCCATTTACTTTGAATTTCTCCTTCGCTCCATTTTCAATTTCCACATTTCCGTATCCATTTTCAATTTCCACACTTCCGTACGAGAACACTTGGGTGACGGTAAAAGGGCCCGTCCACCGGCTCTTGAGTTTTCTAGGAAATAAACAGAGTCTTGAGTTGAAAAGGAGAACTTGGTTCCCCACTTGAATATCTTTCTTCGCAATCCTTCTATCATGCCACTTCTTGGCTTTCTCCTTGTAAATGCGGGCATTCTCATATGCCTCAAGCCGAATTTCATCAAGTTCATTAAGTTGAAGCAACTTCTTCTCTTCCACCACTTGCATGTCAAAGTTCAACTTTTTGATAACCCAATATGCCTTGTGTTCAAGCTCCACCAGAAGGTGGCATGCCTTTCCGTAAACAAGCCTATAAGGAGACAAGCCCAGTGGGGTTTTGAAGGTCGTCCTATAAGCCCATAAAGCATCATCAAGTTTTTTAGCCCAATCCTTCCTCCGGCTTCCCACCGTCTTTTCTAGGATGCTTTTGATTTCTTGATTTGACACCTCCGCTTGACCATTTGCTTGAGGGTGGTAAGGGGTGGTGATGTGGTGCTTCACACCATACTTCTTCAATAGAGCTTCAAACAACTTGTTGCAAAAGTGAGAGCCTCTATCATTAATAATTGCTCTTGGAATACCGAATCTTGTGAAGATGTTCTTCTTTAGGAATTTCGTGACCACATTGGCATCACTCTTTGATGTGGCTATAGCTTCCACCCACTTAGACATATAGTCCACTGCCACCAAGATATATTGGTTTCCGTAAGAGCTTAGGAATGGTCCTATGAAATCAATACCCCACATATCAAATAATTCCACTTCAAGCATCACGTTGAGTGGCATCTCATCCCTCTTGCTAATATTACCGGTCCTTTGGCACCAGTCACATGCTTCCACAAAGCTTCTTGCATCATGAAAAAGTGTAGGCCAATAGAATCTCGATTGAAGGACTTTCCTTGAGGTTCTAATTGCTCCAAAGTGTCCTCCACACTCCTTAGAGTGGCAATGCATGAGGATATCCCTCATCTCCTCCTCGGGTACACATCTTCCAATAAGACCATCACTACAAATCCAGAATATGAGTGGTTCATCCCACAAGTATGACTTTGCATCCGAGAGGAATTTCTTCTTTTGGTGGAAGTTCATCTCCACCGGCATGACCTCGCTTGCTAGTAAATTCACAAAATCAACAAACCAATGAGCCATTAAGTCTTAGACCACTAGTAGTTGCTCGTCCGGGAATGCTTCATTTATGGCTACTTGCCCTTCATCCTTCTCATTTCTCTCTAGCCTTGAGAGGTGATCCGCCACAAGGTTCTCGAATCCTTTTTTGTCTTTAATCTCCAAGTTGAACTCTTGTAAGAGGAGAATCCACCTAAGTAATCGTGACTTGGAATCTTTCTTTGCCATCAAGTATTTGATTGCCATATGGTCGGTGTACATAATCACTTTTGAGCCCACTAGGTAAGGTCGGAATTTGTCAAAAGCAAAGACAATGGTTAAGAGTTCCTTTTCCGTGGTGGCATAGTTTACTTGAGCATCATTAAGGGTTTAGCTCGCATAGTAGATCACATGGAGCCTCTTGTCTCTTCTTTGTCCCAAAACGGCTCCCACCGTATAATCACTTACATCACACATGAGTTCGAAGGGAAGTTCCCAATTCGGTGCCGATATGATAGGAGCGGAGGTAAGCTCCTTCTTCAATTTCTCAAAAGCAAGAAGGCAATTTCCATAAAAAAAATGAAAGGGACATCTTTCCCTAGCAAATGGCAAAAGGGTTTTGTGATTTTAGAGTAGTCCTTGATGAAGCGTCTATAAAACCCGGCATGTCCAAGGAAGCTTCTAATGCCCTTGATCGAGGTAGGAGGAGGTAGCTTCTCTATGACTTCTACCTTGGCCCGGTCCACTTCAATTCCATTGGATGAAATCCGATGGCCTAGAACAATGCCTTCCTTCACCATGAAATGACACTTCTCCTAATTTAATACCAAATTAGTTTATTCACATCTTTGCAAAACTAACCCCAATTTCTTCAAACAATCGTCATAGGACACTCCAAAAACTGAGAAGTCGTCCATAAAGACTTCAATAAATTTCTCCACCATGTCCGAGAATATTGCCATCATGCACCGTTGAAATGTGGCCGGTGCATTGCACAACCCGAATGGCATTCTTCTATATGCAAATGTGTCATAGGGACAAGTGAAGGTGGTCTTTTCTTGGTCTTCGGGATCGATATGGATTTGATTGTAACCAAAAAACCCATCAAGGAAGCAATAGTAGTCATGGCCGGCCAACCTCTCCATCATTTGATCTATGAGCGGAAGTGGGAAATGGTCCTTTCGGGTGGTATTGTTTAACTTCCGATAATCGATGCACACTCTCCATCTAGTAACAGTCCTTATGGGGATCAATTCATTCTTCTCATTTGGTACTGCCGTCATCCCCCCTTTCTTGGGCACCATTTGAACCGGATTAATCCAATGGCTATCCGATATTGGATAAATGATCCCCGCATCCAATAGTTTCAACACCTTAATTTTTACAACCTATTTCATGTTAGGATTGAGTCTTCTTTAGTGTTCCACTGAGGGCTTGAAATTGTTTTCCATCAAGATCTTATGCATCAATAAGGATGGGCTAATGCTTTTGATGTCCGAGATTGACCAACCAATTGCTCTTTTGTACTTTCTCAATACCCTTAGTAGCTTCTCCTCTTCAATCTTAGACAAACTTGTTGAAATTATTACCGGTAAAGTCGATGAATCTCCCAAGAATGCGTACCGCAAGTGAGATGGTAGTTGCTTGAGTTCTAGAGTAAGAGGCTTCTCAATGGACGGTGGGAGTTTTGGCTTTCCCACACCAAGTTCTTCAAAGTGCAATCTTCCTCTAAGTGTCCTCAAGGGTAGGGAGTTAAGTTGTTTGGCATATTCTTCAACTTCCAAGTTCTCATATTCCTCTACTACTCCATGCATTATACACACTTCAAGCGGCTCTTTGGGGTTCTCCTTTCTCAAGTACTCTTATATCATGGGCTCAACCACATCCACCATATAACAATAGCCTTCATCCGATGGTCTTTTAGTTGCCTTAGACATGTCAAACACCACTTGCTCGTCACCAACTCTCAAAGTCATCTTCTTATCTCTTACATCAATTAAAGCACCCACCGTCTTTAAAAACGGCCTTCCCAAGAGAAGAGGTATCTCTACATCCTCCTTTATCTCCAAAACGACGAAATCCACCGGAAAGTATAGGCTATCCACCTTCACTAGGACATCTTCCATCACACCTCTATGATATTTGATTGACCGGTCCACCAATTGGAGTGTGATATGTGTGGGCTTCACTTCTCCAACATTTAGCTTCTTGAACACCGAGTACCCGAATCAATCAAGGCTTTGCTAAATTCCGAGGTTCTAATGGTGCATGGTATTGTAAATTTACCCAGATCCTTCAACTTATGAGGGAGCTTGTTTTACAAAATAGCACTACATTCCTCCGTTAGTGCCACCGTTTCAAACTCTTCAAGCTTCCATTTGTTAGAAAGAAAGTCCTTCAAGAACTTGACATAAGTGGGCATTTGTGCTAGGGCTTCGGCAAACGGTATATTAATGTGGAGCTTCTTGAACACCTTCAAGAACTTTGCAAATTGATGGGCATCTTTGTACTTCCTTAACCTTTGGGGGTATGGGATTAGAGGCACATATGCCTTGACTTATGGTGGGGGTGGATCACAAGATGTTTTGAGTGGGCTATCTTCAACCTTGTCCTTCTCAACAAGCTTCTCCTCAATAAGCTCCTCTTCAATCACTTCTTCAACCACCTCTTCCTTCTTTTTGCCAGCTTCTTCCGGTTGCTTAACCATTCTTCCGCTCCTTAGAGAAATTGCCTTGCATTGCTCCTTGGGATTGATCACCGTATCACTTAGTAATGTCCCTTGTTGGCGAGCTTGAGATGCCCTAGCCAATTGACCAACTTGGATTTCAAGATTTTGAATTGCGACTTGTGAATGCTGTGCAAGTTGATCAACCTTGATGTCTAGCTTCTTCAAAGCCAAGTCTTGAGTCTCCATACGAATATCGAACTTGCCCATGTACTTAGAGAATAATTCTTCAATGGTAGGTTTTGTCTCGGCTTGTTGTGGTTGGTTAAATCCGGGTGGTTTGAAGTTGGCTTTGGGTTGAAGGGTATTTTGGTTATCTTTCCATGAGAGATTAGGGTGGTTTCTCCAAAATGGGTTGTAGGTGTTGGAGTAGGGATTATTTTGGGGTATTGGTTGGTTGTTGAAGTTCCTATTGTAGTTTACAAAAGAAACTTGCTCTGAGGATCCCGAAGCAAATGGGTTTCCAGCTTGACAATCTACACTTTCATGAGGTCCCAAGAATAAATCACAACTCAACGCTTTCACTTGGGCCACACTAGAGCTTGCCCCCATCTTGCTCACTTGCCTTGTCAATGCCTCGATTTGTGCTTGCAAAGCGGTAACTTGATCAATCTCCAACATACCGAGTGCTTTCTTTGGTGTCTTCCTATCGCTACCCCAGTGACTATTTACAATGGACATGTCTTCTACCAAATCATACACCGCATCCATCGACTTGTTCATCAAAAAGCCCCCGCCGACGCATCCATAAATTGACGAGTGGACAAGTTCATACCCCGATAGAATTTTTCCACAATTGGCTACTTCGGTATTCCACGGCATGGGCATTTCCTAAGCAACTCCTTGTATCTCTCCCAAGCTTTATACAAAGATTCCAACTCAAATTGGGAGAATTCATGAATCTCGTTCATTAGTTGAGCCGCCCATCTAGGAGGGAAATATTTGCTAAGGAAGGCTTGGGCCAACTCGTCCCATACAATGATTGACCTTGATGCAAGACCATCATACCAAGCCTTGGCTCGATCCTTCAATGAGAATGGGAAAATCCTCAACCGAATTGCATTGTCCGAAGCCCCGTTGATTCTAAATGTTGAGCATATTTGATCAAAATTCCTTAAATGCGCATTCGGACTTCGACAGGCATGCTACCAAATTGCCCCATCATCGCCATCATTTGAAAAGCATGGGACTTGAATTTGAAGTTGTTTGCATTTATGGTTGGGAGTTGGATTGGTGACATATTCTGGTCCACCCTTGGCATGACGTAGTCCCTCATGACTCTATCATTCTCCCCAAGTTGCTCATTTTGCCCATGTTGCCCCTCTTAGGCTGTGGGTGGTATCGGATCTTGATTCAAATTGTCCTTACCCATGGCTCGCCTCTGGTTCCTTCTATTTCTTTGGGCCATCCCCTATATATCCGGATCAAAGCGCAAGTCCTATAAGTTCTTGCTTCTTGTACTATGATGTATACAAGAGCAACCGCCTACAATCACAAAAAATAAACACAAAGTAAAAGATCTAAATTAGTAATAAACCAACTAGTAGTGATACCAATAAACTGCTAAATCCCCGGCAGCGGCGCCAAATATTGATCACTCCTAAATGAGCACCCGCAATAGTACGGAGCCGTAGGAGTAGCACAATGATAATTACGAATTCGTTCCACAAGGATTGATGAATTGAATACCACAATTGATTGATTAATTACTATTTAGACAAGCAAGATTTAAATGATTGAATTGCACTACTCAAATTTAACTAAATTAAACATATAACTAAAATGCAATAATTGAAACTAGGCAAGCAAACAAACTCAAGCAAGTCAAACACAAACAAGTTATTGTATTTCTTATGGGAAATTAGGCTAAGACCATGAATCCACCTATCCAATTCTCATCAATTTTAGGCACATCATTGAGGTAAAGTATGCAAGTGTGTATGTAGATTCGTAAGCCTTTAATTAGTCGCTAACCTCTCTCAAGTGATAAAAACAATATTCATGTGCACCAACTACCTATTTCTCAATGGTTATCCAAACTACACATGAATTCATTAAGCAAAGTGGCATACAAATAGAATCCTACAAGCTAGCATCGCATATTTCTATCTTACTAGACTTGTATCGGGCATTTTATTGAGCACATTGCGTGCTTCTCCTCTCGGTACCTTACACAACAATCAAAGAATCATCTAAGTGTTAGCTAGGCACCTAGAAGCATTAAGCATTAGAAATACACATACATAACACAAGCAATAATGATAAAGTGATGGCCTTTACTAATGATTCATGGAAAAGGTTTCATCTTAGCCTTAGCCAAGATGGATTTAGTTCATATTACAAGAGATGGATACAAAATATATGATTTTTATGCAAGCCATAACAAGTTACAAATGAAAATAAAGAGAGAAAGGTGTAGAGAAAACTATATGTGAAGATCTCATCCTCTTTTGGTATGTTGATGTGCTTGGCTTACTCATTCTCTCTTAGTCCCCTTCTATGCTCCAAGGTTGGGTTTTGATGGTGGATAAAGGTGGGAAAGTTGGATATTTAGTGTTTGGTGAAGTGGATTTGAAGTTTGGTTGATGGATTGAAGGTTGGATATAGTGATTTGGTGGATTTGGAGATTAAAAATGTGTTCTTGGAGTATTTTGAGTTGAAGGGTCGTGCAAGAGGTGAGGTAATTGGGTCTGAAAGGAGGTATTTATAGTGTATGAATTTAGGGCACAAAAACCTAGATAAAATGTTGATGTGGCAGAGTGGGCGCTGTACGTAGAGCGCTTATGTAAAGCGCCAAATCTCTTTCCTTAAATGCCCAGCTTGGGTGCTGTACGTAGAGCGCTTTTATACAGCGCCCGTACAGCACCGATTCTCTGTCCCTGAGTCGAACCCTTATGGGTGTTGTGTGTAGAGCGACCTGTACAATGCCCAACCTTGATTTTTCCTAAACAATGTCGTTTTGCTTCTGATTCCTCATTTCTCTCCAATAAAGCCCTTAGAAGGCTAGAAACCTACACAAGCTTATTTAAACATTAAAAATATCGGTTTTACCCAGAAAACGAATGCAAATGATAGGTAAAATGAGGTTACAACAAGTGTAGAAAACAGCATTATTAAGCATGTTGGTGGCAAGATTGATGATATTACCGTCATAAGTGCAAAAATTATATAATAAATCTACATGTTATTTGTATGCTGAAATAGAGAATTTTCATATCCAACATTTGTAATTTGTAAATCTAGTGATGATCTGAGTATGTGATGATTCTTTGCTTTTCAAATTATGAAAAACGTTTACCTACGCATTTTAAGCAACTAGTGATTTGGCTATGCAATGCGATGATTCCCCTATGTTATATAAATATATAGTTAATTTAATTTACATAGATATTGAACTAAATCTTTGAATTGAATTTATTTTGGACAGTCAAACTTGGTCAACAATGAAATTTGACCAAATTTCACTAACAATAGGGGGTAAGTATCAGTTAACGATAAAGTTGTATCCGTTTGTAAAAGATCGAACATCAGGAAAGGTTTGTGTAATTTGCTCATTATAAATATTATGAAACAAAAAGTAAAAAGAATTACTTAACAAATGGCAAAAAAGGAAAGTCTCTTTTCTAATTTTTCTCTGAACTTTAGAAGGAGGGTAGTCTTGGGTTTTCAGAACTCAAATCCACTCAATCTAAGTGTAGTTTTCTTGGCATTTTTAACAAGGATGAATGAGGAAGAGATTGCATCACTTTGTGCGTCCATGTCATTGAAGGAGAAAGAGGGACCGATGTGGAGCCTAAAGAACAAGTTAAAAGACGACGGTCTGAGGAAGATGTCTTTGAGCCTAGTTGGTAAGATTTTGGTGAATAAGAGCATCAACCGGGATGCTTTCCGAAGGGTACTCCTTCAAATCTGGAGAGTCTCCAAGGGAATCACCATTGAAGTGGTTACTAACAATATCTTTAACTTCCATTTCCATAACCAAGAGGATAAAATGAGGATAATGACGGGGGGACCGTGGAGTTTTGACTACTATCTTATTGTTTTGGTTGAAACATATGGGAAATGGGACATAGTGTTAGGATTATGCTCAATAGCAAGAGTGTAATGTTGTAATTAACAATCTTTTTCATATTAATAAAGTGATTTCTGATTTAACAAATCGTATAGCATTTATAGTTTAATATTATAATTGTCAAAATAAATAATCATAAGGTCTAAAGACTATGAGAAAAGAAGAATTGTTCGTACATCTGGATATGTATGTGGTAGACACAATTCTTTAGTTAGTCTTGAATAATGTTCACAACTTAAGTTAAAGGTTGGGCACCTTTATCTTGTTAAAGTTGTAGAATTCTTTCGCTAGCATTTGAGTGGGATCAAATGAGATATGATGAGTCTAAATCATCGGAGTGTCTTCAAGCAAAAGGATCTAGTGCACTGGGTGCATTGAACAGGATCACAATGAAAAGCTTTATCTAGAACCGTCAATAGATAATAGTCTTTTCATTATCAGGACAATCGGAGAGTCTATCTTAATCCTGAGATAAATGATGGACTTATGGTTGCAAGTGATATCATTTGAGTTATCAATGAGTACGATTATATCGCATAGTCTATCCTCGATAGTTTGGTGATATTCATTTGTTAATCGATAGAGGACTTCATTTATAGATATGGACATCGTGGCTCCATTTAATTAAATGAGAGTATAATATCATCATATGGATGTTTTGAGGTAATTGGATATTAAATCTCAACGTTGAGTTTTCGATAGTGTCTATTGAAAACATGGCTTCTGGACAAGTCAAAATATCCAAGTTCAAAACGTGGTCATATGAGTAAATATGGTAACTTGGAGAGTTATAGGCGGTCTATGAACTCTTGGCGATTACTGATATTAATCACGAGGATACACTATCTCCTATATGATTGTCTAGGGTATGAATGAGGAGCATCTTCCTTTTCTATCTTTATTTAAGAGTTCAATTTTAGCTCTTTAGTGGAATGAGTTAAAATTAATGGATCGGACCTAAGTGAATCATTTGTTGATTGTGATTAGGTTATGTCTATTGAAGCTTAAATTTAGATGGCCCGCCAAGATCCCAATCCACACGGACTTGCATGGATCACTTGATATATTCTACCGGACCAATTTAAGGGTCCATCTAGAATTGCATTTAATATATTAAGAATATAATTTGCACATTATTTAAGTAATGGGCTGCTCAATTATATTTATATATTAATGAAAGACATGTGGGCTTGTTTCTTTTAGTAAGAATGGGTCTGGTTCACATGTGGGCTTTTTATTTAAAGTCCAATGGATTAAATGAAATAAGAAAATAATATTTTGGCCCATTTATTCAAGTGGGGCGGCAAGGTTAAGTTTTAACCTAATATATTATTTTGTTTCATTTGTTTTAATTAAATAAGAATTAATTAATTTATTAATTAATTGTTTAATTAAGAAACAAATCTTTTCTGATTAGGAAATATGATTCCTAGTGTTATACTATTGTTGGTAGTATACTAAAAGTAAAAGACTTATTTGGTAAGAAAATAAATAATTAATTTTATTTATTTAATCAAATAAGAAGTCTTTTATATTTAGTCAAATAAAGGAATAAAAGATTTATGAATTCAATTAGGGTTTAAAGTCTTAAACTAAATAGGAAATAGGGTGCAATACAAACTCTTTTGGGCTTGAGAATTGCGGCAACCCTAGTCCCTTTTAGGTTGTGATTTTCGGCCACCCTAAGTGAAAGAAGAGAAGAAAATTTGGCCACCTATATAAGTGCTCTTATAGATTTCGGCCACCATGAGTTGTTCTGGAGACAATTTTTCTTCTTCTTCTCAATTCATAGAAAGCTTTTATTCTACTAAAACAAATAGGAGTGTTAGATTATTCTTTGATAGTATACTATTTGCTTAATCATCAATAAGCTTGTGTATACGATATCGATCTAGGTTCACGCGAGTTTCGATCATTAGATTGAGAACTCAAAAGTGACCGGAATAATCTCAGTCATTCTTTTGATTGTTTTTGTGACTAACAAAGAAAAGAAAGTTTGTTTTGTCCATTCACAGGTTTGCAATTCAAAGAAAAAGGGAGACCACGCTCCTAGGTGATCCACGTTCGTGCTAGGATTGAAGATCTTGCGGATTACCATCGACGTAAGTCAATCGGATCACGCGACAAAAGGTATTCTACTTTTTGGTTATTGTATATGCATGTTTAATTAATTAAAGGGTTTAAGGTTCATAAAGGAAAAATTTTAAAAGTCACTAAATCTTATTTTTAGTCTCGCTTCCGCTGCGTGTACTACGGTATTTTTCCCTACAATTGGTATCAGAGCCTAGGTTGAACCCTTTTAATTAATTAACGTATATATACGTGGATCTATTTCTTTTTATTGTGATTATGCATGTTTAGAAAGAGATGGCACTCTAGGTATTCGCATATATAATTACATGTGAATGTATGGATTTATATATGTTTATGTGGATTGTTTTTGCTCGATTTTGGTCCTAGATTTTCAATGTATTTTTGTTATGGAATTGTAACAAGAAGGGTGGTCTATCATCGCCATAATTCCTTCTTGGTAGTTGCTAGGTTTTATTTTATTTTTTTTAATATGTGCAGTATTTTTTTTATTACTGCAGCAGTTTTTTTTATTAAGTTTTAGTGCAGTATTTTATGTGTAAAAGTACTGCAGTGAATAAAAAAAAAAAAAAAAAAAAAAATTAGTACTGCAGTATTTATTATTTTATACTGCTGTAATATGTTCAAGTATTGAAGATTCGAAGACACGAAGGAAAACGAAGCAACCAGAACCGAGAACGAGCACCGTGCGCACCCTAGGAGTGGATTGGGCTGCGCATGGCAAGCCCAAGCTTGGTGGGCTGCGCACGGCAGCCCTGGGAGTCTTCATGGGCTGCGCACAGCAGCCCCTTTGTGGGGTTGTGGGTTGTGCACGCCTATGGGGTTTGGGCCGAAGGATGAGCGTATGGTTGATGGGCCGCTTGAAGATCTTGTATTCCTAAACAATTGTAATTTACTTGTTTTTCTAGGATGGGCCAAAATTGTTGCTATTTAATTTATGCTTAAATATTACAATATTTGTTATTGTATGATAACATGACATATAGAATAGGAGTGCCACTCATATATCTCTTTTGGTATGAACATGCATTGAATGATTTAGGTATCTAAATTGGCATCTAGATAACTTGGTAAATTATTCTATGGGATTTAATCACACGCCTTAAATAATTGAGTGGGAGAAGGTGTTTTTGTAACACCTATGGCCTCCAAGGTTGGTTGAGCTTTATTATTTATGGTAATCCCCCCAAGGGGCGTCCATGAATGGAATTTAGCAACATACTTCCTTACAAGGATAGACTAGACAATGGACTCAAACGAGATCTACTCCCCAAGGAGGGATTTTCGTGAGAGAAAATTGAGGGTCGATATCTTGGTAACACACTCAATGTAATTTTATTGATATCCTCCCAAGAGTTCTTGTCAGTAAAATTGCAAGGCTAAAATTGAAAACGCTGGTTGTTATGTTAACAATTAGGTGGGACCTAGTCTAACTAGTAAATGGTGCGAACTCCCAAAGGAGGCGTAACATTTATGGGTGTTGGATCACCGTTGAATTTTTATGATTGAGTTATTTATTTAATTCAAGATAAATATTTAAAGTGCTTTATCATGATTATTTACTTATATATGTTTTGTTTTATTCAGAAATCATGACCCCATCACTTATGAACATCCTGAAAGATAACACTTTAACTGGAAATAATTATGTCACATGGAAAAGGAAAATTGGGTTGTTGCTGCAAAGTGAAAAACATAAGTTTGTTCTAACTACTCCTAAACCACCTGCTCCTAATAATGAATCAAGCATAATGTATAGAGATGAGTATGAGCAGTGGAAGACTTCAGATGATATGGCAAAATGTTACATTATGGCCACTATCTCCAACGTGTTGCAACAGCAGCATGAAGGAATGGAGTCCGCTGCTGATATTATGATGTCTCTAGAGGAGATGTTTGCTATGAAGTCTAGGACGACTAAGAGAGAGGCAGTGACTGCTTTTATGAATCTTAGGATGAAACCTGGACAGGCTGTGAAAGATCACATGATGAAAGTCATAGCACATCTCAACATTGCTGAACTGCATGGCGCTGAGATAGATGGTTAGACAAAGATTGATATGGTTGTCAATTCATTGTCAGATTCCTTTGATCAGTTCAAATTGGACTACACTTTGAACAAAAAGGAATACACCTTACAAGGCCTGATGCAAGATGTTCAAAGTGCTGAAAAGATCCTTGTGAAAGGCAAAGGTCAAGAGATTCATATGGTTGGTAAAGTTGCTACTGTTAAGGCCCGTCAAAAGGTCAAGAAACAACAGAAGAAAAAGCAACTTGGGCCTATCAAGAAGGATACCAAGAAAGTAACCAAGATCAAAGGGAAATGCTTCCTTTGTGGTGAAAAGGGACATTGGAAGAGAAATTGCCCAAAGTCCCAGAATAAGAAGGAAGAAGGAATGTGAATTATCTTGAAACATGTTTTTTGGCTGATTCTACAGATTCTTGGATCATAGACTCAGGAGCCACTAATCATGTTTGTTATTCCTTGCAGGGGTTCCAAGAAAGGAGAAAGCTGAGTAAGAATGAAATCAATTTGCGCTTGGGCAACGGAACGTTAGTGTCTGCAAGTGCAGTGGGAGATATTAGAGTTTATTTGGATTCTAGAAGGCATTTAGATTTGATAGACGTTTATTATGTACCTCAATTCAAGAGGAATTTAATTTCAGTTTCTTGTTTAAATAAATTTGGATATTCGGTTACTTTTAATAAAGTTTTTATTATTAGTAAGAATGACAAAATTATTTGCCAAGGTACATTGGAAAACGGTCTATACTTTTTGCATAGAAATATCTCTCACTCGTTAGACACAGAAATAACGGAACCTAATCATAAAAGAGTAAAATTATCAACAGATGAAACCTACCTTTGGCACTTACGCTTAGGTCATATTAACCTTAATAGGATTAAAAGATTGGTATGTGACGGACCTTTGAGTGACTTAAAGGTTGATGATCTACCAACTTGTGAATCTTGTTTGGAAGGTAAAATGACCAAAAGGACGTTCTCTGCCAAAGGTGCAAGAGCCACTGAATGTTTAGGATTGATACACACTGATGTATGTGGACCTATGAGCATTCAAGCTAGAGGTGGATATGAGTACTTCATCACCTTCACAGATGATTACTCGAGATTTGGTTATGTGTATCTCATGCGACATAAGTCGGATGCTTTTGACATGTTCAAAGCATTCAAAGCTGAAGTGGAAAATCAGCTTGAGAAACACATAAAAATCTTGAGATCTGATCGTGGTGGAGAATATCTATCTGGTGAGTTTCAGCAATATCTTATTGATAATGGGATTGTTTCTCAGTTTTCTGCACCAGGTACACCTCAACAGAATGGGGTAGCAGAAAGGAGAAATAGAACTCTTTTGGATATGGTTAGGTCTATGTTGAGTTATTCAACACTTCCTATTTCTTTTTGGGGATATGCTTTACAAACTGCTATATACATTCTAAACGATGTACCATCTAGGTCTGTTCCTAAAACACCGCATGAGTTGTGGACTGGGCGCAAGCCTAGTTTACAACACTTAAGGATATTTGGTTGTCCTGCGCATGTGTTAAAAGGAAAGACAGAAAAGATGGAGTCCCGTTCAGAAACATGTATATTTGTAGGGTATCCAAAAGAAACTAAAGGATATTATTTCTATAGTCCTTCAGATCTTAAAGTATTTGTTTCGACAAATGCTAAATTTCTGGAAAATGACTATATGAATGATTTTGTGCCTAGAAGTAGAATTGTCCTGAATGAGATGTCAGGAGATACAATTCCACGAGAGGTTACACAACCTAACCCAATTGTAAGTTCCGATCCAACACAAGATCAACAACCTACCATTCCTCGTCGTAGTGGGAGGGTTAGAACACAACCCGAAAGATACATCGGTCTAGGAGAATCAGTGGAGAATCTCCCGGACTACGATGATCCCTACACGTACAAGGAAGCTATGGAGGATGTTGATAGTCGCCATTGGCAAAAGGCAATGCAATCTGAGATTGAATCTATGTTCGATAACAAAGTCCGGTCCCTTGTAGACTTGCCTAAAGGGATAAAACCCATTGGGTGCAAGTGGGTATACAAGAGGAAAAGAGGTATGGATGGTAAGGTGGAAACCTTTAAAGCTAGATTGGTAGCTAAAGGGTATACACAGAAAGAAGGTATCGATTACGAGGAAACCTTCTCTCCTGTGGCCATGCTTAAATCCATTAGGATACTCTTATCCATTGCAGCATCTTTAGATCTAGAGATTTGGCAAATGGACGTCAAGACAGCTTTCCTTAATGGAAGTCTTGACGAAAGCATCTACATGATGCAACAAGAGGGATTCATTGAAAAGGGCCAAATGGAAAAGGTATGCAAGTTACAGAAATCCATATATGGATTGAAGCAAGCATCCAGATCCTGGAACATAAGGTTTGATCAAGCTGTCAAAGGTTTTGGATTTATTCAGAATCCTGACGAACCTTGTGTATACAAAAGGATTAAGGGCGACAAGTTGGTTTTCCTGATTCTTTATGTTGATGATATACTACTCATTGGAAACGATGTAGGTGTATTGACATCAGTAAAAGAATGGTTAGCAAAACAATTTGATATGAAGGACTTAGGAGAAGCAAGTTTTATTCTAGGTATCCAAGTAATAAGGGATAGAAAGAATAGAACGATTGCATTATCCCAAGCTTCATACATAGACAAGATCTTGTCTAGGTTTTCCATGCAGGATTCCAAGAAAGGTATGTTACCTTTCAGACATGGAATCAAGCTTTCTAAGGAACAAGTTCCTAAGAATGAGCATGAAGAGCAATTCATGAGTAGAGTTCCATATGCCTCGGCAGTTGGAAGTCTCATGTATGCAATGCTCTGTACTAGACCAGATATTTGTTTTGCTGTTGGCATAGTTAGCAGGTTTCAATCGAAACCTGGTCCTGATCACTGGACGGCAGTCAAGCATATTTTCAAGTATCTTAAGAGAACGAGAGATAATATGCTTGTATACTCTGGAGGGGATTTGATTCCCGTTGGGTATACAGATTCTGATTTCCAATCAGATTCTGACTCCAGAAAATCCACATCAGGGGCTGTGTTTACTATTGGAGGAGGAGCAGTTATATGGAGGAGTATCAAGCAATCTTGTATTGCTGATTCCACCATGGAAGCTGAGTATGTTGCTGCATGCGAGGCTGCCAAAGAGGCTGTTTGGCTCCGCCAATTCTTGATTGACTTGGAAGTGGTTCCTAGTGCGAATAAGCAGATCACTATCTACTGTGACAACAGTGGAGTAGTGGCTAATTCGAAAGAACCAAGAAGTCACAAGAGAGGTAAACACATTGAAAGAAAGTATCATCTTTTAAGGGAGATTGTTCAAAGAGGTGACGTGACGATTACCAAAATCGCGTCAGCAGAAAATCTAGCGGATCCCTTCACAAAGGCTCTACCTCAGAAGAGTTTCGATGGGCATCTAGAGAACATGGGCTTGAGAGATATGACACATTTGCTATAGTGTAAGTGGGAGATTGTTAGGATTATGCTCAATAGCAAGAGTGTAATGTTGTAATTAACAATCTTTTTCATATTAATAAAGTGATTTCTGGTTTAACAAATCGTATAGCATTTATAGTTTAATATTATAATTGTCAAAATAAATAATCATAAGGTCTAAAGACTATGAGAAAAGAAGAATTGTTCGTACATCTGGATATGTATGTGGTAGACACAATTCTTTAGTTAGTCTTGAATAATGTTCACAACTTAAGTTAAAGGTTGGGCACCTTTATCTTGTTAAAGTTGTAGAATTCTTTTGCTAGCATTTGAGTGGGATCAAATGAGATATGATGAGTCTAAATCATCGGAGTGTCTTCGAGCAAAAGGATCTAGTGCACTGGGTGCATTGAACAGGATCACAATGAAAAGCTTTATCTAGAACCGTCAATAGATAATAGTCTTTTCATTATCAGGACAATCGGAGAGTCTATCTTAATCCTGAGATAAATGATGGACTTATGGTTGCAAGTGATATCATTTGAGTTATCAATGAGTACGATTATATCGCATAGTCTATCCTCGATAGTTTGGTGATATTCATTTGTTAATCGATAGAGGACTTCATTTATAGATATGGACATCGTGGCTCCATTTAATTAAATGAGTATAATATCATCATATGGATGTTTTGAGGTAATTGGATATTAAATCTCAACGTTGAGTTTTCGATAGTGTCTATTGAAAACATGGCTTCTGGACAAGTCAAAATATCCAAGTTCAAAACGTGGTCATATGAGTAAATATGGTAACTTGGAGAGTTATAGGCGGTCTATGAACTCTTGGCGATTACTGATATTAATCACGAGGATACACTATCTCCTATATGATTGTCTAGGGTATGAATGAGGAGCATCTTCCTTTTCTATCTTTATTTAAGAGTTCAATTTTAGCTCTTTAGTGGAATGAGTTAAAATTAATGGATCGGACCTAAGTGAATCATTTGTTGATTGTGATTAGGTTATGTCTATTGAAGCTTAAATTTAGATGGCCCGCCAAGATCCCAATCCACACGGACTTGCATGGATCACTTGATATATTCTACCGACCAATTTAAGGGTCCATCTAGAATTGCATTTAATATATTAAGAATATAATTTGCACATTATTTAAGTAATGGGCTGCTCAATTATATTTATATATTAATGAAAGACATGTGGGCTTGTTTCTTTTAGTAAGAATGGGTCTGGTTCACATGTGGGCTTTTTATTTAAAGTCCAATGGATTAAATGAAATAAGAAAATAATATTTTGGCCCATTTATTCAAGTGGGGCGGCAAGGTTAAGTTTTAACCTAATATATTATTTTGTTTCATTTGTTTTAATTAAATAAGAATTAATTAATTTATTAATTAATTGTTTAATTAAGAAACAAATCTTTTCTGATTAGGAAATATGATTCCTAGTGTTATACTATTGTTGGTAGTATACTAAAAGTAAAAGACTTATTTGGTAAGAAAATAAATAATTAATTTTATTTATTTAATCAAATAAGAAGTCTTTTATATTTAGTCAAATAAAGGAATAAAAGATTTATGAATTCAATTAGGGTTTAAAGTCTTAAACTAAATAGGAAATAGGGTGCAATACAAACTCTTTTGGGCTTGAGAATTGCGGCAACCCTAGTCCCTTTTAGGTTGTGATTTTCGGCCACCCTAAGTGAAAGAAGAGAAGAAAATTTGGCCACCTATATAAGTGCTCTTATAGATTTCGGCCACCATGAGTTGTTCTGGAGACAATTTTTCTTCTTCTTCTCAATTCATAGAAAGCTTTTATTCTACTAAAAACAAATAGGAGTGTTAGATTATTCTTTGATAGTATACTATTTGCTTAATCATCAATAAGCTTGTGTATACGATATCGATCTAGGTTCACGCGAGTTTCGATCATTAGATTGAGAACTCAAAAGTGACCGGAATAATCTCAGTCATTCTTTTGATTGTTTTTATGACTAACAAAGAAAAGAAAGTTTGTTTTGTCCATTCACAGGTTTGCAATTCAAAGAAAAAGGGAGACCACGCTCCTAGGTGATCCACGTTCGTGCTAGGATTGAAGATCTTGCGGATTACCATCGACGTAAGTCAATCGGATCACGCGACAAAAGGTATTCTACTTTTTGGTTATTGTATATGCATGTTTAATTAATTAAAGGGTTTAAGGTTCATAAAGGAAAAATTTTAAAAGTCACTAAATCTTATTTTTAGTCTCGCTTCCGCTGCGTGTACTACGGTATTTTTCCCTACACATAGTGCGCATGAGATTTAACTGTGCGGCATTTTGGATTCAAATACACAATGTTCTGTTGCTATGTATGACGAAAAGGATTGGGCAATTCTTAGGGAGTATTATTGGGGATGTTGAGGAGATAGATGAAGGTGCATCCGGGGACTGCGATGGGAAGTTCTTGAGAGTCCGTGTTGTTATTGATGTGGAGAAACCTCTTCGTAGGATCTTGCGGGTTGATGTGCTTAGCAACGGAGTAGAGTCGGTGATGTTCCTTAAGTATAAGTGCCTACCAGATCATTGTTTTTGCTATGGCAGACTGGGTCACAAGACAAGGTAATGCACTATTACTGATGATGGCCAACCGGTAGGGGATAGTCATGAGTTATTGTTTGGGGCATGGCTAAAGGTAAAGAATCCTTTCGCCAGGCCAATACAGAGTGATAAACCGGTAAACCAATGACTCCGAATTCCTTTTGATAGATCAGCTTCGGGGAGCCGGATCGATAATGTGGTGATTGGTGAGGGTATCAACAGTAATATTAGGCCTGGTTCGTGGACTATGATCAGGAAAATTGAGAATAAGTTAGATAATCTCTAAGAGGAGGAAGAAACTTATTAGAAGCAGTGTGCTCGGATTAATTGGCTCAAGAATGGGGACCGGAACATGAAGTTCTTACATTGGAGAGCTTCTGCGTGGTGGTCTGGGAATAAAATACATGGTGTAAAGGAAACGGAGAGAGCTGAGATGGAAACTGTTATTACTCAGTATTTTAGTATGGAAGAGATTAGAAAGGTTACTGGCTCAGTTTCTAATCGGGTATCGGATAGGAACCGACTTCTTCTGGACAGAGCCTTCACGGCTGACGATGTTAGAGGGGTACTTTTTGATATGTATCTAACGAAAGCCCCAAGCCCCGATGGACTATCGGCCCTTTTCTTCCAAAAATTCTAGGGAACATGTAGGGGATGGTATTACAGCAACATGTTTACACTGCCGTAATGAAGGTGACCCAATGGACTTGGTTAATGAGATACTTATAACTCTTATTCCTAAAGTGCAGCAGCTAGAATGCATGTCGGAATTTCGGCCAATTAGTCTTTGTAACATCACTTACAATATCATTGCTAAAGCTCTGGCGAACAGGTTAAGATTGGTTCTTGGAGATGTCATCTCAGAATCTCAGACCGTTCAACCCCGATTGTCTCATCTCTGACAACGCTATTATAGGGTTTGAATGCCTGCATGCCTTATGGAAGCGGAAACGGACTAAAGGGTCTATGGCTTTGAAGCTTAATATATCTAAAGCTTATGACTGGGTGGAGTGGATTTTTATTAAGGAAATGAGGGCAAAGATGGGTTTCTCGAACAGCTGGATCAACCGTATTATGAGGTGCATTTCTTTCGTTTCCCTCTCATTCCTCCTGAATGGCAGTATTTGTGGGCAGCTGCGTCCGTCTAGGGGTCTTTGCCAAGGGGACCCTTTGTCCCCATATCTTTTTCTCATTTGTGCAGAGGGGCTGTCAAGTATGTTAAATGCAACGATTGATCGTAAGGTTATCTTGGGTTTCAAATGTATCAGGTCGGGATCCTATTGTTTCTCACTTGTTTTTTTGTAGATGATAGCTTACTCTTCTCCAAAGCCTTTGTTAGGGATTGTACAGCTATTAGGAAAATTTTGGATAAGTATGCAGTGGCTTATGGGCAAGTGATTAGCTTTAGTAAGTCAACTCTTTGTGTTAGTAAGTCAGTGAGCCGGGTGGAGGGAGCTCGTTTAGCTGTTACTGTGGGTGTGAATTGGGTTGACTGCCATCAACGTTATCTTGGCCTTCCAGGTTTCGCTAGCAAAAATAAAAAATAACTTTTCACAGATATCAAGCACAGAGTTTGGGAGAGAGTCAAAGGCTGGAACAACAAGATGCTCTTAACTGGCGGTAGAGAGGTGCTTCTGAAAGCCGTAGTCTAATCAGTTTCAACGTATACGATGAACCTCTTCCGCATTTTGACGACACGTCGTTGCGATGTCGGTCAAAAGATGAACATTTAAGTTCGACCTCGCTAGCGCGCGAGTCACAGAGACTAGCACAGCGGCAAGTGAGGGTATCGTTCCGCAGGGAGGTGGGATCCGCCGACCGTCACCGGTTCTAGCTATTATTACAACACTCCGAGAGAACTCGTGTGTTGCGGTTGCGGAAAAGTGTAAATAATGCTATAAATAAATAAATAAACTAACATAATATATACATGGATAGGATGGAATGGAGAGATGCATGAAATGTGGTGTGCATTAGAGAAATGATTCAACCGTAACAATCCTCCTGATTAAGCACTAGACTCACTTAGTCCCTCAATATGCAAGTATATCATAGGCTCGTGTCCCCTTAATTGATCTCTAATCTCTCTCGAGTCTTAGAAATCACATCCACACATACAAAGTACACATGGATTCATTAAGTGCCGTGGCACACACACAAGAGCCCTGTATGCCAGCCTAATGTATCTCTCACTGTCTGGTCATATACAGTGGTTATTTCGTTGGGCATGTAATGCGCAATCGCGTGGGCCATACTACAGCCAATAATTCATTCACAATGGCTAACCAAATACGGGATGGCAACCAAGTGAAAGCATTAAGAATACGAGATACCCATACAACACGTATGTTATATGCTCGTGTCCCCTTAATTAATCTCTAATCTCTCTCGATGTCTTAGAAATTACATCCATGCATAAATGCTTGGATTCATTAAGGACTGTGGGACACACACACGAGCTCTACACGCCAGCCTAGTGTATCTCTCACTGTCTGGTCAAATGTAGAGGATATCACGATGGACATGTTAATGTGAACCACGCAATATATAACACATAGCCTAAATATCATCCACAAGGTGGCTAACCGAGTGAAAGCATTAAGCAATGAAATACCATATAACTAGACAAGCACAAGAGGAATTCAGTTTATCTTTACTCTAGATACGGATTCGGTTTTATCAATCTCCATAGGATGGCTAGACATGGGAAACAAGTTTATCAAACAACAATGTGCAAATAAGTTGGTTGTTATATATTAAGACCATTCAATATAGGTTAAGGGTTCATTCTCTTGATTTGGAAATTTTCCCTAAATCAATTTATTACCCAATCCGGCCAAGGATGAGCAACTGTGCCTTGATAACAAGACCCATTAAGTACAAGAATATGGAACCCAGGCCAATTTAGCAACTAAATGCCTGAACTGAAACCTTTCCCACTCTTTAGAGCTAAATCTCTAACACTCCAATTACTCTAAACATGGCATTTTGGTCATCCATCAATCAATCAACAATCATGGGAAATTAAATTACACTACTCCTATATTAAATTACTCTACTCCTAATCCCAATCATGGACACATATCAATTTCGGACCTCTACACACATGGATATTGCAATTAAAGCTAAATTCATGAAATTAACAAAGAGTGAAACAAAACCCACAAGAATTTAAGAACAACCAATATATATATAACACAAATGTAGGGTTTACAATATTCCCCAAATCGGGGTTACACATCAAAGAAGCAAGAAATACAAAGAAATGAGTAAAAAGGAGACAACCTTTGAAGACAAATCCTCCAAAGAAGCTCCTAGCTTTCCTAGCTCGAAATTGGTCTAAAGACCACTCCTATTCCTTGCAATCTGCCCTAAAATGGATGGAGGAAGTGTAAAACGGGGTTGTGGAGATGTATGGGGAGCTCCCATGGAGGAAAAACCTCCATGGGAGCATGGGTCTCTCCTTATTATGTGAAGAAGATGAAGAAGGATGAAGAAGATGGAAGAGAGAGAGAGTTGGGCGGAGGAGAGAGAGAGGGAGAGTGTGGATTCTGGAAAACTGAAGAGAAAAGGGGGTATATATAATGGGGAGAAGGGTTTAGGTCAGAATTGAGGGGAAAAGACGAAAATGCCCTTAAGTGGCAGATTTTTGGGGGGGTCTCGCGGGTGACTTTCCAGCAGCGCGCACCGTTACGGAAACGGGCATAACTCTCTCCACAAACATCGGAATCGTGATCTTGAAGAACCGTTAGAAAGAAGACTTCTGGATCTTTCCAACCATATGTAGCACAAAACCCAGTTCGATCGGAGGAGAGAGATATGGGCCCCGGAAGATGAGCAATCTGCAGGAAACTTTCATCAAATTTTCCGCCTTCGTTTTTGCGCCCTATTCTGCGCCCTAGGGCGCCGAATTACAAAAAAATGAAGTTCTAGTCCCTTTTTGCGCCCTTTTCTGCGGCCCCTTGACGCAAAACAAGGGCGCAGAACCAACTTTTTAAAATTGCACTTTTGCCCCAATATTTCACCATTTTTGCACTTTAGCCCCTCTTCTGGAAAAAATCCTGAAACACTTATTTAAAACATTAAATACCCGGTT
Organism: Acer yangbiense; assembly: GCA_008009225.1. Classification (NCBI taxonomy): domain Eukaryota; kingdom Viridiplantae; phylum Streptophyta; class Magnoliopsida; order Sapindales; family Sapindaceae; genus Acer; species Acer yangbiense. Next base: position 14,338,134 of record CM017766.1, on the reverse strand, counting down.
TTACCCGGAAAACAAGCATAAAAGATAAAAGTAAGGGGCTACACAACGTGTAGAAAATAAGAGTTATCACACCCCCAAACTTATCTTTTGCTCGTCCCCGAGCAAAAAAAAAAAAAAAAAAATGAAAATAAAACAAAACAAACTAAAATAACTAAAAAGTAAAAACTAAGCTAGTCCACTTCCGTAGGAAACACGGTGGCACTTAGCATGTGCCACAAGCCTTTAAACCGCTAGGCGATCCCTAGAGGAGGAGTTATAGTCTCCTGAGGGTTTACAGCTACGACACCCACAAACGTATACTCTGCAAGAAAAGTTGAGATGCAATCCAAACATACCAAGCAAAGACTACACATGCATGCTAGTATCTCAAATATACCAATTAATAACAATGCATCACACAATGCAAGTATGCCAAAACTTAGGATGTTTTCGGTTTACAAAACAACTACGCTCGAATTGCCTAAGATGAAATTCGCCTCGACTCTAATCCTCCCTGGATTTCAGTCTGATTTTTCCACTCAGATCCTAGGCGATCACTCTCAATCAAACGTATGCGAATGAGTTTATGTACCGGAATCTAATATATCGCATATGAATATTTCAATAAAGCACCTTTTCTGGAAATAGATCTCATGGAAGGAATTGAAATGCCATGAACGTGGAAAGACATGCATCGACCCGCATTCCCAATATAGACTTCCTAAGAGATCGAATGGGCTTTCCCTCACTTTATATTGTGGCCAAGGTGATTTGTGAAGGTGTATGGGATGGAATATATGGTAGGAGTGGAAAGGATAAAGCTATTAACCATGCCAAGGTGTTTACACATTACATTACAACAAAATTAGCTCTATTACACTATACTACAAGCGTCTAGGCTATCAAATTTACATTGCACATTTGTGCTACATTTGTACTCATATTTAAGAGTAACTTTACAATTGAAGAACTAAAGGCTTAAGTGTTTATAATTCACACTTTTTCTTTTTCTCTTTTTTTTTTTTTTTTTTTTTTTTTTTTTTTTTTTTTTTTTTTTTTTTTTTTATTTTTATTTTTATTTTCTTTCTCTTTTTGTAAGCCTTTGCCTAGCACAATTACATACATTGCCTAAGTACACGCTTTTACAAAAATTAGAGCTTTACAATACATAACTTCTATTAAGCTATACACCTCAACATAATCAATAACTAGGGAATGGTTGGGGTGTAGTGTTTGGCCTCAATTTGCAATGAATATAGGGGTCTGGGAGTGTTTAGGCTATTTTAGTAGTTTCGCACACACTCAAGCCCAAAATCATTTCTAAAAGTCCATCTAACAAGGGAATACAAATCTCAACAAGCAGTCCATATTATTGTAGTTCTATGGCAATCAATGCAAAATGTATGTACAATGAGATCACAATTAAGAACAAAATCGAAGAGTGTTTAAAGAGTAGAAACAAAATATACCCTCTGAATTTGGCACTAATAGGCTCGAAACCTCACTAGGGTAGTCTCCACTATTTTCCTAGGCTAAACAAACATAGAAGTCTCATCCACCTCAACATCAAAAGATTGGCACTGTACAAGCAAATTTAAGCGACGCACGGAGCTAAAAGCATACAAAGCATTCTCTTCCGGCACGAAAAGAAAAGCAACTCAACAAAAATGGACTCTAATTCCAGAATTTTTCAAAATTGAATAATTTGAGCAGAGATTTGAAAATTTTCTAAAACAACACCCTAAAAATCCTAAGATCTAAGCACAACACAAATCCACTCTTAGATCTAAACATAAATAAAAGTCACAAAAATAAGCAAAGCATTATACCCTTGAAGCGCAAGCCCTCGCGGGTGGTTATTCGAACCAACCAAGCCTCCGCGAAGCTCTCTTGAGTTGTGTGGTCCATCCGACCTGAAATTTTCTTTCCTTGCACAAAACAACTCAAAGAAATCAAATGCATATGCCTCAAACAAAAATAAGAAAAATAACACGACTTACACCCCCAAACCTAGCCTAAACATTGTCGATCACACAATGAAAACCATGAGTAAAAGAGGTGTTTATTTTCAACATAACAAACTACTCCGCAAAGCAATAAAAAACAATAAATCTAAAATATATACAGAACCTAAGCTAAAACTAGTAACTATCAACGAATAAGCCACCTCCCCGGCAGCGGCGCCACTTTGACGACACGTCGTTGCGATGTCGGTCAAAAGATGAACATTTAAGTTCGACCTCGCTAGCGCGCGAGTCACAGAGACTAGCACAGCGGCAAGTGAGGGTATCGTTCCGCAGGGAGGTGGGATCCACCGACCGTCACCGGTTCTAGCTATTATTACAACACTCCGAGAGAACTCGTGTGTTGCGGTTGCGGAAAAGTGTAAATAATGCTATAAATAAATAAATAAACTAACATAATATATACATGGATAGGATGGAATGGAGAGATGCATGAAATGTGGTGTGCATTAGAGAAATGATTCAACCGTAACAATCCTCCTGATTAAGCACTAGACTCACTTAGTCCCTCAATATGCAAGTATATCATAGGCTCGTGTCCCCTTAATTGATCTCTAATCTCTCTCGAGTCTTAGAAATCACATCCACACATACAAAGTACACATGGATTCATTAAGTGCCGTGGCACACACACAAGAGCCCTGTATGCCAGCCTAGTGTATCTCTCACTGTCTGGTCATATACAGTGGTTATTTCGTTGGGCATGTAATGCGCAATCGCGTGGGCCATACTACAGCCAATAATTCATTCACAATGGCTAACCAAATACGGGATGGCAACCAAGTGAAAGCATTAAGAATACGAGATACCCATACAACACGTATGTTATATGCTCGTGTCCCCTTAATTAATCTCTAATCTCTCTCGATGTCTTAGAAATTACATCCATGCATAAATGCTTGGATTCATTAAGGACTGTGGGACACACACATGAGCTCTACACGCCAGCCTAGTGTATCTCTCACTGTCTGGTCAAATGTAGAGGATATCACGATGGACATGTTAATGTGAACCACGCAATATATAACACATAGCCTAAATATCATCCACAAGGTGGCTAACCGAGTGAAAGCATTAAGCAATGAAATACCATATAACTAGACAAGCACAAGAGGAATTCAGTTTATCTTTACTCTAGATACGGATTCGGTTTTATCAATCTCCATAGGATGGCTAGACATGGGAAACAAGTTTATCAAACAACAATGTGCAAATAAGTTGGTTGTTATATATTAAGACCATTCAATATAGGTTAAGGGTTCATTCTCTTGATTTGGAAATTTTCCCTAAATCAATTTATTACCCAATCCGGCCAAGGATGAGCAACTGTGCCTTGATAACAAGACCCATTAAGTACAAGAATATGGAACCCAGGCCAATTTAGCAACTAAATGCCTGAACTGAAACCTTTCCCACTCTTTAGAGCTAAATCTCTAACACTCCAATTACTCTAAACATGGCATTTTGGTCATCCATCAATCAATCAACAATCATGGGAAATTAAATTACACTACTCCTATATTAAATTACTCTACTCCTAATCCCAATCATGGACACATATCAATTTCGGACCTCTACACACATGGATATTGCAATTAAAGCTAAATTCATGAAATTAACAAAGAGTGAAACAAAACCCACAAGAATTTAAGAACAACCAATATATATATAACACAAATGTAGGGTTTACAATATTCCCCAAATCGGGGTTACACATCAAAGAAGCAAGAAATACAAAGAAATGAGTAAAAAGGAGACAACCTTTGAAGACAAATCCTCCAAAGAAGCTCCTAGCTTTCCTAGCTCGAAATTGGTCTAAAGACCACTCCTATTCCTTGCAATCTGCCCTAAAATGGATGAAGTGTAAAACGGGGTTGTGGAGATGTATGGGGAGCTCCCATGGAGGAAAAACCTCCATGGGAGCATGGGTCTCTCCTTATTATGTGAAGAAGATGAAGAAGGATGAAGAAGATGGAAGAGAGAGAGAGTTGGGCGGAGGAGAGAGAGAGGGAGAGTGTGGATTCTGGAAAACTGAAGAGAAAAGGGGGTATATATAGTGGGGAGAAGGGTTTAGGTCAGAATTGAGGGGAAAAGACGAAAATGCCCTTAAGTGGCAGATTTTTGGGGGGGTCTCGCGGGTGACTTTTCAACAGCGCGCACCGTTACGGAAACGGGCATAACTCTCTCCACAAACATCGGAATCGTGATCTTGAAGAACCGTTGGAAAGAAAACTTCTGGATCTTTCCAACCATATGTAGCACAAAACCCAGTTCGATCGGAGGAGAGAGATATGGGCCCCGCAAGATGAGCAATCTGCAGGAAACTTTCATCAAATTTTCCGCCTTCGTTTTTGCGCCCTATTCTGCGCCCTAGGGCGCCGAATTACAAAAAAATGAAGTTCTGGTCCCTTTTTGCGCCCTTGTCTGCGGACCCTTAACGCAAAACAAGGGCGCAGAACCAACCTTTTAAAATTGCACTTTTGCCGCAATATTTCACCATTTTTGCACTTTAGCCCCTCTTCTGGAAAAAATCCTGAAACACTTATTTAAAACATTAAATACCCGGTTTTACCCAGAAAACAAGCATAAAAGATAAAAGTAAGGGGCTACACAACGTGTAGAAAATAAGAGTTATCACATTTCGAAAGGTCTTATTGTTGACATCCATCGTATGTGTGCCAAATTTTGGTGGTGTAGCTCCGATGATAACAGGAAAATCCATTGGTGTGCTTGGTCTAGGATGTGCTCGGGTAAGGATAATAGTGGTCTTTGGTTTTGTGATCTCTCAATCTTTATTCATGCCATCCTTGCAAAGTAGGACTGACGACTGGTTTCACATTCACACTCTTTGGGGGCATGATTTTTAAAGGCTGACTCTCGGTGGCGTATTGGCAATGGTTCATCGATAACTATTTATGGTGACCGTTGGGTGCCGAGACCTACTACGTTCAAAGTCAGTTCTCCTCAGAAATTTAGGAATTTAGCGATTGTTAGCTCTCTCCTTTCTCTGTCAAGGGGTGGAATGTTCCCTTTGTTAGGTCCTCTTTCTCTAAAGAAAATGCAGATGCTATCTTAAGTCTTCATGTTGGTTATTCGTGGTTTTTTGATTCCCTCTTGTGGCATTTTGACAAATCAGGTATGTACACTATTCGAAATGGGTACAAGGTTGGTTGTGATATGGTTCCGGTGGCTAGTTCTTCAGGCACGAATGAGCTAGAATCATGGTGGAAGTCTCTATGGCGGCTCAAGATTTCGACCAAAGTAAAGATCTTTATTTAAAAATCTTGCCATAATTGGCTTCCTACTAATGCGTGCCTGTCCAAACGTGGGATTTCAGTTGCTCCAATTTGCCCTATTTGCAAGCGTAAACCAGAATTGGTCGTTCATGCTCTTTGGGGATGTTCGAACATCAAGGTCATGTCCCAATCATGCTCTCTCTTACAAGGTAAAAAATGGTTGGATAATATCTCCTTTCTTGACCTTATTCTCTCCTGCTACCATACCCTTCGTTTGGAGGAGATGGAACTGGTGTGTACCATTTTCTAGCGTGTCTGGTGGCTCAGAAATCAGGCTGTCCATAATGCTTGTAGTCCTTATTATGATGATTTTGTGTGGTGGTCAGCTAACTATCTGGAGAGTCTTTTATCTACCAACCAAAAAGATGTTACAGATCCTAGGCCTAGGTCTGATTCTATGATTACCTGGTGTAGGCCTGAGAGAGGTTTCTTCAAAGTGAATACTTATGCGTCTATTAAGGCGAATCAGGGTTATATTAGGGAGGGCGTTATTATTAGGAACCACTTTGGGGCTATTCGTGGGTCTTTTATTCAAAGGATTCATGCGATGTTCTTTCCCCAGGTCGCTGAAGCTTCTGCTTTGCTACGTGGTGCTATGTTTGCGGTGGATGCTAGTCTTGTCTCGGCTGTTTATCTGATGTAAAGTTGGTTGTGGATATGGTGAACTTGGGTGTGAGCCCTACTGCCACTACAAAAAAAAGCCTATCAGTGACGAACTATTTCTGACGGTGCTAATTGCTGTTGGAAATGGTACCATTTCTGACGGCCATTTTAGTGCCGTCGAAAATGAGTAAAAATATGATACCACATTTCTGACGGCCAAAAGGCCGTCGAAAATAGTTGAAAAAGCCATCAATTTTGTTCTCAATTCTGACGGCACAAAAAGTGTTGTCGGAAATAGTCTCGTTCCATTTAAAAAGAAAAAAGGAATACATTATTTCCAACGGCACAAAAAGTGCCGTCGGAAATAGTTTTGTCCCATTTGAAAAGAAAAAAAGGAATACACTATTTCCGACTGCTTCAATGTCGTCGGCAATAGTCTTGTTCCATTTGTAAAGAAAAAAAGGAATACACTATTTCCGACGGCCTAAATGCTGTCGGAAATAGTCTTGTTCCATTTGAAAAGAAAAAATGAATACACTATTTCCGACGGCCTAAATGCCATCAGAAATAGTATTGTTCCATTTGAAAAGAAAAAAAGGAATACACTATTTCCGACCACCTTATTGCCGTCGGAAATAGTCTTGTTCCATTTGAAATGAAAAAAAGGAATACATTATTTCCGATGGCATTGAGGCCGTTGGAAATAGTCTTTGCTTTATTGACCTCAATTTCATGAAATAAATAAATAATTTATTATTATAATATTAATTAATAAATTATAATGGAATGTATGTAATTTATAACACTACACAAAAAATGTGACTTGTAGGTCAATATTTTAAATGTAACACTATATGTGTTTAATGTATCCAAAATTCACTGTCAACAAGAACTCTAATAATTTTAATAAAATATTATTTTAAAAAACAATATCTCAATAGTATACAAAAAAAATATATTTACTGTAATTACATAGTATACAAACATATTAATAGCTTATATATAAATAATATGCAAAACATATCAGATATACGGTTATAGCAAAATGGTAAGGGAAACCCTTACTGTCATCCAGGTCAAGGGTTCAAGCCACATGAATTTCAAGGATTTATAGTGCCACATGCTGGGTGATATGGCAGTGACTTGGCGCGTGGCATGTGACAAGTGGCGTGGCGACTATCAAGTCGAGTCACGTTATTTTTTTAATAATTCGACTATTTCCAACGGCTTATTGCCGTTGGAAATAGAGGTAAAGCCGTCAGAAATAAAAGTAATTTTGACCACCCTGAATCACAATTTTCGACGGTAATAAGCTGTCGGAAATAGTAGTAAAGCCGTCGGAAATACAAGTAATTTTGACCACCTTGAATCACTATTACCGATGGCATTTTCATTTTTTCCGACGGCCTTGACCGTCGGAAATGGTAGTATTTGTGATAGTTCGTCAGTGAATAGTTATTTCTGACAAGCGTATTTGCGACGGCCTCTGACGGCTTTTTCCCGTCGAAAAAGTGTATTTCCAACGGGAAATGGTCTTTTCCGACGGCATTTAGCCGTCGGAAAAGACCTTTTTTTTTTTTTTTTTTTTTTTTGTAGTGTGCTGACAGTGGAGTCATTATTGATGATATCCTCTCTATTATTCGGTGCCATTCCATTATTGTCTCCTTTGTGACCAGACAAGCGAATTACGTCGCTCATACTCTTGCTCAATTAGCTCTGTCTACTACTAAGGATAGATTCTGGTTAGATTTTTGTCCTCCCTGCGTGGAGCGCTTAGTTCAGGCTGATGTGCCTTTCTAATGTCATTGTTTGTCTTCCTTAAAATAAAAAATAAAAAAACCCAAACAAACAAACAAACAAATAAACGGAAAAAGAATGAAAGACTCATGATAGTGGAAGTTTGTAATATCTTATTTCGAAGAGTGGTGCTATTGGCACACCCACTGCTGAACTATTTATACCCCACTTTTTAAACTATTTAGTATTCCTTTTTTTCCTTTATCAAATTACTTAAAGAGATATACAATTTTTATTTTTTATTTTAAAAAAAATCATGTACAAAGTAAACTATTAAAACCCTACTTTCATTATTTCAAACTAATGACATATATTATTTCAAATCGCAAAATGTTTACTATTTTTATTTATATTTTCTTTCAGATCTCAATTTCATGTTTCCCATGTTTAGTATTTATTGATTTTATTGTTTCACATGTTTGTTTTGTTTTTCTTTTCAAATTCTAGATTCATGTTGTTATTTTTTTTTCTCTCAGTTTATTTTCTTTCAGATCTTCCAAGCATTCTATGATTTGTATCAATTCTTTTGTAGATTTTATTCTGGGTCTTCCAAAGTTAGTTTAATGTTATTTACCAAAAAAAAAAAAAAACAATGAAAGCGCACTCGCAACCAAGAAAACCTAATCTCCAATGAAACGAAACCACACCAAAACCCTAACTCAATCGCTCAAAAAAATCATCAGACGATCAATATCATACTCACAATCTACCACCTACAATCCAATCGACTACAGAAAAAAAAAATCGCATCTAATAGGGATGGTTTCACCATGAAATAAGAAAAACAAAGTCATGTGAGTAGATGTGACAAAACTGTATATAAATATTAAAGATAAAGTGTATTTTTATTTTTATTTTTTTTGAAAAAGATATGGATTGTATTAAGTTTCAAATAATACGTAAAAGGGTAACCCTAGAAATAAATCAAAAAAATTATTGAAACCATTTAATTTTATATAATTAAATCAAAATTTTAAAAAGTGGGGCATAAATAATTTAATAGTGGGGGGTGCCAATAGCATCACTCATTATAAATATTATGAATCAGAAGGCAAAAAAGAATTACTTAACAAACGGAAAAAGAATGAAAGACTCATGACAGTGGAAGTTTGTAATATCTTATTTCGAAATGGCCTTGCCGTTTTTATACTAATATTATTTTAGTTTTATTTTATGTGTTATTTTTGAATTTACATTGAAAAAATAATGTAAATTAAATTATTTAATTTATAATTTTATTTGGATATGGTGTGTGTGTGTTTATTTTTTTTAATTTTTTATTTTAAAGATGGATTCATATATACAACCAAAAGGACTTATAAATCACAACGGATATCGACATGGACAAACTTAACAACAGATGAAAGAACTACCTGGTCTTTTGAGAGAGCCAATTGAGCTTAGCGAATAAGTTACAAAATTAGCTTCTAAAAAAATAAAACTAAACAAAAAAAATTATAAATCCAAATAACCTAGGGACCAAAATGAATTTGCCTTTATTATTTTGCCGTTTTTTTTTTATAGTCATAAGAAACAAGAATAAGGAACTTTTTTATGCAAAAATAAATAAATAAATAAATAAATAAAATAAAAATAAAAATTATTTAAACCAAAGGGATAGAAATTGTTAAAATAGCATTTTTAAAAAATGACATAATCAAATATAAAAGAGGAATAGAATTCTAAGTAAATGACGGAGTGGAAATTGGAAACTTAATTCCCAAGTAAATGAGGAATGGAATTGTAAACCAATTAAATGAGGGAGTCGAAATAGGAAACTTTTCATGATGCTTGTAAATATAGTTACAAGTCCTCATACTCATGTTTACTCTCACATGCAAATCAAGAATTCAAGACTAGTTGCTCTGTAATTCTTTTAGGGCACAAGACTATAGATGGAGATGAAGAAGAAGAGATCATCAGGTATGAGTAAAAAGATAGTTGAAAATTGTTGCAGTAGTAGTTTAGATATGATAATGGGTTCTTTCTACATTCCCAAAGAAGACGATTTGAGGCCTGACTCTCAAGGAGAAGACTCACACTTCGTTTGTCAAGAAAAGAAGAGTTTCGGTTTAGCTGATGGTGTGGGTGGTTGGATCAAACAGGGTATTGATTCTGGTGAGTATTCAAGACAGCTTATGAACAACTCTCTCATTGCATTGAATCATCAAGAAACAAGATCAGGACATGTTGATCCAACCAGGGTTTTAGAAGAAGCTTATTATGTGACCTCTTGTCAAGGATCATCAACTGCCTGCATTATTGCACTCAATGATGATGATCATTGTTTACATGTTGCCAATGTTGGAGACAGTGGTTTCTTGGTTTTTCGAAACAGGGAATGTATATTTCAATCCCCAATTCAACAACATGGTTTTAATCACCCGTATCAGCTGGGTCGATTCAGTGACGCTGTGGATATAGCTATGGAGATTGTTGTTCCTGTCCAATCTGGAGACATTATAGTTGCAGGGACTGATGGTCTACTTGACAACATGTTTCCATCTGAGATCGAACAAATTATAACCAAAGCACAAGATCATACTCCAGCAAAGTTGGCATTGACCATAGCAGATTACGCATTGTACAATTCTTTGGACAGATTTTCTGAGTCTCCATTTTCAAGAGCTGCTTACTTCGCAGGCAAGAAGCATCGTGGTGGCAAGATTGATGATATTACCGTCGTCGTTGCAAAAATTATTTAGTAAATCTACATGTTATTCACAGTACATTTGTAAATCTAGTGAGATTATGTGATGAGGCCCTCTGCTTTTCCGATTATGAAAACTGTATGTTTACATTTGCATTTTAAGCAACTATAGCAACTATAATTTTAATTTACATAGATATTGAACTGGATCTTTGAATTTATTTTGTTTTGTTTTTAACAAAGGAAGTAATGGAAACACAAATCTTGATAAATTTCGTAATTGAAGTTTGCTTAAAAAGTTTAATATTCCCATGTCAAAAAAAAAAAAAAAGGTTTATTATTCCTAAGTCCTATATGAAAAAAAAAAAAAAAAGAGTTTATTATACCTATATCCTATATGAAAAACATTCGTAAAAGGTTCATTTACTTGACTTGGTGGCCGGAGACTTCACAATCTCCATCAACCCATCAAGGTTCAAACTTTAACACCTTGTATATATTGTCTCACTGTCATCCATAACACAACAATAAGTGTATGGAGACCTCTCCCGATATTGGGAACATACTTCTTTCAATATAGACATCCAGTAGTGTTAATCGAAAGAGAAAAATATAAATAAATAAATAAATAAAGGGCAAAGAAAATTTTGTTAACAATCATAAAAAGAATGAAAGACTAATCAGAGTGGACATTTGTTTCGGTATGGCCTTGCCTTTTTTTTAATCCTAATATTATTTCATTTTTTAAAATATTAAGTTTTTATTTGAATTTACATATTATTTTGAATTTATATTGAAAAAATATACTGTAAATTAAATTACTTAATTTATAATTTTATTTGGATATGGTGTTATTTTTTTTCACACATCATATTATTATATTTTAAATTTTTAAATTTTATATTTAAATTAAGAGTCTAAATGATATGGCAAGTGAGTTGTCATCACCACACATAATATGAGATGATGTGATAATGAAAAAACCACATCATTTGAGTAAAAATTTGGGCTAAATTTTTGGGTTGTCTAACATTAGTGTAAATTAAATTGAAAAAAAAAAATACACTAATGCTAGACAACCCAAAAATTAAGCCCAAAAACCAATCTAAAGATTTAGCAGGTGATTGTTCATTAACCAGATCATACAATGATTTGTATGGCAATAATAACTCATTTGCCACATCATTTCTATTGAATTTTGGATTAATTATTTTAGACAACCAATTAGTATTTTTCTTTGGCAACAAGCCATCAATATTGGGATTTGGGTGATTCCGGGACTCAAAATTTCATTTTTTTTTTAATTTGAATTGAGGGGTGGCTTTTGTAATTAACCAGGTGACCGTTGATGACCGTTGTGGGAGTAAAAACAATATCCAAAACTTTTAAAAATTACATTTTTTTTTAAATCTTTTACATTTTTTTCCAATTATACTCTAACCTAACATTTTCCTATAAATACCCCCATCACCCTCACCTCATTCTCTACATTTTCTCTACTTCCCTACTCTCTTATTCTCTCTATTCTCTACAATCTCCAACATCTCTCACTCACTCTTTCAACTATTTTGTAATTTATTTTATTTATTTAATATATTATATACTATATACTATTATACTAATATACTATACACTATACATTATATATTATATACCTCCCACTCTCTAGTCTCTACATATTCTAAGGCTCTTACTCTAAGGTATTGTCTTGTGTTTTTTATTATTATTTATTATTATTAATGTAATACTTTTAATATTATTCATCGAAAACTAATTAAATGTTGTATGAAATGAAAAATGTTATATTTCATATTAAAATTATTACATTAATAATTACACAAAATTATTACAATGTATAAAAAATAATATTGTATAAATAAAATATTTAAAAATTAAAAAAACAATTCGAAGCCCATTAAGGCCTTACCGACCAGCCTGCCACAAGCCCGGCCTGGCATGCCCTAGCACAGGCCACGTGCCTAGGCCAGGCCCACCCTCCCCCCAAACAGGCTGGCCCGGCATGACCTGTCTCCCTAACAAGTTGTGCCTGGCACGGCCCATTACGCTAACGAGCATGGGCCTAACGGCCCGGGCCGGCATGTTTTGACACCATTACTTTAACTCGGTGAAAACATATTCAAGGACTTCGGAAATATGCACCTTATTTTTCTCACAATGAAATGAGTTATAAAATTCCAAGAATCTCAAATTTGGCATATTTGCAAAAGCACGAGGATGTAAATGTATATCTCTTGTTGTTGACATATCCTACGAGATCCCCTCGATTTTATAATTAAGGAACCTAATTTGTAATAAAAAAGAAATAAGTTAGTATCAAATATATGCAAAAGGCATATTCATACTTTTATTAGTTAAAAAAAAAAAAAAAAAAAAAAAAAAAAAAAATTCTTACTCCTAATACATCACCCTATAATCATTAAAATATTGCAAGGTTTTACTTCTTCAAGAGCACATGTTAATATAACTAAGCAAAAAGCATTTTAATTAAAACATCGTATGCACTTTCCAAAAGAAAAAAAAAATTAATACCAAAATAATATATATATTTTTTTGTTAAACCAAAAACACCCAACCTCAAACGTATGTAAGCTGTTGCCAAAGATTAGTATTGGAAGTGGTACTTTACAAACTAATATTATATATCCGAATCTCACCGTAGCTTTAGTCAGTATACGATAGATGTCAGTGAGATGCCACAACCGAGTACGTTTGTTAGGATCTTTGGTAGATTCTTGTCAGACAATTTCTTTTCCCATTGCTTGAAGTAAATCATGCATTGTTAGCATATTGCCTGATTTGGTTATCAAAGATTTATCAATGAGACCACTTATTCCAACCTCAACGAAGAAGCCACAAGCATCCATGATCTCTTTTACATGATCAATGTCCCGCCATTTAAAGAAACATGCAATATCCAAAAATATATTTTTTGTATCATCATTCAGTGCATCATAACTTATTTTCAATACCTTACGAATTTGATCATCAAAACTATTTTCTAGTTTTTTCATTGCACTCTCCCAAACTTCTTTTGTATTGCTTAATAGAGTGGAACCCAAAACCCTAAGAGCTAATGGAACACCTCCAACTTTTCCAACTACACTGTTTGATATCTCCTTATAATCTACATTGGGACGGTTTTGTCTAAAGGCATACTGGCAAAAAAGTTTAAGAGCATCATTAAAACATAATTCCATAACCTCGTATATTTGATCCACCATACAATTATTGAGCACTTGCTTATTTCTCAATGTTACAATGATTCAACTTCCTGAACCAAGAAAATCAACATTTCTAATCAAATCTTTTATTTGTTCAACATTAGTTACATCATCAAAAATAATGAGAAGCTTCTTACGACCAAGCCTTTTTTTTTGTGAAGGTACCAATGTACGCATTTTCATCCCCTAAAAGTGTAGAGAGAAGTTTTTCTTGCAAGCGGTCTAATCCAAAGGGTATTTCTGAAGCTTCTCTAATGTTGCGAACTAAGCAAAAACCTTCAAATTGACCAGAGATTTTGTCTGATACAGTTGTAGCTAGAGTTGTCTTGCCTATGCCCCCAATTCCCCAAATTCCTACACTACCAGTCCATAACCAGAATTCAATTTCTTTGATCATTGAATTTATTCCTACTAGATCTTCGTTATAACTTGGGGACGTGTCCTTTAGCCTCTCCAAAACATCCTTAACAATATAGCTTACAAGTATAGAATCAGTCTTATCAAAAAAAAAAAAAAAAAAAAAGTGGAATTGAATCGCAAAAAATAATTTTACAAATAAAAAATAACTAAATACTAATTAAATACCAGCACATTATGTTAAATGAAGTGTGTCATGTTGTGCCGTGCCATACTATATTTGTGCGGAATTGTGCTTTATCGGAAAGTGTCTAGACCGGCTCGACCTAATTTACATGTTTAATTAATATTAGACATGTCTAATTTAATATTTTTTAAACAAATTCAAAGTCTCATTTTAAATTTTCATTTAAAACCCCGGATACTCTTGAGCCGCCTCTTACTCTCAAATATCACATTACTGCATGCCTTTGAAACTTTCATACAAAAATATGCTACAATACACAACTAGAGATATTAAAATATAGTGGGGTTGGCAATTTGAAGGCTTGGGCCCTCACTGGACCCAAGCCCTCAAAAAGCCCGCATAATTAAAAAGGGCTTAAGCCCTGCCCAAATAAGAAATTTATACATGCGGATAGGGTTGGAACCCAACCCACAAAAGTCGGGGCTTTACCCAAACTGTATGTTTACATTTGCATGTGATGACGCCCTCTGCTTTTCCGATTATGAAAACTGTACGTTTACATTTGCATTTTAAGCAACTATAATTTTAATTTACATAGATATTGAACTGGATCTTTGAACTGATTTTATTTTGTTTTTAACAAAGGAAGTAATGGAAACACAAATCTTGATAAATTTCGTAATTGAAGTTTGCTTAAAAAGTTTAATATTCCCATGTCAAAAAAAAAAAAAAAAAAGTTTATTATTCCTAAGTCCTATATGAAAAAAAAAAAAATGAAAAAAAAAAAGAAGAGTTTATTATTCCTAGATCCTATATGAAAAACATTCGTAAACTTGGTGGCCGGAGACTTCACAATCTCCATCGACCCATCAAGGTTCAAACCTTAACACCTTGAATATATTGTTTCACTGTCATCCATAACACAGCAATAAGTGTATGGAGACCTCTCCCGATATTGGGAACAGACTTCTTTCAATATAGACATCCAGTAGTGTTAATCGGGAAAAAAAAAAAAAAAGGCAAAGAAAAATTTGTTAACAAACATAAAAAGAATGAAAGAGTGGACATTTGTTTCGGTATGGCCTTTTTTTTTTTTTTTTTTTTTTTTTTTAAATACTAATATTATTTCATTTTTTAAAATATTTAAGTTTTTATTTGAATTTACATATTATTTTGAATTTATATTGAAAAAATATACTGTAAATTAAATTACTTAATTTATAATTTTATTTGGATATGGTGTTCTTTTTTTTTTTTACACATCATATTATTATATTTTAAATTTTTAAATTTTATATTTAAATTAAGAGTCCAAATGATGTGGCAAGTGAGTTGTCATCATCACACATAACATGAGATGATGTGGTTAATAAAAAAACCACATTATTTGGGTAAAAATTTGGACTAAATTTTTGGGTTGTCTAGCATTAGTGTAAATTGAATTGAAAAAAAAATACACTAATGCTAGACAACTTAAAAATTAAGCCCAAAAACCAATCCAAAGATTAGACAAGTGACTTGTTCATTAACCAGATCATACAATATATAATTTGTATAGCAATAATAACTCATTTACCACATCATTTCTATTGAATTTTGGATTAATTATTTTAGACAACCAATTAGCATTTTTCTTTGGCAACAAGCCATCAATATTGGGATTTGGGTGCTTCCGGGAAGTGGGAAATAGACATAATCTTTATTTCCATAATTAACATTTTTTTTATTGCTTAAGGAAAACGCATAGATAAGGATTTGAAGTACACAAATTAAACCAAATCCTTATAAGAAACAGAATCCTTGTTCAACATAATTATCAAAAACTACAATGATCAAGTTTAAGCCAAGAAATCATAAAACAGGCATGAAAAAGAGTAGTTCTAGTGCTCATATTCAACATTCTTGTGACATGATCATGGGTTCTTCCTACCTTCCCAAACGAACCAGTAAGTCAAGACGTTGTGGAGAAGACGCTCATTTTCTCTGCCGTGAAAAGCTAACTCTCGGAGTTGCTGATGGGGTCGGCGGTTGGCTCAAAAAGGGTATCGATTCCGGCAAGTATTCAAGAGAGCTTTTGAAGAATTCTGTTGCTGCATTGGATCGTGAAAGCAGAGGTTCTGTTAATCTGAGAAGGGTTTTAGAAGAAGCTTTTTGCATGACAAAATCTGAAGGTTCATCAACTGCATGCATTTTTACACTTAGAGATGATGATCATGATCATGAACATTGTTTAAATGCTTTAAATGTTGGAGATAGTGGATTCATGTTGTTTAGAAACAACAAGTGTAAGTTCCAATCATCGTCACAACAACATCGTTTCAATAAACCTTATCAGTTGGGGAACTTTAATTACGGCGATGGTCCTGATATAGCTACAGAGATTGTTGTCCAAGTCGAATCTGGAGACGTTGTAGTCGTAGGGACTGATGGTTTACTTGATAACATGTTTCCGTACGAGATTGAGGAGATTCTAAGTAGAACACAAGATGATAAAAATGTAGGAAAGTTGGCAAAGACAATAGCAAAGTATGCATCATACAATGCTACTGATAGATACTCTGATTCTCCATTTTCAAGAGCTCGTAAGCTGGCTGGAACCAAGCCTCGTCTTGGAGGCAAGATTGATGATATTTCTGTCGTAGTTGCGAAAATTATATGACCCTTTATTTCTATGCAGAGAAATTATTTGTAAACCAATTAATCATATCAATATAAGTAGCTCATTTATTGAAGTTTGTAAACCAAATCTTCTCAAACTTGGTTAAGATAGTTTTTGTCTGTTCACTTGTGTATATGCAAAGGACATCAATGAAAACTAATCATATTAAATTGCCTAAAATTGGCATAGATTGGCTTAATTTATGTCTACACAAATGCACTTACAAAAACTGAAAAATATAGCAGCAGTTCTTGATTGGCATAGATTGGCTTAACAAATGCACTTACATCACAACGGTTTGAGCCGCGGGTGTGCACCCATGACTCAACGCTCCTCGATTCTAGGTTCATTTGAACCAGATTTACGGATCACATAATTTGTATTGTATTTGATATTACTTTTGTAATACGGAGTAATGAGATATTGTAACAAAATCTTCAATAATTGCCTTCCTATTGATGACGTTTTGCAGCATCGTGGTGTTAGTCTAGCTTCCTCTTGCAATCTTTGCTCGTCTGCTAAGTGTGTGGAATCCACTTATCATATTTTCTGCACTTATCACTTATCGTCTGCATTTGTCAGAATTTCTGGCTTTCATCCACGCTATTGTCTATTAATTAAGATTGCTTATGATAGAGTCTCGATTCCATGTCTGTTGTGCAATGTTTTAACCATTGGGATGAGCCACCTTTAGAGATTGCTTGGGGTGTCCCACCATTTCGTTTTGTTAATTAACTTTTTTGCTTCTGGACTTCTTCTGTTTCCCTTCCCTTTCTCTTGATTTTTTTTTTTTTTTTCTATTTGACAAAAAAAAAAAAAAAAAAAAAATTGTACAAAACTATAAAATCAATGACTTTTATTTCCAAGCAAACAATTTGTATATCTCTAAAGTGTTTGGCAAACATTATTGCTATTAAATTCCTATGGTTTCAAACAGAGTAATCAACAATTCACCCAATTCTACTACCAAAATATAATTAATTAAAAAACAAGTAGCAATTCATTTGGAAAATTAATTACTAGAAGAATATAGAAATATTAGTGAGCAAGAAAAGCAAGTGTCAACTGATATTAACTCCTTCATTAAAACATGATACAAAATACAATAATGATAATTTGTTTGAAGCAGCAGTTCCATTTTAAAAGAAAAACAAATCAAAAATGCATAACAGCATTAGAGATGCTTTATGAAAAAAATCTATAAAATAAAAAGATACATGATCTGCAGAATGTTAACCGCAAAAGTTACATAACTTTTACGATTTATTTGGGATATATTAGTAAAAAAAATTTACCCCCCAAACAAAAAAACTAACTGAAAAACAGAATCAGCCATATATGTGAACTTGATACTGATTTTAACAGTTACTAGGAATTTGATCCTCAGGAGTCAGGACATGTTCTGTTGTGATCTCTCCAATATGTAGATGTTGCCTCTGTCATCCCTTCCTATCATCATTGTATCATCAACATATCTTTATTCGATAAATCAAGGAATCTCTACTCTACATTCACTTCCCTTTCCAATTTCAATCATTCAATCTTTTTTTACTTTTTTCCTCTCTATACATCAAAAGATTAGTACATATATAGAACACAACATACATCACACACACAGATATATATATATATAGAGAGAATGTAGAAATTATTTCTAAGATAAATAAAATATATCACACATTTATTTCATAAATAAATAGCAAATAAAATATATCACACATTACTTTTGTCTTTAGAAATAAATAACTATGGAAATTACTCTAATTTGCGTTTCCTAAACACTATCCGATGAGTCCACAAATATAAGGCACGTCTAATTCTGGAAACCACTCACTGCCATTGATGAATTTATCAACCGCGAAATGCCGAACATCATTAGAATTATTCAGGATGTCATTTCACTCTGCCTTTAGTAGATGCTCCTTGTCCACGATTCTTGTATTCAATGTTGTACAATGCAATTAGATCAGACTTATCATCAAATTTCATCTAACCTTCACCATCAATAAACGGGTTCAAAAAAAGTTTGTCACTATTTGGGGCAGTTCTTGTAAGAATATCACCACTTTACTATTTCAAGTTTAAAATGCACCTATTTAGGTGATCAGACAAAAATACTTTTATTTTGTCAGTTTGTGTCTTTTCAAACCTAAAGAGAAAACAGTTGACAGAGAGAGAGAAAACATCGGTTGTAAGAAATACTCCTGAAAACTTCACGGTGAACAACAAAAACCACATCAAAACAACAGTATTAAACTGGTTGTGTGAATTTTGAATCTAATTAAAAAGGCTCGGAGACAAATTAAAAAGGCTCGGAGACTATTTACAAAGTCTTGGAGCCAGTGTTAAAAGGCACGGAAAAGGCTCGGAGACTATGTAAATAGTCTCCGAGCCTTTTCCGTGCCTTTTAACATTGGCTTAGAGACTTTATAAATAGTCTCCGAGCATTTTCCGTGCCTTTTAACAAAGACTCCGAACAGACCGCTGTCTTGCCGCTGCCACAATATGCAGCGCGATGCGCAGAGGTTGCACAATTGCAAACCACTGCCACACCGCTGCCATTGCAACAGCGTTCCAATTTCAATTTTGCTTCTTGTGTTGACGTGACTTTGCATTAGTCCAATTGCACTCAAAAGCTTACTTTGTCTTTAGCCAATTTGTTGACTTTGATCAATAATCCCAACAACTTGCTTTAAATTAATTTTGCACAAATTAATTTGCTTTTCTCAATTTGACTTTGAAGTCTTCACACTCCAACATATTATAGCACGGCTATGCATAAAACAAGTTTCATCCATTCTTTTAGAGCTAAGTGGTCAAGACTATACCTGGAAGGTCATCCATGGATGTACAATCCTAACCCACATACACTTAAACCTATCTAACAAGGTATTTCGACCTTCCATCAACATACACACACAAACATACACAAACATGTATATATTTGCTTATTTATGAGAGCTATTTTATGATGCAGGAGTGGAGCATTTAAGTGGAGATATGTTCCAACGTGTTCCAAAAGGTGATGCCATTATTTTGAAGGTTAGTTTTCAATAATCTTCTGCTATAACTTTCAGGATGTTTGTATAAATAACTCCTAGGTCAGAGGCTCGAATTCTACCGATGACAAAAGCTTTCAAAAAACAATAACGCTACACATCCCACCTAAAATCCCACATTTTTCATCCCAACACATGTGGCACTTGAAATGTCAAATAGTAAGTGGATATATGTAATAGGTGAGATAAAGCATCATTAATGTGTATCCACTCACAATTTGACACCTCACATGCCACGTGTTGGGATGAAAAATGTAGAACTTTAGGTGGGATGTTTAGCATTATTCTTCAAAAAAAAAAATGTCTGATATCGAATTAATAGATATCGTAAAAAGAAAAAAAAATTTGTATAAATATATATATGGAATGATTAATGACAATGAATATGGATGTTTTGCAGTCTGTAATCGAATGTTGGGGTGACAATAATTGCTTAAGGTTGTTAAAGAATTGCTACAAAGCAATTCCAAAAGATGGAAAAGTAATAGTTTTTTTTTTTTTGAACGGCGAAATTTATTAAAACAAGCGGCGGAACCGCAAAGGAGAACAACAGGAAAAAGAGGCCACAAACAACCAAAACAAAAGCCACCAACCCAGGAAAGACGCCAAAACTGATCCCCACAGGACAGAGAACAACGGCAGCAACAAAAAACCAGAAAAAGAAACACAAACAGCAAAAAAAACACATCAGACCCACACCCAAAATAGCCCCAAAACCCGACTACCAAAGCTACCAAAACTCACCAACAAGGATGTCCGCTTCCCTCCCCGGCCCTTTCTTAGCCAGGTTATCAGCTAAAGAATTGCTGACCCTAGGAAAAAACATCACCATAGTATTGCCTAACACATCCAGCAATCTATTAATCTCACTTATAGCTTGCACACAGTCTGAATTGATGAAGCCTCCACCATCCACCCAAGAAACAGCCAGTCTGGAATCAGATTCGGATTCAGAGGCTTCCTGAACTAAGGAAGAAACGTTCTCCTCAGCGCGGGCTAGATCGTTCCTAGCCTCCTCTAGTTTAGCCTGAAGAGCCAGGTTGGCCTCCTTCAGGGCAATCACCTGCTGCCCCATGGCTAGGGCGAACTTGAAACCCTGTAGGAAGATACAAAGAAGGTATAAAACAGGAAAGGGGAATCCATATACGATAAGCTGAAGGAACCAAACGCATACCTCGGCAAGGAGAGACACTCCCTTTGATGCTAAGATATCAGCCGGGAGAGAGGACATTGACTGTAGATCCCCACTGGGGCAAGCAGCAATGAACTTAGAAATGACTTCCTTCTGATCAAAGTTGCGTGACCCCAACCCAGAAGGACGATCGATGGAGGAGATAACCCGAACAGTGTCCGCATTCCCTTTCTCCATTCTAGCAGGAAGCTGGGTTGAAGAAGTGAAGAGAGGAGGAGGAGGAGGAGGAGCGACCATTATTGTTGGTGGGACAACGGCCGCACTGGAAGTTTTTTTTCGAAGTAGGGAGTGGAGAAACTTTGGTCTTGGCAGCTCGTGCTAGCATCTCACTTAAAGATGGGTGTGCTGCGATTTTTGTTAGAAGGGAAGTGGGAGAATATGAAGCCAATCCCGTAATGGCAGAAGGAGGAGTCGACACAAGTGGCTGGGATATGGAGGCAGCTCCGACACGGACAGGAGGAGGGGTAGAAGAGTTGGCAGGAAGGAAATCTGGACATATCGATCCTGTTAGAAAAAAAGAATAAAGGGGAGTAGCAGAAACTGTCAGAGGAACCATTAGTAGTAAAAAAAAAAAAAAAAAAAAAAAAAAAAAGGAGAAAGACGAGAAGCAGGGCCTACCTGGATGTGCAAGGGATATCCGCAGATATCGCTCCATCCGAGCACCTTCAAAAGGGTCACAGGTGGGATATTGCAGATTGGTATAGTTCCTATCTTGAATCTTCTTAAGAATCCAACTGGATTCTGTAGAAAGCTCACCCGTGTTCCACTTATATTGTGGAGAAAAACGAATAGGAACCAGGCGCTCGACCCCATCCAGATACACTAACTGCCCCAGTCACCCTCAACTACGACTTACTCATCCTTCTAGGGCGGGTTGAATTTCACGTTCGCCCTAGGAACAACGAACTGCATCTTATTCTTGGGCCTCAGGTAGAATTGACCCCGAGGGACCATACTCGTTATTTGGTAAATATAACGAAAGTCATCGAAGCTAGGTTCCTTCTCTCTCACACTGCTCCCTCCAGAGCACCAGGAACCCAGTCAGGTGTTTCCAGAATCCGGGCAAAATTTGTAGTGGGGCCAGTCCTAGAGCGACAAGCAACCTGCGAATAGAGGGGTGAAGAGGAAGATGAACTCCACATTTGAAGGCGGCCGCATGAATTAGCAGGCAACCTGCAGGGGGAGTGTACACATTATACCCCCGATGAGGGAGGGAAAGACGGATAGCATCCGAGATCCCGTAAACCTTCCTAAGCTGAGCTAAAGTGTCAACTGTGCAGACCGAGTCCGGGATTATGCGGCCTTCACCGAAAGGAAGGAGGGGCCCAGCAAGAACTCCCAAAAGAGTCCACAGGAAGAATGCCGCCTGCCTCCTTCCCCTTTTTGTCATGGACATCAACACCTACACCTTCGTCCACTATCTGGACTAGGTTATCAGGATTGTTGTGAAAACCCGACCCGATTCAAGAATTCCTCACAGAACGACGACGCTGGGAGGAGATACCTTCTCCAGTAACATCACCATCACCCCGATTACGTTTCTTTCCCTTGATTGACGGAGAACTTACCGCCGAATCCGCCCTCTAACTACCAGGAAGATGAGAGGAGGCAGAACGAAAACCTGAGGAAGCGCGTCGAGGAGGCACAGAGGATGAAGGAGCATCCTGAGTAGAGGTAGGAAGTTTCGAGGGAGACGCCATTGTAAAAAAAAAAAAGGATTCGAAAGAAGGAAAATAATTCGGGTCTTGATTTCTGGAAGACAAATGAAGCGTAAAAAAAAAAAAAAAAAAAAGAAGGGAAGGGTGATTTATTTATAGATAAGAGAGGGGCGGTTATTGAAACATAGAAGGAAACAAGGAGTAACTGCTGGAAACGTGCGGGAGAACAACTCCGAAAAAGCCGTGCCAAAAACGACCAATTTGAATTTGCGAAGCAACCACCATCTGACACGTGGATTATCATTAAATGCTACCGTTTAGAAAGAGGATTTTCCCCTTAGTTGTAGAAGCCAGCCAGACGAGACCAGACAAGTGGACAAGACGGAAAATCCTTCGAACGGATTAGAGAATCCTAACTCCAACCCTAGTAAGATACCTATGTTCAAGTCAGGGGGGACTTCTGTTAGCTTGCTCTCTTTGCTTGAGCTCCCTATGTGGGGTCAATCCAACCAAGTCAATGGGAGACATGAGCCCTTATAGACTTACCAAGTCTATTGGACCTAGAAGCATCTATGGGTATTTCATTGGCACAATGGCAAGCAGGTTCATTCTTTCTAACCCACCTAGGTTTCACTTTTTCATTTTTAGTGGTCATAGACATATTTCTAGGTTCCCTAGGTTTATGTAAGCTGTTAGGATTATGCTCAATAGCAAGAGTGTAATATTGTTTTTGACAATCTTTTCATATTAATAGAGTGATTTCTGATTTAAACAAATCTTATAGCATTTATAGATTAAATATTATAATTGTCAAAAGTAAATAATCATAAGGTCAAAAGACTATGAGAAAAGAAGAATTGTTCGTACATCTGGATATGTATGAGATAGACACAATTCTTTAGTTAGTCTTGGATAATGTTCACAACTTAAATTAAAGGTTGGGCACCTTTATCTTGTTAAAGTTGTAGAATTCTTTTACTAGCATTTGAGTGGGATCAAATGTGTTATGATGAGTCTAAAATCATCAGAGAGTCTTCGAGTAAAAGAATCTAGTGCATTGGGTGCATTGAACTGGATCACAATGAAATACTTTATCTAGAACCGTCAATAGATAATAGTCTTTTCATTATCAGGACAATCGGAGAGTCTATCTTAATCTTGAGATAAATGATGGACTTATGGTTGCAAGTGGTATCATTTGAGTTATCAATGAGTACGATTATATAGCATAGTCTATCCTCGATAGTTTGGTGATATTCATTTGTTAATCGATAGAGGACTTCATTTATAGATATGGACATCGTGGCTCCATTTATTAAATGTGAGTAGAATATCATCATATGGATGTTTTGAGGTTTTGGATATTAAATCTTAACATTGAGTTTTCAATAGTGACTATTGAAAGATGACTTCTGGACAAGTCATAATATATATCCAAGTTCAAAGTGTGGTCATATGAGTAAATATGGTAACTTAAGAGAGCTATAGGCTGTCTATAAGCTCTTGGCGATTACTGATATTCTTCACGAGGATTCACTATCTCCTATAAGATTGTCTAGGGTATGAATGAGAATCATTTACTTATTCCATCTTTATTTAAGAGTGCAATTTTAGTTTTTTAGTGGAATGAACTAAAATTAATAGATTGAACCTAAGTGAATCATTTGTTGATTGTGATTGTGTTATGTCTATTGGAGCTTAAATTTAGATAGGCCCGCCAAGATCCCCAATCCACACGGACTTGCATGAATAACTTGATATATTCTACAGGACTAATTTATGGGTCCATCAAGAATTGTATTAAGGCATGTGGACTTGTTTCTTTTAGTAAGAATGGGTCTAGTTCACGTGTGGACCTTTTGTTAAGGTCCAATGGATTTAATAAAATAGAAAAATAATATATAGATATATTAATATATATGGCACATGGCCGAGATATATATAATATTCTATTGTTTTATTTTTATTAATTGATTAAATGGAAATTAATTAATTGATTGATTAATTATTTAATTAAAAATCAAAATCTTTTTCTGACTAGGAAATATGTTTCTTAGTAGTATACTATTGTGGTAGTATATTAAATATAAAAGACTTTATTTGGTAAGTAGATAAATAAAGGATTTATTTATCTAGTCAAATAAGAAAGTCTTTTATAAAGTCATAATAGGATTAAACACTAAAGAGTTGGATTAGGGTTAGGATTCTAAGGTTGATAGGAATTTGGGTAAAGAACAAATCCTCTAAAAGTGAGGAATTCAGCCAACCCTAGGTTTCCTATCAAGAGAATTCGGCCACCCTTTAATATAGGCAAGAGAATTCGTGCATAATATATATTATTTAGGCAATTGAATTCGTTGCACTATAGATAATATATAAAAAGAATGTTGAATTCGTGTCCTATATAGAATGTATATATGCAAACTGAATTCATGCAGTGATATATATAATATATTGTGCAAATAAAAAGCACTAGATATATATAATATATATTGAGCAAAGATATCGCAATACACATATAAAATATATTGTGCAAGGCTATTGCACTAGACATATATATAATATATATTGTGCAAGGATATCATGAGATTGACATACAATATATTCGGAAACCCTAATAGTTTTTTTTGAGTGATTTATTTTTTCTATTGCTTGAAAAATAAAAGCTATCTCTTAAGACTAAGTGTGATTTCGGCCAAGAGAGAAAAGTAGGAAGAATTGTTCTTATTTCGATAGTGCACTAGTAGCTTATACATCAATAGGCTTTGTGCACAATTTCGAATATGGTTCACGCGAGTTTCGATCATTAGATTGAGAATTCAAAAGTGACCGGAACATTCTTCATTGTCTCTTGGAAGTTTTGTGACTAACGAAAAAGAAAAGATTTTGTCATCCATCCTCAGGTACACAATTCAAAGAGAAGGGAGACCACGCTCCTAGGTGATTCATGTTCGTGATTGGATTGGAAAATTGCGGATTACCATCAACGCAAAGTCAATCGGATCACGCGACAAAGGTACGATACTTTTAGATGTATTAATTAAAGGGTTAAGGTTCACTTTATGGAAAAATTTTAAAATATACTAAAACCGATTTTTTAGTCTCGCTTCCGCTGCGTGACCGTATTTTTCCCTACATAAGCTTGCCCTCTTTTTCAACCGTTTTTCTTTCATACTTTCTAACCTACACCTCCTGATGTAATTAAAGCAATTTGGTCTTAAGTGATCAATTATACCACAAAAATGACAAGTAGGTACAAAGTAAGAATTTATACCATAACATTGTGATCTCATCGAGGCATTGCCATGTTGATGAGGTTGTCCTTGATGGTGCATCGGTTTGCTTCTCTTTGGAGCTTGAGCCGATTAGTGGCACCTTTGTGGTCTAGCTTGTTGATGTGGTTGAGCCGGTTGAACTTGCCTCCTTAGTTGAACATATTTCTTGTGATCACCTCTTTTCCTCATAGTTGGCTTGTTGGAGGAGGTATGGCTAGTCTCTTTATGACTCTCGCAATAGTACAAGGTCGAAGAGTAGCACAACGGTAAATAAGAGTTCGTTCCCACAGGGATCGAGTGATCGATTACCGAAATTGATTAGTTTAAGAGCTATTCAAACAAGTTAATGATTGGATTTATACTACTCAAATTCAACTAAATTAAACATGTAACTAAAATGCAATAATTTAAACTAGGCAAGCAAACAAACTAAAGCAAGTCAAACACAAGCAAGTGATTGTATTTCTTATGGGAAATTAGGCTAAGACCATGAATCCACCTATCCAATTCTCATTACTTTTAGGCTTATCATTAAGGTAAAGTATGCAAGTGTGTATGTAGATTCGTGATACCCTTAATTAGTCTCTAACCTCTCTCAAGTGATAAAGACAATATTTATATGCACCAACAACCTATTTCTTAATGGTTATCCGAACTACATATAAATTCATTAAGTTTCATGGCACACAAGCTAGCATCGCATATTTCTATCTTACTAGACTTGTATCGGGCATTTCATCGAGCACGTTGTGTGCTTCTACTCTCGATACTTCACACAACAACCAAATATCAACCAAGTGCTAGCTAGACACCTAGAAGCATTAAGCAATTGAAATACTCATACACAACACAAGCAATAATGATAAAGTAATGGCCTTTACTAATGATTCATGGAAAAGGTTTCATCTTGGCATTAGCCAAGATGGATTTAGTTCATATTACAAGAAATGGCAACAAAAGATATGATATTTATGTAAGCCATAACAAATTACAAATGAAAATAAAGAGAGAAAGGTGTAGAGAAAACTATGTATGAAGCTCTCCTCTTCTCTTGGTATGTTGGTGTGCTTGGCTTGCTTCTTCTCTCATTGACTTCTCTTGCTCCAAGATGTGATTTTTATGGTGGGTTTTGGTGAGGAAATGAGATGGTGAGGTGAGAAATGAGTTTAGATGATGATTTGGTGAAAGATGTGTTCTTGGATGTTTGGGAGTGAAGTGGAGGTGTGCAAGAGGTAGAGATGTACGTTTGGGGAATGAGGATGGATATAGGTCCCCCATCCCCATCCCCATCCCCACTTCCCAAACCCTTCCCCCATCCCCCCCATTTCTCCATTTGGGGAAAATGGGGATAGGGAATTTTGGGGGGACCTATATCCATCCCCATCCCCATCCCCAATTCCCCATTTTCCCCATTTTTCCCCATTTTTCCCCGTTTTTCCCTATTTCCCCATTTCCCCCGTTTCCCTCGTTCCCCAATTTCCTCATTTGACTAAAAATTATAAATTAAACTAAAAAAACAAAAATTTCAATAATAAAAAAAAAAAAACAAATTAAAGAGTAAATGTGTATATATACTTAGGGAGTTAGAGTTTTCAAAGAATAAAAAAAATAATTAAAAATATATATTATAATTATATTTATATATGTTTGGGGGAAATGGAGAAATGGGGATGGGCCCATTTCAATATAATTGTGGGGAAAATGGGGAAATGGGGCCCATCCCCATCCCCATCCCCATCCCCATCCCCATCCCCATCCCCATTTCAATTTGGGGATGATTTTTATCCATATCCCTCCCTATTTCCCCATTTTTCCCCCCAAAAAAATCCCCAAATGGGGATGGGGACACAGGGAATTGAATCCCCGGGGAAAAATGTGCATCTCTAGCAAGAGGTGTGAAAAATGAGAGGAAAAAGGGGTATTTAAATAGTGGAGAGGCTAAGGCAAGAATTTGGGGTCAAATGACAAGAAAACCCCTCAAATTCGGACAAAAAAGACACAAAACGAATGCCCAGGGCGCTGTACGTACAACGCCTCTTGTTCTTCAATGTTTTCTAGCAGCGCGCACCATTACGGAAACGAACATAACTTTCTCCAAAAATATCGGAATCACGATCCGTATAAACGTTGGAAAGTAAACAGCCGGGGATTTCTGAAAATAGGTGGTAAGAAACGTAGTTCTTTCTGAGGGGAAAGATATGGCCCCCACAAGTCAGGTGTTCTGCACGAGCCTTTTCCATTTCAGCCATTTTAACTTCCAAAACTCATCAATTAAGCTCAAATACCTTATTTATGGCAAATAACCTACACAAAGCTCACCAAACACATTTAATATACAAATATGCTCGAAAACGAGTACAATTGATAAGAAATGGGGGCTACACCGAGTGTACAAATGGGCACTATCAAGGTGATAGATTTCTCAAGGACTTGCCCTTTCTTCTTGGATTGCCTAGGCTTTGGTTGAGATGCCAAGGCTTGTGTGGACTTTCCTTGAGTTGAAGGTTGCTTGGATGAAGCTTTTCTCTTGCCTTGAGCTTGAGGTTGTTTGACCTTGACCTTCTTCAATTCTTTAAGGCACCTCATCTCTCTTTCCTTGACAAGCTTCAAGGAATTCTCTTTGTTGGCAAGTTCATCTTTCGTTACCTTCATCCGTTGGTTGCAATCTTCAATCTCCTTTTCATATTCGGACACATCAATCATGTCCGTCATCAAGGAGTCATTCATGGAATACTTCATTTCCGTGGTCTTCATTAGAGATATGAGAATTGCATTTTCTTCCAATTGCTCAGACATCATCTCCCTGGATTGATGAAGTTTGACTTGACAAATTTGCTCGCCTTCTTTAATAGCACGGATCTTTTCCACTGAAATCTTCCACATCTTCAAGGACTCATTCTCCTTAGAGTGCTCTTTATTTTTCTTTAGCACATTGAGAATGAGCATTTGACACTCAGAAATTGAGTCAACATTTAAAGCCTTTTTGCCTTCATCTTCATCTTCATTTTCCACATAAAAAGCCCCAAAAGCTGTGAAGATAGGCACATGCTCTTCAACATGGGAAGAGACTTCTTCACACTTCTTGAACGAGGTCTTCACCTTGAAGTCTTTTCTTCTTGAGTTAACCTTTTTCTTCTCAAGCTTCAAAAACCTTCCAAACTTCTTTGCCATAAGGGCATTCTCCTCATAGGAGTCACTACATGAAGTGGAAGCAAGAATGTTGGAGCAAGTGCTCATAGAACCTCTAAGGGTTGGAGCATCCTCAATATCAACGGAGAGGTAATCAATCCTCTCTCCGAAAATTCCCTCTAAGTGTTCCACTCTCACACATAGTGTTTAGGTGAAATGAATGCAAGTGAATGCAAAGAACAAACGCATACAAATGCAAGACACACGAAAGTGGCAAGGATCTCTTATGTATGTCTAGGAATCCGCTTTGACACCAAATTGAAACAAATATTCTAGCGTGCGTCAAATATAACCTAGAGGGGGTTGAATGGGTTGTTAATTTGATTATTACCAAAATTTTCGGATTAGTCAATATTACAAATTTAACTCAATTCAACAATCAATAAAATCAAGTATAAAATGCGAAAATTAAAGAACACTTGATTTTACGTGGAAACCTTCAACAAGGAAAAACCACGGGCTGATATGTGCGCTACACACAGTCCTCAAATCCACTACTTGTAATGATGTTTACAACCTAGGTTGACCTCAACCATTCTCGGTCACTAACTCACCACTACTACCCGCATGCCTTTAATAGCGAACCTATATCAACCCTAAACAACCTCTATATGCAGAGAAGGTTACACCCTAAAGTGATCTCCACGATCCACTACTCTTGGCGTGATCACCTTCTAATTTACCCGTAGGTCTTTTATAGAGGAGCTAGTACAATGCTTGGGCAACTTCACCTATAAGCCACAAGACTTTGACTTATTGAAGAGAATTAAAAGTCTAAGTGAATATGGCAATAATGATACACAAATGCAAAGAGTGCTAGACTAAACACTAGATGCTTAACTAGATGTAGATAATGCAATTTAACATCCTAGTTATCAAACAAGCCTACATGTACATACATGAGGACTCAATGTAAAGAGATTCTAGCAACCTAATTGTCAACAAACAACCTTGAATATTCAAGAGACCTTAACTAGATTGTCAAACACAAATCTATCAATCTAGTTATCAATGAATCTCTCAAGAATAATCAAGGCTTAGTTATTTAGGTAAAAACAACCTAATCAAATAAGCTTTCAAAATACAAACTCAATCATGTTATCAAGACTCATAAATATATGCAATAAAGAGAGTCTAGGTATTTAATCAAGCAATAAATACCTAATCTAAAGTAAGAAGAACATTACATGTTATTCAATGGAGTTCTAACTTACCTAGTCATGAAACCATGAAGACCCATGCTCAAATGATGTTGAATGATGTAAGATGGAGATGGATTTTGGGTTTGGAGAGTTAAAGAACAACTCTTGGAGCTTCTCTCTTTAGGGGAACTCTTCCCC
Source organism: Acer yangbiense (assembly GCA_008009225.1). NCBI lineage: Eukaryota > Viridiplantae > Streptophyta > Magnoliopsida > Sapindales > Sapindaceae > Acer > Acer yangbiense. The sequence continues at coordinate 14,307,627 of CM017766.1, read as the reverse complement.
TCTCTAAAATGTGAATTTTGGAGTTCTTGGTCGACCAAAGGAAGAAGAGAAAGTATATATAGTATGGCAAGATGAAACTACATCGTTTTGAAAAAATTACCCAGAAAACCCATCATGTGCGCTGGTGGTGCGCTAGTAAGGTTACCAGCGCACTGGGGCTTGGAAAACCAACCCGAGCACATACTACGCTGGTACTGTATGGGTAAGGTTACCAACGCACTACGCGGGTGGTGCGTAGGTAGAGACCCTTGCACAAGGACCCGTGCACTGGAACCATCTCCAGTGGTCGCTCATCGTGCTAACACAAGCACACCATCGTGCACGCGTATAAGTTTCTGAATATACTTTGGGAAATGAATTACACCACACTAAACCACACTTAGATCTAACAATGAAGTGCAAGTGTGATTGGTGTAAAGGATGCACACATATAAACAATTAGAACACAAATGCAAGATGAACAAGGCATGCATGAAGTGTGTGTGTGCACCTAAACTCTTCAAGAATCAAAGTCAAGTGTTATACCTTTTGAAACTCTTGATCTTGAAGTTATAGAGATGCTTGGAAGTTTGCTTTGATAATCATCAAGAGGACCTAAGCTACCTATTACACAATCATCCCCAATATGGTTTGTGATTGCTGAGGAGGTGATTCATTCGTGGAGGAATGACAAAGAAGGTGGACTTATCATTAAGCTTGACTTTGAAAAGGCTTATGACAGTGTTGATCATGAGTTTCTGGATACCATGTTGAAAGACATGGGCTTTGGGGAAAGATGGAGGATGTGGATGAAGAGTTGTATTACCACTTCGAAATGCTCTATTTTAGTGAATGGGAGCCCTTCGGCGCAATTTGGTTTGGAGCGCGGGTTAAGGCAAGGTGATCCCCTATCCCCTTTCCTTTTTAATATTGTTAGTGAAGGTCTTAGTAGCTTATTTCGTAAGGCAATGGGTTTGGGTTTGTTGAATGGAGTGGTTTTTGGGAACAATTTGGTGCACTTGACCCATCTTCAGTTTGCGGATGACACAATTCTGTTTCTAAAACCTTGCATGGATTCCCTCCATAATTCTAGGAGGATCCTTAGATGTTTTGAGTTGACATCCGGTTTAAAAATTAATTTTCACAAATCGTGTTTGGTCAAAATGGTGAAAAAGGGAGACAACAATATAGGATGGGCTGAAGCTTTCGGCTGCAAAAGGGCTGTCCTTCCAATCACGTATCTTGGGTTCCCTTTAGGTGCTAGACCTTGGTCAAAATCCTGCTGGGATCCTCTTTTAAGCCGTGTTGAGAGTAGGCTGGCGCCGTGGAAGAAAAGATTTTTGAACAAAGGAGGAAGATTGGTCCTCATCAAAGCGGTTCTTACGAGTGTCCCTACTTATTTATTATCCGTTTTCAAACTTCCAGTGGGAGTTGCTAATAGGCTGGAAAAAATTCAACGTTCCTTTTTTTGGGGTGATGAGACTTTTAAGAAGAAAATTCATGCTGTTGACTGGGCTTCTCTGTGCAGGAATAAGAAAAAAGGTGGGTTGGGCATAGGGAGAATAGGGGATAAAAACAAAAGTTTGCTCGCCAAATGGATATGGAGGTTTGGAAACGAGGAGGATACCCTTTGGAGGAGGGTAATTTGTGCCAAATATGGAGTCCCAAGTGGCACTTTAATTTGGAACTGGGATTGTTCTAATTCTGCCTCTTATTTTGTAAAAGCCGTGAGCAACCTGTTTGCTTTTGGGACCCCTTCTCAGAAAATTCTTGATGATGGGTTGAAGACCATTTTAGGCAATGGTAGGAGGGTGGATTTCTGGAACGAATTGGGAGGTGAGGAAATGTCTCTCAAAAGGGCTTTTCCTAGAATGTTTGCTTTGGCCTCTAACAAGATGGGATCGGTATCAGAGTTTGGCAATTGGCAAAATCATAGATGGGTTTGGAAAGTGCCTATGATGAGGGAATTATTTGATTGGGAGAAGGATCATTGGAGGGCGTTTTTATGCAGGTTAGATCAGTTCAAGCCTCACAAACTGATCTTGGATGCTATTGCTTGGACTTTCAACGCAAATGGTAGCTTTACAGTGAGTTCATTCCGTAGAGCTTTGGAGGATTTGGAAGAGGTCGGTATAATGGACTCTTCTTTCATATGGCAAGGGATATGTCCTCACAAGATTGAGGTTTTTACTTGGCAACTCTTAAAAGGTAGAATTATGGTGAGGCAGGTCATGAATAGCTTTGGTTTCAGGCCTATCAATTCGCTGGAATGCCCTTTTTGCAAATCTGATACTGAGACGGTTGATCATCTTTTTCTTCACTGCCATTGGTCGAATGAGTTATGGATCAGCTGCATGGCTTGGTGGGGTGTCTCCTGGTGCGCTAATAAAACTTTGGTGGAATGGGCTCTAGGCTGGTCTGGCCTTTGCCCGAACTCTCCTCAAGGAAAGGCATGGAATATCCTCTTTTTTGCCACTGTATGGACGATTTGGGAGTCAAGGAATCAGGTGATTTTCAAAAATTCTGACCAGCTGGTTTCTCAGGCGATGGATATGGTTAAATTTCGTGTTGCTTGGTGGTTCAAGTTTCATGGGAGAGGCACCTCAGATTCGATCACAGATCTTCTTCTTAACATCAGTGATCGTTGCTCTGTTTCCAAACTCAAGAAAGCTGTTCAGAATGATGTTTGGTCTCCCCCTGCGATGGATGCTCTGAAACTTAACGTGGATGGGTCAGCCAAAGGGAATCCTGGGCATGCCGGTATCGGTGGTGTCTTGAGAAACAGTACTGGTAGGGTCCTTGGCTCTTTTTCCAAATATATTGGGTTAACGGATGCCAACTCGGCTGAGATTTTAGCGATTCATCAGGCTTGCATGCTTTGTGCAATTCGCCGGCTTTAGTCGGAAAAGACATCACCATTATCAGTGACTCTAAGGTGGCGGTTGCCTGGGTTAATGGCTCAGGTTTTGGTAGTCTGAAGCATGTAAACTTCATTTATGACATTCGGGCTTTTTTGAGTTTGCTGGGTAAAACTGTAGTTATTCACAACCCAAGGTCTAGTAACAGTTTTGCTGACTTTTTGGCCAAAAAAGGGTCGAGCAAGGAGGGGGATTTGATATTATGGGATATTCATTAAGTTTGGTTTCCCTGGGTCCTGGTTGCCTAGGTTGTTGTCCTTGTGTTGCAACCTGTTGTTTTGTCTGTGTTGTTTTCTTCTTGGGCTACGCCCTCTGTTTCTTCACCTGACAAGGTGCTTGTTGTAGGCTTGCCTATTTTGGCTCCCTTTTATATACTCTACTGTTCAAAAAAAAAAAATAGAGGTCTTTACAAAACAATATATTTTTACAAAAAGTTAAAAAAAAAAAATACAAATGTTATTAAAAATAATATTTATTAAAATTTAGTTGAACAATAATTTATTAAAGAAAGTAAAAAATAATAATGAAAATATAAGTTATTTGAAGATATAAATAGAAATAGGGATAGAGATAGAAATAGAGATAATAATAGAGAGTGGTGGGAGTAAAATTTTTTTAGAGATGAAATCTGGAGGGAATATTCTCTTTTAGAACTTTATTTTAGAGATAGAGATAGTTTAGGTTCTAAGAGCATCTCCCACCATACTCTAAAATAGAGTATAAACTCTAAAATAGAGTATCGGTTGCTCCCACCGTACTCCAAATTTCTTTTTCTAAGAAAAAGATTTAGAGTTTTCAATATTGTTACTCTTAGCTTACTTTCCAATATTTTATATTCCATTTATATCCTTTTTATCTTTTTCATTAAATTCAATTAATATATAATAAGTTTTAATTTATAAATTTTATTAACATAAAAATTATACCATTAGAAATATCTCATCTAGATCTTTAAAAAAATTTGGTGGTGTAATGGATGATAAAGTAAGAGGTGTTGAATAACTGTTTATAGAAAAATAATTTTTTTTTGAACTGCATCAGTTTTCTAAAGGCAAAAAGCCAAAGGGGGAGCCTAAGCAGACACAACAAACAGAGCAAACGATAAAACCCAACGACGCAATAGAGCCACCAAAAGCTAGAAAAAACACCAGTCACGGCAAGCTAAAACTAAACAACAAGAGACAGCCAACAACCAGAAATCAAACAAAGACCAAAGCAAAACCAGACACCGCAATTAAAAGAAATTGACATGAGTGGTGTATTTGGTTGAGAAAGTTTGATACAGAAAGTTAAGCAAAAAATAAAACATGTAAGAAAACTAGGTAACAAATAAAACATATAAGAAATTCTGATGAAAAATTAGAAGATAAAAATTTGATTGAAAAAGTTTGATAGAGAAAATTTGGTAACAAATAAAACATGTAAGAAACAATTGTTTTTCTCTTAGTTTAATCAAACACGTTCTTCAATTCACCAAACATCTTGGTGTTAAACTAGGTTTCAAGGAGCTTAGCGGCTACTCTCGTATAAAAGCACACACCACTTTCCATTGAGCATAACACAAACATTAATCAGTAAGTCAACCAAAAACAGAAGCAAGAAATAAGCAGAGAGATGGCTTCAACGGTTGAAACGCAACCCAATTCCAATACGCAGCAAGAAGTAGAAGAAGAAGAAGCGAACTATTCATATGCCCATAACCTTGCAATGAGCGTGGTGATCCCCTTGGCCATGAGAACAGCAGTAGAGCTCGACGTTTTCGAGATCATAGGCAAAGCTGGTCCTGGAGCCAAGCTCAGTGCTTCAGATATTGCAACCCAAATACCCACCACAAACCCAAATGCACCCAACATGCTCGACCGGATCCTCAGGCTTCTGGCCAGCTACCGAGTGCTTGATTGTTCCATTTCTGGCGGGGAAAGGCTCTATGGTATTTCTTGTGTGTCGAAATACTTTGTTAGTAATGAAGATGGTGTGTCATTGGCTCCCTTCTTGCTTTTGCCTCTCCAAAGTGTCTATTTGGAGAGCTGGTACGTCTTATATAGATAATCTTTATTGTGTTAATCTTTTCTTCTTTTTCTAAGATAGCTCAACTACTATTTTTCATGTTTGTTTCTGAGGAAAATAATTAATTTGCTAATAATTGGTTTGTACTATTTGTAGGCCTAAACTGAAAGATGCAATCATTGAGGGAGGAACTCCATTCAAGATGATTAATGGAATGCATCTGTTTGAGTATGCTGCCGCTAACCCCAGGTTTAATCAAGTATACAATAAGGGAGTGCTCAACTACACAACCGTAGTGATGAAGAAGATAATAGAATCCTACAGGGGTTTCGAGCAGTTCCAGCAACTTGTGGATGTTGGTGGTGGATTAGGAGTGACACTTGATCTTATCACCTCCAAATACCCACATATTAAGGCTATCAACTTTGACATGCCTCATGTTATCAAGGACGCCCCATCATATCCTGGTAATTAATATTGTTAGTATTTATTGGAATGGACCTTTGTTGCTACATTTATATATTTGCTTATTTATGAGAGCTATTTTATGATGCAGGAGTGGAACATTTAAGTGGAGATATGTTCCAAAGTGTTCCAAAAGGTGATGCCATTATTTTGAAGGTTAGTTTTCAATAATCTTTCTGCTATGACTTTCAACATGTTTGTATATATATATATATAAATATATATGGAATGATTAATGACAATGAATAAGGATGTTTTGCAGAATGTACTCGATTGTTGGGGTGACGATAATTGCTTAAGGTTGTTAAAAAATTGCTACAAAGCAATTCCAGAAGATGGAAAAGTAATAGTTATGAATGGGGTCCTGCCTTTGGAGCCTGAGACAAGTGAATCTGCAAGGGACATCTCTCTTTTGCATGTACGTTTGATGATCCAGGACGATGGAGCTACAGAGCGAACCAAAGAAGAATTCATGGCCTTGGCAACCGGAAGTGGATTTAAGGGTATCAACTTTGTAGGTTGTGTATGCAATTTCTGTATCATGGAGTTCTTCAAGTAGATCGTCACTTTCTTGCTTCTCGTTTTTTGGCTTACTATGTATTTCTGTGTGCTCTGCCTTTTCTGGCAAAGTTTTGTGTTGCTTAGGCTTTCTGCCTTTTCTGGGGCTTTGGCTGTTTGCCTGGCCTTTTAATATCTCAGCTGTTAAAAAAAAAAAAAAAAAAAAAGAGATCATCTCATGCATGCTCATTATCGTTATAATTATTGTTGCGCATGTATTTCTTATTCTAATAAGACTTTATGTCTAGGGATCACTTTAATTTGTAAACATGTTTCGGGTGTGAGGCAATGGTACATGGTAAAAATAAATTTTGAATAAAGCTTTATGTCACGGCACTACTACAAAAAACATAAAAGAAATCGGTTTTTTTATATAGAAGAAATCAGAAATCGGTTTTTTTATATGGAAGAAATCGGTTTTTGAAATTTTTAAAAACGATGTCTTTTTGACTGATTTAGAAAAAACCGCACAAAAGACATCGGTTTTTAACTGATGTAAAAACAAGAGAAAACACATCGGTTTTATATAAAACCGATTTAAAAACTGTTATGTAAAATTGATGTATTACTAAAATTAATCCTGCCGTCCTGCTGCCCCACCGTCGTCAGCCGCCGCCGGTCTGCCCCACCGTCCGGCCAACCCCACTTGAACTTGCAACCTCAAAGTCAAAATGGTAAACCTTTACCGCCTAACTACAAGATTGGATGTGTTAACAATTGTACAATACTTATATATAATCTATATGAGTTGTTAGAAATAAAAATAAAAATAAAATTGTTTGATAAATTTAAATTTACTCAACTAATCAAAATTCTAATTTCTACTACAAACATATATATATTAAAAAAAAAAATATTGGTGGGTTTATTTTTTATTTCATTTTTTATTGTGTGGTTTTGTGTTCTGCTGGAGATATTTTTGTGTAAACGTTTTCTTTAAAACTGTATCTTTTGGCAAGGAAATAATTTTTTTTGTCTGTGATAAGTTCTTTGATTTTTCGATACGAATCCAATGGTATATAGAAGGTAAAATTCTGGATGGTATTTTGAAAGTTATGATCAATTATTCAGTAAAAGGTCAGAAGCGATTGGAGATATTTTCGTGCAATCTTTTTCCTTAAAACTGTATCTTTTGGCAACGAAATAATTTTTTTTGTGCATGTTGGATTCTTTGATTTTTTCAATACAAATCCAACGGTATAAAGAACGTAAAATTCTGGGCGGGTTTTGAAAGTTATGATCAATTATTCAGTCAAAGGTCAGAAACGATTCGCTAATCCACGAGTGAGCTGTTTTCATCGCTCATTTTCACACTTTTCCAAATCGATTTTTGGAATATTTTCTTATTGAAAAGTGTTTGTTTGCATGTCTACTTTCTTGTGTCAAACTTTGAGCAAACAGCGTTGAGTATTTTTAGAGATGCACACTTGAATGTGGACATAGGTCAGATTTGAATTGTAGAATTTTGCTTTTGAATCCACATCGGTTTTTATAAAAACAAATGTCTAAACGCTTGTTTTTAATATCAGTTTTTATAAAAACCGTTGTCTTTTCAACGCAATATTTAAGACATCGGTTTTTATAAAAACCGATGTCTAAACATTTTTTTTTTAATATCGGTTTTCCTAAAAACCAATGTCTTTTGAAACTGCAATATTTAAGACATTGGTTTTTAAAAACCGATGGCTAAAAGTTTTTTTTTAAATCGGTTACCAAAAACCGATGTCTTTTAGTGATGTCTTTTAACACAGGTGAACACGGTTTATGATATCCGTGGGAGATTCTCTTGGTGGCACGATGGTAGCCTTTAGTTTGAGAGCTACGAATTCCTTTGCAGATAGCTCGGCAAAGATAGGTTCGAGTTCTTCAAGGGACTTTGTTCACTGGGGTGAAGTGTGATTGTATTGTGGTCGTCGTTGTCTTTGTCTGGTTTTGTTTTGTTCAGGCCTGTCCTATTTTCTGGGACCTTGCTGGTTTCTGTTTTTTTTTTTTTTGTTGTTGTGTTGCTGTGGGGTTCCTCTGTTTTTCTTTTGTTGTGCTGGTCCCCCTGTCTTTGGTGGCGTTTGGTTGTGGTCTCTTGTTCTCCTTTGCTTGGCTTGTTTAAGATATTGTTAATAAACTGTGCTGTTCAAAAAAAGAAAAAAGTATTATACGTAGACTTGACACGGTTCTGGTTCGGAACCGACGGTTCTGAACCGGAGTTTTTTTTTTTTTTTTTTTACTTTTAATATATGACATTTTATTTATAAAATAAAATAAAATGTTAGAAAGGACATTGTAGAGTATTGGGCCATAGCCCATAACCCTTATCCAAGTAATTATGTTTTCCCTTCCCTTATACTCCTTTTTATATAGGTTAGGCATTTTATTCACTTCTTATTTATCCGATGTGAGATGTATTAATTTATTTAGCATCTTTGAAGGAGATTTTGATAGGGAGGTCAAGTTTGAGCAACCCCAGATTATGTACTAGGTTCCAACTCTTGTGTTTGTCTTGTGAAGAACAGTGTGTTAAAAAGAGTTTTAATATAAATGATGATTAGGTTCATGTTTTCATGCTTCGTTTTTGTTTAATGATCATGTATGTATCTGTTTTTCAGATTTCTCCTCTAATGTAGTTGACAAATGAGAAGTGGGTTGTTGTTATATCTAGATTGTGATTATTGTATTAATCTCTTTCAATGTGTTGTTAATTGTGCACCTTAGTTATACTGCACAGTACACACCCTTTGATTCGAAAGGAAATGTTAAAAAGGCATCTCTTTTTTATATAGTATTAATTTGGTTAACAAAATTATAAGAGGATAATATTGATAAAGAATTCATGAAGGTGACTCTTTAGTTTGCCGTGAGTGTAATCTTGAATCCTCAAACGTTGACAAATTGTGCAACACGTACCGCAGCAGCGTTAAGAATAAAACTAATTTTCGTTATCTACCTGTGCAAATTGTTACAAGGCAGAACATTTGTATAAGAGCTTAAAAGGAACAATAAACTATTCTCTTTTAAGATCTTTATATTTAACTGATAAATCAAATCAAATACTAATTTACCATGAAAAAATAAAATATTGAATGTTGAGAAGCAGTTGTCAGTTGTGCAAGTAAAGAGGAACTAGAAGAATAAAAGTGGTATGGGATTAACTATAGTTGTATTCAATCCCACATCCCATATCGGATAAATAAGAATAATGAAGAGATGCCTAACCTATATAAAAACTAAAAATGAGGAGAATGGAAAGGAAAACTTACTTAGCTAGACAAGGGTTATGGACCATGGTTCAATAGTCTTTAATGTCATTTATCTTTTAAACATTTTATTTTTATAAATAAAGTGTTATTTTTTTTAGTGAATTTAAAAAAAAAAAAAAAAAACCTTGGAACCGCCGGTTCGAACTGGAACCGTCGGTTCCTGTCTGGTTTGAACTGGGCGGTTCCTTGAACCTTGGAACCGAAAACGGAACCGGCCTCCCCCGGTTTCGGTTTTTTCGGTTCCGGTTCCACGGTTCGAACTGGAACCGTGTTAGGTCTATACGTACGTTCTTAAAATATATAAAATAAAATAATGTTTCAACAAATCTGATGTGGATATGCTCTGCTAGATTCGCCAAGGGAGTCAACTTGATGACTCGGATCAGCTCCTACCAAAAGGGTAAATTTCGGGGGTCTTTTTGTGTGGCAAACGGACTCAAAATTGGCTTTATAATATGTTTCTGAAAGTCCAAGACGAGCCCTACAAATGTTATGAAGACTTCATCTTCGATAAATCAATAATGGGCTGCAGCATGTCCGAATTTGGCCGTTAATTTTCATGCACGCCAATACAACTGTTTCCTTTTTTATTGTTTCCAATTATCGTCATGATTCGATACGAATATTTTATTTCCTTTTATTTTATAGGGAGAAATCCATTTTAGGGGTCGTTTGTTTTTTTGTATCAAGACTGAATAGTCCTGAATTTTACTGAAGACTGAATAGTGACTGAAATCTGAATCTGAATAATAAGTTTTTTTCCCCTCACGTCTGAATATACTGTCAATATGTATGTTTTTTTTTAAAAAAAAAAAATTGTCTGAAAAGAAGTAATTTTACATCTATACCCATTCTAATTCAAAAAAGTAATTTAACATGCAACACTCTTTATAAGATTTTGCATGTTCTTCCGTAAACAAGGTTTAATTTAATAAAACAAAAAATTCATCTAGGAATATAATTGTGTATGTTATTCTACAAACAAAGTTCAAGTTCAATTTATTGTAAAAAAAAAAAAGTTCAAGTTCAATTTTACATATTGTCCAAATATCCAGTATATAATTTTAGAAATCATTTTTGTTTTTTTGTTTTTTTGTTTTTTGTTTTTAATTTTGTTTCCTGGATCATATGCAACCAGAAACCAACTTTTAGAAACCATTAAAAGAAGTAATTTAACCTACAACACTCTTTATAAGATTTTGCATGTTCTTCCGCAAACAAAATTTAATTTAATAAAACAAAAAATTCATTCAGGAATATAATTTTGTATGTTATTCTGCAAACAAAGTTCAAGTTCAATTTATTGTAAAAAAAAAAAAAAGTTCAAGTTCAATTTTACATATTGTCCAAATATCCACTATATAATTTTAGAAACCATTTTTGTTTTTTTGTTTTTTTGTTTTTAATTTTATTTTGTTTCTTAGATCATATGCAACCAGAAACCAATTTTTATTTTTATTTTTTTATATATATATATTTTATTTTTATTTTTTTATAAAAAGGTTCCTAGATACCTTTTTTTATGTTTTTTGTTTTTTGTTTTTTGTTTTTTTTTGTTTTTTTTTGTTTTTTTGTTGAAATAGGTCCCTAAATTATATACACCGGTACATATATATATAAACAATTATTCTATAACTTCTTCAAGCCTCGAAATCTACTCAATATCGAATGCAACCACAAAAAGAATATTTGATAAATTATATAACTACAACTATGACAATCATAACAAATTATCATTCTATATTATGTTTTGAAATTTCTATTACTGCAACAAAAACATTTGAATTCTAAATAAAAATGTATTTTCCAATAACAATTAAACAAAATTAATCAAATGCTTATAAAAATTGATTTGCAATTTGGTCTCTGAGTTGTTACATAAACACTTGATAAGCTCTTCTAAATTCATTGTTTGTGCTTGGTGATTGATTTTGATTGGCATCATCATTGCCCAATTGAATGTCCCCATCATCATATTGCAAGAATAATTCATCATCAATTGACAATTTTCGAAGAAAATTGTGCAGTGTGATGTTTCTCTGTGTACCAATGGGTATGGTGCCATCCTTTTTAGTATTGGAAAACGCACTTTCAACACACCAAAAGCACGCTCAATAACATTCCTCGTTCGAGAGTGGTATTGGTTGAATATCTCCTCTCTTCCTCTAGCTCTACCACCACTACGGAAATCATTCAACCAATAACGAACATGACGAAATGGTGCTATAAATCCTTTTGTATGTGTATAAGCAGCATCAACCAAATAATATTTATCTGAAAAAAATAATAATAACATAATATATGTAAATTCTTGAGTGTGCGTAAAAATATATAAGGATCATCTAAATAAATTTTATTATCATCCGGTGGCATAGGAAAATTATGGTTTGGATCATGAATGGTTTTGGTCAAGATCCTTGAATTGTGTGCTGTTCCCTCCCATCCAACGACAACATAATTAAAAATCATATCAAAGTCACAAATTGCCATAACATTTTGAAAACATTCCCCTCTCCCACGAGCCCTGTATGGTACTTGTTGATCAAGTGGAATACTTGCATGGATCAGTGTTCCATCAATTGCACCAACAACACTCTACATAATTATTCAACTGGAATTAATATGTAAGAATTTATTGAATGGTTGAAAGGCCATGTGATGCATACCAGCAATATACTATACTGCAGGATGTTCACTGCTCAGCAACTCATGGTATCTGATCAATTTTTTTTTTTTTTTTTTTTATATAAAATTAAAAAGATAAAGATAAAGAAATATAAGTACTGAAATTGGAATATTTATATCTCAGATTTTCAATGTTTTGTTGTCTTCTTCATTTATGGATTTGCATTGGCCAATTATATATATGCATGCAATCACCAATCACCATACATTAATGTTATTGTTATTAAGAGAGTAGCACAAAACATGGATCATGGATGGTTTTTTTTTTTTTTTTTGAAATTGCTATAGTAGTATTATTAATAAAGAAGGAACCAAACATGCATTGCAAACCCCAATAACGAGCCAACAAAACTACCCGAAACCAACGGAAAACAAGACTATTTCCACCTCAACAAGAGCTGGAAGCAAGAACAAGAAAACACAACCACAAAAACAAGCAAAAACCGAGACATGAGAAGAGACCATGCCCAGGACAAAGGGAATGAACCCGAGTCCAGAAAAAATCAAAAATGTAAATGTAAATGGATGGTTAAGACTTGAAAAGATACAACACCCTACATAATTAATCTAACAATAATGTAAATGTGATACAATTACAGTTATTCTAATAGTAATAGATAAAGGAAAACATACCTTAAAAATTTGTCTTAAACAATGATTAGCTATGCCATTAGAATTGTCATTAAATGAAGGAGGAGTAATCATCTCTTTGGAAAACTTCATCATGGCAACCAAAACCTCATGAAAGAATTTGTACAAGTTTGACTCGAGTGTTGAAATCTATTTTTAATAAGTCGATTTCGAAGATTATGACTCACAATTATCATAAACATTGCAATTTTCTCTTCAACATTCACATGTTTGCTGTTGGCAAGCCACTTTTTTTCTTGAAATATCTGACACAAATAAATAAAACTATTCTTCTGCATCCTCATTAATTCATAGCATGTAATAGATGAACCATTCAATAGCTCTTGAATTAAAAGTGAACCTGTAAGTGACGATGTAGAGGCTAGTACCCTTTTACATGATCCATTTATAAAAGTAGATAATAACATAATCAAACGTTTTTCGTAAAACTCATTTAGCCTCTGTTTTAGCCTCTAAATTCATATCATCATATTCACTTGATGACAATGAATTAGAACTACTTGAGTGAGAATAGGACTCTCCATCAAAATCTATCATTTAAAACAAGTATGTTACAAATGCTAGTAAAATAAAATAATAGAAACAAATAAAAAATGAAAATAAAAGAAACAATACATCAAGATCGTCTACTCAATCACAATTCATAGTCAATAAAACTTTATTAATAATCAGTTGAAAAAAAAAACTAAGCAAATAAACAGGCATGTAAATGAGTTCAAATATCACATGACACTAAGTCACCGATATAATAAAAATTAATAAAAAAAAAAGTTTTAAATATATTTTTGCAAGCTTTGAATCCATCCAAATTGCTCTTCATCGCTATCCATTTGCATCCATATCTCGATACTCTTTCCTTTTGCATAAAGCATTAGTTGCTATGAAATATAATAGATCCTTATAATTTAAAAACCTTTTCAAAATTGAGAAACAATCTGCCATTGATGGTCCATTATTATCACTTTTCTCCAATACGCTTACTATCTTGCAAATTTCTTCACGAGTTTCATCAAATTTTCTTTTCTTTTGTTTCTTCTCAGTGGGTTGCTCAGTGGGTTGCTCATCAACTTGAACTGGGTGATTTAATGAGGTGTATTCTGGATATGGATTATTTGGAATATTCTCATCTTCCTCCATTAACCTAACATAACTATCACAATACATTGGAGGTGAAAGGGTAGGTGTTGTGTTGCCCATTTCAGGAATTCCTTTCATACCAGAACGCCAATTGTGTATCCCTGTAGCTGACACACCTGAAAACAATGTTTCTAACTCCTCAAAATTTGCTAAAGGCCTAGTGTGAAATTGTTTAGCGTCTGGATATTTCTGTTTTACAAAATAAAAAACTAATTAGGTAAATATGTAATCAACTAAAAATATATTTAATAAAAAGAAGTTAAAAGAGTATTTGCCTTAATGTAATCGTCCCATCTTTCGGCTGGCTAATCAAATGTCTGGGTCACAAAGTTGTAACCATGTCCAGTTGTTGTTATCAATTTTGTCCATGTAAGGTATTACTTTTTCATGTAGTCCCATCCATTTTTAAGTTGTTTCTGAGTAAAAAAATTTCTAATTATTTTTTCCAATCCTTCTGCAATCCGCGTCCAAGCACTAGGTTTTAAAGTTCCTCCTGATCTAAAACCATTATTTGCATCTTGGAGGCAGAGATCAATAAAATACTTTCTTTGGATGGGATCAGACCAATTAGCCCTACTACTTTCGTTTTGAGCCATCTATATAAAATTTTAACGTATAAATTATCCACACAAAAAAATTACAATATCACAAGTGATAATTTCTGCATCCACAATAATTCTAACAGAGTGAAATGAACTGAATACTTTATTTATGATCATAAAAATATCCAAATTTATAAATGCATAAGTATGTCCAAAATTAAACATAAAAATAACACCCATATGAGCAGTGTGCTCATGAAAGACCTTGGGTGGTAATCCCCACTATAATGTGATATCTTCATACAAAATAACACCCATATGAGCAGTGTGCTCATGAAAGACCTTGGGTGGTAATCCCTTTGTAAGCGAATTCGCTATCATGAAGTTTGTCCCAATGTACTATATGGATATCTGTCCACTCTGCACTATCTCCTTCACAACTAGGAACTTAATGTCAATATGCTTTGACCTAGATGAGCTCTTGTTGTTGTTGGAATATAGCACTGCTGACTTATTGTCACAATATAGTTTGAGTGGTCTTTCAATACCCTTCAGAATGCGCAGCCTAGTGACAAAATTCCGCAGCCGTATCCAATGGTTGGATGCCTCATAGCATGTTACAAACTCTGCTGCCATGGTGGAAGAAGCTATGAGTGTCTGTTTGGCACTCTTCTAAGAAATAGCTCCACTAGCCAACAGGTATATGTAGCCTGATGTGGATCTCCTACTGTTTTGACATCCCACATAATCGGAGTCAGAATACCCTATGATTTCCAATTGATCCGATCTCCTATATATGAGCATGTGATCTTTTGTTCTCTACAAATACCTCATAACCTGCTTGGCTGCTTTCCAATAATCCATCCCAGGGTTACTTAAATATCTGGCTAACATACCAACAATGTACGCAATATCTGGACACGTACACACCTGAGCATACATTAGACTCCCTACAGCTGATGCATAGTAAATCTTTTGCATTTCCTTAACTTCAAGGTTATTTTAGGGCACTGATTAAGACTGAACTTGTCTCCCTTAGCAACAGAGGTGTCACCTGGTTTGTTGTCCTGCATGCCAAACCTTTTGAGCACTTTATCGATATAGCTCCTTTATGATAATCCAAGAATACCTTGAAAGCGATCTCGTTGTATCTGGATCCTTAATACAAAGGAGGCGTCACCAAGATCTTTCATCTCAAAATTCTTTAATAGAAATCTCTTGGTTTCGTGCAACATACCTATATCATTTGTGGCAAGCAATATGTCATCGACATACAAAACCAAGAATATGTGTTTACTCCCACTAAATTTGTGATACACACAATTATCAACAGCATTTATCTCAAAACCAAACGAGATAATCACTCGATGAAACTTGTAGTACCACTAACGGGAAGTTTGCTTGAGTCCATAGATGGACTTTGTCGATTTGCAAACCATATTCTTTAGGTCTCCCGACTCAAAGTTTTCTGGTTGCACCATATAAATTGTTTTGTCAATGTCACCATTGAGAAACACCGTCTTAACATCCATCTGATGAAGCTCAAGGTCAAAATGTGCAACAAGTGCCATGATTGTCGAGTTATTGGTGTTATTAAAACTCAAGTTATTAAGTTGATGCTAGTGCCACAAAATTAGCACCAAAAGGTGCTAGAAATGTTAAGAACTCTTTTTATTAACCGTGATTAAGTTAACATGATTTTCATTAAGTGTGATCAAGTTATCACAATTTAATTTTTATGTGTGATATATTTATTACAAGAGTAATGCTATACAACCCAAATGATGTGCTAAGTGAGTTCTCATCACCACACACAACATGTGATGATGTGGTTAATAAAAAAATCACTTTTCACATCATTTGGGTTGAAATTTGGACTAAATTTTTGGATTATCTAGCTTTAATGTTATTACAATAGTTTTTTACAATGATAGCTATCCGGATCATTACTTAATAGAATAACAAAACAGATTCCATTAGATTCAGGATTCCTAAATTCACTAAAACATGAAAATCTCAAAATTTACCAAAAAGGCAATTTGAGTTATTACCAAAATCTAAAAGCGAAATCCTAAATTCAAAGAAATAAACCTTGCTGAATACAGAAATTCTTACTAAAATTTATTAGAATCCGAAAATACTATCTAAAATGGAAAAAGATGGGAAAACAAAAGGTAAAACGGCCTTTTTTTTGAGAAGACTGCAATACTTATGGGCCCCAATCGGACATCATTTGCTCCTCCAAAGAGGCTCCCAAAGTGTCTTACATCGCATTCATTTCTTTATCAAGCAAATAACCAAAGTCTCGAGAAATCCTACTTTCATCTCCAAGTACTCAGTTAGCTTAACAGAATATCTCTGAAACATATCGTCCATGACAGCATATCCAAAATGAGTAACCAGAACGGGCTCTATTGCTGATCTCACGCGAAGAGCCACTTGCTTCCCTCTTCCATATTTCTCCAAGTCCAAGCCTTTATCTTCATTCTCCGAGCTTAACACCCAGTTTTCTTTGAAAGTAATTTGAAGCTGATGGATGTCAAACGATCCTTCTCGTTCAATAACAAGCCTTATTTCTTCATCACGTGGCTTATAGACTGGCATATTGAACGATTCCAATTTTGATTCTTCAATCAACCCCTGATTTCAATACAAGGACATGACATTGTATAAATCATATATCACAGCCTGTGTGTGTGTGTATGTATATATATTTATATAAGTTAAGTTGTCTTGATTTCTAAGAACAAATGCAAGCCTGATTGAAAACAATGGATTGTTACGTATTTTGAACTAGTACTTTGTTCGTAAACGTAAACTAATTAAGTTTTTGACTTTCAAAGTTTAGCAAAAATACATACGTCCACCACTAGATATAGAAAGATTTTTTCCTCAAAGTCTTCTCTCCTAATTATTCCACGAAATGCTTATATGAGTTTAGAGAAAGGAGTACCTCTGAGACCATATCATTTATTGCTATCCCTAATAACGCAAAGTAGCAAGGATGTAATATTGTGTCACTAACAGCGAATGCAAGGACCATGCGACCACCAGCTTCAAGCTCATTCCGCCTAGATCGGAGAAATGTTGTGAAATCACTCTCGAATTGATTCAAGTATGCTTTGCGAACACTCGGATGACTCGTCTCTGTAATGAAAATATTCTCTTTATTCAATGAAACTCCGGTGTCACTTATCAGCCCTTTTGGTGCCTGTTTAAATGAAGTTTTCACAAACAATAAATTGTTGAATAAGTTTGCAATGAATATTTTTAATTTCTTATGATAGTTGACGGCTGACCTGTGAGAGCCAGTTAAGACTGTAAGAGGAAAATATCAAGTGAAGAGAATTGTTTGGAAAAAGCCTCCCATAGAAAGATCCAGGAACTGCAGCTATGAATGTACATTGCCCAAATTCATCACCTTTCTCTTTCTTGAGTCTCTCATAAAAGCTTGGCAATGACTTGAAAAGAGTGTTGAAATCATTTCCAGGAAGATCATTCAGAAACACCTGCAACATGGGTGGCTTACAATTATTCAAGCGGTGGCACATTGACTCAAGAGCCTCAATAACTTGCCATGTCGGCAGACATCCGGTCGGCCCTGAAGAGCATCCCATATCTGCAAACTTTAAGCATTCCGGGATGCTCTTATTACATAATAACCCATCAATGCTCTCTTGTATTAAAGGCATTGTTTTCAAGATCACGTTCCTCTGTAAAATAAAACTTTATAATTAGTTGAAAAAATTTACGTATAAATTAATTAACCAAAAAACAGATCAGAGATAGAGAGAGACCTGCCAGGATGAATTTTTGGCATAACTCTTGTCGCCCTCTCCCCCTTTCATGTGGGGGACTTGAATGGACGTTGCACTTTTGTATTGATCTTTCTCCAACTCCATTCCTGGCTTTTTTTTCCACACTTCTTCAGCATCAGCTATACGAATATATACAAATGGCCGGTGACATTAAAACTTCTAAATAAAAATTACAATAACATAAACATATTATAATAAGGATAGATGAAACAAAAAAACTTGGTGGTGAAGTGGATGGTAAAGTAAGAGGTGTTGAGTAGCTATTTATAGAAAAATTAATTTTTTTTGAACTGCATCTGTTTATAAAGGCAAAAAGCCAAAGGTGGAGCCTAAGCAGGCACAACAAATAGAGCAAACGATAAAACCCAACAAAGCAATAGAGCCACCAAAAGATAGAAAAAACACCAGCCACAGCAAGCTAAAACTAAACAACAGCAGACTGCCAACAACCAGAAATCAAACAAAGACCAAAGCGCGCAAAACCAGACACCGCAATGAAAACAAATTGACATGAGTGGTGTATTTGGTTGAGAAAGTTTGATAGAGAAAGTTAGGCAACAATTAAAACATGTAAGAAAACTAGGTAACAAATAAAACATGTAAGAAATTTTGATGAAAAAATTAGTGATAACTTGTTTTTTGTGTTGTTACCAAATTGCGATTATCAAAAGATTATTTATATTTAAAAGTTCCTACGCAATGTGCTCTAACTAGCAAAGACTAGTAAAGCGGTAAGCGGGGATATCGTTCCGCAGGGAGGTGGTGTCCATCAAGTGTTTCGACTTTCGAGTTCTAGTGTTTATTGAAAGCATGTAAATAGAATGCGGATGTGGTGAGAATGGTGTGTGTGAGGTGTATGCATATTGCGGTGTGGTGTGTGTGGAAATGTAAAGAAAAGAATGCAAATAAAAACAAAGAGAATATGAAATGGTGAGAATGGTGTTTAAAGAGACAAATAATAAAATTGTGGCTAGGAGAGATATAGGATTGTGGTCATACAAGGTACTTATTAGTTCACCAAACATAAGTCCACACCTAGTTGATTGCTAGGCATTAAGTTCATCAAATTCAAGTTATGGGCTCGTTCTCACGATTAAGGAGTTCCGAAACCAAATCATCTATTATTACGAATCATTCGTTGATTAAGGAAACCAAAATCTATTCTAGCTCCCCAAAGGCCATGGATAGAGCATGTGTCTTAAGGCCAAAGACCTATTAAGCACCGGAACATTGAGCCAAAACCTATTATGTTGTAAGAAAAAATCGCACACACACAAATCTAAACACACACAGATAATATGAAAGCAATAAGAAGAAAAAGACGACACCAAAGATTTTACGTGGTTCAGCAATTTGCCTACGTCCACGGAGCGCACCGCACTCAATCCACTATTTTCAGAGTTGATTACAATCTCTCAGTCTCTCTCTCAGTCTCTCTACAATTTGCTCTCAATCTCTCTAGTAATTTTTCTCACTCACGGTGATTTTAACACACACATCAGAGTACACATAATGGTGGTATTTATATGGGAGCACTAGGGTTGGCCAAATCCTAATTGGGATCTATTTCCTTTTCCTCTTTCTTTACTGTGCAAAATCTTATTTCAGGCGGATTTGTGTCAGACCGCTGCCTGTGCCACAGCGCTCCTCACAGCGTGACACACTGTGACAAAACCGCTGTCCAACCGCTGCCAATAAATTAGCAGCGTAATGCGCAGCGCAAAATACTGGACAGACCGTTGCCTTGCCGCTGCCACAATACGCAGCGCTATGCGCAGCGGTTGCACAATTGCAAACCGCTGCCACACCGCTGCCATTGCAACAGCATTCCAATTTCAATTTTGCTTCTTATGTTGACGTCACTTTGCATTAGTCCAATTGCACTCAAAAGCTTACTTTGTCTTTAGCCAATTTGTTGACTTTGATCAATAATCCCAACAACTTGCTTTAAATTAATTTTGCACAAATTAATTTGCTTTTCTCAATTTGACTTTGAAGTCTTCACACTCCAACAATCTCCCACTTGAAGACTGAAACTCAATAGACGTTCTCCATCCTTTCTCGATGACTTAGTGGATAAATAACAGTGTGCTCATCCCCCACATCTTCACTCTTGAAGACCCACTGAAGCTACGCACAGCTCCAGTTTCTCAGTAGTGACTGGCTTGGTTAACATATCAGCTGGATTCTTGCTACCTGCAATCTTCACTAACTTCAACACACCTTTTTCGATTAACGACCGAATAAAATGGTAGCGCAGGTCTATATGCTTGGTCCTAGAATGGAACGCAGAATTCTTGGCCAAGTGTATTGCACTCTGACTGTCACTGTGCAACACATTCATCACTTAATCGAATCCCAACTCAGCTAACAAACCTTGTAACCATATCAGCTCCTTGCTTGATTCTGTCACAGCCACATACTCTGCTTCAGTTGTAAAAATTGTCACTATCTTCTGCAACTGGGACATCCAACTAATCGCGGTACTAGCCATTGTGAACACATATCTGGTGGTACTTCTCCTATGATCCACCTCCCCGGTAAAATCTGAATCCACATAACCTTCCAGCTTGAGTTCGTCTCTTCTGAAGGTTAGACATCTCTCTGTCGTACCCCGCAGGTATCTTAAGATCCACTTCACGGCCTCCCAGTGAGGCTTACCTGGATTGGACATGTAACGGCTCACAACTCCCACTGCATGGGAAATATCTGGTCTTGTACAAGTCATGGCATACATTAGGCTTCCAATGGCTGAAGCATAAGGAACTTTAGCCATGAAGTCCTTCTCCTCTTCCGTCTTCAGACTTTGTTCCTTGGACAACCTGAAATGACTAGCCAAAGGTGTTCTTACCGATTTTGCATCACCCATGCTGAATCTCTGCAACACCTTCCGAACGTACTCTGCTTGTGAAAGCTTCAATGTACCTTCTTGTTCGTTTATGCTAATTCTCATTCCAAGAATCTACTTTGCTACACCTAAATCCTTCATCTCGAACTCACTTGAGAGTTGCTTTTTCAAATTGTTAATCTCTTATAAATCTGCACCAACTACTAACATGTCATCAACATAAAGTAGCAGAATAATAAAACTTGATTTAACCTTTTTGAAGTAATAGCAGTGGTCAGCATTGCAGCTCAGATATCCATTGCCTTGCATAAACCCATCAAACTTCTTGTACCACTGTCGGGGAGCTTGTTTTAAACCATACAAGCTCTTTGTCAACCTACATACCAACTCTTCCTTGCCATCTTCTGCAAACCCCTCTGGTTGTTGCATGTATATCTCTTCCTCCAAATCTCCATGAAGAAAGGCAGTCTTCACATCTAACTGCTCAAGATATAACCCCTTTGTTGCGACAATACTCAACACTAACCGGATCGTAGTTAGTTTAACAACAGGAGAAAATATTTCAGAGTAGTCAATACCTTCTATTTGTTGGAAGCCTTTGACCACTAGTCGTGCCTTGTATCTCTTGGAACCATTGTGTTCCTCTTTGATCCGAAACACCCACTTATTCTGTAGGGCTTTCTTTCCTTCAGGCAACTTGGCTAACTCCTAAGTTTGATTAGAAATCAACGACTTCATCTCATCCTTCATTGCAAGCTCCCACTTGCTCGCATCTTTTCCTTGATATGCTTCATCATAGCACTCAGGTTCCCCTGCATCTATCAA
The DNA here is from genome assembly GCA_008009225.1 of Acer yangbiense. NCBI lineage: Eukaryota > Viridiplantae > Streptophyta > Magnoliopsida > Sapindales > Sapindaceae > Acer > Acer yangbiense. The sequence goes on along the minus strand of CM017766.1, from coordinate 14,285,943 downwards.
CAGCATGTATTGCAAGTACTTCATATTTGGTATAGGAGTTCGAGTTGATCTTCTCACTGCACTCTGAGCCTGTGTCGCTGGAACGTTTCTATATGGGATAGGATCTATAACCTGGAGTGGCACACCTTGTTCTTCATCATTCTGATTAACTGGTTCCACGACCCTGTTCTTTGACACATCATTCGGCCCAAAATACTCTGGCTCTTCTGGCTCAGACACCTGTGTGTTTCTGTCTTTGTACATAACCTTTTCATTGAAGACAGCATCTCTACTTCTGATCATCTTACAGTTTTGCTCATCCCACAGCTTGTAACCAAATTCATCTTCTCCATAGCCCACCAAAGTACACTTCACTGACTTAGCGTCTAGCTTATTTCTTGAATGATCACCTATATGTACATAAGAAACACACCCAAACACTTTAAGATGAGAAAGTTTTACCTCTTTCCCAGTCCAGATCTCTTCTGGTATAACGAGGTCCAAAGGCTTTGATGGTCCTCTATTGATCAAATACGCTACTGTATTGACTGCTTTCGTCCAGAACTGTTTTGGCAACCCAGAATGTAACCTCATGCTTCTGGCTCTCTCAGTCAATGTCCTGTTCATACGTTCTGCTATCCCATTTTGCTGTGGGGTTCCAGGAACCGTTCTACTGAGCTTTATCCCGCTCAGATAGCAAAACCTCTTGAACTCACTGTCTTCATATTCTCTACCATTGTCTGAATGCAGCTTTTGTATCTTTAACCCTATCTCGTTCTCAACCCTAGCTTGCCATCTCTTGAAAGCATCAAACACCTTAGACTTGTGTTTCAGAAAATAAACCCATACTTTCCTGGAGTGGTCGTCAATGAATGTGATGAAATACTGTTTACCTCCGGTTGACGAGACTGAAGCTGGACCCCAAACATCGGTGTGCACTACTTCCAACTTCTCCTTTGCCGGTACCCTTCCGGTCTTCTTGAAGCTCACTCGCTTCTGTTTTCCCAACACGCAGCTCTCACAAAAATCAACCTCAACACTCTTCAAATATGGCAACTTACCTTTCGAATGTAGACACTTCAGCCCCTAACTACTCATGTGCCCAAACCTCTGGTACCACAAGTTCGGATCATCTTTACCTTCCGCCATAGCGATTGAACCACAACCATCTGTAGTTATGTAAAGCGACCCATTCTTATTTCCTCGGGCGATTATCATAATACCCTTCGAAATCTTCCACTTATCATCTGTGAAAGTTGTCACGTAACCCTCTGACGCTAGTTGCCCAATGGAGATCAAATTCTTCCTTAAATCCGGTATGTGCCTCACGTTGTTGAGCTTCCAAACTGACCCTTTCAGCTGAATCTTTACATCTCCCTTCCTGGTAATGTTGCATGCTTGATCGTCACCAAGATACACCTTACCCAAATTTTCGGAGACATAATTCTCAAACAATTCCCTATGAGGTATGGCATGGAATGACGCTCCTGAATCCAAAACCTAAGACTTCATCTTACTTTCCAATGAGCAGATAAGGCAATCATTTGACTCATCTGACACACAGTTCGCACTACCCTTGCCCTTATCTTTCTTCTCAAATCTACATTCATACGAGAAGTGGCCTTTCTTACCACAGTTCCAGCACTCTACCTCTTTCTTGTTTCGTTGCTGATTTCCTTAATAGTTGACCTGATACCTGGTTTTAGACTTACCTCTTGACTATGATCTTCCCCGTTGATTTGTGTTCCGATTTCTATTTCTGCTTTCTCTACCTTCCATATTTAGCGCTGAAGATGTAGACACTCCAAATCCCTCTTCACGTATCCTGATTTCTTCAGTCATGATCATGTTCACAACCTGTGAGAAATTCAATTTTTCTTTCCCGAACGAGTTGGCAATTGACTGACATGTCATCTTTCAACTTTCTGGCAATTGGGTGAGCATAAACACCGCCAAGAATTCTTCATCGAAACCCATAGACACAGAAGTTAACCCATCCTTCACTTCATTAAACTGGTTTAGATACTCTCTAAAACCCTGACCTTCTGTCATCTTTAGATTTGATAACTTCTTGACAAGATGGACCTTCCTTACCACAGAAGGCTGTTCATATAAGTTTGATAAAGTCTTCATCAGATCTCCGGCAGTCTGCTGATCCTTTACGTTAAAAGCGACATGCTTCGTCAAACTGAGACGAATTGCTCCTAATGCTTTCCTGTCCAATAGTTCGAGATCCTCTTCATCCATGTTCTTCGGCTTCCGCTTCTTTGACCATTCTTTATCGGTCATAGTTGCCGGCTTCTCTTTTATCGGCCAATGCAAGTCCTTCTGGTACAGATAATCCTCCATTTGCATCTTCCAGAAACTAAAATTCGTCCCATCGAATTTCTCAATCTTGTGAGAATCCTTCTCCGATCCCATCTCTACGACAAAATCGTTGACCTCGAGAAAGCCTAGATTTGTTTGAAAAAATAATCTGCCCAACCTAAGGCTCTGATACCAATTGTTGTAAGAAAAAATCGCACACACACAAATCTAAACACACACATATAATATGAAAGCAATAAGAAGAAAAAGACGACACCAAAGATTTTACTTGGTTCAGCAATTTGCCTATGTCCACGGAGCGCACCGCACTCAATCCACTATTTTCAGAGTTGATTACAATCTCTCAGTCTCTCTCTCAGTCTCTCTACAATTTGCTCTCAATCTCTCTAGCAATTTTTCTCACTCACGGTGATTTTAACACATATCAGAGTACACATAATGGTGGTATTTATATGGGAGCACTAGGGTTGGCCAAATCCTAATTGGGATCTATTTCCTTTTTCTCTTTCTTTACTGTGCAAAATCTTATTTCAAGCGAATTTGTGTCAGACCGCTGCATGTGCCACAGCGCTCCTCACAGCGTGACACATTGTGACAAAACCGCTGTCCAACCGCTGCCAATAAATTAGCAACGCAATGCGCAGCGTAAAATACTGGACAGACCGCTGCCTTGCCGCTGCCACAATCACTACAAGAAAAACACTTAATGACAACGGGCAATACCCGTTATAGATGTGTATCGACCACGGACATTGTGCCCGCTATAGATGGAGCAGTAGTGGAAAAGCGCGCTTTTCGACAACGGGCATTGCCCGTTGTCTATGCGTTATTGAAAACGGTCATTGCCCGTTGTCGATGCATTACTTACAACGGGCAATGCCCGTTGTCGATGCATTAATTACAACGGGCATTGCCCGTTGTCGATGAGTTTTTTTTTTTTTAAAAAAAATTAAAATTAATTGATTGATTTTATACATAGCTTGTTTAATCAAATAATTGCAAGATTAAACTCCAAAGCATTTAATATAAAAATCCATAAGCATTTAATATATATATATATATTACAATTTATAAATCTATAAACATTCAATTAAAAATCTTAAGTATTAACATTATATTCACCCATAAACATTCACTTAATTAATAAGTCTACTAGTCATAACAATAAGTTCACCCATACAAATCTTCAAACTCTCTTTTTTGTTTGTCTTGAATAATGCTAATTGGAACTCCTCCTGTAATAGGATTATAATGAAGGGAAGGTCAAAAAACCACTAGATGGATTATGAAAAAAAATGTCATCTGTACGAGTAAAAACAAATCATTCCATAAGTGTAGATTTATCAAACTAAAAAAACAAACAAACAAACAAACAAAATAAGTCTTAATTGAAGCAACTTTATCAATAAATGACCACCAAAGACTCCAATGTCTGCACAAAATTCCTCTAATGGAAATATAAGAAATCCTCAAAAAAGAGAAAAATCAAATTCCTCAATCAAAACACCTGAACTAGAACCACAAATCTTATTCACATATCTCATTAATCATGTATTTTGATGGCCAAGCAAATATAAGTGACTCTAGCATCTTCAAGATTTTGTAGGTCACTAGTAGGGCGCATCAAAGGTACCTTGCTAACTAATATGTTCTTCACACAAACTCTCCGACCCTTATTCATTTGCATGCAACCAAACCTGTATAAAATTATGAAAAACAACTTTTATGAAACTAAATAAATAGAAGTGACATTTGCATGCAGGTCAAGTTTTAACACACTAAATTGACATTTGCATCATAAATCTGTGCATAATTTACTAGTATGAAACAAAATTCGAAACTGGGCAGCAAATACTAAATAGGGACACAACTTTAAGAGATTCTACTAGTAAAAAAATAATACATAAAAATGTTAACGATGATAAAAAATAAAAAAAAAATAAAAAAAAAAATGAAGGTGATACAAGATTCTTTTTTTTTTTTTTTGAAAAGCAAAGATTTATTCAAGACCACATAGGCCAAGCAAAAACAGAACAACAAAGAAGAGCAGCCCACAACAACAGCCGCAAACACCTGCGACAGGGGCAGCAAGAGCAAACCCTGTCACTGGAGTTTGACAGGGCAACAGGCCAAAACAAAAACACAAGCCAAACTCCACACACAACCCCGACCAGAACCCCACAACAAACCACACAAGAAAAACCAGCAAAAGCAAGGCAAAAACCACTGAAAGCCAGAGGAGAAGAGCAGCAAGACACCAGTGATACAAGATTCTTAACGAGGCAATTTAATGATCATGCCATTCAAAATTGCCACTTACAATACTACTAAATATCCTATACATAAGAAATAATGTCATTCAACAATACTTGCATCAGGTATTTTCAACAATCAAATCAATGTATACTTATAATGCTAGTTGTTGAAAAGAAAGAAAAAAAATGATCGATGACAATTAATTAAAAAAAAAAAGATACCAGCAAGCTCTAGTATAAGAGATCATACCGACCGGAAGAAGGAAGGCCGCCTCCACCTATGAGTGATTCTATGCGAAGTGTGTAACCACCACCCTGCTTTCAATATAAATAGCCAAATTTATATTTCAGGATATATATCCCAATAATACTTTAATATTGGTCCCACCCTTCTCATACCATCCAAAAAGACACATACAACTTATAAAAAAATAAATAATAATATCATAACAATTTAACCAGCTAGTTAACACTTGCAAACTAAAAAAACACATCAACTTCCCTATCATGGACTCTCACTAAATAAAAATTTAAACATCAGCAAAGAAAAAGAAAATAAAATAAAATGGAACCTAACAATAATTAGCAAAACCCAGAATTTAATACCATGGTTTTGATTCCTTGAATTGAATGTTTAAGCATTCAGATAAGTACAAATAATTACTTAATTTTTCAAATCCTAATAGTGGAAAAAAAAATCCCCACATTTTGCTTTACTATTCAAAACCCTCAAATGATTTAAAACTGCTCAAAATGAAAAGTTACCAACAACTCACAAAAACAGTAACAACACTACCAAGATTCTGACACTTGAACCAACAATGAAAAATTTTCTCTTCTAAAACTGGTGAAACTAAACTATACAGATGTAAAAAATAAAAACCAAACAAGCCTTTTACCAAGAAAAAAAAATCCTAACCCACCATCTCCTCCTCGCTTCTGTTTAAAATTTATAATCAAAATGTAATTTTTAATAAAAAAAAATCTGGAATAAAAACAGAAGAGGTTACGAAACTGGGGTGTAATTGATTCCATCTCCCAACAACTACTTGTTACAAATAGAGACTGCTGGGATTGATAAAAGCCCAAACAAGTATCTCACTTATACATTAGAATCTGCAATAACCCATTAAAAATCTGACATAGATAGATAATATCGTTTAGAGAGAGAGAGAGGGGATTTTTCACCTTAGTCGTGGGTAGCAAGTGATGCGTGAGAAGTGCTGCAGCTGGACTAGGTTGATAGAGGAGAGATCGAGGTCGATCGGAGGGGTCGAAGTGGAGGAGGAGGAGCAGATCCTCAGAATCGTGAGAGAAAGACGTGATGTTAGGGTTCAATTTGGGAATTTTTTGTTTTTACACCATAAGCAGTGGAATATATATGGCCTCAATAACAACGGGCTCTTATATGCCCGTTGTTACTATACGCGTATTCACAACGGGCCCACAACTGCCCGTTGTAAATAAAAAATATTCTTAACGGGCATATAAGGGCCCGTGGCGGAAAAGTTTTTAAGAGATTATTAACAACGGGCATTTAAAGGCCCGTTGTTGTTATTGCTTATCCAAAACGGGCCTAATATGCCCGTGGTAGATGTTCCGTTATGGATAGCACAATTTCTTGTAGTGAATATGCAGCGCGATGCGCAGCGGTTGCACAATTGCAAACCGCTGCCACACCGCTGCCATTGCAACAGCGTTCCAATTTCAATTTTGCTTCTTGTGTTGACATCACTTTGCATTAGTCCAATTGCACTCAAAAGCTTACTTTGTCTTTAGCCAATTTGTTGACTTTGATCAACAATCCCAACAACTTGCTTTAAATTAATTTTGCACAAATTAATTTGCTTTTCTCAATTTGACTTTGAAGTCTTCACACTCCAACATATTATAGCACGGCTATGCATAAAACAAGTTTCATCCATTCTTTTAGAGCTAAGTGGTCAAGACTATACCCGGAAGGTCATCCATGGAGGTACAATCCTAACCCACATACACTTAAACCTATCTAACAAGGTATTTCGACCTTCCATCAACATACACACACAAACATACACAAACATGTATATATTTGCTTATTTATGAGAGCTATTTTATGATACAGGAGTGGAGCATTTAAGTGGAGATATGTTCCAACGTGTTCCAAAAGGTGATGCCATTATTTTGAAGGTTAGTTTTCAATAATCTTCTGCTATAACTTTCAAGATGTTTGTATAAATAACTCCTAGGTCATAGGCTCAAATTCTACCGATGACAAAAGCTTTCAAAAAACAATAACGCTACACATCCCACCTAAAATCCCACATTTTTCATCCCAACACATGTAGCACTTGAAATGTCAAATAGTAAGTGGATATATGTAATAGGTGAGATAAAGCATCATTAATGTGTATCCACTCACAATTTGACACCTCACATGCCACATGTTGGGATGAAAAATGTGGAACTTTAGGTGGGATGTTTAGCATTATTCTTCAAAAAAAAAAATGTCTGATATCGAATTAATAGATATCGTAAAAAAAAAAAAAAAAAAAAGTTTGTATAAATATATATATATGGAATGATTAATGACAATGAATATGGATGTTTTGCAATCTGTAATCGAATGTTGGGGTGACAATAATTGCTTAAGGTTGTTAAAGAATTGCTACAAAGCAATTCCAAAAGATGGAAAAGTAATAGTTTTTTTTTTTTGAACGGCGAAATTTATTAAAACAAGCGGCGGAACCGCAAAGGAGAACAACAGGAAAAAGAGGCCACAAACAACCAAAACAAAAGCCACCAACCCAGGAAAGACGCCAAAACTGATCCCCACAGGACAGAAAACAACGGCAACAACAAAAAACCAGAAAAAGAAACACAAACAGCAAAAAAAACACATCAGACCCACACCCAAAACAGCCTCAAAACCCGACTACCAAAGCTACCAAAACTCACCAACAAGGATGTCCGCTTCCCTCCCCGACCCTTTCTTAGCCAGGTTGTCAGCTAAAGAATTGCTGACCCTAGGAAAAAACATCACCATAGTATTGCCTAACACATCTAGCAATCTATTAATCTCACTTATAGCTTGCACACAGTCTGAATTGATGAAGCCTCCACCATCCACCCAAGAAACAGCCAGTCTGGAATCGCTCACAATGGCCACGGAATTCCTTCTTAACTCTGGAGAAAGCACGCACAGCTCACAAGCCTTAAGAATGGCTTGAACCTCAGCTGAAATAGCATCCAAGAAACCCAAATGAGAAGAGAAAAGACCTAAAATTCTGCCATTTCTGTCCCGAAGAACCCCACCAATACCTGCGAACCCAGGATTTCCTCTAGACGAGCCATCCACATTAAACCTCAACGCATTTATGGAAGGGAAAAGGCTGAATGAGGGAGAGCTTTGTTTGCCATGATTCCTTCTAGACGAACAGCAATTTTGAATGTTCAAAAGCATCCAAGTAATCGGATCCGTTTTGTTCTTCTTTCCCAAATATTTAAACCACCAAACCACCCTAAAACCCACCATATCCGTAGCTAGAGCAATGGAAGCCTCCTTACCTTTGAAAACCTTGTTATTATGAGCCTCCCAAACTGTCCAAACTATCGTAAAAAATAGAGAATTCCACCCTCTACTGCTGTCATAATTAGGACATAACCCCGGCCAACCCCGAGCCCAATCTACCAACAGCCCATTTGCACAAAAGTTCACATCCCACCATTTCATACATTTTAACCACACATCTCTAGTCCAAGACAATGCAAAAATAAATGATCTACGGATTCTTCTTCCAAACTGCACAGGGGACACTCCACAGTCTTCCCAACTGCAGCACCAAAATATTTTAGAACATGGCGAACCATAACCCTACCTTTCAGCAGCTGCCAAACAAACGTTTCCACTTTGGGCGGGCACACACCTTGCCAAATAAAGTTGTGAACCGGGTTGACCTTACCCCCTAAATCATCCAAACAATTACGAAAAGAGCTCACATAAAATCTACCCTCCTTGTTCAGGACCCAAACCACCGAATCAGATTTAGAGGGCTGCACATGAAAACCATTAAGAATAATATAAAGAATCTCCCACTGCTTTTTCTCCCAATCAAACAACGGTCTTCTCAACTTAACCTCCCACACCCAATTAGAGCCAATCCATCTACCAAAGTCTTCAAATCTTCCCTCCTTATTCTCAACTAAAACAAATAATCTTGGACACAGTTTTTTGAGAGGTATGTCTTGCCCACACGGATCATGCCAAAACCTAGCCCTTTGGAAAAGTAATAGTTATGAATGGAATCCTGCCTTTGGAGCCTGAGACAAGTGAATCTGCAAGGGACATCTCTCTTTTGCATGTCCGTTTGATGATCCAGGATGATGGAGCCACACGGCAAACAAAAAAAGAATTCATGGCCTTGGCAACCGGAAGTGGATTTAAGGGTATCAACTTTGTAGGTTGTGTACGCAATTTCTATATCATGGAGTTCTTCAAGTAGATCATCTCTTTCTTGCTTTTCGTTTTTTGGCTTACTATGTATTTGTGTGTGAAATTTTGTCTCAGCATGTCTATTTCGGATTGGTTGCAAGGTTGGGTAGGTTTATGTCTTAATTCTAAAAGTAGGAGAGCCTGGAATTCTTTGTTTTATGCGGTGGTTTGGACAATTTAGGAGGTTCGGAATGATCAAGTTTTCAAGGAGATTGAAGCTAATTTGGGCAGGGCTTTGGATTCGGTTAAGTTCAGAGTTGCTTCTTGGTTCAATTATCTTGGGTGCAGCTCTGATGTTGACTTAACCATGATTCTTTTGGACATTAGTGATAGGTGCATCGACAAGCAAATGGGGAAGATTGCGAAGAGTTGTGATTGGGGGCCTCTTATAGATGATAGTCTCTTTTTCAATGTCGATGGGTTAGCTTTGGGCAGTCCTGGGATGGCTGGTGCAGGGGGTGTGCAAGGGGTGTCCTTCGTAATGCTGAGGGTAAAGAGATGGTTTTCAAGCTGGAAGATTATGTGGATTCTGATTTAGAGATGAAATCAAGATTATGAGGGTCAGCTTTGGGCAGTCTTAGAGAAGTGTCTAACCTTCTAAAGAGATGAGATCAAGCTAGAAGATTATGTAGATTCCGATTTTACTAGAAAAGTGGTTTTCAAGAGAAGCACTACATGATATGTGTTCACGATGGGGAGTACCGCTATCAGCAGGGTTTCTCAGTTGCAGAATATAGTGATGATATCTATAACTGAAGAAGAGTACATGGCTGTTACGGAAGCTAGTAAGGAGTTGAGATGGTTACAGGGTTTGTTGGCAGAGTTGGGATTCAAGCAGGTGATGAATTTGTTGTACAGTGATTATTAGAGTGCAATACACTTGACCAAGAATTTGGTGTTCTATTCTAGGACCAAGCATATAGGACTGTGATACCATCTCATTCGGTCATTAATCGAGGATGGGCTGTAGAAGCTCGTGAAGATCGTATGGAGTAAGAATCCGTCTGACATGTTAACCAAACCAGTCACTACAGAGAAACTTAAGATGTGCGCTGCTTCAATGGGTCTTCAAGATTAAAGACAAAAGGGGATGAGTGCATTGTAAATTATCCACTAGTCATTGATAGGGGAAGAATGCCTACTCAAGTTTTAGTCTTCAAGTGGGAAATTGTTGGGTTTGTGAAGCCTGAAGAATTGGCTAAAAGAGTTTACCGCAGTGTGAACCACGATGGAACAACACCGGTGCCAACCACAGAAGTTCACAGAGGTTTCTCACGATGATGACCACAGCCAAAAGCGCGATGCATAGACTACGACACATGGAGTGGAAGTTCACAAAGGTTTTACACGGTGTAGACCGATGTAGAAGCAACCACAGTATTCTGAGCAATGCTTCACAGAGGTTTACCGCGGTGCTAGGCACGGGCTACAAACCGCGGTGACAACGAAACTTGCGCTGATCATGAAGTCTTGAGCGAGAAGAAAAGGTTTTCCTTGTAGGATTTGGCTACCCTAATACTTTGATATAAATACTAATGTTTCTTTATGTTTAGGGGTGTGTATAAAATAGTAAGAGAGGTAGATAGCAACTTTTTGAGAGAATGAAAGAGAGAGGTTAGGAGATTGTAATCAAACTATAATAGTAGATTTGAGTGCGGGTGCGCTTCGTGGACGTATACGTATGCTGAACCATGTAAAATTTCTTATGTCCACTTTTATTCTTCTTTGCTCTCTTATTATGTACGTGCGATTTAGATTTGCATGTGTTTGTGATTGTGGATTTTCTACAACAAGTGCACCCACATATATTCCATTGATCTCTTCCTGGGTCTCTCACCAGATATCCCAAGTCTTCCACCGAATATCCCTTGGGTTTTCTACCCCAGATATCGCTTGGGGCCTCCCATAGATCTCCCCGAGGTCTCACTCATCAGATTTACTCACTCTCTGATGTTCTCAGACGTCTATCTAGTTTCTTTAAGTGTTATCCAACCAAAGATTAAACCTCCCTATCATAGGGTCAATATTCTTGATCCTTAAGGAATAAGAAACCCATAAGAACTAGGAAATTAATTCCCTAATCTTTCTTAAGCAATGAATCACAAGAAATTAGACTTCCATAAGTAGTTGGATTTGTTTGGTTCATTTGGTAATGCAAGTAAAATCCTAACAATGGCTTGTAATTAATATTGAGAGTATATATACTTCAAATACACACACACACATATATATATAAAGTCCTTTTCACCAGAGTGCGCACTGATATAAAATACATCAGTGCATTGCATGTGAGCCATAGATTATGGATAGAGTGTCGATATTTACACCCCTGAAAATCTGTATGTACGTCCCTTTTTGTATGAACACCCCATTAAATTTTTTAAAAGATTTTTTTTTTGTAAACACACCCTACACATTGACAAATATGTCCTTTCTTTAATTTTGAAAAATATTATAAATAAATAACTTGTAAAATAAATTTAACTTTTTTATTTTATAACAAAAAGAAAGAGAGCATATTTCAAAAAAGAAAAAAGAAAAAAGAAATGGAAAGAGAGAGCCACAACTCCTCCTAGATTTGGGCGGAGATAGGCAGTGACATTTTCCATACTGTTAAAATACTGTTTCCAAGATCCAATATAACCAAATTAGATAGATATTCGATGGATGAGGGCAGTTCTTCTATAAGAGTTCCACCTAAAAATAACTCATGTAAGTTAGTCAACATCTCTGGAAACATATTGAGATTTGAGCAGCCCTAAAGCATAACAATTCTAAGAGATTCCAAATGAATATGATTGGGAAAAGACATGAGGTTCTTACAATCTCTTAGATTTAATATGTCAAGGTTATTTAGATGAATAGATGACCGAACCTCAACTAAACTTGTACGGCCTTCCATGATTTCGATGATGAGCTTGGACTAGAGTGGCTGAGGTTTATAAACTTTAGTTTCTCTGTAAGCAAAAGACAACATAACCACCAGAAAAATTAAGAGAGAAAACCAAAATTAGCCATCCAAAATATTAGAATTTCGTTTCTAACCACATATGAAATTTTAATTGTTAATAACCACATTTTTGAGAAATTACTTGAATGTCCTTATATAAAAACCATCCCCAAACACACACACTCTCTCTTTCTCTCTCTCCCCTCTCCTCTCTCTCCTCTCTCCTTTCTATCCCGTCAAAATCTTCACCTGGTTCATGATTGAATTCCGATCATTGTTCCTGCAAATCGAACACCAATGATCGAATTCCAATGGTTCTTCTTGCTTCTCTGTTCGTTCTTCCTCTTGCTTCTCTGTTCGTTCTTCATGATCGAATTCCAATCGTTGTTCCAATTTGCTCTAAATCAGTTTAAGTTGTGTAAATATCATTCATTTGTTCATTAATTGAGTTATAAACAGTTACTTTAACATGGTTTTAGCGTTATTGATCACTTTTGTGCGTTTTTGTGAAGAATCGATTTCAAAAAAGTTTACAGATTTTTCCAAAAGATTTCAAGTTTCACAGGTTCGAAAACATGAAATCTTCTGTTAAAACTCGAAATGTTGACAAAACTTGAAATCTTCTATAAAAACTCGAAATGTTGACAAAACTTAAAATCTTCTATAAAAACTTGAAATCTTGACGAAAAACTTGAAATTTTGAAACTTGAAATGTCGATCACGAACCAGGAGAGTTTCAACATTTCAAGTTTCAAAATTTCAAGTTTTTTGTCAATATTTCAAGTTTTTATAGAAGATTTCAAGTTTTGTCAATAAGTTTTAACATAATATTTCAAGTTTTTGAACCCGTGAAACTTGAAATCTTCTGGAAAAATCTGTAAACTTTTTTGAAAATGATTCTTCACATAAACACACAAAATTGATGCATTAAAGCTAAAACCATGTTAAAGTAACTATTTGCAACTCAATTAATGAACAAATGATTGATAATTATCGATTTAGAGCAAATCGAAATAGTTTTTCTCATTCACTTCGTGAAATCTACAGCAAGATTATGAAGAACAAAGAAGAACGGTGATGAAGAACAGAGAAGAACGAAATCTTCAACAATGGTGCGGCCATTGGTGTTCGATTTGCAGGAAGGTGATGAAGAACAAATACGGTGATGAAGAACATAGAAGCAAGGAGAAGACAATGAGAAAAATAAACAAAAGAAAATAGGAATATTAATTTGGGAGCATCTTGGTAATTTATGGACACCCACTGATTTTTTTTTCAAAACATGGTTATTAACAATTAAAGTTTCGTATGTGGTTAAAAACGAATTTCCCATATTTAGAGTGGTTATTTTTAGCAATTTCTAGAAAAATTAATTACTATCTCTTGATATTTACCATATACAACAGGAAAATATGTACAGTCCTTTCCCAAACTTGAAAAGATGGAGGAGGTTGTTGCCACGGCCTCCTCCCACTTTTCGATTTGATTTTTTGTTTATCTTTTTTATTTTACTTTTACCTTTTTCTTTATTTTGGTTTAGTTAATAAAAATTTGAAAGGTTTAATAGTTTTAAGAAATATAATATAAATGTTAATAACCTAATTTAAGGGTAGTGTTGGAATTTTAAAAATATATAAATTTGGGGTGCCAATATCATCAGTCTTATGGGTAAGCACTGACAAGTGCATACAGACTGGGTCAATGCAATTGAATCTAATGGTCCATATACAAGGCATTGATATATATTTATCAATGCACACTAAAGAGAAAATTTTCATATATATCCTATATGGCTATATATATATATACAGTCTTTCTATTATCAGTTCGAACTGACAAAAGTTATATCAGTTCCTTGTATGTGGTCCACTGGATTTAAATACTTTGACTGATAAGTGCATACAGCCAAGTCAAAGTATTTAAATCCAGTGGCCCACATACAAGGAACTGATAAAACTTTTGTGTCAGTTCGAACTGATAATAGAATTTCTGTATATATATATATATATATAAGAACCTTATTTTTCTATAAGGGCAATTCATGGTGTGACCATTTGCCTTATTTCCCTCTGTCCCCTTTTTTTTTCCCTTTCCTAAATGACTGATAAATTCTTTTTTCTCAAATGTGAATAATTATGATGAATTGCCCTTTTGTGTCCTTTTTTTCCCCTTTTCAGGGGTAGAACTGCCATATTTCCCTATGCCTTAACTTTCTTAAAGGTTAGATTTTCGTTGGCACAACCACCATCTGTGTCCTTTTTTTCCCTTTTGTAAATGAATTGCCCTCGTGTCCTTTTTTCCATCAATTGATTTATTTCCTCTTTTATCCTATTTTTTGTTGCCCTTTTAACATGTCACTCTCATATTATTTGGGATAGAAGGTGGCAAACCTGTGCTATAGGCTATGCTAGGTTGTGAAGGGCAAGAGGTGGAAAAAAAAAAAAGAATAAAAGAAAATAAAGGAGATTGAGATAGACAAGAGTGAGTCAGTATCAAAAAAAGAAAAAAGGGAGAAAAAAAATCATTTGCTTGCTAGATCTACTAACAGGAACCTGACATCTAGGTTTATTGAATTTGATTTTGATTTTATTGCTTTAAAGGTTATTGATATTATTGTATAAAGCTTGTAGCTGTGATGATGATGGTTGAATATTATTGATTTTTATTTTACTGGGTCAGTTCAGAATGAAAAAAAACAAAAAAGTTTATTTTACTGGGTTTGTTCAGAATGATAAAAACAAAAAAGTTAAGAAGAAAAAACAATTTAACCTTAAATCCAGCAAAACATGGATCTAAAAAAAAAAAAAATGGTCAAATAATAACATGGATCTCAACAAAATAAGAGGTAAATAACAACATGCATGCATCAAAACAAACTGAAGATAAATAATAAAGTGCTAAAAAAAAGAATAAAAATACAATCCTTCATATCTAAAATCAACGAAAAAAAAAATTATACTTCCGAAATCCATATAATTTTTTTTAAAAACATAAAACACCAATCTTTGAAATCAAATTTTTGAACAAGAGACGAAAACTAAGATAGAAATCTTTTTTTTTTTTTTTTTAGGGATTCCATTTAAAAGATATAAATCTGAGATGTAGAAGAAACGAAATAAAATCAAGAACTCTAAAAAGATGAGAAGTGATCTAAAGAAGAGAAGAGGAGCTAGATCTAGAGAAAAGAAGAGGAGTTTTAAAATTAACTTTTGAAGTTACTTGGTTTATATCTAAAATCAGAGAAAAAAAAAATTAAACTTTCGAAACCCATATATAATTTTAAAAATAAAAATAAAAACCCAATCTTTGAAATGAAATCTCTGAATAAGAGAAGAAAATTGAAATAAAAAATTGTAAATGAGAAATCTGAAAATCAAAACCAGATGAAATATGAACAGAAGAAGAGATTGGTGTAGGATGGATGAGTTTGGAGATTTGTTTGGTTGGGAGTTGGGATTTGAGAGAGATTGAAAGTTTGAGTGCTCTGTATGAGAAGAGAGAGGAATGGTGTTTGGAGATAGAGAAGAAAAGAGATAATGAGAGTGTTTGAAATTTGTAGTCTGGACTGAAAACATGTGAGATAAAAGGAGGAGAGAGAGAGATGAATTGGAAGGAGTGAATTTTTGGGTAGTGTGAATTTTTGGAGACGCGTGCTCTGCATAATAAGGTTTGGTTATGTAAGATTCAATATTTGTAATATTTGGCACGTGCATTGCACGTGCCCCTCCAACTAGTATATATATATATATTGAGAGTGTTATGAATGAATTGAATAAAAGATGAAATAAATAATAAAGAGAGATGAGAGCTAGGAGAGATGAGACATATCAGTAACAAATAGAGAAGAGAGATGCGAGAGAGAGACGAGTGAAATTATTCTTTTTATTGAGCTTCAGTTGATCAACCTTCTATAAAGAAATGGATTACATATATATAGGCTCATAAGAGAAGGACCAATGTGGTAATATTCCAACTATTTACTTAACCACGAAACCAGGGGTGGAGCTATATGAATTTTAGCCTGGGCTGTAGCCCAGGCTGAATTTTTGGAAAAACTGTTAAGTTATTACAAAAGTTACCCTCATTGTTTTTCTTTTACTAAAATAACATTATATTACAATTTTATTTACCAAATTATCCTAGCTAAAACAAAATGCTCCGGACATAAATTAAAACATATCATACAAACAAATTAGAAACGTTGAAACACAGTTTCAACCTTTGAAGCACAATTAACGGAACATATTAAATTTATATTATTTATTACTAAAAAATAATATAAAAAAAAAAGTGAATAAATCATGTTAATTGACAAGTGGATAATTTTGTACGTTTTATTGAATCTCAGAGCTAGTTTTGTTAAATTTTAGTAACGGTTAATTCATGTGTAAATATGTATTTTTCATTTATCGACAATTCAATCCAATTGCTATTGTAGGTTCAATCTCAAACAAATATACCCAACCCAATAACACAATAAATTAATAAAATTTCTATGCATAGTTAAGGTTTGTTTAATTTTTTTTAGCCCACCCTACTAAAACATCCTAGCTTCGCCCCTGCACGAAACAAACTTAAGTGGGTGATACCCAAGAAGATAAGAGAGGGGAGATAGTGGAAAGCCACCTGTATTGTCATTAAATTATAACACTCCACCTTGGATTTCCACTATTTGAATTTTAATTTGTTAGGAAAAATCCAGTGGGATAAAATCCTTCGCAAAATATATCTAATGATCTTCTGGATTTTGTGGTGTTGGACGTTCTCCAAACTATCTCATTAAAAACCTTATCAGGAAAACCCAGTGGGATAAAACCTGATCGAAGGGAAAAAGAGTATAGTGTACATATGTCCAAAATTTATTGTTTTCTTCAAAACATTTCTCACATTTATACTTTACTAGGGAAAACTCAGTAAGATAAAAACCTGAGCAAAGATATTCATTGAATTATCGGATCAAAGTAAAATTTATGATGATCATCTAGATCAAGGTAACATATATACGATGATTAGCAAGATCAAAGTAATATTTACAATGATATTTTGATCAAGATAACATATATACGATGATCTATTGAATAAATGTAATATTTATGATGATTTTGTGGATCAAATGATTTTTGGGTGTGCTTAGAGAATTGCCTCATTAAAACCTTATTAGGGAAACCCAATGAGACAAAAACCTGATTGGAAGGAAAAAACGTACAATGCACATATGCCCCAATATAATTAATATACTTTATTTGACATGCTCCCCCTGATGGGACGCTCCCCCTGATAAAAGTTCTTTTAAAGCAATCTTCTAGATTGCTAAACTGGGGTATACAGATGTTTATTTCATGAAATGAAATAACATCATTAATGATTGGAGGGAATATAAGCAAAGACTTGCTTTATAGAGTAATATTCATATGGAACCTTTTCAGAATCTTTTTCAACATATTCTGATTGACGGACAAACATTCCATTTAATCTATAGTCGACCTTCAGGTCGAGACAATATTTCCTTTCTCATGTCTTTCATTTTAAAACTCATTTACCAAAAATTCAAGAGCTTTCAAGAGTTTTCAAGAGCTTTCAAGAGCTTTCAAGAGCTTTCAAAAGCTCTCCAGGAGCTCCAATTAAATTCATATCAACAACATATGTTGTGAATATAGTAAATTCGGATTCTGATTTTTTTACGAAGACACTTGGGTATATAATATAATCATTATACCATTATTTTATCAGATATTCACTGAGACGATTATACCACATCTGTCCATATTGTTTTTAATCCATAAGGATTTTTGTATGTTCATCAAATACAGATTACGAGATCTCGATTTACATGCTTTTAGCATTTTAAATCCTTCCGGGATTATAAATATCTACATTGAGTGAATCATATAGATAAATTATTACTACGTCTAGAAGACGTATTTCAAGCCTTTCAAAGGTAGCCAAATTTATCAAAAATTCAGAACATAATCGTATTCATCAGTAGTGAATACCAAGTTTCTGTAAGAAACCTTGTACTACGAGTCGTGCCTCATATCTCACGATCTCATTTTTCTCATTACGTTTTCCATATAAAAACCCATTAGTATCCAAGTAGTTTGACATCTCCAAGTGTCTGGAGTACTATTGGTCTAAATACTTTATGTTTGGCTTATGAAGTCAACTCTTTTTGAATTGCTTCATTTTGTTTAGGCCAATCATGCCCTTTGTTTACAATCATTGATATTATGAATATCATAATTATCATTTATAATTTCAGTAGCGCTACTGTGTATAAAAATACATCATCAATGATTGTTTTTTTATGATTCCACATTTCTCTTATATGATTTATAGAAATTTTCTCAATTTCGATATACTTGAATCTCTGTTGAGATTTCTTCCATTTCAATGGATTTAGTCACTATATGGACTTTATAGAAATTTTCTTAATTTCAATATAGTTGTATCTTTGTTGAGATTTCTTTCCATTTCAATGGATTTAGTCACTATATGAACTTTATAGAATTTTTTTTTTTTTTAATTTCAATATAGATGTATCTCTGTTGAGATTTCTTTCCATTCAATGGATTTAGTCATTTCATATACTTGTGTCTCATTAGATATATCAGACTCTTACAGAGTTGATTTAGAGAAAGTGAATTTATTTATAACTCGAGTTTTGTTTACATTAGGATCCTAATAACAATACCTTTCAAAAAGGTTCATAAACTTATGATATGCATCAGATGATTTATTTGTTGTCATTTACTCTGATCATTCTTTAAGAACAATCACCCGACCGGGGTTTATGAGATGACAACTTATAAAATCGTGTTACCTTTAATATATCAGGTAACAGATTAATAATCATCTGATGATCAATTATCTTTCATATTTTAGTGATACAAAGATTGAAATGAGACACATTTATATATAGAGAACCGAACTGGTATCTCTATTTTGTATAAGAGTAACTTTTCATTTACTCTTTCTGAAGAAACTTTCTATTTGGAAATTAATCAATATAATAATATACAGATTGTGAGTAAAAATATAAACTCTCAGAAGTTTAAATGATCTAATAGAAGATTAATCAAAATCAATATTAATCTCATAATGATATAGAATTCTTATCTTAGATCATGCCAAAGATACGATAAGGAGATAAACTACACAATCAAATATCTTTAAAATGTGAGCAATTCAATGACCAATTACAAGTTGTAATGGTAAATACCGATGATAGGTAGTGAGTCATAGATGAATGCATCAACATGTAATATAGAATGTCCCATATATAAATTGATAATTGAATCGAAATAATAAAGTTCTCGTAATTACCTGGAAATGTTTGATAAGTGATTCCGCTGATCCATTCTGATTATGAGTACATGCGAAAACTGGATGTTGAACATCGATCTCAATTGGAGACATTTGATAATACATAAACATGTGATGTTCTCGTAGATGAATCAATTAGAACCATAAAATAATGGAAGGATTCATTTGGTGGATGAATATATCCACATATACTCTTTTGAATGATGAGGATTCAAAACCAACTTTAGAACAAGATGGTTTATTTGATGGATGACTATATCCACATACATTTCTTTTCTGATCAGCAATATAATCTGGATGATAAAGAACACATCTTTTCTATAATCAGGTTCTGGCCTGAATCACGCACAGATATTCAACATTCTTATTATTCATGGTCTCAAATGACTTTAATAAAGTTATATGTCTTTGATCTAAACATATTTCTTTATGTTCTGCTTGAATGATATAAAGTATCATTGATACACAATTGAATACCATCTGATAATAAGATTGTGGCTCTTCTAGAGCCTTTAATCAGATCCGCTGGATCTGTTCTGATATTAACCTTATATGCTTTGAACTAAACATATTTCTTTATGGTCTGTTTGAATAATATCAAGTATCATTGATTCATAATTTAGTATTGTTTGATAACAATATTGTGGCTCTTCCAGAGCTCTCTATCAGATCCGTTGGACCTGATACAATATTAACATTTGCTCTTAGCAAAGTCAAATTCATAAAATATTTCTGACTCCGCAGAATTGAAAAATATTTCTGGTTCCATAGAATTGTATTAGTCGTTACACTATTGGTAAGACATATATTTTTCCTTCTAAGAATTTTATAGATATTATTTGTAACACCATATTATATCTTATCTGAAATGATAATAATTCTGCAGATTTGTATGAATCGTTGCATTATCATCATTGCATGGATATATTTAATTATCCCATCCATATAGCAATCATGGCCTAGATCCATGCTTTTAATTTTTGCAACAAATATGTATATATATAACACCATTAATACAAATATGGAATATCAATAAGTGAAACAAGAGAGAGAGAATAGTACAAACTTGGATGCTCAGTTCGAGGTGTATATCTCTTTATGGAAAGTTCCGATAAATAATCCAACCAATCAGAATGTAGAAACACGGGTGAAGAACGTTCTGACAAAATTTCAACCCGATCGGACCACATATCAAAGAGATATCACCCTTCGATGAAACCTGCACAATACTGGAGTTTTCTCCCATGTTTTCTGTCCAACCCTGTTCGGAGCTGCAGAACTCACCATAGGTAATTCTGATTGACAATCCCACCGTAGGATTCAAGAACTACAAGAGTAGAATGTGCTGACCAAAATTTAGCTCAAACCAATCTTAGACGAGGGAGATATAATAGTTTGATCAAGATTGTGCGGTGATGTTCTTCACACAATTTCTACACACACACCTCATTTTTCTTCTCTTTTCTTATAAAATATTTCCAAATTCATTATACATGATATTAGGATCTTAAATCATTTTTATGATGCTCACAACATCCTATTGGATGTGTAGATACTTCTTTGAATATTGCTCTTCATGAGCATTAAATATGAATGAAATGGATAAAATATTATTTCAGTTTCATTGTACGTTAGGATCTTAAATCCCTTTTGTGATTCTCACATCCTGTTGGATGTGTAGATCCTTCTTTGAATATTGCTCTTCATGAGCATCAAACATGAATGAAATGGATAAAATATTATTTCCAGTTTCATTATACGTTAGGATCTTAAATCAATTTTTTAATACTTACAATATCCTGTTGGATGTGTAAATCATTTTTTTTTTCTCAAATGAGTGATATGTAAGCATATCACTTCATATATATATATGAGATAAAATAAAATCATGGATCATATTAATTTTTTAAACTTCCGGTTCGACCATAAACTGTAAGTTCAAATATAAAATTTAGAAAACTCCAGATTCTGAATGGATTTGAAACCCCAGGTTCCAAATAATGAAGTATGGCATTCATGAATATAAACACTGGATCCAAAACTCCAGGTTCTCATCGGTTTTTAAAACCGTGCCGACTTAAATATTATAATTCCAGAAACTTTAAGTTCTGGTTAGTCGGTCTAGCCATCTCATACATTGCGTAAAAATAAATGATGAATATTTAAACAATTTATTTGAAGACACAGCATAAACCAGTCTGGAGACACATCATAAGCTAGTCTCATATATTACATAAAAATAAATGTTAAATATTTAAACAGTTTATCTGGAGACATAGCATAAGCCAGTCCCGAGACACAGCATAAGCCAGTCCCAAGACACAGCATAAGCCAGTCTCATATATTGTATAAAAATAAATACTGAATATTTAAACAGTTTATTTTGAGACACAGCATAAGTCAGTCCTGAGACACACCATAAGTCAGTCCCGAGACACAGCATAAGCTAGTCTCATATATTGCATAAAAATAAATACTTAATATTTAAACAGTTCCAAGAGGCTGAGCTCACCTGTTATGTGCATAAAAATATATGCAAATATTTAAACAATATAAATAAATCCAGAACTATATATAGAGGATCCGTTGACGGCATAAGCCACACACACGAATATCGAGCCGTAAGTAAATCACTCATCTAGAGATACTTTTTACTTACATACGATCGTGTTGATAACGTGTTATGAATGAATTGAATAAAAGATGAAATAAATAATAAAGAGAGATGAGAGCTAGGAGAGATGAGACATATCAGTAACAAATAGAGAAGAAAGATGCGAGAGAGAGACGAGAGAAATTATTCTTTTTATTGAGCTTCAGTTGATCAACTTTCTATAAAGAAATGGATTACATATATATAGGCTCATAAGAGAAGGACCAATGTGGTAATATTCCAACTATTTACTTAACCACGAAGCAAACTTAAGTGGGTGATACCCAAGAAGATAAGAGAGAGGAGATAGTGGAAAGCCACCTGTATTGTCATTAAATTATAACAGAGAGTATATATTCTCTGTTGTAAGAGATAATATTCAATGGAGAAAATCTTGGCTGGGACGGTCCCATACACGTGGCCATGGGACCGTCCAATGAGAATATGCCACATACTCTGCACATACTGTCCCAATGTATATGTGGCGCACTTTCATTGGACGGTCCCATGGCCACGTATATGGGATCGTCCCAGCCAAAATTTTCTCTATTCAATGAGCTAGAATCTGCACACAAGTTTCCTATTGCATTTAGTCAGAAATTCAAGAAAGTTGTTATGGCTTGTAATATTGAGATTATAAATTCTCTCTTGCAAAGAGACAATAATAATCAATGAGAATCTGCGCACAAAAAAAAAAGTGATGTTCATGCAAAACAGATAATGCAAGTGGAGCCGGAAAAAATATGAACAACATGCAGCTTTTTTTGTTTTTTTTTTTTTGGGTAAAAATGAATTTTGTTTGAAGAAGAGCATACAAAATCACATGTTTTAATTAAAATTGGTATGTAAAATTACATATTTTCAGACAATTTTACTTTTAAAAAAACAAGCATGTTGACAGTATATTCAGATGTGAGAAAAAACAAACAAACATGTTTAAGGTTTCAATCCATATTCAGTCTTAAAAAAAAATCAGAATTATTTAGTTTTCAGACAAAAAAAACAAATGATACCTAACAGGGGCGGACCCACGTATAGACTAGGTGGGGCAGGTGCCCCACCTCAAACTTAAAAAAAAAATTGAATTTGTTTATATATATATAGTTTTCAGACAAAAAAAACAAATGATCCCTATCCGCCCGTATAGACTAGGTGGGGAACAGGGGTGGACCCACGTATAGACTAGGTGGGGCCTGTGCCCCACCTCAAACTTTAAACTCAAGTTATTAAGTTGATGCTAATGCCACAAAATTAGCACCAAAAGGTGCTAGAAATGTTAAGAACTCTTTTTATTAACTGTGATTAAGTTAACACGATTTTCATTAAGTGTGATCAAGTTATCACAATTTAATTTTTATGTGTGATATATTTATTACAAGAGTAATGCTATACAACCCAAATGATGTAGTAAGTGAGTTCTCATCACTACACACATGTGATCTAGATGAGACATATAATAAATTTTGATGAAAAAATCAGATGATAAAAATTTGATTGAAAAAGTTTGATAGAGAAAATTAGGTAACAGATAAAACATGTAAGAAATTTTGGTGAAAACAATTAGATTTTAAAAATTAGATTGAAACAGTTAGAAAAGAAATAAGTAGGTTGGGAAAATTATTTGAAAAATGTTAGAAAAGAAATTAGTAAGTTGAGAAAATTAGTTGAAAATGTTAGAACCAGTTATTATGAATTTATACACTAATAAAACATTATATTTTTACAAAAAGTAAAAAAATACAAAAAATACAAATGTTATTAAAAATAATATTTATTAAAATTTAGTTGAACAATAACTTATTAAAGAAAGTAAAAAATAATAATGATAATATAAGTTATTTGAAGATATAAATAGAAATAGGGATAGAGATAGAGATAGAGATAATGATAGAGAGTGTGGTGGGAGTGAAAAATTTTAGAGATGGAATCTGGAGAGTATATTCTCTTTTAGAACTCTATTTTAGAGATAGACATAGTTTAGGTTCTAAGAGCATCTCCAACCATACTATAAAATAGAGTATAAACTCAAAAATAGAGTATCGGTTGCTCCCATCGTACTCCAAATTTCTGTTTCTAAGAAAAAGATTTAGAGTTTTCAATATTGTTACTCTAAATTTAGATGACCAAATCTCATACTCTAAACTTACTTTTCAATATTTTATATTCCATTTATATCCTTTTTACCTTTTTTATTAAATTCAATTAATGTATAATAAGTTTTAATTTATAAAGTTTCTTAACATAAAAATTATACCATTAGAAATATCTCATCAAGATCTTTAAAATGAGTCCAATATTGAATATTAATTAATAATTTTTTATTTACTCATTCTTACTGTACTTTATCATTTATGTGTTTTAATCTCTTTTTCATGTTCAAGTCTTCGATTATACTTTCCTCATTTTCATTTTTTTTTTTTTTGAGATTTTGCATAAATAATCCGATTTTAATTCTCAACTAGATTATGGTTATCGTTTTTAATTAGTAGTTTTAATTTTTTTTTAAAAAAAGATTGCTCTTAAAAAACCTTCAATTTTATTGTTATTCATTTTATTATTTTGTTATAATTTTCTCTAAAACTTATTGTTCTGTTATAAAAAAAAAATCACTTATTACATATTAATAATTCTTAGTAATAAAATAAAAACTGAAACATAGTGACATTAAAACTTTTAAATAAAAATTATAATAACATAAACATATTAAAATAAGGATTAAAAAAATAAAATAAAAAATAAAAAATAAAAAACAAAAAATTTGGTGGTGAAGTGGATGTAAAGTAAGAGATGTTGAGTAACTGTTTATAGAAAAATATTTTTTTTTTTAACTGCATCAGTTTTCTAAAGGTAAAAAGCCAAAGGGGAAGCCTAAGCAGGCACAACAAACAGAGCAAACGATAAAACCCAACGAAGCAATAGAGCCACCAAAAGCTAGAAAAAACACCAGTCACGGCAAGCTAAAACTAAACAACAACAGACAGCCAACAACCAGAAATCAAACAAAGACCAAAGCAAAACCGGACACCGCAATTAAAATAAATTGACATGAGTGGTGTATTTAGTTGAGAAAGTTTGATAGAGAAAGTTAAGCAACAAATAAAACATGTAAGAAAACTAGGTAACAAACAAAACATATAAGAAATTCTGATGAAAAATTAGATGATAAAAATTTGATTGAAAAAGTTTGATAGAGAAAATTAGGTAACAAATAAAACATGTAAGAAACAATTGTTTTTCTCTTAGTTTAATCAAACACATTCTTCAATTCACCAAACATCTTGGTGTTAAACTAGGTTTCAAGGTGCTTAGCGGCTACTCTCGTATAAAAGCACACATCACTTTCAATTGAGCATAACACAAACATTAATCAGTTAAAATCTCGTTTGATTTTTTGTCTGAAGACTGAACAGTGCTGAATGTTACTGAGGACTGAATAGTGACTGAAAACTGAAAAACATGATTTTTTTTTTTCCACTGAAAACTGAATATAAGTGATAAGTTGTTTGTTTTTTTAAGTTACAAATATCTGAAAATAAATACTTTTACATCTATGCTCTTCTAATTATTATTTGTTATATATTTATATTCTAATATATTAAGGACAATTATAACAAATAATTTAATAATAGTAAAACAAAAATATTTAGTTATTAATAATATATTAAATTTATATAAATAATCAAAAAAAAATTAATATGATTTTTTTTTAGTGAAGTGATTTTTTTTTAGTGAAGTCCAACAACATAATACAAAAACTTGAATGAACAAAATACTTACCAAACCAACAAGGCATGTGTTTTCCTGGAAATCAGAATGATCTTTTATAATCTGATTTATTAGTTGAAGCACAGATTATATAACTTGCAGATGCAAGATATACTAAAGAACCTCAAAATCTGTAGCCACATTTTAATTTCCTGCATTGGCACAATGTTAAAGAAAATCTAAACAAAATTCATAAAGCTTCAAACAGTACACAAGTTTTAGGAACATCAAGCAGTTCCATCATAAGGAGCAAACCATGCTGGGTAACAAACCCTTAGTTTCATACTTTCATGTAGACTTGCGTTGAAGTTCATTTTGTGCAAGAAAAAAAAAGTATTAATAAATTGTATTAAATTGGAAATAAGTTAGATAAGTGAGGATAGTTTTGGAAGTAATAAATTGTATTAAATTCCAGTGGATTTTTGTTAAGTGAAAAGTGAAATTTTCTAAATAAGTGGTTTTAGGGGGTTTTTAAGTGATTTTATCACTTAAAAAATCAAACAAAATAACTTAATGGAACACATAAAGTGCCATTAAATATTAAGTGGAAAAATCAAACAAGACCGGTCAACCAAAAACAGAAGCAAGAAATAAGCAGAGAGATGGCTTCAACGGTTGAAACGCAACCCAATTCCAATACGCAGCAAGAAGTAGAAGAAGAAGAAGCGAACTATTCATATGCCCATAACCTTGCAATGAGCGTGGTGATCCCCTTAGCCATGAGAACAGCAGTAGAGCTCGACGTTTTCGAGATCATAGGTAAAGCTGGTCCTGGAGCCAAGCTCAGTGCTTCAGATATTGCAACCCAAATACCCACCACAAACCCAAATGCACCCAACATGCTCGACCGGATCCTCAGGCTTCTGGCCAGCTACTGAGTGCTTGATTGTTCCGTTTCTGGCCGAGAAAGGCTCTATGGTATTTCTCGTGTGTCGAAATACTTTGTTAGTAATGAAGAGGGTGTGTCATTGGCTCCCTTCTTGCTGTTGCCTCTACAAAGTGTCTACTTGGAGAGCTGGTACGTCTTATATAGATAATCTTTGTTTTCATGAGTTAATCAAAATGACAGCTCTAAAATTTTTTTTTTTTTTTGGTAATAATTATCGATAGTTTTGTTCTATTGCTTGATTAAAATCCATCAGGTGTTCTATGATTGCCATGTGAATTCAAGAACCAAAACCAAATTCTGCAAGTCTCTATCTAAGTTTAATTACCATAACCCATGAGAAAGTCCTGTCCTAGAAATTCTAATGGCATGTATTTCACACACAACCTTAAAGAAGCATTATTAAAAAAAAAAAAAAAAAAAAGGTCTAGGTGGAGTCAACGACTTTGACTCCACTGAGCCGATTTGACCGATTAATCGGTGGCCAATTAATGTGGCCGATTTTAGCCTTTTCGCCATAGTGAGGAACCGACTAGAGGAATCCAACCGATTAATCGGCTGCCTAGGCCGATTTTTCGAACACTAATCTGTATTGTGTTAATCTTTTCTTCTTTTTCTAAGATAGCTCAACTATTATTTTCCATGTTTGTTTCTGAGGAAAATAATTAATTTGCTAATAATTGGTTTGTACTATGTGTAGGCCTAAACTGAGAGATGCAATCATTGAGGGAGGAACTCCATTCAAGATGATTAATGGAACGCATCTGTTTGAGTATGCTGCCGCTAACCCCAGGTTTAATCAAGTATACAATAAGGGAGTGCTCAACTACACAACCGTAGTGATGAAGAAGATAATAGAATCCTACATGGGTTTCGAGCAGTTCCAGCAACTTGTGGATGTTGCTGGTGGAGTAGGAGTGACACTTGATCTTAGCACCTCCAAATAGCCACATATTAAGGCTATCAACTTTGACATGCCTCATGTTATCAAGGACGCCCCATCATATCCTGGTATGCATGTTAAATGTAATTAATATTTTTAGTATTTATTGGAATGGAACTTTGTTGCTACATTTATATATTTGCTTATTTATGAGAGCTATTTTATGATGCAGGAGTGGAACATTTAAGTGGAGATATGTTCCAAAGTGTTCCAAAAGGTGATGCCATTATTTTGAAGGTTAGTTTTCAATAATCTTTCTGCTATAACTTTCAACATATTTGTATAAATGACTCCCAGATCAGAGGCTCGAATCCTACCAATGGCGAAAGTTTTCAAAAAACAATAACTGATGCAGCAGCATTGGATTACATGGCATTGGAATATATGGAGGGGTAGGATAGGAAAAAGACCAAGGAAAAAGGCCATTTCATTCCTACTAGTCCGGGCAACAGAGTCGGAATGACGTGAGATTTTCACAGTTGATGCGTTTCGATGAGATCTTCAATTTTCATGACCTTTGGTCATGTGGCATACCCTTTTTTAGTCGAATTCCATCGTTTAGATCCCAAAAAAGCCGTTTTGCCGTTTTAGGAAAGTTTTGTATTTGCAATAAATTGAGTTTTCCAAGTCCGAATTGACTTCTGTCAGTTCCGGTGTGCTTAGGATTCTCAGTAGTATTAGTTTTTGCATTAATCTCAATTTTGCCTTTTTTAGTAATTTTTAATTTTAGGCTCATTTTCTTGTTCTGCAAGGAATACGATTAGGTTTAGGATTTGTTTGCTTTAAATAATGATGTAAGCCGAAAGGCTAATCAGTTTTTTGATTTATAAAATTTAGAGTTTCTCTAATTATCTCCCAATTTCGGTATTCTTTGTGAATCAATGAACTTGAAGCCTAATATTCCAGTATTCATGCGCGAATCAACGGAACTTTAGTAGGTTGTTTTCAATTTGTTTCTTGTAAGTTTTTCTCGATAGACCTTTCGCTACATCAATAACGTTACACATCCCACCTAAAATCCCACATTTTTCATCCCAACATATGTGGCACTTGAAATGTCAAATGGTTAATGGATACATGTAGTAGGTGAGATAAAGTATCATTAATGTGTAGCCACTCACAATTTGACACCTCACATACCACATGTGGTGAGATGAAAAATGTGGGATTTTAGGGAGTCCATTTTTGGTCACCCCCCTTCAAGGGGGGTAAGCATTACCCACCCACCCGCCCGCCCCAACACTTGACATGTGTCCAAGAAGGGGGTATTTTTGTCTAAACACATGACAGTTTTTGGATAAAAATACCCCTCCCTTGACACATGTCAAATGTTGGGGAGAGAGGTAATGCTCACCCCCCCCCCCCCCCCCCCCCCCCCCCCCCCCCCCTTCTAGGGGGGTAAGCAAAAGTAATCTCGATTTTAGGTGCGATGTTTAACAGTATTCTTCAACAAACAAAAAAAATATTTGATCCCGAATTAATAGAAATCGTCAAAAAAGAAGAAGTTTGTATATATATATATATATATATGGAATGATTAATGACAATGAATATGGATGTTTTGCAGGCTGTACTCGAATGTTGGGGTGACAATAATTGCTTAAGGTAGTTAAAGAATTGCTACAAAGCAATTCCAAAAGATGGAAAAGTAATAGTTATGAATGGAATCCTGCCTTTGGAGCCTGAGACAAGTGAATCTGCAAGGGACGTCTCTCTTTTGCATGTACGTTTGATGATCCAGGACGATGGAGCTACACAGCGAACCAAAGAAGAATTCATGGCCTTGGCAACCGGAAGTGGATTTAAGGGCATCAACTTTGTAGGTTGTGTATGCAATTTCTGTATCATGGAGTTCTTCAAGTAGATCGTCTCTTTCTTGCTTCTTGTTTTTTGGCTTACTATGTATTTCTGTGTGCTCTGTCCTGGCAGAGTTTTGTGTTGCTTAGGCTTTCTGCCTTTTCTGGGGCTTTGGCTGTTTGCCTAGCCTTTTAATATCTCAGCTGTTCAAAAGAAAAAAGAAAAAAAAAGTAGATCATCTCATGCATGCTCATTATCGTTATAATTATTGTTGCACATGTATTTCTTATTCTAATAAGAAATAAGCTTTATGTCTAGGGTGTGAAGTTTCAAGGTGTTTAATAAAAGAAACAGAGTATTCAATGAAATGTCTAAAAGATTAAATGACTCCATTAATGGAGATTTCTCAAGCTTGGAGAGCTCTCTGATATATTGAGAAGATGAAGAATACAATTCATTACAGGAGGTCTGATATTTATATCAGATGATATTCAACACACCAGATGCGTGACCATCTTTATACAGAGATTGTTAGCCAATCATAGTGATGCTTATAGCCACATCAGCACAGGTTGTTAGCACTTGATTGTAACAGATTTAATTAATGTCTAACTAACTTTAGTTAACGTCTAACTAACTTTAAGACAAGTTACTTAAGCTGCTGATAACCATCGTTATAAGTCCTCTGTTAAGTGCTAAGCTTTCTTATGCTTATCATTCCCCCATAAACTAAACTGAGGGGAGTCAGTGAGGCTTAGTTTGGCACGAAGAAAGTGAAAACGATCCCGTGAAAAACTTTTCGTAAAGACATCAGCAACTTGGTGAGCAATCGGGATATATCTGGTGTCAATCTCACCAGACAGGACTTTCTCACAAATGAAGTGAGTGTCGATGTTTATATGCTTCGTTCTCTGGTGAAAGACCGGATTTTGAGATAAGGATGTTGCACCAATGTTGTCAAACCAGATGACTGAGCAGCGTGACAGCGATATGCGAAGTTCAGAGAGCAAGGATTTTAGCCAAAGAACTTCGGTTGTAGCCTGTGCCGTGGACCGATATTCAGCCTCCGTACTTGAGCGAGCAACAACCTTCTGCTTCCTTGAGCTCCAGGAGATCAGATTGCCACCAAGGAAGACACAAGTGCCACTAGTTGATCGTCGATCATCGACACAGCTCGCCCAGTCAGCATCTGCAAATGCCTCTAGAGATAGGGCTGCTGCAGGCTTGAAATGAAGGCCAAGATGAGAGGAGCCCTTCAAGTAGCGAAAAACTCTTTTGCACACCTACCAGTAAGTTGTCATTAGTGCAACTAAGAATTGGCTGAGCTTGTTGATGATGAACGAGATATCAAGCCGTGTGTTGGCCAGGTATTGGAGATCACCAATCGTGCTCCGATAGAGAGTGGGATCACTAAATGCTTCATCATTAGAGAGTGACAATTTCGCAATTGTGCATGGAGTGTCACAAGGATGTGAGTCAGACATCTTGGTTCGTTGAAGCAAGTCCTGAATATACTTGGCTTGTGTCAAATAAAGGCCTGAAGAGTCACTGTAGGCTTCAAAGCCAAGAAAATAGCTGACTTGACCAAGTGTTTTTAAGGCAAACGTCTTGTGGAGATCAGAAATGAGATTTTGAATGTGCTGAGGATTGTCACCGGTGACAAGAATGTCGTCAACATAGATGAGGAGAAATAGAGATGAAGAACCAGAAAATTTCATGAACAATGAGGTATCTGAGACCGAATTTTGGAATCCCCAAGCTAGAAGGGCTGACCGAAGCTTTTGGTACCAACTCATTGGTGCTTGTTTGAGGCCATAAAGGGATTTGTGCAGCCTACATACATGAGTGGGTTTAGAAGCATCAATAAAGCCCTCAGGCTGAGCCATATACACCAGTTACGACAGGTCACCATTCAAGAATGCATTATTAATGTCTAATTGTTCAATTTTCTAACCAAAAAAGACAACAATGGAGAAGATTACTCAAATGGTAGAAGCCTTCACAATTGGACTGAAAGTATCCAAGAAATCCAAGCCAGGTGTTTGATGAAATCCTTTAGCCACCAACCTGGCTTTGTGTTTCAACAAACTCCCATCTTGCTTATACTTAGTACGAAACACCCATTTGCAACCAACAATGTTCATATCAGAGGTGAAAGGAACCAGTGACCATGTACCATTGGCTTGTAAGGCCCGAAATTCCTCATGCATGGCTTTAAACCATCTTGAATCTTTTTTTTTTTTTGAAAGGCAAAATATATTCGAAAAATGGCCAAGCCGAAGTACAACAGAGAACAAACAAGCCACAAGCCCTCAGGCATACAAGAAACAACCCAATCGAAACCAAACAGAACAAACAAGCCACAAGCCCTCAGGCCTACAAGAAACAACCCAACCAAAACCAAACAAAACAACCCAAAAGGAAGACACACAAACTTCCTTCATGCGCCCACAAACCCCAAAAACAACCTCTAGCCAAACCTTACTACAACAAACCCCAAAAACAAAACAGACCCTCCCAAAACAAACAAAACCGATTACTGTTTTGTCGCCAATTTGTGCCTAATACCCTTCAACTTCAGAAATGCTTTTGCAATGATGTCAACCATCCTCACTTTGTTTTTGAAATCAAACCCCAAAGTGGTACCCATGACTATAATTTCATTAATCTTCTCCTCAAGGATCCGAGAACACTTAAACTTAGACTTTCTAGTCTTCATCTTCTTCCTCTTTTCACAATGTCTGCTAAGACCTTTTTTAAATAACCCATGATCTTCTATTCCAACCTCCAACGTTGAACAACATGAGAAAATTGACCCAGTGCGAAGAGGCTTTGTAACATCATGAGAAAGTTGAACATATGCTTTCTTGTTCTCTAATGTTGAATCCGATAAGCCCACTTCTAGTCCTCTTAGCACCGGACAAAAACCTTCACCACACTTGACCAGACCATCATCTTCTGCTCCCAATTTAGAAACAAACAGAGAAGCTTGAAACACGCCAGAATTTGAAGCTCCATGAGAAGCTTTAACAGCAGCTGGAACACCATTCCCAAACTTGACCAGACCATCACCTACAGGGCCAGAATTTGAAACAACATGAGGAACTTGATCAGAAGCTCTCTTGTTCTCTGATGTTGAAACCGCCAAACCCACTTCAAAGCCTCTTAGCATGCCTTCCAACTTATCTACACCACTTCTTTCTAGGCCCACAACTACATGCTTACTGCAATTCGGACTTCCCTTAGGCCTCACGATAACCCATGCTTTCTAGCCTTCTAACTGCTGCAAATTCAGGCTTTCTAACTGCTGTAACTTATGAATTTTATTGTGCCCATCATCCTTCTGAAGCGCACCAAGCCCATTATTCTTCTGAAGCCCTTCAGGCCCATCATTTACATAAATCTTATTCTTTTGAAATTCAAATTTGTGACCGACTCCTCTTATTGCCTCTGTTTCTGAAAGTGACGTGAGGTTGTCACCATCACTGCCATTATCAGACCACCTACCCCTATTGAAAGACAGCCACCTGCTCCACAACCCAATGAGTCTAACTCCACCGACGACGGACTCGCTTGAGAAAACACCAACTTCACCGACTGAGTCACCTTCTGCAAGCCCAGAATCTATTCCAGCCAGAGATAATCAACCGGAATCTCATCCTCTTCAACCTTGGCTACAAACGAACCCATCCCTTTATCTACCTTTATCTTGCAATGGCATTGATCATTTTTTGGAACTAAAACTAACATTCTCCCTCTATCTAATCTACTTCTATGCAAAGTTTCCTTATCAACAAGAAGAGGATCACCAATCAACCCTCCTAATTTCATGAGAAATGAAGTGTTCTAACAACGTAACGGAATTCCAAAAACTTTAATCCAAACCGCCCTAGCTTGGGGACTGAAATTCTCGGAACATCTTTCCATGGACAAGAAGCTATCATCCCAGAAAAAACGATTATTCATGAACCCCTCTTTATCACCTACAGAATCGAAACTCTATAGAACGCGTTTGTCCCCCAGATAAGAAGCAGAAAAATTAAATCCTCTACTGCTCAAACGATCGTTAACACTTGACACACTAGAAAAGACCTTAAGAACACCCACTGTGCACTTGGAGAACCACCCACAATCGTTTAGATGTCTGCTCCAAGACATACATAGCTCTTTCTCCTCCCTTATTCTACAAACGTCAGACCCAAACACCAGATTTTCATCCACCTTAATCTCTCTTCTATGAACCATTTTAACCGCCTCCGAATAGGACCTAAAGCCGAGACTTCCACAGCGATTAGAACTCCATCCTTTACCATATGCCTGACCAATCTTCTTAACTCCTACAACATCACTCCTCCGATCATAACGAGCAGCACCAGATCTCCTATTACTCCACCCATACAAAGCAACCTTTGTGTTGATAGGCCAACCACAAACAATCATTCCGTTCGTCGATTTCACTACCTCGATTGCTTCCTCAAGAGACTCAAATCGTATGAAAGAAAAACTGCCACTCCTAAACTAATTTTTGAAGACAAATAAATATCCCTAACTCTCCCAAAAGGATTGAAAATATCCCATAAACTGCCAAAATCCACTGAAGGATTAAGGTTCTCAACAAAAATTGAGTGTAATCTATCCCGAAAATCTATCTCCCTAACAAGGCCTTTAGAGAATCTAATACAAAAACGAGTCCAAGACGGACTGCCACAGTCTGGGGTTTCCGCTGTTGGACCGCGGCGGTTGGACCGCGGCAATCTTGGAAAATCTCTGTGGCTTGAGTGCCGCGGTCGGGTCGAGTTAAGTTGTTTTTTGACAATTTTTCACCCATATCGCCGACCGGCCACCTCCCCGTCCGTTTGGCACCACTTTAGAGGCCCCATGCACATTTTTTCTCTCACATCCAAGCTTCCCAAGCCTCCATGGTTTCCAAGCTTGGTTTCTCCCCACGGCGGCATGCTAGCAGCGACCCGAGCGACAGAAACTCCCTTTCGATTGGCGCGGTTGAAGTGCCGCGGTCGTCCAACCGCGGCACTCGAGCCACAGAGATTTTCCAAGCTTGCCGCGGTCCAACCGCCGCGGTCTTCAACCGCGAAAACCCCAGACCGCGGCAGTCCGTCTTGGACTCATTTTGGACTCATTTTGGACGAGATTCTTGACCTATTTTGAGCCCATATAAATACTTCTCTTGTTCTTTCAGGAAGGAGGAGAGCCACACACAACAAATCCGAAAATCAAACCCAAAAACCTCTCATTTTTCTCCATATCTTCCATACACTACCACATTCACCATTTCCATTCACCACTCCACCTTTTGGGCAAAAAGAGTTGAAGATTGAAGGAAGACGAGGAAGCTCTCCAATTAGTTTTCTCTAAACTTTCTCTCTTTTAATTCTTTTATGATAGCTATGTACTTATTGGAGATTATTTGTTGTATGGCTACTCTTTGTAATATTATGAGCTAAATATATATTGCTAGGATTTGATGAAACCCCACCCATGACTTGTATTATGTATTGACTCTTGTTTATCTATTTTATGCAAGTGTGATTTGTATGGGTATTTTTGTATGCTTAAAGCTTTCAAGTGATTGATCTCCATTTGATTGATTTATTGTGGTGTGTTATGTACTGACCGGAGACACACACCACGTGTTCGATAAAATACCCTCTATGCATGTCTAGAAAAGTAGACCTACTTAGGCTAGCGTATAAGATTCGTTTAGTGCACCATCAAACTTAATGAACTCAATTCGTATATTCCGGGTAATCAAGAGATAGGCTTGGGTACGTTTTGGGTGTAATCTACTTTGCTTGACCTAGATTGTAGGTTAATATTAGGGTGCATGAATCTACAAAGGCTCCGAGACTTTGTAAATAGTCTCCATGCTTTTTAACACTAGCTCCAAGACTTTGTAAATAGTCTCCGAGACTTTTCAATTTGTCTCCGAGCCTTTTCAATCAGTTCAAAATTCCCAGATCTTCATCGTCTCCTACATAAATTTTCATAAATTAAAACCCTAACCATACTCACATCGACAAATCAAACCAAAACCAAACAAATCTTCGGTTTGCGTAGTGCGTTTGCGTCTGCGTAGTGCCATTAAACTAATTATCCAATGATGTTCAATCTCCATTGGAGGTCTGTTAAACAGACCTCTATGAAGAAGATGAAAGAATTAAAAAAAAAAAAAAAAACTTCAAAGTAAGAGAATGTGTGTAAAGTAAGGGCATTATTGTCCGTTTACCATAATAGGTGCCTTTTAAACTTAAGTTATTAAAGTGGTGACTTTCTTACAAAACCACTTTAAAAAGGTGACATTTCCCACCATTTCCACTCAATAAATCTATCTAAATAGGATTTCATTATAATCGTCCATGAAAATTTCTTCCATGGCCTTTCCTACATAAGTTTTGACATCATGACTCTTTGAAAGATCAGGTGTTGGAATGATAGTGCAATTGTGGATCACAATTGCAGTATCGGATTCGGATGTATCACTTTCTCTTACCTCAACATTAATCACATTTTCATGCCCTTCACTTGGTAATCTAACATGAATAATCGAATTTTGAAGTACAACATGTGCATCACCAAAAATAAAGTCAATAGTACCGTATATATATATATATGACACTTAGAGAAAAAATTGTGATCCGAATACTGAGGTAAGAGAAAGTGATATGCCTAATACTGCAATTGTGATCCATAATTGCACTATCATTCCAACACCTGATCTTGCAAAGAGCCCTAATGTCAAAACTTATGTAGGAATTAGACCATGGAAGAAATTTTCACGGATGATTATAATGGAATCCTACTTAGATGGATTTATTGATTGTGAAGGTTGGATAAAATTTGATGACAATTCTGATCTAACTGCATTGTACTACGCTAAATACAAGAATCATGGACAAGGAGAATCTACTAAAGGCAAAGTGAAATAGCCCAGGTATCACATCTTGAATAATTCTAATAATGTTCCACATTTCATTTTTGATAAATTCATCAATGGTAGCCCGTGGTTTCCATTATTAGACATGCATGTCTTATATTGGTGGATTCATTGGTGGACTCATATCGGATAATGTTTAGGAACAGCAAATTAGAGTAATTTCCATAGTTATTTATTTCTAAAGACTAAAGTAATGTGTGATATATTTTATTTGCTATTTATTTATGAAATAAAGGTGTGATATATTTTATTTACCTTAGAAACAATTTCTACAATCTCTCTCTCTCTCTCTCTATATATATATATAGGAAATAGCACAAAATAACCATATAATTAGTGGATGTTCAATTTTTAGCTAAGATTATTGTTTTGATTGTTCTCATTAATCTTTTTCCTAAACTGACAAATTTACCCCAACTTTAAATTATTTTTATTTTTTAAAACTAATTTTCGAAAAAACAAAAAAAAAAAAAAACTTTTTTTTTCCTAAATACAGACCTCTGGAGGTTGCAACCTCCATTGGAGGGCTCACAAAAAAATAATAAAAAATTGGGAAGAAGAAAAAAAAAAGAAGGAAAAAAAAAATCCAGCGTGTTTAATTGTTTTAGGATTAAATACACTAGGGTTTTTTTTTTATTGGAATTAAACACGTTTGTTGTTGGGATTAAATACGCTAAGGTTTTTATTATTAGAATTAAACACACTAGGAAATTTGTTGTTGAGATATATTAAACACGCTAAGGTTTTAATGTGTTTAATCCCAAAAAATAGCATGTTTAATCCAAAAAAAAAAACACCGGATTAAACAAGCCACTTAGTTTTTATTTTTTGAATTAAAAAAGAAAGTATTTTAATTTATTCAAAAAACCATTAAGGGTATTTCCATCCAAAAAGTGGATTGTTTACTAAAAATAATCAAATCACTAATGTTGGCTAAATATAATAACGTTACTAATTTTATGGTTAGTTATGGATTATATGTGTGTGTGATGTGTGTTGTGTTCTATATATGTACATTACCTGTTCAATCAAGGAATCTGTACTCTACATTATTCGTTGCCCTTTAATTTCCAATATCAAGCTTCAATCAGTAAAATTATAATTTTAAAGGATACGAAATCTCGAACCATGCCTCCAGCTTAAACATTCTCAGATCATTATTTTTTCGCAGCATATTCATCACCTATTATATTCTCCCAAACAAAAAACCAATCAATACATAGTACCAACTTCAATTAACTTTCCATTACTACACAAAATTTCAATTCTAGGAATCAATTTTTCTGAATTTGACATACCTGTTCTGGATAGATCATCGAATTTTCATAAGATAAGTCAACTCTCTGCAAGAATTCGAAAAGGAAAAAAAAAAAAAAAAACATTCAAACACAATATGTGACTTGTTATGAATAAGTTATTGCACAAACTATCTGGATTGTAATTTGAGTATTTGATTACCGATTTGGATGCAATCTTGAAGGAGGCCTCAATAATCAGCTTTCCTTTCAGAAAATTCAATCCTCGAAAACCAAATACCGTCGAATTAATTGTTTTACCCTTCATCATCAACAAATGGTTGATTAGGAAAAAAAAAATCAGACAATTTTCTGACAAATTTAGAAAGAAAAAAAAAAGTTGTATGCTGAAATAATATTGTACCTTGGCAACATCAATAGTCTGGAAAATATCTCCCAGGCTGAGAAAATATTTCAATCCTAGTTTTGTTTTCATTGTAATTGTAGTGTAAACCAGCTTCCAGCATCCATCCACCTACCAATTACAGAAAATATAATAATTGTTTTCACTTCGATAAAATCACTTAAAATTCTAAAGTTACCTTCTTTAGGTCTGAAGTAGGATATGGAGTTGGATTCTGAGACTCTAGCAACTTCACCAGATCATCAATCTCAGATTTCTTCACAGACGGTACACCGAAAATCCCTCTATCGATTCCTTTGACTGCCTGATAGAAGTCTGTTTTGATCTGGTCTAGGCCATGGCCCTGTTCAGCAGCAGCCTTGGTGATGTAAATGTGTCTGAACCCAGATGGGGACTCACCGATACTTATGCTTTTGGTTTTCGGATACGAAGAAGAAGCTAATGGGACTAAAAATCTTTGAGTTTTGATCGATTTTGTGATTCTGGGTATTGATGGAAACACTTGAGAAGCTTGGATTGCTGTCTTGACAACGTTAGTGTCCATTGAAGCCAATCTCAGAAATTAAAACAACTTTGATTTCAAAACACTATTCTGAGAATATTAATAAAGATGAAAACGAAATAGAAAACAAAATCAAAGATAGAAATACAAGTTTCCCTGTTCTTGTAGGATTTCAACTCCTTAAAAGGAGTCTAATTATTTCCTCAATTGTTACTCTACAGTTTAGTTAGTTAGTTAGTTTTTTAGTTTTCTAATGAACGATTTCTGTTATAACTAATTAATTGTAAATATGGCTATATAAATAGCTGAGCTCTGTATTTAGTTAGACAAGTTGAATGAAGATGATTTTCTCCTTCTCTCTCTGGTTCTTAGCTCTTCTTCTTCTCAAGTCTAATATGGTATCAGAGCGAATTTGATCCGCTGCAAATTTGCTTGTTCTTTCTTCTTTTTTTTTTCTCTTTCTTTTTTTTGTTAATTGATTTCGATATCTTTGATATGACGATCATTTCTTCAACGAATGATTCCAATTCTGGAGAGCGTACCAATTCGAATCGCTCTGTCATTGAAGAACCTTCGAATCCCTACTATCTTCATCATTCAGATAGCCCTGGGCAAGTCCTCATCTCACAACAACTCACTGGAGAGAACTACAACAACTGGAGTCGCGCGATGCTGATTGCGCTATCGGTGAAGAACAAATTGGGATTTGTCGATGGTTCCATTTCTGAACCTCAAGGTACTGACAATAACTTGATCAATCCATGGATTCGCAATAATAATATTGTTATATCTTGGATCTTGAATTCGGTTTCAAAGGAAATTTCTGCCAGCATCATATTTGCTGCGTCTGCACGAGAGATTTGGTTGGATCTTAGGGATCGTTTTCAACAGAAGAATGGACCTCGAATTTTTCAACTTAGGCGAGAATTGATGAATTTACGGCAAGAACAAAGTTCTGTAAGCATCTATTTCACAAAGCTGAAAACTATATGGGAAGAATTGAGTAATTACAGACCTAATTGTTCTTGTGGAAAGTGTTCTTGTGGAGGAGTTAAAAATCTCAATGTTCATCATCAAATGGAGTATATAATGTCCTTCTTAATGGGACTTGATGATTCCTTTGCTCAAGTTCGCGGTCAGTTGCTTCTCATGGATCCGATGCCTCCAATCAATCGTGTTTTCTCCCTGATTGTTCAAGAGGAACAACAAAGGAAGACCAATTTTGTTTCTGATTCGAGCAACCCTACTAGCACAATGGCTTTTGCTGTTAAATCAGATATAACTAAGTCTGGTGGATCTGGTCCTCAACATCCTCAGAACTTCATTTCAAATACTTCTAAGGTTCAAAAAAGGGAC
The DNA here is from genome assembly GCA_008009225.1 of Acer yangbiense. Taxonomy (NCBI): domain Eukaryota; kingdom Viridiplantae; phylum Streptophyta; class Magnoliopsida; order Sapindales; family Sapindaceae; genus Acer; species Acer yangbiense. The sequence continues at coordinate 14,246,124 of CM017766.1, read as the reverse complement.
AGGCCTTATTGTACAAATTGTAAGACTCTTGGACGTACTGTGGACCGTTGCTACAAGCTCCATGGATATCCTCCTGGATATAAATTTAGAAACAATAGCACTTCCAATGCTGCTGCTCATCAGGTTTCTACTTCTGATGATAGAACAGATCAGTCTAATGGCTTTGGAGGCTTTGTTCAGAATCTGAATTCCAATCAATACCAGCAGCTAATGTCCATGTTTTCTACACATTTGAGTAGCTCAACAAAGGTCACTGATGCTTCTCCAGCCAACTGCCTGGCAGGTATTTGTTCCTCTGTGTCCTTGAGTCCTCTCTTTTCGTCCAATCAATTTTGAATTGTAGACTCAGGTGCTACTAGGCATATTTGTTCACAAGCAAGTGTTTTTGTTTCCTTGCATCCCATTCCTCACACAACAGTCACTTTGCCTAATCATTCTCAGATTTTAGTGCATTTTGCTGGTGATGTTAAGTTGCATTCTGATCTTGTGCTTAAAGACGTATTATTTGTTCCACAATTCAAGTTCAACTTGATATCTGTCAGTGCTTTAGTTACTGGCACTGGGCTTACAGTTAGTTTTCTTCCTGAATGCTTTGTTATCCAGGATCTGTCCACCAAGAGGATGATTGGCAGGGGTGACAGAGTCCAAGACCTCTATGTCCTTGATGTTCATTGTTTGAATTCCATTTCTACTGCTTTTGTCAATAATGTTTCTGCCCATATTTGGCATAATAGACTAGGACATATATCTTTTAAGAGACTTGATTCCTTAAAAGATCAGTTGAAGTGTGATGTAACTAGATTACATAAGTCGGATCCTTGTTATATTTGTCCTCTTGCTAAGCAACGAAGGCTGTCATTTGAATCTCATAATCGTTTGTCAGATTTTCCTTTTGATCTTGTGCATTGTGACATTTGGGGGCCATATCAAACTGTTTCTTACTCTGGTCATCGTTTTTTTCTAACTCTTGTTGATGATTGCACACGTTTTACTTGGATTTATTTGTTGAAGAGTAAATCTGATGCTATTTCTGTGGTACCGAGGTTCTTCAACATGGTTTCAACTCAGTTTGATGCCAAAATCAAGGTGTTTCGATCGGATAATGCGCCTGAATTATCCTTTGTTGAGTTTTTTCATGATAAAGGAGTTTTGCATCAATTTTCGTGTGTTGAAAGACCTCAGCAAAACTCGGTTGTGGAGAGGAAGCATCAACACCTTTTGAATGTTGCTCGTTCGTTGTTCTTTCAGTCCAGAATTTCTGTTAAGTTTTGGACAGATTATGTTTGATAACTCTTATTTCTACACATTGTGTAGCCCCTTACTTTTATCTTTTATGTTTGTTTTCCGGGTAAAACCGGGTATTTAATGATTTAAATAAGTGTTTCAGGGTATTTTTCATCATAGGGGCTAAAGTGCAAAAATTGCAAAATATTGGGGCAAAAGTGCAATTTTCAAAGGTTCAATTTTGCTCCCTAATTCGGCGATTAGGGGCCGCCGTTTAGGGCGCAGAAAGGGACCAGAAGACCCACTTTTTGTAAATCGGCGCCCTAGGGCACAGAATAGGGCGCAAAACAAGGCGCGGAATTTCAACGAAAGCTTCCTGCAGAATGCTCAAATTTCGGGGCCCATATCTCTCTCCTCCAATCGAACTGGGTTTCGTGCTTTATATGGTTGGAAAGGTCCAGAAGTCTTCTTTCCAAAGGTTCTTCAAGATCATGATTCCGACGTTTGTAGAGAAAGTTATGCTCGTTTCCGTAACTGTGCGCGCTGCTGGAAATCCATCCGCGAAATGCCCAATTTTCAGCCACTTAAGGGCATTTTCGTCCTTTCCCCCATTTCTGCCCTAATCTCCTAAACACTATAAATATCCCCATTTTCTTTTTTCTCTTCAGTTTTACACAGAACCCCCTTCACTCCCTCTCTCTCTCCTCCGCCCAACTCTCTCTCTCTTCCATCTTCTTCATCCTTCTTCATCTTCTTCACATAATAAGGAGAGACCCAAGCTCCCATGGAGGTTTTTCCTCCATGGGAGCTCACCACACACCTCCACCACCATTTTCACACTTCCTCCATCCATTTTAGGGCAGATTGCAAGGAATTAGGAGTGGTCTTTGGACCAAATCCGAGCTAGGAAAGCTAGGAGCTTCTTTGGAGGACTTGTCTTCAAAGGTTGTCTCCTTTTTACTCATTTCTTTGTATTTCATGTTTCTTTGATGTGTAACCCCGATTTGGGGAATATTGTAAACCTACACTTGTGCTATATAAGTTGTTTGTGCTTAAATTCAGTTGGGTTTTGTTTCACTCTTTGTTAATTTCATGAATTTAGCTCTAATTGCAATATCCATGTGTGTGGAGGCCTGAAATTGATATGTGTCCATGATTGGGATTAGGAGTAGAGTAATTTAATATAGGAGTAGTGTAATTTAATTTCCCATGATTGTTGATTGATTGATGGATGACCAAAATGCCATGTTTAGAGTAATTGGAGTGTTAGAGATTTAGCTCTAAAGAGTGGGAAAGGTTTCAGTTCAGGCATTTAGTTGCTAAATTGGCCTGGGTTCCATATTCTTGTACTTAATGGGTCTTGTTATCAAGGCACAGTTGCTCATCCTTGGCCGGATTAGGTAATAAATTGATTTAGGGAAAATTCCCAAATCAAGAGAATGAACCCTTAACCTATACTGAATGGTCTTAATATATAACAACCAACTTATTTGCACATTGTTGTTTGATAAACTTGTTTCCCATGTCTAGCCATCCTAGGGAGATTGATAAAACCGAATCCGTATCTAGAGTAAAGATAAACTGAAATTCCTCTTGTGCTTGTGTAGTTATATGGGTATTTCATTGCTTAATGCTTTCACTCGGTTAGCCACCTTGTGGATGATATTTAGGCTATGTGTTATATATTGCGTGGTTCACATTAACATGTCCAGCGTGATATCCTCTACATATGACCAGACAGTGAGAGATACACTAGGCTGGCGTGTAGAGCTCGTGTGTGTGTCCCACAGTCCTTAATGAATCCAAGCATTTATGCATGGATGTAATCTCTAAGACATCGAGAGAGATTAGAGATTAATTAAGGGGACACGAGCATATAACATATGTGTTGTATGGGTATTTTCGTATTCTTAATGCTTTCACTTGGTTGCCATCCCGTATTTGGTTAGCCATTGTGAATGAATCATTGGCTGTAGTATGGCCCACGCGATTGCGCATTACATGCCCAACGAAACAACCACTGTATATGACCAGACAGTGAGAGATACACTAGGCTGGCATACAGGGCTCTTATGTGTGTGCCACGACACTTAATGAATTCATGTGTACTTTGTATGTGTGGATGTGATTTCTAAGACTCGAAAGAGATTAGAGATCAATTAAGGGGACACGAGCCTATGATATACTTGCATATTGAGGGACTAAGTGAGTCTAGTGCTTAATTAGGAGGATTGTTACGGTTGAGTCATTGCCCTAGTGTTACCATATTTCATGCATCTCTCCATTCCATCCTATCCATGTATATATTATGGTAGTTAGTTTATTTATTTTTAATATTATTTACTTTTCCCCAACCGCAACACACGAGTTCTCTCGGAGTGTTGTAATAATAGCTAGAACCGGTGACGGTCGGCGGATCCCACCTCCCTGCGGAACGATACCCTCACTTGCCGCTGTGCTAGTCTCTGTGACTCGCGCGCTAGCGAGGTCGAACTTAAATGTTCATCTTTTGACCGACATCGCAACGACGTGTCGTCAATGTTCTCACTGCAGCTTTTCTGATTAATAGGACTCCCTCTCCTCTATTGAACCACAACACACCTTTTCATTTGCTATACAAAAGAGCCCCTGATTACCCTCTTTTTCGAGTTTTTGGTTGTTTGGCCTTTGTTTCTACTTTGGCTGCTCATCGAACCAAATTTAATCCTCGTGCTCGTGTTTGTACTTTCATTGGATATCCACCTGGTGTGAAAGGGTATAAGTTCTATGATGTGGAGACCAAACAAGTTTTCGTTTCAAGAGATGCAGTTTTTCATGAGGAGGTGTTCCCTTTTCATGCTATTACTTGTTCAGATCAGGTTACTGATCCATTTCCAGACCTTGTTCTACCACATTCTTCATTACAAGACCACTCTATTCCAGATTTTGTTTCTTCCCTTGCTCATGATCCTCCGGTTACCTCTACTGCTACAGCTGAATTTCATTCTGATAATTCTAATTCCACTTCTCCATCGAACTCTTCTCCTTCAGCAGATAGTTCTCCAGCAGTTGATTCTTCAGCACTGCATACTTTTTCATATGGTGATACTGTTATCCGAAAGTCTACCAGACAGGTTCATCAGCCACATTACTTGAGGGATTATCATTGCAACTTACTAGCTGGTTCTTCTACCAGTTCTTCCACTTCTGCTGCCTACCCAATTTCTAATTACATTTCCTATCATGGCCTCTCTGATTCCCACAGGCAGCTTGTGCTCAGTGTTTCTTCTCAGGTTGAGCCTCAGTTTTATCACCAAGCTGTGAGGTGCCCTGAATGGAGATTAGCTATGAGTGAAGAGCTGAATGCTATGGAGGCAAACAACACCTGGACTGTCACTCCTCTTCCTCCTGACAAGCATACTATTGGATGCAAATGGATTTATAAGATCAAGCTTAACTCGGATGGATCTATTGAGCGTCACAAGGCTCGGTTGGTGGCAAAAGGCTACACACAACAAGAGGGTTTGGACTTCGTTGAAACTTTTTCTCCAGTGGCCAAGCTTGTGACTGTGAAGGTTCTCCTTGCTTTGGCTGCCTCCCACAGTTGGCATCTAGCTCAACTTGATGTCAACAACGCTTTTTTGAATGGGGATCTCTTTGAGGAGGTTTATATGGATCTTCCTCTCGGTTATCTTAGGCAGGGGGAGTCTTCTCAATCTCAGCATAAACTAGTTTGCAAGCTTCACAAGTCCATTTACGGTCTCAAGCAAGCTTCGAGACAATGGTATTCAAAGTTTTCTCAAACTCTGCTCAAGTTTGGTTTTCTCCAATCAAAGTCTGATTACTCTCTCTTCACAAGAGGGCATGGATCTTCTTTTGTTGCTCTGCTAGTTTATGTGGATGACATCATCCTCACTAGTCCTTCTTCTCAAGCAATTGATGATCTCAAGAGTTTTCTGCATTCAAACTTTAAACTCAAGGATCTTGGTTGTCTCAAATATTTTCTTGGTCTTGAGATTGCTACTTCTAAACAGGGCATTGTGCTTTCTCAAAGACATTACACCTTACAATTACTTGAGGACACTGGTTACTTAGCTTGTAAGCCCACGGCTGTCCCAATGGATCCGAAGTATCGTCTTTCTGCTACTGAGGGTGAAGTACTTCCTGATGTGACTCACTATCGCAGACTTGTTGGGAGGCTTCTTTATCTCACTCTTTCTCGGCCAGACATTACGTTTGCTGTTCACAAGCTCACTCAGTTCTTAGCTCAACCTCGACTCCCTCATCTCAAGGCTGTGCATCATCTTCTTCGATATTTAAAGTCATGTCCTGGTCAAGGGTTGTTATTCTCTTCTACTTCTTCCTTACAGCTTCGTGCTTACTCTGATGCTTATGTTCCGATTTGTTTGAAAGCATTCTCTGATGCTGATTGGGGTTCTTGTCCTGATTCTCGCCGCTCCACAACTGGTTTTTGCATCTTTATTGGTGATTCTTTGGTCTCTTGGAGGGCCAAGAAGCAGACCACTGTCTCTCGATCCTCAGCTGAAGCTGAATATAGAGCTCTTTCCTCTACTTCTAGTGAACTTATCTGGTTGCAGCAGCTTCTTCAGGATTTCCAGGTCAAGGTTGTCTCTCCTGCCTTGCTATATTGTGATAATCAGGCTGCAATACATATTGCATCTAATCCAATTTTTCATGAACGAACTAAACATATCGAGATAGATTGTCATTTTGTTCGTGAGAGGGTTGCTTCAGGAGTTCTCAAATTGCTGCCCATCAGGTCTCAATATCAGTTGGCTGATATGTTCACTAAAGCTCTTCCTCCCACTCAGCTTTTCTCTTTATTGTCCAAGATGGCTGTGAAGGACATTTACAAGCCACCTTGAGGGGGAGTATTAGGGTATAAATGTAATATGGCTAACTGTGATTATGTTAACTGTGGTTAATTGTTACTCTACAGTTTAGTTAGTTAGTTAGTTTTTTAGTTTTCTAATGAACGATTTCTGTTATAACTAATTAATTGTAAATATGGCTATATAAATAGCTGAGCTCTGTATTTAGTTAGACAAGTTGAATGAAGATGATTTTCTCCTTCTCTCTCTGGTTCTTAGCTCTTCTTCTTCTCAAGTCTAATATTAAACAAGGAGACCTTATAAAACACTGATTTTAATTTGGTCCAAACTCTTATTAACATTATATTTCCTTTTCCTGTCAGAATTTTTATTTCCTTCTCCGATTTATATTTATTTCCTGTCAGAAAATTCGTGGATCGTCAGCTGGTTGGTTGATCATGGTCGACAAAACTACACAAGATAATTTCTCTCATCAAACCTTTTAACACTGCCAAAATAATCCAACTCACGCCATCTTTTTTTTACGCTTTCATGTTCATAAAGCCATACTATCTTTAGACCCGGAATTGGATCCATTCAACTTCTCTGTTCTGACGATTTCTGGAGAGAAGAGACAGCTTGCTTACTACAATGCACGTAGCCAAACATGGACTCTGTTACACGCCGCTGGTTCTTGGTATGAAGATTTAATATCACATAATGGAAAGTTCTATGCTGTTGTTGAGTATGGCAAAATTTGCCAGATTGATTATTCTAACTTGATCGTCAGACTAGTTTTTCATCGTGGTTCTTTCGTGGAAACAAGGTTTATTTAGTCTGCATAGATGAACAATTGCTTGTGATTTCCAGATATTTAAAGGAAAATCCATATTTTGGGTATGAGACATACTATTTCCAAATTTTCGTGTTGGATTTGGAAGAAGAAAATATAGCAGGATCGGAAAATTCCTTGAATTCGCGGTTTTCCAAGTTTTCGTGTTGTATTTTTTATATTCTTATTTAACATATATATATATATTGATTTTTACAGTAGTTACATCTTATTTGTATCTAAATTAAAATGTCTTCTCAACTAAAAAATCAAGAAGTTAATTGGTTTCCCGATCAGAATTTTTTCCCTGATTCCCCCGTTTCCTCGTTTAATCATGCTTGACTAAAAATTACATAATAAAAAAAATAAACAATCTATGGTATGTTATATTATGCAATACAAATACAAATAAAATCCATTACAAATTCAAATCTAATATTATTGTTTAGTGTAGCTCTTAGTTTAGGTTTAAAAATGTATATGTAATGAAGTATTTATAGTTAGGGTTTAAATTGGGAAAGTGGGAAAACGGGAAAATTGGAAAAATAATAAACTTTACATATATATATATAAGTTTGGGGGGAAAGTGGGAAACGGTGATAGGGGTAAGTCCCCATATCCCCATCCCCATTTCAATGAAATAGGGAAATGGAAATGGAGATGGGGGTAGGTCCCCCCATCCCCATCCCCATCCCCATCCCCATTTCAATTTAGGTATGAAATTCATCTCCAAATCCCCACCCAATCATTCCCCATTTGGAGATAATTTTTCCACCAAATGGGGATGGGGAACCAGGGATTTGAGGAAAAATGTCCATCCCTAGTTGTGAATGTTGAAGAAAGCAGTAGTCAAATTCAATTCCAAAGTTTAGATCTCACATTTAAAATGGAAGAAATAGGGAAAACGAGGAAATGAGGATGAGGATGAGGATGAGGATACCTCCCCAGGGAGGTGGGGGTTGGGAAATGGGGATAGAGATGGGGATTGGGGGACCAATATATATCCCCATTTCCCCAATGCCCATCTCTTCTGTTGTTTTGTTTGGTTTTCCTCTGTTTTTTTTTTTTTTTCCTAGGCTTAGCTGTTGTTTCGTTTGTTGCTTGCCCTGTGCCTTGTTCTGTTTCTTTTGGGTTTTTTTGGGGTTCTGTCTTTGTTCCTGCGAGCCTTTAGGCTCTTTCTATGTTAATATTTTTTAATATTCAAAAAAAAAAAATTAAGAAGAAAAAAAATTCAAACAAACAAATTACAAGTGAACATGGTTTTTTTTTGGGAAAGAAATGTGGGGTTTTATTAGATTTATTTTGTAGAAGATTTTTTATTTTAATTATATCTTTTAATTATATCATTGCATGTCTATTTAAGTAATTTTGATAAATAAAATAAAATAAGGGTGGTGCTATTGGCACCCCCACTACTAATTAATAGCACCACTCTAAAAGAATATTAATTAATTTAAAAAGTAGGACATTATTAGGACAATAGAGGGGTACCAATCCACTCTTTATAGAATTGTAAACATAGTAAATGATGGAGTCGGAAAAGGAAACTTTTAGTCATTTTTACTCTCACAAATCAGAGAAAAACTTGGGTGCATCCGATGCACCACACTGGAATCTGATGGTGGTGCATCGGATCCACTCATTGACTAACACGTGTCATTTTAATTATTATTTTTCCTCCCCCTCATTTCCTCTCTCTCCATCTTCACTGTCCATCAGACTCTCTCCCATTTTTTTTCAAGCTCAGTTTGGATCCGACACCGGCCATCCTTCTCCAGCGCCGTTTGACTCCGGCGATAGTCGGATCTAGAAGATCGGATGATGCTGAGTTTATTGGCGCGATCGGTTTCGTCGAATTCGCGGCGGATCGGCACAGATCTGATGACGAAGGTTCGACGACGGTTCGGGTTTTGATTCGTTTCTCTCTCCACACAGCTCGAATCTGAAAACAGACACTTGGGTTACGACGGCAGGAGCTCAACGAACGTTTCCCCGGTGGTTTTGTCGGTCAACTCACCGGTAATGATGTCGGCGACAGTTGTTTTGTCGAACTTCGAACGACGGTTTGACCACCAAGACGATTTCGTTTGGCGACGACCCTGTTGAGAGATCGGAAGGTTGTCACATTTCACACCTTCCGATATGGGAGGTGTTGACTCACTTGCTCCAGTGGTCGGAGATCGGTGATAGGTGGTGGTCTGAAAATGAAAGAGAGTGGTGTCATATTGATGGAGAAGGAGAGAAAAAATGAGTTGGAAAAAATAAAATTTGGAGCGACACGTGTCACTCATTGAATGGATCCGATGCACCATCATCAGATTCCAGTGTGGTGCATCGGATGCACCCAAGTTTTTCTCCACAAATCAATCTTTAAATCTTTTTGAGCAATTTTCCCTTTATTTTATTTTGTTATTTTAAAACTATAATTATATGTGACACATGTGAAGTTCTTATTGGATTGTCCATATCAGACATATTTGTCACATTATAAATGTTTGGTTTGTGGTAAAAAAAAAATTAAAAAAATACATCATTCTAACTCAACAAATTAATATAAAGGTCAAATAGTCCATTCACATTTCCTATAATTTTGTTTATAAAATTTTTTTTGATAAATCCAAATCACTTAGGGATAAAATGAATTTGTCCCTATTAAATTTGATCCAATTTAAAATAATATATATGCACTTTTTTTTTGGTTAGTCAAATGAATTTGCCCCTGTTTGATTATGGCAAAACAGCTAGGATTTAATATTGCTTGGGTCGAGGTTGATGTAGCAAATGTGGTTGCTTGTGTTAACTCATTGCTGGATTTGTCTTGGATGATGTTCAGACTTTGTGTAAGGATACTGGGATATCGAAATGTCACACCACTTCCAGGAAAGAGAATGGTTTGGCACATAATCTAGCCTCCTTAGCCATCTCTTCCAGGAGAGATCAGTTGTGGCAAGGATCCTGCCCATTTTAAAAAATATATATATATGAAACAAGAAGAACTTTATCGATGCAAAATAAACAATCATAAATAAATTAATAATTAATTATTTAAACCATAGGGAAATTATGAAATTATCCCAAATTGATTAAAATAGCACTTAAAAAATTAAATCACATATAAAGGAGGATTAGAATTCTATATCAAGTAAATGACTGTGTCTTAATAAAGTCTCTCTTTTCCTTTAAAAAAAAAAAAGAAAGAAAGTAAATGACCGTGTCTAAAGTGGAAACTTCTCAAGTAAGTAAATGTAGATGAAGGAATGTAGAAACTTTTCAATTAAGGAAATATTGTAGATGGAGGAATAGAATTGTAAACCAAGTAAATAAGGGAGTCGAAATAGGAAATTTTTCAAGATGCGTATATAAATATAGTTACAAGTCCTCGTACTCTTGTTTTTTTTATTTTCATGTTTACTGTCACAAATCAACAGAGACTTTTTGGTCTAGAAGAAAAAACGATTGATGGATCAGAAGATAGAGAAGAGATCATCAGGTATGAATAAAATGATAATTGAAAAATTTTATGGTAGTTTAGATATGATAATGGGTTCTTTCTACATTCCCAAAGAATACCATTTGAGGCCTGAGTCTAAAGGACAAGACTCGCACTTCCTTTTTCAAGAAAAGAAGAGTTTTGGTTTAGCTGATGGTGTGGGTGGTTGGATCAAAAAGGGTATTGATTCTGGTGAGTATTCAAGACAACTTATGAACAACTCTCTCATTGCATTGAATCAAGAAACAAGAGGACATGTTAATCCAACTAGGGTTTTGGAAGAAGCTTATTATGTGACCAAGTCTCCAGGATCATCAACTGCTTGCATTATCACACTTAATGATGATGATCATTGTTTACATGTTGTCAATGTTGGAGATAGTGGTTTCTTGGTTTTTCGAAACAGAAAATGTATATTTCAATCCCCAATTCAACAACATGGTTTTAATCATCCGTATCAGTTGGGGTGTCGTAGTCAATTCGGTGACGGTGTAGATGTAGCTATTGAGATTGTTGTTTCTGTCCAATCCGGAGACATTGTAATTGCTGGGACTGATGGTTTACTTGACAACATGTTTCCATCTGAGATTGAAGAAATTCTGATGAAAGCACAAGATGGAGATGTTCATCAAACTCCAGCAAACTTGGCATTGACCATAGCAGAATATGCATTGTACAATTCTTTGGACAAATATTCTGAGTCTCCATTTTCAAGAGCTGCTCACTTGGCTGGCAAGAACCATGTTGGAGGCAAGATTGATGATATCACCGTCGTCGTTGCAGAGATTATATAAATCTATATGTTTTTTGTATGCTGAATCAGAGAATTTTTCATATAAACCGATTATTTAATTCATTACTGCTGTCATTATATATTTTCAGTACATGTACAAGCAATATTAACCTCCAATTGATTTCCTGATCATTCTTGTCAATTTTATTTTTCCTTGTTTGCCTCAACTTCATTTGTCATTTAGTTGATTACTGATTATATTATATATTATAAGCAACTAGTGATCTGAGTGTGATGAGGCATCATGCTCTTCCAATTATGAAGGGCAAAATAGTCCATTCACATTTTCTATCATGTTTTTTTAAAGGACATTTTGATTGTTTAAATTTTCTATCATGTTTTTTTTTTTTTTGCCAGTCTAATGAAACAAGAAGGATCTTTTTGATGCAAAATAAACAACCATAAACAACAGGGTTAGAATTTGTTAAAATAGCATTTAAATATAAAGGAGGAATAGAATTCTAGGTAAATGACGGAGTGGAAATTGGAAACTTAATTCTCAAGTTAGGAAGGAATAGAATTGTAAAGCAAGTAAATGAGGGAATCGAAATAGGAAACTTTTCAAGATGCTTATAAGTCCTCATACTCATGTTTACTCTCACAAATCAACAAATTAAAGAGTGAAGACTAGCTAGTTAGTTGCTCTTTAATTCTTTTTTAGCACAAATTAAAAAACGATTAATGGAGAAGAAGAAGAGATCAGGTATGAAAAAGAAGATAGTTAAAAATTGTAGTAGTAGATTAGATATGATAATGGGTTCTTTTTACATTCCCAAAGAATACGAGTTGAGGCCTGAATCTCAAGGAGAAGACTCCCACTTCGTTTGTCAAGAAAAGAAGAGTTTTGGTTTCGCTGATGGTGTGGGTGGTTGGATCAAAAAGGGTATTGATTCCGGTGAGTATTCAAGGCAACTTATGAACAACTCTCTCATTGCATTGAATCAAGAAACAAGAGGACATGTTGATCCAACTATGGTTTTGGAAGAAGCTTATTATAAGACCAAGTGTCAAGGATCATCAACTGCCTGCATTATTGCACTTGATGGTGATCATCATTGTTTACATGTTGCCAATGTTGGAGATAGCGGTTTCTTGGTTTTTCGAAACAGAAAATGTATATATCAATCCCCAATTCAACAACACGGTTTTAATCATCCGTATCAGTTGGGGAGTAATAGTCGATCCGGTGACAGTGTGGATACAGCTATGGAGATTGTTGTTTCTGTCCAATCTGGAGACATTGTAGTTGCTGGCACTGATGGTCTACTTGACAACATGTTTCCATCTGAGATTGAAGAAATTCTAACCAAAACATTAGATCGAGATGATCATCAAACTCCCGAAGACTTGGCATGGACCATAGCAGAGTATGCACTGTACAATTCTTTCGACAGATATTCGGAATCTCCATTTTCAAGAGCTGCTCACTTGGCTGGCAAGAACCATGTTGGTGGCAAGATTGATGATATTACCGTCGTCGTAGCAAAAATTATATAAGAAATCTACAAGTTATTTGTATATATGTTGAATTAGAGAATATTTTCATATCATACATTTGTAATTAAATCTAGTTATCTGGGTATGTGATGAGGCCCTCTACTCTTCAGATAATGATAAAAAATGTTTACATGTTCAGTTTAAGCAATTAATGATCTGGGTATGCGATGAATCCCCTCTGCTGTTCAAATTATACAAATATATAGTTAATATAATTTAGATAATATTGAACTGAATCTTTTAAATTGATTTTTTTTTTTTTTTTAAGTATGAATTGATTTTATGTTAACAAGTAAAGGAACTAATCTTCTTCAATGACACTAGTTGGGTTTCCAGAAAAAGGTGGTGGTTTTCATGTTCTAAAGAAAATGTTCTTTAGTAAATCAAAACTAAACCCTGGCAATTCGTGTTCGTGGGTCAAGTTGGACCAAACCAAACATGACCAGTTTATTTTTTTTACCCAATCTAACACAACCTGTTTAATAAACTTGAGCAAGAAGTAATACTTACTTAAAAATAAATAAATAAATAAACTTGAGAAAGAAGAGCAATAAAAATAAATAAATAAGCTTTTCAATTCAATTATGAGAATAATTGAAGGTAAAATTTTAGTATTTTTTTTTATGACAGACGCATGTATGTATCGAGACTGATTTATAGCTATAAAGATATTATAATGGCTTTGTTCTAATCGATGGTGATATGGTGATTTAAAATCTATATATTATAATTTATGGCACGTAATTTTGACTCACTGACTTTCACTAAGAAACCTATTTAAAATTTTAATAATAAATCTATATAAATGATGCATACATACTAATTTCTTTTGTAGCTCATCGGGGTGTGCGGCGAATCGGATCCATTGGATTTACCATGATCTAAGATTCAATCCGACTAGATTGAAGAAATTACAATCTGATCTGATCCGATCCAATTTTAGAACAGAATCCCATCCAAGCTGATCCAATTACAAAATACCTAAATCCGATCCGATGGATCGAATTCATATGAAGCAATTCCTAATATATAAAAACTAAACTATTCATAAATTTAACAAATTCAAATTATTAATTCATACGTATGGTACTTCCAATAACATTAACAAACTAAGAATTAACATAAAAGCAAGACATAATTGTACACTTTAAAATCACCTTTTATAATTTTGACTTAAAAAGGATGTTTAGTAAAACTTCCAAAATCAATTAATTAATAATTTGGTAATTTTTCACCATGATTTTAAGAAATATGTGAGGGGTTATTTGTTTAGAGTGATTATGGAATAACTTATTTTAACATTTAGGACGCATTTACTAATTTGTGATTACCTTACATGTTTATTAAAATTAGCCAGAAATTAGATTATGTCGGTCACTTAAGAAATCAAGTTTTCATTCTCAATTAGTACTTATTGTTAAAATTGTTAATTTAAACCGTATTTCATTTTAAAATTAAATATTCTACTTAAATATTTATTTAATTTATAGAATCTTTTAAAATATCATTATTAATATTTAATTTATATAATCTTTTAAAATATCATTATTATCATTATGATTTTTTTTTTTCTAATTCGTGGGGAAAGTCCTCCTCAAATTGGAATAAATACTCCAATGCCGGTGGAGTTCTTCAACTTATTTAAAATTTTTGTTTTAAAATTTAATCTCATTTTGCTTCAAAAAAAAATCATTTAATTTAATTTTTAAGTTAATTTAAACGTATAATTTTAAAGATAATACTATAATAAATTAATAATTATTTATAAAAAAATAAAAAACCTAAATCAAGGGAAATTTTAACATTTTATAGTGCAATGCCAAACAAAATCTATATACTAATATACACCATTAATGATTAACCTAATATATATTTAATCGTAATTGAGAAAAAAAGGTTGTCCGTCACAAAATCTATATACAGGATTTCAGGTGGTAAAACCAGACGCAGCCGGAGATGTTTTCGCGATTCTTGGATTGCTTTCGTTCACAAGATGAAAAGAACAAGACTGTTGATCAAAAGAAACTGATCAAAAGTGAGTCAAGTGGTGTTGCTGATCATGGTTATTCAATGATAATGGCTTCTTCTTACATTCCCAAAGAACGCAAATCAAGGCCTCTCGGTGAAGACGCTCATTTTCTTTCCAAGAAAACTCCACTTTTGGTTTAGCTGACGGCGTCGGCGGTTGGTTTAAAAAAGGTATCGATTCCGGTGAGTACGCTAGACAACTCATGAACAATTCTTTAATGTTAATATTGAATCAAGAATCCAAAGGAGCTGTTAATCTCAAAAGGGTTTTGCAAAAAGCATTTTCTATGACCAAATCAAAAGGGTCATCAACTGCTCTCATTGTCACTCTAAAGGATCATTCTTTATATGCTTTGAATGTTGGTGACTGTGGATTCATGTTGTACCGAGACAACCAATGTGTATTCCGATCACAGTCACAGCAACGGCGATTCAATTTTCCGTATCAGTTAGGGAACAGTAAGTCCAGTGATGGTCCCAGTATAGCTAAAGAGATTGTTGTTCCGGTCAGATTGGGAGATATTGTAGTTGCTGGCACTGATGGTTTGTTTGACAATGTGTTTGAATATGAGATTGAAGCCGTTCTACGTGCAACGACAAATGATGATGATAAAAGCTGTGTTGGGGAGTTGGCAGTGATAATAGCAGAGTATGCATCAGCAAAATCTTGTGATAAAAGTTTCGAGTCTCCATTCTCAAAAGCTTCTAAGCTGGCTGGTGCCAAACATCTTGGAGGCAAGATTGATGATATTTCTGTCATTGTTGCAAAAATTATATGAATCTTTAATTTTCTTTGAAACTATTATATATATGTGAAGAAAAATTCACTGGTCAAAGTTTTATAAATCATTCAGTTGTTGATGATGCTTGGCAATATTATAAAAGGTCTGATCATGATTGCCAATACCATTCATTGATTGTTAAATATTTTTCCATTGGTTATATTTATGTTCATCAGAAGTACTTGATGTAGTTTGTGGATTTCCTGTTTGGCTTGAGTGTGAATTTTGATGCTGTTGAACAATTTTCTGCATAATGACTAGATATGGCTTTTGTAGAGATAATGTAATTTATGAGCACAAGGAATGATTGGTTCCTTCCATTACCTTTTTGTGGATTGGTTTACTGATGTATTGATTATGTTTATGAAGAAAATTTAGACTTTTAAGTGTACAGAGTATCGAAATCATTCTTCCATTTGCCCAACTAGTTACTTGTGACATGATGCTTACAGGATACATATGAATACTGTTTACGGGTAAATTTGGTAAACAATAGTCAAATCGCCACATAAGTCGTTTGATATGCTTGTCAACGAAAGAAGCTGATGACTAGGAAGGCTTTATTGTGCGTTTTGGATGAAAGGTTAGTGTTTCGGATGAAAGGTTGGTTTCGGGTCATACCTGTGCCTGAAATATGGATAATGGACAGTAGGTTGGAGAGCTGACTGCTGACCGATGGTTGGCTCTTAGATGGTTGTCGGACTACTCGGGCCGTTGAGATCCTCTCGGTCGAAGGTGTGCCTGGAAGACAAGAAAAGTTGTCAAGATAGCTGATAGGTGGTCGGCATTTATCCTCCGACGCCCAAGTTAGTATCAAATCTAGAGAGAAAAATTCTAGAGAGATGATATATCAGAATTTAAGTTCTAGTTGTTCGGTGATTATGACTTGCCTATTTATAGGGGGAAGACGTGTCCGAGTGGTTAACACTCAAGTATTCTGACCTGAATTCGAGTGTCACGTAGAGTGGAAATAAACAGAATTAGATTATACCATCTCCGATGTATATATCAATGGCAATACTAAATTTGGCACAAAAAATAGTAAAATGTTATATTTGACACATCAATTTAGCAATGCACAATTCTATTTAAAATGTTATTTTTATTATTTTATTAATTAAAATTATAAAAGTAAACAATTACCATTATTAATACATTCATTATTTGATTTAATGCTCCAATGCAAAGTTCCATTAATGCATTTATTATTTCATTTAAAATATATATATAATAGTATTTTTGTAATTAAAAAATGAGCATTTATTGTTGTGCCAAATTTAGCATATGTTATATTGTGTGTCAAATTTGGCACACAATATAACATATGCTAAATTTGGCACATCATTTGGCATTGTATTGGAGGATGGTTTTTGCACCCTGTGCTAAATTTTAACATTGGCACAATAATTTGGTACAGCAAAAGAGATGCTGTTATAAAGTGAGGAAGAGTTGTCACTCAAATCTCCACCTAGCTCCCTCTTTTTGCTTCAAAAGTTGGCTCTTGTTATGTTCAAATTGCTAGCCACCACCCTCTTGGCTCTTGCTCATTAGTCATTACAGATGTCAAATGGTCTACTATTCTTTATTTCATTTTGAATGTAATATTTATTAAGTCCAACCCTCCGTGAAAATATGGCCCACGGGCCTTGATAGTCAATCCTGACCCACTCAACAACCTTGGACATGGGCTTGGCCCACAATTCAAAGGTTGGGATCCATTTGACACCAATATAATGCTCATATTTGTTAATTTATATAAGATAGTTGGGTCCTTGGGTGTCTTCAATTTGGGCTTATGTGTCATCTTTCTTGAATTTCCTAATTATGGATCTCACTTGACTTGACAATTAATCCACCAATGCTTATATGGCCCGCTTCCATGTTGACTATTTGACTGAAAACCTATATTAATTGCACTAAAAAACTATTTTTAAAAATGGTTTCAAATGGCACCTAATTGTTTTCAATTCAAAAGTGATAAAATAAGTTTCGTTCGGTGGTAAACTTCTCACAAGTAACACTAAATCCAAAAGGTTGTAAACCTAAATTATGAAATATTGTAATAAATTATAAAATAAATAATAATAATAATAATAATTAGTCCAAAGGGGACAAGACACGTGAGCATTAAATGGCGTGATGTATAGGTTACAAGAGGATGCCCATGATAAGTTATAAGAGAATGCCCTCACCTAAGATTTTCTCTTTTTGTAAAAACAAATGACTGATCATTGTTCTGGTCTGTTTCCAACACGCAAGATCTTCCTCTAAATACTAAAATTACAAGATATGTCGGGACCATGTTTTCGCGTTACATTATTATTATTTGAATTATCGAGTTAATTAAATTCTAAATGAGGATTAATTAATGAGGTTGATCTTCATGCCAGGTTATTGGAACTTAGATGCCTACAAATCTTTTATATATTAAACTCTGACCTCTTCTCAAATTATTATTTAATATTTATCTTATTTTTATATTAACTTTAATAATTAATATTCTGGATTCTCTCCTTATTTTAATTTTTCCCTAAGAATCATACACATCTAATTGGTTCTATAATAATAATAAATAAATAAAAATAGAGTAATGCTACTTTTATCCAAATTTTATGTTCAAATCTAGTGTCTAAATGATGTGTATCATTGTAATTCATTCATTTAAATCATGCAAATCTAATACAATTTAAATGAATGGATTATACTGATGACACATCATTTGGACACTAAATTTGAGAAAAGTAGTATTATTGTGAAAAATATGAAGGATTCATGTAACTATGTATTTAATTTTAATGGTATTTGAATAGAAGACTTAAAAGAGGATGTGGTGTAAAATCTAAATATATATGATTCTCATTCTTAAGAATATTTTGACAATATATATATTTTTTAAATGAAATAAGAATAATTTTTCTATTTTGAACTAAAAATTTAGGTATTACAAAAAGGAATATTCCAAAATTTTAGTACATTCAAGCATATTATTCTTAAATGTAATTGGTAAATCATCATTTTTGAACTAATATTTTAGATTGTGTAGGATTGTTGTTTACTTGTTTTCATGAGTGGATGTATGAGAGAGCTATCCCGGGTTACATCCCTCTAGAAAAAAAAATCAATATACAAAAGGTTAATTATACAAATGAACTTTAAGGTTTGATAATATTATAGAAATATGATAGTTTTGTCTAAACTTGGTGAAATGTAAATATATATTTCGTTTGTTCAAAGTAAATTGTAAAAATGCAAATTATATTATGGCTTCTAACATTATAGAATTAAATCATTTGCAAGTTTAAATAATTTTAGATTTTGAACTACAAGTTTAAATAACTGTTTATGCATAAATTTTACAATGTATTTCATATTATTGATCGGTCCATTATTGAGTTGGTGTCATCTTATTATTAAAAAAATAAACAAATACCTTCATCAAGAATTATATAAAAGATATTTTATTCTTAATCAATGGCTCGCATGTCTTGCACTGATTTTATTATATTGGTTTACAATGATGGAGAAAATTACAAGAGTTTTCTCTATGGTGCGCGCCCACACTGAATTTAATAAATTTAGTGTGGAAAGTCTGTGAACCATTAACTAAGCATTATAATATATTGACTAAATTAAGTAGATAAATCCAACTATCGATAACTAATGAGATAACTTTATAATATTAATACGTACCGAGGAAAAAAAAAACTATTTATATACATAATTTAACCTGGACGGTAAATATTTCCTGGTTCACCCCTAATTGTTTTTGTAAATATATAAAAATAAAATGCACTAAAATTATAGAATAAAAAAAATGAAATAATTATACGACCATTTAAATTTCCTGTTGGGCATTTTGTGATTTAGGTTGCAAAAGTGATATTGAATTTGGAACCCAGTTGGAGTGTGAGGGGAGGAGGTAGCTGGGGTGGCATGTTTGGACAACCCATGATTCTTTCATTTATTGTTGGGTTTCCATTTTATCATATATACCTACCTTCATCTCCAGCAGATCTACTATGGTCTATGTACATCAAATTTGCTGTTTTTCAACTAATATCAAACTCTTATTTGATATATTACATTATTTTTATTTTTTTAAATACATTATCAAAGTTTGTCTTTTTTTAGGAGCACATCACCTCATAGCACATACGGTAGTATTCTTCTCTTCCACATTAATTTTGAGAGATTCAAAATTCATCATATGTATTTTATAAGTATGTGTGAGGAGTTTTCTTTCTTCTTTGTGGAGGTAGATATCCGACCGAACATGTGTTTGGCCTAAGTATAAATATCAAAAATAAAATTTTCATCTTATAAATTATTTGGTAATTTTCATCTTATAAAAATTTCTTACTTGGGGCCAAAGGCAAGAATTCGGGTCCAAAATCCAAATTGACTTTTTAACCATACTATCCAAATTAAGGTGATTATTTTTTTATTATTATATTTTTTTTTTTTTACAGATAATGGACCATGCATGATGCATCCATCTCTCTCTAAAGTCTACACCCACCGCATGCGAGGTTTTTGTCTTGTTTCCTTTGATACTCACTTCATCATCTGCATCTCACTGCATTTGTCCCATAATCATATACTGACAGTTCGTCCTCATATAAAATATATTAAGACGAAGAATATGGACTATTAGATTTACATACTTTAACTCAAAGTGTATGCACTTGTCAAAAGTTTTATATAATCTATGGTCCACATTCTTCATCCTGATATATTTTATATCAGGACGAACTGACAGTAAAAAGACTGATATATATATATATATATAAATCAGTGCGTACTGATGTAACTACATCAGTACCAATATATGTGGATCACTGATTATGGAAAAGTTTTAACAATTGCATACACTTTGAGTCAAAGTATGTAAATCTAATGGTCTACATCCAACGCACCGATGAAGTTATACTAACGTGAATATATATATATATATATATATATATATATGGAATTTCTCTAGGCAGGTCCACCTTGAAATATTTATTTCAGGACCTTCTCCCACAGCCACATGTTCACATGTGGGGCTCATGATTGTTAAAAAAAATCTCACTTGCCATCAAATTTAGATAATGAAAAATCACTAGCCACATAATTTGAATTTTTTTTACCATATTATCTCATGATTTATGTGGTATTGAAAACTCACTTACCAAATAATTTGGATAATTAAAACCCAATTGCCACATAATTTGGATTTTTTTTACCATATCATCTCATGAATTAAATATAATTTGGATTAGTTTTTATTTTTACCATATTGACATATAATTAATATGTTAATGATAACTCATTTGCCACGTAACTTGGATATGTCTTATCTTTGATATTTTTGGTAATATTATTATTAGTTTTTTTACTTTATCTAAAACCTTAAAAAACTGAATTAATACCCTCTCAAGTCTCAAGTCTCAAGTCTCATCTCAACATTATCTGCGTAAAACCTTCATAAAAAATAAAAATAAAATAAAATAAAATAAAAATCGAGACGTCTGACATCAATCACGCGTATCTAGTATTCCTAAATCCTAATTTCCTACTCGCAACCCACCCCTCACATGCTTCGGTTTCTATATATAGAATAATATATACACTCACAGTGAGCTCAACTACTGCTGCAACTCCACCCAACAACACACATGGAGAAGCTATTTTCATTAACACCCATTACTTGTTTCTTCTTCTTCTTCTTCTTCTTCACATTTTGTCCGGCTTCTTCAAATGTAACATACGATCGTCATTCTTTGATCATCAATGGACAGCGAAAACTTCTTATTTCCGCTGCCATTCACTATCCTCGCAGCGTTCCTGGGGTGAGTAGTCATACACATATTCTATGTCTCTTCCCATTCATAAAATGCTTGCTTTTTCAACTGTTTATTTATATGCTTCTGTGATTGTGATGCACATTTTGGATTTTCTCTATTCAGCTTTCTATGTCTCTTCCCATTCATAAAATGCTTGCTTTTTCAACTGTTTATTTATATGCTTCTGTGATTGTGATGCACATTTTGGATTTTCTCTATTCAGCTTTCCGTTTCCTAAAATCTACACAAGTGATCATAATAATCGAACCCCTTATGTGTTTGTTTATTTGTCTGGCTAGCTTGATTTCTATATAACATTTCTCTTTCCGCAATTCGTGTTCTCAGTACTTAATTGTCTGATTAATAATAATGTGGTATCTGATAGATGTGGCCGAGTCTGGTTCAAACAGCCAAGGAAGGAGGTGCAGACGCGATCGAATCATATGTGTTTTGGAATGGTCATGAGCTCTCTCCAGGCAAAGTGAGTGATATATAATAAATCTAAGATATAAATTGAATAGAATTCATCTTTGTTGTTTATATTAATATCTTTTATCTCTGTTTTTTTCCCCTTCAAATTGGAACTTCAAGTATTCTTTCGATGGCCGGTTTGATCTTGTCAAATTTGTCAAGATTGTTCAACAAGCTGGGATGTATATGATTCTGCGAATTGGTCCATTTGTCGCAGCTGAGTATAATTTTGGGTACGCTAATCTTTCAATCAACCATTGAGTTTCAAATCAATTGATTTGTACTTTTTCCCATAATCTTTTTTTTGCTGATTATGTAATATAGTGGTGTACCTGTTTGGTTGCACTACATTCCTGGCACTGTCTTCCGGACCGATAATGAGCCATTCAAGGTATGGAATTGGTTGCTGGTTAGTGCTCAATTGTTAAGAGAGTTGCAGTTAACAATATCAAAATCCTTATGTTGTATTGATATATGAAGTACCTAACTGATTTGCCTACTTGTTGGATGTTCAGTATTACATGCAGAGGTTCACGACGGTCATAGTGAACTTAATGAAGAAGGAGAAGCTTTTTGCACCACAGGGAGGTCCCATCATCTTGTCACAAGTAAGTTGGCATCTAATCAATAATACAATAAGAACCCATTTCTATTTTGTAAAACTGTGGTGAGTTCTGGATCTGGTGCTTAAGTTTTTAGAATCACGATGTTTGTATTTGGCATTTGAATAGAGTTATCCAGCAAGTTGAAACTGAAAAATCACAATTATATTCTTTCTTCCTTCTTAGAGGGATTATGATTTATAGAAACTACAGAAATCCTGCTTTCCACATTTTAAGCTGATTAAAGCTTGCTGTTACAATTTTTGTTTTGTTTTTTTTTTCAGTTGTCAGGATCTTAAAATCTGCTAGTCATGTAAAATTTTGAGAGAGTAATCCAAGATAAAACAAACACATACAGATAAAAAGCTAGAGATTCACTTTAATTCCCAATAATAAGTCATACATCATCTACAAGTTTATATAGAAGTTCCAAAAGACCAACTTAAATCAAATAAAAAGGTAGCATAAGAAAATTCTATACCAAATGTGAGAATAAGATACCAATTACCAAAAAATTACTCCTAGTCAAATAGGAGATAAGGAATAAATTATTGGTAAATAAAATGTGAAAAGAAAAAGCATGATTCTGGATATGATATCAGGTTAAAAGTATTTGGATTTTGTTGCAAGTCTCTTCTCTCTGTGGAATTGAATTCTTTCACCTTGTCTTGAAAATTTTGGAATAGAAAATATTGGTTGCAGTTACCATTTCAAGTCAGATCACTTATTTTGCATATGTTGTGATTATTAGTCATTCAGTGTTTACATAGATGCTTATATATTTGTTTGTCAGAATTTTATCATGCTGGCATCATTTCCAAAGATTTTATGTTGATATAGAAGATGTAAATGTCTTAAAGTGAAGCTTCTTCTTTCTTATTTATATCCAAATTAATGTAATTTTAATGGGAGAACTCACCAAGAGTTTTGCGCTGGAAGCTTAATTGAGATGTTGGCATGTTTTCTCTGTTTTTATTTTTTTATTTTTATTTTTTATTTATATATATATCTTTTTTGTTGTTAATATATACAACTCTTTTCTGCTTTTCAGCATATTTGCTCTATTATTTATTTCTTTTTCTTGGTGACAAATGTTTTAAAATTTCGTGTTAACATCTTTCTAACAATTGCAGGTTGAAAATGAGTATGGATTTTATGAAAAAGATTATGGAGAAGGAGGAAAGCGATATGCCATGTGGGCTGCTAAAATGGCTGTTTCTCAAAATATAGGGGTGCCTTGGATGATGTGCCAGCAATTTGATGCTCCAGACACCGTGGTAAGAGAAGTGAAAATTGGATACTAGAATCGAGTAATATTATCTGCCATCTGTATGATGTCCAATACTAGAATTCACATCTTTAATATTCCTAACTAGGTTCATTTAAATAAATGGAAATATATCTCTGCTACCTAAATTTGGGTTAAAAGAATCCATATTATCTCATAATTTCTGAAATGTAGATAGATAGTTATTATATTGTAAGAGTTAAAACTGCCATCCATTTTCTGTACTTTCAGTTGGGACAACACTTTCTTATGTTTTGAACAAAATTTTATTCTGAGTTCAAACCTATGTCTAATATGCGTCTAGAGTTAAAAAGTTATATTTTAAATTCTAATAGAATAAGTTTCTAATGCATATTTGGAAGTATTGGTAACTGACACATACAATATGGACTTGGCCCCTTTATAAAAGCATCCATTCTTCATAGCCTTGCATGGACAAACACACAAACACATATCTATTTTAATTTTTTAGGTGTGACTATAAATTTCTATTAGGAATCCTTTTACATAGAGCTAGAAGGAGAAGAAAGATTCATTTTTCTCATCCCACGGAGGGATTCATGTTTTAGTTGAAGATTGTCATAGAATTTTATGGAAAGTTCTTTAACAATTATGTTTTGGTTGTTTAACTTGACAATTTATAATTTTCACCAGAGTTAGAATTGTGCTTTCATTTCTTTTTGATATAAAATTCAGAATGTATTATTGGCTAATGTCTAGAAAAAAGAGACGTTTAACAATCAGCTCAAAAGCATATCATTTGTATTCTTCTTTCTTCTGTTTTGCAGATCAGTACTTGTAATTCTTTTTACTGCGATCAATTCACACCTAATACACTAGACAAGCCCAAAATTTGGACTGAGAACTGGCCTGGATGGTAATGCTGTACTCTAAATTTGTTTTTTTACATCTCTTATGTTTTCTAAATGTGTTTTCAAGTGACTCTGTGAATCCTTCTACATTGCATTAATTATATTTTGAAGGCATACAGAAACACTATTGATTTAGTGAATCTTCTTGACTTTTCCGACTTCTCCTTAATGTGGTAAAACCAATGCTTTAAATTCTTAAGGTTTAAAACATTTGGGGCCAGAGATCCGCACAGACCACCAGAAGATATTGCTTTTAGCGTTGCTCGGTTTTTCCAGAAAGGTGGCAGTGTACACAATTACTACATGGTATTTTATGCAATCTTCTATCTCATACACACGATGCAATAAGCTTTTTAAATGGTAGTTACTTAAAGTATCACTTTGATAAACTTATGTATGAAGACGTCATGTTATCATCCTAATCTTTGTCATCATCGTGGTTGTTAGCAATTAATCTTTCTTATTTCTTGTGGTTTAGTATCACGGTGGAACAAATTTCGGTCGCACATCAGGAGGACCTTTTATTACAACAAGTTATGATTACGAGGCACCAATTGATGAATATGGTTAGTTTTCGACAATTTCTCATTTTGATAATTAAATGCTTGATATTTATATCTTTTAGCATGTCTTATGTTCAGTGTTAGTATATTTTTTTTATTAATTTGATGCTTTCCCATTTGGCTTATAGGTTTACCTAGGAATCCAAAATGGGGACACCTTAAGGAGCTTCATAAAGCTATAAAGTTATGTGAGCATGCATTGCTGAACAGTAAGCCAATTAATTTGTCACTTGGTCCTTCCCAAGAGGTATTTTTTCTCTTCTTTAATATATATAAAATTTTAATTTGAGTCTCATAATCTTAAATGTTATTTTTTCTTGCTAGTTGTAGCATCATATCCAAAAAGTGGGTTGTCTAAAAAACTTACTGCTAGGGAGGACTATGCAATTCCCACAGATGATTTCATTTGTTAAAATAAATTATGTGCTGATTTAATATCAATTAATTCTTCTGTCTAGTAATCCACATAAAGGAAAAGAGGTAATCAGGCTGTTGGCAATTGTGTCTACTTAATCCCTTGGCCTTTCAAGTTAGTAAAAAATACTTTTAATAGATGATTTAGGATTTTTGAGGTAGATTATAGAACTGTAGGTATATGAAAGTGCTTGAATTTTACTGGAAATTATTCTAGTATTTACAAGGATCTTATTACCTTTTTCTTAGTTTTATTAATTGGGCTAACTCCTTACTTTGGTCATGCCAAGTTGAGCTCATTTGTGTTGAACTCTGGTGCCACTTTTAACAATTAACTTGCATTTCATCAGATACATCATTTTTATGCTGACTAATTGTTTGAGGTAGGTGGCCGTTTTTTTTTTGTTGTTCTATCACCAGCATTTATTCGATTTATTAATGTTATTTAGCTGGCCTGTTCAGCTTATTGTCATAGTTAGTGGTGCTTCAGGGACTTGTTTGGGATGGCCACACGCTAACACGAAGGCATATAGATTCTTTAGACATGGTTAAAACCTAACAATATTCTGCAAGGTAATCAATCAAGTAATTGATCCCAGCGTTTCACTAAATTGGTTGATGAAGCCATAGTAAAAGAATATAAAAAGTCTGAGGCTGACAAACTTTAGGAGTTTTGTGGGGTAATGAATAACAGAATCTGGTCATATAAGTTATAACAGCAGAAATATCAAAGCATTGGTTACTCGTTTTCCATCTCTCTACTCCATATCAGTTGACTTTTATCGGCATTAGTATTTGGAAGGAAAGAAAATACCTTTTACATCACTAAGCATACCACGTGAAACGGATTTCAAATTCAGTAGTAATTGTGAATCCTGAGGTTGAGTGCATGATTGAAGCCAGTGGGCCCACTGGCTTCCTTCTACAGTCTATCTCTGTGTCCTCCCTCCTCCCCTTCCCCCAACACATAAAAAAAGAGTAAAAATAAAAATAAATCCATATGTTGAGACAGAATTGATGGGTTTTTTTGTTGTTGTTGCTAAAAGGAAGTTTCAATGTAGTTAGGACACTGGCATGGGCAATAATGTGAAGAACTATCTTTCCCTTCCAATATTTCTCTCATGACATTATAAGAATAGCCTTTTGGCATTCTTTGAGAGATAGATAAAGCGAATTTTTTAGTGCATTACTCTGTTTTGAAGCTTGATACTAGTGTTTGGCCGTTATTGGTAAGTTCAAGCTTTTTGAGTCCAGAATTTACATAACATAGTATGAGAGCTAGGTTCTATCGGAAGGTCCCGGGGTTTAAGTCTCGTTATGTAATTGAATTCTGATATCGTATCTACTTTTTTTTTTTCTCTGCGCCTAAATCTGTATTTGGACTTGATCCATTTAACAAGCCATTTGGGTCTTGCATGTGAAGAGGTGTGTTAAATCTTTATATTATTGTTTAGGCCCTCCTACGAGCTTTTATGCTTTTGAGGCTAGTGATTATGTAACACTCATCATGTGCCATATGTTATTAAGTCTGCAATTTTGATTTAAGTTTCTGATTTATTTGAGTATGCTTTTATTTGTTTTGGAATTGGAGACCACTTACAGAATAACTATTGTTTTATAGGCCGACATTTATACTGATTCTTCAGGAGCTTGTGCTGCCTTTCTCGCTAACTCGGATGATAAAAATGACAAGACGGTAGTGTTTCGGAACATGTCATATCACTTGCCAGCATGGTCAGTCAGCATTCTGCCTGACTGCAAGAATGTAGTATTTAACACTGCAAAGGTAACTCTAAATATTTTTCCATGCCTGCTAACATCCAGTGTTATCAATTAAATTTCACAATTCATGCTGCTAGCTAGTTCAATTGGTACAGTCGTCTTCTATAGTTGTGTAAGAGGTCTTCTATTGAACCTAGATTTAGCTGTCAGTCTCCACAAGGCATGCATACATGCCGAGTAGATGACAACTGAAGGGGCATTAAAAAATCAACAGCTAACGAAAGCTCCTAGAGAGAGAGAGAGAGAGTACGGTCGTCTTCTATGGTTGTGTAAGAGGTCTTCTATTGAACCTAGATTTAGCTGTCAGTCTCCACAATGTTCTCCGGCATGCATATGCCGAGTAGATGACACAACTGAAGAGGCATTAAAAAATCAACAGCTAACGAAAGCTCCTATAGAGAGAGAGAGAGAGAGAGAGAGAGTTGGAGTCACCAAACTATAAAATAAAAGCCAACTTTGTTACTCCTTTGATGTCCTTAATTCTGTCATTTGATTATTGCTCTTAATAAACCTCCACATTTACCCAAACGAAATTTGACCAGGTAAGTTCCCAAACATCAACAGTTGAAATGGTGCCTGAGAAATTGCAGCCTTCAGTGGCATCACAAGATAAAGGCTTGAAAGCTCTTAAATGGGAAGTTTTTAAGGAGAAAGCTGGGATTTGGGGAGAAGCTGATTTCGTTAAAAATGAATTGGTGGACCATATCAATACCACAAAAGATACCACTGACTACCTCTGGTATACAACAAGGTTAGTTTAAATGGAAAAAAATTAAGTGCACAATTTTTTCAGTTAAATTTTAAGTATTATCTTTCAAAAGTTGATGGATTGAGTTTATATCTGGTTGTTAAGGTGCTATAGAAACATAAGCAGAGATTTTGCTGACAAAGGCATGCTGTAAATTCCAGTTCTCTTTCAAATCATGAGAATGGATCTCGTTTTTAGATTTCTTAGTATACTTCATTGAGATTTAAGACAAGTTACTGAAATACAACTTGGGAGTTTTTATCTATGGAGCTCTTTGTTTGAATAAATTTCAAGACTGACTGCTTACTGATATATACAAGCATTAGCATGACTAGCTAGAAGTATTATCTGGAATGCCAAAAACCTGTGGCTTTACATTTTCTAAGAGTTTGTTTTAGCTCTCTCTCATTGAATGTGGCAGGGCCTAACAGGTGTTCCCTATGTTTCAAGTGGTGGTATTTCCTTTTACTGCAGACTATGTATTTTAGTGAAATCTAATGCTTAATAATGCATGTGATAAGCCTTTGTGTACACAAGTGGACTTGTAAATGAAATAAAATAGGCATCTGAATGAGAGGTGCTCAATGACATTCTTTAATAGCATTGGAAACTAATTTTGTTCTGCAATGGCAGTTTAATTGTCAGTGAAGATGAAGAATTTTTAAAGAAAGGAAGCCACCCAGTTCTTCTAATTGAATCGAAGGGTCATGCACTCCATGCTTTTGTGAATCAGGAACTTCAAGGTTTATTATCTTTTCTTGCAAGCTTCTCTTGAGTTGTATGCCTTACATTTTCTAACTCAATTGTTGCATCTGGACATATGAATCAATTTGCAAATTTACAATTTTAGTTATATTGGTTGATTGAATTTTATTTTTGCCAAATTATCATTTGTTTGCTTCATCTTTTATTGGTCAGCTATATAGATCATTTAGTATCAAATCTATGGGACAATCTCCTATAAATAATCATATTTCATTTGTCACTACCAGGTTCTGCATATGGAAATGGCACAC
The DNA here is from genome assembly GCA_008009225.1 of Acer yangbiense. Lineage (NCBI taxonomy): Eukaryota > Viridiplantae > Streptophyta > Magnoliopsida > Sapindales > Sapindaceae > Acer > Acer yangbiense. The sequence goes on along the minus strand of CM017766.1, from coordinate 14,217,086 downwards.
ACCCGCCCTTCAAATTTAAGAATCCTATCTCTCTCAAAGCGGGGAAGAACGATGTTTCTCTATTAAGCATGACTGTTGGCTTACAAGTGAGTTACGTTTCTGTACTCAAGTGTCAGTAATGTTTGGTGAAGGACTTAATATTTGTTCAGACATATGCTCACGAACTTCATTGGGTGCAAAAGATATGATCAAATGTTTGTTGATGAGGTTTCCATTACATGATGTGGGCTTCAATCTCTTGAAGTCTATCAAATCATCTTACTCCTTTTCTTCAGAATTAATCCCCTTGTATTGGTCTAATCCGAAACATGTAACTACAATGTGGTTCTTGTCTTCCCAACAATTTCTTTCACAACTTTATAAGGAGTTGTAAGCTTGTGTATTGGCGTCATAAGTGGTACCCTCTCTCTGGTGCTCTTCTTTACACAAAAGATGATTGTAAATAGTCTTCCTACTCTCTCTGAATTGCTAAGAGGTGACAGTATAAAGTTAATTTTGACTAATAAAAGTGGTATTGCCTAATTTATTCACACACACAGATTTTGCTTCCCATACATAATAAAACTGTGTCCTTTAAATTTTTTGTGTCATATTCTCCCTAATGGTACATATCAATCCTTACTGCTTATTTTCTTGCTGAGTTTAGAATGCAGGATCATTTTATGAATTTGTGGGAGCAGGATTAACTAGTGTCCAGATTATGGGGTTCAAAAATGGGACTGTGGACTTGTCTAAATATAGCTGGACCTACAAGGTATGTTTCTTCTTTTTGGCATACCAAGTTTATATCCCATGCTGTTTTAGAATTTTGAAACTAGTTTAGTTTCAAGACTATCGATACGTAATATATTGTAGTCTCACTTTTGTATATAGCTTGCTCTATTGATAATCAACCATAGAATAATGGCATAAATATAAGTAAAATTATTATGGAGTTGATGAGTAAAATTGTAGGAATAGCCCCCTTCAAGTTCAGGCCATTCATTTGATAACTAAGCCAGAATTTGTAACCCTAAAGTGGCAGTTTGTTCCCTACAGTTAACACTTAACATGCTGTCACAAAAATTAAGAGATTGGTGAAGAGCTGTGATCATTATGTACTAATAGAAACATTTTTAATATTTATTCTTTTAGTCTTACATATAAGCCTTTGGCTGCATGCATGATAATTATTGTCAATCACAACATTGTTATATTTATTACTCCTTTATTTAATTCAAAATGAGGTAGGAAAATGCTTGAACCTTACACCTCAAAGTTCTTAGCCTAACAATCTAGGACCCCATTGCTTCCCAACTTGAGGATTGTCAAAAGTAGCAAAAGGCTGTGACTGGTGGGGGCATATGGTATAGAGTGCCTCCATTTACTGTTGATCAGAAATAAGGTCTAACTGCTATTCAAGGTGTGCTTTGAAGGCTTGAAAGAACAAACAATTATATAAAACAGCCTTGAATGGTGGAAATATCTTTTATTCAACTGTAAATAGCCTTTGAAATTCCAGAAGTCTTACCTCTTTCCTTGTTCCTGCTTTTCCCAGTTAGGTTTGCAAGGAGAACACCTAGGTATATACAAGCCAGATGGTTTGAATGGCGTAAATTGGGTATCAACATCAGAACCACCAAAGAAACAACCTTTGACATGGTACAAGGTAAGTCTTGGAAAGATTACCTTTTCCTATGCTAAAAGAACAACTTTTAGTTTTCTTGCCAATGAATTTTGCATTTACCTGTTCTAGTTGTAATAATAATAACGATGATGATGTTGATAATGATATAATGATAACAATTACTTGGAATACTTCAGGCTGTTGTGGACCCACCACCAGGGGATGAACCCATTGGTCTAGATATGCTCGAAATGGGGAAAGGTCTAGCTTGGTTGAATGGAGAAGAAATCGGAAGATACTGGCCTAGGAGAAGTTCTGCACATCTTGAGTGTGTTAAAGAATGCGATTACAGAGGCAAATTCTTCCCAGACAAATGCCTCACTGGATGTGGAGAACCAACACAAAGATGGTAAAAATGCTTAATGCAAATTAGCAATTACAAATTGTATATTGTGTCCTTTTCTTTTAATAGCTTTGAAACTGTGATGACATAAAATTCCTGTTAGAATTTCCATGTCTAACTACCATTTTTCTTACAGAAATGATCAGCATCATACTGCATTAGTAGTGTATAAAACAATCATTTGCTCAGCTATCCATATATAGAAAGAAGTAAATGCAATTCACCAACTTTGTCATCAAAGGGTATATATAAATTGATTTAATCGAATAAGTGAAAAAATATGATGCTTTTTTAACATATATATTCTTTTAGTAGTTTATTTGTCAAGCTTATACCTCCTTTTCAGCTTGCAAGTCCATGCTATCATGTGAATTTCAAATTTTCAGATACCGTAAACATTGTAGGTATAAGATTTGAAGTCGGTTTTATTATAAAAATCCTTTATTTGACTGCATATCCAGGTACCACATTCCACGGTCTTGGTTCAAGCCATCTGGAAACGTTCTAGTTATTTTTGAGGAGAAAGGTGGAAATCCAAATAAAATTAGGTTTTCAAGACGGAAAATCTCTGGGGCTTGTTCCCACATTGGCGAGGATTACCCTTTGGTTGAACATTTATCACAGAACAAAGATGAAAATGGAAATAACAAAAAGAAAGCAACTGTACTTCTGAAGTGCCCCGAGAACACCCGCATCAATGCTGTAAAATTTGCCAGCTTCGGAACTCCAGCAGGAACATGTGGATCGTACAGCATTGGAGATTGCCATGACCCTAACTCTACTTCTGTGGTTGAGAAGGTTAGCACTGTCTTATTTACTCTTTATCTGTCTGTGTTATCAGAGCTACAACTCCACCTGCTATATTTTACCATGAATCAACACATTGGCAAGTCTCACATGTTCTAGCTTCTTATCATACACTAAAAACATGCTCATATTCGTAACGTTTGCATGCTGTTTTTCCTTTCTTTTCTTATTCCTTTTTTCTTAATTACTCTTTTTCCCTAATATTTTTAACATTATTGCAGGTCTGTCTAAATGAAAATGAGTGTGCCATAGAACTAACAGAAGAGAATTTTGATAAGGGTTTGTGTCCTGGTACAACTAAGAAACTCGCGGTAGAAGTAGCATGCAGCTGAACTGCCAATTCCATCCGAGAGCAGAGTCAATTACACAGTATATCAATTTTCTTTTCCCTGCACATCATATTATAGGGATGTTTTGGTATTTCCCCCCTGCAACTGAAATTTATATGTAGCAAGAACTGCTGCTATATTTTTCAGTCTTTGTGAGTGCATTTGTGTAGACATAAATTAAGCCAATCTTAGGCAATTTAATATGATTAGTTTTCATTGATAAATACACTAGAACTTGATGTCCTTTGCAGATACACAAGAACAGGCAAAAACTGTCTTAACCAAGTTTGAGAAGATTTGGTTTACAAACTTCAGTAAATGAGCTACTTATATTGATATGATTAATTGGTTTACAAATAATTTCTCTGCATAGAAATAAAGGGTCATATAATTTTCGCAACTACGACAGAAATATCATCAATCTTGCCTCCAAGACGAGGCTTGGTTCCAGCCAGCTTATGAGCTCTTGAAAATGGAGAATCAGAGTATCTATCAGTAGCATTGTATGATGCATACTTTGCTATTGTCTTTGCCAACTTTCCTACATTTTTATCATCTTGTGTTCTACTTAGAATCTCCTCAATCTCGTACGGAAACATGTTATCAAGTAAACCATCAGTCCCTACGACTACAACGTCTCCAGATTCGACTTGGACAACAATCTCTGTAGCTATATCAGGACCATCGCCGTAATTAAAGTTCCCCAACTGATAAGGTTTATTGAAACGATGTTGTTGTGACGATGATTTGAACTTACACTTGTTGTTTCTAAACAACATGAATCCACTATCTCCAACATTTAAAGCATTTAAACAATGTTCATGATCATGATCATCATCTCTAAGTGTAATAATGCATGCAGTTGATGAACCTTCAGATTTTGTCATGCAAAAAGCTTCTTCTAAAACCCTTCTCAGATTAACAGAACCTCTGCTTTCACGATCCAATGCATCAACAGAATTCTTCAAAAGCTCTCTCGAATACTTGCCGGAATCGATACCCTTTTTGAGCCAACCGCCGACCCCATCAGCAACTCCGAGAGTTAGCTTTTCACGGCAGAGAAAATGAGCGTCTTATCCACAACGTCTTGACTTACTGGTTCGTTTGGGAAGGTAGGAAGAACCCATGATCATGTCACAAGAATGTTGAAGATGAGCACTAGAACTACTCTTTTTCATGCCTGTTTTATGATTTCTTGGCTTAAACTTGATCATTGTAGTTTTTGATAACTATGTTGAAGGACAACAACACAGCCCATAAATAGATTTGGTTTAAGTCTCTCCTATTGCAACAAGGATTCTGTCTCTTATAAAAAAAAAAGTTTAATTAATTTAATGTTTTTTTTTATTAATTTAATTTATGGTCTTTTAAAGTAACAGTTAAGTTTGACCTAACGGTAGGCGGTGTGAATGTCAAGTAATGATAAAATTGTTTCTGAGTGTAAGAGATCAAACCTTATGGAGGTTTAGTATAAGTTGCTCTTTAACTTTTTTATGTTAATATTATAATTTTTCATTTTTTTTAAATTCAAATTTATAATTTATAATCATTAATATTTATTAAATGCAATACAGTACTATACAATAACTTAACAAACAATACAATCCAATACAATATATCACCAAACATATGATTGTACTAACAATAATATAATACAGTCTAATCCAACATAATACAATAAGGTCTCGTTTGTTTCACCGCATTGTATTGTATTATGTAATTAAAATGTGCTAAAATAATACAATACGGTGTTTGGGTGCAAACACCGTCAAACACCGTATTGTATTATTTTAGTACATTTTAATTGTCTAATACAGCAAACACCGTAATAGCTAATACATTATATTTGGTGATATTATGTTATATTGAATTAGAAAAAACACTTTTTTTTTTCAACAAATATGGAATATTGTTGAAATATGTGTTATGTTGTTAATATTTTTTTATAATTTCAAAATTATATAGGAAATATTTATTTTATATATAAAAATATTATTTATTATAAAAAAAATCAATTAAACTAAATATTTATTGATTTTTTTATATAAAAATATTTATTGATTTATTCATGGTAAGGATATTTAAAATTAATTATTAACTATTTTTTTAAATATTATATTTTTTAATATAAAAAATTTCAATAAAGTCATAGGAATAACTTAATACGATATAATACAGTGCATCACCAAACAAAAGTTTGTATTAATAATACTACGTTGCAATACAATACAATACAATACAATATAATACAGTTCAATACAATCCAATACGGTGTGCCAAACGAGCCAATGTATCAAACAAGCCCTTAAGGTAGGTTACCACCTGGACAAGCTTGGCTTGTGTGGGGAATTAATTTGGTTAGAGGATTGTCCTCCCTTTGTGGAGAAGTTTATTCCGAAAGATTTTCCAGTATGATTTTGTTTCTTTTTCGTTCGTTGAATGGAATGTCAAATATTTCATTTTTTTTAAACAATATTTTCATTTTTTTTAAACAATATTTTGAAGATTCTAACAAATATTAAATTAGTTACACTATTATAACATCCCGACTTCTTTTTTTACTATTTTTATTTTAACTATTTTATAACTTATTAATTTATAATATTTAAAAAAAAAAAAAAAAAAAGAGAAATATCATATTTGGTAATATGTGGGATGGGTTTACGAGTTGTAACATTTTGAAAATTTTTAATAGGGTGTACGTACAAATAGGGGTGTACATACGGTTTTTTAGAAGAGTAAATATCTCTATTTTTTTTTTTTTTTTTTTTTTTTTTAAGTAATATTATGATTTCATAAAAAACCCACACAATTTTAGACAAAAACATGCTCATATATGACTTTAAAAAATGCCCACCACTCACATACGAATTTTTTTAAGGCCCGCATATAGAAACACAATTAGCATTCTTACACCAACCAACAATAGATCAAATTTAGGATCTTTTCCAAAAAAAAAAAAAAAAAAAAAAAAAAAAAAAAAAAATTAGGTTTCTTCAAATCTCATTTGTTACGAAAATTCAGAAACAAAATCTTAAAATTCAAACAATTATGTATAATCCTCAATAGCTTAGCTATGTTATCCACCAAAAAAAATATAATAAAAAAACTTGATTATGTAAGTTTAATTAGTACTTTTGCTGCTAAAACTGTGAGACGATTAAAGTTTAAGTGATACATTCTTTGATGTAATTATAAAATTTTTATTTGGACAACTTTTTATTTGTTATTTTTTTTTTGTTTTACGTGTCTTGATTTGAAGTTGTTATATTAATATTTATAAGTATTTACTAAAGAAAAAAAAAAAATCAAGGAAACATACATAGATGGTCGAGAGCCTCATTTTTTTATTTCGCCTCGAGCCTCCAAAATCTCATATCCAGTCCTAAAAGGGAGTGATTGGTAATTCTATATACTTCACTGATGATCATCATTCCAGTGGACTCGAAGTGTTATCGACGGTGATGATGAGGGCTTATACAACATGAAATATAATAGGGCCGGGCCAGGCCACTGCAATGTTGTAATCGTGATCACTTACACCATGTTTGCTCGCAGCCAATCTGGATCATGTCCGATAATATTGATTGTCCGATAACATTGATTGTTAACAGATTTTTAAAAAAATATTTATATAATGCAAAAATAAAAAATTTTAAATAAGATTTGGATGGTGGAGATTAATTTATTTTTTAAAAATTAATTTATATTAAAAATTAAAAAATTTTTCGTACAAAAATAGGTAGATTGATCTCCACCACCCATCTCACATATGGATGGTGGTGATCAAATTAGAAAAAAAAAATGGACAAAACATTAAGAAAAAACCAAAAAAAAAAAAAAAAAAAACTGAATCTCCATGGATGGAGATTTTGATGGACCTCCATGGATGGAGATTTAGATGGATCACCATTGGTGATGGAGACCTTGTGCACTCCATCGCACGATGGATTGCGCTCCATTGTGTGATGGAGGTCGATCAAGATCGTCTCCGATGAAGATCGATCGTTCTAGCGAGATGAAGATGATCGATCTCGTGCTGGAGACAATCTCGATCGATCTTCATTGCACGATGGAGATGATCATCTCTGATGATGGAGATGCACTCCATTGTGCGATTGAGTGTGCAGGTTCTCCATCGATGAAGGAGATCCCATGCCGGGATCTCCATCCATAGAGATCCAGATAGAATCTCCACCCTTTTTTTTCCATTTTTTTTTATTATTTATCTATTTGTTTTCCAACTTTTTATCTAATACCAAAAAATAAGAACCTATCAGTGTCTATTTACTTGAATTGTTTGTCTATGCTACAGGAAAATATTGATCCGCACGATTGCTTTCTTGTACTCAGGATTCGAACTTCTCACCACATCGTAATCAATGTGTTCCTGGAAATGGAGGTTAAAGTAGTAGATTAAAATTAGGGGGTTTAGAAAGACACCAAAATAGTATGAGAATGACAATTGTATAGTGACTTATCTAATTGCAATTCAACTATAAAAATATAAATCACTTAACGCACGATTATATGGAACCTAAGGGGCTGTCTGGTATTGGTTTTCAAATCACATTTTCAATTTCATTTTCACAAAAATGGGTTAAAATTGTGTTCGGCATCTATTTTCATAAAACAATCCAGAAAATACAAAAAATCGTTTTCTTGTTAGAAGCATTATTTAAGCACAAAGATGGGAAACACCACATTGGCGTTTTCCTTGTTTTTTGCTTTAGGTTTTCACTGCAGTGGAAATACCGAATCTTCTCATAGAGGAGTGGGATCAATGCATTAAGTTTGCATACTTTTTATGGAATATTAAATAAATCTATTTGTTTTTAATTATTATTTAAGAAAATGAAAAGGCATACCTTATATTAAACAATTTATTTGAATTGATTTTTGATTAATTTGACGAATTTTAAAAAAAAAAATGAATCTCCAACGTCCATCTTTTGAGATGGACAGTGGTGATCAAGTAAAACAAAAAATTATAAAAGGAAAAGAATTACAAATTACAATAGAAAAATTGCATTGGCCAATTATTTAACCAAATTATTCTATAATTGTCAAACAAAATGCAAACTTTGATATGTTTAGTATTCTACGAGACACTGATACTATATCGATACTATATCGCTTTCAACATATGTTACCAGAAACATCTGCAAATTTTGAAAACAAAAACCAAAAACACTGTTTTTTTTTTTTTTTTTTTTTTCCGATGAAAGAGTAAATGAAAAACGTTAACCGGCGCACTCTAAACTAAATTGGAAAAGCCATGAGTAACAACAAATCAATTGATCAATATGGCACATATAAAAACTAAATTCTTTGCCTAAATAGTTTTTTTTTTTCTTCAACTTAAACAGCTGACAAGAATGAGACAGCAACTATAACACAAACTACAGCTTATTCGATGACTTGGACGCTGAGCAAACAAAGAGATGGTGCCACCAAATTGCAGAACTGCTCTACTATTTTCTCATCAGAAAAAGAAGGATAAATGCAGAAGTTTAAAGTGGAAGTATAAAATTTTGTGCCTCCTGTCTATCAAAGGTAAAAGTTCATATAAACTAGTTCAAGAAAAACGTTTCTTCATAGTAAAATCAGCAGATTTGGTAACTCAGGAGACCATGATGCAGACCTATAGCAAATGAACATTTTCCCATAACATGAATGACATGTAAAAAAGAAAAACTCTTACCAGTAACAAAACGTGTCTACCTTATTCAACGACAAATATTCAAATCCAGAGAAGCTTAATGTAAAATTCAAGTAAAAGTGTAAAACAATATTCCTTGTTCTAATATGATGCCAGTCAAGGAAATAATCTACAAGGCACAACACTAAGACTGAGCACGTGAGAATTTGAACACAGAATTGCAAGATTATGGAAGTCCATGAGGGCCTAAACGCCTAATGCAAAGTTTCACAGAGAAATCATTATTTTTCCCCAAACATGATACGGGTACACAATAAGTATGATAAGGGACATCACTTAATTTTCATGAAGAACATTGAACCTGAATCCCTGCCGTGGAGGGGGAAAAGAAATTGTATCTTATCCGGTGATAGATTGGAATTCAGGTGAGCATAATGCAAGTGAAATTGCACCTTATATTCAATTGCATTGAAACCCTTGCAAACAAATTCAAATAAAGTTTTTAAGTTCTCAAGACCAGGCGCGGTCACGAAAACATTTGAATAATCTATCACAATACAATTTGGAAATGAGAAGATTATTGAATTGAAATTTGAAAAATAATTTATTATTCATAACTCAAGATTACCATGCAGCAATAGCTCCAGCAACAGCTAAATTGATGTAGCGGAAGCGTCTACAAGAAAAACTCGCACGACAAATTCGAAAAGCAACCTACATTCTGTTGATCCGCGCACCGATGCCAGAATATCAGGCTTCAAGATCATTGACCCACGCAGGGTACCGAAATTGGGAGATAATTAGAGAAAACTCTAAAAGTTTTTATTAATCAAAAGCCGTCCTTCAAACCCTAATACGTCCTACTAAAATAGAATTGCAAAACTTGACTAACAAGAAAATTTCCAAACGGGGAATTTCCCAAATAAACTAAAAGACTCAAAAGGAAAAATAGGAAAAACATAACATAGTTTCCCAAGTAAACTAAAAGACTAAAAAAGGATAAAAATATTCAAACACTAAGAACCTAAATAAAACCCTATTGCCAGCTCACGCAAGTCATCCTCATTTTTGGGTCAGCTCCACTCTTGGTCAGCCAGAACCTCATTGTCAGGTCAGAATGGTTGGATAGTCGGATGGTCAGGTCGGAATGGTCGAGTGGTCAGAACAAAAATAACATAATAATATGTATATACTTAAAATAGTTACTGCAAATATAAATAAAGATAATGAAATGTGTATCAATATTCAACAACTGAATGACAAAAACCATAATGCACACAAAAGTAAAATCTAAAGGTCACCTAAAAAATAAAACATATAATTTCAGTCTATGAACATATTGATTATATCCCAACAAAATCCCAAAATTCAATATATGTGATCCAATTCGAACCATTATATCAACATTACAGCTACTTCGAACGATTTAAACCTGAAAACAATAACTATGAAACTCAAAATTCCTTACTCTTCATGCTCGAATTCGTGGTTTCATTATGCTCCCCCCCTGCTGCCATTGAGTATGGAGCCGAGTGTTCCCAAGACAGCGAAAGCTAGCAACGGGCTGACATCCAAGGTATCGAATACCGGAGGAATTATGTTCCGGAACAGATTCAAGTAAGGGTCACAGAGGTCCCGAATAGCAGAAAGCGGTTGCCTGTCCCATGGAATGTTGGGGAACCAACTGAGCAAAACCCTAACCATCAGGACTCCGCTGTATATGTCAAGCCACTTGGACAGCCCTGCTGCGACCACTGTCAGAGGTGTGTTGAGGACTCCGCTGGGACGGTCGCGCAGCGCAGCGAAGAAGAGGGGCCGTGCCGCGCGGACCAGGCCAGGTTTGAGGAGGGACTGCGTGGTGGGGAGACGAGAGAGAGCGAATTTGAGGCAGATTCCGTAGATTGATAGTACTGTGGTGATGGTACGAGTCGACTCGTTAAGTAGAGGGGACCGAGTCTCTGAGATTTTGGTGGAGGAGGCTTTGATGGGGAGGAGAGGTTTTGGGTTTGAGAGGACGAGTGGAGTCAAGAATTTGGGGGTTTTTGAGGCTCTCACAGGGATGACGGGTGAAGACTTGTGGTAATGGCGGGAGTGGTGGAGAAGAGGAGGAGCCGGGACGGAGAGGAGAGAAGCAGCGGCCATGTTTCGACGGCAACAGCCGGGACGGAGAGGGGAGAAGCGGCCGGGACGGATTGGGAAATCTGGGTAAAATTGAAGAAAAAGGAATTTGGGCGATTAGGGATTCGAGGTTGCTGTTGGTGGATTTTGAAGAAAGAGAAGGAGATTTGGGCGAGAAGCTGTGTTAGATTTCAAAGAAATCAAATCAAAGGGCCATTGCATAAATGGTCATATTCGATTTTCAAAAACCAAATATTGCCTTTGTTTGAAAATTTTGTGTTTTTGTTCTTTTTATAATTGATTTTACAAAACTGCCCTTTAAAATTGTTTTCTATCATTTACCTCATTTAATACGACATTTACTAAATTACCCTTATTATGACTTTACCAAAATGAAAAGACAAAAATATTTCAAAAAAAAAAAAAAGAGACAAAAGTAAAGGGAAGACCAGAGCCACTCCAGAGAAGAAAAAGAAGAAAGCAGTGAAATTCGAGGTGGGTTTGGCTTTGTTTGTAACGGAGAGTAATCCGATTATCTCAAACGGAGAGGTTAAAAGGATCTTGGTCAATTCCGATTCCTTGAGCATCTCCGCACACTTGACGATGTCGGATTCAATCTCTCGCGTAATCTGGAAAGTCGAAATTGGTTTCGATCTCTTCGTTAACCTAACAAAAATCCCCTTGATTTCAAGTGAAAGAGTCGAATTGAATATGCGAATAAGTAAGCAAAAGCTAAAGTTTCCTAATACTCATTTTTCACTGTTGTTGTTTTGACTCGTGGTTCCCAGTAGCAGCTGCAACCACCAAGATGTAATGCTTAGTGTCAGTGAAGGAACAGAAGATCTCTTGAATGATAATAATTACCTGCATGATAATAATTTTTAGACTATTTTTAGACATTTTTATATTTCTATCCCTTTAATACTCTGTTTGATAGGAAGCCAGATGATACAAAAAGCATGAAATACAGGCAACAGAACAGAACCTATGCATGTCTCTTTGTTGTATACATGGAGATACATTTAGACCAAACTATAGCTATCTAATTTACTATATTTAACTTGTTTGATTTAATAAGGATTTGGAAGTTTAATATTAAAATCCACTTCAATTTTCGAACTGTATCACAACTTACAATCCTGTTTTTTTTTTTTTTTTTTTTGGGGATTTTAGTCTCGTTGTCTTTACATTCTGCTTGTAGATGGGGTTTTCTGAGTTTTTGTTTGATTGTTTTTGCTAATTTAAATCGCCGAAATTCACTGTAGGAAAATTAATTTAATCTGCTCTTGGATTTACTCTTAGTATAGTAATTAACATGATGCATTTATACCACAATCATGTCTTATCTAGTAGAGAAGCTTTATTCAGTGGTGAAATACTGTCTGCATTGATCAAATTTGAAATTGATTAATTTTCCAAATATGTGATGTTTTAACATTAAATGGGTCTATGGAACAATGGTGACTTTGTGCATGATTTTATGAACAAGTTCTTATCATCTAAAACTTAGGGTTGTTGGCCAAGTTACATTGTTTCATTGACTTTTTGCCTGTTTGGTCTCATTTCTTGAATCACATAGAATAGGCTTGATATTTGTTTGATTATAGCATGTCTATGTAAAAACTTCTATAAGTTTTGGATATCATGTGAGCGAACTAAGTTAGTGTAGTTAGTGTAGCAAAGGCTCCATTTTAGCTCTTATGTTTTTCAGATTTCTTCAAAAAGTTAATAAATGATTATTCTACAAATGTTTTAGTTGTAATCGACTTAAAAAAAATATCCATATGTTGAGACAGAATTGATAGGTTTTTTTGCTAAAAGGAAGTTTCCAACATAGTTAGGACGCTGTCATGGACAATAATGTGAAGAACTATCTCTCCCTTCCAATATTTCTCTCATGACATTATAAGAATAGCCTTTTGGCATTCTTTGAGAGATAGATAAAGTGAATTTTATTAGTACTAGTGTTTGGCCGTTATTGGTAGGTTCAAGCTTTTTGAGTCCAGAATTTACCTAACATAGTATGAGAGCTAAGTTCTATCGGAAGGTCCCAGTGTTTAAGTCGCCTTATGTAATTGAATTCTGATATCGTATCTACTTTTTTTTTTCTCTGCGCCTAAATCTGTATTTGAACTTGATCCATTTAACAAGCCATTTTGGTCTTGCATGTGAAGAGGTGTGTTAAATCTTTATATTATTGTTTAGGCCCTCCTCCTACAAGCTTTTATGCTTTTGAGGCTAGTGATTACGTAACACTCATCATGTTCCATATGTTATCAAGTCTGCAATTTCGATTTAAGTTTCTGATTTATTTGAATATGCTTTTATTTGTTTTGGAATTGGGGACCACTTACATAATAACTATTGTTTTATAGGCCGACATTTATACTGATTCTTCAGGAGCTTGTGCTGCCTTTCTCGCTAACTTGGATGATAAAAATGACAAGACAGTAGTGTTTCGGAACATGCCATATCACTTGCCGGCATGGTCAGTCAGCATTCTGCCTGACTGCAAGAATGTAGTATTTAACACTGCAAAGGTAACTCTAAATATTTTTCCATGCCTGCTTATTGCTAACATCTAGTGTTATCAGTTAAATTTCACAATTCATGGTGCTAGCTAGTTCAATTGGTATGGTCATCTTCTATGGTTGTGTTAGAGGTCTTCTATTGAACATAGATTTAGCTGTCAGTCTCCACAATATACACAAGAACAGGCAAAAACTATCTTAACCAAGTTTGAGAAGATTTGGTTTACAAACTTCAATAAATGAGCTACTTATATTGATATGATTAATTGGTTTACAAATAATTTCTCTGCATAGAAATAAAGGGTCATATAATTTTCGCAACTACGACAGAAATATCATCAATCTTGCCTCCAAGACGAGGCTTGGTTCCAGCCAGCTTACGAGGTCTTGAAAATGGAGAATCAGAGTATCTATCAGTAGCATTGTATGATGCATACTTTGCTATTGTCTTTGCCAACTTTGCTACATTTTTATCATCTTGTGTTCTACTTAGAATCTCCTCAATCTCGTACGGAAACATGTTATCAAGTAAACCATCAGTCCCTACGACTACAACGTCTCCGGATTCGACTGGGACAACAATCTCTATAGCTATATCAGGACCATCGCCATAATTAAAGTTTCCCAACTGATAAGGTTGATTGAAACGATGTTGTTGTGACGACGATTTGAACCTACACTTCTTGTTTCTAAATAACAGGAATCCACTATCTCCAACATTTAAAGCATTTAAACAATGTTCATGATCATGATCATCATCTCTAAGTGTAATAATGCATGCAGTTGATGAACCTTCAGATTTTGTCATACAAAAAGCTTCTTCTAAAACCCTTCTCAGATTAACAGAACCTCTGCTTTCACGATCCAATGCAGCAACAGAATTCTTCAAAAGCTCTCTCGAATACTTGCCAGAATCGATACCCTTTTTGGCCCAACCGCCGACCCCATCAGCAACTCCAAGAGTAAGCTTTTCACGGCAGAGAAAATGAGCGTCTTGTCCACAACGTCTTGACTTACTGGTTCGTTTGGGAAGGTAGGAAGAACCCATGATCATGTCACGAGAATGTTGAAGATGAGCACTAGAACTACTCTTTTTCATGCCTGTTTTATGATTTCTTGGCTTAAACTTGATCATTGTAGTTTTTGATAATTATGTTGAAGAACAACAACACAGCCTATAAATAGATTTGGTCAAGTCTCTCCTATTTCAACAAGAATTCTGTTTCTTATAAGGTTTTGGTTTAATTTGTATACTTCAAATCCTTATCTATGCGTTTTCCTTAAGCAATAAAACAAATATTTCCTCTTTAAAAAAAAAATTTTAAAAAAAAAAAAAAAAAAAAAAATTTCTTCTTTAAATTTTTATGAAGTAAAAATTTTTAATTATGGAAATAAGGATTATGTCTATTTCCCACTTCCAGGAAGAACTCAAATCCCAATATTGATGGCTTGCTGCCAAAGAAAAAAAAGCTAATCGGTTGTCTCAAATAATTAATCCAAAATTCAACAGAAATAATGTGGCAAATGAGTTGTCATTGCCATACAAATCATTGGTTGATGAACAAGTCACTTGCCAAATCTTTGGATTGGTTTTTGGGCTTAATTTTTAGGTTGTTTAGTATTATTATATATATATTTTTTGAGTGGCTATATTTACATCTTTCTAAAATTGTATATACAACCGATTTAATATGTTCACCCCAATAAAAATATAAAATAATTAAAATTTGTTAAACATACCCCACTTAATACCAATATTATCCTTTTTATAATTTTATTTTACAACAAATTTTCTACTTACCGCTCAACATTTATTATTATTTATTTCTTAAAAAAAAAAAAAAATCTCTTGTTCTCAGTTTTTCTAAAAAATGGAATGAATATGGAAATTGAAAAAAGAGAAATCACTTGTTCTTAGTTTTGTTGCATGTCTCCATATATACCGCGCTCAAATCTTTTACAAAACCATTGGTGTCTATTCTAAAACTCCTTTATTATTTTCAAAGAAAAATATCAATTAGACTCAAGGAAAATGCGAATAAGATAAATTTGTCTTTTGAGCTATTACTTGCTAGAAATTTTGAGCTTAGTTGTTAGGATTCTAGTTCATTCACACAAGAGAAATATTTATAAAAAAAAGAGCTGATTAATTAGAGTTATTGTGCATGATTTTGGTGGTGAGATCTTGGCTTTGAGTGCCCAATCGATCTCGGGTGCTTCTCCTTTCAAATTGCAGAAGCTACTACACTGCTTTTGATAAAGTTTGGATGGAGGATTTTCCTCGTATTGCTTCGATTGTGCTTGGTGATTGCCCAGTTTTGTTGTAAATTTTGGTTTTATAGAATTTCCCTTTAAAAAGAAATATAGAATGCTGTTGCAGTTTCAACTATTCATTTAAGGGTATTATTGGAATTTTAAAAAATTACTGATTTAGAGCGTACATACAATTTAAAATGGGTGCAAATATCATGACGTACTCTTTTTTCAATTTAATTTACACTAATGTTAGGCAACTCAAAAATTTAGCCCAAATTTCAATACAAATGATGTGGTAAGTGGTTTTTTTCATTAACCACATTATCTCATGTTGTGTGCGGTGATGACAACTCACTTACCGCATCATTTGAACTCTTAATTTAAATATAAAAATTTAAAATTTAAAATATAATAATATGATGTGTAAAAAAAAAAAAAAAAAAAAAAAACCATATCCAAATAAAATTATAAATAAAGTAATTTAATTTACAGTATATTTTTTCAATATAAATTCAAAATAATATATAAATTCAAATAAAAACTTAAATATTTGCTTAAAATTAAATAATATTAGTATTAAAAAAAAGGCAAGGCCATACCGAAACAAATGTCCACTCTGATTAGTCTTTCATTCTTTTTATGTTTGTTAACAGTTTTTTTTATTTATTTTTTTTAATTAACACTAATGGATGTCTACATTGAAAGAAGTCTGTTCCCAATATCAGGAGAGGTCTCCATACACTTATTGCTGTGTTATGGATGACAGTGAGACAATATATACAAAGTGTCAAGGTTTGAACCTTGATGGGTTGATGGAGATTGTAAAGTCTCTGGCCACCAAGTCAAGTCAATGAACCTTTTACGAATGTTTTTCATATAGGATTTAGGAATAATAAACTTTCCAAGCAAACTTCAATTACTAAATTTAATAAGATTTGTGTTTCCATTACTTCCTTTGTTAAAAACAAAATAAAATAAAATCAATTCAAAGATTCAGTTCAATATCTCTGTCTTCACAATCAAACTATATTGGACCGTTTTTATATATAAAAGAAAGTTTTCTTTCGAGCATGAAAAGTACGTACCATTACCTTTTGTACGTGGAAACCAAGCAGTGACATTCAACAAGAATAGTTTCTTTACTTGATAAAGACAAAATAATTAAAATCAATTCAAAGATTCAGTTCAATATGGATCTAAGTAAATTAACTATATATTTGTAAAATAAATTTGAAGAATAGAGAGAAGCGCTTCATCATACCCAGATCACTATAGTTGCTTAAAATGCAAATGTAAACAGTTTTCATAACATACTCATAGATTTTCAAATGTACTGTGATACAAATAAGTGAATAACATGTAGATTTACTAAATAATTTTTGCAACGACGACGGTAATATCATCAATCTTGCCACCACGATGCTTCTTGCCTGCGAAGTAAGCAGCTCTTGAAAATGGAGACTCAGAAAATCTGTCCAAAGAATTGTACAATGCATAATCTGCTATGGTCAATGCCAACTTTTCGGGAGTATGTTGATGTTGTGCTTTGGTTATAATTTGTTCGATCTCAGATGGAAACATGTTGTCAAGTAGACCATCAGTCCCAGCAACTATAATGTCTCCAGATTGGACAGGAACAACAATCTCCATAGCTATATCCACAGCGTCACTGAATCGACCCAGCTGACACGGATGATTAAAACCATGTTGTTGAATTGGGGATTGAAATATACATTCCCTGTTTCGAAAAACCAAGAAACCACTGTCTCCAACATTGGCAACATGTAAACAATGATCATCATCATTGAGTGCAATAATGCAGGCAGTTGATGATCCTGGAGAGTTGGTCATATAATAAGCTTCTTCCAAAACCCTAGTTGGATCAACATGTCCTGATCTTGTTTCTTGATGATTCAATGCAATGAGAGAGTTGTTCATAAGCTGTCTTGAATACTCACCAGAATCAATACCCTGTTTGATCCAACCACCCACACCATCAGCTAAACCGAAACTCTTCTTTTCTTGACAAACGAAGTGTGAGTCTTCTCCTTGAGAGTCAGGCCTCAAATCGTCTTCTTTGGGAATGTAGAAAGAACCCATTATCATATCTAAACTACTACTGCAACAATTTTCAACTATCTTTTTACTCATACCTGATGATCTCTTCTTCATCATCTCCATCTATAGTCTTGTGCCCTAAAAGAATTACAGAGCAACTAGTCTTGAATTCTTGATTTGCATGTGAGAGTAAACATGAGTATGACAGAGGACTTGTAAATAACTATATTTATAAGCATCATGAAAAGTTTCCTATTTCGACTCCCTCATTTACTTGGTTTACAATTCTATTCCTCATTTACTTGGGAATTAAGTTTCCAATTTCCACTCTGCCGTCATTTACTTAGAATTCTATTCCTCCTTTATATTTTATCCGGTAATTTTTTTATTAAAAAAAAAAAAAGCTATTTTAAAGAATTCTATACCTTTGGCTTTGGTTTAAATAATATTTAATTTGTTTATGGTTGTTTATTTTGCATCAAAAAGATCCTTCTTGTTTCATTTGACTGGCAAAAAAAAAAAAAAAAAAAAAAAAAATTCCTAGTATAGTAGTATTTTATGTTGTGTCAAAATAATAGAGGCAAATTCATTTCAGTCCCTAAGGCTGCGTTTGTACCGTTTTGTAAATGTGCTTTTACGCGTTTTTTTTTTTAAATTTAAAAAATACACAAAACACTTTCGGTAGAAAAAAAATATTTTCATTCCGCAGAAAACAAAAACATCGTTTTCCCCATTTTTAGCGTAAAAGCGGAAAACATTCAAATGATATTTTTATTTTTATTTTTCTTCCCAAATATTTTAAAAAAGACAGAAACACATAGATATGGGTTTGCAACAGTTTTTCTCCGATGAGCATACACTTTGAGCATATTTTGAGCATACTAATACATGTCATCACACTTTTGTCATTTGTATTATTATGATTGATGTTATATTGCTGACATGACAAAAATGCGATGATGCATATTAGTATGCTCAAGATATGCTCACAGTTGTGTGCTCATGAGAGAAAATTGGATTTGCAATCCATTCGTTCCTCTTCTCTTGGCTACAAACATTCAAATTTAATTTTTCATCTCTTTTGCTTCTTGACGATCATCTCTGTTTGACACCAAACCATCCAAACATAATACGAAAGAAATGGGATGAGAGTTTTTCAAATAAGAAATGGAAGTCATGATCTTTATAAAGAAGACAAGGATGTGAAATTAATACTTGTCATTGGATCTGCAAATATATATCAGAAAAAACAAAAACATTACCGAACGGTCCCTAAGTGATTTGGATTTATCAAAACATTTTACCAATAATTTTTTTGTGGGCACACGTGGTCCCTAAATTAGTGGAATTGGTGAGAAATGTCACATTTTTAAACTGATTTGGTGACAATGTCACTGCTTTAATAAGTTAAGTTTAAAAGGCACCTATTATGGTGAACAGACAAAAATACCCTTACTTTACACATTCTTTTCTTACTTTGAAGTTTTCTGAGATTTAAAACAGACCTCCAATGGATAATTAGTTTTGTGGCTCTACACAAACGCATTCGGGGGTCGAGCTCCCCGCTGAGCTCGCGGTGGTCGAGCTGCCCGGTCAGCTCGTGGGGGTGTGGGGGCGAGATTTTTTTTGGTTTTGAATCTTCCATTGAAAAGGCTCGAAATGAAGTGTTCGAGCCTTTTCATACACCAATCGTGCCTTTTCATTAGTGTATGAAAAGGCTCGAACACTTAATGAAAAGGCACGATTACTGTACCATCGTGCCTTTTCATACACCAATCGTGCCTTTTCATGTATAAAAAGGCACGATTACTGTACAAAAAGGCTGGAAACTTTGTTCAAAAAGGCTCGAAATATTTTTTAATTTTTTAATCGAGCCTTTTGGAAAAGTTATCGAGCCTTTTAGAAAGGTTATCGAGCCTTTTAGAAAGGTTATCGAGCCTTTTGGAAAGGTTATCGAGCCTTTTGGAAAGGTTATCGAGCCTTTTAGAAAGGTTATCGAGCCTTTTGGAAAAGTTATCGAGCCTTTTAGAAAGGTTATCGAGCCTTTTCCAAAAAGGCTCGATAACCTTTCTAAAAGGCTCGAAATGATTTCGTGCCTTTTTGAAATATTTTCGTGCCTTTTTACACTGTCATCGTGCCTTTTGAAGTTGTTATCGAGCCTTTTGGAAAAGTTATCGAGCCTTTTAGAAAGGTTATCGAGCCTTTTCCAAAAAGGCTCGATAACCTTTCTAAAAGGCTCGATAACCTTTCCAAAAGGCTCGATAACCTTTCTAAAAGGCTCGAAATGATTTCGTGCCTTTTTGAAATATTTTCGTGCCTTTTTACACTGTCATCGTGCCTTTTGAAGTTGTTATCGAGCCTTTTGGAAAAGTTATCGAGCCTTTTAGAAAGGTTATCGAGCCTTTTGGAAAAGTTATCGAGACTTTTCCAAAAAGGCTCGATAACCTTTCTAAAAGGCTCGATAACTTTTCCAAAAGGCTCGATAACAACTTCAAAAGGCACGATGACAGTGTAAAAAGGCACGAAAATATTTCAAAAAGGCACGAAATCATTTCGAACCTTTTCCGAACTTTTTTCGAACCTTTTTCGAGCCTTTTGGTGAAGAAGGTTACTGTGGGGGGCAATTTTGTCCGTTCACCATAAATGGTGCCTTTTAAACTTAAGTTAGTAAGTTGGTGCCTGTTCCCAAAAAAGAGCATCAAATAGTGCTATTTAATTTTTTAACCCCCTAAATTATTTAACATACACAATTTAGTTACTCGAACCAAAATTTAAACAACCAAACCTGATAGAAAATATCCTTTAAAAAAGAGTGGCCGGTGCTATTGCCACCCCTCTAATGATCTAATAATGTACCATTTTCAAAATTCCTGATATTTATAAAATTTAATTCTTTTATTTTCCAAACTTCACACTCCAGTACTCCACCTTATGTGCTCACCTCCTGCATACAGTGTACCCCCTTCCTCAATACCTTTGTTTTTTTTCTTTCGCATCGTGTTGATTCATAAAACCAAATCCCTTTTTTTCTTATCATAGTCCAATTCGAACGATGGTAAATCTCCTTTGCTTTATCACTTGGAACATGGTCTACAAAAGGGTCAACATATATATAAAACAATTCTTTTACGAGAGTTCATGTTCATGGCTTCTTCTTCTTCTTCTTCTTTTTTACGGTGGAACCCCTATAAATTAATATTATTGGGACTCACCCTTAAGTATTAATTTAGAGGGGTTATTAATTTGAGTGTTCAAAAATTTAATAGTATTCTTTAAAGAGTGAGTTTTAAGATTATCACCAACTTAATAACTTAAATTTTAATAGTACATAAAGTGTGGATTTGACAAAAATACCTTTAAAACACACTCACAAAAATAAGTCTCGTGTTTTTTTTTTTTTTCCTAGACTTAATTTTGTATTTCCGAGAGTTATTTTTGTATTTACGAGACTTATTTTGTTGTTTTCGAGACTTATTTTGTATTTTCGAGACTTATTATGTATATTTGCAATTTTCGAGAAATCTTGGGCTAATATGAAAATTTTCATTCTTTTTGTTCATCTTCTTCATGAGACCTCCATTGGAGGAGGTTGATTTCAACCTCCAATTGAGGTTGAACAGAACTCTAATGGAGTTCTTTGACCTCCATTTGAGGTCAATTCCATCTCCATTGAAGGAGGTTTTTGAAAGAAAAAAAAAACCTAAAAATGGCAAAAACATGATAAAAGAAGGATATTAGGGTATTTTAGCATATTGGTGCCATTTAAACGTAATTTATTAATCTAGTGATACTCTTAAAATTCAACATAAAAGACTGCTATTCCCTATATTTCCACTTAATTTGAATGGTTTTACCTTGTAAAAATAGTGTTATTTGAAGGGTTTTACATTGTGATCATATTCTTGTGGAAACCTTTTTGCTACAACAAGAATGTGATCACAATAACTTCTTGAGGACAATTCAAAATATGAAGGATGATGTAAAAAAATATCAAACATAGTGATCTAGTGCAAACTAGATTATTGAAGTACTTTTCTAGTTCTTGAATAATATGTAATATATTTTGTATTTTTGTAAAATTATTAATTTATACGATAATCAGGACCAAAATTTTACATTAGGTTTCAAAAAGAAATTCTTAATTATTATGATAGAAGGGTTTATTAATTTTCTACACTCCGATATTTTTTATTAATTTTAAGAGAATATTAATTTATAGGAGATTAATTTACGGGGGTTCTACTGGTTATATATCAAATTAAGGAAAAAAAACAACAACAAAGTCTCTCTCCATCTCTGTATAAGCTTGAACCTCAATTTGAGTTTTTGTTCTATACAACCAAATCAAAAATTTAATAAAGCAACGACATTTGTACCCCACAAAAACTGTATCTACACCCCAAATTAGAATCATTTTGAAAATCCAATATTACCCTTTAATAAAATACTAAGGGATCGTTTGTTTTTTTATCTGAAAACTGAACAATCCTGAATAGGGACTGAAATTTGAACCTGAATGATGTGTTTTTTTTTTTTTTTTTTTTCACATCTGATTGTACTGTCAACATGTTTGTTTTTTAAAGATAAAATTGTTTGACAATAAGTAATTTTACATTTATACACATGCTAGTTAAAAGAAGTAATTTAACATGCACCATTATTTATAAGATTTAACTACATCTCCAAGACTTCAACTCAAATAAAACCAACTTCATAACATTATCAATGCATCTTCATTAGATTAGTTTAGTGACGCTACGTTGACGCACTCGAGGGTCGAGCTCATTTCCTATGTTGTTTTGGTTTTGAATCTTCCATTGTTAAATACGAGAAACAACAACAAAACAGAAACAGATGAGCACATAACAATAACCCAATGTTTCTGAGACTTAGTGATTGTGTTTCGAGACTTTGTGATTGTGTTCCGAGACTTTGTGATTGCTTTTCGAGACTTCTGGGTTGTTGTTATGTGCTCCTCTGTTTCTGTTATGTTCTGTTCATCTTCTCCAAACCTGAATCTCCAATTCAAAACCCTTCGTTTTCAGAGAAATTTACATACTTCCTTTTTTCAGAGAAATCCAAAGTCGTTAGTGTTTGGTCGTGGTCGTCAACGGCGACGTACGCGTGTTCATGGTCCACCGTCATCGTCGGTGTATGTGTGTTCGTCGATTGGTTGTTGATCGGTCGGTGCACGTGTGTTTGTCAATTCGTCAGTTCCACCTCCATTGATGGAGGATTTTGAAAGAAAAAAAAATGGTGAACAAGGTTACTGCATGTAGGGGGCATTTTTGTCTGTTCACCATAATATGTGCCATTTTGTAGTAATGCTTGAAACAATATTTTGGAAAAAAAGGTTTAACATTATAATATGTATTTAGTGAAATAGTTTTTTTAATTAATTTAAATTGATTTCATTAATTAAAAAAAAAGTTTTTAATTAATAAAATCAATTTAAATTGATCGGTGACTTTTCATGTTTTTTTAATAATAAAGTGGATTTTTATTTTTTTTTTATTGTGAAAAATAAATTAATATTGGATTGTTTAATTTAAATTGCTTGGTGTCTTCTTATATATATATAAAAAAAAAAACAATGTTATACAACCAAAGAATAAACTCAAATGATGTGACAATGATTTGTCCTTAGCATACAAATCATGTGATGATGTGATGAATTTCTTAAAATTTTTTTTTTTTAAAAATGTGATGATGTGTTGAATAACACGGTAATGAGTATTGAGAAATCAATTGTTACATCATTTGAGTTGGTTTTTGGGTTATTTTTTATTGTATAATATTATTGTAAAAAAAAAACTATGGTAAAAGTTAATATACTAAATTTAGATAAAATGATAAAAAAAAAAAATAGTTAAAATAAATAAATATTTTAAATATTGATAATTTAATTATATATTTCTATTTTAAATAATTAAAATAATATATACACAATATTAAGAAAGTTGTTATTACGCATATTAAAAAAAAGGTAAAACTTGTGTTTAAATACTTTTCTAAAGAGTGTTTTGATAAGTTAAAAGTAATATTTTTATTAAAAATAATATAATAAATGATTTGACTAGTGTGGGTTATGAGAAAGTGAGATGAGAACATTGAGAACAACTCTAATGCTGTGTTTGGTATGAGGGAAAGATGGAGGGAGGGAGAGGGTTGGAGAGGGTTGGAGGGAGAGCTCCAATCCCTTATTTGGTTGGAGGGAGAAAATAGAGGAGATGAGGAGAGGAGGGGGGAGATCTCCCTATGGGCCAACCATATTGGATCCTACCAATGATGGGTGGATCACAATGGAGGGAGAGTGATGGGGGACAAAGACAAAAATGCCCTCCATTTTTATACTGTCCTCCAATTTTGTAAAGGGCAATATAGTAATTTTATAAATTATATACAAATCCATCCATCCAACCCTCTTTTCAAAACCAAACAACATGGAGGATATATGTTATCCTCTCAATCCCTCCTACTATCTCTCTCCATCTTAATTCATCTCAAACTCTCCCTCCCTCTCCCTCCCTCCTACCAAACATAGTGCTAAGATGTTTTCGAACCGCATCCTTTTAAGGCATTAATTATCAAAGTCAATTTGTGTGTGTTTTCTTATTTTATTCCCAAAACATTCTAACGAAAAGGTTTTCTCTGTTTTTTAACCCAAAAAACGCAAAAAAAAACACATTTCGAAAATGTCGCTAAACGCACCAGTCTTGTGCGCTTCATGAAACGATGCTAGCTAGTGGTGTCAAAACGGACCAGGCCTTGGCGTGCCGCCCGGCCTGACTTGTTTCGGTCGTGGGCCTGGGCCGGCCCGGTCCGCCGACTTAATAGGCCAAGCCTAAGCCGGTTAAGCCGGCGTGCAGTGTTGTGCCCAGCTGGCGCGGCCTGCAAGCTGGCCCGATAGGCCTGTTAGGGCTAGTCAGAATTCAAATTTTAATATGTTTGCACTCATTTCTTGAGCATTTTTATGTATTTAATATGTTTTGTGAAGCCTTGTGTAGGTATTTCCTTAAAATAGGTGTTTGAGCTTATTTGGAGAGATTGGAGGAAAAAATGAGGAAAATGAGCTAAAATTGTAAAAGCTTATGAGGGATGTCTAACTTGTGGAAGCCATATCTCTCTCCAAAAATTAAATTGGGTTGTGTGCCATATGTTTTCGGAAAGCTCCAGATGTCTAGTTTCCAGCAAACTTTAAAGATTATGATTCCAGGTTTTCTACAAGAAGTTATGCCCATTTTAGTGACTGGTGCATGAAGTTGGAAAGAAGTGCGAGATAAAGTCGCACTTCCAGCTCCACATCAGCATAACCCGAGATTCTCTTATCCAAAACTTTCCCACTATTGAAGCATGTTTGGAGTTGAGTGTTGATTGTAGTTGAAATTTAGTTTGGAGCTTTAAAGAAATTAGGATGTGTTTGTTAATCTTAATTGAGATGCTTGTGGATATAGTTGTTGAAATAGCGTAGAAACCGCCTATTGCTTCAAGGATAAAATGTTTTGCTTATTCATTTGTAATTTTTATTTTTGTTTTCTTATTTTATTTAGATCTAAGAGTGGGATTTGTATTGTACTTAGATCTTAGAATGTGTTGGGTTTTTGTTTTTAGTTTTTGCGATTTGTGTTGTTGTCCTCATTTCCAAATGTTATCTTGCATTGTCCAAATTTTATAAGTGAAGATGGTTCCATGGAGCAACATTAAGGACAATTTTGAGTTTATGTTTGGTTCCACATAGCAACATTGAGGATAAAAGTACCTTGGGACCCTGTTTCTGGTCAGTCCTTAATGACTGTCTACGACTACCACCTGGCCCCAATCGCCTGAGACGAAGAACCAGTTGTTCTTCCAAAAATACGTCAACGAAGGGAACCTCCTAATGAAGCCTTTATGATCCTTAATTGTGAGACGAGGGAGGAGGTTTTGAATCAAATCCCTCAGGAATCCAGTGATTTATAGAGTTAGATTGGAGGTGGAAAGTGCCTCCAGAGCCTAATCAGCCAAGTGTGTAAAAATGATAGATCTTCCTAAGGGTCGGCTAATCCTTTGCTCCAATATTTTTCCATAGATGCCACAAGCCAACCAAAATCCAATAAGAGTTAGGGGTCAGCTGCGCGGGCGCAATTCCAGCATCCGCCAAGAACCTGGCAATATAGGGCTAGATGGGCAAGGTTACTCTAGAAGTGAGCATGGCCTCATAGATGGCAATGGCGACGGCGCCCGAGGGTGAATTCCAGATAGCTTGACGCTCATCGAGGAAGAGGTTGACTAAACGAGGGATATCGAACCTTTTGGCATATTTATCGATCTCCCGATCGGTAACCGCATTAACCTCGGTGTCGTAGGTAGAGGGTTGAATGGCAGAAAATCTCAGTAAATGTGCCCAGTGCCTTTTAGGGATATCCTCTAACCGAACGGTTTGAGAAGGGATCTTCATGTAAAATCGTGTTATAAAAACCTAACTTGCAAATATACGAATCGTGAGATAAGTACATCGACAAGTAGGGATCGTTCCCATGAGGAAAGGTGATTTATCAATTATAACTAATCCTAATTAAAGCTAAGCAATTAAAAGTAACCAAGAGATTTTGTTGATGATTGATTGGATTAAAACTAAATTAAACTAAGAAAGCAATTTAACAAAGAATTGGTGTGTGTGTGTGTTCAAGAGATAAAGGACTAGGTAACCGATGCTCCCCATATGTAATACTCAATGTTCATAAACTAATTCCATTAAATAGATTCAATCCAGATTCAGAGTTCATTCTCATCTTAATTATGATATTATCGTGATCTGACAGATTTAACCATGTGCTCTCAACCATAACTCACCCTCGCCGAAGGTGTGAGCTATAACCAAGAACCCATTACATGTAAGAATTTGTGAACCAAAATTGTCTCGCATTAATCCTTATGTCGAGAACAATTATATTCATTCAATTGAAAAGTAACTAAGAATACCTATTTCGGTAGTGCAATCTCAATTTATAAATTATCAAAACCCTAGACAAGTATCAATTAATTCCGGTAGATCAATACGAGTCAAGAATCTAAACATATAATGAATTGAACAAATCTAAATCCGAATTGATTAATAAAGATATGGAGTTTGAATCATAACATGAGCATTACATAGGTTCACATCGATCCCCTAGTATGGAGTTAGTTATACATTATGGAAATAACAAGAGAAGAGAAGTAATAGATAAAACCCATGGAGGCCTCCAATGAATTGATCAGATCTTCAATGTTGATTCTTCTTCGTCTTGCAAATCTTCTATGTGTCAGGTGGATGAGAGAATTATGTGATGTATTATGTAAGAGGTGTTGTGAAACGGTCTGTGGTTTGGGAATGAGCGAGAAAGCCAAACCCTAAACTATTTATGTATTTATATTAGCCACCTCCGTAATGTGATCAGAAATCCTATCTTCGCGCGGATTTGTCAAACTGCTGTGAGTACCGCTGTGAAAGCCACATCGGTCTTCAATGTTTTGTGCAGCGCTGTGGCTTTGAGAGCACAAATTGCAGCGGTCACCACTGTTCTTGGACCGATGTTGGTACCGCTGTGGGTTTCCACAGCGATCTTGACAACACAAAACGACCTTTCGTTAAAATGTCCCTGAGATCTTCTAAAATTGCTCTTTTCCTATGAAATTCTTCAAACACATCATTTGGAACCAACATCCTGAAAATACTCAAACACACAAATTAAAACCCTAAATGACTCGAGAAATAAGCAATTGATTGGAGGAATAGGGATAAAAAACATATACAAATAATGACCGATCAATGGCAACGACGCCTGGGGGTGGATTCCAGATAGCTCGACGCTTATCGAGGAAGAGACTGAACGAGGGATATCGAACCTCTTGGCATATTCTTCGATCTCCCGATTGGTAACCGCATTAACCTCGGTGTTGTAGGCAAGGAACTTAAAATCGATAGATATACCGAAATATCCACCGATATATCCGTATTTTGGAGGGACCAATATCGAAACAGGCAAATATCCAATATCCTGTAGAATATTCGGGCAATTTTGAAATATCCGTAAAAATCTCCCGATATTCCCGAAATATCCCGAAATTCCTGAAATTTCACGAATTTCACCCCGAAAGTCTATGGATATTTTGCATATAATTAAAATAATTTTTTTAATCCTAAACATTTAAATTATTGTTAAAATAATTTAGATTGAAAATTATTTTAGAAGAAGCATTAACAGATTTATAAAAATTTCCAACATAATAGCCAATAGTAAAATTATTGAGGACTTGAAGTAAAATTGGATAAAGAACCAAAGAGTGAACGTGTAAAATATATTAAATTTTAATAAAGCAATCTGAGAATATATATATATATATATTGTTTGTGACTCAAATATGTAAGACTAATTCCAAATAATATTAAATATGTACCAATCAATTTATAAATATGTAGAATTGATTTTTTTTGTAACTTTGTGCCGACATTCCAAATAAAAGAATCTCAAAATTATTTGTGCAAAACGTGTAAAAACCCACAATTGTTTCTTTTGAGTACAGAATCTAAAGAAACTCAATTATTTGTATGAGAATCTAAAAACCCATAAAGTAAATGAAACTGATTTTATGGATCTACTTCAAGTAGATACTGAAGCAGGAGACGATAATGATAATCTTATTTTTAACTGGGTTAGACTTGTCTCCTTGGATGATGACGAGGGAAATCCTGATTCACATATTGCTTCTCATGCTCGAGACATGGGAATAAATGTTGAATAAGTGATTAGAGAAGAAGTTGGTGTAGATCGTGGAGTTATTGTTACTAGCTCTTTCGATGACCAACATACCTTTGATGTAAATAGTGGAGAAAAAGATGATGGATTTGATAGGGATGGTGGGGATGAGGCAAGAGGTTAGGATTCTGCTGCAGGAGGTTAGGATTCTGATGCAGGAGGTTGGGATGCTAGTGCAACAAGTTGGGATGTTCGTGCTGGAGGTTGGGATGCTGGTGCAACATGTTGGAATGCTAGTGCAGCGGGTTGGGATGCTCATACAGGTAATTTTGATCAAAATCGTGGTAGACAACATGGAGGAATAAGTCAAATTGATGAAGATTCTTTGAATATAACTCTCCCCTCAATGAGTATAGACACAGAAAATAGTTCTTTGGGTGATTCGTAGACAATGTTAGGTTCTCATATGCCATATTATGGTAGTTATGGTGGTTGCAATATATTTAATTATCCTTCTCCACAAATGCCATATGCAATACCTATGTATGCAGATCAACAATATCCACCAAGTTGGGTAAATCCAAACTACCCAATTCATGGATCAATTGGAAGAGATCAAGCAACATACGTGTGGCATATTAATAACCACATTAAAAACTATGCAAGCACGTTTTCTTGAGAAAATTATTGTTCGAATCAAGATAGAAATGCACCTTATATATTTGAACCAGAAAGGAATTCATTTTGGTTTTAAATTTAAGACACGCAATGTATTATTAATTTATTATGTATGAATTATGATTTATGATAGAATCTTGGAAGTGTGGAACTATATATATATATTAATGATAATTTTGTTTATTAAATATTTAATCTCTTTATATTGTATATAATATTGTAAAAGTGAAACAAAATATTATTCTATTAAATACTCAATTTTAAAAATTATATACAGACTATATCTATGTTATAATTTATAATAAACTCATAACTATGCTAATTTATCATTGAAATATGATTCATTTGATGTATAATTACTTGTTTAAGCTTGTCCTAAAATTTCACAAAAAAAATCTAACTTTAGATGTAAATATCCATCATTTTTTTAATTTTTGATAAAATATCCACCGATATCGATAATATCCCCGAAATATCTATAAATTTAGAAGCCCGATATTGATACCGATATTAAGTTCCTTGGTTGTAGGTTAAGGGTTGAGTGGTAGAAAATCTCAGTATATGTGCCTAGTGCCTTTTAGGGATATCCTCTAACCGAACGGTTTGAGAAGGGACCTTTAAGTTGATCGGAAGAGGAGTTCTAGCAGTAGGTTTACTACCCTGGCCAGCGTGCGTTGATCTTGTCATTTCTACACAAGGTTTGATAGAAGAAACAGTTGGGTTAGCATAAGTAGAGTGAAACTCGGGTTGTGCAAAATAATAGTCAACATTAAGAGCAACAGGTTGAGGTTGAGGGGAGAAAACTTGTGGGTGACTTCTTAATATAGACTCGATTCTGTTAGCAGTTTACTTATCACCAATCTCAATAGCTCAACACAATAACTCAACAAAACGATGGTGAGTGCGAGGTTCCATGAGAACTAACATGTTGTGAAGATGAACTGAATGAGAGAGCGTCAATCTTAGTGCAGATCTAGGTTTCGATGACGGTGAAAGCCAAAAATTTCAAAGGGATGAAAAATGCAACAACTAGTTTTTGGGCTTTTGGAAGAGAAAAATTGCTTGAAAAATTTGGAGTATAGGGAAAATGAAGAGTTTTCAAAATTTATAGAAGACGCTGATGTCATTCCACATTTGGGAAACGTACGTGCAAGTGGAGGTTGGTGCACGATCTCCGAAAACTACTGCCCATGCGCCCACTAAGAATTAGACAGTCCAAGAAAAGGCAAGCCGCTGCAAGTCTAATCAACGAGACAAATCAACCAGGCAAAATGAATGTTATAGGTAGAATTAAATGCTTAGTTGTTAATGCAAGACTCGTATTAATGAACCAAAGACAAAATTTGAAGGTATAAATTAAGTATGTCTCACCGAGTGGATCTCCTTTGAAGGCAAAACAAGGAGCTTGATTAAAATATTTAAGGGGGTATTATTATTAGTGAAATCCAAAGGACTGATATGTCAGTATTGTTATTAAAGAAGACGGTAATCAAATATCCCACGTCACTAAAGTCAGCCAGAAAAGACCAACTCAAGTTGACCAATAGTTAATCTTAATGCCTAATGGGATCCGGTCCGGCTTATCGAATCGATCGGATAAAGATAACATGACCAAGTTCATCAGATCGATCAGGTAAAGATAAACTGACCAGGTTCGTCAAACTAATCGGGTCCAACTAGCTGATCTGCCCGAGAAGTTTGGTCAGGTGAAATAACGGAGTAGATGAAAGACATACTTGTCGGGGTTGAGTAACCGATCGGGTTAATAAGACGCGGTTGGGTTAGATAACTAGTCGGCCAGTGATACATGGAAGATGTTAAGTCCAAAACAACCATGACTCAAATACACAGAGAAAGGATCTCACCCAAACAAAGGAACCATGAAGTACACTCCAGTAAGGAAACAAACCTCCTTAAAGATATTAGATCCCGAGTTCAACGAGGAATCTAATTCATTAAATGCACATGCAAAATAGAAAAGAATATAAAGACGACTCCAACAGGTTAGAGTCCTACTAAACCTTGTCAACTTTCCTTACTTGTACTTTAAGAATTAGGGTTCTATCTATGCATGTATAAATAGACACTGAAAAACCATTATGTAGAGGATGGAAAATATACAAAGAGCAAGAGTGCAAGAGAGATTGAGTGTGTAACCCTTTTTTACATATTGGAGTCTTTTCCTCGCCGTCTCCGTCAATCGTGATTTTTTCCCTTCTTGGGTTTTCCACGTAAAAATCTTATGTTTTGTATGATTAATTTTATTTCCTACTTTACAGTTAGATTGTTAATTCATATTAACTTGTTGGACACGAGGTTAATTTTACATAACCCAAAAATCACCGTCAACAATATGCATAATTGCTTCAAACTAAAAGCAATATATTAATATAACCCAAATACTCCTCTGACCAAATTTTAAAATTAAAAATTAAAAATTTAAAAATTGAAATAATGGTTAAATAATAATAAAATTTTGTATTTTTTGATAAAGAAAATTAAATAAATAGAGAAATGAAAAAATTAAATTGATTTAACAATTATTTAAATTATCTTTTTTTATTTAAATATCCTTAAATATAAAATCCAGATGAATATTTAAATTATTTAAGAGGAATTATCATTTAAATTAACCTTTTTATTTAAATATCCCTAAACATCACTTGTTCATTTACAATAACAAGGGTATTAATAATGTTAAAAACAAAAATAAAAAATTCAATAATAATAATAATGATGATGATAATGATGATGATGATGATGATAATAATAATATTAAAAAATAATAATAGTAACATTATTTTTGATTCACAAATCCCCGACCCACCCCAAATCGACGGGTTGGAGATTTTTGCCATCCCTAGTGTAGATCTAGATAGAATGGTGAATAAAAATCCGCTCACTATACCGTCCTTTGAAATGGATGGTAGAGATCATGGATCACTACAATAAATTTGAGCTATAGGGACGATTTTTTTTTTCGTTTCAATAGAATGTCTATTGGGACGAAATAAATTATTCGTCCCTATAAATTACAAACCTGATAAAACTTGACAAAAATATTGTCATTCTATTGGGACGAAATAAATTATTTATCTCTAAAAAGTGCTAATCTGACAAGACCTTTATGAACAAAACATTTTTATCCTAATAAAACGTCTATTGGGACGAAATTAATTATTCGTCCCAATAGACTGTCTATCGGGACAAATTTCTTCAAAAATGGTAAGACTTTTAGGGACGAAACATTTGGGTCCCAATATAACGTCTATTGGGATGAAACAAATTATTCATCCCAATAGAGTGTCTATCAGGACAAATTTTGTTTCGTCCCATGAGGTTTTCTTTTTATTTAAAATTAATAATTAATTAATTTTGTTGAAATTTTTTATTATTATTTTTTGTTGAAGTTTTCTCTAAGAGACATAGTAATAATTAAATTACCATATAAATTTGAAAATGATGCAATATGGATCATTTTGTTCTCCAAAGTGGTTTTCTATCGAGATGAATTTTGTTTTGTCTCAATAAGTTATCTATAAGGATCAATAACTATTAGTCTTGAGAGTTTCCTTTTATTTAAAATTTTAAATGTTAATTAATTTTCTTCACTTTTTTTATATTAATTACTATATATTAATTTTAAAAATTATGAAAAATTATATTATTTTTATTTATAAATATAATAACAATCTTAAATATGTTATGACCTTATATATTATAATGCACAACTGCTCTTACGAAAGTGGTTGTACATTTCCCCTTCTCTTTTGTGATAGGAATTCGGGTCTTACATTTATTCATTAAATCGCAAGATATAGAGAAACATCTCCCCTAGAGTGATATTTGCATTTCGAATTGTACTTATAACAATCAATGTTACTAGGCTTCGATAGACCCCTAACTCGACTGTATACGATTTAAAAAATAGTTTTATTAAATGCTCCAAATAACTTTTTTTTTTTTAAATTGATTAGTGGAATGATTTTAAATTTTTATCAAACAAGTTTTTTATTCTTTTGTTTTTTTAATTTTTCCAATAAATTTTGATTTAAAATAATCAATGAAAATTTAACAACTTATATATATGTTATAGATAAATGTTATGCAATTGTTAATGAAGAGAAACTTGTAGTCCAGTGGATAAGTCTGATGCTCTTATCTCAGGTTAGGAGTTCAATTCTCCATAATAACAATGGAGAAATGGGAGGTCATGGATGGGGTGTTAAGGTGTGGTGTGGTGTGGTGGATGGTGGAGATCAATCTAAATATCTAACTTTTTTTC
Source organism: Acer yangbiense (assembly GCA_008009225.1). NCBI lineage: Eukaryota > Viridiplantae > Streptophyta > Magnoliopsida > Sapindales > Sapindaceae > Acer > Acer yangbiense. The sequence continues at coordinate 14,183,635 of CM017766.1, read as the reverse complement.
AAAAAAATATATATATTATTAATATTATTATTATCATTATTATTTTTTATTATTATTATTATTATTATTATTATTATTATTTGTTTTTGTTTTTGACATTATTAATACCCTTGTTATTGTAAATGGACAAGTGATATTTAGGGATACGTAAATAAATAACTTAATTTAAATGATAATTCCCCTTAAATAATTTAAATATTCATATGGTTTTATATTTAGGAATATTTCTTATTATTTAACCATTATTTCAATTTTAAATTTAAATTTTTATTTTTAAATTTTGATTTTTAAAATTTTGTTAGAGGGGTATTTGGGTTATATTATTATATTATTTTTTGTTTGATGCAATTATGTATATAATCAAGGGAACTTAATGCAATTTACCATGACAGAAAGATGGACGGTGTAAGGATTTGGACCAACATGCAAAGAAAATGAGAGTTCATGGGGTTTAGTGACAAAAAAAAAATGTTCAGGGGGCAGTGTACAAATTTGTGAACAGTTCAAGGGGGATCTCTACCAATAAGCCAAATATTTATTAATGAATCAAAATAATTACATGGTCCACACAACATATCAAACTTACAAATAAGGGATATTATCATTTCCCCCCTGAGAATAAACTATTAGAAATGTGAGGATAACGTTTCCCTATATTGGTCGGTCTCCCCCCTAAGTTTAAAATATTATTAGAAGACCCCCTTCTGTTAGCTTTTTGGACAGAAAAGTGAACACTGACACATGTCAGTGGATTAAAAGACCAAATTGCCCTTATATCCTTTAAATGACAAACAACACGTGATTAAAAGTGTTTAAATTACAATGTTACCCTAAATATGAAACCTTTGATGACAAATAGCTATATTTGCCTCTATATAAACCTACCTTTCTCCATTCTTTATGAAACACACAATCAACCATTTTTCAACCTGCCTTTCTCACACATCTCACCAGCCTTTCTCCATACTTTATTAGACATACAATCAACCATTTTTCCACCTATATTCACACACATTTCAAACACCCATTCACACCTCTTTGCACCCTTAATAACACACAGTTCAAACACACATTGACACATATTTCCACCATTATGAACAACTATGGAAGGAAGTTCAAACACAATAACCATAGGAAGCAACATCAATGGTGGAGTTATGATATTCAAAAACAAATTATGTAGATGTGGTGAGAAGGTTGGGGTTAGAATCTTTGAGTCAAGTGATAATCTAGGTAAGTTTTTTTTTTTTTTTTTTTTTTTTCTGTGAAAAAAGGCAATGCAAATTTTTTAAATGGTGGTAGCCAGACGAAACAAAATTTATGGGAAGTATGCAATGTCATGAAGAACTCAACAGAAAGTGTACAGTTGATGAAGAATTTGAATTGCTAAATGCAAGGATGCATAGCTTGGAGTCAAGTCTAAATGGATCTATGCAAAACCTGGGAACAACTCTAAATCAGAGAATGTAAAACCTGGAGAGGAGCTATAGATACAAGGTTCAATCAAAGATGATAATGGTAGCTAATATAATACTTTTTGGTCTCTCCATATATGTTTTTTTTTTTTTTTTTTTTTTTTTAATGTTTGTCAGATGAATATGTAATGCACTTGACATATGTAATGCACTTGATATATGTAATGTACCGATGTAATATGAATTATCCATTATCATCAAATTTTTGTCACATACAAAATGTAAACTAGAGCACAAAAGCACTATAAATTGCAGCAAATAAGTCAAACAATAGTAACATTATTTAATACCAAACACTCATCAAAAGTACTATTCAAACTTTAAGTCAAATAAAAGTACCATTCATTAAAAGTTTACTACAAACAACCATTGTTTAATACCATCAGTGGCAGCAAAAGTACCAACAACTTTATATTCTATTAAATTCCAACCAAAGGCATGACACCTGAGCACTATGAAACAAATATTGCACGGTGTGTCTAAAACTATCTAGGGGGGGGGGGGGGGGGGGGGGGTGAATAGATTTTAATCGATTTTACCAAATTTTCGTGTATGGTCAAGATTACGAAAAATGCCCCTAAATAGTCAATATAATATAGCAAGTGTAATATGGTGCGGAATGTAAATAACACTTGATATTTACGTGGAAACCCTCACGGGAAAAACCACGGGCTAGTAAATGTGCCACACTCGAACCTCGAATCCACTAAATGTGTTAAGATTACAACCTAATCCTGGTATATAATCACACACCTACCTAATCCTGGTATGAGTGAACCTAGTCCAATTGCTTGCGAATTAAGCAACCTAATCCCGGTCACAACATAAGACTTAGTTCTCTAAAAAAAGATAATACAACATATGTGAATATATATGAATATTCAAAATGCAACATAGAGCTAGGGAACCCTATATGCTTATCTAGGATGATGAATTTGCAATTAATTCAATCCTAGATATTAAAAGCTAAATGACAGGTCAATTAGCCTAGCTAAACATAGATTAAGAAAATCTAGATAGCTATCACAATACAACACTCAAACATACAACACATAATCTCAATTTTGTAATTAGAATTAATTCTAAGAACATACAAGAAATCAAAGAGATAAATAGATAAATAAAAACACTAAGATTAGATGAAATTAGTGTTTAACTTACCATAGCATGTGTGTTGATGAAGACCTATGCACTAGAACATCCTAGATATCATGGATGATGTTTAGATGATGATTGATGCATATGAATTTTGATTTGAGTGATCAAGGATGATTAAAGATGAGTTCTTGTTGAAAAATCTCTCTTTGAAAAATCTCTCAATTAAAAATATGATATTTGAGTCATTAGGGATGACCTAAAGTTGAAGCAATGTTTATATAGGTGTCCCAATTGATGCAACGCCGTTTTGAAAAAAATAGGGCAAACCGCTGTAGGTACCGCTGCCAAAGCCACAGTGGTGCATTTAAATGCATCAGGTATGAAACCGCTGTGTCAACCGTTGTGGCTTCCACAACTGTTATGACAGCGGTACGCACTGTGAGCGAAACCGCTGCGAAAACCCACAGTGGTCAGGAGTGATGCAAACAGAGCATCTCACCGCTGTGGCTACCGCTGCGGATTCCGGTAACGATAACGATAACGGCAGCGGTCTCCTGACCTCATGCCAAACAAAAGCAAGGCTTTGCATCCTAATGCCTAAATGTCATGGCATTTCAATGTACAAGATGCAATCATTTAAGAACATGCATGAAGAGATATAAAAGATCATTAATGTGCACGTAACAAAAACACACACACAACATACAAGAAAACGAATTATGCATGAGATGTGAGTGTGTGTGTGTGTGCAACCAATCTCTTCAAAGCAAATTAAGCACATAGAAGTTTACCTTTGGTGCATATCAAGATGAGGTCTTGCAAGGGCATTGAGCTTGAACACTAATATCTAAGCTACCTTTACAATGAACCCAAATTGTGGTTTGTCCTCGAAATAAGCCAATCAATAAATGAGACCTTATACACTAGTTCATATTACATGACACCTAAGCACTAGTGCTACCAAAATACTGCAACATTTTCATAATTAACATAGTTCATATTCCTACAAAGACACTAATTCATACATAGTCACTAACAGTTAAGATTGAAATCATTCTGGGTCACTTGAGATTGTGCTTAAGTTTGAACCTGTGTGGGCTGTGAAGAGGAACCAATAGATGCCTTACTTTTTGGAGCCCTCTATCTCTATACAATAATATTAACAAAATTGGGTGAGGATTACATCAATTTAATCAACCATGCTTGCGAAAACGAGTGTGGTTCAGTATATACCTTAGTGGAAGGCTATGAAGAAGTGGTAGCACCTTGTGAAGAGGAGACACTAACATCATCTGTTATCATCGAAACCTTTTTTCTCTGTAAACCAATAAAACAACAGAACATTACCAAATGAAAATCACACCATGTAAAAACATAAGTGTTCTCCAACACCAGTAATTAAAAAAAAAATTAAAAAATTAAAAACCAACACTTAAGTTACCTTGGTGACTATAGGAATGTTCTCACTTTTGCAAGACCTTGAGTTATGTCCAGGCTATCTACATTTTCCACACACAACAGTTCTAGTCTTATATGCTTTCTGTTTCTCACTCGATTCCCTCTTCCTTACAAGTCTTAGCCTTCATGGTAACCTTTTCACCGGTGTTGCTTCCACAAGTGATGTTTCAAGATCAGCCCATACACACAAGTCTGAAATGGGATGTATCATAGAGTTGGTTCTTAGATAGGCAGACTTGGACAACATTGGGTCAATAAATTTAGCTAAGTTGCCCTCATCACCATTAACTCCATAATGGTGTCTAATCACAGCCAATGCATGACTACATGGCACCCCACTAACTTGTCATTGGCCACACGCACAAGTTTTTTTAGGTAAGTTGGCAGTGTATGCACGCCCAACATCTTTTATTTCCCCCCACCTGAATGTAGAATCTTAAGGATTCTACTCTTCTCATTGTTTTCCAAAATCTTCTTGTTCACACATGGTGGTATATCAGTTTTCCATGTGTTGCACTCCTCTTTCCTCAATTGGAACCTACTCATCACTAGTCTTCTAATGAATTCCATCAATTATAAATAGGTTCTAGGCCTAAAATCCTTGAGCATACTGTTGAAAGCTTCTGTCATATTGTTAGTCACACTTTCACATTTGATTGAGGCATCAAATGCATGCATAGACCAGTGACAAGGTTCTATGTTAGCTAGGTATGCCATTGCCTTAATATTTATAGTACCTATATTTGCCAAACACTTCTTAAATTCATACTTATCAACCGTCTTAAATGCTCTCCAGAATAGGGTCCTAAGTTTTTGTCCACCATATGCGGTCCTGAAATTGGCATAAATACGCCTTACACAGAACCTGGAAAAAAAAAAGTTTAAAGACAACTTAAGTGCATTACATATATCAAACTAAATGTTTGCAATAAAAGCATAGTACCTAATGCTTGCACGTTGCCATTGCATCTTCAAAGCACCAATGACTCCCTTCTACCTGTCACTCATGAAGCAAATTGGCTTGTCTTCTGGGTATTTCACGAAAACCCGCAACTACTTTAGAAACCATGACCAGTTGAGAAATGTTTCTCCTTCACATATGCAATAAGTAAATGGGTACAAACCATTGTTTGCATTAAGAGCAATTGCTAAAAGAAGGATTCCTCCATATGGACCATTCAAATGACACCCATCGAGGCCAAGGAAAGGCCTGCATCCCTCCAAAAATCCTTTCCTCTGAGTTTTAAAGCTGACAAAGATCCTTTGGAAGGTTGTGGTATTTTCTAGTAGGTGAATGTATGCTACTGAACCAGGATTGCATTGCAGCACCATTATTGCATATGCCCTAAGATGCTTGAAACATGCCTCATGGTCTTTAAGCAGCACATCTAATGCCCTCTTCTTTGCCTTGTACAATCTCTGAGTATCAACTATGACATTGAATTGATCTCTCAACAGATGAGAGATCACACATGCTTGGATTCTAGGATTGCTAATAACAAGATCTTGGAACTTCCCAGCTATCCACTTGGCTCTTGCCTCATTGCTTTTGTAAATCCAATGACAATTATGCTCATTCTTGTAAGTCTTCACTTGCATTGTTGTCTCATCACCAACATTAGAAGTATGCAGCCTCCACGGACAACCCTTGGCCATACATGCCCACGTTAGCCTAGTTTTATCATTCTTCACCTTGTTGAAGTTAAAACCCTCTTGAATAACATAATCAGTCAACAAAGACCTCAAGGTGTAAACACTGTCATGTTATTGGACATCCTACCAGTTGCTTAAATGAGTTGCTCTTTATCACCCTAGTCAGTTTAGCACCAGAAACTTCATCACCTGAGTTACTACAGTATTCATCATCACTCTTGGATTGGTACCTTTCTAATAAACCATGGATCTGCCCATCATCCATAACCTCACACGCTTCCTCAAGAACCTCATGTAACACAGCTAATGCCTTTATAGCAGGTACCTCACCCACATCAAGAGAATCATCATTACCAAACTCATCACCTAACCCAACTTCACCAGCCTCATCACCTAACTCAACTTGATATTCATTATCACCCTTATAATAATGGTCATCCTCATAGTAATGATCACCCTCATTATCACCAAACAAATTTTGCTCAAAACCACTAAAATCTACAGTTGGATGTCATCCATGAACTTAGGAGGTGTGCTAGAAGAGGCCTCTACATCTAGTGCAACTGGGATATATTGCCTCTTTTCAATTTTAAACATTATTTGAAACTGCTTATGCTCACTAAACAACCTAAAGACTTCTAAGATCTCATTGTCACTAGACACCTTCTTCTTCTCACTTGACTAAGGCAAGTAAACCCATACACTATAATCATCTTCAGGCACTTTCTCACTACCAGTTTGTTTTTCATACAACATATGCAATAATACTATCATACTAATGTGGTCGGCATCACAACTACCAAGCTCAACCACCTTAGTATCGATAGTAACATATATTTTTAAAATATCCAGACCCATTGAAATTGTGAACAAAATAACATACAACATACATCAGATAACAATATAGTTTCACATACATAAATAGCATAAAACATTGCATGCTTTAATTAAAGACGTAATCAAACATATATATATATATATATCAACACATGATGTCAAAACATGAACATTCTTTAACCAAAAACAGAATAGATAACAATCGATGTCAAAATAAAACCCTAACTTTTGAGAACAAAGTCAAAAATACAAATTCATATCATATTACACCATATTTAATGTATAACAACCATCAATTTGATAGGTAACAACTATAAACGAAAAAACCCTAACTTTCTTAAAAAAGAAACCCTAAATAATGGACGATAAGGAAAACGAACACTGTAAAATGCAATCATGCATGCAATTTTATGTATGAAAACAATAAACTCTTCACTTACACCATCAATTTCACAAATAACAACTACAAATAAAAAAAACCCCCAATTTTTTACCATTTTTCTCACATAGAAACCCTAAATCAGGGAAGATAAACAAAACAAACCCTATCAAATGCAACCATGCATGCACAATCACCATAGAATCAGTGAAAAATAACAGAAACCTTAATATACAAACCTTTTCTTTAAACAGAAAGCCGATTTCCTATTCGACTTTAGTTACTTTACAAAACCCTCCTCTGTAAGCGAACAAACACTAACCTATGTCTAAATCGAACACTTGAACCACAAAATCTACTATTTTCTCACGTATTCGTGATGGTAGGTTTGATTTTGGTGCGAAGGTTTGGGATACGAAGACTGCTGTAGAGAAAACGAGAGAATTTCGAGAAAAGGTTTGGAACCTTCCTTTGGGACCACTATGCAATCTATGCTTGTTAAAGAAATAACTGATGGGTGGAGGAGTGACCTAGCGAAATCTCCTCCACTCATTTGATTTTTTATTTAATATATTATTTATTGTAAATATCAAATTACGTTTTAACCATCAACACTTATTACCCTTACTATTCCCACCTATGAGGTTACAAAATTACCCTCAGACAGTAACGGTCAACCCAACTTTTGGACGGAATTCTTAATAGATGGGGTACAGTTTCCATTAATTCTATTTTGGGGTGATTAAAGACCAATATGGGGAAACGTTGTCCTCACCTTTCTAATAGTTTATTCTCAGGGGAAAATGATAATACCCCTACAAATAAACCTCTATACACAAAAAATTGAATTTATTATTATAAAAAAATTACAACATAATTGCTATACTAATTTTCATCTTCTACTTTTGATAAAAACATCACTATAGAGATACATAGAAGTCTTAGACCCTGTTTGGTGTGCAGGATTGGATTGGACTATTTTATAGGTTTGGATAGAAATCATAGGATTGATGTGGTACTGGGATTGGATGTGCTTAGATTGAGCTAAATTAGTACTATGCTGTGTTTGGAGAAACGTTGGACTGGACTAAAGTAATACTACGTTTTGTTTGGTAAAACATGATATTAGACTAAATATAATAATATTTTAAATTTGATAAGAAATTGAATAAAAAATTATTGAAATATTTGTTTTTGAATAAAATTATGTTTTAATTCATATAATATTAATGTAGCAATATCCAAGAATATTTTTAAATTATAAATTTTTATTATTTTTAAATAAATTTAAATATTTTCCAATTTTAAAAATTGTTTATTAAATAAAATATATTTTTTAAAGAATACATGTGTGATTACGGTGGGCCTAACGAGTATAGATTCTTCAATCTCGTTGGGAGGAATTAGAATTCAAATAATCCTAGTCCTTAATAATCGAATGAAAATTGAATAACAAATTATTGAAATAATTGTTTCGATGAAATAGATATTTTAATTTATATATTATTAAATTAATAATATTCAAAATTAATTTTAAATAAAATTATAAATTTATATTGATTTTAAATAAATTTAAAATTTAAAATTTATTTATTATTGATATGTTTAAGAAAAAAACTAGGAAAAAAAAATCCTATTTTTACAAGATTAAAGTCAAAATTGTCGGTCCACCGGATTGGACAACAAATCCAGTGGGGGCCTCCAAACGTTGGAAAAGAATCGGAAATAGTCCGATCTCCCTTAATCCTATGCACCAAACGGTGCCTTAAAATGAGTGGGGTTGAACTTTGAAGAGATTGAAATCCAGGAGGTAAGATTTTTTCTTGTGCTTCCGTGTCGACGTAGACAACTGGGTAACCTACATTAAAATAATAATAATAATAATAATACTATATTTTTCATATTTTCTTAAATTATTTTTATACTTTTCACCGTTACAAACAATATCCTAGGTTGCTTACACAAAAAAGCATCTATACAGACCTAACACCAAATTAAAATTATACATAAACTCTTCTTTATCCTATTCTCTTACGGCCGTTAATTCATTTTAATTAAATTTAAACATAATTTAATAATTAATAAAATATGGCAATTATCTAGTAACAAGTCATTTGCTCTAACTAAATAATTTAAAACATCCACATGGACGTAAATAGCTGGTATGATGGACTAGATAGGTAGATAGATAGATACCATTAAAAAAAAAATAATTAGATAGTGTATTATGGGCATAGATAGTGTATTATGAAAGTAGCTTCTCAAACCCCACGGTAGTGTTTTATCTTAATAAATTTTGTCTTTTTTTCTTTTTTCTTTTTTCTTTTTGGTTCCCAGCACATCTGTTGGGATCGTCAACTACACGAGTTGAATAACCGTTGGGGATCCTGGCACATCTGTTGGGATCGTCAACTACAAGAGTTGAATAACCACCAAAAAAATCTTTTCCTCCTTTTGTTCCCAACTACCTTCTATAAAAGTATAAAACAGTAAGCTTTCAATGTCAAAACTCTATCCATTAATTCACTTCCATTTAGGGGGTCAATCAGACATTTGCCTACAATCATAACCTCGATGATTGTAGGCAAAGGTTAGATTGGCCCCCTAAATGGAAAGAAGCAATTCAAGTAGAATTTGCTTCATTAACCAAACATAAAGTATTTGGATCAATAGTCCAGACGTTTGAACATGTCAAACCTGTTGGATACAAATGAGTTTTTGTATGAAAACGTAATGAGAAAAACGAGGTGGTGCGATATAAGGCACGACTCGTAGCACAGAGTTCCTCATAGAGACCTGGTATTGATTTTGATGAGACATATTCACCAGTGATGGATACAATTACGTTTCGATTTTTGATAAGTTTGGTTGTCTCAGAAAGACTTGAAATGAGTCTTATGGACGTAGTAACTGCCTACCTATATGGCTCACTCGATTTAGATATTTATATGAAAATCCCTGAAGGATTTAGAATGTTAGAAGCATACAACTCGAGACCTCGCAATTTATACTCGATTAAATTACAAAGGTCCTTGTATGGATTAAAGCAATTTGGGCGCATGTGGTATAACCGCCTCAGTGAATATTCGATTAAAGAAGGATATATTAATAATCCTATATGACCATGTGTCTTCATAAAGAAATTAGAATCTAAATTTGCTATTATAGCAGTTTACGTTGATGATATGAATTTAATTGGAACTCCTGTAGAGCTCCTGAAAACTATGAAATATTTGAAAAGGGAATTTGAAATGAAAGACCTGGGGAAGACAAAATATTGTCTCAGCTTGGAGATTGAGCATAAATCAGATGGAATACTTATCCATCAATCAGCATATGTTGAAAAGATTTTGAAAAGATTTAATATGGACAATGCTCATCCATTAAGTACCCCTATGATTGTTAGAACTCTTGATCCTAAGAAAGATCCATTCCGGCCAATTGAAGATGGTGAAAAGATACTTGGTCCTGAAGTACCATATCTTAATGTAATTGGTGCTTTATTATATCTAGCTCAACGTACTAGATCAGATATTGCATTTTCAGTAAATTTGTTTAACATCTTTTTCGTTATCTTCGTGGAACAAAAGATTTAGGATTATATTACTCAAAATCTAACAACTTTTCACGTTTACTTGGTTATGCTGATGATGGGTATCTATCTGATCCCCATGAAGCTCGTTCACAAATGGGATATGTTTTTACCTATAATGGCATAGCAATCTCTTGGCGCTCCATAAAGCAAACTGTTAACCGCCAAAAAAGGCAAGGATCAAAGAAGAATTTTTCACCGCCCATGAAGAATGAGGTGGGGTAGAAGGCAACAATAGGAGAGGTACCCGGGAACCCCGCCTACTTATAAAAAGGTTGGGGTATGCACTTCTGCCCACCCCGGCCAGGTCCAAAACCTTTAGAACCAAAGAAAGCACCAGGAAACCTCAAAGACGAGGCCCCAAAGACTCCACTGCTACGAAATCATAGCGCCTATCTACCCTCAGGTATCCCGGTAGCCCGGTAGCCTAATACCCCGGTATCCCGAAACCCCGACCCGGTCAAGCAAGAACAGGAAAAAGGGAAGAAGTACTTGAGTATCTCGATCCACTAAGAAGCCAGTGGTAAGCACCCGACGAATAAATCACGTGTTAAACGCATAAATCCTCCGACCCCGCTTAAAGCAAGAAACGAGTATCCCGAACAGAAAAACAAGAAGGAAGATAAGCATCAAATGCCATCGGTCAAGGCAAGGTATTACACTCACTCCCGCCACTCAAGAGTCCCATTTAAAGGAGGAGTCAACTCTTTCAGCTCAAGAGGAAGTCACTTGATTTTAGGGATCAATTCCCTGACGAATCCGTGGATCGCCAAGGAAAGACCCGTAAATTGCTAAAACCCTAGACCAAAGTTCTAAGAGTACTCAGCAAAGAAACGGGCCTATATATTCATCGTATGTTTACAGAAAAAAGGGACCGCAACCCTACCTGATTTTTTCCACTTATCGACAGGCACGAAAAGCTCCATCACCATTGCCCACCAAGTCACTTTCGTTTCTTTGTTATTATGGTCATGTTTGTATTATCAAATGATTGTAAATCTCATTACATGTAATTTTGAATAAAATAAGTTGAGTGTTCATCCTATAGCTTATCAAAATCCTTCTTATCCTACTATTATACACCACACTTAGTCGATTTGTAGGAACCAGCGGGATATCGAGCTACTAGGTATCCCGCTAGCCTAGATCTATTTCGATCCGGGTCCCCCATAAACCGTTAATTGGAAACTTCACCCAGATGATAATTTTTGGTTAACACAAACTCTTGTTGCTACATCATCTAATCATTCTAAGATCCTTGCACTTCATGAAACAAGCCGAGAAAGTGTGTGGCTAAGGTCAGTTATTTATCATATTCAAAATACATGTGGATTTTCATTATCTACAGAAATGCCGACACCGATATTTGAAGATAATACGACTTGTATCGCTCAAGTTAGGGGGATATATCAAAGGAGATAGAACCAAACATATTTCTCCTAAATTCTTCTATACTCATGAACTTCAACAGAGCCGACAAATTGATGTTAAACAAATACGATCTACAGATAATCTTGCAGATCTATTTACCAAAACATTGCCTACATCAACCTTTGAGAAACTAGTATATGGGATTGGCATGCGTCGACTCTGTAAATTACAGGATTGATATTGAAGTTTCATTCAGGGGGAGCGTTCAATCAGGGGGAGAACAATTTTGGATGAACGTATGTGTACTGTACTCTTTTTCCTTCTACCGGATTTTGTCCCACTGGATTTTACCGGAAAGGTTTTAATGAGGCAGTTCTGAACACATCCACACCACTTGATCCAGAAGATCATTGTACATACTTTTGCTAAGGTTTTTGTCCCATTGGGTTTTTCCTAGCAAATTAAAATATAAGTGGTGGAAATCTAAGGGGGAATGTTGTAACACGTGTGGATTTCCACTTTTATGCATCTTGGCTTGTTGAAGACACCAATCCATATAGAGGCTTCACCTTCTTTGTCTACATGCATGTTGACTTGTGGCAATGTGTGTTGTTTCTGATTGGATCTCTAGCTCTATAAATAAAAATCCAATTCATTTGTAATATTTTGGATTCTCATATCAATACAACACTGAAACAGTAACATTTGTTATCCCTATTCATTTATCTCATGCAATTACTCTCTCGTTTTTATCTCCTTTTTGTTTCTATTATATTTTCTGTTATTTTAATTTTATTATAACATGTAAATATTTATTAATAAATCAAAATAATTACATGGTCCACACAACATATCAAACTTACAAATAAACCTCTATATGCAAAAATTTGAATTTATTATTATAAAAAAATTACAACATGATTGCTCTACTAATTTTCATCTTCTGCTTTTGATAAAACATCACGATAGAGATACCTAGAAGTCTTAGGCCCAACTTGGTGTACGAGATTGGACTGGACTATTTTATGGGATTAGATATGATTGATGCAAAACTAAGATTAGATTGGACTAAATTAGTACTATGCTGTGTTTGGAGAAACGTATGACTGGTTTTGTTTGGGGATTTGGATCATCCGTTGATCTGATCTTTTTCATGATCTTTTTAAATTATGTGATTGGTTGTTGATAAAGTGGTTGTGAAAACCAATCACATCTTAACCATACATTCAATGCAAAGCTTATGTGTCATGAGATTAGATGAGGTCAGAAAAAAGATCAGATCAGCAGATGATCCAAATTCTTTGTTTGGTGAAACATAGGATTGGACTAAATATAATAATATTTTAAATTTGATAATATTTTGAAATTGAATAACAAATTATTGAAATATATATTTTTGAATAAAATTAGGTTTTAATTCATATAATATTAATGTAGGAATATCCAAGAATATTTTTAAATTATAGATTTACATTATCTTTAAATAAATTTAAATATTTTTCAATTTTATAATTTGTTTATTAAATAAAATATATTTTTTAAAGAATACAAGTGTGATTACGGTGGGCATAAGGAATTTATATCCTCCACTACCATTAACCAACAATCAGTATCTCAACTACAAGAGTTGAATAACCGTTATGACCAAAAAAAAAAGTTCCCAACTACCTTCTACAAAACAGTGAGCTTTCAATGTCAAAACTCTGTCTATTAATTCACTTGCTTGCACTTGCACACTCTTCTTTCAAGCATATAATCAAAACAGGTTCTTGACGAAAAGAGATGGCAAAGGCGGTAGCCGAAGGAGGTGAGAAGAAGGTGATGGTAGCCATAGATGAGAGTGAGTCCAGTTACTATGCACTCATGTGGGTTCTGGACAATCTCAAAGAATCAATCTCTAATTTTCCACTTATCATCTTCATGGCTCAACCAGTCACCAAGTATAATTCCCCGTATTCGGCATCTCTGGGTTCTGTTCGCATGTACTACCCTGTAGCAGCCAGTTGAGTCCTTTCTATACTAAGTTTTTTTTTTTTCTTGACTACTGTTTTGTGTTTTGATGTATTGTTGTTGCCTTATTAATTGTTTCAAGTGATTTTGATTTGGTCTTGTAATTGATTGTACATGGTTATGAACATATAGTGTGTTTGTGTGAGTCTGGGAAGTGCTTTGAAAGAAGAAAAAAAAAATCATTTGAAAAGTGCTTTTTAGTAAAAGTACTTCATCTAAAAGCAATTACAAGATATTTAAGAAAAAAAATGCATATCAGTTAGGTCTTAAAAAAGCATATAAAAAGCTTCTTCTTTTTTTCCTAGAAGAACAATTATCAAGTCAAGCGCTTTCTGATCTCCAAAAAGCTCTAAAAAAATTGGACATTTGAAAGCGCTTTTCACTGAAATTCTCTATTGACTGTTGTATGTAAGTGTGAGAATGACAATTAAACATAAGGGATATTGGAAAATTATCATACGAAGCAATTTCTATTAACGAAATCTTGTTTACTGTTATGTGCACGACAGCTCCGGATTTTGTTTATTCTGCTCAAGAAAATCACAGGAAGGTTGCAATGGCTTTCTTGGAGAAAGCCAAAGACATTTGTGCTACTAGAGGGGTATGTATAGCTACTAAATTTTTTAATGCCGATATCCGCACTAGTAAAGCTACTGATGAAGCAGTATGTAATGTTAAATCTCCATTGTTGTCACATTTACAGATAAGAGCAGAGATGGTTACAGAGGTGGGAGATCCTAAAACTGCAATATGTAATGCAGTTCAAAAACTCAACATCAACTTGCTTGTTTTAGGCGATCGCGGCCTTGGAAAAATCAAGAGGTCAGTTTAATTCCTTCTCTTACTTCTATAAAATCCAAACATTTCTTGACAATCACTGAAAAATATGATTGATGTTGACGAATTTGGTTGAACAATCACCAAACAATAAGCAGAAGTACAGATGTCATTTTGGTTGATCAAAATGAAGATCATTACATATCTAATTCTGACATTAAACATATTGATGCAGGGCTTTAATAGGTAGCGTGAGCAATTACTGCGTTCAAAACGCCAAGTGTCCTGTGCTTGTAGTGAAGAAACCGTAATCGAGTAAGCTACATTGCCCAAGTAGAACTGGTTTACATGTCTCTGACATGAGATTCCAATGTAAATTAACTGCATCTTCATATAAGTTGAAGCATGACTTGGGAATCGTCTAGGTTTCTTTTTTTTACTTCTCTATGTTACGTTAATTGCAGTGAATGTTGAAGAGAATAACATGTTTATATATGCAACTTGTTATTTGAATCTTCTGTTTAAATTTTTTTGACAAGCTAGAAAACAATCATCAAACCGCGATTAATAAACTTACATATCCGGACACGTTGTCTTGTTTGCGCTGCAAGTTTCCCATCTTTCGACCAGATCTACTCATTCAGCCTGTTATATGTAATTGTAACGAACGAGGAAATTAATTACGAAGTATGAAGAAATTTTAGTCGGAGAAAAGGCTGTCGAATTTAGATACTGTAATGTTGTGTTATATTGCATCAATCAGGCCATCTACATTCGAATCGAAGGGTCTTTCTTCTGCTGTCTCAATTATGTTAGCATCCCAAACCTCTTTTTAGCTTCGGGACAATTAGGTTTAATGTGACCTATTTTTCCACGTAAATAGCATTTACAATCCTTATAGCATTAAATTTAAAGGTAACTAAGCTCTGATACCAAAGAGAGAGGAGGGTACATCAAAGACAATCTTTAGCAAAAACTAAAACAGGTCTTTCAATATCCCATGGTTTTTATTGAATCAAGACGAATTTTCAAATTTCTCCTAAATTCCACTACTGCCTATCAACAGGACTTACCCATGAGGACCACCAAGGAGTTTTTACAAGAAAATTATAAAATCTTGTTCCTAGAAAAACAAGACCTCTACTAAGTACTTTTACCGAAATAGAAATGCTAAAAACTAAGTTTATGGTTGCAACAAAACCTCTCAAAGAAATACAATGACCGAGTTACTTTAGAAATTTAATGTCTTTCTCATACTTTCGTTAACCTGGCAAGACTTCCTGTTGTTTAACTGACTGATAAGACTTTTAAAATAAAAATTAAGAAAACTTACTTTCTTTCTTATAGATTTTTCCTTAAATCTTCAGTTTGGTGAAAATACAGAAGAGATTACTAATATAGAAGAATTGTCAGATAATTATAGCATATGTTCAAGAAGTTTAAATAACCTAGTTTTCAAGAAGCTAAAATAATATTTAATTTACTGATAGTTAGAAACAGAAAAATATTTAGAGATCCTTTAATCCCAAAAAAAAAAACTAAGATTAACAGAAAGAAAGTTTATGGAACTACTAGACACAAGAATAATAAAGTTCAAAAGAGCCATACATATGAACTTTAAAAGACTAGAATATTTAGACCTAGAAATCACAGGATTAAAAAAGACTAAGCTTAATTTATTAAAGTTTTATTTATATGATTTTTTATACGGTTTTTTGCGTTTGCCCTTATAATTCTTTGAAATGCTTTTCTAATACCTTTTGTACTTGCTTACATACTTATTGGTTCTACTGCAACCTAAGGTAGGTACTTCATACAAATCTATGCACATCTTACTAAACTGTTGTTGCACTTGTCGTCTAAGCTTTTCTTCATCACATAAATCTCTAATTCTTTGTCTAATAAAATCTACTGCGGATATTAAAGAAATTTATCAAAATAATCCTTCTTCTTTTCTACTATTAAACCAATCAGTTAAATCCTTATAGAGCCTTTGTCCTATTTTTCCTGGCAACTTTGTTACAAACTTCATTAATAATTCTTCATCATAAGGTCTTCCTATCTGACTCCAATATTTATAAAAAAGGTCTACATAATAATCAAAATAGTGTAAATCACATATTTTTAATTGTTCTAGGCTTCTTATAGCTCTAATTTGTTTCTGAACATCATCTATTTCTTCCATGGGGGTGCGTTTGGTACACGGGATGGGACAAGACAATGTGGGACAGTTTGTTCTTGTCCCACGTTTGGCGCAACTTTAGCGTGGGACTAAATAGGACAAAGTGGGACATAAATCACAAAATTCTATCCCACCTAAGACCCTCGGCCAACTTGTCCCATGCCATGGTCTACTTTATACCTAAGGTCTACATATATATACACCACCTGAATCCCATCTCATTCTCTCTCTCCTCTTCGTTCGTTCATCTACAAACCCTCCTTCTCCCATAGCTGAAACCAACACCCAAAACCCCTCCACGAAATCAAACCCAACACCACAAACACCCAAATCAATCTCTGTTGGACTCGGTTGCGGTGTTGGCTCACTCAGTTCTCTGCTTGTAAATCTCTGTTTTTGGTGTTGTATGTTGGTTTCTGGATTCTAGCTTGGTTGGGATTTTCTGTTCGTGTTTTGTTGTTGCTAGTTTGTTAGTGCTTTGCCTAGTTTGTTGAGCATCAATTTTTTCCAGATCATTTTCATTTTTTTGAGCAATTTTTTTTTTCCAGATCTTTTGAGCAATTTTTTCCAGATCTTTGAGCAGAGTTTGAGCATCAATTGTTTTCCAGATTTTTTCTAGTTAACCAAATTTTTCCAGATCATTTTTTTCCAAATCAGAAGAGTTTGAGCATCTAAAAAAAGTTGCACAAGAAATATAAACACAATTCATGCTTCTTTTTGTATGGATATGTTTGGGTGATGACTGATGAAGATGGGTGATATATGGATGATAAAGATGAAGATGAAGTTGGGTGATGTTTGGATGACGAAAGATGAATTGGAAACCTGAAAACGGTGTTTGGGAGGTGAGAAAATGAAAGAGAATGAAAAGGAAAAATAATTTGGAAAGAAAAATAAATTTGTTGATGCCAAACGGTGATGGTATGCATGGTCTGGATTGGATGATCCTCAAAATGATTCACTATTTTTTTGTAATTGTTCTTTATAAATTGTTTTTTATGTTTTTGTTTGCTTTGCCCTATCTGGGCTCTTTTTTTGCTTCTTTTATTTCCCTGTTGTTTTTGTTTTGTCTCTTTGATGCAGTTATATCAACAAAACAAAAAAAAAAAATTGATTTCAAGTTAAAGTTAGCATATTACCCAACCAGAAATAATATACAGGTTTCAAAAAAGAAATGAGGAAATTGTTAAAAATAATTATGTGGTAACAAACATTATTTTTGTATGTAAAAAAAAAACAAAAGTCTGTGAAAGAATTCATCTGTGTATATAAGCTTGTCAATGTGTACAAAATTAGAAAAGCTTTTAAAAGCTAAATTGGTAAATATTTGCCTAAGTCTTTTATGTTTATAATGTGCAGTGTGTGGGTTGTGTTTTGGTATGATCATAGTTTCCCTCAAATCCATATCCACCCGGCTTTACCATAGCCATTCAACCATTGCCCCAAATGAGCCTAAAAGAAGACCTAGCTGATCTAAAGGAAGGGACTTGTGTGATATTGAAAATGTTTCCACGGTGTGCTAGATATAGCTCTTAGTGTTTGATTTCCGTTCAAAACGTTTTCCTTGCTAATAAAAATAAGCGATTTTGTTTTCTCATATGCGTACTTCAAATCTTTTTGTGTTTAAACTTCCTAAAAACGCATATGTTTGATGAGTGAGCCTAAGTTTTGTGTGAAAAATGAGAGAAATCCGGAAAGGCTTAGAGTTGAGGCGGACTGCAATCATAAAACTCTTGTGTTCGATACTTTTGATGCTAGGGTCGCATTGAAGTCTGGAATTGAAAAGCACCTTGGTTTGCACTTCTCAGTGGTTCTATCATGCTTGTGTCTATAATTAGTTCGCCCAGTGTCACATCTTTATTCTTTAGTCGGCTTGGCAGAATTTTTGTGTTATTTAAAATCTTTTGTTTAGTTTTTCTTTATTGGTTTTGCTCGGGGACTATCAAAATGTTGGTTTGGGGGTGTTGATAAGTCTATTTTTACGCTTTGCGTATCCACTATTTTCCTATGTTTTGATCTCGTTTTCCTTGGATTGACCATGTTTTAATGTTTAAATAATGTGTTTGTAGGTCTATTTGATCTAGGAGGAGTCTACGTGTGATAACAGAGATTTTCCGGGCAAGTACGGGACTATCGGGGTAAAAGGGCATTTTTTCCAGTTTTCGTTAGAGTGTATCACGTTAGACAAAAATATGTACCGCGTTCGTACCGCGTTTTTGAAAACTTGATAGGCTGCCGTCAGAGTGTACTACGTCAAGCCAATTCGCGAACCGCGAGTTTCGGCAGTTTGTCCATATTGGTTTCGTCAGACAACCATGTTAAAGCATACTATGAGATGATAGGCACCGCTTGCTTTTCACCTCTTTTGGGACCCACTCTTTGACCTACCTATATATATATAACTTTACCAAATTTTATAAGTGGTGCTTCATAATTTCTAGATCTCAAAATTGCTCCATTCACGCCATCACTACATCTTCCATAAATTCCTCCACAAATTCACATAATCCATTATCTCTTCACCATAATCCACCATAAATTCATCGCCTCCACTACATAACTTTCTCTTACACACCATACCCATCCTTAATCAACACCTTGGAGTAGCAAAGGAAGCTTGGAAGAATCAAAGTCATTGGAGCCTAGCTTGCAAAGAAGAAGTTCTACATCTAAGTTCATTTCTTGCAACTTATTCTCTTATCTTTGTGTATTTGCTATGGTTTACTTCAATTTATTATCTCAAATGACTTTGAGGTGTAATATGAGCTAAACACTTTTATGCTAGAATTATGATGATACCAAACCCTTAATCCTTTAGTAATGATTTGCCTAATTTCTCTTAAAGTGCTTGTGTTGTAATATGGATAGTTTGAGTTCTTAATGCTTTTGCTTGATTGATCATCTTGTAATTGTTATATTGGTTGTGTGAATGAACTTGTGAAGTGACGCGCTAAACGTACCAGCCAATAATATACACTGTATTTGACCGGAAAGTTGAGAGATCACTAGGCCGGCGTATAGGGATCGTGTGTGTGTCCCACTGTGCTAGATTAGCCTGAGTATATTCTGTATGTTTGGGTGCGATTTCTATTGCTCGAAAGAGATTAGGAGTTAATTAGAGGGGGCATGAACCTATAATGTACACTTGCGTAATTTGAGAGATTAGGCGGATCGAATTCTTAATTAGAAGGGTGCGGTGGATTCTAAATTCTAGCATTATTTTATCGTATTACAAACATCGTTTTCTTGTGTGATTTACTTAATTTGCTTAATACATGCTTAGAATTAGCTTTAGATTAATTTAGTGAAAAGATTGGAAATCATTTAAATCTTTTGTTCAAATAGTACGCGTGCCTTCGAACGCCAGTAATGATTAAATCCCTTAGTCTCTGTGTGACGATACCCTACTCTATCATTGCACTACAATTCGACCTCGTACTATTGCGAGCGTGACGGTTTGTAGCGATCACCGCCCTGTCATATCCCGTCCCCGTACCAAACACACCCTAGAGGATCCTAAAATACATTTTCTAATAACATCTATAAAACTTAAAACCGTTATATTTATGTCAAATTCGTCTAATTCTAATCCCTTAGTGTCATCTTTCTTCATATATTCTCTCCATCCTAGATCAATATGCTTCTCATTATATCCAAAAGTGCTTTCTAGATATACTACTCTGTATTTGTAATCTACTATACTATTCAGAGCTTCCATAGAATGTCTAATTAAGTTTCCTTCCCATTTATTAAATATTCGCTTCCATTCATTAGGTCTATGTCCTTGTAGGCTTAAAATTAATATATTTTTTGCTTTAGGCTCTTTTCTCCAACTTTCTAATTTAGTTTTAGCTCTATAAACTCTTTATGTATCCTTAAAATCTTTATATTATTCTTTAGAATCTCTTATTCCTCTGTTCTCTAAATATTCATCTATTCTAGGTTTGGGAAATCCTTTTGTATCTAGGATATTAGTTCTACTTCCATTACCTGTTTAAAAAGTTCTTGGTTTATCTTCTTCCCCAACGAATATTTCTTCTTCTATGTAACATATATTTTGTAAATTATTTCTTAAAGATTCAAAATTTAATTCTTCTAATAAAATATTAACTACTTTTTTATCTTCTAGTTCTATGTTGTTATAGAGTTCTTCAAATATGTCTTCTTTTAGATAACTATAGGGGTCATTAAATATTAAATCTATTATCCGTTCTCTATTAGCATCTAGGGTTTTAACCTTGTTTATGCTTTGTTTTAATCTTAGCATATTAACTTCCTCTTCATAATCTTCTTCAATTATAACTACATTACCTTGCTTTTTATAATTACTAAATCTTTGGAATGTTTGATCTTTGTTATTAGTATAGATTTTACTGCTTTCTGGCACATCTACTATTTGAGTTTCTAGTTATGGTAATTTCCATTCTAATCCTTGTAATTCGCTTTTACTAAGTTTTTTAGGAACTTGCATTTGTACATACTCACTATGGAAATGTTCAACTATGCTTTTGTTGATAAATTTTAATTTTTTATGATACTTATTATAGCATCTTCCTAAAACAAATATTTTTAACCTAAGGTTTTTATATTCTGTGTTCATGTTAAAGCCTTTTGTTTGAATGCTTAGTTTTATCTTACTACAGAACTCTTTATATCTATATTTGGGAGGCACCCTGCCACTACCACTTTATTCCTAAGGTCTACTTCAACAGTTGCTAATTGAGCTTGTTCATGATCGTTAAATCTTTCATCATAAAGATATAAATGGGCTTTGGTGTCTAGTCCTACTCTAGTTTGGCTACGTACTCCTATGATTATTACACCTAGATGTATTGCTGAGTAACCATTTTTCTTTATTTCCTTAGCACTCTAGGGGCTTGCTAGTGTAATTTCTTCTCTATTATTAACAGGTGGAAATAGGGGGTTTTGTCACTTTTTTGAGTTGGCGTTTCAAGACTATCACCATTTTAATAACTTAAGTTTAGAAGGCACTAAAGTAAGTGACTTCCAAAAATGTCCTTACTGTACACATTTTAAAATTATTTCTTTAACTTTAACTTTTAGAAGATACTTTGAAATTGTCTGAGATCTACTTCTCTCTCTAACTGTCTTAAAGTGGAAAGCTCTGTAAATTGAAATCTAAGTTCATTTTCTTCTCCAACGAGTTCGACATTCATATAGTTACATAAGATCACTCATCTTATCAGGTCATGAATATCAAAATTCATACAATGAGAGGCAAAATGGAAACAGAGATAGGAAATTAACGAAGAGTGTTAATGCAACTTCAAGTAGTTAAGTAAAAGGCTCGGGCACTATATAGAAAGTCTCGGAGATACAAAATTAACAAAAAAAAAATGATTGTTAAAAAGGCTCGGAAATAACTCACAAAGGCTCGGGCAGTTAAGTAAAAGGCTCGGGGAGTTCATTAAAAGACTCAGGCAGTTAAGTAAAAGGCTCGGGCAGTTCATTAAAAAGCTCAGGTACTATATAGAAAGTCTCAAAGATACAAAATTAACAACAACAAAAATGATTATTAAAAAGGCTCGGAAATAACTCACAAAGGCTTGGACATTAGTCACAAAGTCTCAAACATTACTCACAAAGGCTCGGACATTACTCACAAAGGCTCGGATACAACTAACAAAGGTTCGGACATAAAAAAGATTTAATGTTCATACAAAAGGCTCGGGCAATTCATGAAAAAGCTCGGAAACTGATTAAAAAGGCTCGGAAACTATTTACAAAGGCTTGGAGATTCAAATTTGACAAACCTAATATTCATAAAAAAAAGCTCGGACCACAGTTACAAGGCTCGACGGGGAGCTCGACCCCCGAGTGCATCAGCGTAGAGCCACTCTGTCGCTGTTCGAGTGATCGTCTAAGTTTCAACTAGACTTTCTCTCTTTACTTCACAACTCTGTCACTGTAAACTGAATGAAAGAAAGCTGACGTGGAAGTACTATGGGGGTATTTTTGTATGTTCACCATAATAGGTGCCTTTTAAACATAACTTATTAAAACGGTGATAGTCTTGAAAACCCACCTCCAAAAAGTGACATTTAATTTTTTAACCCACAGCTACGATTGTAAACTCATCTTTGTATACATACAGACTGCTTTTAAAGCTATCCAATATTGCTATATAAATTTTTCTTTCTAACCCTTTTGAATCCTACTTCTAGCATTTTATTAACGTCTTCTTCTTGAATTAAATCTTCTGTTCTTTTTATGATGTCTTTACCTCTGTTACTATAGTTTAGGATATTTTTGACCTTGCTAGCTGTCGATTGTCTTACATTGGAGTTTCTTACTAGTTCCATGTTTGCTAGAGATATTTACCTTTGGACCTAATATGTCTTTAATCTCTACCTTTGGTCGGCTAGGAGAAGGATGCGCTTCTTGCTTTTTCTCTATTAGATCTATTCTTTTAACTAACCAAGCTATATAATATGGTTCCAATTGGTTGTGTATAATTATACTGGTATTCTTTTCTAACTCTTCGATTCTTTCTAAGGCTTTGACTAATAACTTTATTATGGTATTACACTGTCCTTGAGTAACTGTGTTACTTTCTAAACTAAATACTTTATCACTTATGCTTACTTGTGGATTATTAGGAGCTTTAGTTGTTAGCTTATTGAGTATTTTTTCTAAGTGGTTCATTCAGTAAGTCTTTTTAATTGAAGCTTTAGATCTCGTTGAGTTTTCTTTATGTCTTCTATTTCCAAGTTGAGGCTTTTAACTATATTTTTTATTTCTAATTCTACTGTGGTTTAAGAGTTTTTTGCTCTATTAAATCTGTTAACTCTGATATTTCCTTTTTACTGGGAAACCTTTTTATAGTGTTACTAAAATCGCTTAGTGATTCTTTTATGTAATCTAAATTCTTTCTTAACGTACTGATCTTACTATTTTCGAAGAAATTGGCTAGATCTATAATGTTCTTATTAGTCTTATCTATATTTTCTTCTAAGCTTTGCCCTAAATTGATTAACAAATCTACAATAAAGTTATGTTGGCTATTGCTTGTGTGTGGTAAGTGTTTATACTGGTTTTCTAGGTGCTCTATGTTACAATTAATCTTTATATTATTTTGTAAATTAGGCTTAGTCTTTTTTAATTCTACGATTTCTAGGTCTAAATACTCTAGTCTTTTAAAGTTCATATGTATGGTAAAACTCTTTTGAACTCTATTATTCTTGTGTCTAGTAGTTCCATAAACTTTCTTTCTGCTAATCTTAGTGTTAGGATTATGCTCAATAGCAAGATTGTAATATATTGTATTTGACAATCTTTTCATATTAATAAAGTGATTTATGTTTTTAAACAAATCTTATAGCATTTATAGATTGAATATTATAATTGTCAAAAGTAAATAATCATAAGGTCAAAAGACTATGAGAAAAGAAGAATTGTTCATACATTTGGATATGTATGAGATAGACACAATTCTTTAGTTAATCTTGAATAATGTTCACAACTTAAGTTAAAGGTTGAGCACATTTATCTTGTTAAAGTTGTAGAATTCTTTTACTAGCATTTGAGTGGGATCAAATGTGTTATGATGAGTCTAAAATCATCGGAGGGTCTTCAAGTAAAAGAATCTAGTGCACTGGCTGCATTGAACTAGATCACAATGAAATACTTTATCTAGAACCGTCAGTAGATAAAAGTCTTTTCATTATCAGGACAATCGGAGAGTCTATCTTAATCCTGAGATAAATGATGGACTTATGGTTGCAAGTGGTATCATTTGAGTTATCAATGAGTACGATTATATAGCATAGTCTATCCTCGATAGTTTGGTGATATTCATTTGTTAATCGATAGAGGACTTCATTTATAGATATGGACATCGTGGCTCCATTTATACAATGAGAGTATAATATCATCATATGGATGTTTTGAGGTAATTGGATATAAAATCTCAACATTGAGTTTTCGATAGTGACTATTGAAAGCATGGCTTCTGGACAAGTCAAAATATCCAAAGTTCAAAATGTGGTCATATGAGTAAATATGGTAACTTAGAGAGCTATAGGCAGTCTATGAGCTCTTGGCGATTACTAATATTATTCACGAGGATTCACTATCTCCAATAAGATTATCTAGGGTATGAATGAGAATCATTTACTTGTTCTATCTTTATTTAAGAGTGCAATTTTAGTTCTTTAGTGGAATGAACTAAAATTAATAGATCGAACATAAGTGAATCATTTGTTGATTGTGATTGGGTTATGTCTATTGGAGCTTAAATTTAGATAGCTTGCCAAGATCACTAATCCACACGGACTTGCATGGGTCACTTGATATATTCTACCGGACTAATTTATGGGTCCATCTAGAATTGTATTAAGGCATGTGGACTTGTTTCTTTTAGTAAGAATGGGCCTAGTTCACATATGGGCCTTTTAATTAAGGTCCAATTGATTCAATAAAATGAAAAATAATATTTGGGCCTATCTTTGTGTATGGGCGGCAAGGCTTGAAAAATAGCTTAATATGTTATTTTATTTTATTATTTGATTAAATGGAAATTAATTGATTTATTAGTTAATTATTTAATTAATAATCAAAATCTTTTTCTGACTAGAAAATATGTTTCTTAGTAGTATACTATTGTGGTAGTATAAATAAAATAAAAGACTTTATTTGGTAAGTAGATAAATAAGGGATTTATTTATCTAGTCAAATAAGGAAGTCTTTTATATAGTCACAAATATACTAAATAGTTGGATTAGGGTTTGGAATTCTAAGAAAATCTACCTAGGGTTAGGATTTAAGTCAAAAGACACAAATCCTACATGGTAAAGGATTTCGGCCTCAATATATAAATATATATGAAATATATAATTGCGGATATATATATATATATATATATATATATATATATATATATATATAAAGCATGCAGATATATGTGTGATATATATGCAAGTTGAATTGAGGCAGATTATATATTATATATGCATGATAAAGTCATGCAAATATATAGATTATATAATTAAAAAGAAGAATGCGCACACTTATATATTATATGGGCAAAGAAGAATTCGGCGCATAATATATATTATATTGGGCAAGTGGATTTTGCAACCTATATATATATATATATATATTTTTATTTTTTTTTGTGCAAAGAGAATTCGGCGAACCCTAATGCAAGGATTGAGAGTTATTTTCTTTTGTTTGAGAAAATAAAATCCAACTCTAGACAATAGTGTGATAATTTCGGCCAAGAGGAAAAGAGAGAAAAGATTGTTCTTATTTCGATAGTGCACTTGTAACTTTTACATCAAAAGGTTTTGTGCACAATTTCGAATAAGGTTCACTCGAGTTTCGATCTAACGATTGTGAATTCAAAAGTGACCGGAACATTCTTTGTAGTCTCTTGGAACTAATTGTGACTAACGAAAAAGAAAAAAGTTTTTGTTATCCATCCTCAGGTACACAATTCAAAGAGAAGGGATACCATGCTCCTAGGTGATTCACGTTCGTGATTGGATTGGAAGATCTTGCGGATTACCATCGACGCAACGTCAATCGAATCACCCAACAAAGGTACGATATCTTTATTATATGTTAATTAATTAAAGGGTTAAGGTTCATCTTTAAAAAGGAATTTTTTTTTAAATATACTAAATCTATTTTAGTCTCGCTTCCGCTGCGTGCACGTACGTTTTTCCCTACACTTAGTTTTTTTGGGATTAAAGGATCTCTAAATATTTTGCTTGTTTCTAACTATCAGTAAATTAAATATTATTTCAGCTTCTTGAAAAACTAGGTTATTTAAACTTCTTGAATCATTATCTGACAATTCTTCTATATTAGTAATCTCTTCTATATTTTCACCAAACTAAATATTTAAGGAAAAATCTAAAAGAAAGAAAGTAAGTTTTCTTAATTTTTATTTTAAAAGTCTTATCAATTAGTTAAACACCAGGAAGTCTTGTCAGGTTAACAAAAGTATGAGAAAGACATTAAATTTCTAGAGTAAGTCGGTCCTTGTATTTCTTTGAGAGGTTTTTTCGCAACCATAAACTTAGTTTTTAGCATTTCTATTTCTGTAAAAGTACTTAGTAGAGGTCTTATTTTTCTGGGAACAAGATTTTATAATTTTTCTTGTAAAAACTCCTTGGTGGTCCTCACGAGTAAATCCTGTTGATAGGCAGTAGTGGAATTTAGGAGAAATTTGAAAATTCGTCTTGATTCAATAAAAACCAAGGGATCTTGAAAGGCTTGTTTTAGTTTTTGTTGAAGATTTTGTCTTCGATGCACCCTCCTCTCTCTTTGGTATCAAAGCCTAGTTACTTTAAATTTAATGTTTTGCTTATATGAGTAGTTACATAAAGGCAGGCTTCTAATCACAACTTCTGATTTCTTTCATATCGGTATTTTGAGTCTAATATTAATGGTAAAATTGATACTACTCGTTATCATGTTTATCTTAGTATTTTGTTATGTCGTTATTATTTTAAGACTTTTTGGGACATGAGTGTAGTTAATCATTTTAATGCTATAGATCAAGACTAAATAGAGCTAGATGGCGTTATTTGGGATAGCTTTTGACAGGCTCAAAAGCTCTTTTAAAGGGCCAAAAGCCACTTTTGGAGATGTTTGGGTGAAATATGAAAATGGCTTCTTGAGCTTAGAAGCTCTTCTATTGGAAGCACCACATGAGGTGTTTCTCCAGGAATGGCTTTTGAAAAGCACGCGAAGCCAAAATCTGTCAATTGAATAGTTTAATGAAATTTTAATATTACCAATTTTACCCTTTTCTTTCATATATAACAAACTAAAGTTCAGACTCATTTCTCTTCCACGTTTTTTCACACGGATGCTATGATGTTCTTCCCCAATTTCTCATTTGAACCTAGTCTCTCTAATCTCCCAAATGATCAAATATGTCATCAAATCCATCCTAGGCAATGTGTTTCTAGAAAGATTGAAACAAGTTTTCACTGAAAATTACTCATTCTTGCTCTCAAAACTCCAATTCCGGAATCATTGAAACCGGTACCATGGAATCATCGAAACTGGTACCGGTTGCAACATTGTCGTCTTCTTCAATCTCCACTTCTCTTCGCATATTCACCGCCTCGCACCAAAACCCACCAGACCCACTCGTCGAAGAGCTCCCTCCAAAGCTCCAAGAGATCGTCAAGCTCTTCCAGTCCATACAAAAGCCAAGTACCAGAGTTTGACTCCTTCTAGAAATAATATACACGAAAGCTTAGCCCTAGAAGAGTTTAGAACTAAACTAGGAACAAATACTACAACAAATACGAGCTCTAATAGTGTTGAATGCTATCACAAGCCTATAATAACATTTCTAAAAATGCCATGTCAACCTTTGTGATTAAAAGTTTTTCACCTTTCATAGCATTTTTGTAATGCAATCACAATATGACATGTTATAGCATTTAGAAAATGCTATAATGAATGCAATAATATTTTATTTGATAGCATTCATACAATGTTAAGATATCAATAACATAATTATAATAATTTATATATAACACTAAAAGAATGCTATTGTAACCATTTGATAGCATTTATGAAATGTTATTATTTAAAATATTTTAAACAAAAAAATAAATACATTTAAATTTTTTCATATGATATTTATATTTTATTGATGTAATTTATTTATCTATATTAATAAAGCAAAACCTTCATATAAAAATACAGTTAAACCAACACATTTAATTAATAAAACAAATCAATTACATTATCAAATACAATGAAGTACATAATCCATTTATAATAATATTTATCACATAATTTAACTATGTACATCTTTAAAAGGAAAAAAAAAAATGTAATTATACAAATGTCTACACTAAATGGTTAAAGCTGTGTTGTAAAGAGTGAGATTATTCGCCAATAATTTCTATACTGTAAAAGTCCTACAAAACAATCTAAAACAAAAAACCTTTTCTTAGGTCATAAAAAAAAATCTGAAATTTAGAATAGAGTCAAAATCGAAAGCTAAAGTAACCACCACTACCATTTCTATAATTTAATCCCAGATGAAGAAAATATAAGGATAACTAAAGAAACTTTTATCGCTGACATTTGGGATAAACGAATTAATCAAACATATCTTGATTTTAATACCCATCTACTACTGCAAGCAAACCAAAAAGAAAAACTATTAAAAAAATCAATTAAATTAAAATCATACAAACTTGAATTTAACATAAAAACGTTAAAAAATAAATTATTGACAAAAAAAAAACAAATATAATACAAATATAAATAAACATTAAGCACTGGAGAAAGTCTCAATCAAACAAGCTAGTATAGTCATTAACGAGAGAAGAAAAACTCATGAGTAGAAGAGCTTAATGAAATTTTATTTTTTTTTAGAAAAAAAAAAAAAAAAAAAAAAAAGAACTTCTTGAGAAAATAATCAAAATGATTAGTAGAAAGATTTGATTTGACATATTAAATAAAAAGGGTTTCATTTGTGAGTGGCTACTACAAATCTAAAAGAAAAAAGAGACTTAAAAATATGAAGTTAGGGTTTGGGGAAATATATTGGTGGGACTTGAATTTTACTTTCCCTCTAAAAATTTGTGAGTTACCTTAACTTTTATTTTCCCTCTTAAAATTTTGATTACTTTAACTTTTTATTTTCCCTCTTTAACTTTGGTTACACTTTTTTACTATATAATTCTTTTATTATTATTATTATTATTATTATTTTGATAAATTTACTATAGCATTCATGAATGCTACATATAATCTATTGGTAACTGTTTTTTATTTATTATATTTTAATAAAAATAATTCATTTAATAACATAAATATAAAATGCTATAAAAATATTTTATGAAAAGTTTATAATTTCAATAGATATTATAGCATATTTAGAATGCTATGAATAACAGACCATTATGTTGTAGTAGTTTCACTTTGGTAGTTGTTGTAGTGATGGTGTTGTCCACATTGAAATAATATGTATTTGTATCTTCTAACCGCTGTGAAAGTAATGTCTTATAGTAGATTAATATTTAGGTTCTAGTATATATTTGCAAACAGGTGCTTAATTTAATTTAATATAGTAGATTGATATTTTAACATAGGCAAGGAAATTTCCTTATATTTCCACTTTATTATACAGCAGTTTCATTTTGAAGCCCAGGCTTTAATTTTGACGCCCGGGCTTTAGTTTTGAAGCCCGGTATTAGCTAAATTCACAGGCCCAACATATCATATTCCGGGCTTTTGATATAAATCCTTTGGCGGCCAGGCCCAACATATTAAATATTTATCATAAAATGAATCCCAATATTATTATTTTCCAAGCTTATGAGATTAAACCCCAGTACCAAAAGTAGCATTCTCAGGCTTAACATATGAATAGATAAGGGCTTAACTTATGATAAATTCTCAGGCTTAACTTATGAATTCCCAGGCTTAACCATAATAAAAAAAACAAATACAAATAGCATAATCTATTCCAATATCTAATACAAAAACAAATACAAGTAGCATAATCTATTCCAAGTAGCATAAACTCCTCAAATAAAAACACTACAACACTACAACCACCACAGCCAATAATTCAACACAATTGACCACAATCGGCGACCATTACGGGCTTTGATGTCATGCCAGAGCTGGAACCAACCTTCTCAACAGCCTTCATAACGTCAAATCCCTCGACGACCTGACCGAAGACGACTTGTTTGCCATCAAGCCACTCGGTCTTGGTGGTACAAATGAAGAATTGGGAGCCATTAGTTCTTCGGCCGGTATTGGCCATAGAGAGGATCCCGGGACCGATGTGCTTTTTTTTGAAGTTTTCGTTGGTGAAACTAGCACCGTAGATGGACTCACCTCCGGTTCCGTTTCCATTAGTGAAGTCTCCTCCATGCCACCTGAACCCGGGTATCACGCGGTGGAAGGTTGATCCCTTGTAATGGAGTGGCTTCCCGACCTTGCCAATTCCCTTCTCGTCGGTGCAGAGAGCCCGAAAGTTTTCTGCTGTTATCGGGGTACTGTCAGCGAAGAGCTCGATCACAAGTCTACCCGCTACATGGCCGGCGATGTTGAGGTCAAGGAACACTCTAGGGTTCGCCTTTCTCTCCTGATTCAACAGAAAATGAAAGCTGTAGAAAAGATGTGGACATGAAGAAGAATATCTGCAAATATGAAGGCTTTTTTTTTTGTTTTGTTTTGTTTTCTGTAATCTTCATGTTGAATTGAAAATGACAAACAACAAAAAATGGACAACCATATGTAATTCTGACAATGAACAAAATAAAAATAAAAATATGGCATCCATTACTGTCTGACAAAACAGAGAGAAATAAAAAATATGTACCATGGTTGATAACCGTTTCTTGTTGTCCAGGAGCTCATCGAAATGTGTACGGTTCATGGGTATAATTTGACCGGTATAAACACTGTTATTGGTCAAATGTTCTTTATATTAGGAAATAAAAATCACACGTTATACTATCAATAGAAAAGATAAAATGAATGGATTACTACCTAGCTTGGTCTTTGCCTTTCATAAATGCCATGAATTCAATATTATTTGAAGATTTGTCCAACCCATCTGGCTTCTTTTTCTTTCTCATCGGCATCGGGTTAGTACATGGGCTCCGGACATACCTTGACCGCTTCCGAGCTCTCACCTTGTCAATATGCTTATATACGACATCCGGGTCTGGTCCATCAAGCACTACCACACTCATATTGGAGTTTGGAACCACAACGTTTGCTGCCGGGGATGGGTACTCGTCCACCAATAGAGGCTGCTTAACCAACTTCTCCAAATCCAACTTCTGCGGATTCGCCTTCTGATGCAGCGGAATATTCAACGCAAAACAACAATAGATAAAAGATAGGATAAACGATTCAGATCCGTTGATTCGCGCACGAATACCGGAAACGAACCCTACTATTATGCTGTTGATCCGCGCACGGATACCAGGATAACAGGCTACTGATAACATTCAACTTCGCGCACGAATGATTGTTAACAGGCTTCAAATACTTCAATCTTCGCAAAGAATGTTGTACATGGATAGTTGAGAAACAATTCTCTATATTTTTTTATTCATCAAAAACTAAAAAACAAACAACTGGTTGCAATGAATTTAAATAGGAAAACAAACTAAACCTAAAAGATCCAAATCCTTGAATCCTAAACGGATTCAGACTCCTCAAATAACATAAATATAAAAAGGACTCCAAGACTCAATCCTAAACTAAAAAGGAAACTAACAATGAAACTAACAAGGACTCAAAAACATCCAGCTCGTCAAGCTCAAGTCTTTGCGCAACAAGATAGATGGTATCAAAAACATCAGTTGGTATCAGAGCCACCGAGTCTACCGTTGTGCTAGGCTCAGCATCCACGACCGCAACCAACTATCTTCCTCAGCACCAAAAATTCACCATCCATATTTATCCACACACAAAAAAAAAAAAAAAAAAAAAAAAATTCTCATGGATCCCCAAAACAAAATTTCCTCCTACCATTCATTGTTTTTCGATGACGATTATGTGTCGGACCCAGTTATCGTTGACTTCGATAAGCCGCCAATTTTCGATATGGAATATGTGACGGAACCTGTTATTATCGATTTCGATAAGCCATCGGTTTTCGATGAAGATTTGTTCCAGAACGTGCAGCATGAGAGGGACTCAATTTTTGAGAATTATTTCTATGATGTTGCCGTGTTTCATCATTCAACAGCATCTCCAACTTATTTGTTCCTCAAAACAGTCAAAATTCGAGGACGAATTTTCTCCAACCTGAAGAGAATGATGCAGCAGCAGCTAAGGCAATGGAATACATGGAGTGGGTGGCAAATTCGTATTTGGGTCACGTGGACCAACCAAATCCGAGCTGAACTTCGTGGACCTCTACAGAGAGCATATGGGATCGGATCGTCTATTATAATATGTTTCCGGAAAGCCCAAGACGAGCCCTACAGATGTTATGAAGACTCCGTCCTCCGTAACAGATCACAACAGGCCCAAATTCGGCCATCTATCTTGTTGCGCGAATACTTGAGCTGGACAAGAGCTGGACGAGAGCTGCCGGGCTGAACTTCGTGGACCTCTACAGAGGGCATATGTGGTCGGATCGTCTATTATAATATGTTTCCGGAAAGCCCAAGACGAGCCCTACAGATGTTATGAAGACTCCGTTCTCCGTAATAGATCACAAAAGGCCCAAATTTGGCCATCTATCTTGTTGCGCAAAGACTTGAGCTGGACGAGCTGGATGTTTTTGAGTCCTTGTTAGTTTCATTGTTAGTTTCCTTTTTAGTTTAGGATTGAGTCTTGGAGTCCTTTTTATATTTATGTTATTTGAGGAGTCTGAATCCGTTTAGGATTCAAGGATTTGGATCTTTTAGGTTTAGTTTGTTTTTCTATTTAAATTCATTGCAACCAGTTGTTTGTTTTTTAGTTTTTGATGAATAAAAAAATATAGAGAATTGTTTCTCAACTATCCATGTACAACATTCTTTGCGAAGATTGAAGTATTTGAAGCCTGTTAACAATCATTCGTGCGCGAAGTTGAATGTTATCAGTAGCCTGTTATCCTGGTATCCGTGCGCGGATCAACAGCATAATAGTAGGGTTCGTTTCCGGTATTCGTGCGCGAATCAACGGATCCGAATCGTTTATCCTATCTTTTATCTATTGTTGTTTTGCGTTGAATATTCCGCTACATCACCTTCTGTACATCATTTGACAACATATCATTGGCAAGACATGCAGAATTGATCTCACTAGCAAGACATGCAGAATTGATGATCTCAATCTCATCTTCGTCAAGGATATTTTTGTACTCGGGATCCTAAATTTACAAAGAATAAAATCATATAAGTAAAATACCACAACACATGCCATCATTCCATACAGTCACGTCACATTGCACTCTAAAACAACAATACAGTAGCCCTACATTCTGGTGTTTCCATCAAGATAAAATAAACCATTACAAATACTTTATTCACATACGTACCTTAGATAAACCGGCTGAAACAGAAGTGTTCCCTACTTCTGCATGAACAATTTCAGTGTCACCATCAACCTTCTCCGAAATTTCATTATCACCCTCAACCTTATCAGAAAATTCATTGTTACCACCCTCAACCTTCTCCAAATGTACTGCAGTTGAAACATTGTTCTTTTCCATTTCCCCTTCAAATACAGTTTGAACATGGTGCACATCGGTATCCTAAAGTGATAAGAATATTTATTAAGGACTACAAATTTGAAGAATGTTTATCAAGGGCTAAATATTTGAATAAACAAAAAAAATAAATCAAGCTTACCATATCAAAAACATTGTCATCGTTTTCTTTCAAGCCATCCATCTCCATAGCCTTTTCTTTGCTTGCTCCTGATTTTTCAAATGTTGATTGTTCAGCTGGTTTTTCTCCAACCTTCATTTCTTCTCTAATATTTGCAAATTCTGCTTTACAAAATGAAAGCAACCGTTCCTCGCTGTCCTTCATATTTTTTGCATTAACTGACTCGCTCTTCTTAATCAGTTTAGCAAGAGCTGAATAGAGTTCAGCTATAATGGACGGACCTGAAGTCTGAAATTTAGACTGCAAATCCAAAGCATCTAAATGTTATCACATTCTCAAAAATTGCTTAATGATAATACAGATAGTTATGTATGTTAGAAAATGATAAATTTACATATCACTGAAGCTATTATATCCATATCAATCCATATTCATATTAGAGTTAGAGGTTGTAAAAAATGCATGCTCGTTGTGCTAAACAATCTTTTTCCATCCAAAAAATTACTATGATCTACTTGATTATGTTTGCGGTATATATAATATGTATTGAAATTGAATAATTGATGTCACACACACCCATGTGTTGTGTTTGGACAGATAGGTGGGCAATTGGATAAGAAACAATGACAACATAGATAAAGTATTTCTTATAATTAAAAAAAAAAAAAAAAAAAAACTGATCTTTCGGGAAAAAAAATGATTCATGCTCGCGATGAGTTAATTAGAAGTTTTAATGTAATTATGAATCTATAGAATGCATAATTATACTTAAACGTAAGAAAAGCATATCCTGACTAAGTTACTGGAGGGTGACTCCTAGGACTGAATTTGGTGCCTTGGTAGGTTATGGATGCAAACAGTTGTAATGAATAAAATATAACTCCCTAGCAATTCTTCCAACAAGGCAAGAGCTAACATATGATTACATCTAACTTTTACAATTATATAGGTTGGTATAATATACATAGTAAGATATCTCTTAACAGTTCTACATTCAGATTTACCACAACTCAATGTATCATCATCTTTAACCATACTGTTAGTAGAAAACATACCATTGGTCAACTCAGACACTTTACCTGATAGAACAATGTAACTTTTATGTATCTTAAACCATAATCAGTGCCAAAAGATAAAAGCCACCAAGGCACACCTATCAGGATTAAAAGTAACTTTCCTAAAACCAAACTTGCATCATGTTACTTATCATGTAAATCGCATGAATCATACTCAGAAATAGAACCCTTTTGATATCAAAAGAAGAATACGATATAATTTTGATACAGCATGTTTGAAATCCCAATCTTTCACCATAATTCATTGGGAGAACAAGTCATCGGTTCATGTCTTGGATCAGGCCAATATGGTGGTACAGCGTTTTCCTCATACAAAAGAAAAATAAATAAAGAAATAGCATACTATCTTAGCACTACCGAACATTTGACTCAATTCTTTGTTTATGTAAAAGCATTTGTGAAATACAAATTTAACTCTTAACATCTATTTACTGTTTATCTGACACAACGTAACAAAAGGGACACAAAACATTTAGTTTACAACTTGCCTACCAAATATAGTATAGCTTTCAATCCATCTGTTCATTATTTCGGGCATATAATTTGAGATATAAAAATATATATCTTTTTCTTATCATCTAAATTGTTGCAAAATTACACAACTTATAGTTGAATAGTAAAGTTACAGTGCCTAAATTACACACTTCGATTAATAACTTAACAAAAAGCATACACTATAATTAATAGTTACAAAAAAAAAAAAGCATAAAGGGCATTGTCAGCAAATCTTGAGAAGCATCGTTATACTTAAAAACGTAAGAAATAACTAGACAAGGAAGATGATTGCAAAGAGAGAGATTAAAAGAAAAGATCTTTAAAAGTAAACGCCCAAAAGGAAACTTTAAATTATTTTTTTTACATCCACAACATTTTAAATCCGCAAAATTACTAATCATATCTAAATGCAATAAATTCGTACCTTAGGAGTTTCAAAATCTCTTTTATTGAAGAGTTGCCTCTTAGAATTGGGATCTGAAAATGAGCTTTTGGATCTAATGAAGGATGTTGTATGGTGGTTGTGAAAAGAAGCAGCTCCCTCATCAAATCCATTACCGCGAACCTCCAACATGTCATCCTGGTCCTCATCAGAACCAACATTTTGTTCCTCTTCAAATTCCATGTGTACAGGCTTCACCAAGGACTTGTAGTAATCGTTCCCATTTTCATAATTGTGAACTTGTCAAGCAAACAAAAGCATACACCATATATAACCATCAAGTCTCACAACAATATATGCATAAACAAGCAATTGCATGCACAGCCCAAATGCACAATCTTCACAATCGCCACAATGGTCGTATTGTATAATGCTAGCTAACATGTAATTTCACATTCTCAATGCATCTGATTTCATTTCCTTAATTTCTCTTCTATCCCCCTACAAACACAATTTTCCATCTCCTAAAATTCAATCCTTATGCTACAAAAGGCAATGGCTCATCGAGTTTTATTCTAAAAAGGAAATGGCAGCATAACACAAAAATGCAATTGCACACAGGACTTGCATACATGAGACATTGGATGAGACTTGCATACTTGAGACATTGGATCCGTATACTATATCTGACCACTTCAAGAAACATGTTTAGTTGTTTTGTGTTAGTTCTCATTATATAATTAACCAGAATAGACACAAAACCAAAAAGAAATGAGCAGCCTTTCAGAATGACATCACACCGCAGTAAAAACAAAGTCCATCCGCTGAACTTTAATTGCCAGTAAAACTCCTCAAAACTGACCAAGAAATAAACATTAAAAGCGACCTTCAGTACTTAAAAGATCTATGATCTAATTGGGTTATCCAACACCAATGCATTAAAACTTTTATGATCACAATAATCAACAAACACCAATGTTGGATCATGCGACAATTCTTTAGTTCCCCAGTTTTGAGTATGCAGTTATATTTTCATAATTAGAAGCACTGTCTTTAGAAACTATTTAAAACCATTTTTAAATGCATCTCATCTAAAAGACTCTTGAACCAAATAATAGTAAGACAGAATTATATACTAGTTGGATCATGCGACAATTCTAGCTCAAATTTTGGAGTAAACGTCCCACTAAACTCATCAATTACATATAAATGCAGCTGTTTTTTTTTTTAATCAAAGATTACATTTTTGTTTTGTAGAATAAGAAACAGAAAACTAATATAAATTAAGATAACAAACAATAAAGTAGAAAAGTCTGAGAAAGTTGAAAAAGCTGTCCAATTTCATAAACAGAAACAGAAAAATTACACATCGAATAAGAAACAAACAATCAAACAAAGAGACCCATCAAAATGTATTGATAAAAATACCTCAAAAACGGGAAAAAAGGAATCGTGAGAGAAGAAGTGTCGCAAATCTCTAGCGACAGAAAAAGTACGTCGGCGTCTCGGTTCTCGGTCTTCGACCCCTCTACGGCGTTTCTCCGTTTTTGGTCTTCGAGAGTCGCACGATTTCCCCGGCGTCGTCTTCGACTGGTTCTTTGACGGATTCGAGATTCTGCCAGGATTCGGATTTCGCTTGTGTGTTTGTTGCGTTTTGGGGTTTATGCTTATGTTTGACTGCTCTTAGCGTTTCTTCTTCAGATTCTTCGGGTTAGGGATTCAGAGTTCTTCGACTGTATTTGGGTC
The DNA here is from genome assembly GCA_008009225.1 of Acer yangbiense. Classification (NCBI taxonomy): domain Eukaryota; kingdom Viridiplantae; phylum Streptophyta; class Magnoliopsida; order Sapindales; family Sapindaceae; genus Acer; species Acer yangbiense. The sequence continues at coordinate 14,145,810 of CM017766.1, read as the reverse complement.
CGGTTTTGGGGTTTAGACAGTTTGGCGGGAAATAAGTGATGATGGTAAATGGGTAATGTTGAATTAAATCAAAAAGTGATGGAAAATCATTTGAAAGGACGCTTTATTTTTTTATTTTTTTATTTTTTTGACAGTTTTTGTAAACTTTTTCAGAAGTGGACAATTTTACGGTTACCCTTTCAAACATACAAAAGGCCATTTAAGCAATCACCCCTCCAAAACTATAAAAAAGGACTTGTACCTCTGTTCTCGAGCATGCTTTTAATACTAAGTAAACTTAAGAAGAAAAATTCTGACATGCAGACATTCACATATTTTTTTCAATCCTTATGAACCTATAGTCAGGAGCGAATGTAAGGGGGGGCCCATAGGGGCCATGGCCCCCCCCAACCAATAAATAAATAAATAAATTCTATTATAAATTAAATTAAAATATGAACCAATCAGAAAAAAAGAAACTATTATAAATAAAATGTGATATATATATATAGTAAGTGATAATACTCTCTTATACTTTTATTATTTTAATAATATAAATTAACTTATAATTTTTGTTTTCATAGTTCTAATGACCATGGAAATAGGAAATAAAATCAATCCAATTTAATATTTTAATTTCCTATTATTTCATCCATTATTATCTAATCTAGTGTGTATTATATATGAGTAATGTTAGGCTTCCCAATTTTTTTCACAAATTCTTTCCCAAATGTATGTAGCGTGTGAGGTGTCGACATCTTGTAAATCATGAGATTATGTGGTGAATGATGTGATGTTAACACCTCACATTCTACAAATATTTGGGAAAGAATTTGGAAAAAAAAAAATTGGGAAGTCTAGCATTACTCATTACATATATAATTTTTTTTTTTTTTTTTTAAGATTTTACTAGAACAAACTAAGTGAATATTGAATTCTTATAGTGACTACCGTTATTGTTTATTTTGTTAGGTTAAATATTAATTTGATTTTGATAAATTTACTTTATTAGTTTATTATTTAAATTTTCTTCAAAATTATTATAAGTTAATTTGTTTTGACATGAATATTATAAAATTAAGTTACAAGTATGTAAATAATTGTGATTTAAATATATCAATGGTATAATGATATTTTAATTAAGCTATTGAAATTTATATTTTATAAGCTGGGAACTATTAAAATATTTTTTTCAGTTATGTATACCGTTAAGAACAAACATAAATTTTACAACAAAATAAAAGATGTTTTCTCATACACTCTTTGATTATGTAATTGAAATGGAAATTAAGAAGAAAATTAGATTGATTTGGTTATAAATAATTTTCTAGATATAAAATAGACATGTTACATTTTTATTAGTTAATGTCTATTTATTTATTTATTTGTATCATTACTTTTAACACTAGACGGTATCACATTTTATTGAAAAGTATTAAGTGCGGGATTTGGCACTTTTTCTTGTACAAGATTCCTACTGACGGACTGACCTACAATATTAGTTTTTGTTTTGGCCCCCCTGAAGCCAAAATCCTAGCTTCGCCCCTGCCTATAGTACTTTCACAACAACAAAAAGCACTTCCCGGCCAACACAAACAATTATACATTTATACATACAAACACAACTCAAAACAAAAACATTTTGCTAATTTTTGCTTTAAATGATGCATTAAACTATCTTTCAACTTGTTCAAAAAGTAAATCAAAAACCCATATGTATGCTGTGCATAGATAAATAAATAAAAAGATGCAAGAAAATGAATCATCTATTGAAAAAACAATTGTCATTACATCGATCAAAGAACTGTCATTACAGACATGAATATCAATCGACACATCACAAAAATTCGAAATCGTTGACGCCATTGGAAGACTGATGATGTAATTTCCTGGATCGGTTAATTTTGTTATAGATAATTTTTGAGAAAGATAGAAGGTGAGAGTGAAAGAAGAATTCAAGAGAGGATAAATTTGGTTTATAACTGTATGCCTTCATTCAGTAATATTCAAGCTATTTATAGCTTGCATTACATGACCAAAAGTAGTAAAACTGATGAATACAAGATAATGGAAGCTACTTTCATGCAACACAACTGCATGATGAAACAACTAACGAAAACAAAGGACTATAATTATTTACTCCTAATAAGACCTCTAACAACCTGACTCTGACCGAGTCTCCTACTTGACTCAACATGGTGACTTGGACTTGCATGGCTTACTTGTAACCTCACACAATAGGCACGTATCAAAGACACAACTTGAAAAAGTTCAGAACCCCAGACATAGTCATCGTCAACTTTGATTGTTGATGAAACAGGAACAGTTGCTGATATGAATCCGCTTTGATCTTGTGTTGATTCCTTGAGCAGGGGTACTTGATCAAGACTAGAGAACAATTCTTGAGGATCAAACACCAATCTTGTATCCCACAAGTTCCTCTTTGGATTCGAAGACTTGAATGTCTTGTTGAACCGCAATCTTGGAGTGCTTTGATGGCTCAGAATTAATTCAATATTGTTTAAACTTGTTCTTCTTGCTTAGCAGATTCCTCTTCATCCGACAAAGAACAATGTCATCAGGTTTTTGATGTTGCCTCAACAAAGACGAATCGATAGCAAACTCATGCATGATCCGGTCGCCGTCATATGGGGAGCCGTGATTCTCGTAACGAAACCGCTTCTTGAATCCAACAACATTCCCAGCAGCCATAATTCTGTCCCCAGAATCTTCTCCTGCCCAAGTACCTGAACCGACCCTTCTGCAGATTCTGGAACCATTAACGGAGACCTTCTTCAGCCAAACGAAGAAGTAAAGCACCTGACCGTCTTCCAGGTGGTCTCCTCCGTACAAATTCCATATCTCCCAGGGCTCTAGAGAGCCGTAGATATCACATTCTTTGACCAAAGCCTTTTCAAGATCATTGAAGGGCTGTTCTGTTTCTGTATGTGTCATGAAAAGCTTGTTGGATAGGTAGTAAGAGACTAATTCCTTATCTGTGGGTAGGAATCTACACCCAACTGAAATCGGAAAATCCACCATTGTTGCAGAGAGAAAGAGAGAGCTGTGTTTCTTGAAAAAACGAAAAAGGTTTGTAACTTGGAAGTCAAGAAAATTTCCAAAAAGACTCTGCTATAATATTTTGAGTCGTGTACTCGTGTTTGTAATTTGTAAACCGACTGCGTATATATAACATGAAAAAAAGTTTGTTAAAACTTAAAACGATGTCGGTTTATGAAAACTTGTTTCTAAAAGTGAAACTCTCTTAAAACGATGTAGTTTTATGTGGGTTGGGCCGTTGGGGTAATATTATTTTATTATATTTTAAAGGGCCCACTATAAACATATCCTCTGAAAGTATACATAAAAAATTGATTCTCGAAAGTGGAGGCGAGAGAGGAGAAACGGATGAGATTTTCTGCAAAGATCGTCCACTTCAAAGTAAGTTTTCTAATTCCTCTTATATGTAATTGATTTTGTCATCTGCCAGAAGAAAAAAAAATTAATTAATTACACTTGTTGTGGAATTGTTTTTGTTTACTGTCTTAGCTTCAAAACAACTCGTAAATTGAAACGTTTGTGAGAGAAATATAGGAGGCTTTTATCGTTTTCATGGTAGTTGATTAGGTCATTAACAGAAATTTAATCATCTTCAACCAAAACACCTCCAGATTGACATTTGTTTTGTTTTTTGTTTTAACATACTAAGTGTTGCTGATTTGTGTTGCAAGGGATACAATTCGAATCCACAATCTCATCTTATCTATTCCGGTTCTCCTTAATCAACAAATAATTACGTTTAAAAAATAACTATGTATAACCTTCATATATAGTGAATAGTGATTGCCAAAATTAATTAATAATATACATATGTTATATAACGCTTCTAGAGTCAATGACTCAATGCGAAAAATTACATTATAGTATGAATGAATTTTATTAAATAGGGCATTGACAGGCACATCCTACAAAATGATCAAAGGATGTGAGAGTGAGAGATGGGTTCATGTGAATTAGTAACAGAAATGGTGTCTAAAGTCATTTGAAGTGGATCTCCTTTGAATTCTTCAAGTATAACTAGAATATTTCCAAAAGGTTTGAGGAAGGATTGAGGCACATGATACCTACAAAAACACACTAGTAATTATTAGTACTGGTCTAAGTTAGTTTTTATATTGCAATTGCAATATAAATATATAGAAAAAAAGGTAGACGATAATACATACAAAGTCTGTGAAGAATTCCCATTAGAAGTTAGAAATGAGACCCAAAAACGACCAATGCTCTGTCCATTCACCCAAGCTTCACCTTTTCCCATTGTGCTAAGGTCTAAGGCAATCGGATCATTTCCGATGGGTGCATCAAATACAGTCTGATATATACATACAAGTGTTTTAAGTATGTCACTAGTTCAGTATAATTTCATAATACACAACAAATTTAATCTCTACCTTGTACCAAGTAAGTGGTTGTTTGGTGGAGAGATCAATTTTGCTCCATTCAGCATTTCCCAACTCTTTTTCAGTGTATATCTCTAACTTCTCCCCCAATAGTCCCACCTGTGTTATTTGTTTTTTAGCAAGACTAACAAGTTTAGTGTTTAGTTGCTTCTATATAGAAAAACTTCACCTGATATCCCCACTCATAATTAGTGAAATTGTACAACTCCATCTCCCCACAATGTATTTCCACTTTAGTCAAGCCAGTAAATCTTCTCTCAAGAAAAGCTCCTGAATCCTTCACACAGCACAGCACAATAAAAAGTTTTTAAGTTATACGTATTATCAATTAAATTGTGTCGAAATTTAAGTACGGCTTACCGGCAATCCAACCATAACGCCAAGTATGGAGATATTGTTCATCCCATCAATTAACACAATTGGAATTTCCATGGTAAATCCCTTGACATCATGATTTCCATGTGCAGCTCCTGAAAAGATCAGCTAAGCTAAAATTTTACAACTAAGTTGAAAGTCAAAAAACATCTGATCTGAACTCTGAAGTAATGTCCTGTCTTTCATTTGTTTCGATAATTAGAAGTAGTCGATGCATTTTCTATCTAAAAGTTGAAATTTATATTTTATTGTGAGGATGAAATTTACCTGCATATATGTTGTTGACAAAAGCATGTGCAACATGTCCAAGAGACTCAACATGAAGTACTGGTTCAGTGCAAGATGTATTGTGTTGAAAGCTGTTACCAGTATTATGATTTTCAAAATAGTTCCCATGAAATTGATTGGATTAGCTTGAAAATCAAAATGCTATATCATGCGAGTTATTTCTTGTGTGTGCAAACTGTTTTCAGAGAAATGAATATACCTTAAAGTATACCAGAGATAATCGGATTTATCTTTGGTTGTATTCATGTGCTCTAATAGTGTATTTGACTTTAATGAAGTATCTAAGAAGTTTGGAATGTCATCTTTGAATTCTTCCCATCCAACTATTGCACTGAACGTTTGACTTGTCTTTGTTTTTCTCTCATTGTACTCTGTATTTACCTAGCATGACATATATAAGATAAAGTGTTTTCTTCCAAAAGAGCATAAAATTAGAGAGAAAAGTCGAAAACCAATGTTTTGATGATGCAGTCTGTCATTATATCTTTATAGTCAAGCATAATGTTTGTGTCATATTACATATAATCACAAATGACTGGTGACTAACCTTTGCAGTATTGAAGATTTCAGTTTCACAATCAGGTAAGATACTGATAGACTTTGGAAGCAACTGAAATGTTAAATTTCGAAACTGTACGGTAGCATTTTCTCTTCCGTCATTGTTTACAAGAAACGCAACACATCCCTCCGTTGCATCTTGAAAAACATAGGCCTAAAGTTGTAGCAGATAGATATAGTCATTAGTATTACATCTACTTGGAATGAATCTGAATCTGAATCTGATAACAAAAGGTAATGAAAGGATTAGAGACAACACCTCTTGAAATTGACCCAATGAGAAATTAGTCTGCACTCCTTGCAGTAAAGTTGTAGAAGTTAAATTAATTGCAGCATGTAACTCCTTAAGATGTCCCCATTTGGGTTGCCTCTTTAAACCTGTAATTTTATTTCAGTAATTGAACTATTATGTGTCATAAGAGTTGTATATATTAGTATACATATAAATCTGCTGCATACCATATTCATCTAATGGAGCTTGATCATAATAACTTGTTATGACATATGCTGATGCTGTTCTACCGAAATTCGTTCCTCCATGGTACTAGATTGGAATTTGAATGTCACACATTATAATGTTATCCAGTTACTAGAAAATAGTTTCAAAACAAAATATAGAGAGATGGTGTTTTTAGAGATAAATACCATGTAATAATTTACGTAGCTTCCATTTTTCGCAATAAAAAGCGTGACATGAAATGCTATGTCTTGAGCAGACCGTATGTATGGCTCTCCTCCGTACACTTGATAGCTTCAAAAAGAAAAAAGAGCAATGAGTTTATCATATATTTCTTCTTCCATTTATATATCTTCTTTGGCTTTCAGTTTTTCAGAATCAAAAGGAATATGAAGATATAGTGAAAGCATACAAAGAAGTCCAATTTTCTGTCCACATTGATGGCTTATTTGGTGAGTTTGGGCCAGTAAAAGTTTCTCCACATCTCATACCATTGCATGTGTTTATCTGCATAAATATTAGAAATTGACAAACCATGTATCATCTTCTCAACTTGTCAACTATAGATATATATAGAATGCAGGTGTGGAAGAAATGGAACTAACCACAGGGTCAGGAGCATCAGCTTGCTTGCACATCACCCATGGCACGCCAGTCTCCAGTTCAACCGCCATTTTCGCTGCCCATCGAACATATGAAGGTCCTTTTTCTCCAAAAGCTGCTTCAACATTTTGATATTCATTCTCAATCTATATAATAATTAAATTAGTAATTCAATTATTCAATTATATTTTTGGAAATTAGTTTATGAGATATGATTCAATTCAACCTGGGAGAGTATTATTGGTCCTCCTTGGGAAGCATATAAACCCTCAGACTTCATCAAATTCACTATTTTGGTAGTGAAGTTTTGCATGTAAAACTACAAATTGAATTAATTACATAAGTTAGAACAATAAGATAGCTTTAGTGAATATTATGGAGTTTAGAGAATGGGAGGAGAGGTAAAAACCTTGAATGGTTCATTATCTGAACGATAGACAATGCCGGGGATATCATGTAACCAAAATGGGAACCCCCTGATCACGTGATATGTTGTGAGTTGAGTTAATGGTTTTTTTTTTCATATCATTAGACAATAAAGAAATATAAGAAAAGGAAAGGAAAGTTACCCATAAGTCCATTCACTCTCAATGAACGGTCCAATTCTAAGGGTAGCATAAAGGCCTTGAGCTTGGATTTCCTTGATGAATTTGACCAAATCATATCTGCCACTGAAATCATACTGTGTGACAGGCAGGAACACAAACACTTAACAGTTGTAAAGAGACAAACAAGAGATGACAAATTAAAAGAGACAAATAAAACAGACTTGACCAGGTTGGGGCTCGTGGAGGTTCCAAAAGACATATGTTTGAATCACGTTCAATCCTCCTTCCTTGCCATTCGCTATCAAAGATGACCACATCTGCATCATCAATCATTTTTTTCTTCACTCTTATTATTATCCAGTATGTGCTCCGTATGTTAAAACTTCAAAGTTAGAAGTTTAAAAAAGTAAATAAAATAAATTATATTTTTTATAGTTTCATATTGTTATTAAATAAAAATTAGAAAAAATATATATAAATATAATCCCACCATAATCTCACTTTTTTTTTTTTTTTTAAAGGGGAATAACTCGAACCCACAATCTCGTAGTGTATGTGTGAGGGGTTTTACCATCGGAACAATCCCATCTCGTTAATTATAACATCTCTTTAATATTTAGTGATTCTCTATAAAACATTTTGCGCAATGTTAATTGAAAAAAAATAATGCTTTTATTGTTGTCAGTTAAATATTACAAAATATGTATAATTTTTGTTTACTTATTTAAAATTTTAAAATTGTTTTTATTAGTATAAAAATCAAGCACTCTCAAAAGCAAGAATGCATGTGTGTGGTTATGCTAATTTGAAAAATAATCACTTATTTTATAAGTTTAAAGGGAAATAGAGTTTTTTAAACCCATTTATTTCATCAATCAAATTTTGATAAATCAGTTGGGGATTGATTTTTCAAAAATAATTTTGGGAGTAACAATTGCATAACTTTTGAAATGTCAAGAATACCCTTTTATATCTGTATTAAAAGACAATAATATCCTCATATATATTCTCTTAATCACTTGGAAATACATTTTCTTATTTCATTAATTTTATGTTCTTAAAAACCACGTCATTTAAAAGTAAAGTTTAACAAACACATTTAGTACTTTGCCTAGCTTACGTTTTATTAAATACAAGTTTGATATTTGAAAGTAATACCAACTAACACTAGCTTGTCCTTCTGAGTAATAAAGTTTAGCACAAAAAAGCAGACATGTTGTGGAGGACAAAATGGAAGAAAACAAAGAGAAAAAGATCGAGCCAACAAAAGTTGACAAAATTAAACAAAAGCTGTGTTGTTTGCTGGCCCAAACCTACCGCCTACTGCTATTGCGCTACCCGTGATGTAAATTATCAACCACTACTTGCTCTATCTCCTACTATTGAACTAAATACTAAAAAGACAATATTTATATAATTTGGTTTGATTCTGTTCTGGTAGATGGAATTCAAAACTTACACTCAAAAGAAAACTTTCACATGGCATGCCAACAATACAACAGAGACTTTTTATTTATTTATTTTTTTTTTTTTTATACGGTATCTATCTATTAATCTATCTGGATCGGGTATTTTTTTAACTTTTTTTGCTATTGATAGGATTCAAGCTGCTGACTTGGAAGTCATTTATCCAAACCTTAAGTACATCCATCTATGGGCATAACTACGCCCCTGGAGGCACAAGACAATGAGACTTGCATGACCATACCCATCTCTTTAATTAATAATAATATATATATAGATGATTAATGATTAATGAAACTGAACTGATGATGGTTTAATATTTTACGTACCTGAGGAGTGCTACGAGGATAATGAATAGAACCAGAGAAGAGAATTCTGTGTTGGCCATCAATAATCAGAGATCTTCCATCGTATGTGACTTCTCCTCCTCCTTCTACCACCATAACCACCACTGCAACCCACCACCACCACCATATTAACATCTCTCTTCTTCTTCTTCTTCTTCTCTCAAAATAATATATTTATTGAACTTATATACATTTCTGCATACATATGAGAGATATATATGAGAGTTTTGGTGGAGGGTTGGTGGGTGGTATATATTTCATATTTGGGCTTCGGCTGTGAAAAGAGAGTTCAAATATTAAAGTGGTTTTTGTACCAATTGACACTTAAAAAAGGCATTTGTGATTTCACTGTCTCTTATTGTTTTCTTGTGCAAGTAAATATATATATGTTGTCGTGCCTCCCATTTCAAGTTACGCGCGGTTGCTAAGACTTAAGCCTACCGAATGCTTTTTGAACGCAGGCCGCCAAGCCAGGAATTTTTTTTTTTTCTCTTTAATACATTTTCAAACAAACAATGAGTGAGAGAGTTCACGTGAGACTGTGAGAGATAATAAGCCAACACATTTACATTGAAAAGATAAGATTCTGATGATCATGATGATTAGGTTGAATAATATATATTAACTTTAGTCGGGTTGGATATTAATCCAATGAACATAAACAAACCCAAACCCAAAACCCAGAAAACTAAAAAAGCCCAATTATATTCAAACATATGGATCATGTTTTTGAATTGTAAATAATTTTGTGAAAGTACTAAAATGATTATCTATTATATTAATACAATACTGAAAACTATTTTTAAAAATGAAAATCATGTTTTAAAAACCGTGATATGTTTTGTAGAATTTTCTAAAAGTCGTTTTCAAAAATAAAAAACGATGTAAATGTGTTTGGTATTATTTTTTAAAATTAGTAAAATAATTGTTTAAAAGAAAAAGTTATGGTTTGTTTTGAAAATAATGGAAAACAATAAAAAAAAACTGTTTTTAACTTTTTAGTTGTAACTTTAAAAAAATTGTTTTTTATTTTCAAAAAACAAGTTTTATAAAACGTTTAACCAAGCAATTTAAAGTTGCTTTTTGTTTTTAAAAACAGAAAACTGTTTTTAAAAACAAAACCAAACAGCACCTAAACTTTTCAATCTCTCCATTTTCTCTTGTAACACCATGACAAGATGAGATTGACCTAATGGTTTGCCCTTCATACCTATACCATGAGGTTGTGGGTTCAAGTCTGTCCTCTCTCCCCCAATCTCGAATTAATATATGTAATATTTAAATAAAACAATTAAGATTCATAATATTATAATTTATGTCCAGTATTATGTAATTTATGTTTATGAGACCGTAAAAAGGAGCTCTTAGAGCATCTCTAATGCAAATATGCATTTAGAGAAAATTGACTACCACATGGGATAGATAGTTAAAAAGTTAGAAAAACTTTCTCCAATGCAATTATCTAACTTCAATATGGAGATGATATGGCAAAAAAAAATTAGAAAATATGGAGTTGAGTTTCTAATTCTAGAAACTTTCCTATAAATGCTGACTATGATTTCTAACTCTTTCCACCAATAATATTATAGCTCATTTAATTGTAAAATAAAATAGGAGAGAGAGAGAGAGAGAGAGAGAGAGAGAGAGAGAGAGAGAGAGAAATAACTGTTTTATTATGATTGGTCATAGAATTAATGCATATTTGATTTTAGATAATTGCATGAGAGATGTGAATATGCATTTCTCTAAAAATAATTCAAAAGTGAGTCCATAATAAATAGAAATGCTGATGTGGCACTATTTAGAAACTCAAAAATATATATTTACATTTGAGATGCTCTTAGACTTAGTTTGGCATTGTTGTGTTGTGCGGAGAATTTCTTTTAGTTCTACTGTGGGGAGAATTGCTTTTGGATTTGTTGTGAGAAGAATCAACTGAATGTTTGGTAAACTGATTTTTAAAAGTGTTATGAGAACCAAAAACAATTTCAATGTTTTTGGTAAACTATAAGTAAAAAGTGTTATGACTGTGCAAAATTACTAGAAAGGACACGAATGAATGTTGATGTTTTGAAAATAAATAATTTGTTTTATTTTTGTGTGACCATAAACATGTTATAAAATAAATAATTTGTTTTATTTTTGTGTGACCATAAATATATTATAAAATAAATAAATAAATAAATAAATTGTTTTATTTTGTGTGACCATAAAACATTATTACTTATATATATATATTGCCACATATATTGCGAATATATCAAGAAAACCCTTTGAAAATAATAATTTGTTTTCATTATTGCTTCTGCGCGAAGCATTTTTTTAAAAGCTACAAAATATAGCTTCTCATTTTCTCTTTTGGGAGAAGCCAAAAATCACCAAAAACACTTCCTTCAAATTTTACCAAACACTCTAGTCTATGCCTAGAATCACTTTTTGTCTCAAAAGCACACCAGGAAGCAATGCCAAACTAAGCCTTAGTATTTGGCCACATTGATTGAAATACTTGAAGAATTATATATATATATATATATATATATATGTAGGGATATTATCATTTCCCCCCTGACCTTTACCCTATTAGAAAGGTGAAAATAGGGTTTGCCCATATTGGCTTTTAATCCTCCTGAAATGGAAAGAATGGAAAATGAACCCCTTCTGTCACATTTTCCATCCAAAATCATGTTGACCATTAAAATCAAAGGAGCAATATTATAAAAGCAAATAATTAAATAAATAAATATTTAAAAACAAAACAAATAAAACCCAACAATCATCACACAAATTAAACCTAGATCCAAGAACCTAACCCAGAAAACCTAAATTAAACCCATATCATCATCGATCCATCTCATCCTCTCATCGTGATCATCATCTTCTCATATCATCATCACACAAATTAAACCCAGATCATCATTCACTAAGCACATCGATTCACCACACATAGACAACATATCCATGAACCAAACCTAGAAAACCTAACCACCACCACCATCGATCCATCTCATCTTCCAACCACCACCATCACCAACCCACTTTTTCTTCTTCTTCAATTTCTACTTCTCGTCACCACCACCAAAACAACCCCGCCGCCACTCTCGGTTTTGGGGTTTCTTTCATCTCTTCATCTTCGCCTAAATAAAAATCTTCTTCCTTTTCTCTCTTCTTCTTCTTCTTCTTCTTCTTCTTTTTTGTCGTCGATTGGGTTTGGGTGTGGGTGTTTTCTAGGCTCGATTGGGTGGGGGTGGACTGGGTGGTGGTCGTTTAGGTGTGGGTTTGGGCTGGTGTGTTGGTTTGAACCTAGAAATGGGTTCGATTCTAGATCGGGTGGCTGAGAATAGGTTTGGTTCGGTTTGTTTCTTGGGTTTCTAAATCGAATATGGGTTTGGTGGTGGTCCAAACATGTTCTTGCACATACATGTTCAAATCTGGGTTTGGGTTTCACGATAAAGAACCTAGATCTCTATTCTTTAACAAGCCTTGCACATTTTTTTGGTGAAAGAGCAGCGTCGACTGTGATTTGCTACGTTTGGAGGGTTTTTCATGAAATTCGATGAAGAAGAAGAAGAGGAAGATCAGTGGCTTCTTGAAGAGTTTTTTTTTTTTTTTTTTTTTTGTGTTTTTGTGATTTTGATTTGGTGTGTGTGAGAGATAAAAGAGTTTATGGTTCTCTTCCAAAAATCATCATCTCCAACCATCTGCATGTTGGGATTTATGCCCTAAAGTTTGTAATTTGTAAATATTATAAATTCAATAATAAAAGAAGTAGTTATTTCATTCAAATAAATTGATTTATACGTGTATATTATATATGCTAACATCCAAGATTGCTAGATGTAATCTCAAACTAAGTATATGAATGTCATATACAGAGGAATTCAGTTTGAAACATGCAATCTAAAGAGTCCGTAGAAAGTAAATAAAGTTGGGAACTTTATTTGTGGTTAATTTACAGCTGCGGTCCATTCCATATTGTACAGTGATTTTATCCTAGACTACTCATATGGTGTTATGAGAATGAATGCACCTTATATGATGTGATCATATAGGACTGTGCCACGATTTATATGAATCTATCACTAAGATTCGTTAATTGAAAAGGTTCATATATATCGACAAATAATGGCTATATATAGGTGATCTAAATCCTGAGTGTCTTACTGACTCCTTCAAGTTAGATCATGGTTTTTGATTTACCATGGATGAGATTGAAATAGCATTCTTGGTCAATATCTCCGTACCTTAGAATCACGGTTTGGTTTGTGGTGGGGGAAGGTATGCACACAATAATGGAATCCACTCCTTCTTGTGAGGAGTAGATAAGTAGTTCCCTTAAGGGTTGATTCGGGACTTGAACGATTAAGAGCGCTCTCATTCTTCCGTAAAGGAATGAAGGATATAATCATTCAAGAGAATCAATGGTACTTAAAGGAAAATATATAATCAGAGAGGTATAACTGACTTTATGACCTAGCTCTAATTATAAACTTCTTGCGGGAAGTAGATAAGTAGTTCCCTTAAGGGTTGATTCAGGGCTTGAACGATTAAGAACGCTCTCCTTCTTTCGTAAAGGAATGAAGAATATAATCATTCAAGAGAATCAATGGTACTTAAAGGAAAATATATAATTATAGAGGTATAACAGACTTTATGACCTAGCTTTAATTATGAACTATTTGTCGAGGATCATACCATATGTAATAGCTATATCGATAGACACTAATAAATTAGTTGTGTAAAACATCTACAGTTACGAGAGTACAACCTTGAGTTTTTAGTGGAATAACCACAAGGTTAATAATTGTGAAATATTAATTAAAGAATTTAATTAATTTTTCTAAGTATTATTGGAGCTCAAAAATTTAGGTCCATTAGGTCCCCTTGCCAGCCTTTACGATTGATAGTAACAAGACTAGGGTTACACATTGGGGAAATGGGGATGGATATAGGTCCCCCCATCCCCATCCCCATCCCCATCCCCATCCCCACTTCTCAAACCCTTCCCCATCCCCCCATCCCATTTCCCCATTTAGGGAAAATGGGGATGGGGGAGTTTTGGGGGGAGCCCCGCATCCCCATTTCCCCATTTTCTCCCGTTTTTCCCCGTTTCCCCGTTTACCCCGTTCCCCCATTCCTCCATTTCCCCATTTGGTTGAAAATTACAAATTAAACTTTAAAAAAAAAAAAAAAAAAACATTCCATTACAAATGTAAAAGAAAATACATTAAAAAATAATGTCAAATATATATATATATATATATATATATATATATATATATATATAAAATTATTTTTATAATATTTTAGGGGAAATGGGGATGGGGGGAGGTCCCCATCCCCATTTCACTATATTAATAGGAAAAATAGGGAAATGGGGAAATGGGGAAATGGAGGAGGGTCTCCCCATCCCCATTTCAATTTGGGGATGATTTTCATCCCCCCCCCCCCCCCCCCCCCCCCCCCCCAAGAAAAAAAAAAAAAAAAAATTCCCCCCAAATGGGGATGGGAAAGCGGGTAAGCGGGGAAACGGGGATCCGGGGGAAAATGTGCAACCCTAAACAAAACTCATGGAGAATTGGATGGTCCAATTAATTGTGTTACGAAAGTAACTTAAATATATTTTGGGAATTAATTAAATGATGTAATTATTTAATTAATATATATTATTTAATTAATGAATTAAATATATTAAATAATATGATTATTTAATTGACATACATATTAATAATTAAGAATTATTAATTATTATATGGAGGTTTCAAGTTCGAACCTTGACAAGAGCAAAAGAATAATAAGTGATTATTTTATTTACTCTAAATAGGTTAAAGGTTCAAACCCCAGTGGAGTAAGAATTAAAAAAGGATTTGGAATCCTGTTTTAACTTGGATTACTAAACCCTAGGATCCTAGTATATAAGATATACTTATCAAGAAAAAGAAACGATTTGGAACCCTAAGGAGAACAAGGTGGGCGGCAACTAGAGAGGAAAAAGAAAAAAAGAAAAAAAAAATTCTCAAAGGGGTTGGCCGAATTCACAAGAAGAAGCAAGGTGTTGCGTTCCGGTTCTCTCAAGCCTCCATTCAATTGCTCCCTGAATTTGTGACGTGTCCACACACATAGTTACTAGATCGCGGGACATAGTTTGGAAGACTTAGTGGTAAATTATCGAAAAGAAAACGAAGGAGTGTTCTTCAAATGTATGAAAACAAATCTCTTCCTTATATTCGTGTATATACAAAAAGGTTCTAAGAAGACGATAGAAATTTTTTGAAACCTATCGTTCTTAAATCTATTGATTTTATTCCCTGATTTTTTCCGTTGCACAACTTACACTACACAGGTTAGGGTTTGATGGTGGAAGATGATGATGATGACAAATCTGTTTTTTTTTTTTTTTTTTTTTTTTCTCTCTTTATTTTTATTTTTAAGATCCATATTGGGTTTTCTGGTTGGGTTCATGGATGTGATGTATATGTGTGGTGAATCGGTTTCGATTTGGGTCGATTATGTTTAAAAATTTGTGTCGATCTTCAATTTCGATTTTAAGATCCAGATTTTATTTTTTATAAAGAGATAAAAACAAATTTTTTTTTTTTTGGTTTTTGAAATTAAATAAATAATAAAAAGAGATATCTCCACCATCCATCTCAGAGATGGATGGTGGAGATCCATCTTCTTTTTTTTCAATTATGTTTTTTTTTTTTTTAAATTTTGTTTTCTATTTTTTAATATATTTTTTATTTAATAAATATTTTGGTGGTTAAATGGTCATTTCCTGATTATATTAAGGATTTAACGGTCATTTAACCGTGAGACTGACGGTTAACACATTTTTTAGATGGAAATTCTAACAGAAAGGGGGAGATTTACAATATCTTATTTCAAGGGGAAGACCGGCCATTATAGGCAAACCATGTCCTCGCCTTTTTAATACGGTAAAGGTCAGGGGGGAAAATGATAATATCCCATATATGTATGTATAGTAGTTATCAAGTACAGGATCCTAGATTTTAAGAAATTTTTGAGATCCCATCATGGCCATTGGATTGGATCGATCCAATTAGGGGTGGGCACCAACCCGCCAACCCAACCCAACCCCACCCGACCAACCCGACTCAACCTGACTAGATTGGGTTGGGTTGCTTTTAAGATTGGGTTGGGTTGGGTTAATAAAATATAACCCAACCTAACCTGACAACCCAACATAAATAATAATAATAAAATTAAATAATTTTCTTTATTATTAGATTTTTTATGAAATCTCATTTTTTAAAATATTTAAAAAATTTACTCATGCACCATTTATAATATTATAAATGACAAATATAAATACATAATTTTAAATATTTTATACCATAATATATAATACATTTATTAAAAGTATGCAATTATATTGCCTTCATCTTTTGTATTAATTAACACATCATTGATTATACTTTAAAATGATTTTTTTTCTTAGGATTTGATTAAGAATTTGGTAGAAAATGTCTAATAATTGTATATAAACTTAAACTATTATGTTGGTTGAAATAAATATTAGATTATCCAACCACATGATATTCAACGAAGTGATTATAATTGTAAAATGGACGGGAGGCTTAGATGAAGACTTTCCAAGTTTGATAAATTGTTATATTTTTACTTTTAATTATACAATAGACAATTTGTATTATATAATGTGATTTGATTTTGATGTTTTTTAGAAATCTAAATTCTATGTGATATGATATTATGGTGAAAAATTATTATAAATTTGAATTTTGATATAATAAAATTTGAATTCAATATATTTTTTCAATTGGACTTAAAAAGCCCAACCCGATCAACCCAACCCAACCCAACCCGATATTGGGTTGGGTTGGGTTGGGTTAAAATTTACGTTGGGTTAGATTAGGTTGAAAATATTTCAACCAAACCCAACCCGAAAACATCCACCCCTAAATCCACCGACCAAAATGAATGTAGAATAATAATAATAAAAAAAGCAAACAAAATAAAAAGCGGGGCCCAATTCCCCTCTCTTTCCTCTCTTTTTGCAGTTGTGGTCCCACCTTTATCCCCACCAGTCAAACAATTACCCACACTTTCCTGTGTCCCCGTCAATTGCGAGCTCACCAATCAGTTTCCTCTCTCTTGTTTTTTCTCTGTGTGTGTTTTTCTTGGCCATCGGAGGAAATTTCTTAAAATCCGGGATCCTATACTTAATAAATATATATATGATTAATTTTCCAATGAGAACTTTTTATAATGCATACTTTAAGCATTTTTGATGAAATTGCATGGAATATATTGAATCTTAATTTGATTTTTTGTATGGATGGTGAAAACATTGAAATACATTTATGGAAAAAAAATTTTAAAAAAAATCGGGTGCAAGAACTAATTTTTTCCGATTTTTTTGAAGATAAAACATTTAAAAATAGGGAAATATAAGAAAAAATAGTTCTCAAATCTAAAAAATTTCCAAATTATTACCAAATGTGTATTTTAATTTTCTTAGAATGCATAAAAAAATCTCATCAAAAAACTTTTGATTACATGCAATTTCATCATATGTGTTTAAAGTGTACATTGTAGAAATCCTTATTGGAAAATTACTCATATATATGTATACAGAAATTCTATTATCAGTTCGAACTGACAAAAGTTATATTAGTTCCTTGCATGTGGGCCACTGAATTTAAATACTTTGACTTGGCTGTATGCACTTGTCAGTCAAAGTATTTAAATCCAGTGGCCCACATACAAGGAACTGATATAACTTTTATCAGTTCGAACTGATAATAGAAAGACTGTATATGTGTGTATATATATATATATATATATATATATATATATATATATATATATATATATATATATATACAGTAATGCTACACATCCCACCTAAAATCTCACTTTTTTCATCCCATTACATGTGACATGGGAAGTGTTAAATTGTGAGTGGATACATGAGGTAGGTGTCATTAATGTGTATCCACTCACAATTTGACACTTCACATGCCACATGTAGTGGGATGAAAAAGGTGGGATTTTAGGTGGGATATTTAGCATTATTGATATATATATGGGGTAGGATCCATAGCGGCATAGCCCTATTTTTACACGATTTTTGACACACTTTTATGATCCTAGGATCTAATGGAATTGGATGGTTAAGATTTGATATTTTAGTCTCTCTTCTCTCTCCTTAATTAATTAAATATTGAAATAAATTTCTCTCAGCTCTCCCTAATTAATTAAATCATGAATTAAAAATTCTCTCCTCTCTGGCTCTCTCTCTCTCTGTCTCAATTAATTCCAACAAAATGTTTTTTCTTCATTTTTTCCCTCTTACTCCTCAGTCCTCACGCACCTAATCTTCTTTCTTATTTTTTTTTTCTTTATTACTTTCTCCATCAAAACAAAAAATTCTACCGAATCATGAATCATTTTGCATTTCAATAATAAATATGTACAATATTTATTTTGCATACAACTAATATAACAAGTTTAAAAAATATGTAACCACAACTTTGAGGATTTTTTTCTAGAAAAATCTCTGAATATTTTTCAATAATATTAAAATTAAGAAAAATAAAAGTAAGAGGGAAGTTTTTTGGTGTGACATATTAAAATGCTGTGAAATTATTGGAATTCCAGAAATAGAAAGAAATTAATTCAAATAAAATAATGTTCCAAAAAAAAAATTATGTAATTTTCATGATTCATTGCAATAAGGTATGTTAAAGTTCCTCTTTGTGAATGGGGTTCCTTTACTTAAAATAATAATAATAAATAAATGAAATAAAAAAAAAATTGGCTGGAATTTTTATCAAGCTTTCAAGTCTTCGTATTCTTCAAGTTTTTTTTTGGCTAAGAGAAGAAAAGAAAAGGAGGATGGAGCCTGGAGGGTTATGGGGAGAGAAAATTATAAAATAGATATTAGAAATAAATAAATGAAGAGAGAGGAGAGAGAAGAAAATAAAAGATATTAATAGATTAAAAAAACCATTAATTAAAAAAGTGTCCCATGTTACAATCTAAACCATCCAATTCCTTTAGGGTGCGTTTGGTACGGACATGGGACAGGACAATGTGGGACGAGATGAGACGAGACAGGACAGTACGGGACGGGACAGGACAGGACGGGACGGGACAAGTAGTTTCATATTGTGTTTGGAATGCCTAGGACAGAACTGTGGTCTGTACTATTATGCGTTTGGTATGGCTGGGACAGGACTGGACAAAAGGTTCAAATGACCAGAGTACCCTTCATATCCTTTCCAATGTTTATAACAATTTTATTAAGTTTGGAAAAAAAATATTTGAAAAATATCAAATATTATTGAATTAAAATTAATTAAAAATCATACAAAAATAATATTTTCTTTCATTTTCTCACTACACAAACACCATAAATTTTTCTTCATTCAAATTCCACCAACAAAAACAACAAATCAATTCCACAAAATTCATCCTAATAATTAATATGTTCTTAAATCAATTAAACAACCCAACTATGCTATTAGAAAATGTCCCCAGTTGATTAAGAATTGTCATTTTAACCTTTACCATTTCAATAAAATTAGAAATTAAAAAAATACAAAAAATATTTCAAAAAGCAAAATAAAAGAAAATCTGGAATTGATTGTGGAATCCCTCCAGAAACAAGATCTGGAAACAAGATCCAGAATCAAAAAAATCAATCACTACGATTGAAAAAAAAACTGGGGTATAAATCAATCGCTACCATTGAAAATCAATCGCCAAGAATCAAGATCGTCCAACACAAAAAATATAAAACTGAAAATTAAAAAAATATATATATAAAGTTGAGGTGAAGATCCAATCTGATGGCTGTTGGTTGGGGTTTTGTTCGTGCCTCATTGGGTGCAGCTTCTTGCCTCTTTTTCTTAATAAGGTTTGCCTTTTCAAAAAACAAAAAAGATCCAATCTGGGCAAGAGAAAGTTGGATTGAGGTATGTCGTCGCTGCTCTTGTGAAGGTCCCATCTTGTGTATGGCTGGATGCCATTCAAACTAAGTGAGTTTCAATTAAAACAAAAAATTGAAACTGAAATGAAAAAATTTACATAGAAAATTTGCAAAAATTGAAAATTGATTTTTTTTTTTTACAAAGCATCACAAGAGCAGCGGCGACGATCTGAGAGAGAGATTAGCGTCTACGAAGGAGAAGGAGAGAGAGAGAGATCTGCGTCTTCGAATGAGAGAGAGAGAGAGATCGTCTAAGAAGGAGAGAGAGATGGGATTCAGCATTCAGGTGTTGGTGTATATATATATGTATGTAATTTTTGAAAGTTTGAAGGGTAAAAATGTCTTTTCCAGACTTGTCCCATGCATGGGACAAGTCTGGCCGAGCTATTTGGATAGGACAATTTTTTGAGTTTTTTGTCCCACCTTGTCTTGTCCTGTCCTGTTCCATGTTACGGACGCGCCAAACGTGGGACAAGAGAAAATTGTCCCGTCCTATCTCGTCCCGTTCCACGTACCAAACGCACCCTTAGATCTTAAGATCATAAAAGTGTCAAAAAATCTGTTAAAAAATGGGGCCATGGGTCCTACCCATATATATATAGGATCCATGGCCCCTTTTTTTAACGGATGTCAACATGGATCCTAGGGGATCTATGGTCCCCTACAAGTTAACACTAGTGGCCTCATTTTTTGTCAACCCTTAATTAATAATTGGACACATGTCAACATGTGGAGAGGGGTAATGTTCACCCCCTCTCAAGGGATGAGTAAAAAAGAACTCTAACTTAATCATTGACTTGTTTCTCCATATTTATGTATACGTCAACATTACATTGAAATGAGTTTTGAACCGGAAGAAGATGTTTTTAAAAAAATATATATATATACAGTTTTTCTACTGTCAGTTCGAACTGATAAACTGACAAAAGATATATCAGTTCCTTGCATGTGGGTCATTGGATTTAAATACTTTGACTTTGCTGCATACATTTGTCAAAGCATCTTTTAACTCTTTCGTTATGGGGTGAAATGGAATTCTTAATGGACTTAAAGGAGATATGCCGCCGGGCGATGGGAAATAAGTGGTCGGCATCGGAGAAGGTAAAGTCGTTGCCAAATAAAGAGAGAGAGAGAGAGAGAGAGGCATAAGAGGAAGAAAAAAAAAAAAAACAGGCCCAACAGACCCTATTTCACATTAGGCCTGAGGTATTTCACGTTAAGCATCATTTGAAAGAGAGAGAAGAGAAGGATTATGTAACTCTTTCGTTATGGGGTGAAATGAAATTTTCATGTTTGGTTAAAAATATAAGAAACAATACATGCATGTGATTAAAAACAAAATTCGATAATCTTAAAGGATTAATTTTGACAATTTCTTATGATATTTTGTCCGTCACATGCATCTATTAGAGTGCGTTTGGTACGTGGGACGGGACAGTTTGTTCTTGTCTCACGTTTGGCGCGACATTAGTGTGAGACAAGGTGGGACAATGTAGGACAAAAATCTCAAAAAAAAAACTGTCCCACCCCAGACCCTCAGCTAAGTTGTTCCATGGCATGGGACAAGTCTGTAAAAGACGATTTTGCCCTTTTAACATTTTCAAAAATCACAAACCTGTCTAATACACCACCTTAATTCCATCTCTCTCTCCCTTGTTCATCATCGAATCCCTCTCAAATTCCTCTCTCTCTCTCTCTCTCTCTCTCTCTCTCTCTGATTCCCCGTCTGCCTCACTCGTTCCTAAAATTACAGCTGTTGTGCTTGGAATCACTCGATTCTTCTTCTTTTTCTTCTTGAATCCACTCGAATCTTCAAGAACAGGTATGTAGTCTACTCTCGATCTAATTTCGTGCTTTGATTTAACAAAAATATTTTTCTTCTTTCTCTATTTAGATCGAATTTGACTTAGGGTTAGGGTTTTTTTTGGGGTGAGAAATTGGTTCTGATGGTTCGAATTAATGATTGCATGTGTGCTTAATTGATTTATATGTGTATTTATCTTGAAATCCATCTCCAAATCCTTTTTTTTTTTTTTTTTTGCATGAATGTAGCTTGCTCTGTTTCTGTTATGTTTCTTATTTATCTGGGTTTTTTAATCAATCCTCCATGTTGATTTCATCATATCTGGGTTTGAGTTGAGGTTAAAAAAATGAACACTCGACTCATGATTTGATTATGTTTCTAATCTTCAGTGCAATCTATGAATTCCTCCCAATTAATCCACCCGACTGTATGAATTAATTATTATTTGATGTGACAGAGACTTATGGGACCCCAGTTTTAGTTGCCAAGTCCAGTAGAGATCCTTTTTGGTATAATATGCAGACAGAAAGAATATAGAGAATCAACAAAAATATATATATATATTTGAATTATAGAGGAGGATTGATTGGAAATAATTTTTCTTTTCCACTCAATGAAAATATTGTATATCATTTTGATTCTGCAGGAAGATAGATACTTAAAACCAGAAGACAAAATTAATGTTTTTATTAATTCTTTGTTCTTCACATGTATAAAAAAAAAAGGAAACAATATCAATGATCGGTAGTAGTATAGTACTCAACAGCTTTCTTTATCTCAATCTCGTATAAGATCCAGACCGAATATATTTGGGAAATATGGTGCTTGATAAAGAGTGGATGTTTTTCTTGATAGTTTTCTCATCTCCATCTTTATAGTTTTGTTTATAGTTTTTCTTTATACCAAATTAACTTAAGAGAATATGAAAAATCTACTCAGCCTGTTACACTTACATAATTGCATACTTGAACAGTAGTGAAACCCTGTAGCAGTAGAGGTAGTTGACCAAGGTGCAGTAATAATGACAAGGAAATATGGGGTTGTTTGTGTGTGTGTGTGTGCCATTGTATCTGATCGTGGTGACTTGAGCTGTAGTGTGAAATTTGGTTTATAGTTGAATCTTGATGGTGTGAGGGTCATTGATCTTATTTCTAGTGCCTCTTATATTGCTATGTGTAGCTACTGTAGTGTGGTTCATGTCATCATCCAGCTACAAAGTTGACCTTGTTTTTTGGTGACTGATATTTGCAAGTACAAATTGGCATATTCATTCAACTATAGTTATATCCTGGATCCTATGACAGAGAACAATTACCAGTTATTCATGGTTGAGAGGC
Source organism: Acer yangbiense (assembly GCA_008009225.1). NCBI lineage: Eukaryota > Viridiplantae > Streptophyta > Magnoliopsida > Sapindales > Sapindaceae > Acer > Acer yangbiense. The sequence goes on along the minus strand of CM017766.1, from coordinate 14,122,615 downwards.
TTATCTTGAAGGGAGCCAAAACATTCATTAAAATGTACAAGGAAGATGATAACAATCTAAGCCTCACTGATGATCCAAAGAAGAACACCAAAAATTGGCAAATACTGGTTTTTTCCACTCACTGCATGACAGTGATGACACTGGTTTTTTGTGGCATGACAGTAATGTCACAATACATTCATATTGTAAATCAAAATCTTGTAGCTTCGTGAGAGAATCAAAGATTATGAGGGGTAATGAAGCCTCAATGGTTGCTAATGTAAATTGTGGTCAAATATGAAGAAAAAACAATTGTAGAGAAAATTTAAACCCATATAATTCTTTTATGTTAGAGAAATCGGCAATCGTTTTGGTGGGTTGTTTATTGTTTTCAATTGTTTTGTTGGATCATATGTTATTACGTATTATTAATAATTTACTATTGAAAAAAAACTAACGTGTCTTTCAAAAAATTATTAATTAAAAATAATTTTCAATTATAATATTATTATTTTTGTTAAATATGATATATATAAATATTTATTTAATAAAATCAAATAAATACTAACTTATCATGTCCCATATGTCACTATTATGTGGTAACAAACATGGGACAGGATAAGAAGGGCACTCTGGTCATTTGAATCTCTTGTTCCATCCTGTCCTAGCCATACCAAACGCATAACAATACAGTTCATGGTTCTGTTCTAGACCTTCTAAACACAATACAGAACAACATGTTCCTATTTTTTTTTCCCAAATACTTATGAGTAGTGCTAGACTCCTATTTTTTTTTTCCCAAATACTTATGAGTAGTGCTAGACGTCGCTATTTTTTTTTCTCAAATTCTGTCTCAAATGATGTGGCACGTGAGGTTTCAACGTCTTATGAATCATGAGATTATGTGATAATTGATGTGATGCTGACACCTCACGTGTCCCATCATTTGAGAAAAAAATTTAGGACACGCGCCTAGCATTACTCATTACTTATTATAGAAAAAAAATCACTTTGTATATATGTAATGTTACTTACGGGTTCAATTATGTTACTGTTCCAACAATATGTTAAGTTGTTAAAAGATACTTTTGTAAGCTAATTTTTAAATTTAGTTATTCTTTATCGGATTAGTAATTTTAACGAAACAGCAAGAGTTTGCACACACACTTCTTCTGTTGATTAGTAGCTAGGCAGCAGTAATTTTGTGCACAAGTTTCTCATAACAAAGTATAGTTTGGTATTAATTAATTAACAAGTGTATATATATGTTCCCAAATATAGCAGATAATTAAGTATAACTACAAAACACTGATTGATTCTCCATTACAAATTTAGTTGAAAAAGTAACAAATCTGTCTGTGAATAACAATATGACATCTAAGTGTTTGTTATTAGTTAACATTTCGCTTCCCATTAATTTTTTTTAATTAATCCTGGAACTCAATCATCATCAATGGTACAAGCAGCTGCAGCCTTCAATATTATTGGACATGGAAGATGGTGGTGATGGAACAGCGGTCGCGGTGGCACGTAAAGTTATGGTGGTTGTGGATTCAAGCAAAGAGTCTATTGGGGCACTGCAATATAAACTTTTCAATGAAGTGGTGCAACAAGATGAGCTTGTTCTAATCCATGTCGAAAATCCGAATTCATGGAAAAATCCATTCTCTACCTTTCTAAGAAGACATAATATTCTTTCTAATTTAATTAGCTCCATGGCGGCATCCGCGGCCACCTCCTCCTTATCTTTTAATGAAAGAGAAAGAGAAAGAGAAAGAGAAAGAGAAAAAGAATGGGAACTTCCTCCGGGAGCAACGGGGATTTTCTCGAAGAGATGAAGTATGCATGCAAGGTTATTCAACCGGAAGTTGTTGTTCATACGGTGAGGGTTCAAACGGAGAGTAACAACAAGGCTGCTGCTATTCTTTGGCAAACAGAAATGCTTGAAATTGATCTTCTTGTTATAGGACAACAAAGATCAAGATGTAGTCCCTCTAATTCTATCTTTGCAGGGTGAGTTTAATTAATTTAATTTTACAAGTGACTTGTCTTACAAGTTATCATTAATTAATGCATATATTTTTGTCTTTTAACGAATTCTTAATGTTAACGATTATATTGCTTGTAAGAGCATCTCCAATGGTAATGTGGCTTGCATTTGAAAAAATGGTGATATGTCAACATTGTCAAGCCAATTGCTTCATATGTGGCATGTAACTAAACTTAATAGACATCCAAATAAAAAAAGTGGTCTTCAATGCTTTACTTGTAAAATATATGTTTTTAATGACTTGTCAATTTATTATTGGTCTCCTTAAATATACTTTAGAATTGTTGAATAAAATAAGGTAAAAGACAAGAGTGGTTGCTGACTGGGCCAACAAGACGGCCGTCCAACAGACCGTCTGAAATCAGAGAGTCATGTTGACAGCCTCTAAAAAAAAGGTTGTCACCTCATCTTGAAGTTGTACTAGAGATGTTGCATTGGAGATGGATTTTTTAACAAATTGGATGTCCATCCTACATAGCATCTAATTTTTTCACAACCCACATTAGCATTGGAGATGCTCTAAGTGCAGAATTATGAGGATCGGAGGGTCGCCATCGCTGTCGCCGTCTCCATCGAATGGGACAAAAGGAATGGATACAATAGAGTATTTGATAGAAAACTGCAAAGGCATTTGTGTGGCTGTTCAGAAAAAAAGGGTCAAAATGGATATCTTCTTAGTACTAAAACCCGTAAAAATTTCTGGCTCTTGGCGTAATTCATTTGTCAGGAATCAAGATCACCATATTTCTATATATACCGTCCCGTTCTGGTCAGCATGCACCGACGTAGTTATATCAATACCAATACATGTGAACCGCTAATTATGAAGAAGCTTTGACAAATGGATACGCTTTGACAAATGGATACACTTTGAGTCAAAGTATGTAAATTTAATGTTTCACATCCAACGCACTGATATAGTTATATCAATGCGCACTGACTTGAACATATATATATATAATATTAGATCAATTTGCAATTCTAATTAATTAATTTTCTTGATCACTTTCAGATTCTAAGGCATGAAAGTTGTAGATACATAATACATTTGACAAGCGGTGACTATTTTTTGTCTGTGATTATTCTGTTATTTGAGCTTTACTTGTCGATCTGTGTACATTTTCCAGCATCTTTTATCATGTTTGAGCGAGTCCATGTTTTGAAGAAATTTCCACAAAGTTTTTGATATATAATATAAATAAGAATTTAGCTATTATACGATATTTGTATAGTTGCCGGGATAGTCACGAGAAATATGATTATTTTCTTTTAGTTTTTTTAATTATTTATAAATTTTAAATATTTAAATTTGTAAACCTTTAGATTGAAATCAAATGACTAATAATATATCCTTGATTATATTGAAACTATATAACAAGCTAATAGCTGAACCCAATAAATCACGTCTTTAAGGGTTTCTAGAGTTTTTTCCTTCTATATTTTGAACTCTTTTTATGGGTGAGCATTAATTGGATCGGTTCATTTTTGGATTAAACCAATCCAAAACACTATTGGATCGGTTTTTGACGAAATGAAGTGAACTGAACCGTTCAAAACCGAATTGGACCGGTTCGATGTAATAGTTGTATTTTTCAAACCGAATTAAATCAAGAAAGAAATAAATTCTTTCTATATTAGTTAGTCAACCCAAAAATCTTGCATGGAATAATAGCTAATGGAGACAATTAAATCTTAATAAATGGAGTTTCCATTTTAGAGTGATTCCTTAATGAGTTAGGGTTTTGAATACTCTTGTTATATATATATGCACCTTTTACAGAAGATGGACAATATGAAGGGAATCGGATGCAGTTTCTTTGGAAGAGGGTTCGTGTGATTTTTGGTGTTTAGATGTAGAGCTAAATTCCTATGCGGATTCGAGGTAAGTAAACTCATACATGATCATGGCGTATTATACATGTTTTCAAATGAGTATATATTATGTAAGAAAATTCATCCATGATCCATGGTTTGTTTTTGTTTCGAATTATGGAATTACCGTTTTTAGCATCTCCATCTTATTATATTCTGTTAATGATTTTACTTGTGTTAATAAAATTGTTTCAGTAAGAATCGTGTATAAAATGTTTTGAAATTAATTCCTTTATAACTTTTTTTCAATACCATTTGATTTCTTATTCTGTTTGACTGCTTATACTTTTATTGTTATAAACAAAGGCTACTGATTTAATTGTATTTACATCCATGACATACCATGTTTTTCCGATATATATATATATGTTACGTAATTTTAATATTTTAGTTATTTTGACTTCTGATTTAAAATAAGTAAGTTATGTTATTGGTTTCCCAAAGTAGTCACTATTTTGTTTGTAAATGTGATGTACAATTTTGTATGGTAATAAAAGTATACGAAATGGTTGGATATAATTGTTTTGAAACGTTTATAAAATATGATATCCACTAAGTTTATTTAGTTGATATTCTTATTTTCAAAATTAATGTTTTTAATATGTGATTTAACAAGGTAACGAGAATGATTGTTTTCTACTTTGGCTCATTGACTGTAGTATCTGAATTATTTGGGCCGGGTCACCGGGCTACGGGTGACACTATTGGAACTATTTGGGCCGGGTCACCGGGCTACAGGTGACACTATTTGAAATTGTGATACTACGAGACATGAGCTATATGTTTACCGCTTTATAAAGTGATTGGTCTATATCGTTTATCTTCCGTAAAATTATAGTGATTTAAATTACGTTATTAAATGGTCGTTTGATTTCATATTGTTTATACTGTTTTATAAAATGTTTTATGATTTAAGAATTTTAACAAATATGATTTTGAGTATTGTTTCAACTTTCAACCGTTTTATTGATATTTAAGTACGTAAATGGTATTAAATGCTAAATTTTGGATTTATTAAATAATACATTGCTGGGATTTTTGGAAAAGTTTATGAACAAGGTTTTTGAATGTAAATGTTTAACAAAGGCTATTTTATTTTACATGTTATGCATGAATTTACTTACCGAGTTGACGGCTCATCCATCGTCACCAACATTTTGCAGATTAAGTTCTTAGATATTGAAGTGATGGAGTTTGTGTTAGCAATACTGGAGATACGTATCGCCAGAGGATTTAGTTCCATATGTGTAGGTGTTGTAAGGATTCAATTTATTTCATTGTTGTAATTACTTTTGTCTTGGAGATTTAATTCAAATATGTGGTATCAGGTTTGGGTATTGTATTGAGTGGATATATTGTTGAAGATTTTAATTCTGATTATATGCGAATTACGGTTTTTGTAAGGTCCGAATTACGTAACATCCCGGTCCGTTGGGTCCCGGATTTGGGGTGTTACAATCCATTCGGTTCGTGAGCATTAATTAGGTCAAATTTTGTACATATGGAAATGAGAAATTTAGTATTGGTGGGCTTGTTGCTGGTCCATTTTCTAAATTTGTCTAAGCTGCTTAGTTTAATTAAAAAAAATTACATACATATATTTTTTTTTCAAAAGAAAAAAAAAAATTATAACTAGAGTAAAGAAATTAGAAGAAAATTTTATATTAAGATTATCAATTTTGCAGTTATTTCAAAAAGTCGTTGCTAAATACACATTTGGCTGTTAAACTCATTATAGGCCTTGAAGGTTGAACCAATATGTCAGGATCATCAAGCCCAAATTTACATATTGATGAATCATGCCTTAAAGATAATATTTCCAAAACTTATAATTACAATTTATGGTAAGTTCATTAATTAATTAGTAGATGATATAATGGTAACATAACAAAAACAAAAAAAAAAAAAACTTACTTTTTTTGTTTTTAAATTACAGTAAATACTCGTGACGTGCGTATTAGATAATATGTAAGGACCTCTCATTTGAATTTAATGAATAGATTAAACTAGATGTTTTTAAAAGAACTTTTAACACTTACCAAAGAAAAAAAGTTCATTTTTATGAGAAGATGAGACAGACAATTATAATATAAGTCTATGTTTAACGGTGTTCTAGTAAATGTTAGACGCTAGTGGGGTAGAGACCCAACGCCTAACGCATAGGCCGATTAATTGGTGTTTTTTTTTTTCCTATATAAAAAATTAAAAATCCAATAACAAATAAATTCTCAAACATAGACAATATTAGACTACACAATTAATGAGTTAAAACACTTAAACAAATAAGCCCAACAACAGATCAGACCCAAAAAAACCTAAAGAAACTGAAACCGGGCCAATAATCCCAACAACAACAGATCAGGTCCTGATGTAAAACCATCTTCGGTTCATTCTATTGTCCCCACATCATCTTCTTGTTTTTTTTTTTTTTGAAAAATAATAGACCCTAGCTGCCATCGATCCTTGCCTATTCTCAGATCCGACACTCCCCGTCTACCTTTCATCCCCACCGTTAGTTCGCTCTGTCCCGCCTCCTCTCTCACTCATATCGCCTCCTCCAATCTCTCTCTCTATGGTGGAATTTCATGCTAGGTATATAGTTCTTCTTAATGATTCTAGATTTGTTTGAATATTCTACCGATTTAATAAACATGTATTGAGCAATTGGATTTCTTTTTTGGTTGTCTGGATTAAAACACACTGTGTTACGTATTCTTATTTGGTTTAACCTTTCAATTCCAATGTTGTTAATCAAAATAGCTTTTTGTATTATGTATAGATGCTAGTGGAATATTTGAAATATGCCTAACATATCAACTGATGTATTTCAATTGATTTCCTTCAATCTTTCACACAAGTATCTCTAACTCGTTTTAACAGTCTGTAGAAGAAGATATAGTCAACCACTGCTGCAAATTAATCGAACAAGTTAGAAATCTCTAGATGATAGTTACTTTTGTTTGAGTTAGGGTTTCAATACTCAATAGGATTAAATGCTATACTCTTCTGTTGAATTCAACAGAAAGTAAGATCGAATTACTAAGCTGTGGCAATGTCACAAAATGATGGATAGAACGACATGCAACTTTGTGCAAACAACTCCAAATCACGATATTCTTGATTCCAAGTTGCATGAAATTTCACGATCTACAACTTTGATGAAGAATATAAAATCAGAATCGGACCGACAGAGGCTCGAAATTGCAAAACGGTGCCGAAACCCTAATATAAAAGACAAACCAACGCAAACAAAATTGAAACTAACGTAACTTTATGCAAACAACTCCAAATAACAAGATTCTTTATTCCAAGTTGAATTAAATTTCACGTTCTACAACTTTGATGAAGAACATAAGATCATAATCAAACCGGTAGAGGCTCGAAATTGCAAAACGACGCTGAAACCCTAAAACCTAAGCTCCCCATTTCCATTCATTCCCTTTTCTCAAATCCTTAATTTGGTAATTTATATAAATATACTCCGCCTAGCGCCTAGGCCGATTAATCGAAAATTAAATAGTCGACGATTTTTATTTTTTTATTTTTTTATTTTTCCTATATAAAAAATTTAAAATCCAATAACAAATAAATTCTCAAACCTAGACAATATTAGACTAAACAATTAATGAGTTAAAACACTTAACAAATAAGCCCAACAACAAATCAGGCCCAAAGAAACCCAAAGAAACTGAAACCGAGCCAATAAGCCCAACAACAACAGATCAGGTCCTAATGTAAAACCATCTTCGGTTCATTCTATTGTCCCCACATCATCTTCTTGTATTTTTTTTTGTTTGAAAAATAAGAGACCCTAGCCACCGTCGACCCTTGCATGTTCTCAGATCCCGACACCCCCTATTTGCCTTGCCTTTCATCCCCACCGTTAGTTCGCTCCATCCCGCCTCCTCTCTCACTCATATCCCCTCCTCCAATCTCTCTCTCTATAGTGGAATTTCATGCTAGGTATATAGTTCTTCTTAATAATTCTAGATTTGTTTGGATATTCTACCGATTTCATAAACATGAATGGAGCAATTGGATTTTTTTTTTTTTGGTTGTTTGGATTAAAACACATTGTGCTACATATTCTTATTTGGTTTAATCTTTCAATTCCAATATTGTTAATCAAAATAGCTTTTTGTATTATATATAGATGCCAGTGGAATATTTGAAATAAGCCCAACATATCAACTGATGTATTTCAATTGATTTCCTTCAATCTGTCACACAAGTATCTCCAAATCGTTTTAACAGTCTATAAAAGAAGATATAGTCAGTCACTGTTGCAAATTAATCGAACAAGTTAGAAATCTCTAGATGATAGTTACTTTTGTTTGACTTAGGGTTTCAATACTCAATAGGATTAAATGCTATGCCCTTCTGTTGAATTCAACAGAAAGTAAGATCGAATTACTAAGCTATGGCAATGTCACAAAATGATGGATAGAATGACACGCAACGTTGTGCAAACAACTCCAAATCATGATATTCTTGATTCCAAGTTGCATGAAATTTCACGATCTACAACTTTGATGAAGAATATAAAATCAGAATCGAACCAACAGAGGCTCGAAATTGCAAAACATCGCTGAAACCCTAATATAAAAGACAAACCAGCGCAAACAAATTGAAACAGACGTAACTCTATGCAAACAACTCCAAATAATGAGATTCGTTATTCCAAGTTGCATGAAATTTCATGTTCTACAACTTTGATGAAGAACATAAGATCAGAATTGGACCGGTAGAGGCTAGAAATTGCAAACTGGTGTCGAAACCCCAAAACCTAAGCTCCCCATTTCCATTCATTACCTTTTTTCAAATGCTTCATCTGGTAATTTATATAAATATACCCGCCTAGAGCCTAGGTTGATTAATCGGTTGGCAAATTTTTTTCATTTTTTTATTTTTCCTTTATAAAAAATTAAAAATCTAATAACAAATAAATTCTCTAACCTAAACAATATTAGACTAAATAATTAATGAGTTAAAACACTTAAACAAATAGGCCCAACAACAGATCAGGTCCTAATGTAAAACCATCTTCGGTTCATTCTATTGTACCCACATCATCTTCTTGTTTTTTTTTTTTTTTTTGAAAAATAATAGACCCTAGCCGCCGTCGACCCTTGCTTATTCTCAAATCCCGACACTCCCTGTCTACCTTTCATCCCCACCGTTAGTTCGCTCCGTCCCGCCTCCTCTCTCACTCATATCGCCTCCTCCAATCTCTCTCTCTCTATGGTGGAATTTCATACTAGGTATATAATTCTTCTTAATGATTCTAGATTTATTTAAATATTCTATCGATTTAATAAACATGTATGGAGCAATTGGATTTCTTTTTTGGTTGTTTGGATTAAAACACACTGTATTACGTATTCTTATTTGGTTTAATCTTTCAATTCCAATGTTGTTAATCAAAATAGCTTTTTGTATTATGTATAGATGCTAGTGGAATATTTGAAATATGCCCAACATATCAACTGATGTATTTCAATTGATTTCCTTCAATCTTTCACACAAGTATCTCTAACTCGTTTTAACAGTCTGTAGAAGAAGATATAGTCAACCACTGCTGCAAATTAATCAAACAAGTTAGAAATCTCTAGATGAAAGCTACTTTTGTTTGAGTTAGGGTTTCAATACTTAATAGGATTAAATGCTATGCTCTTCTATTGAATTCAACAGAAAGTAAGATCGAATTACTAAGCTATGGTAATGTTACAAAATGATGGATAGAACGACAAGCAACTTTGTGCAATAAACTCCAAATCACGATATTCTTAATTCTAAGTTGCATGAAATTTCACGATCTACAACTTTGATGAAGAATATAAAATCAGAATTGGACCAATAGAGGCTCGAAATTGCAAAACGGCGCTGAAACCCTAATATAAAAGACAAACCAACGTAAACAAATTGAAATAGACATAACTCTATGCAAACAACTCCAAATAATGAGATTCGTTATTCCAAGTTGCATGAAATTTCACATTCTACAACTTTGATGAAGAACATAAGATCAGAATCAGACCGGTAGAGGCTCGAAATTGCAAAACGGCGCCGAAACCCTAAAACCTAAGCTCCCCATATTCCATTCATTCCCTTTTCTCAAATCCTTCATCTTGTAATTTATATAAGGGATTTTAGCAAAATTGCCCTATTTGAGAGCCTAAATTGCAAACATACCATATCAATTATTTTTATAGCAAAATTGCCCCTAAATACGAAACTGCCTTTAATGATAATTGCCCTCAATTCCTCCATCATTTTCCAATTGCCCTAGACATCCCTACCACCCATCCCGATATTAGCAAACCAGAAACCCATTCGTCGCTGTCAAGTCCCCTCGTCGTCGTCAAGCCGCTATTCGCTGTTAAGCCGCCTCGTCGATGTCGTCTTTCATGAAATGAGACGAAACGAGGACACGTGGCCAACTTCTTGGATGAAGCGAGGACGTGTCGCTTCCCTCGTCGTCCTCACCGTCCTGTCAGCCGCTTCTGGCCGCAGACATGCCATCCTGCCGCACCACTGAACCGTCTGTCGCCTTCCTTTCATCTACTGCCGGCTACAAGGTTAGTTACTTTAATTGTTTTTTAAAGCAAATTAATTGAAATTGAAATTGTTAAAATTTGATTTTGTTGAAATCAAAATAGAAATAGTTTGGACTAAACAAACTTTGCAGTGTTTCGCATTAACTTGAGGTTATAATTGGCCAACCAACTCTACCAAGGACTGAGGTTTTGACTCAAAAATTGTAACTTTTTTTATTTTTATTTAGCGTTTTTTTAGGATCCAGTTAAAAGTCTTTATCGTTTGGATTCAGATTGTGAAGCAGCTGTGGGCTTACATAAGAAAAAATAATCTCCAAGACCCAAGTAACAAAAGGAAAATCATTTGCAGTGATGAGCCGCGCTTGGTGTTTGAGACTGACTATACCGATATGTTCAAGATGAACAAGTTGCTGGCGAAACATATCATTTCTCTTGAACCTACAAGTAGGTATTAGGTGTAAATGTGTAATAGTGAGCTGTTTTTTATTTCTGTGTATTTCGATACTTAGATTCTGGAATTCATGCTTTTAATGCTTACAGAACAGTCAAGTACTAAGAAGCAAAAGGTAGTAGATGAGAAGTAAGATACTGGCGGAGCATCTCGGGACCAGGAGAGCTATTAGTCTATTATTGTAGCATTTCATTTGAAGGCAAATATTATAGTCATCCATCAAAATAGGGATAAAATTGTGTAAGATTTTTGTGATTGCTGCTGAATTGATATTTTTAATTATCTCTAAAGTTTGTAAATTTTTCGCATTTGGTATTAAAGTGAATATCGTGCTGGTTTGGTATTCGATAGTGTGTGTAGTTTGCTGTTGTACGGAGAAAAGCTAAATACAGTCGCAAGTGTTTCACTAGCTCATGTCATAAAACGTTGCGTTACTATTTGAGCTGATGGTGGTTTCACTTTTATTGTTTGTTGCAGTGGCCAAACTGAACCTAAGAGAAGACGTGGTGCGGGTGGACTAAACAAACTTTGCGGTGTTTCGCTTGAGATTGAAGCAAAAGACAGAGCAAACTTTGCATTCGATTTTGAAGCAAAAGATGGAGCAACCCTTAAAGTTAAAATTGCAACTGAAATTTTTAAAAATTCTAAACAATTACCATGTAATAATATAGTTGAAGGTAACTTAGTTGAAAATGATTGTAATTAACAGATGTTAGTTTAGTTTAATTAATAAGAATTCTATTTGTATTCGTTGTGGTAGTAATTGTGTGTGAAATTAAATGTTGAGAGTTGAGAAGTGTTGTGGATATTGGGAGTGTCTTGTTTGCAGGTACAGAAAATGGTATGGATTTGTTTAAAATACAAACGACACGCTGCCAATTTTTTTTTTTAAATTCAATTACCATCTAGTTCATTTTGAATAAAAAAAAAGTAGCAGTGTTGCTGCCTGTTAACTGGCAGCAATGTTGTTGCCAGATAATGTATAAACAAATCAAAACAACATTTATGTATATAACTAGCAGCAATGTTGCAAATCAAATCAAAACAACATTTATGTATGGCATGGCTAGAATTTTAATAGATAGTATGATTACATTAACTAGTAAATATGGTATGGTAAATACGAAACATAATAATACATAAACCTTTTTTTTTTTTTTTAAACTGTTCTTGTGCTTCGGGTCATGACTGACCCGATATCGGGTCATGTGTGACCCGAAGCACAAATTCATGGCTTCGGGTTGGGGGCATACTTTTGTTTTTGTGCATACTTTTGTATATGTGCATACTTTTGTTTTTGTAGGATCAATGGAAGTACCCTTTTAGTGGAAGCTTTAAATATCATGCGAACTATTGCCTCTTGAATGTATTTGTGCTGACACTAGTTGCTTTGTCAATTTTAATTGCATTTCAGTTTCTAAAAAAGCTTAAGAAGAAGAAATGTTAGAAGAATTACCAATCTTGCCTCTTCCAGCACCACCTTTTGATGGAAATCTCGGCCCTTTTCCTCCATCCCAAGTGACAGAACAGCAGAAGGAAGAGATACCAGTGAGCGAGGAGCAGAGCAAAGCTAACTCAACTCCTGCCTCAGTTGCAACCCACACAAGAAAAATTGGAATTATACATCCTCCTCCAGATATTAGAAACATTGTTGACAAAACTTCCCAGTTTGTTGCTAAGAATGGACCAGAGTTTGAAAAAAGGATCATTGCCAACAATACTAATAATGCCAAGTTTAATTTTTTGAGTAGCTCAGATCCCTACCATGCATATTGCCAACATAGGTTATCTGAATTTCGTGCCCGGAATCAATCTTCTTCTCAGTTATCTCCTTCACAGCTTGTAGATTCTGATGTGACCATGTTAACTCCATCTACTCCAGCTACTGATGGCAATGAAGCGGTTGAAAATCGTTTGATCTCAACTGAACTGTGAAATGTTTGGGTGCTTGGGTGTGTGATCTGGTGTGGCCAGGCGTATGGTAGTGAATTGTTTATCTGGTTTGAAATGTTTGATTCGTGTGATTATGGGTAGTGATGATGAGCTGTGTTCTAGATTGAAAGAGACTCGAAAGAGAGACTGAGAGTCAACGAGACGTTGATGAGTTTGCTCTTGATGTTGGTGGTGGTTAGGGTTTAGGTGTTTGGGTTGTGGTGGATTAGGTTAGGGTTTGGGTGTTTGAGTTGATGGTGGAATATGATGATGATGACTGATGAGTGGTGGTGGTGGTTTTTGTTTTTTTTTGCTTTTTTTTAAAGATTTATTTATTTTTTAAATTGTTTTTATTTTTCTTTAAATTTTAAATTTATTTTATTTTATTTTTTTAAAAGAAATTAAATGGTCAGGGGTAAAGATGTCATTTTATTTTTTCTATAACCGTTGACCGTTAAAAATCAAGTTAGAGGGACCAAATTGAGTGGTTTTTGAAAATATATGGCCCAATCCTTCGAAAATGTATAAGTGAGTAAAAGATAGATATTTAAAAAAATATATAAGGACTAAATGAATAATATCCCTAATAATAATAATAATAAAAAAATAAAATAAACCTAGTGAGGCACATGTTGCAAGTGACTTGCAACGTAAGTGTTTTTCCGGACAACTGCTCCCACAAGGGGAGAGGGTACCCACACATGAGGTGGGACAAAGAATGAAATTGTGTATATATATATATACACATGCCGGGCATTGAACCATAGTGGTGGAGTCTCCCATTGGAGAGTCACACCACATTGGCAAGAGGACATTGGCTTTCTCTTCAAGTTTTTGTTAAGTGTTAACCCATGAATTAATATTGTACCTTCCAATTACGTCAAAGGTAATATGTAGAAAATTTTATTTTAAAAAAAGATCGGACCTATATATAAGCTAAATAGACATATAATATTTTAGAAAATGCCAGTCATATTTGACTAATAAACTTCTATATAAATATATATCAATAATGCATTACTATTAAGGAATGTTAATTAAGTTCCTAATTTTAGAAAATGCATGCCAAATTGCCAATCATCATTTCACTAATAAACTTCTATATAATGCATTGCTATTAAAGAAGGTTAATTCATTTTATAATTGTGAGATTTATTTTCCTAATGTTTGAGACTTTCAGTTTAACCAAGAATTATATTTTATTTCTTATGCTTTTTTAAACCGTATTAATCTGAATAGATAAGAGCAACTCCAAGTAGTCTCCAACCAGTACACCAAACACACCAAAAAATCCTCTCCATCCACCACATCAAAAAAATTTAGTGGAGCTATAGTGCACACATCAACAATTATGATTTGTTAAAATTACTAATTTAACCCTCTCATACTTAATTATAACAATATGTATTCTTAAAAAATATACCGTTGGAAAGATCTCATTGAGATCTTTAAAATGATACCAATATAGGGTGGACACAAAACCGGCCAACCGAACCGAACTGGTTCAATCGGTTTTTTTTTTTGGGTTTTGGTTGGCAGGTCGGTTTTTTTCGGTTGGGTTTTTAAGAAAACCGACCGGTTCGATTTTTTTTTCCGGTTTGGCCCTCAAAACCGAACCGGTTTTGAGTATATATAATGTTTTTTTTTTTTATTTCTCATCTGCAGATGACATATCTCTCTCAACTTCTCAACGCCGTCTGGGTCTCCTGAACGCCGCGGCCATCAACCTCAACCTCTTCGCTCTCTCAACGCCGTCTGACCTCTCTCAACCTCTTAAGCTGGTTCCGTTTCTGAGAAGCGTAGGCTTGCTTATCTGTTCTTTGCTTAGTTCAATCTTCTTTTTGTACGAAAATCAAGCTACTTTTCTTCTTTAAAATTTTGGGTATTTGATTTGATTTAAGTCAAAGAATCCAGCTATTTTCTAGTTCTTTTTTCTCATAGATTTCATTTTTTTTGGCTTCCTTTTCATTTCCTCTTGTTTTCTTGTTTACTCCCAAATCTATATACAAATCCACATTATGTAGCTTTTTAGAGTATTAATTTATTTTCACAAATCATAAACGTTTTGCAAAAATCACAATACAGGTTGTTTTCATGGTCATAAAATCACAGAGGACGTCGACTATGCTCTCAAGAGGCAGGTAAGGACACTCTATGATTTTGGGGGTTAGGGTTTTTTTGTAGGGTTTTGGGTTTGTGAATAGATCTAATTTGTGTTCTTAGGTTGTTATTAGCTTCATGTTTTTCGTGTAATTTCAAATGTTATATCTTTCATTTTGAAGTAATAGAAATTTCTTCTTCAAATTTTTGCTTCTGTTTGTTACATTTTTGTGCAAATTTCTTGATTACTTTGCTTGGATGCCTGGAAAATATGAGAGACACAAGTAACATATACTATTTTCGCAGCATTCAATTAATAGGTAAAATTAATCAACAAATTCCCTTTTTCCATCAATTAACAGTTGAATTTATTGCCCTCTTGGTATATGCTTTACTGATACAATTCCGTGTAATGTGCGCCAAGTGTTTGATCAAATGTTTCAGCTTCATGTAGTTGAATGGTACTGCTTTTAGCTTTTGGTCATTGTTTTTCTGCTGCATAACACTTATGGAAACATCTCTGTTACACAATCCATCTACATGTTTGGTGGATGGATAGATGTGGAATTTTAGTTTAACTAACTGAACTTGGCATATATTGCAAAGGGGCTAATGATTTGAAGAATTCATCGTTTTCTATTATTCTTTTATTTTATTTCAACTCCTATGCAACTTTAAATTATTTACCATAGATTAGTAAATAGAAGGGAAAAAAAATGGTATGCGAGGTCAAAAAACTGATTTGGTTTTGCTTGTATATGTGCATACTTTTGTTTTTGTAGGATCAATGGAAGTACCCTTTTAGTGGAAGCTTTAAATATCATGCGAACTATTGCCTCTTGAATGTATTTGTGCTGACACTAGTTGCTTTGTCAATTTTAATTACATTTCAGTTTCTAAAAAAGCTTAAGAAGAAGAAATGTTAGGAGCATTACCAATCTTGCCTCTTCCAGCACCACCTTCTGATGGAGATCTCGGCCCTCTTCCTCCATCCCAAGTGACAGAACAGCAGAAGGAAGAGATACCAGTGAGCGAGGAGCAGAGCAAAGCTAACTCAACTCCTGCATCAGTTGCAACCCACACAAGAACAATTGGAATTATACATCCTCCTCCAGATATTAGAAACATTGTTGACAAAACTTCCCAGTTTGTTGCTAAGAATGGACCAGAGTTTGAAAAAAGGATCATTGCCAACAACGCTAATAATGCCAAGTTTAATTTTTTGAGTAGCTCAGATCCCTACCATGCATATTACCAACATAGGTTATCTGAATTTCGTGCCCAGAATCAATCTTCTTCTCAGCTATCTCCTTCACAGCTTGCAGATTCTGATGTGCCCATGTTAACTCCATCTGCTCCAGCTACTGATGGCAATGAAGCGGCCGAAAAGCCTGACCCAACACCCCAGTTTAAACCACCCTTAAGGAAGGTTCTTGAGCCTCCTGAAGCTGAGCAGTATACTGTTCGTCTTCCAGAAGGAATTACAGGAGAAGAACTGGACATTATTAAGCTTACAGCCCAGCTTGTTGCTCGAAATGGAAAATCATTCTTGACAGGTTTGACAAGTAGGGAGATTAACAACCCCCAGTTTCACTTTTTGAAACCCACCCACAGTATGTTTACATTTTTCACTCAACTTGCCGATGCATATTCAAAAGTGTTGATGCCGCCAAAGGGGTTGACTGAGAAATTGAAGACTAGTGTTGCTGACATGACAACGGTACTAGAACGGTGCTTGCATCGGCTGGAATGGGAACGTTCACAGGAGCAGGCTAGGCAAAAAGCTGAGGATGAGATTGAGCAGGAAAGGATGCTAATGGCTATGATTGATTGGCATGATTTTGTTGTTGTTGAAACAATAGACTTTGCAGATGATGAGGATGAGGACCTACCCCCTCCAATGACTCTTGAGGAGGTTATTCGGAGGAGCAAGATATCTACTATGGAAGAAGATGAAATTGTTGAGACCGGAAAGGAAATGGAAATGGAAATGGATGAAGAAGAGGTGCAGCTTGTTGAAGAGGGCATGAGGGCAGCGAATCTTGAAGAGAATGGTGGTGAAAAGGAGGCTAAGGCAAATGAGGAGCCAGAAGCACCGATGAGAATTGTGAAGAATTGGAAGAGGCCTGAGGAGAGGATTCCTGCTGAAAGAGACCCCACAAAGTTTGTTGTTTCCCCGATTACTGGTGAGCTGATTCCTATTAATGAGATGTCCGAACACATGAGAATTTCCCTCATTGATCCCAAATTCAAGGAGCAAAAAGAAAGGATGTTTGCAAAGATTCGAGAGACAACTCTTGCTCAGGATGATGAGATCTCCAGAAACATTGTGGGACTTGCACGAACACGGCCTGATATATTCGGTACCACAGAGGAAGAAGTTTCTAATGCTGTCAAGGCAGAGATTGCGAAGAAGAAAGATGAGCAACCAAAGCAGGTCATATGGGATGGTCACACTGCAAGCATTGGGCGGACAGCAAACCAAGCAATGTCTCAAAATATTAATGGAGGGGATCAAAATGATGCTGCCTATGGTGATTCAAGGAACCTACCAGGTCCTGCAGCTCCTCCTCCTCGACCTGGTGTGCCTTCTTTGCGTCCTCTCCCCCCACCACCAGGACTGGCCTTGAATATTCCTCGCATGCCTCCAAACACAGTCCAATATTTAAATCAAACTAATAGTGGGATCCCAGTTCCTCAGCCTAGGCCATTTGGTATGCCAATGATCCCGTCAATCCGCCCACCACCTCCTTCAATGCAAATGATGTCAGGGCAGCCACCCATGATGGGGAATCAACCACCTCTGATGCCTCCATCGATTTCTGGGAATCCACCAAGTATGCCTGTACCACCTCCGCCTGGATCTCAGTTCACTTCTATGCAAGTTCCACAACCTTTTGGTCATATGCCAGGCCCTCCACCACCTGCTGTGCATATGATGCAGCCACCACCTTTGCCTCAAGGAATGCCGCCTCCACCCCCACCTGAAGCTCCTCCCCCGCTTCCAAATGAACCGGAGCCAAAGAGGCAGAAGCTTGATGACACTTTGCTTATTCCCGAAGATCAATTCCTGGCCCAACATCCGGTATGGATATTTTACATTTGCTTCTTGTTTTATTGCTGTGGCATTTCTTTTATATCATATTGAGGAATTTTTATTTTAATTGATTAATATCGTGCTTTCTCTGCAGGGACCTGCTCGAATCTCTGTTTCTGTTCCCAATGTTGAGGAAGGAAATCTCAAAGGGCAAGTTCTTGAGATTGTAGTGCAGTCGTTATCTGAAACTGTTGGCAGTTTGAAGGAGAAAATTTCTGGGGAGATCCAACTCCCTGCAAACAAACAGAAATTAAGTGGAAAGGCTGGTTTTCTAAAGGACAACATGTCAGTCGCATATTATAACATTGGAACAGGAGAAACACTTACTCTGTCTTTGAGAGAGCGTGGTGGTAGAAAGAGATGATGGCTTTATAAGGTTTCTGTTGGAACTTTATAATCATTATGAGACTTTGTTGTTTTCTCCTAAAATTACATGACTGGACTCTTTTTGCTCTACCTTGTTTTATTTTATTTATTGGATATCATATTGGTCTATGTGTACTATTGAAACCTATTGTTGTTGTCTTTGGACTCAGAATAAGTTGGTATTTACTACAGATCCAGCTTCTTGGTGAGCCTCCTATGGACAATGTGTGCGGCGGAGTTCCTTTAGCTTAGGCAGTGAAAGTCATGTCCTTATAATATTATCTATTCCTTTTGCTGAGGTAATTAAAGTCGATTTCTTTTTTGCATTTGAGTAATTCACTTTAATAGTCATATTGATGCCTCCATTATCCATTAGTTGGAGAATCTTGATGTTAAAAAGTATTCTATATATATTATTTTTTGTTGTCCATCTTGAATTTTCTAATGGCAAGTTTTGACATAGTAAAAGTAGTGATTTGGAGTGCTCGTTTTTTTTTTCCTTGTGCTAGAATTCAGGTTTTGTTTTGTAGGGAGCATGCATATGCACTAGGACTCTTGGATGAGTGGAAGGTGTATCTCGTATCCATGGAGCATACATAATTTTCAAATGGTGTCTTGTTTGTGGGTCATTTCCCTGTAGTTGGCATTTCATTTTGCTTCCATGAATTGCTTGAAAAAGCCTATTGTAAGAATGCATAGGAATAAGTTGGTGTTCTGATATGCTGTTGTTTTCTCACTTCAGAAAAGCATTTATTTATTTTTTCTTTCGGTCTCATGCTATGGTCGGTTCAATTTATGGGGTGCATTTTGCATAATCAGTGATTCACTATGGAGTTTTTCATTCCGTTTCTTTCATTAATGTTGGTGTATGTAACAGTTGTGTTGGACTCTTTGTAACACCCAACTGTGAACTTTGTGTATGCATAACTTGAGTCTAATCGGATGAACACTGAACAGTGAACATGAAGTAGATGTGTGCATATGGAGTTCAGTCGTAGAGGCGTAAAATCAACCTCAGTTTGGCCTGGCCTATGCTATCGAACCAAGCTTGGGTATATCTTCCATGGAAGAACATTGAAGGCAGTATCGAACCAAGCTTGGGTACATCTTCCATGGAAGAACATTGAAGGCAGAGTGGTGATTGCCTAGACATACTTTCTTTAAACACTTGATTAGCAGTTTCGTTAAGTATTTATCTTGCAAATATGTATTATTTAATCCTGAAAACATGATGTTAGGTTCTTTGTAAATGCACCTAGGAAAAATATATGGTTATTGCATGTTTTTTCTGTGACCTAGGCAAGATACAGCTCCAAACGGAATGGGTACCCGTAGCCCGTAGGTATGGGAGGGGTTGGGTAATTTTGTCATCCCTAGTTATACACAAGAAAGGCAACGACATTCAAATACTGAATTGCTTGTAATTGAGCACCAGAAGCTCATCCTGGTCTTGTCATTCTGGTCTCGTCTCGTATAGTCGTATTATCGTATATGTTTGATTAGGGGAGGGGTATGATTTGAAATCCACAATCTTTTGGATGTAGTTGTGATTGACTAATCACTAAAGTCTAAACTAACTTCATCTTGTCGATACATTGTCTTGTTAAAGGATTCATTATAGTCAACTTTATTGATTTACAGAAGTTTCAAGAAGTCTTTAATTACAGTTTTCCTTTTGTGTTCTTCATGTTGAATTTAGTCGAACACCTTTGTATTTTATTTATCAAACACTTATGATTTCTTTTTGAAATCCTTACTCTTCTTAGTCAAACACCCCGCTTACTACTAAATAATAATAATAATAATAATAATAAAGAGAAAAATAAAATGGTACTGATGAAGTTGTAAAGTCAAAGAAGACACCTAATATTCCACATGACCAAAAAGAATGAAACAATTAAAATAAAACAAGAATTAAATATGTAAAAGTGAAGAGAATAAAGCAAATATAACAAAAAGAAATTTAGGTACACATGCTAAATATTACTTCTTTTCAGAAGGATATAATATTAGAGAATCGCTTGCATCTTAAGTTCTTAACTCTACTCATTTAATTTCCTCTTTTTAAAAAATAATAATCTAAAATTAACTTTATTTGAAAAATGTCCAGATCATGTGGATTTAAATGTTTAGAATCATGTATTAATCAACTTAAAAGACATTGCAATCATTCAATGATTTAAAAAAATAAAAAAATAAAAAAATTACACTATTACATGAATTCAGAGTTTTTCAGACAAATCTCGTTTCGTCCAATCATTCAATTTTATGGAAGTGAATCAATTAATAAATTATTTAATCTATATTATTTATTATTATATTTTATAATATAGTTAATTATAAGATCCTATGAATTATTGTCAAATATATATATATCAGAAAATTTCAAGTCAGTGCATCACAATATAACTTCGTGATGATATTGAATGTAAGCCACTTGTTTTACATATTTTGACTCAAGTGTGTATGCACTTGTCAAAACTAGTGGCTCACATTCAATATCCTGATAAAGTTATAGCAGGATGCACTGACCAGATCGGGACCGATATATATACATATCCTATGAATTATTTGTTAACATATCTCGCAATCAGCACATCCCCTCCTGCTAGAGTCCACCCCCACAAGCAATGCATGTGGAATCCTTTGATTTTTAATATTTTTTTTAATTGTTTTTAGATTTTTTGTAATTATTATATAAAATGATTTTAGTTTTCTTATTCTATTTTTTAAAGGGTTTTTTTTTTTTGTTTTTTTTTGTTTTTAAGTTTTTAATTTTACAAATGAAAAAGACTAATATACTTGTTGATCATTCCCAAACTAATTGGAACTTATTTAGTAATTTTCCAAATTTAAATTCAAAACTGTCATCATATTATTTTTGTATGAAATACTATAATAATTCGGAGTTTGAGGGAATGAAGATGATTCGAACCCACAATCTCATAATATAGGTGTAAGAGACATACTATTGGACTAACCCGTCTTGTTAAACTGTCAACTTATTTGACAGTGCTTTATTTTTTATATTTTTTTGACAATATCTATTAATTCGCAACCAGATATTTTTTTGAAAGCTTTCACCATCGGTAGGATTCAAGCCGCTGACTTAGGAGTCATTTACCCAAGCCCCAAGCTTGTCCATTTACCAGGTTGGCATTTAATGGTGCTTTAAAAAGAATGTCTACATGTAAAAAATGTTATCAGATAGAAGAATTATGAATAACACAACACATCAATCATATATATTGAAGTTGAAGCAACTTTCTGTACACACAAGAGGAGCATAATTAATTCAGCGAGACATTCTTTAATCACCATTTTCGTAATTAATTAGTAGAAAGGATTCTCACTTCCAACTCAGTCTTTGGAAGAGCAGTGGCTGTACATATAAAAGCTATCTCATCGATACAACAAAAATGTCTGATATTAATTTCTTCCATGGCTTCCTTTCTGCAATTCCTCCCAACAATTCTCTCCCTTCATTGGCTTATGATTATCAACATTGGTTTCATTTCATCAAATCAAATTCCTCCTAATAAGGTACTATAACTCACTTTCTCTTTGCTAAATATATTCATCAAAAGATCAAAATTAATGAATAATTAGATTGAATTATATGTAATATTGTGTGTGATTATATATATAGGTGCAGCCTTATGTTGTTTATATGGGAAGTTCATCATCAAATGATGTTGAAGTTGCAAAGTTGGCTCATTTGCAATCATTGTCTTCCATTATTCCAAGGTTAATTAATTAATTAATTATTGAATTAATTTGATAAATGTTTTTGAAATGCATTTTAATTAATTTTGTTGAATATATAATGTATATGCAGTGAAAGAGAGTGAGAGAATAAATCTAATCCACCATTATAGTCATGCTTTCAAGGGGTTCTCTGCCATGCTCACTGAGAAAGAAGCTTCTGCACTATCTGGTAATTCAATTAATTATAATATTAATTTTGATTAATTGCTTTTTAATTAATTAATATTTGATGAAAATTGAAAAGCAGAGGATGGTGAAGTAGTGTCGGTGTTCCCGGATCCGATTCTCAAACTTCACACAACACGTTCTTGGGATTTCTTGGAACCACCACCACGGCCACCACCACTAGCTTCTTTCTCCACGACCCACCACCTCTCCTTTGAAGATGTCATTATTGGTATTATGGACACCGGTAATTAAACTATTCTTCTTTAATTTTCTATTTCTTTTTTATTTATTTACAAAGAAAAGTTTGTAGATCCCTATTAGTTTTCATGCAATACCTAACTTAACGCACAATGTGCACTTGATCCCACATTTCATAAACTCATGATTTGACAGATCTTGTAAGATTTATAACAACACATACAACTATTAAAACACCAACATAATTGCACCACTCAATTTAATTCGCGGTTTATATTTATCTAACAAATCTTAAAGTATAGGAAGATTCTTCACAATTAGTGTCGGGTTAAATATATGAAGGGGGGTGTCAGATTATACTTGTAGTGGTTGATTGCAGAGGCGACCTCAACTTGGGGTCCAAGTGCGGCACGCAGAAGAAGTGAATGAACCTAGATTTTAGGCTTTCAATCAAGCATTTTTTTTTGGACCCATCCATTATGGAGCCTATTACTTTTGGCCTATTAAAATATAACAATCCACATCAATCTACAAGAAGTTTAATATTCAATTATGATCATATTAACCCTTTCGTAAAACAATTATGATCATATTAACAATCTTTTTTTTTTTTTTTTTTGGAATGAGATCATATTATCAAACTTGGCAGGCTATTAAGTTAAACTACAAGTCTAACTTGTTTTAGAAAACCAAAGTCTCAATCAATGAAATCCATAACTTGTTATTTTAGGTTACAAGTCTAAGTTGTAGGTTTATTTTAATTAAAAAAGGTTTGATTACATAATTAGAGTTATTAGAGCTTGATACCAATGCGTAGGGCTTTAGGCTCTTACCTAATAGTTTAAACTTTCGAATCCAACAATTACTTTAACTTGATATCAGAGTTGATATTTTATCTTAATATTATGGTTTGAATTTGTTTAAAATGATTGGTTGGATCTAGGGATATGGCCCGAGTCTCAAAGTTTTAAGGACACAGGATTTGGGGAAACCCCTTCAAGATGGAAAGGGGTTTGCATGGAGTCACATGACTTCAAGAAATCCAACTGTAAGGGCGCGTTTGGCGCCTGGGATTGGACTGGGTTTGGACTAAAATAGTCCAAAGCCTATGTTTGGCTCAACAACCGGACTGGGATACATTCTTCCAACAGTGTAAAATAATCCCACCAACACCGGACTAAATATACCCACCCCCACCCCCACCCCCACCCCCACCCCCACCCCCAACTCTATTAGTCCTAGGACTATTTTTATATGGGCCCCACCGTAATTAATTCATCATTTCATCTCTCTTCTCCACCACCAACCCACCATTCATCTCTCTCTCTTTTGCAGAACCCCAACATTCTTCTCTCTTTTCTCTTTTGCAAAAACCCACCATTCATCTCTCCTTCATCTCTCTTTTCCACCACCAACCCACCGTTCATCTCTCTTTTCCAACAGATCTGGTGGCCGTGGTGGTGGTGATGATGATAGTCCATAAATCTTGGGTTTTTTTTTTATTATGATGATAATGATGGCTGTGGATGGTGGCCGTGGTGGATGACAACCGACGATCATGATTGTCGCCGCGAATTGCACATGTCTAGTGCGAAAACCGACCAACTCGAGTGAGATCACATGTCTGGGGAGGCATTGACCCGAGATCAATCACGGGTCTAGGTGTGAAACCCATCGACCCAAGTGAGAAAACCCAGAACTGGGTTGATCTGATCCTTCATCAAATCTTCACACCACAATTTTAAAATTTCTAATTATTTATAGCTAATAGAACCCTAGATTTTGGGGATTTTTAATTTAGTGAGATACATAGATGGTGGGGACAAATTCACTGGTGGGTTGCAAGATCACTTGAAGCTGGCGTTCAATTGCAAGATCTCTAGGTCGTTCAATTGTATATGTTCTCTTGTACTGCTGTATATATATTATCAAAAGAATCAATGAAAGGTGTGCGTGAATTCTACACCAAAACTCGTCCTCTGTTTTATAAGTTAATGGTTGATATTGTTGTTTTGGGAATTTTTGATTTTTTTTTCTCTTCAGAAGGAAGAAGACGAAGATCTTAGTTCTCACTTCCCAGATCTCTTGAAAAAAAAAAAAATTTCTCATGTTTATTATTCAATTTTAAAATGTTATCAAATTAAAAATATTATTATATTTAGTCTAATCCTATGTTTCACCAAACAAAACATAGTATTAATTTAGTCCAGTTCCATGTTTCCCCAAACACAATATAGTATTAATTTAGTCCAATCATGTCCAGTCCAATCCCATCTAATCCCAGTCCCATTTCAATCCAATCCAATCCCATAAAATAGTCCAATCCAATCCCGTGTGCCAAACGCACCCTAATAGGTAATATATATATATATATATATATATATATATATATATATATATATATATATATATATATATATTTTAAGGATCAGATTAAATAAATTTAAAATTTGAGCTTAAATATGGACTTTAATATTCATCTATCCATTTGCTATTAATCCAATGGTTCAGAAGAAGAGTACATGACAATCTTTAGATTTAATCAAATAAATGTAAAGATATTGAAGTAGGTTCACTCTTTTTATATATATATATATATAAATAAATAAGAAAAAGAAAAAACAACTTTTGCAATTTTATTATCTTGTAGGTATTTAAAAAATCAAATGTTGTAATTGATGTTTCTTTTTCAATATCTGAAAAATGACTTGATTTATGTAATGGGTTGTTAATGGGTCAACCCATTAAGACACAAAATATAATGGGTCGGTTTTGGGTTCACCTTTAAAAAAACCATTAATTCGATAACCCATTAATATAAAGATTTTTTTTAATGTGTTTATGAAAGTTATTAAAAAAATCTTTGTAAAGTCACATTATGGAATTTATATAAAAAAAAAATCTCTATAATTATGGTAAGAATATATTTTACTAATTAATTTTTTAAGAATTTCTAATTTTTTTTTTCTTTTTTTGAAAGAGGAAAATTTTCTAAATTAAAAACTCTAAAACTCTAAATCAATTATTTCACAATATTATAACCCTAACCCTAACCCTAACCCTAAAACTCTAAAAGTAGCTAGTGAACTTGATTACATGAGTTTGATCATGTTTCAGTATTATTTATTTTCAACTTTTTAATAAATTTCAAATATAATATTTTGTAACGGGCGGGTTATCCATTAATTTAACAAATGGTTTCGGGTTTGTATATTTCATCTCATTAAGCTAATGGGTCGGTTCGGGTGGAGCAATTTTAACACGACCAAAACACAAAACGACACGAATTCGTAATAACACAACTCATTGCTAGGTCTAAACTGTATAACTCCAACATGTCGGTCCCTGTCTTTAGATTTGATGTTGCATTCATAATTGACTCTCGAAAATCTATTGTCATTATCTCTATCATGATCACATTGATTGTCTAGATCTGGATTTGCCACAACAATGCACAGAGCAAACCATAGAAAGTTGTAGTCCAACCAACGTGGTGGCAGTTCCACATCAATAAAAGATCCCATGCTTCGATAGTTGAATCACTTTGGAATCTCACTTCTGGGGTATTTCATATAAAAAGAAGGGGATACTCCTTTATAAACCTATATGATGAAAGCAATTAGTTTACAACGTCCTAGATTTTACCATCAAATTATTCCAAAGTAAAAAAAAAAACAATTATCATCATATAAAAAAATAAGGGAGTGAAACAAACCTGCTGATAATAACTTTTCTTAAATAAAGCTGTTGGAACTTGTATTTTCTGCAGAGTATCTTTCACAACATCGTTGAGTATATTTCGATCCAATTTGAGATAATTGATGAAACTAGCTTCCAGTTGAAATTGTTCATTTTCAAATGAAAAATATGATAATACTTCTAATGATGTGCAATTCACTACTTTTATACATATCCTTGCAGGAAGCTCCGGTAAAACTCTAAGCCTCTCACAATAGCTGATGTTTAGGGTATGTAGTTTAGAGAGATTTATGATGCTTCCTGGAATACTTTTAAAATTATTTCCATCCAAATGTAATGTTTCCAGTGAGGTTAAGCAACCGAGAGTTTCTGGTAATGCTTTGATTCCGCAATAACTTAGATCTAGATACTTCAAATTGTCCAAGCCTAATAAAGGAGGCAATAACAAACCTTCCCCATCCTCACCCTTGCATCCTGGAAAAATTAAGGCACCAAGTCTCTTCAAACATAAGATAGATGGCTGTACTTCTCTTATAGCAGTTCCTCTAGCGTTAATAGACTCGAGAGATTATAAAGTTCCTATATTGTCATGAAGTTTATCAATCTTTGAGCAATTATAGAGACGGAGAGTTTTAAGAGATTTCCAGTTACCGACACTGCTTGGAAGACTCTTAAGCATTGAACACCAACTGAGATCCAAATAGCTTAGACTATTGAGATCCTCGACTGATGGGGGGAGTTCTTCTATTGGGGCATGTGTTAAAGACAACCGTATAATACTTTAACTCGGTGAAAACAGATTCAAGGACTTCGGAAATATGCACCTTATTTTTCTCACAATGAAATGAGTTATAAAATTCCAAGAATCTCAAATTTGGCATATTTGCAAAAGCATGAGGATGTAAATGTACATCTCTTGTTGTTGATATATCCCAAGAGATCCCCTCGATTTTATAAGGAACCTAATTTGTAATAAAAAAGAAATAAGTTAGTATCAAATATATGCAAAAGGCATATTCATACTTTTATTAGTTTAAAAAAAAAAAAAAAAAAACAATATTCTTACTCTTAATACATCACCCTATAATCATTAAAATATTGCAAAAAACAAATTATTAAGGTTTTACTTCTTCAAGAGCACATGTTAATATAACTAAGCAAAAAACGTTTTAATTAAAACATCGTATATATGCACTTTCCAAAAGAAAAAAAAATTTAATACCAAAATGTAGAATAAATTTGGTGGAACGAAAAATAGAATAAATTTGGTGGAACGAAAAATGGATTTGAGGCGTAAGGAATTACTTTCCTTAAGGTGTTATTTGCCCCCACTCAAATGTTTGCTAACGGGTTCAAAGGCAAATTACCTCCAAGATACAACAAATCCTTGAAAGACTACAAATAGCAATTTTGTAGAATTTCTCAGAACACTCTGTGAAACTGAAAGTAAAAACTTAATTAATTTTGATTTGGATAATTCTGTACATATTTATAGACAAATCATTTTATGTCTATTCATTAACAGACAAGTCTGTTAATTGTACCTTTTCACACTTGTGTCTATACATCAATTAGACAAGTCTGTAGATTTGCATCTTTTAGACTTGTGTCTATACATCAATTAGACAAGTCTGTAGATTTGCATCTTTTAGACTTGTATCTATTCATAGAACAGACATATCTGATAATTGCACCTATTGAATATTAAAATTATTACAATCTCTCTAACAATCCCCCACTAGATTGTAATATTTCTCCAAATCTTTATTGATAATCTCATACTTACAAGAAGGTATCTTTCGATTTAAACCTTCAATTAGTGAATGCAATTCAAAGTATTTACAGGACAAAGGTATGCAAATCATTTAAACCAAATCTCTATAAGTTAATACCAGAAATACATCACATATGAGTTATTTCAGTTTCTATGAGATGTTCAAATCATTTTAGCACTATTATGCCCTTGTGCTCGATCTTGGTCTCATGAACATTTATAAAAGTAAATCCAAACTTTTGTTAGAAACGGCACCATTTCTTATGTTCACATAGGTGAAGTTTAACATATGTCTTTAGCTACTTAAGACACTTAAATTATAATATTCAAACTTCATTAAGAGTTTGCACTCATCCTCAAACGTAGCTATCAGCACTGAACATCCTAGAATGGACACTTAAAATAAATCTCAGTGCCTAACTAATCACTTATCAATAACTTGTTGTTACCCATTAAACTTTAGAATAGTGATAATTCTATTATAAAGTTGGGTTACCGTCACATGTGATTTTTTTAAAGAAGGGTTTCAGTCCCATTCCACTAGATATATCCTTTACCAGGTCTCGCGATAAACCTTTTGTCAAAGGATCTGCTAGGTTCTTATTTGACCTAACATAAACAATATTAATAACACCATCTGTTATTAATTGTTTGACATATTCATGTCTCAAGCTAATATGTCTAGATTTTCCATTATAAATTTTATTATATGCTCTAGACAAAGTAGCTTCACTATCACAATACAAAGAAGTAGATGGCATCGGTTGTGGCCACAAATTTATATCTAATAATAGATTTCTCAACCATTCAGCTTCTTTGCCTGCTGCTGCTAGTGCTATAAACTCAGACTCCATTGTTGAGTGAGTTATACATGTTTGTTTCTTGGATGCCCAAGATATAGCTCCTCTGGCCATAGTAAATATCCAACCTGTTGTGGATTTATTGTCGCTAGCACTAGTTAACCAACTTGCATTAGAAAATCCTTCTAGCACTGCTGGATAGTCATAGTAAAATAGACCCAACTCTTTGGTTCTTTTGAGATAACCAAGTATCCTTCCAATTGATTTCCAATGTTGTATACTAGGATTACTTGTGTATCTTGACATTTTGCAAACAGCAAAAGCAATATCTGGCCTTGTACAATGCATGGCATACATTAAACTTCCTGTTGCACTTGCATATTCAAGCTGTGCAACAGCTTTGCCAGAATTTTCTAGTAACTTGATACTAGAATCATAGGGGGTATTTGCTTCTTTAAATTTCAAATGATTGAATTTAATAAGCATTTTCTCAATATAATGAGATTGACACAATGAATAACCCCCACTATGTTTTTTTACTTTGATACCTAAAATAGTATCTACTTCACCAAGATCTTTCATTTTAAATTGTGAAGCCAAATAATTCTTAGTATCAGATATACCTTTCATATTTGTTCCAAAGATTAGCAAGTCATCAACATATAAACAAATAATCATAACACAATTATTTGTAAATTTAGAATATATGCATTTATCAGCACTATTATGTTTGAAACCATCTGATAAAATAACAGAATCAAATTTATCATGCCATTGTTTTGGTGCTTGTTTCAAACCATAAAGTGACTTGACTAACATGCAAACTTTATTTTCATTTCCAGGCAATACAAAACCTTCAGGTTGTTCCATATATATTTCTTCATCAAGATCACCATTTAAAAAAGCAGTTTTAACATCCATTTGATGCACATACAAATGATATAACGATGCAATAGCCATCAACACTCTAATGGATGTTAATCTAGCTACAGGTGCATATGTATCAAAATAGTCTATACCTTTTTTCTGTTTAAAACCTTTTGCTACTAATCTAGCCTTAAAAGTTTGTATAGACCCATCTGTATTATATTTCCTTCTAAATACCCATTTGCTACTTATTGGTTTTGATCCTGGAGGCAAATCAACTAAAACCCAAGTTTGATTTGATATTATTGAATCCATTTCATCGTTTATTGCTTCTCTCCAAAAAGAAACATCTCTAGATGACACGGCTTCAATAAATGTTTTAAGATCTTCTTCAATATTAAGTAAAATAGGTATTTTGTTAAGAACAATATTTCTATCTCCTTCTACCAAAAAGGTTAAGGCTTGAGATGAAATGAAATCAGTGCCCAGTGATTTTTCTTTCCTTTCACGTTGACTTCTCCTAGGTTCAAAATGTTTTTCGATTTCTCTTCTTTTACACGAAATTGAACTAGGAATTATGTCACATGGTGAACTATAAACAGATTCTGATTCAAGTGTAGAATCATTAAAAAATTCATTTTCAATGAATTCAACATTTCTTGATTCTACAATGACATTAGAGTCTAAACTCAACAACCTATATGCCTTGGAATTTTTTGCATATCCAACAAAAACACTTTTTATCCCTCTTGGTCCTAATTTTGAAGAACTAGGATCATGAATTCTGTAAAAGGCTAAACAACCTCATACTCTTAAGTAACTTAGATTGGGTTTTCTACCTTTCCAGACTTCATATGGTGATACATGTGTTTTCATAGAAGTAATTCTGTTATGAACCTGACATGCAGTAAATAAAGCTTCTCCCCACAAATTATTTGACAACTTAGCATTAATTAACATAGAGTTAATCATATCAGTCAGAGTCCTATTTTTTCTTTTAGCCAAACCATTCTGTTGTGGTGTGTATGGAGCAGATTTTTGGTGAATTATTCCATGTTGTTCACAAAAATTATCAAATTCATTTCCAAAGTATTCTCTACCTCAAGCATTTTAATTTTCTTATCTTTCTGATTTTCAACTTCAGACTTATACCGTTTAAACACATCAAATGCTTCATCTTTTGTTCTCAATAAATATACATATGTGAACCTAGAACAATCATCGATAAAAGTGATAAAATATCTTTTTCCTCCTCTAGTTAAAACACCATTATACTCACAAATATCAGAATGTACTAAGTCTAATAATTGGGTATTTCTTTCTGTTTTTGGAAATGGCTTTTTTGTCAATTTTGCTTGGATGCAGATTTCACATTTTTCATGATTATAATTATTGCAAGAAATTAAATCATGCTTGGACATATATTTCAAAGCTCTAAAATTTAAATGTGCTAAACATGCATGCCAAGTATCAAAAGATTCAACAATATAAGCATAATTATTCACTTTATTCATAATAATATTGAGTTTGAACATTCCATCACATGAGTACCCTTTACCAACAAAAACCCCGTTTTTGGTCATAATACAATTATCTGACTCTAGAACAACCTTAATGTTACTCTTACATAGTAAATTTGCAGAAACAAGATTCTTCCTAATTTCTGGAACATGAAATACATTCTTTAAAAACAATTTCTTTCTGGAGGTAAATTGAAGATCGACATTTCCCTTTCCAAGAACCTTGGCAGAAACATGATTTCCCATGAGAACCACTTCACCATCCTTTTCTTCTTCATATGCAGAGAACAATGATTTGTCATTGTAGACATGTATGGTGGCACCAGAATCCAGCCACCAATCAAAAGACTTGGTTGCTGCTGCCATATTTAATTCTGTTACCATGCCAATTTGCCTTTCAGAAACCATAGCAACTATTTCTTCATATTGATTCTCAACCAGGTTAGCATTATTGGAAGTGTCTTTTTCTTTCTTTTTCTTAAGCCTGCAATCACTAATACGGTAGCCTTTCTGGCCACAATTGAAACAATTCCCATTGAATTTCAGGTTGTTTCCAAATTTCTGGTTATTTCCATATTTCTTGAACTTCTTATTGTTATTCACTTTGAAGTTCTTCTTAAATTTACTCCCTTCCACGATATTAACTTTGGAAGAATTCTGAGAAATATTTTTTTGATCACGAGATCTAGTCTCCTCCTCAATTCTCAAATGTTTTTGTAATTCTTCCAAAGATATATCATCTCTTATGTGTAGGAGTTTCTTTCTGTAATCATTCCAACTAGAGGGTAATTTTGTTATAATTGCCCCTACTTGAAATAATTCAGAAATCTCAACCTTCAATTCACGAAGTTTTGTGACAAGAATTTGTAGCTCATGTATTTGATCAAGAATAGGTTTAGTATCAACCATGGTGAACTCAAAATATTTTAAAATAAGGAATTTGTCAGTACCTTCTTTTTCTGCTTTGTATTTATACTCAAGTGCGTTCCAGATTTCCTTTAGAGACTTCATGGTATTGTAAAGATCATAAAGACTGTCTGACAAAGTATTCAGAATATGTCCCCAACACATTACTTCATCCTCTGATCGCTTCTTTCTTTCGGCCTGCAATGTATTGGTATCTTTGTCTTTATCTGGTTCTGGAAGTGGCTGCAGATTGGGATCCCGAACATATGCTATCTTCAGTACAGTAAGAAGAAAGAAAAGTTTTCCTTTCCAGCGAGTAAAATTGGTTCCGTCAAATCGATCCAATTGAACATTTGGATTCAAAAAAGAAGCCATATTCTTTTCAGCATCCATAATAACACCTTAAGATTGTAGAATAAATTTGGTGGAACCAAAAATGGATTTGAGGCGTAAGGAATTACTTTCCTTAAGGTGTTATTTGCCCCCACTCAAATGTTTGCTAACGGGTTCAAAGGCAAATTACCTCCAAGATACAACAAATCCTTGAAAGACTACAAATAGCAATTTTGTAGAATTTCTCAGAACACTCTGTGAAACTGAAAGTAAAAACTTAATTAATTTTGATTTGGATAATTCTGTACATATTTAAAGACAAATCATTTTATGTCTATTCATTAACAGACAAGTCTGTTAATTGTACCTTTTCACACTTGTGTCTGTACATCAATTAGACAAGTCTGTAGATTTGCATCTTTTAGACTTGTATCTATTCATAGAACAGACATATCTGATAATTGCACCTATTGAATATTAAAATTATTACAATCTCTCTAACACAAAATAATATATTTATTTTGTTAAACCAAAAACACCCAACCTCAAACGTATGTGAGTTGTTGCCAAAGATTAGTATTGGAAGTGGTACTTTACAAACTAATATTATATATCTGAATCTCACCGTAGCTTTAGTCAGTATACGATAGATATCAGTGAGATGCCACAACCGAGCACGTTTGCTAGGATCTTTGGTAGTTTCTTGTCGGACAATTTCTTTTCCCATTGCTTGAAGTAAATCATGCATCGTTAGCATATTGCCTGATTTGGTTTGGTTATCAAAGATTTATCAATGAGACCACTTATTCCAACCTCACTGAGAATCCACAAGCATCCATGATCTCTTTTACATGATCAATGTCCCGTCATTTAAAGAAACATGCAATATCCAAAAATATATTTTTTGTATCATCATCCAGTGCATGATCATACCTTATTTTCAATACCTTATGAATTTGATCATCAAAATTATTTTCTAGTTTTTTCATTGCACTCTCCCAAACTTCTTTGTATTGCCTAATAGAGTGGAACCCAAAACCCTAAGAGCTAATGGAACACCTCCAACTTTTCCAACTACATTGTTTGATAGCTCCTTATAATCTACGTTGGGACAGTTTTGTCTGAAGGCATATTGGCAAAAAAGTTTAAGAGCATCATTAAAACATAATTCCTTAACCTTGTATATTTGATCCACCTTACAATTATTGAGCACTTGCTTATCTCTTG
Organism: Acer yangbiense; assembly: GCA_008009225.1. Lineage (NCBI taxonomy): Eukaryota > Viridiplantae > Streptophyta > Magnoliopsida > Sapindales > Sapindaceae > Acer > Acer yangbiense. The sequence goes on along the minus strand of CM017766.1, from coordinate 14,088,951 downwards.
ATGTTACAATGATTCGATTTCCTGAACCAAGAAAATCAACATTTCTAATCAAATCTTTTATTTGTTCAACATTAGTTACATCATCAAAAATAATGAGAAGCTTCTTACGACCAAGCCCTTTTTTTTTTTTTTTTTTTTTTTTTTTTTTTTGGTGAAGGTACCAATATACGCATTTTCATCCCTTAAAAGTGTAGAGAGAAGTTTTTCTTGCAAGCGGTCTAATCCAAAGGGTATTTTTGAAGCTTCTCTAATGTTGTGAACAAAGCAAAAACCTTCAAATTGACCAGAGATTTTGCCCAGCTGTAGCTAGAGTTGTCTTGCCTATGCCCACAATTCCCCAAATTCCTACACTACCAGTCCTTAACCAGAATTCAATTTCTTTGATTATTGAATTTATTCCTACTAGATCTTCGTTATAACTTGGGGACATGTCCTTCAGCCTCTCCAAAACATCCTTAACAAAAAAATAATTTTACAAATAAAAAATAACTAAATACTAATTAAACACCAGCACAGTATGTTAAATGAAGTGTGTCGTGTTGTGCCATGCCGTGCCGTGTCATGCTGTGCCGAGGGGTGAAGCCAGGATTTTGGCTTTAGGGGGGCCAAGACAAATCATATTTGCCTCTAGGGGGCGTAGCTCAATTGGTAAATGGACGAACTTGGGGTTTTGACAAATGACTCTTAAGTCAACGGCTCGAATCCTACTGACAAAAGCTTCAAAAAAAAAAAAAAATACTTGGTGTAGATATATACTGTCAAATATATATATATATATCTTGAAAATCATATTTATAACTAAATCTATTTAATTTTCACTTCGATTTCCATTTTAATTACATAATCAAAGATTCAAAGAGTTTGTGAGAATTTTTTTTCTTCTTTTTGTAATATCTATTTCTAATCTAAACAAATCTGAAAATAGTTTTTTAATAGTTCTCAACTAAAAAATATATGAATTTTAATAGCTTTTTTAAAACCTTAAAAAAGACGGATAATAAATTTTCATGCTATTTAAATGACAAGCAGTCATAAAACAAATCTATTGATATATCATAACATATTTATAATAATATTGTACCATTAATATATTTAAATCGTAATTATTTATATACGTATAATTTAATTTTATAATATTCATGCACTGCTCAAAATGGTTTAATGATAAAAGAGCTCATTTGATCGAATAATATCTCAAATTCGAGTTGTCCGTCACCGTAATTGTATTTCTCGGAACGGATAATGCTCCAACAGCCAAAACCAAGTCAAAAGTATAATTTAAAAAATAAAAATTAAAGCCCAACAGCCCAAGTCAGACAACACTGCCCAATGTTCTCTTTCTCCTCCCTCAAAAGTTTCTACTTCTCTCATCATATCTAACCTCTCACTCTCATTCTCATCTCTAACCTCTGCTCTGTTGCAAGCCTACAAATATCATCAAACGACATAAATTGCAATTTATTCTCTCAAGTTTTCAACGGATCAAAACCTCTTCTTTGTTGCCATGCCTAAGATTTGGCAACACTCATATTTCATGTTTTATTTTTAATAGTTATTTTTTTTTAACTGAATATTTTTTAAACACATTCAAAGTCTCATTTTAAATTTTTGTTTAAGGCCCCGGATACTCTTGAGCCGCCTCTGACTCTCAAATATCACATTACTGCATGCCTTTGAAACTTTCATACAAAAATATGCTACAATACACAACTAGAGACATTAAATATAGGCAAGAAAACATTTTAGTTTCAAAATCGATTTCTAAGAGAATTTTCTGTTGGTTCTTTCTTATGTCTAATCGTAGATGGCAATGATGTACCATGATTCAAAAAATTCTTACACATTTTGCAGCACATGTAAAGTTCACAGCATTTTGTCTTCTTGATAGTAGTCAATACATTTCAAAAACACTGCAACAAATTGATTAATCAACTATTTATAAGAGTATAATACATTTATACTACAAGTTTCATAATTATCAAAATTTCTAATCCTAGATTATGTGATTGTTGATTTGTATTATCAACTCATTTGACCGTCAACAAGACAGTGTGAAACTGATGATAACTCTTTATAGAAGTATAGTGGTCAAAAGTGGAAACCCGTGGTCAAAATAGGTATTTGACAATCAATGATTCGACTAATTGACTTATACCGTAAAATATCATTCCAATATTTTGCTATCCAAAGGGAACAAGTCAATCGAGCAAAAATTAATAAAGGCTGCTAATGTGAGTAGAAGCAATTTATTTACCTTCATCAGTTGGGTTTCTCCATTGGAGTTATTCTATATGTTTCAATCTCTTGAGATGTGGTTCAACTTCCACATCGGGTTCTTCAAAACCTGATTCATCTTCCTGATTGAATTCTTCAAGATATTTTTCACCTTCCTCCTCACTTTCATCCGATGTTTCAAGATGTTGGCCAAACATCAAATGAATCCACACTCTTCCACCTTGCAAAATTCTATGTTTAACTCATTCTCATGTATGATCATGAATAGACACAGTGTCATCAACCATGTGAATGTGTGACCCCTCAATATATCATGACAATACAATGAAAAGATCGATAAAGAACTTACCCTCATATAGATATTGAGAATATGGATCTTCAAACTAAAAAAAACAAAAGAAGAAAAAAAACTAATAAATGAGCTTTTCCTAAATAAAAAAAATAAAAAAAAATGAAAACCAAGAAAATAATGTGAAAATTGTGAAAAAAAAAAAGTTAGAAAGAGAAATGAAGAAATGAAGGTGAATAAAAATTTATGATATTTGTATGCAAGAGTCTCTTTTATAGTGAAATAAAATAAATAAAAAATAAAAAATCCAAGAGTCTCTTACACGTATTATTTATTTAATAAGAGTCACGTGTATAAAAAGTAACCAAAAACTCTTCTTATCCATTTTAATTAATTAAATTGAATATATATGATATGATATGACACTATTAATTCAAATGAATATGGGCATATGGTAGTTTATGGGGAGAAGAAACTTAAATAAAAAAACATTCAATATGTATAATATATAATTTTAATAAATATGGACTCTTCATATTATATTTTTATATTAATGCAAATGAATATAGACTCATGGTAGCTTATGGGGAGAAGAGTTATATATATATATATAATAAATAATACATAATTTTAATAAATAGAGACTCTTCATATTATATTTTTCTATTAATGTAAATGAATGGTATGATAGGACACTATTAATTCAAATGAATATGAACATATGATAGCTTATGGGGAGAAACTTAAATAAAATACATTCAATATGTATAATATATAATTTTAATAAATAGAGACTCTTCATATTATATTTTTATATTAATGCAAAGTGGAAATGGTGGGAAATGTCACATTTTTGACCAGGTTTTGTAAGAAAGTCACAACTTTAATAACTTAAGTTTAAAAGGCACTAAAATAAGTGATTTCCAAAAATGCTCTTACTTTACACATTCTCTTTCTTACTTTGAAGTTTTCTGATATTATATTTTTTCATCTTCCTTTATAACAAACCTCTAATGGAGGTTGAACATCATAACATTATCAATACAACTTTGTGGTGGTCGAGCTGCCCGGTCAGCTCACAGGGGGGTGGGGGGGGTAGGGGGCAGCGCCCCCAGAGCTTTTTTTTTCAATTTAAAACCCTAATTGGGTTCCTTTTCATTTGTTCTTCGAGTATTTTGTAAACCTTAAGCTGGATGTGTGAATTTTGAATCTATTTAAAAGTCTCGGAGACAAACTGAAAAGGCTCGGAGACTATTTACAAAGTCTTGGAGACAATGTTAAAAGGTTCAGAGACTATTTATAAAGTCTCGGAGATACAAATTTAACAAAAAAAGCTGATGGTTAAAAAGGCTCAGAGACTAATTGAAAAGGCTCGAATATAGTGTTAAAAGTCTCGGAGATTCAAAATTGAAAAGGCTCGAATTACTGTTGAAAAGGCTCGAAAAGTGTATGAAAAGGCTCGCATACCGTGTTAAAAGTCTCGGAGATTCAAAATGGAAAAGGCTTGAATTACTGTTGAAAAAGTTCGAAAAGTGTATGAAATGGCTCGGATACAGTGTTAAAAGTCTCGGAGATTCAAAATTGAAAAGGCTCGAATTACTGTTGAAAAGGCTCGGAAAGTATATGAAAAGGCTTGGATACAGTGTTAAAAGTCTCGGAGATTCAAAATTGAAAAGGCTCGAATTACTGTTGAAAATGCTCGGATACAGTATTAAAAGTCTCGGAGATTCAAAATTGACAAACATATTCATATTTCTTAAAAAAGCTCGAATTACTATTTAAAAAGCTTGGAAACTGTTTGAAAAGGCTCAAAAAAAGTGTGAAAAGGCTCAGAAACCTAGTTCTTCATCGTCTTGCAGATTCTGGTCGACTTCAGGACTGTAACGTCATCGCCGGTGAGTTCGTTATGAGATTTTCAGCCAGATTTCTTGCACCTGATGCTTTCTCTCTCCACTGTTCTCTCTCTCTCAACTTTTTTCTCTCTACGTTTCAAAAGACACAAACTGACAAAATAAGGGTATTTTTGTCTGGTCACCTAAATAGGTGCTTTTTAAACTTGAATTAGTAAAGTGATGATATTCTTACAAAGTCAAGCCCAAATAATGACAAAAAAAATTTTGAACCAGAATATAGACTAGGGAGAAGAGTTATAATAAATATATATTTATATTTACGATAAATAATATATAATTTTAATAAATAGAGACTCTTCATATTATATTTTTCTATTAATGCAAATAAATATGGACACGTGGTAGCTTATGGGGAGAAGGAACTTAAACAAAAAAATATTCAATATATAATTGTAATTAATAGGGACCCTTTATATTATAAAATATGATTATAATATATATATATACAGTCTTTCTATTATCAGTTCGTCCTGACAATAAATACACTACAAAAAAAATGGTCTTTTCCGACGGCTAAATGCCGTCGGAAAAGACCATTTTGCCGTCAGAAATACGTATTTCCAACAGGAAAAGGCCGTCGAAGGCCGTCGCAAATACACTTGTCAGAAATAACTATTCACTGACAAGCTGTCACAAATACTACCATTTTCGACGGCCATGGCAGTCGGAAATAATGAAAATGTCGTCGGTAATAGTGATTCAAGGTTATTTGTATTTCCGACGGCAATAAGCCGTCGGAAATAGTAATTCAAGGTGGTCAAAATTACTTTTATTCCTTTTTTTTTCTTTTCAAATGGAACAAGACTATTTCCGACGGCATGAAGCCGTCGGAAATAGTTTATTCCTTTTTTTCTTTTGAAATGGAATAAGACTATTTCTGACGGCATTGAGGCCGTCGGAAATAGTGTATTCGTCGGAATTGAGAACAAAACTGAAATGGCCGTCGGAAATGGTACCATTTCCGACGGCAATTAGCGCCGTCGGAAATAGTTCGTCACTAATAGACTTTTTTTTTGTAGTGATATATCGGGACGAAGAATGTGGACCACAGATTATGGAGAAGTTTTGACAAGTGCATACACTTTGAGTCAAAGTATGTAAATCCAGTGGTCCACATTCTTCGTCCTGATATATTTATTGTCAGGACGAACTGATAATAGAAAATCTGTATATATATAATATGCACATTTAGACAATTATTTGAAGCAATAGGAAAGGTTTAAAGTTTAATCAAACAGAAAATACAAAGACAACATCAAAAACCCACCCTTGAACTTCATAAGACTCTTTGATAAAGCGAAGAAAGATATCTTCCATCCTACAAAATCCATATGAAAAATTAAATGACCTAAATTATGAAACAAGAAGAAAAAAAAAAAAAGTCCAAAAACACGAGACAATGGAAAGAGATCAAAAAACTCCATTACTTTATATTGAACACTAATTAATTATTACTAACCTCCAATTATTACTTAACATGGTTGATTTGTATCCTCACATGAACGTTACATGTGCATGAGGATTGAAGAGATATATAATTAATTTGTGTGGTTATGAGAAGTTAATAGAGACAATCAAGTCATCATGTAAATATAATTATGAAGTAAGTATTAATCTAGTGTTAATTTTCAAATGTAACAGATCATAAAAGAAAATTAATTGGAAAATGAAAAGGTTCTTTAATTTAAATCTATAGATTAATGGAATGTTATTTTATTGCATCAAAGAAACCCAAAAAAAATAGAGTGAAATAGATTAAATATATTATATTATATGATTTCACTTAATATCAAATTGATGAAAGAAAATTTTAAAAAAAATTAATAACAGTAAAATTGATGCCACGTGTCACTTCCTCAAGGGTGCGTTTGGTACGCGGGACGGGACAAGACAATGTGGGACAGTTTCTTCTGTCCCACGTTTAGCGCAACTCTAGCATGGGACAAAACGGGACAAGGTAGGACAAAAATCACCAAATTCTGTCCCACCCAAGACCATAGGCTAGACTTGTCCCATGCATGGGACAAGTCTTAGAAAGACCCTTTTTCCCTTAAATCTTCAAAAAATCACAAACTTGTGCATTAAGACCTATAAATCTAGCAAAGGAGATGAAACCGGAACACATCCCCCCCTAGGAAGTGTAAAATCAAGTATGGCAATGAAACCTCAGCTAACGACAATGAAATAGGCATTAAGTACGGTAGTAGTGGAAACAACAATGAAAACTTAGAATGCCTCCCTTTAATTCTATTTGATGAACTATCCTCGAATATTGCTGCATCTGCACACCAGATCGTTGTTATTATGAAACAAAATAATTACACCAATGAATATCTCACAACTATTGGAGACCAATTAGACAGAATATATAGAAAACAACCAATCACAAACCCCTATCATTCAAACGGTACCTTTGATCCCTAGCAATCCTCCTCCGAGAGATTATAAGATGAAATCAAAGATTACTGAATATGAACCCGGAACAATTCTGTTCCCAGACACCACAGGGATAGAAAAATGTTTTGATAGCTTTAGCACTGATTTAGAACTTGTCAAAATGGTACAATAAATACTAGACAAAATCCCCAAACCAGAAGTCCAAACTCTTGATGACCATATATCTCGACAATATATATATATATATTATTAATATGTATATGTTATAATTATATTATATATATTATAATACAATATATAGTATATATTATTATAAATATTAATAATATATAAATATATTTAATATTATAATATATTATATATATTATATTTTATTATTATATATAATAATATATAATTTATTAAAAATTATTACATATAAAATAATATATATAAGATAATATATATATATATATATATATATATATATATATATATATATTATATTTTATTATAAATATTAATAATATATAAATATATTTAATATTATAATATATTTTATTATTATATATAATAATATATAATTTATTAAAAATTATTACATATAAAATAATATATATATATATATATATATATATAATATATATATACATATGAGGGGCACTTTGGTCATTTGAACCTCTTATCCCGTCCTGTCCTAGCCATACCAAACGCATAACAGTATAGTTAATAGTTCTGTCCTAGACATTCTAAATACAATACGGAATAACTGTCTCATTCTGTCCCGTCCCATCCTGTCTAGTCCCATCTCTGTGCCAAACGCACCCCAAGAGAATAAGCTATTTTTGTATTATGATGAAGATGTATGACTTATTTTTATATTATTATTATATGATTATAATATGATAAATTAATAGATGATTTTTTAAAAAAAATTAATAATATTAAATATATACCACGTGTCACTTCCTTATGAGAAGAAGTTATTTTTATATATTATACATATAGTATGATATTTTATATAAATAATATGATATTACTTAATATCAAATATGAAAAAAAATTAAATAAAATATTAATAACATTAAATGATTTCCACGTGTCGCTTTCATGTGAAAAGAAACTATTTATATATATATATATATGATATTATTATATATAATAAAAGTAATAAAATAATAATAACATTTAATGAATGACTCGTGTCACAACCACATCAAAAGTAGATTAAAGACTATTATATATACTAGTTTGCATCCAGCACGATGTGTGGACACCATAAAGTGTAAATTGTTAAATCATACCTATTGAGTTTTTCTTATCTAGAAAAATATTATTGTTTAAATAATACAAAAATACTCTTAAATAAAAAATAATACAATTGCAATGCAATGTTTGTGCCACTAATCTTCAAGCGGTAGCAGCAGGGGCGAAGCCAGAATTTTGGCTTTGGGGGGGCTAATCCAACATAAAAACTAATATTCTAGGCCACGCAACACAAATCTCACACTTGATATTTTTCAACAAACTGTAATTTCGTTATGTGTTAAAGGTAACGATACAAATAAATAAAATGTGCCACTGTTTTATATATAGAAAATTGTCTATAACCAAATTAATCTAGTATTTTTTTACGATTTCTATTTCAATTACATAATCAAGATCGTGTGTGAGTAATTACATAATCATAGATAAGATGAGATAAGCTCAGTTGTAAGCACCTCTTTTTACATACAAGAGGTTGTGAGTTCGAGTTATGCCCCCTCCCTAATCCCAAAATATTGTAATAGTTAAAAAATAATAATAATAAAATTAACCTAACAAAAAACATTAATAAAGATAGTCATAAACTCTCAGCCTAATGTAGCAGTTATTGGCTACAGAATTTCTCGTACGAAATTGTCGATGGCTACAAGGAGCTATTGGATTGCTACCGATGATAATTCAATAGACACATGTAGCTGTTAGATTGCTACCGATTGCAATTGACGATCCTGTATATAAAATCCCATAACTGATAATTGATACCGGCCTAATAGTTCGATATTCACTTAGCTTATTTTAGACTTCCAATGAAATCTAAATAAATAATAATAAGTATATATAATGGACACACACTAGATGAGGTAATAATGAATGAAATAATAAGAAATTAAAATCTTAAAATGAATTGTTTTTTCTTTGTTTTCGTTGATAATAGGATTATGGAAAAAATTATTAATTCATTTATATTATTAAAATAATAGGAGGGGCCAAGTGATATTATTACCTATATTAATGTATCATAGTTTAAAAACAATTAGAACTCCCAAGTAAACTGGAGTGTTGAAAGAGGTCTATCATTTTTCGGCTCTCATACAAAGACGTAGTTGTGCACTTGTGCTTAGTACAAATATCCATTTCACATCTTCTATGACTTCCATTTCCACTCCGGTTTGCTTGTAAATTAAATAAGCTTTCCATCAATACCTGGCATGATTCATCTTTAGCCTGATATATCTCAGATAACTCTATAGCAGTAAAATCCTTCCAAGGTAATCAATGTTGAGGTTACCAGAATTTAGCAACTAAGGAGAAAAAAAAAAAGATAAAAGAAATGATATCAAAATTAAGCATCATAGTATGATATGAATATATGATGCAACAATTCAATTGGTAGTGACTGCTACCTGAGCAAGAATTTCTACATCATAATTGGATTTCTCATGTTTCATTGATTCCATGATACCATCCCAAAAGGCCTTCTCCATTGCCTTTCTTATTTTAACTGAGAAAATGAGCAAATAAATCAGTCTTGAGACTTTTTAAAATTTTCATCACTGCCAATAAAATTTTACATTTCTTCTTTCAAAAAAGTAATGCAGTAATAATAAACCTACCAATAAAAATTAGTCATATCCAAAGGTTGTAAATCTTTAATTAGCTATTTATTACCTGTGTTATGTGTTCTAGAGGGTCATTTTGGTTTCGAATCTCTTTATCTTCTTCTTTTCCAAGACTGAATGTTGAGTGTTGTGAAACTGAAATTGAACAAAGACAATTGAATTTTGACCCTAATGTTTATGATTTTTTATGGGATATGTGATGAGTAAGATTGTTAATGCATTCACATCATTTGGCCAAAAAAAAAAATTTGAATACATAGTAAAATATGAATCATTTGTAACTTTCCAGTTTCAACTTCAAGTGATAATGATTCGTATATTAAATAGCACATTTATTTGATTTATTTTTATTCTTTAACCTTCCGGTTTCAAAACAAAAACAATTGAATTTTGACCTAATATTTATGATTTTTTTTTAAAAGGATGTGTGAGTTAGAATATTATTGTTAATGCATTCACATCATTTGGAAAAAAAAAAAAAAAAAAAAAAAAAAAATGTATACGTAGTAAAATATCAACTTCAAGTGATAATGATTATCCTTAAAAAAAAAAAGTGATAATGTTTCATATATTAAATAACACATTTATTTGATTTATTTTTATTCTTTAACTTTCCGGTTTCAAATAATACTAAATAGTGATGAGATTACATTTCGTATTTCTACACTTATAACCACAATTATGATTTACATAAGATTTTGATAACAATATAAATTCACATATAGAAGAAACATCTGAATAATAATTTGGTCAAATTCAAGGGAGGGATTTGCTTGTTATTTGTAAAGCAATTTTTTTTTTTTTTTTCTAAAACGCTTTAACTAATAATTAATTTCTTTTCAACTTATCAATTATGATTAATTAATTAATATATTTCTGAACTTGCAAAGAACTAAATTAATTAGTTAATTTCCATGATATAATAATATGAATGTCCTTTAAACTTACCAAGTCAATTAATTAATTAGTTAATGTTATAGATATAATTTTTTTTGTGGGGTAAAGAGATTGATTGAGAAAGATCTCTTGTTCTTATTATAAGATTGTGTGATTAGATCCGTGGATGTTTGTTAAAAGGAAACAAATCTTCAATCAAAAAAGGGAAGTGTTCAATTGGAACATGAATAAGAGAATCTCCTCATTGCTTAATGGATTAAAAAAAAAAAAATTAATATAGAATTTAATATCTAATCTCCCTCGGTGCGATATGTGGCGTTCTGATTCAGCTTTTATATATTATATAGATAGAAATAATTGGAATCAATTTCCATTTTTATTTTTATACCTCTTTTACCCCGAAAAAATAAAATAAAATAAAAAATAGAAGACTGAATGTTTAAAGAATTAATTGAGTGGTGCATCGAAATTAAGTATAGCAGTAGCATCCCCTTTTTTGGGCTATGAATTTTGTTGGGTCTTTTAGACTGTTATTATTATTATTATAGTATGAATTTACTTATTTATTTATCAGTTTGACATGAGATGAGATCTTTTGACATTGAAGACATTGTTTAGATTTGGACGATTATTTTATTTAAAAATATCTGCCTTCTAATTATTTTTAACGTCCGTGGTTCTTATATTTTCCTAATAATATCAAATTAGTTCTTCTAACCAATTTATAAATTTATTTTTAAAATTTTTAATATAACTTTTAAATTATTCTTTACATATAAAGTAATATTACTTAAAAATATTTAATTTAATTAATTAATTACTCGTTTACTATTTATTAATCATAGATTAAATAAATTAAATAGAAGAAATGTTAAAAGAATATAAAAATTAAATATTTATTGATAATATTAATAAATATTAATTATATTATTAAATAGGATGAATGCCAAAAGAATATGAAAAATTAAATATTTATTAATAATATTAGTAAATAATTAATATATCTAAAAGGATATGAAAGACTAAACATTTATTAAACAAACTTTTAAATATGAACAATACTTAGGTACTGACTGGTCAGTACCCAAGGTACTAACTAACCAATAGGGTTTTGCCACGTAGCCAATTTGTGATAAATGTAAAGAGATAAATGTAAAAGATTAAAAGAAAAAGCCACATGACAACACCCCATTGGTGGGGTCAATACATTGGGTACTGACCAGTCAGTACCCAAGCAATTTCCTTTAAATATTCATTGATAATATTAAATATATTATTAATCATATATTAAATAGGATGAAAGCTAAACTAATATGAAAAATTAAATATTTATTAATAATATTAAAAATATAATATATTTAAAAGGGCATGAAAAACTAAATATTTATTATTAATAAAATAAATATGGGAGAATTTAAGGCCAAATTCATTTGACCAAATTATCCACTCCGAGACACACTCTAGGCCAAGCCTGATAACCATTTTCCAGCTTACAAAGCCGTAATTTTCCATGAACTCCACCTTCCCAAATGAAATCCTGCAACAAAATTCTCTAATCATTCAACAACTACGTATGAATCCTCTCTTGTCCTTAAAATCCTCTGTCTACAACTCTTCTTTTACTAAACAACTTTATTATATATATATATAATCTTACGATTGAAATTAACAAAAATTAGAAAGGAAAGACATTAAAAAACAATTTGGCTACAAATTTCTGCATATGAATTCCTTGCAAAAGTCTACCACTATTTTTACAATTGAAACATTCTAAAACTGTTCTCACATGTTCACTCCATATATTAACTTCAATTATATCTTCTGGACATGGAGTGCATCTCGTGTCTTGAAGATAAGCCGATGAACATAAATTATCTCACTAACCTCCTTAAATTTGCACTAACGTAACCACTTAACAAAAAAAAAAATCAAGTTCAACAAATCATTCATAACTTAATAATAATAATTATTATTATTATTATATATATATATATATATATATATACATCAGAAAGTATATATTAAAACCTTTCTTATTTCTATAAATACCTTGGAAAAAAAAAGTGATAGCTAGAGCTCTGAACATGTTCAAATCCTTGGCAAGAGAATATATTTTGTATGTATTTTGATACCAAAAATAAACATTCAAATTCAAGATTTAATTGTAAAATAAATTTTATATATATAAAAACAAAACTGTTCCTGAATATTACTTCCTTTCTTACGGTCACAATTCTTGACCTAATCTTATAGTGATTGAACAATCACATAAGCGGTAAGCTTGCTGAGTACATACATCACAATACTACGATTTTAACTAAAATAGATTCAAATGAATTATATGAACTATTCACAGGTAAATAAAATAAAATAAAATAAAATAACGAATATCCAAATCAAATCACATGTTCATTCTCACAATCTACCATGATGATCCATTAATCCTAAATAAGCACTAAAAAGGACACAACAAAATATAAGTTTCATAAAATAAATAAATAAAATTGAAAAGGAGAAAAGAGAAACCATAAATGATGAACCTTAGAGGACTTGGTGGGTTGTCAGAATTTGGGCAGACAGTGGCCGGAAGAGGAGGGAGCATGACGGTTCTTGGTCTGAAGTTTGAGGAACGCCTAGAGCCAATTTGACTTTCCTCCATTTGTTGTGTCACGAACCTGTCATGTTTAGGCCATATTTTCATACCCCTAAAAAAAAAGATGATAGTAAGAAACAAAGCAAATAAATATAGAGTAATGCTAAATATCACACCTAAAATCACGACATTTCCATCACAACACATGTGGCAGTTGATGTGTCAATTGGTGAGCGGATACACATTAATAATGATTTATCTTATTTATCCATGTATCCACTCACCAATTGACACCTCAACGGCCACATGTATTGTGATGAAAAAGTTGTGATTTTAGATGTGATATCTAGCATTACTCATAAATATATTGTACACAGAGTAAGAGAGAGAGAGTTTTCGACCTTTTTATGGGTCAGTAGTGTTTATGTTAACATGACAGTGGAGGATACTGATTAGAGATTAACATCCTTTTAAAGGATCAATATCCTCTCATTGGCTTGTTTTTCCTTGACTTTCCATAATCCAATGACACCTAAGCAAAATATAAAATACATGGTCAAGATTGGTTTACTTTTTTCTCTCTCATGCAACTTGATATTTGAATTACACTTGAAGAATACCAAGGAAAAATAAGGACCAAGGAGCGAATCCCAACTCCCTTTTAAAACACATCAAAAACTATTTAAAAGAAATTAAAATTGAGAACACTAATCTATAGGAAAGGTTTATTATTATTATTATTATTATTATTATTATTATTATTATTATTATATTTTATGATATTGATTAAGAGAATTTAATAATTATCCCATTAATTATGGAATTGCATCGATTTATGATGTTGTCTCTTGATTGACTTTTGATTTGTGATTTATGAACAAAACATTTTCACTTAATATAAATTTTCAATTAATTATGAAATCTATTTAGAGTTTAGACTTTGGTGATCTTAATACTATATATATATATATATATATATTTACAAAATTATTAATTAATTAATTTTATTAATCAATTAATATTAGTGTATTTTTTAAACTGTAGTGCCTTTTGCATCTTCAAAAAAAAAAAATTAATGCAGTCCATTTAAAAGAAAATAAAAATGAGAAAACTATAGAATAGGAAAGATTTTTTATTATTATTTATTTTTATGATATTGATTTAGAGAATTCCATCATTATCCCATTAATTATGGGATTACCTCTTAATTTGTTATTTATGGGATTGACTCTTAATTTATGATTTATGATTTATAATTAAAACTTTCCCACATAAACCACAAAGTACGTGGTTGCCTTGGTGGTCCAAGGCTTGGGATTAAATACCCAAGTCCTTGGTTCTACTCCTGGCAATTACATTGTGGCCAACCCTCAAGGCATTTAGCTCTCCTAGTGGAAGGACGGATATTGGACTAATATTAGCGGTTCGAATCCTATCCAGGCGAGAGCGAGTTCTGATTTAACCGCTTGCATTCTTGTGGGGCCAGGGGTGTGGGCCGGGGTTTCCTATTTGTCCTACTCCACAATCCAACATATAGGCCACGGCAAGTCACGCAGTTGGGGAAGCCTAATCAAATTTTGGTGATCTTAATATATATTTATAAAGTTTATTAGAAAGAAAAATATTATAATTACAATATTAAAAAATACTTGTAAATGGAAAGTACTACAGAGATCTGTAACTCACACAAATCAAGCTTACATGTTCGTATTAATACTGAAAAGAGAATGAAATCCCAATTTTCTCCCGACCTAAAAAGAAATCTAACAATGAATAATAATAACCCTTTAAAACTCTTTTTTGTTTGTTTCTTCCAAGATAAATATATCTATACATAATTAATAGTCACGTCTCATATATCTCAATAAGAGCTGCTCCTGTAATGATAGAAAACTCTTTTCTTCTTGCCCGGTCCATTATGGATTGTGAGAACAACTTTTCCTGGTTTGTTGTTCCAAGTGTTACAAATTGGTTCATCTTGTGAAACAATATTCTAACTCTTCTGAATGATGGCAGTGTTCCAAAACGCTCACTTGCCAAGTTATTGCAGCACCTCCAACCTGTCAAGCATTTATGTTGTAATTTTATCATTTTCACTTTCATTTTTTTTATTAATCAAAGCAGAGTAAATAGTAAAAGATGATGATACCTCATCAGCACATATCTCATCAATAACCTTCAATGTTCTCTCTGAAACGACACCATTTGCATTACAGAGCTTAAAATCGTTCTCCCTCTTAAAGCCACCATAATGGACAGATAGCTCCTCATCAGGCATATATCTGTAATCAAGAATTAAAAAACACTTTTAGTCACCATTGAAACATAACAAAAGTGCTAACATGTAGAGAAAGTACTTACTTCAAAAGGGTTTCGATGACCTTATATATATATAGAGAGAGAGAGAGATCATTTATGGAAGGAAAAGAGGGTGGTACCATTCACATTAACTTGTAGGAAAATGAAACGATTTATATTAGAAATCTAAAAGCATTATCTAGTTGTGAATGCATGCATATGATGTATTCTTTAATGTTGTACTGCCATCATCCAACAGTAGCAAGACGACAACTGGCGGCTGGTCGCCAAGGGATCCAATCGGACACGGGACCCACGTGGCGATGATAGCAGCCGGGGCCTACGTAACAAACGTGAGCTACTATGGATTAGCTAGGGGCACAGCCAGAGGTGGATCACCTAGTTCAAGGATAGCAAGTTACAAGGCATGCTCAGAGGATGGTTGTTCAGGTTCTACAATATTGAAGGCAATTGAAGATGCAATCAAAGATGGAGTTGACATGATTTCAATCTCAATTGGGATGAGTGCAATATTTCAAGAAGATTTCCTGAGTGATCCTATTGCTATTGGAGCATTTCATGTAGACCAAATGGGTGTCATGGTGGTGTGTTCTGCAGGAAATGATGGTCCTGATCCTTCCACTGTTGTCAATACAGCTCCATGGGTGTTTACTGTTGCTGCTTCCACAATTGATAGAGAATTCAAATCTACTGTGCTTCTTGGCAATGGCAAGACTTTTCAAGTAAGATCATTTATTCATCCGTCCATGATATTAGTGTGCTTAAATATTATTGTTAGACCCTTTCCTATCAACTTAAACTTTTGGGTCTGATGATTACTAACTTGGTATCAAAGTCATGTTTGACCTAGAAGTCTTGGGTTAGAGTCCCTTCACATGCATCTATTTCTGAATTTATTCGGTAATCTGTATATCTATTTAGGTTTGGTTCATGTGCCAAGCCCATCGGTCTGGCACATGAAGGGTGTATTAGGGTGTTTAAATACTATTGTTTGATCATTTCCTATAATGTATGTATCCATATAGGGTTCTGGCATTCATTTATCAAATCTCTCCAGCTCAAGGACTTACCCTCTTGCATTTGGAAAAGATGTTGTTGCTAGACTTACCCCTTTATCAGAAGCAAGGTAACATTTATATATTTCAAAGACAACAACAGTAGTATTACAAATAAATTTCGTTCACCTCTTCTAAGTTTGCTTTGTCTATAGATGAACTTGCTTAGAAAACGTTACGAATTTCAATACCAATGTTAATATTTCAGAAAACGTTACAAATCTGTATCTAAAATGCAGGAGTTGCTATCCAGGATGATTAGATCCTGAGAAAGTTAAAGGGAAGATAATTGCTTGCATCTACAATGATCCGACTGTTCCGAGGAGAATCAGGAAACTGGTTGTAGAAGATGCCAAAGCCAAAGGGTTGATTTTGATGAATGGGGATGAGAAAGGTGTGCCTTTTGATTCAGGCATATTTGCATTTGCACAAGTTGACAACAAAGTTGCATCTTAAATTATTAATTACGTCAATTCTACCAAGTAAGCCTCTTATAATTATTATATCCGATCCGAGCCGATCCAATCAAAAGTCTCTTGTGTTTCTGTTTGTTATATTGAGTGATTAATTATAAAATGCTAACAGGAACCCAACTGCAACTATTCTACCGACTGTTGATGTTGTAAAATATAAGCCAGCACCAGTCATTGCCTATTTTTCATCAAGAGGTCCAGGACAGCTTACAGAAAACATTATCAAGGTTGGTCCCCAAAGACTCTCAAAACTATATGGTTGCATATATATGTAGTTCCAATATTACAGTAAAGGGGTCGGTCCCCTTCAGTGCACCGGTGCACCCATTGTGATCATGTATTTTTTCGCATGATCACATGCAACAATACACCGGTGCATTGGTGTACCAGTGTACAATATTATAGTACTAAAACTTTTGTATGATTTTGGTACATTCAGCCTGATATAACAGCTCCAGGAGTTGCCATATTAGCTGCAGTTGTTCCGATTGGGCAAAAGCCACCGGAATATGCCACGAGATCAGGCACATCTATGGCTTGTCCACATGTGACTGGTGCTGCTGCCTTCATTAGATCATTTCATCATCAATGGACTTCTTCCATGATCAAATCAGCTCTTATGACAACAGGTATATAATACATCTGAAACTACAAAATGCATTTAATTAGATGCTCTAAATTATATTAATTATTCTCCAATGACAAATACTAATTAATTTTTTGAATATTAATGCAGCAACTGTGTATGATAACTTGGGAAAACCAATGACAAAGAACACAGGCAACTATGCAAATCCACATGAGATGGGAGTTGGAGAGATTAGTCCACTCAAAGCTCTTAATCCCGGATTAGTTTTCGAAACAACAACAGAAGATTACTTCAAATTCCTCTGTTACTATGGTTATTCAGAGAAAACTATTCGATCCGTGACAAACAAAAACTTCAACTGTCCAAACATCTCCAATGACAAACTCACTTCCAATATTAACTATCCATCAATCTCCATAAGCAATCTTGATCGACATAGAGGAGTTGTCAGGAGTATTAGAAGAGCAGTTACAAACGTCGGATCTCCAAATGCTACCTACATTGCTAGAGTTCATGGTCCTTCAGGATTGCTAGTGAAGGTAATTCCTGAGAAGATAGCTTTTAGTGAAAGTATTAAAAGGGTGTCTTTGAAAGTTGCATTTTACAGCAAGCAGGAGGCTTCTAGTGGCTACAAGTTGACACACACTATATATATATATATATATTCATCTCTGATCAAGTTTGATACGCGATAAGAGATGACATTTGTTACAAGAGTGTTAAATGGGTAAATGGAGGTGCGCTTTGAAGGCCAATTCCCAAAAAAAAAAAAAAAATGAACTCATGAAAACCAAAGCAGAGAGTGGGAACTGGGAAGTGCAGTCTAGGAGAGATTGTGGTCCTGTGGTTCTGTGGATGAGGACACATGGGCCTGACCCATGTTGGCTGAGAAATAAGGAAAAAAGATCCAACCCACAATTGATATATATGATAGCAACAAGTTTGGTCAAATTTGGAGGCTTGGTGTGAGAAACATGAAGAAGGTTCCTAGAAAGAACTAATACGTAATAAAGACATAACAATAATAATTAATAAGTTCATGTTCAGTTCACTTGGACATGTCAAGTAGATTATGTGACACTGATGTTTTCCCTTCATTTTTCATTTTTCAACTTTTAAAGACTGCAGCCGGCCATCTTGTAATTAAGTTTATAGCCACTATCATTATAATAATATAAGGTAAATAATATCATGATAAAGATGCAAGACCACTTCTGATCAAGATGTCACTCATAGTATATCCTATATTCTGATTTATATGCTCACTAAAGCACATTTAATTTCCAAATTCTCATGGATGCATTTTACATTTAAACATCAAAATATTCACACACACAAATTACTATGCTTTTATAAATCTTTTAAACTATTTACTCTTTTTTTTTTTTTTTTTTTTTATCTCGTGAATTATTTTCATTTTGTTCCTATATATAGATTATTCATGTTGATTAAAGATAGAGTTGCTTTGAACTGTTGACATGTATTTCTTAACATGCCAAAAAAATTCCTAAACATGTTTATAAATTCGTATGATATTTATAAATAACCTCTATCAAAGTAAAAATGCTAACATTATTCCAATATATATTACAAGAGTAATGCTAGACATTCCACCTTTTTCATTCCAACCTATGTGACAGCTGAGGTATCACTTGCTGAGTAGAAATATATTAATTGGTGAGTGGATATATACATGGGTAAGTGTTGGCTAGATGAGGTTGATCCAGTGGTAAACCTCTCACACGTGCATCACGAGGTTGCGGATTCGAGTCCTACCCCTCCCAAAAAAAAAAAAATACCTTCGAATTTATGTAATAATGTAATACTGCCAAGTGAGATAAATCACAATTAATGTGTATCCATTCACCTGGTGACTCCTCAGCTGTTACGTGTGTTGTGATGAAAACTGTGGGATTTTTTGTAGGATCTCTACCCTTACTTGTATTACAAATATATAAGGTAGTTTTAGGTAAGGAAAGTGTAAATGATATGGTATCTTACTACATATAGTAATGTTCTGCCCTTTCCGGTTAATGGTGGCGGTTTGAATCACACCATGTGTATTTTATAATTATGTGAGGAGAGTTTTCTCCCAATATTGTGGTAGTAGATATTCAAACCGTACTTTTACTTCTCAATCTTCGCAGGGGATCAGGATCCTCTCATAATCTAAGCTTTTGAGGATATCCTGTTACATGTAGCAATTGAAAGAATGAACGGTCAAGATTCATTAATCCACTTGAAACCAATACATCTGCTTTTAACAACATATAAAAAAATAAAAAATAAAAATAAAAAACTCCACCACATCCATTGAATGACGAAGCTTTCAATAATGATGAGAAAATTTCGAAAATCAAAGTCGGAATCGAAATTGGCGATTTCGTTTAGGGGCTTTGATGTGTGGAGTGAAATTACTAACACTGTACATGCTCAAATGAAAAATTAATTAAATAAATATTGACCATACATTCTTTTAATTGCCACATATAAAAAGATCCTTACAAGTTTAGGTAGAATTTAACTTAAGAGAGGATCTTGATCCCTTGATGGGTCCTAACAGATCTATGACCTGGCCATTTGATATCAGAAATTATTTTAATTCTTTTTTTTTATTATTATTATTAAACTAAAGAAGATTACAAGTTGCCGCGCGCAAATTGAAAGATGAAACACGGGGGTCTAGGGAGTTTGAAATGCAAAATAATTTAAGTCATAAAGTTGAATAAATAAAAGTAAACAGATATCACAAGTTGAAGTTTGGGTGGGCAATATCCGAGCAGCTTCTACATGCATCCTTATCCATCTACATTTTCTTTGTTTTTATATTTGCAATTGTAGTCATGCCCCACGTCACCCTTGACTCTTCTCATATCTTCGCTTCCCCAGTTTTTGCCTCTTTTTGTTTTTCCATTTATGCTCTTTTAGGGTTGGTCAAATTAGCTTCATTTTCTAACTCTATACCATCAATTTCTCTTTCAATATATACCTATTTTGACTTGTAAATTATCTTCAACTAACCCACTTTTATGGACACTATACTTTTTGAGTTTTAAATTGGATAAATTGGTTACAGTATCTTAATTAACCCTTTTTCACTATACTTATTGCCATGTACATTTTACAAACATGTATGAGGAAGCAGGGGCGAAGCTAGGATTTCGACTTTGGGGGGCCAAGATAAATTTTTTTTTTTATTCAAACAAACTCTAGACAAATATGATAAACAAATGTAATAGCGTCTAGTCTCATATGTAATACTTAATTTAATAAACAACATAGACACCAGCTTTATAAATCAAAATGGAACCCATCGCAATTTTAAATATCTAAAATCATTTATAATCGAATTTATACTAAGTTTCTCTATGGTTTCCCTTTCAATATATATGATCAAAGAATTTGTAATAAATTCATCTTTCATCTTGTTACGAAGCCTTATCTTGACGGTACGCATAGCTGAAAACGACCTCTCAGTAGTTGCAGTTGACACCGGAAGCAGAAGTTGGAATATTGATATTAAATGTTAACGAAAATGAACCAGAAGCAGAAGTTGGAATATTGATATTAAATGTTAACGAAAATGAACCAGCTCCTGAGGTTTTAATTCTTTTGAAAAAATCCATCAATTGTTGATGGCTTACTCATCTAAAGATCAAATAATTTTTTTTTGAATAAATTTAAATAAATAAATGTTTAAATAAAAAACTAGTATAATAAATGTAGCAAAATCACAATATATATATATATATAATTCATTAAAGAAATTAGATTAATAACCTAAGAAAGTAACCGTTAGAAAAAAACCTAAAATATTTATTAATTTGTAATCTCGTATCAAAAATTATTCTAATAGATGAACCGAATAATATGAAGAATTTAATTGCAGCAGTAGGAATGAAATTGCTTAAGTGAAAAACTAGAAAAAAATAAACAGATATTTATAAAGGTTAGACTAGTTTAAGATGTATAGGAAACCAAATCCTAAAAGGTTTATATTTTCTCTTCTAAAAGAAAGTGGAATACATAAATTGGAATATATAAAATTGGACTTTCCTTAATATATTATAATTTAATTTAAAACTAACCTGCTTAAAGATTGATTCAATCACGTTTTTCAAAAATAAGATTAAAGAGAATTAAAAAAAAAAATGACAGCCAATAGGGGGCTCATTACCATTTGAATATATATTATATTATATAAAATCTTAATGAAGTTTAAAGTTCTGGAAACAAATTTCTCTTGGGAGGGGAGGCCTAATTTCGCCCCTGTGAGGAAGGGTTTTTTTTTTTTTTTTTTTTTCCTAGTATTGTGGAAGTAAATATCTAAATATCTAGGTAAGTTCGGGCAAACCCTTGACCCGTTCGATGTTAAAATATGTTATAATCCATCTTCTATTACTTAAAAAAAAAAAAAAAGAGTAATATATAGATTTTGAGTCAAACTAAATCAACTTAAATTTGTAGCATAAAATTTTAACTTCAACATCTCAACCACTTATGAGCTATTAATCTAATGGTTGAGATTAAATCACAAACTTAAGTTGTTTCATAGATTATTAATTTGTTTGTTAATTAGAGTTGTATAGTTGTATATAAGTAATATAAAAATGAAATTAAGATAGCACAGTTGTATTAGAGATGGGGTCACCGAAAGTCAAATTGGGATATAAAAAAAAGAGCAAAAGCATCAGCATCGGATTCATGCGAGGGAGGTTGTGCATCAGTGCATGTGCATGCATTTATAATGATGACGCTTTCATTCTTACGTGGGTGTCGTTGAACATGACGTTTTATTCAAATCACACCTGCTAATCACCTGTGCCTTACTTCAACTTAACAACTCTACACTACCACTCATAATTCATTCATTCATGCTCAAGCAACTTACTTTTGTATTTTATTTTCAATACCAAAGTTATTAACAATTAATAGATTTTTTTTTTTATAGATAGTGTTATAACGCCTAGAAAACAGGTAAAAAAACAATTATAAACCTCTTTATTTATTACATCTGATTTTATTACTTTTTGTAAATAGTAAAATATCAATTTTACAGTGCTTTTAATTTTTAGGTAATACTTTTGTTATACACAGCCGTCTTATTTAATTAATTAATTTTTTTTTTTGTATTCATTAAATTCAAATAGTTAAATGTAAAATCTACTAAAATAAATTCCGTCAAAAGTTTTGCCATGCTCTATTCATATATAACCAACATTAAAAAAAAAATTTAAGTAAAAAAAAAAAAAAAAACCAATATTAATAATGGATATCAAATTAATAATAAAATATCAAATTAAACTGAACAAAAAAAATTTATCCACCTAATTCCACAAATGAGTAATGGTTGCAAGAGATGGATAATTAATTTTAGTGTTTACATACAAAACACATATACAATCTATTTGAATTCCATCAAAATATTAATAAATTAATTGAAAAACAGTGAAAAAAAATTATGTCCCTCTACGAATAAAAAAAAAAACAGTAAACAATGGTAAAAACCATTCATCTTTTGGGGTTTTGATTCAGTTGTTATTATTATAGAGTTTTAATTAAAATTGTCTATGTCCGGACTAAAGCACTAGCAAATAATTAAAGGCATGGTAAAATTGGTATTTTAATATTTAAAAAAAAAAAACAATAAAATCAGATGTAATAAATTAAGGAGGTTCATAATTATTTTTTACCTATTTTCTAGGTATAAACCTGTACCACTTGCACCAGCTAATATCGAATATAAAACATGATCAAACTGAATGAACACCATTCATCACCATATTGCATTGAGTTGTGAAATAATTAATTGAATTCATTTATCTCTAATTTATATCAAAAACATAGAATTTTATTAATTCTAACTAAAATTAATAATTTTATCATATATATATATGGGTTGTGGGATATTTATATAAATAAACATTTTTTTTTTAGTTTTTTATTTATTTTTATTTTTTAAAAATTTTGATATTAGAATTTTAGATGTGAAAAACAAAAGTTTTATTTAAAGTTAAAGACAATAGATGTGTAAAAATGATTGAAAATTTAGATATAGATAGAGCAGAAAGCAGAGGATCCAGTGTTGATCAAAGAACAAAGCGGTCAAGGATCCATAAGTAGGCGTAGAGCCGACTTGGCGACTTTCAAGATCGACACAAGAAGACAAACGATGTGACGAAAGCAATGACAGAAAGAGCATATAGATAGACAGAGAGACACACGTGTACAATCATCTATGGCTGCCGTCATACGAGAATAGCACGTTTTTAGTTGTAAAATTTACAGGATCACAGGCAACTCTGTCCCACGTGTCTAAACCTAGTCTTTTTATTCACCTATATATACTATGTTTTCTCTTGTGTTATTCGTTTCAACAGACCCAAGCAGCAGCACCACAACAACAACAACAACCAGCACAGAAGAAGAAGAAGAAGAAGAAGAAGAAATATCTTCTGTGAATTTTATCAACAACAGAAGAAGAAGAAGAAGAAAACTAATCGATAAATGATGAAAGGAGGAGAGATAGAGTTACCGGCCGGTTTCAGATTTCACCCGACGGACGAGGAATTAGTCAATCATTATTTGTGCAGAAAATGCGCAGGTCTGCCGATTTCTGTTCCCATCATCGCTGAGATTGATCTCTACAAATACGATCCATGGCAGCTTCCTGGTACTTATTTTTTTCATTTTAATTCAGTTTCTTCGTTTCTGGGAAATGGGTGATTTTTAGAATTTGCACTGACCAATCTGGTTTTGTGTTGTATTTGCAGAGATGGCTCTTTACGGTGAGAAAGAGTGGTACTTTTTTTCTCCAAGAGACAGAAAGTATCCAAACGGGTCAAGACCGAACCGGGCGGCTGGAAGCGGGTACTGGAAGGCTACCGGGGCGGATAAGCCCATTGGTAAACCCAGATCACTGGGTATCAAAAAAGCACTTGTCTTCTATGCCGGTAAAGCTCCTAGAGGTGTCAAAACTAATTGGATCATGCACGAATATCGACCCGCTAATGTCGATCGCTCTGCTTCTGCTTCTTCCAACAAAAACAACTTAAGGGTATGTTATTTTCTCTTCAATTCTCTTTTTGTTTAATCTCTCAATTTTAAGTGCTTTTTTTTGTTTAATTAATTGGTTTAATGACCTTGATTTTCTTGTTTTAATTAATTTCAGCTTGACGATTGGGTATTGTGTCGGATTTACAACAAGAAAGGAAGGATAGAGAAACATTTACCCATTGATCTCAAATTGACCAAATTCCCAGAAGCAGAGGACCGAAAACCCGATATCAGAAATTCGGGTCAAAATATGTTATTTCCTCCGAATCCAATTGCGGGTGACTTGTTGCATATGGATAGTTCGGAGTCGGTGCCCCTGTTACAGACCGATTCAAGTTGCTCGGAGCACGTGTTGTCGCCTGAGGAGGTCACGTGCGATAGGGAGGTACAAAGTGAACCTAAATGGAACGAGCTAGACTATGCTTTTGGGGATATCCAGTTCAATTACATGGACTTTGGAAATGACCTTTTTGACCCTCAAATTCAGTATCAGATGGACCCTCTGCAAGACATGTTCACGCTTCTACAGAAACCATTTTAATCATAAAAAAATCTCTATAGGCTGGATCGTTATAATATGATAGGTCGTATTATATGTGATTGTTGCACATTGTAAGTCTAGACAATATTTGTCTGGTTTTGTACACGTGCATGTCTTAGAAATCAGCTTGGTCAGGAAAGAAGAGTTTGGGTGCGGTAGGGTGTAGCATAGCAATTTATTGGCCTTCATTATTAGTCGTCGACATGTTAATATGTAATGACACTATGACAGTTGTAGGAGAATTCTTGTTGGTGAAACTTGAAAGATTGTAAAAACATTTTTTCATATATGAAAAACAAATGGATGACCATTCATTCTTACAATTATAATAGCCTCACAATTCTAGATCTCAACTTTTATTTCAATGATGCGTTAATTAATTAATAAATAAATATTAATAATGATTTTTAATTTATATTATATCTTATGAATTAAATTAGAGGAAATAACACAATTTAACCAACAAATTAAGGGGGTTTCTATTTTTACCTGGAATTAGTGTTTTTATTATTTTTAGTTTTTACTAAACTTTCCATTGAAAAGACAAATTTACCCCTACACCAGATTAAATACACTGGAATTAAACACACATATTAAACACACTAGAATTTAAATTGGTGGTGTGTTTAATTGAAGAAAAAAGGTAATTGATGAAAACTGATAGTGTGTTTAATTGAAAAAAAAACTAGTGTGTTTAATTTAAGAAAATAAGTAATGTGTTTAATTTAAGAAAACTGATATGTTTAATTGAAAAAGACTGATGTGTTTAATCTAGAAATCATTAAGGGTATTTTTATCTCATAAGTGGAAAGTTTGACAAAAACAATCAAAACACTAATGCTGGGTAAAAATAAAAACTCCACTAATTATATGGTTAGTTTCAATTTTAACCCTTTAAATTATCACAACATTATAGAACATAAGTTATAATAAAATTTAAAATTTGCATATAGTAGATTATGGTATGTTACGTTTTACAAAAAGTGACTAACATATTTACTAAGGGTCCCTTGCCTTCTGGTTGGAGACTACAAAATAATGCTTGGGGTTCAAACTTTGATACTGTAAATATATTACCATGTTTGTTCATTAATCCGCAAAGTGTGGGGAATACCCCTCCTCTCAGAATGAGAGATATAGAACATTCTGGACCGTATTTGTATAGTTAGAGGCGAATGTAAGGGGCCCCATAGCTCCCCCCACCCCTCAATAAATAATGAAATAATAATTCTATTGTATATGAAATAAAAATGTGAACCAATAAAAAAAATCTAATATCTACAAAGTAGGTGATAATATTATCTTGTCGCTATATTATTTTAATAATATAAATTAATTAATAATTTTTGTTTTCATTAACAATAAAAGTAAGGGACAAAATCAATCTATTTTAAGATTTTAATTTCCTATTATTTCATACATTATTATCTCATCTAATGTGTATTATAATATATATATATTATGATTTCACTAGAACAAGCTAATTAAATATTGAACTCTTATAATGACTATCTTTATTATTTATTTTGTTATGTTAATTATTACTCTCATTTTGATAAATTTATTTTATTAGTTTATTATTTAAATTTTGTTTAAAATTACTATAAGTTTATTTGGTATTTGCAAAAAAAAAAAAAAAAAAAAAAAAAAAGTTTATTTGATTTGACATGAATATTATAAAATTAAGTTACAAGTATGTAAATAATTGTGATTTAAATATATCAATATATCAATGGTATAATGATATTTTAATTAAGCTATTGAAATTTACATTTTATAAGTTGGGAACTATTAAAATATTATTTTCAGTGTCATAGGTTTTGCAACAAAATGAAAAATGTTTTCTCATACACTCGTTGATTATGTAATTAAAATGATAATTACGAAGAAAATTAGATTGATTTGGTTATAGATAATTTTCGATATATAAAATAGACGTTTTACATTTCAATTAGTTAATCTTTCGCTATTGGTAGGATTCGAGCTGCTGACCTGGGAGTCATTTGACTCAGTCCTAAGCTCATCCATCTACCAGCTGAGCTACGTCTCTATTGGCTAGTTAATGTCTATTTTATTTATTTACCTTGTATCATTACTTTTAATACTGAACGGTATCACATTGTATCGAAAAGTATCATATGCAGGATTTCACACCTTTTATCGAGCGGGATTCATACTGATATTATTTGAAACCAAAATCCTAGCTTCGCACCTATGTATAGCCTTGTCTCGTCAGGTCTCGATAGATCTATGATGTATAATGGTGTCGGATTTTAAGAATGTGGGGGTCATCAGGACAAGAAAGTTTTGCAGGGATTGATTGAGGGGATGAACATGAAGCAAAATCCAAAAAAGAAAAAGTCAACAATTGACTCTAATGGATAAAGTTTGACCAACAAGATCTTGAATTTGTTGAACAAAGGTTCACCTCCACCAATCAAATGTTCTCTTTTTATGCAAGTTGATTTGAGTCGGTGCAGCCACAATCTCAACCGTTCAAGTTAATTTAACAGTTTCTACATTGTCAATTAATGATCTTTCTTAGTCTTCTTCAAGACAGGAACTTGGGTGCAATCTCAACCTCGTATTTTCAATTGCCCACGTGATGAAATTAAATTTATCAAATTCTCAATAGAAGATGCTTGGTATATCCACTTCATTTTTTTTTTTTTTTAATTCGGAATAAATAATAATAATAAAGAAAATCAAGCCACATGTGTATAGTTTAATTAGTAGATGGATGAATATGGGATTTAGACAAATAATTCACAAGTCAACGAAGCAAATCTTACCGTTGGTAAAAGCTTCACAAAATTACATGATCTAAATAGATGGATAGATAGATACTGTCAAAAATAATAAAGAAAAATCAGACGACAATTCATCATTCATACATAGGATATTAGGATGGCAGGTGACAATTTATTTATTACACAATCCATTATAAAGTTTGACTGATTGTTTGATTTGGATCAATTTAACTACAATCCATCTAATTAGTCTACTAAACAAGGTTTGTATGGATTTAAATCTTCTAATTTGACTATGTAACGAGACTAATAACTTCATAAATAATCAATTATGTACATTTATGATCAATTGAATATAAGATAGATACACATATATAAATACAACTTTTAGTAAAAACATACATTTTCTATACCATAGAGGCATAGACCAAGATCCTTTTTTTTTTTCCTTTCTTTTTTGTACGAAAATATGGTGTTGATGATGAATATTGTAGTATCATCAAATATACATGGTTTTGGATTTGGGAAGTCGATCACAATTTGCTGGGATCCATCCGATCATTTGCTTATCATTGTCGAAAATCACCATTCTGTCTTGCATTGATATGTCTGTCGAGATGATGACAATGAAAAATGTTAAAGGTCAGTTGTTTAGCAGTGGGATGATAGTGTAAAGTTTTTCAGCTCAGCTCGCAAACCCTAATGGACATTTCTTAAATGGGTCGAGTGGCCTAGGCCCGGCCCATTTTGACACGTCTATTTTTAGGTTATTATGTTTATATAATGGTTCTCTAGTCCGGATCGACCTTTATTTTTTCTTCATACGAGTTTACTGCTTATCTCACGTGATAATCAGTGAAAAATACTACAAAACTGATTATCACAAAGTTGATCAGTGCACCCATACGAAAAAAAAAAAAAAAAAACAGGTCGGTCATTACTAGGAGAAAAACTTGCATGGGACGGTCTCATTGACACTTGGTGAGACCGTCCAATGCAAGTGTATCATTAATTATAATCAGTGTCTCATATTATGCAAGTGTATACATAATATTTGCATTGGACGGTCTTACCAAATGATAATGAGACCGTCTTATGTAAGTTTTTCTCCATGACTAGAGAAAAGATTCTATGTTCATATTATGTTCATATATACATAATATGGAAACTACTTACCTCCAATGAGGTTTAAATCTTGTAGTCCCACTTCAGTCCCATTCAAGATTCCCAAGCAAACATTTCCCTTGGACTGGAGAAGAGAGAATATTTTGTTAATGAATCTATAAAAAAGTGCTTCTTCTTCTTCTAGCAATGAAGGCAAACATGGAAAAAGCAAAGAAAAGAATATGAAAGTATTAGCTGAAAGTGGTGCTTACTGATATGATTAGATATGCTTCTGGGGTTAATTCATATAGAGTTTTAGTTCTTCCATTTGTGAAGCTCAGGGCTAGGGTCTTGAAGTATTTCTTGACATCGCGTATGCTTTTGAAAGGTTTTCGACCTTTCCAACAGAGTGACAGTGTCTGATCATCAACTGCTTCTTTCAACGACTTTCCCGTTAATTCTTTCTTTATCTGTTAACAAAAAGTATCAATCAAACAAATCAAGTTGTCAAGATATTCAACAGTCTGTGTTATTGGATCAAATATTTCGACATTGAAGCTGTGAACATTCTTATGACTCACCATAGATGTTAAAGCTTGATATGCCTGATTGTTGAGGTAAGTGTATGAACTTCCACTGTCAAAAATCGTAAGTAGATTCTTTAACCCGGAACTTTTTCCACCAAAAAAGAGTTCAGCAACTCCGGGCGAGTAGTGTTTGCTGGCATAAACACAAAATTTGCTATGAGCAAAGAAAACTATGAAGAACATTTGACTGCGGGAAATGAAAGGAGATATTAGAAGGATTCATTACGTATAATCACTTGACATTGATGTCCAAACCACACGTGAAGAATCATAAAGGTCGTCTCCAAAGAAGAGGAATCCTCCCCCTCGTCCACTCAAACAGTGGCCAATTACATTCCGTACCAAATTCTGATCATGAAGTTGTGACAGAATGCTGGATTTACCTCTGCCAAGGCCAAGTATCCCATCTAAGGGATGATAAGATGTGCCTGGAAGTTGATCGTACCCACATCTGCAAACAAAGTAGAATAAAATAAATAAAACAGGAACTTTGAAATCTTTGCAGGAATTCGAATAACAAAATTTTAATCAAAAAGCTCCTGTTTTGGCAAACATTTTCCCCTTTCTATTATGCATAAGAAACCTGAAAAAACTAAATAAGCCAAATTTCATTGGGGCATCAAACTTGTTATACACACCTCAACTGCAACATTCTAAGAAAATCATCATGACAATATAAAAGGTTTACAATGAAAATCAGATTTGACAGCATGTTTATCATGTGAAATTTTTCAAAAAACAATTTAAATTTTGAGAAAGCAAAGTTGAAAGAAATCCAAAACAATTTAGAACAAGAAAGAAACCAAAGTTAGCTACCCGAGGGCTAGACGAGGATTAAGCCGAACCCCATTTGTATAGTTGAAGGCAAAAACATCCTTGACAAGGACACCAAGGGATGAACCACCATCTGCATACCCAACCTCATAATCACATTGCTCTGGGTTTTCACATTTATGCTCTCCGGGTGCATGCAAGGATTCACAGATGGGATCCTTGCAGATCACAAGGTCATTGCTGGGTCGGTAAAGTGGATGAGGTGCCTACAAAGATACAGATTAAAAACAATTCAAGACATTATCACCAATCCTCTAATTGGAAATGCATAGAGATTGCATAAACAGTGCTGCAAAGGTCAGGATTAAACTAATTATATAAATTATGAGCTGCTCTAAGAGAATTGGTGAAACAATTCAAGCTATTTTCATCAAGAACTAGGTCAGCAAGCATTAGTATCTATAATGACAATAGTATTTAAGCAAGCACATATTCAAACTCTAAGCAAATACAAATTCCATAACGTGCGGGGACTCGAGCCTAAGTCTCATAATGACCTAACAATAGTATTTAAGTACTCTTAACATTAATAATCATATTGGAAAAAAAATACGAAATAACGAACTCTCAAATTGGCACATACCGGAGTGCACTGCACACAGGGTGCATCGCATTGGAGCCATGTGAGATCACTACCGGTGTCAAGATCAAGAAAGTATGGTTTTGCTGGTTGTCCTACGAAGAGGGTCACGTTATAGTATCTGCAACATTAAAATTTTGTCAAAAGAAAGAAACCCATTTCATATCTTCAATATACTATCAAATTCAACATATCAAGCAATACAAATTATATAGTCTTTATATAAGTTACATTACCCGGTAGGATACACATTTCCATGAATAGGGAAGACAATGGAAGAGCCAGCTCGATTGATCAACAAAGACGAGGTAGCGGTGGAGTCAGGAGAAAACATAGACTTCCTCCATCTCTGGTACTTATCATCAGTAGAAGCTGAAGAGAAACCCAGAAGCAGAAACACCACAACCAACACAAAACCCACCTCTCCTTTTCTCATATCTGTGCTGTTATTGTGAATTGAATGAATGAATGAATTTGATTGTGGAATTGAATGGGTGTTGGGGGGTTTTGAAATGGGTCATTTACTTGGATAATAAGGTGGGTATTGCTTTATTTGAAGAATTACATTTGCTTTCGAATTGGGTTTGGTTTGGTTTGTGGAAGATCTTTTCTTTCTCCTCTCAAATGGATATTGGAATCTCATATGCAATGTTAACAAGTCAAACAATCTTGTGTTTGTTTGCATATTTGTATGCAATTTCTTTGAAGTTTCCACAAAAACAAGACACATTTAAAAGTTCTTTGTTTGCTATAAATGTTGCAACCATTTTCAGGGAGAAAAACTTCAGTGGGACGGTCCCACTGAAGTTTTTCTCATTTTCAGGTGTCCTCATTAGACAAGGCTGCAGTGCTGCACTGGATTGGCCTCTGCCTCCCCATTGTTATCAACGCCTTATTTATTTATTTATTTTTTTTAATAAATCAATTTTTATTTAATTTAATTTAATATTACTTTGTACAGTATTAATGCCTTTTTTTATTTATTTTATTTATTTTTTTATTTTTTAATTTTTTTTAATTTTATGAGTAATGCTACTTTGCCCAAATGACGTGGCAACACTCTCGTCCATTTATTTAGATTGTATTAGATTTGCTTGCTTTAAATGAATGGACGAAAGTGTTGCCATGTCATTTGGGCATCAGATTTTGACACCAAATTTGGGCAATGTAACATTATTCATATTTTATATACTACTCGTATTCGAATACAGACTTTACTAAATTGATACATTTTTTTTTATTAAATATATTAATTTCTTCTAATTCAATATAATACCTTTCTTCGACTTCTAAAAACAAAATATATATAATACCTTTCTTCAAACCCCTTCTTCTCTCGAGTTAAAGGTTAATTATTTTACTTTTTAACGTGTACCTTGTTGTTTTTTTTTAATATAGATTGTTTGTCATTCTGTTTTCAGAAAATCTTGTTTGTCATTTTGTTTGTAAATTAATTAACTTCTTGGTCCTCCATAGTCCCAGACATTCACACATCAAAAGATATTATTAAACAGCTTGGTGAGGAAATTACTTGACAAATATATATATATATATATATATCTACAGTCTTTCTATTGTCAGTTCGAACTGATATAAAATATATCAGTTCTTTATATATGGGCCATTGGATTTAAAAGATGCTTTGATAAGTGCATGCAGCCAAGTCAAAGTATTTAAATCCAATGACCCACATGTAAGGAACTGATATATCTTATATTAGTTTGAACTGATAATAGAAAAACTTTATATATCTATATCTATAAACTTTCAAGGAGGGATCCCTTACTTTAATTTCAGTAGAGACCATAATAAAATCACATCGATTTTTATGAATTTTGATCTGAACATTTTTGTGGATGATAAGTTTAATGAAATCTACCTATGAATAAAATTTGAGAATTTTTCAAGCACTAAAACTATTTATCCCGATTTTGTTAAATATGAAGGCATCGGAAATAAATAATAATAATAATAAAAAAACGGTTCTAATACTTGGAAAATTCTCAAATTTTATTCATAAGTAGATTTCAATAAACTTATCATCCACACAAAAATTCATATCAAAATTTATAAAAATTGATATGATTTCATTAAGATCCTTATATAAATTAATGTAATGGATCATTCACTTGAAAATTTATATATATATATAGTCTTTCTATTATCAATTCGAACTGACAAAAGTTATATCAGTTCCTTGTATGTGGGCCATTGGATTTAAATATTTTGACTGACAAGTGCATACAGCCAAGTCAAAGTATTTAAATCTAATGGCCTACATGCGAGGAACTGATATAACTTTTGTCAATTCGAACTGATAATATAATTTCTGTATATATATATATATAAGACAAGTGTTGTCACACCCATGTCACTGTGTCCCATTAAAAAAAAAAAAAAACCTCAGGAAGTCCCCAAACTCGCTTAGAGAACCCAAATTTGAATTTGGGGCCCTAGCCAAATTCTACGACGGATGAAAAATAAGAAACTATGACCTTTGATTATGTAAATGTTTATGAGAGGATTCGAACTAGAATTTTTGTGGGAACAATCCCTATCCATGATGGGGAGTGTTAGGAATGAATCAAATTCAAGAAAAATAACTAGATGTGAAAATAGTTCATAATTTTTTAAGAACAATTATTTGTAAATAAGTAATTTTTTTATTTTTTATTTTCAATTCTAAGAGGGTGTATTCAATGTAGAGTTCATTGGAGTTTTGTGGATTTTTTTTTAAGTGATAGATTATGGTGAAGTACATGGATTCTGTAGATTCCACAAACAAATTTATACACAATCACGTTAATTAAATTTTGATATTATAAAAAATAATTAACTTTTTAAATTCTAATTATCAAGGTGAATTGTGTATAAATTTGTTTGTGGAATCTACATACACCTTGATAAAAAAAAATATGATTGGATCATTATAATGAGAATCTTGCGGCCACTCATATTCAAGCCTCATAGAAAGATATTTTGGAGCAAGAAATTCAAGGGTTTTAAATGGGATTGACAATTCAGGAGACAAAAGAGGTAATAATTATTTGGAGAATATTTGTGATCAAGAATACCAAGGTATTAACGAAGAAGATAATTGGATTATTGTGGTGACCAAATCGTAAAAGAAAGTAAAGCTGACTTTTAAGATGTTATCTATATATAATGCCAAACCCCGTTTGAGTAAGGGTAGGTTTTCCGAGTGCATCAATTGAAATTGATGTGTAGTTTAGTTGTTTATGTTTTTTTTTTCTTTCTTTCAAAAAGTTTTACTGATTTTCTCTCTCTCATCTCTTGTATTTCTTTCCTTTATAAATAAATTTCTGCTACTTAAAAATAATTATGATTGGATTGTCTAATCATAATTTTCTTATTGAACAATCCAATGAAATCAGCATGAAATCTTGACTCAGCACTATCATATCAGATAACCAAGAAACGATGTCGTATAAGTAAGTGATGGGTCTGGGTTGGGAGCACTTGGATATTGGGCTTCTGCAGGCTTCAACCCATCTTATTATTGGCCTCTTCTTTGGGCCTCAAAAGTTGGACAATAAACAACACTTACAATCTGGAACCTGAAACTTGAAATTGTTTCTTGAAAATCTGATCAGAAAACTTAAAAATTTATATACAATTATTAGCATATGTTGGTGGTGTGAGAATGTGAGATCCACCTAGATTATTGATACAAAGAAATGCCAAAATAAAAGCCATGGCATGATCTCAATCTCTAGACCATCCAATCAAAGCAAGAATTATGCCAAATAAATTACCACCCATGACTGCCTTCAACAATCTGTGCTTTTGAGGTGTGTATGGTGGATACCTTGTGGTTGCATCTCCATCAAAGCTTCTGTAAAGAACTCCCTTCTTGTGGCTAAAAGCATCAAATGAAAACTTACCATGATAAGCTCCCATTCCACTCTCTCCAACCCCACCAAACGGTAACGACGAAACTGTCAGCTGCATATGCAAATTTCTATCATTAATTGTTTATCAATTACTTATAAAAACATTATTAACTAGACCACAGCATAATGTTGACGCTCATTCAGCTTGACAATATCTCAGGTTCGAATGGTAAGAGTATTAGGAAGAAAGTAATCACATGAAGAATGGTGTCGTTAACGAGCATTCCTCCGGCGGATACATTCTGTACAAAGTCTTTCTTCATCTGCTCATCATCGCTGAACAGATAGGCAGCAAGAGGCTTTGGTTTTTATTTGATCACTTCGAAGCTGTCTTCTATTTTTTCAACCTTTAACACACCACAAGAACAAACATGTGAGAGGCTTTGCTTTTTGCTTTTTAATTATGTGTTGGAAGAAATTATGGATTGAATTGAATTGAATTGTACTGACAGTGACAATGGGTAATAAAGGTCCAAATATCTCTTCCTTCATAATCAATGAATCTTCTGGAACATCTAACAGTAAGGTTGGAGCTATCTTCCATGGGTCCTTCTCATAAACATCAGCTGTGGGACGAAGCCATGGAAGATTTTCTCACTCGTTAGACCCATTTTCTCTTGTTTATAATTATTACTAGCTAAGTAGCGGAAAAAGGTTGGGTTCTGTGGGTATTGAACTCGAGTCGCATTAAACTTTTTTATTTTTATTTTTTAAATATTAACTTATTCAGTTTTAATATATATTAAATTATTTATTTAATTTATCAAACATGTGAGTGTTTTGTAATGAGAAACAAACTTGGAGAATGCTGTACACATTGAAATGGCAACCGCCTTGATTATTTTTTGGGGGCTTCTACAAACTATTTAGTGTTAATTCTAATTAGATACAACAAAACATGGAAAACAACAACAACAAAAAAAGCGATGAAACTGAAGCAATCCAGTAAAGACTGCAAGTGCTAATCTAACTGTAACAATCCAGTCAATAACAAAGGAACATATACAAGAAATAATCAAGCATTGGCTTCTCAGTCACTCCTCCCCTATAAAAGTAACATTATCAATTTGGAGTTAGACACTACCAAAAAATCTGTGAGAATAAGCAGAAATGTGCAGTAGTCCACATATCGTAGCCATCCCTTTTCCTGCACAAGGCCATGTAATTCCTTTACTGGAGTTATCACAATGCCTGGTTAAGCATGGCTGCAGAGTCACATTTGTGAATACTGATTATAATCATAAGCGGGTTGTGAATGCGCTAGAAGAAAATAATTGTATAGGTGATCAAATCCATTTGGTATCGGTCCCTGATGGAATGGAACCATGGGAGGATAGAAATGAACTAGGCAAGTTATCCGAATCAATGCGCAGGAGCATGCCAGGGAAGCTGCAGGAGCTCATAGAAAAGATCAACAACCAAGGCAATGAGATCGCTTGTGTCATTGGTGATGGAAGTATTGGGTGGGTTATGGAATTAGCAAAGGAAATGAATATTCGGAGGGCTGCCTTTTGGCCTGCTGCTACGGCGTTACTGGCCTTGTCGTTCAGTATTCCAAAGCTGATTGATGATGGTATCATCAACAATGATGGTAATTTACTCTCACTAGTTTGTTATATATTTCTCGGGTGTTATAATGCTTCTTAAAGCTTAAGCTTTTAGGTTTGATGTGTACTAACACTCGGCAATTCTTTCAGGAACTGTAATCAAGAAGGGGATGGTTCAATTGGCGCCAAACATGCCTGCAACCAACGGTGCAAATCTTGTGTGGGCCTGCTTAGGCGATTTTTCCGTGCAGAAAGTCATCTTTGATCTTATGGTTAACAACATTGAAAGTTTGAAGATGGCAGAAATCATGGTTTGTAACTCAACGTATGAACTTGAACCCGAAGCATTTGGCTTTGTTCCAGAAATTCTTCCGGTAGGACCACTTTTAGCAAGCAACCGGCTAGGAAATTCAGCAGGATGCTTCTGGAGAGAGGATCAAACTTGTTTGAAATGGCTTGACCAACAGCCGCCAAACTCTGTCATTTATGTTGCATTTGGCAGCTTCACAGTTTTTGACAAGATCCAATTCCAAGAATTAGCACTAGGACTTGAGGTCTCCAACAGGCCATTCCTGTGGGTTGTGAGGCCTGATTTTACGAGTAGTGATGCATACCCGGAAGGATTTCAAGACAGAGTAGGCAGTCGCGGATGGATGGTGGGTTGGGCACCTCAACAGAAGGTACTTAGTCACCCTTCCATTGCCTGTTTCTTGAGCCATTGCGGGTGGAATTCGACAATGGAAGGTGTTAGCAATGGACTCCCTTTCTTGTGCTGGCCGTACTTCGCAGACCAGTTCCTCAATGAGAGCTACATTTGTGATATTTGGAAGGTGGGATTGAAGTTTAGCAGAAACAAAAGTGGGATCATCACCCGAAAAGAAATCAAGACTAAATTGGATCGACTTCTAGGTGATGAAAATTTTAAAGTAAGGTCTTTGGCACTCAAGGAAATGACCATGAATAGTGTTAGAGAAGGTGGTCACTCTAACAAAACTTTTAACAATTTCCTTCAATGGATCAACACATAGTGTCCATTGTATTATCTAATTTCAAGTGCTTTTTTAGTTTTAAAAATATCTTTCAAACTAAGAGTGCAACTCTGCAATAACGGAGTTTCCTCCCTAGAGTGCTGAAAATTCGGAATTGATTCCGTCACCGGATGCGTGGTCAAGTGGTTCAGTTGAATCTTCCGGACTTGCAATGGCCGGATTTTCCTCTTTTGGAGATTGTTGTGTACGGTGGCACTCCTGGATACCAACATCATCCTCTGCTTTCAAATCATTTAGGACTTGAACTGTATGATTTTTTTTTCGCTGAATTTGTAACCTCAATATGTTTGACTTGAACATGATCTTCCTTGTTTGTAATGGCCTGATCCGCTTCATCAATTCTCTTCCCAGTAGGTTTATAGAATGGTTTTCTAGAAAGAGATTTGCCTCTTTTACTTCTCTTCTATCTTTGTTATTACGATAATCTACTCTATCATGGCCAATAAGGCCACATATGGTGCACTTGGGGTGGAAGATTTTTATAAACAATATCAACGGAAAAACCATCTTCGTTTGGAAGTTCAACCATGACTGAAGTCTTGGGAGAGAACCAAATAAATCCACCTCAACTACAAGTCTTGAATAGTAGCCAAAGGCTTTTTCTCTCATGGCTTTATTGATTTGTATAAGTAGACCAATTTCTCGAGCTATTCCCATTAGGACTATTGGATTCCAAAACTCCATACATTTTCGAGTCATAAGGATTAAAACTCGGCTTCCATTGGTACTTTGGAAGAGTACAAGCACCACCACTCCAAACTCTTCGCATGTCTTCTTCATTGTAAAAATGCATGTCGCAGAAACCCTTTGCTAGAATCATTTACAAACTTTAGAGAGTTGTTTTTAAGTCCTCATGGCCTAATGGCTATGAACCTTTGTGTAAGAGAAATCAACCGATCAAGTTTATTCTGCATGAGGCTATCAATTCTGAATAAATTTCTTTTTCAACTTCGAAACACACTGTATCACCTATTATGGGAGGAATCGGTAACTGATCGGGTTGGAAACCCTAGTCTTCTTGTAAGTCTTTGTAAAAGGCTTTGACACAGGAGCTGAAGCACCCTTAACATGCAAAGGTGCACGAATCATTTTTTTTTTTTTTTTGACGAGTGATCCAATCGAGTAACTTTCAGAGTTCATATTAGC
This sequence comes from Acer yangbiense, assembly GCA_008009225.1. Taxonomy (NCBI): domain Eukaryota; kingdom Viridiplantae; phylum Streptophyta; class Magnoliopsida; order Sapindales; family Sapindaceae; genus Acer; species Acer yangbiense. The sequence continues at coordinate 14,050,219 of CM017766.1, read as the reverse complement.
CAACTCAATCCAATCATAAAATACAAATATAACAACTTTGAATTGATGTGCATTATAAAAGTCAAATCCATCAAAATCTGTTTTATTTTTATTTTTGATATAATCTAAATCTACTTGTAGAGCAAGATTTGTATCGGACCTTTATATTGTATTTATAAATCACATTGTCAATGGCCTTTTGTCAATGTGGTTGGACTCTCCAAAGTGAACCTCTACTGCCACGGTTTAACGCCCAAGGCATACATATATATATACATTTATTCATTGTCCCTCTTGGCTATTATTCCCAAGTGTGGGTGCCCTCTCCCCATCCGTGGGAGTAGTATCCCGGGAGTTCAAAAAAAAAAAAAAAAACATCACGTTTTAAAATCCATCAAAATCTAATCACTTGAGAGTTAAGGTCATTTCTGCAAAGTACTATTAAATACACCCAATTTTAAAATAAAATAAAATAAATACATCCAAATTTTACAGACTTTTTAATAATTTGAATTGAATACCCAGATTTTTAAAATATTTTAAAATTCCAATCAATTCTAGATTTAATACACACTCCTAATACATTGTATATAAATATATAACTTTTGTGTCATTAAAAGAGTGAGAAAGATCATTCCATAATTTTTCATTTGTCTTGATATTCATCCTTGCTTAATCTTACAATCTGGAACCTGAAACATGTAAAATTGTTTCTTGAAAATCTGATCATAAAACTTAAAACTTTATATAAAATTATTAGCATATGTTGGTGGTGTGAGATCCACCTAGATTATTGATACAAATAAAAGCCAAACAAAATGTTGAAATGGCATGATCTCAATCTCTAGACCATCCAATCAAAGCAAGAATTATGCCAAATAAATTACCACCCATGACTGCCTTCAACAATCTGTGCTTTTGAGTTGTGTATGGTGGATACCTTGTGGTTGCATCTCCATCAAAGCTTCTGTAAAGAACTCCCTTCTTGTGGCTAAAAGCATCAAATGAAAACTTACCATGATAAGCTCCCATTCCACTCTCTCCAACCCCACCAAACGGTAACGACGAAACTGTCAGCTGCATATGCAAATTTCTATCATTAATTGTTGATCAATTACTTACAAAAAAAACAAACATTTGTAATGAGACCACAAGAAGGCTCATTTAGTCTGCCAATATGTCATATTCGAGTGATAAAAGTAGTAGGAAGAAAGTAATCACATGGAGAATGGTGTCATTAACGAGCATTCCTCCAGCCGATATATTCTGTACAAAGTCTTTCTTCATCTGCTCATCATCGCTGAACAGATAGGCAGCAAGAGGCTTTGGTTTTGATTTGATCACTTCGAAGCCATCTTCTATTTTTTCAACCTTTAACAGACCACAAGAACAAACATGTTAGAGGCTTTGCTTTTTGCTTTTTAATTATGTGTTGTTAGAAATTATGGATTGAATTGAATTTTACTGACAGTGACAATGGGTAGTAAAGGTCCAAATATCTCTTCCTTCATAATCAATGAATCTTCTGGAACATCCAACAATATCGTTGGAGCTATCTTTCTGCAATCAAAAACTAATAAACATTATTATTCAATGCAACAATTTCAAGTCAACCTGCAAAATGTTGCTGTCAAAAATCTTAAAAAAAGAACTAGAAATGGAACTCACAATTGGTTTTCATCCTTTTGGCCTCCATAAACAATTTTATCAGAGACCTTATCTTCATCCAAAAGGCTTGCCAATCGATCGAAGTGGAACGAGTTCACTATTCGAGATATATCTTTCGATCCCATCGGATCTTTTCCAAAAAATTCTTCCACTTCTTGTCTCAGAGCATCTATCTGTACATACAACAACCTTACTTGAAATAAAAACAAGTACACATATTTGATTCAATATTGGTGTTATTACTTGAGAAAATGTTGTATTACCAACTTGGGAGCAAATTGTTTAGTTGTTATGATATAATCAACGGCAATGCAAGCCTGGCCATTGTTGCAGACCCACTTGCCAGCTATAATCCTCCTTGCAGCCACCTTTTACAACAAGTACTCTATCAGATGAATGATGATATATATTCATTCATGTTCATGAGCATATGATTAAATTATGATGGCGATCGAATAAGTACTTGTAAATTAATGTTAGAATCAACAAGAGCTGGGCATTTTCCTCCAAGTTCCAGGATTACAGGAGTCAGGTGCTTTGCAGCTGCACTCATAATTATGCGCCCTACTCTTTCTCCACCTGAACATATTAAGTGATCACAACTACATATTGGTATTTTTATGTAAATAAAAAAAGTCTTCACTGGATCATATGTATAATATATGAAATTACAGAAAAATTAATTAGAAACCTGTGAAGAAAATTTTGTCCCATTTCTGTTCTAGCAATGCAGATGTCTCAGCAACAGCTCCTTCAACAACTCTTATGGTGGACTTGTCTAAATATTCGGATATTAATTCTGCGAGAAGCGATGATGTAGCCGGAGCAATCTCTGATGGTTTTAACACCACAGCATTACCAGCTGCTATGGCTCCAATCACCGGATCAAGAGACAACACTGCAAGAAAGGTAGATATATAGTGAATATATATATATATATATGTGTGTGTGTGTGTTAATAATTTTAATAAGAAAAAATCAGTGTTTCATTTTTGGAAAAATAAAAAATAAATAAAAATCAATGTTACATACAGAAGGGATAATTCCAAGCAGAGATGATCAACACAACCCCCAGAGGTTCAGATACTATTTCTGCTGAAGATGGATATGTTGTCAATGAAGTTTTGGCCTGAATTAAAATGTATGCTAATCATGATTTTGCATAATTAATTAATTTAATCTTCTAGTTTTGATTCATGAGGAATTTCCATAACATAATTATGATCATCTTATGGTACTGTAGTTACCTTTTCAGGATTCATCCAGGATTTCAACTCTTGAAGAGCCAACTTACATGAGCCTTTTGACATAGAAATCTGCACCATCACCATGCATATCATGAAACAGGAATTGATCATTTTACCAATTATTACAAACAACAATTAGGAGAGATATAGAATAACCTCTGATACAAAGGATTCTGTTTCAGGCTTGGAGAGGTCTTTGTAAAGAGCTTCAGTAATCTCCTTCTCCTTTTCTTCCACCATTTTTGCTATACTTTCTATCTGAGACTTTCTCCACTCGTAACTCTTTGTTTTCCCTGAATTAAAGCTCTTCCGGAGCTCCTTCACTAACAAATCAGCTTCTTCTACGTCAAACCTTTGCTTCTCTTCCCTCGCCATCATCGATGATAGTGTTGCCGAACAACTTTTAACACAAAAAAGGAATATCATCCGTACGTTCATCTAATAAAAGTTTGATATATACGAACAATGATATGTATGTGATTCAGCGAGAGAGGTGAGTACTTACCGGTATGAAGATGAACACAGGCGGCCAGATGATGGAAAGGAGAGATGAGTTGAATTGTTCTTGTATGTGTATCCGTAGATAATAGTTTTGTTGAAGCAGCTATCTATAGATATGTCTGCACTGCTTGATTATTAAGAGAATTTGTTTTTTTGCCATTATGTTAAGAATGTAAAAACTGAGTACAAAAAATTATACGATTTATTTATTTTTAACTACAAATTTGGAAATTCATGGAGGGTGATACAACTTGATAGTTGATACTATAAGTTTATCAAATGTAAGTGTGAGGAGCTTAGAATGATACAACTTGAACTTACAATTTTATTATATAGATATGAGAAGTTTACAACGATTAAATTAATTATAAAGTAAAAAACTTTTTCCATATTATAAAAGTTGTTTTAAATATTCATATTAACATTTTTTTTTAGCTATTATAATTAATTCTGTGTTTAGGGAGGGATACAACTTAAACTTAGAGTTGACTTTTTTAATTTTTAATTGGGTCAACCTCATCTTATCTCGGTATTAACTTTTTAATTTTTTAAATTGATAACAAAATAAATTTTTATACTTATCTAGAGTTATAGATGTGTGATTCAATATTAATTTTAAGTATAATATATATATATTTTTTATGAACATGTAGAGGCTAGAGCAGTAGAGGCCAACCACTAGAGCAGTGGATGTTATTAAATTTTAGGACCATTCATAATAAAATAGAAATCAAATTTTCTAATGCTTTTATTATTATGCTTTGTACTTTATGGTACAACTACTTGGAAATGCATTAATTTCATTTAGATTGGCTTTTACAACTGTTGTAATTATTAATCTTCACCTCTTCACAATTGGAGAGAAATTTGGGTAAAAAAAATTCCAATTAATTAAAATGAATATATACAGTTTGTAGCAGAGAAAACTGTCTGACTTGAAATGAAACAAAAATAAAATAAATAAGATGTTCAAACTTCAAACAATCATATAAAATAAATAAGAAGTTCAAAAAACAGAAGAAGAATCGAAGACTTTAAACAAAAGCAAATATAGATAATTTACCCCAGAAAAAATTTGAGAAGTACCTGCAATTTTGAAAGGGTGATCGGAGGGATAGGCTTCTCATGGCAGCAACAGTTTTTGGCTTTTTGCAATTTGCAGCTTTTATCTAAAGTGTATTATTAAGCGCTTTTTTTCTTCCGATTTCTGCTTTTTGGTAAAGGAAAAAATGAGTTGCATGAACCGGAGGATGGTCAATTGGTAATGTGATATTTTCTCAGCCATTGAAAGCTAGATAATGTTTTGGGCCTAGGCTGATGCACCCAAACTATTTCTCTTTTACAAGCCTCCTCAAACTTTTGCAAAAACTGCACGTTACCTCTTACCCTTCCATATTGATAGTTAGGGGTTTCGAGTCCCACCATATGTATTTTAGAAGCATGTGTGAGGAGTTTTTTCCTGATTTATAAGAATAGATATCCTGACCGTGCATATATTGTAAATTGTAATACTTAAAAAAAATAATAATAAATAAAAAATAAATTGCAAAAACTAACATTTACCTTTTCTGCAGTGGTAAATTCAGTTAGCTTTAAACAAGGAAGTAAATACTAAATATCACAAATATCCTCAAAATATCAAGGATATTTATCGATATTTTTTATATCGATATCGATATGATATTTACTTTCTTGATAAATGATGAAATGTATGAAACATGTACGAGTGTGTGCACCTTCCTACATCTTTTAAACAGTTCAAAATTGTTATGTTTTGGCTCGTATTCTCAAGTGAACCCAATGTGAACCAAACGAGGTTCAACTGATGTGATACTTTCTAAAGACACGGGATACATTTGGAAGTTGAAGATGGTGTTTGAGGGAGGTTTGAAGATCAAGAAGAACTGAAGAAACGAAGATGGTTGACAACCGTTGTGGGTAACGCTGTGGGATGGACAGTGGTTCCCACAAAGGTCCAATGCACTGTGCAATTACATAGCGACAAGGACAATGGTCTTATTCCAGTGAAAAGTGTTGTCCATTGCACTATGGGTTTGACAGTGGTGCGATGGCTGTACAACAGTCTTGAGTTCGTTTCAACGTATGGATAGCAGTTTTCTGAGCGATGTAATTTCAGGTGACTTGAAACGGTTTAGGAAGCGAGTGCGCAACCGTGACCTGAATCGTAGTCAATCATAAGTATACGTGGAACGGGAAATCTTCAGCGGAAAAGGAAGTAATTTGTTTCTGGAAGTTCTTGTGCTTGAAGGAAAATGATTTCTTTTTACAAAAAGACTTGTCATAAATGGAAATAGTATTTATATGGAACAAGTAAGTCTTGTACATATAGGAGATAGATTTCTTTGTTGGTCTTAACTCCCTATAACTAGTATAAATAGAACATTGTAATTGGGTTATTTGTGTGGAGCAAAAAAGAACACCATGTAATATCAAAGAGTGGGTGAGATCTAGGGGAGACCCCAAGGAATATCCGGAGAGGGATCCGGGGAATATCAATGGATTAAGTTAGAGATTCGTGGGTGATATCACTACAAGATTTTTTGACTTTCTCTACAAACCATTTTCGTGGGGAGAGGTCGAACTTCGTAGGCATATATATTAGCTGACGAAATATTTTCGTCGACAAATTCATGGGGACATCATAGTTGGGAAAGGTATTACGCGACGAAATTTTGAGTTTCATCGGCCCAAAAATGTACCGACAAACCTAACAATGCATCGGTTGTATGATGTCCTGACAAATACATTCGTCGGCTAATGTCATTTCTATAGACAAAAGTGTTTTGTTGGCAGAGAGTATGTTGTTGCGACGAAAACATTCGTAGGCAAAGATATTGGAACTTCAAAAATTAATCTGCCGCCCCACCGAATTGCACTTACAACCTCAGGTCAAAGTGATAAGCTTTTACCGCCTAACTACAAGACTTGATTTGTTAACAATTGCACAATATTTATATATAACCTATATGAGTTGTTAGAAATAAAATAAAAACTTGTTAGATAAATTTAAATTTATTCAACTAATTAAAAATCTAATTTCAACGACAGACATATATTGAAAAATATTTATTAGATTGCAAATCGAGTTTGGTGATAATGTTTTTTTTTTGTCAATTTCAGTTTTAATTAAATGATCAATACCTCAAAAGTAGTTATCTTTTTAATTTATGTTGTTAGAAAATAGAAATCCGTTGAGATGGTGCTTAGGCCTACAAAATTTCTAGCGGGTATTTTAGGCAAATTTCGTAGGCCTATGAAACTTCTGTTTTGTGGGGAAAGGTTGACTGCACCTGCAAATCTTGTTTTGTCTCCCAAAGTTTTGTGGGGAAAGAGCATCAGATCGTCGGCACAACTACTCCAACCCCGAAATTTCTAGCGGGTATCTTAGGCCTACAAAACTTCTGTTTTATGGGGAAAGGTTAACTGCGCATGCAAGTCTTGTTTTGTCTCCTAAAGTTTTTGTGGGAAAAGAGCACCAGTTCGTCAGAACAACTACTTCTGCTCACGACTAGTGAGTATCTTAGGCCTACGAAACTTCTATTTTGTGGGGAAATGTTAACTGGGCCTACAAGTCTTGTTTTGTCTCCCAAAGTTTTGTGGGGAAAGAGCACCAGTTCGTCGGAACAATTACTCTCGCCCACGAAATTTCTGGCGAGTATCTTAGGCCTATGAAACTTTTGTTTTGTGGGGAAAGATTAACTACGCCTGCAAATCTTATTTTGTCTCACAAAATTGTGTAGGGAAAGAGCACCAGTTCATCGGCACAACTACTCCTACCCATAAAATTTCTGATGGGTATCTTAGGCCTACAAAACTTCTATTTTGTGGGGAAAGGTTAACTGCGCCTGTAAATCTTGTTTTGTAGCACAAAATCTTGTGGGGAAAGAGCACCAGTTCGTCGGCACAACTACTCCCGCCCATGGAATTTCTAGCGGGTCTATTAGGCCTACGAAACTTCTATTTCGTGGGGAAAGGTTAACTGCACCTGCAAATCTTGTTTTGTCGCCCAAAATGTTGTGGGGAAAGAGCACTACTTCGTCGACACAACTACTCCCACCTATGAAATTTCTGGCAGGTATCTTAGGCATAAGAAACTTCTATTTCGTGGGGAAAGGTTAACTACGCCTGTAAATCTTGTTTTGTCGCCCAAAATGTTGTGGGGAAAGAGCACCAGTTCATCGGCACAACTACTCCTGCCTATGGAATTTATGGCGGGTAACTTAAGCTTACGAAACCTCCGTTTTGTGAGGAAAGGTTAATTGCGCCTGCAAATCTGGTTTTGTTGCCCAAATATTTGTGGGGAAAGAGTTAAATTCTTGTAGTGTATTCATGGGAGACTAAGGGGATATTGGGGGGGTTCTTGGTGAGGATCTTGTGAGCGTTGTGAGATGAGAGTCATGATGTAAAGCTCGGTTGTGAGCTTAGGGACTTGGTAAGGCTCAATGGTTTGATGTTGAGGTGTGAGAAAGAATCCTGAAGTATATGGTTGTAACAATTTATCATATAGTGAAACTTTCTCTGTCGTCCTGACGGCTCGTAGTTTTTTCCCTGATTTAGAGTTTTTCACGTATATCTTGTGTTGTGTGATTATTTATTTTCTCTCATCTTATTTTTCTACTATAGATGTTAATTGTTATGAGTTATGGGCGATTAGGCATGTCGCTTCTGCGTTCATCAATTCAAATTCCTAACAAAAACTTGCGGTTAGCACTGTTGGGGAGCGACAACACCCCCTTTGTGTTCACTTGGTAATTTTGTCGAACACCTTGTAGGTAAAAACACAAACTACCACAAACACCTTCCAAGACATTGTTTGAATGGACTTATAAAAATAAAAGAAAGTAATACTAGCAATAAGGAAACATAATCAACTAAGAGAAAACAAAACTATAACACAACACAAGCAATGTTTTACGTGGTTCACCAAATTGGTTATGTCCATGAAGATACCGATTTCACTAGATAATAAGAATGGCAAGTATAAGAGATTACCTCTATCTCACAATCCTTCCATCTCCTTATAGTTCTCAATACTTCAACCTCTCAATCACTCTTTGTTCTAGGGTTTTCTCTTTTTGTTGTCTTTATACATTTGTTTGCATACTTAGTCTAAAAGTTCTCCTAACAACTGACTTATATAGTGTAAGGTTCCCATTAATTGATTGGCTTATTTCGTAGACAAATCACATTTGAGGTTCATTGTAAGGGTAGCTTAGGTATTGGTGTTCTTGTTTAATGCCCTTTGAAGACCTCATCATTGATAAGCACTAAAGGTAATTTCTAGGTGCTTACTTGCTTTGAAGAGATAGTTGCACACACTCACAACTCATGCATATGTTTATCTCTTGTATGTTGTGTGTCTTATATGTGTGTATTATTGTTCATTAATCTCTTCATGCATGTTCTTAAATGATTGCATCTTATACATTGAAATGCCATAACATTTAGGCATTTGGTTGCAAAGCCATGTATCTTGTTGCTTAAGATTGCTCATTTTTTTCTCTTAAGCTTAGCATGGGTCAGGAGACCGCTGTCAGTACCGCTGTTGGAACCGCAGCAGTAGCCACAGCGGTGAGATGCTCTGTTTGCATCACTCCTGACCACTGTGATTTTCTCGCAACGGTTGGGACAACGGTTTGCATACAGTGCACACCACTGTCATGACCGCTGTGGAAGCCACAGCAGTAGGCACAATGGTTTCATACCTGACGCATTTTTAATGCACTGCTGTCATTACCGCTGTGGCTTTGACAGCGGTAACGGCAGCGATTTGCCCTGTTTTTCTTAAAACAACGTTTCATCAATTGGGACACCTATATAAACATTGCTTCATTTTTAGGTCGTCCGCAATGACTCAAAAAACTCATATTTTTAATTGAGAGCATTTTCAAAGAGAGCTTTTTCATCAAGAACTCATCTTTGATCACTTAAATAAAAAAAAAACCATCCTCATATGCATCTAAACATCATCTAAGCATTTTCTAGCATAGTTAGGATGCTTGCTTGCATGGGTTTTGGTTAACACACACTCTTTAGTAAGTTCTTCACTATTATCTTACATAATTAGTGTTTTATTTATCATTGACATCTATTATATTATTTGTATGCTCTTAGAATATATTCTAGATACAAAATAGAGATTGGTGTGTTGACATGATTGAGTGTTGTATTGTGATAGCTATCTAGGTTTTTATAATCTATGTTTAGCTAAGCTATTTGACATGTCATCTAGCTTTTAATATCTAGGATTGAATTAATTGTAAAATCATCATCCTAGATAAGCATATAGGGTTACCTAGCTCTAATTGCATTTTTGGATATTTCATATATTCACTTAGGTTGTATTATCTCTTCTTAAAGAATTAAGTCTTGTGTTGTGACCGGGATTCGGTTACTTAATTCGCAAGCAATTGGACTAGGTCCACTCATACCGGGATTAGGTAGTTGTGATGATAATTGATAAGGATTAGATCATTAAACCGGGATTAGGTTGTAATCATTTCAATTAGTGGATTCGAGGTTCGTGTGTGGCGCACATAATAGCCTGTGGTTTTTCGCGTGAGGGTTTTCATGTAAATATCAAGTGTTATTTACATTCCGCACCATATTACACTTGTTATATTATTGTGACTAGTTAGGGGTATTTTTGTAATCTTGACCTTAATGCGAAAATTGGGTAATAACGATTAAAATCTATTCACCCCCCTCTAGATAGTTTTATACACACCGTGCATTATTTATTTCATATAGTCTACAAGTTCTCATAACAACTGACTTGTATAGTAAGAGACTTAACTAATTACAACAAAGCCCACTAAAATCCAAAATTACAAATATGCCCCAAATACAAAATACATGTTCTTTGAGACAAACATTAAAAATCTCTACCTAGTCGAAAAGAAACTTCAACCCTTGAAAATCATTGGATAACATCGTGTTTATAGCACCTCCACCTTGACAAGAAACCCATTGTCTCAACATAGCTCAAGTGGTGAGGAGCCCACCTAAAATAAACAAGAGCAAAGGTTTAGCAAGCTCAAGCATTGATCAAACTTGTCTTTTGTAACTGGCTTCGTAAGCATATTGAATGCATTCTCATCTGTGTGAACCTTCTTAATGGAGACTTCACTCGAGACAATCTAATCTATAATCATATGGAATCAGATGTCAATGTGCTTGGTTCTCGCATGGAACATTTGATTCTTGGTTAGAGTAATCACACTTTGACTATCACACCTAAGCAACATCGAATTTTACTTCAATCCCATATCATTCATCAAACCCCTCAACGAAATTGCTTTCTTTGATGCTTTAGTGATTGCCATGTATTCCGCTTCGGAAGTAGATAATGCACTAGTAGGTTGGAGCATAAACCTCTAACTAATCGGCCATTCCGCACATGTAAATATATATCTCGTTGTAGACCTCATCTTGTCTAAGTCACCTGCATAATCAGAATCAACAAACCCAACATTATTAGTTTCACCATGTTTTCTTTCAAACATAATTCCCAACTCCTTAGTACAATAGTACCCATCAAATACTGCAAAACCCATTTAATGGCATTAACTTGGATCGAACCACGCACTTGGACTATAAAAAATCCTCGAGCAACTTTAACTTGGATTGAGCCACCACATGTGGACTGCACCAAGGCTTAGGGTGAGTTATGCCAAGTCCTTGTTCAACCTTGAATTAACATGGATTGAACCACTACATATTAATTGTGCCAAGTCCTTATGCGACATTGAATTAACGTGGATTGAACCACTACATATGGATTGTGCCAAGTCTTTGTGCGACCTTGAATTATCGTGGATTGAACCACTGCATATGGACTATGCCAAGTCCTTATGCGACCTTGAATTGACATGGATTGAATCACTACATGTGGACCATGCAAAGTCCTTGAGCGACTTCGAATTAACTTGGATCGACTCACTCCAGGTAGACTACATCAAGATAAAACAATACTTGAAGCATAATATCGTGAAGGTTCTAAAAATTGATGCATCATGTTTTCAATCAGAATGACACCATTGGCTTATTACAAAATGTGACACAAAGTGTGTTATTTAACAAGGATATCAAGCTACATAGCGAAGTTGTCTCTTAAGGTTAACTTTAACCTTTCCTTTCAATTTGGCTAACTAACAAATCTTAAGACCATTAACTCCTATCGTTGCTAGCTCCACCATTTGATTTGCCCCTAGATCCGTTGCATTCAAACCTGCAACAACAGGCATGTCGCTCATTTTTTTAAGATCTGTTTGAATTTCACCTCAATCAAACTAAAGTACCATTATGGGGAACCTAGTAACACCTCTATTTTCCACCTGGTGACCTAGATCTTTGTTTTAGTATGGAACTCAGTCTGCAACAAGATGAAAAGGGGAAACCAGATAAGTAAATGATGCTTAATTGTTTGCAAATGTTTTATTTTATAATGCTCAATTATTTGTAAGAGTTTTATTTTGTTAACATAACAAAATCACCTCGATTGCCTCCTCTGATGTGTTTTCTTGCAAGTCCCTAATGTTTCATGGGCTCAACATTGAAGATTGGGTGGACTTCTATTAATGACAAATTTTGTTAGACCTCGGAATTTAAGCTCGGAGGTAGGGATGGCAATTGGGTGGATTTGGGGAAGGGTGAGCCTCTCCGCACCCCGTCTCATTTATTTTTTGAAAACCTATCCCCTCATAAAACCCTACATGCGTGATGTGATTTCTCATCCCCACCCCATTTAACTCATTTATCAAAATTATTTATTAAAATAAAAAATATATAACCCGATGAATATGGTATAATATATAAAGTAATTCCAAAAAACTATTGAAAATCATTTCATAAATATTAAAAATAAATATAAATCTCACAAATTAAAAAATAAATTCAATCATAACATTCGAAGAAAAAAACTAGATAATAAAAAATAAAGATTATATTAAAAACGGGGCGATGTGGGGTAGGGATTATAAAACCTATCCCCGCCTTATACCCACTGCAGGTTTTACTATCTATACCCATCCCCACTTCAACTCTACCAAATTGAAACTCATCCCCACCCCATAAGTGTGAGTCTCGCGGGTTATTTTGTCATCCCTACTTAGAGGAAGACCTCACCATGACCTAACCTAGAATGGACCTTTCCCGATATATTTCGAGGTTTGTTTGCAACCAATTTCAAGGCCAGTATAAACTACTGATTAATGATTTAGGACCCTCACACCGTTTATATTGACATATTGTTATGAATGACATGCCAAAATTGTCACTCCTATGATATCAACACTCGGGCTTCATGGGTCTTACCTCATCACAACCTCAACATGAGACAAGACGTGACGAGGTCAAACACCTTAAGTGTGATATGTGCAATTGGAAAGCACTAGAAAAGCGTACATATGAGTCTAACAGGTCTGGGAAGATCTTAGACTACTTTACACGAACTTAGAGGGTTTGGGGTGAGTTAGGTCGAAACCTAGGTCACCTAGAAGTTTCCCTAGCAGGCGAAAATGTGTGAAACGTAAAGTTTCGGCTCCAAATACATTCAAGGAAACGTGCATGGCCATGATGGTGATGTATTGAAGGAGTTGGCTAATGAATAGGAGTTTGCAATAGACCACTCACATTAAAACAAAAGATAAGAGTCCAACTTCCTTAAAACTGGGAAATGGTTAGTTTCAATTGAGATATTATAGGAGAGGGGCTCTTGGCACTCTTAGAGTTAACTCAGTCCACTTTTCATTAATCAATAAGAACTTGACACATCAAAAGTTAACTTAGTCCAACGCAAACCTAATTAGCGGCCACATCAGTTGTTCAACACCTTGTCACCCAACCACATTAGATGATCAACTAGCCACGTCACCTGGTCAACACCTCGTCACCATCTAGGCCAGCTGGTAAACATAATGAAGACATGATTTTAACAGCACTTCCTCTACAAGAACAAGGGTGGTTTTCATTCCATATTTCTCCCTTATATCCTTGAAATATGTACTCATAACTAGTAGTGGGAAAATAAGAAGTCCAACTCATAGCTAGTAGTGGGAAAATAAGAGGTCCAACTCACCAAAAGGGGTCCTACAAATACAAAAAAAGAAGATATTGTAAGGGGGATGAAACACGAAGAGAACACATCCTCTGAATCCTACTCATCTACATTTTCTTGTACAATGATCAATCATAATGAATACACACTGAATTTGCACTTATCATGTTTTTGGTTTAGGTGTTTTCCCAGCTTGTATGTTTATGTTGATTTTATTTTATGATTATCATCTTTATTGTGGTAATTAAAGTAGAATCACACTAGCTCGATATTGGTTTGATTTTGTCTTTTTAATGCACCTAGATTAAACCTCGAAATTACTCCCCACCTTCCTTCTAGGTTATTCCAGGTTGATTTGAGGCGGTCCTCTGCAAGAACCACCTCACAGATTCTAATTAACAAAAATTTGTCGTTAACACCCACAACCACTCTTTGTTCTAGGGTTTTCTCCCTTTGTTGTCTCTATACATTTATTTGCACACTTAGTCTTACTGTTCTTTGTTGGTTGGCAATGATTGCATAGGTTGGAAGTCCTTTCGTTTTTCTTGATGTTTTTGTTTCAGTTTTTTGTGGCACGCGCGTCACTGTTTTTGTTGGGATTGTTTCCCTTGACTTTTGTGCTTTTCTGGTTTTTGTTACTTTTCATTTTATTCTTTTTATTGTTATATGGATGGATACTGTATAGGGGGTTTTCAGCATATGACCTCTTGTGATGCTTTTTTCCTCTAGGTCAATCCAATTTTACCAAAATCTTTTTTTGCACACTTGGTCTAAAAGATCTTCTAACAACTCACTTATATAGTAAGAGACTTTTAACTAATTACAATAAAGCCCACTAAAAACTAAATTACAAATATGCTCCAAATACAAAATACATGTTCTTTGAGACAAACATCAACAAGAACTTAGTTAATTTGTAATCCATTATTTTGAAGATTTCAATATGTTCATTGAGTTAGTCAAAATTTAATATGTTTTTCCTAAAAAATATCACCTTTATTTTATTAAAATAAATTATGATTTCACGTTTTTTCCAAAAACATGGTTACTCGTTTTCAAAACTATGATTTCATGTTTTTTCAAAACAATAATTTTATGATTTTTCTTAGAAGATGATTTCACGTTGTTAAAACACGAAACAATCTCAAAAATCGTTTTTTAAAGTTTTTCTTATGATTTTAACAAAAAAAAAAAACTTAGCCAATTGATCAAATAATCCAAAACCCATGATAATTAGCTGTTTTGTACTAAAAGAATGGTTAATGAAATAGAGTTACACACCTTCAAAGCTTCAACACTTGTGACCAAATCCAAAAGTTTTTTCTTTGACAAACTCAAACAGTGGAAGAAACACTCATTCGATCTTGTTATTGAAATTTGTCCCTATAGTTTTAATCTTTGTTTTTGCAACACAAATGATTTTTAAGTGAAGATCAATTATGATTTTGGAGAGATTCAAAGAGGAAAAGAAGAGGAGGAATGAAAGTGAAGAATGGAGATGGTGATGGTGAATGGTGATAGTGAGGTGAGGTTATTTCGGTAATTTTATGGCTATGTGTGAAATGTAATTTTGCAAGTGGTTATTATTAACGATCCAAACTTCGTTTGTGGTCAAAAATAAATTCCATATATATAAAAACTCTCTAGAACAAAGGGTTCGGTTTTGCGTATTGATTAAAGTGAAGATGGTGAGTCGGTGAGACGAGACAGTGAAAGAGTAAAGAAGATGCTGCCATTAAAGCTGGTACGGTCTCTGGTGTTGGGAGCGAGTCTTGTTCAATCACAGAATAACGATGAATCAGAATCGTCAGCCACCAAAACCAAAACACCACTTCTCGTATTTCTTCCGACGAAAGAACTTGTCTCCGACACTTACAGATTAGCCACCATCGCCAGAGAAATGGGCATGGATTTGTATCCAACCCCTTCACTTTCTCACATCATTTTCTCATACCCATTTTCTGGATCATCATCTTCACCATCACATTCTTCTTCATCTTCCTCTTGGTCTTCAATTTCACTGTCTTCCTCTTTGATTCTACCAAACGACGCCGTTCCACTCCCTTTCCCTTCTCTCACTACTTCCTCTATTTCCCATCTCCGCTCTTTTGTTTCTCTCTCTAAAGGCTTCTTCAAGCTCGTTTTTTTACCCCACAATCACAATTCTAATTCCACACACCTTAATGTTGAGAATTCTTCTCCTAGTCACTGGAATTGTTGTTCTTTTTCTCTCTTTTCTAGGTTAAATTCTGATCGAATTGACACGATGGACGCGTTTTCTCGGGCTCTGGCTGGAATGGGTTGGACCCTTTTCAAGACCAAGAAAAACCCATCACCAGATTCTGCTCCTGCTGCTAAGTCTGTGTTTTTCTTTAGGAAAGTGGATTCGGGTCGGGTACGGGCTTTGAGGGACAATGGTGGGTGTAGGATTAGGGAGCTGAGGTTGCCTCCGTTGGATTTTAGAAATGCCCCCTTGAGGATTTTGCAGTATATTATTCTAATGACTGATGATGTCTTCTATCTCGCATGAATCTGTATGTTTTTTTTTCCTCCCCTAATCTTTTCTTGTATTTGCTGCCTTGTTTATATTTTATCGTTTATGTTCTTATGATATCTAGTTAGTGGAATAATTTGTTTAGGTGAAATCTTGATCCATTTTATTTGTTTAATTGTCTCTTATTGCTTTCTTTTGTTTTAATGCGAAAATAGTATGACAAAAGAGAAGAGATTATGAACACTTGTTTGTCCATTTAGTTTGCATTTGTGAAGTTGAGTTGGGTACCAAAAACCAGTGTAAAAATTTGAGCTAGTAATATGATTTCCCACCATTCACTCTACAATACTGCTAAGAATGCAGTTCAAATACTTAGGACTGTCCCTCTAGGTAGGTTGATTGCAAATAAGGTCCAAAGGAAAGATCAAGTTGCGCTTGCGCTTACTTTGCCACTGGTATGTCATGTGCAAAACTGTCCCTTTATGGTTCAGTGTCTTCTATAGTTTGGGACAAATTGTCAGTCCCTTAATCTAGATGGTCCAAGTCAACCACATGTTGCTCCTTTTTGGTGGAAAGTTTGGATGCATTTAGGTGATGAAAGAAGGCAGTTGCATTGTCGGAATGTGCTGTTTGGGCGATTTGTATTGAAAGAAACTGAAGGGTTTTTGAAGATTACAGAGGGGAAGAAGTCCGTTTGTTGGGCATCAATATCTGCATCCATTTCTTCAGAGTTTCAAAGATGTGTCACTTTTCTTTATTTAGTTAAACTGGAAGGCAATGGTGATTGGTGGCTTGAATGGTTTTTTTTTTTTTTTTTCCTGCGTTTTTCTTTTCAAAACCAGTTTAGCAGTGAATTGCTTATTCTCACATTTTGGTAAACGTTTTCTTTTATGAGTTAGATTATAATAATTTAAAATTTTGACTTAAATCTATTACTTCCATATATAATGTAATTGTTTTTGTTCATGATTTGGAAAAGGAAAAAAAAAAAGTAAAATAAATGCTTTTTGATGAGAACTGAAGGAATCACATGAGGGAAGTGGGAACTATGGTACAGCTAACTGAATCATTTGCACATTAATTTCACATTTTCTGAAAGTTCATCTGCTGTTTCAGAAGCAAATGGGCTCTTTCCTTTTGGTTATTTCTTTAAAGAAAGCATGTGATTTTTGTTTCCTTTGTAGTGGTGGATAGACACTGCCTATCATATTCTTGGTTGAAAACAAAAAGTCATTTTCTTTTGATAGGACTCATAATAGTCATTTTCATTCAAATGGGTATAGTCACTGGAGATTTATTGGTGTGTTTAGTAGATTGTTAGCAAGTTTCTACTGTATTTTGCAATGGAGGCATTGTTGCATAGTTTTTCAGTGATTTTTGAACCATGCTGAGACTATTTGGTAGTCAAATTGTACTGGTATCTTGCCGTTGTTAGTACACTAGAAATTTTTTGCTTATAATATATACTCGTAGCACATTATTCATGCTAGGATAACTATGAGAATTTACATACTTGAAGATGTGATATCCTTTTTGGATTGGTAGAGTTAAAATGTAAATTTGGTGGTTATTGAAGGCACGTAAAGAACAATCCTTGCTTCAGATCTTCCTGCAGAAGTATGGCTCTGAATTTTTTTAATTTTTTTGATATTCAGAAATCTCTAGACCTTTCTTTGTTAAATGGACTGAACTGGGGCTATTGTCGAACTTCGGTAATCTGGAAACTCGTGGTAAATATCTTCCAAGTTGGTGGCCTCAAAAGGATTTGAACCCAATCTCTCAGGATTGCTCTAGCTTAAGAATAATCACTTATAGTTTATCTTAAGAAATAATTTGTTTATAGAAAAAGCAAGTTAGTGTTTGGTAACCTCAATTTTAAAATTTACTCGGCTTTTGATATTGTTTTGTAAAATGGGGATGTTTTCCTGTGATTTTCTTCTTGCTAGCTTCTGCCATATGTAATATATGGTTATATATTTTGAATATGAATTTGTAAAATTGTTATAACTGATGAAGTTGTTATACAGGATTTTGGGTTTGAGAAGAGTTTGTATGTATGTAGAGCGACTGGACAAAGACAGAGCATGAGCAGGGACGATGATAAGTCAAATTTCATCAAGTTTCCTTATCATTTTTTACATCTCTTCCATGTTCATGTCTGGTTTTTTCACAATTCAAAGGTTGGGATTGCATACTTTGTAACAGTATAGTAACTGAGAGCAAAAAACAAGTTGTAACAGTTGAAATATAGGATTATTGTTTTGATTAAACAGCGAAATACAGGATCGAGCATTGCATTATCAACTTACAAACCCGCTTCATATGATAAATTATCAGTAATTGGATAAAACATGGAAGGATTTGATTGAAAATTTGACTATCTAAATCATTTAAGTTTGATACTCTGCTTGAATTGCTTTTAATGATTTAGATTAGTCAAGTTTTTAACTCTTTAAAGGTTCTAATCAAATTGCTTTCCTTCAACTTTCAAATGAAGTTATATTGTACCAATCTATATTAGCCACTCGAATATTACACGGGATACACTAAATGATGAAAATAAGAATGATCACTGTGTTCTTTAGAAGATATTGGCAGATATAAAGAAGAATCCTGATGCAGCGATCGTTAAATTTGAAACTCTTAAATGCCTAAGCTTGGTAGTTTGAAACTTTAGAATTACAGTGTAGGAATAAGGTTGTATAAATTTGAATAAGATAAAAACAATAATTCCAGATGATAAGCATACAACCCTTGAAGGGAAGCCTTATGATATAGCATTTTACACAAATAATGCTCATTGTTTACATGTGAATTACAGAGAAATACAATAACCTAAGTGAACAGGAAAAGAAAATATTGACCTTATATGCATTAACAAACAATATACCAACCAATCATGTTGTATGAGCACTATGCGTTCGTGAAGCCCATATACCGAACACTAGAAACCAGAAGACGAACAAGATAGCCCAGTAGCGTGCAGGTCCATACTTGATTCTAGTAAGCACAAACTGCAAGTTTCAAAAGCATTCATATTAGCACCAATTATCACTTTCTTCCAAACTTCACTAAGATTTTGGTTCTCTTCTCTTGGAATATATTCTCAAACAAATGAATGGCAAAGTGAACAAAGACTGAAATTCAAAATCACACACATGAAGATTAACGTTTAAGAGGAACATAACATTAGCTTAAAAAGTTAAAATGATCTCAGGCTTCAATTAGCTATGTCATTGACAGAGTTAAATAATGAGACAGCAGCTCAACTATACTAACTCTTCTAGGCAACAGCTACAGAGACCAGCAAACTCATACAGAAACTAAAAACCCATACTAAAATCAAATTTTGGAACTTGTGGGTAAAAATTATGAATTATCTGAAGTGAACAAGGATTTTGGCTTCTGTTTTGACAAATGGAGTCCAATCTCTCCCCAGATGAAACAACACTGGTTGACTTTTCAACAAAAATCATCTTCTGAAAATTACACAGGGTTTCTGCTGTTGTTTCTGACAAATTTCACATATATATCTTTTAAAATAAAGAATGTTAGACAACCAGAATATAGTTCTATGAGTACCACAGATCCTTAACCATTTGCTATGGTTTTCAGGAAATATACTTAAAATTATGGAGGCTGAACTCCAGAACACAATGAAGTTTTGCACTAATTGTATATCTATGCCAATAAAACTTTAACATCATCGGATGATGTCCCAATAATGTCACTCCTCAACAATGACAAAGCAGTTCAAGACTCGTAAAAATATTCCATGTCCATGTAATCATTCATTCGTCAAGGATTTCAAAACTGGACAAGCCAACAAAATTTGAACTACAGTCGATCTTAACAGATATTGAGTAAAACCAGATTACACATGACAAATGTGAAACCAAATGCAATAGAATTTAAGCTACTTACAAAGCGAAAGAAGACCACAACTGTTAGAGCACAAATGCTTCCAAGGAGAATATGAAGACCACTTCTAGCAGTTTTCTGCACACCAAAGTGGAATCTGTCAGATAATGCATATAAAAAACTCAAGGTGACTAAAGTGATTGACACTTCAATACAATCATACAATAAGAAAGAATGAGTCAATATATATACAGATATCAAAACAAAAAAAAAGTCAATATATATGCAGGGAAATAACAATGGTAATGCCTAAATTCAGTACATCAAATAAAATTCATAATAGAAGAAAACTTAGTCTAAGGCTCTGTTTGTTTCAAATTTCAATGGAAATATTTTACCCCACATAAAAAATTCAATTCAAGACTTTTTTGTTCTATTTGAGTAGAAAATTACATTTATTAGAGGAGATTATAATATTAAACACAGTTTCGTAGACAAGAATATCACATGAATTGTTATTGATACTGTATCTTTGATCACTTTAGTAACTGTGTACAAGTCATACCAACTGCCACAACCACACAATGAAAAATATGCCAATGGATAAGCACAATAATATACAATTTATAGCAACTAAACACAACAGATAAGACACGATTTAATCCAATGAAGAAATTAGATAATATAGCATTCAAACCAACATAAATTAAGACTCATTAAACAAATTGGCAAAAAGCCAAATGCCAGATGCCAACTAAAACCAGCCCGATGACACATAACTATGATATTAGTACAGAAAGCTTTTATTTATTAAGCTTGTTTCAAGTAAAAACTGTATCCATTACCCATCCTGATGATTATAAGTTGGCAATTATTACAAAAATTACAGCAAATCTTCCTCTTCTAACTAAACAGGTATAAACCTTTTATTAATTGCATTTCCATACTCGGAGAACTAAATACTAAAGTTAAATATCTACAACTATACTGATGAATTATAATGACTAAAGAGGTAGAAGCCTCAACACACCTTTCCAACACGAGGAGCAATGAGCCATGCAAGAGTGACAGTAAGTAGCCCCGTAGCAAGCAAAATTCCAGTTCCTTCCACAGCCCATTTGGTTGCCGGATTTTCAGCAGTAACGACATCTTCAGTGACAGTATTCATAGGTTGTTCAGAAACAACCTGTGAAACTGCAGTAGAATTATTATTATGATGATTATTATTACTACTATGTGGACTAAACCACAATGAAATCTCACTTAGCCGTTGCCTTCGTACCGCAGCAACAGCATCAGCATCAACACCTGAATTTGTATGCACTTGTGTCAAAGTGGGTTCTCCACTGGCAGTTCGGTCCCTTAATACTTCATAATCCTTTAAAGAAGCAATAATTTTTTTGAAGTCAGCAATCCTTATATTTTTAGCAATATTCCCACAGATTTCGCAAACGGTGGATCCATGATTCACAAACCATTTAAGGGCACATGCGTAGTGCACTAAAGCAAGATCATTTTTACATGAACAACCAAGTTCAATTAATGCATCCTGATTGTGACATGCACCCATTTCTAAATCAGTATTACAAATGAAAACTTCCCCATCAGGGCTTATGAACTCAACAAAACCAGATTCTCTCTGAACGTTTTGGGCAGCCTCAACATCTTTTTGAAAATGTTTGACATCAGATTTTATTTCTTCATTGCTTTCCCGTGCTTCTTGTAATGGAGGAGTAATGCCCAGAAAGCTTAACGCAGAATCCCCCAGTTTATCAGATTCAGCGCATTGGCAAACACGACAAGTTGCCAAGCCTGCCTCCTTGTCAATACTGTAACGTGAATCCGTCCCAGAATTTTCCCTCTCAACAGTGCAAACTTCATTGCTGACTCCAACAATGTTTGTTTGTGACAGATTTTCCTTACCCATCACATCAGCTGATGCTGTCATGTATCTAAAAAACTGAGTTTCACATCAACTGCCTTAAATCTTTACACCTAATTGACTTCATGATAAAAAAGAGAACATCCGTAACTCCATAGAAGAAAGGAAGTATAATCCAGGGCCTCAGTGTAAGTTAAGAGAGTAGTAGGCTAGTGAAAACGCATTGAAAAAAGAAAATTTCAATTTCCCAATTAGATTAAAAAAATAAAAAAATCTCGTTTAAGCCCATTATCAAATCCAATTCCTCAACTTCCCAAAAACACAAGCATGTAAGAGTTATATATAGAACAGCTAAAACAACAAATAAGTATGCATTCTCGATGTAAGTCAATAGAATTGCGTCGCAGAGATTGAATTATAAAGTTAAACAGACTTGATACTATGAAATTAAAAAAGAAAAACCCTAAAATGAAGAATATAAAACCTTGAAAAAGGGGAGTGGAAGAAGATCGATGAGCGATGCGCAAAATGGGAGTGATTTGTGAATCGGTTCTTGGTTCTTCTAGAACTTCTAGAACCAAATACACTGTTGCTTGATCTACTAATCTACTCTTACAATTCACTGTCCATTTTCGTTTCGACCATTGTCTTCTGGCACCACCGCATCTTTTCAATTCATTTTCAAAGGAAGGATATTATTATTTTGCCCCTAATGTTTTCCTAAACATTATTTTACACTCTCAAGTTTCAGTATTTTCCATTTTAGTTCCTCATGTTTTTATATTCGCCAAAATACACTTATGTGTTTGGTATGACTTTTGTAAAGATCAAAACTCAAAAGCGTTTTTTAAATTCTAGAAACTGTTTTGAAGTTTTTTTTTAGGTTGTTTGGCAAAACTCAAAACAGACTTTTCAATATATGAATTGTCTCATCTGCCTTATATAAAGCTATTTTATACCTATTAAAAGAAGCCTAAAATTTGGGTTTTCCCAAAAGTTTTTTTTTTTTTTTTAATACATTGTCAACACCTTTTTTGTAATTGAAACAACCAAAAGCTATTTTTTAAAATACATTGTCAACACCTTTTTTTTTTTTTTGTAATTTATACAACAAAAAGCTCATTTTGTTAAAAGCTCTACTCAATAGAAGCTATATTAATAGGAGCTATACTTCAAAAACCATACTAAACACACCCTAACATACAGATTCTATTACATTGACAGGAGCCAAGATCATCGAGAGCATGTTTAGTGCATGAGATGGGATGAAATATGATTAATTTTAGTTCAAACCAGATAAAACCCGGGTAAAATCCGGAAATGGATACCCGGACACTCAACTGTGTACCTAGACTATCGGGTTTTTGCCATCCCTACCTCCCTATAAATCCTCGAATTATTGTATTTAAAATAAATAAATAAATAAATTTTTGCAAAACCATAAAACGAGATTTCTCTTGAGAGTTGTGAGTGAGAAACAACCAAAACCCACCATAAAAAGATTCAAAACCGCCATTTTGGCCTCAACCCAGAATCCCCTTTTCTCACTTAAATATGGATAAAAACAAGAAAAACAAAAAAGGGGAATCAAATTACATTGTCTTAATCTTCTTTGTCTCAGATTCCTTCACATCTGTTCACAGTCTCTCTCTTTCATGCCTGGACCCGTATCAGCTATTTCAACGGTTAGATTTCAATTGCCCATTTGTACATTCACACCTGGATGGATTTGTTTCCTATTGCATTCCTCTTTTTACTTTCTAATTTTATCTCTAATTAATATTTATCGTAAATTGCGTATCTGGGCACACCCCACTATAATTTTGTTGCGATTAATATTATTCTGTTTTTTCTTTCTTTGTGTTTCTATTGTGGTGTTTTTCTTTACTCTGCTAAATGGGTTTGCCTTGTTATTCTCTAAGAAATATCTTTTGCAATTAGTTCTACAGATAGGCAGGATTAGATTGATGGTTTTGTTTAACTTGGGAGTTTAGAGAGAGTAACTTAAGATTTTTGAGATTTGGTGTTAGTTTGTTGTTTTTGTGGTGAATTTGGTGATATGGGTTCTGGTATAATATCAAAGGCAAACAGTTCACCATTGATAATTCTTTGTAGAGAGAGGAAGGAGTTGATCGATATGACTTGGCTACGGCCCACATTATGTACTTTTAGTCCCTTTTAGATGTAGGCAATGCACTTAATCAGTTTGGGCAGGAAATTTTCAATTTGCCTCTTGAGAAGTCAGAAGAGGATTCCCACTTGAATTTTTCCTCAATGGACTCTGATTCTAAGTTAGGATCATTGACCGAATATGTTCGTGGTGATTCAGAAGTATCAGAGGGTTCAAAACTTTCTACCCCGAATTCTTCGGAAGAGGATTCCCACTTTAAATTTTCCTCAATGGAATCTGATTCTGAGTTAAGCTCATTGAGCGATTAAATTATGATCATGGTTGTTCAAAAGTAAAAGATGGCCCAAAACTTTCCACCCTGAATCTTCATGGTCAAGTTCAAATGTACAGCTTATGAGGTCATCTTCACTGTTGTCCTCAAGTGTATTTGAGCAGCCAGGAGCTGTGCCTATAACAACGTGGGGGCATGATTTATTGAATTTCTTCCAAAGGGATTTTCAATTTGGGAGAGAGAAGGAATTTCCGGATAATGATGATAGTAGATGTGGGTGAACAATAACAGTGGGGTAAATGTTCACGTTCCAGTTAATTTGATATATAATTATAGTCATTATCCTCAGGATGGTAATAGGGTGTCCTTTGATGTTAAGATGGATATTCCTAATGGTGATAGAAGGCATCCTCAGTCTGGAAATTCAACACATTCAAGAGCTTCAACAGATTTTCCACAAAATCATCGTAGTTTTCCTCACGATGGGAATGTAATGTCTTATGGTTTGCTAATGGATATGTGATGCAGTAGGAAGCTAGAGAAAAGCCAAATCCATGGCAAACAAGGGGAAAACCCCCAAAAGAGAGAAAACACTATATTTTAATTCTCAATATCAAATAGTCTGCCTATTACATTCCCTTCCTTAGGCTTATATAGCCTCACTAACGAAAATAACCTAAACGACATCATAATAAAAATAACGACAAATAGACCAAAAGCTAAAAAATAACAAACTAGACTATTGTAGACTATTTTTCCAACATCAATACGAATGATGACAACCGTCAAACACAGGGTGCCCTTGCTGCTCCTCAGATGCCTGAGGTCTCTGCCTGGGATTTTCTCAATCCATTTAACATCAGTGATGAATTTTTTTTTTAGTATTATAATCAGGATACATATAAAAAGGAATTGGGTGGTAATAACCATGAATCTATAGAAGTGAGGTAAAAATAAGGAATTCATGATTTAGAAGATGAATCTAAAAGAGTCACATATCAGTCCAGGTTAATTTGATCCTTCAGAAAGGAGACAATTTTTTTTTTTTTTTTTCTTTATTCTTTTTTGTTAGGCGACATTAATTAGTTTATTTTAACTTGAAAATCAACAAAGTGAGAGAAGTATACACTTTAGAGTGACAAATTATACTCACATATTTTGTCATTTAAGATAGGCAGTTAATATCCTGAAGGACTGCTGTCGAAACATACAATAGTGAGTTTTTACTTCCAAAATTTTAGGCATCCAATTTGATGAATTTTCTTAAGCATTAGTAATTTATGTATCTCTCTCTTTCTTTATTTTGCAATCTATTTGTTACTTAATTTTTTTGTGACAAATAGTAATTTTTCAAGAAAACAACAGGTGCTTGATAAATGCTTTCTCTGTAGGATTAGCACAATTGCTCTCTCCTGTATCAGTACAATTGCTCTCTCTTGATGTTGTGGTGTTGTTTTGTCTTCTATTTTCCTTATTACAGATTTCTTCACACGGGATGTTCATTCTCTTTTATTTAACTAATCCTAACACCTTAAACTCTCTCTCCTCTCCCACACATAGGCATTACCAGTCCATGGTTCTTTCCATGTCAATATTTGTACTGTTTATGCATAGTTTGCACTTCAAGTTTTCCTTGGGAAATTAATTGAAGGATAGTATCTCTGATTTTGATTCTTTTATTTGGTAGATGCCTCTATTCTGATCTAAGCATACACCATAGAAATGAATTAAGAGGGACAGTTTTCTGTCAGCAGAACTCTCTTCGTGGCAATAGTGGTCAGGAGACCTTATTGTTTTCCTCAAGGTCCAATGCCCAAGCTCTTAGCAAAGATAAAGCGAGGAAATAGAATAACCAGAGGCAGTTCATTAAATCTCCGTAAATTTTATTGTAAATGCAGCAATCATGGAAATTTAGGCACATATGCATATACTGTAGGTACTGTATATTCCTAGGATAGCCACTATTGCAGTGCATAGAGTTAATGATAGATGCTTGATATATTTTCTTGTGGAAACTGTTTTCTTTGAAACATTAGTTTTTATTTTTTTTACCCTTTCTTATAGTTTGTAAAATGATTATTAAATGTTTTTATTCATGTACTTCAGATGAATTCTTTACTATCTATAACAGCTTTGTTGTGTTTTCAAGATTTTTAACCATTGTAAAATTGTTGTCTTGAAATGAAATAAATATTTGCCTTTTTCTTTTTATACACAGGTAATAGTTTGCTTAAATTTAATGAGAATGAAAATCAAATCTTAGTCCTCAACTCTTATGAACAATGGCTTGTAATGCCTTGCCCATATCTTTTCCGCTTCTAGTTTGACCTTTTATCCAGAACAAAATATAGTAATGTGATCACTGCCGAAATTTATACCATTTTGCTAAGTTTAGGAATGCAACTCTTTGACACATAAAAGGAAACTGTAGGTGTTAAAAATTATAAATGCATCGATATGAAGAGCTGCTTAAATGTAAAGTTACTGGTAGTGAATGACTACTTTGAAAAGATCTGTTTCATGTTCTAATCACACTGGGAAACACTTGGTTTGGAGCAAAAAAAAAAAATGTTACATTTTTTTACTAGAGCTAGATTATATTTTGACTAAACTCCAACATGCAGGTAGATGTTGAGAAACTTATTTTAATCCTAACATAAAATAGCAGTATGAAAATATTATCATGTCCTTTGTGTATATAAGAATGTGAGAACAGAGCCTTTTGGTGAATAATGAATCGTATATTACTTTCTTCTATTACTTCAATATATATACAAACTGTACACACTGATTACGCTAGTACACAAATACTAGCATGATTTCGGGGAGATAGTGATGGAGAGAATCATGGAGAATTATGTGCATTTACAGAGGAAGATTGTGCAATAACAGAGGAAGCTGAATTGTCTGCATTGACAGATGGAGATTGTGCATTAACAGAGGAAGTTGAATTGTCTGCATTAATAGAGGAAGATTGTGTATTAATAGAGAAATCTGATTCTTCCTTAATAGTGTATAAGAATTTTATATGAAGTACATACATTGTCTAGAACCACTTACACCTACTGAGGTATTGTCTGTTTTGGCTCGAAAGAACCCAGAAAGCTTTTGTGAAATTCTTAAATGAGTGGCTTCTAAGGTGCCTCTTTCAAGAACCTGAAGATACTCCTGATGGCATTGCTCCTTTGTCTCCAAGCAGGATCGGGGCTCAACCCATTTTGTTTGTTTGTAAATGATCGGTATCTTGAAACTGAGAAAACTTTAGAAACTCCTGTGTCTAAAGTCATTCATGATTTTGCCTCAAGTTTGCATCAGTTATGGTAGAAGCTTGACGAAGAACATTGCCATTTGCCAGAGACTTAATTCTGAATACCTCTCTAAGGTGTTTCAGAAACATCTTCGATACATTGGTGGGAAAAGTGAGATGATGCATGTGAATCAGAATGCATTGTCAAACGATGCCACTGCACCGGGGTATTATGTTGAAAGTGGTGTTTCCGCTGGTCGGCAAGGTTGATATGGATTTAGTAGTAGCTTTGAGGAAAGAATTGGATGAACAGAAAGCAAGGCATGAAGAAGCCGTTAACAAGTCAATGTTGCTGCTTTAGGTTGGTTCCAATTTCCAAAAACATGAAAGCATATGAACAAGTCAGAGTTGTTTGTTTTTTGGGTCTGAAATCTTCGGACACTTCAAGGTTTTAAGAGATCTTATCTTTCTTGTTTGTTGTTTTTCAGACATCTGAAATCTGAAAGAACATTTAAAAAAAAAAAAAAAAAAAAAGAACATCTGAAATGAAAAAGTCACAAATTGTAGCTAAAATCTGGAGTGTTATGGGCTATGATTTTAAAAAAACAAAAAACAAAAAAAGGTAGTAAATGCAAAGATTGGCTTGCTTGAACTTGACTACTTTCTAGTTTGTAGTGGTTTTGTACCCTAGGAAGTAGGAACATTACATGAAGAAGATGAAATACACATTAAACTTGCCATCTAAAAATGATATTTTCAATTTGTAAACTCTATAATATATTGTATGTAGTTGTATTCACTGAGAATAATATTTGCTCTTTATCACCTTCCTAATTAGTGGTACCCGAACCAAGTTCAGTAGACGATGAATGAGGAATATATGGCTCTCATGAGAAATCATATGTGGGTTTTGGTTCGTAAGAGACTAAGAGGGATGGTATGATCGAGATCTCCCCGTTTTTTGGGTTTAATGGATAAATGTGGAATCATATTTGGCATTTATAATACGAATGTTTGAATTCTAGTGGTGGAACTTCATTTTGAAGTCTTCGATGATACAGACTTCATATTTTAAATCGATTTTAATATTATTACATATTCATAATTAAAAGGGAAACATGAGCAGATAATATAATGTAGTTCTAACTAATGAATTCAATCGAGTCAGTGAGATATACCTATACCAAACCTAGCAAGCAAGTAAAGTATATACACAAGTTTTTCTTGGAGGAGATCAAGTGGAGCATATATTAATATATAATATAAAGTTTTGTGACTAATGTGAACATGGCCAATCGACAAAACAAAACGATGAGGAAGTTTGGGCCATTACATCATTATGTTACGATGCCACCGGTTCACGCTGTTTGATATCAACCGACAACTTGTAACTTGTATCGCAGAACTATTAATAATAGGGCAATTACAAATTAGGTCTCGTCCTTTTTTTTTTAAATTTCAAGCTGTTTCCGACTTTTATAGAAATGACCAAATTGGTTCTTACATTTTTACTAACTGCCAAATTAGTCCCTCTAACTAAGTTCTATCAGTCAACTTTAATTGTGTAGGGGTAAAATTATACTTTACTCTTAAACAATATAATAATGTCACATGTATAGTTTTTTTTTTTAACACATGTATATTTTTGGTTATTTTATTTGTGGGTTTTGATTTTTGAATAATTTTGACAACATTGCTTGTATAATATTAACAAAAAAATAAAAAAAAATAAAAACCAATTATATGAAAATGGTAAAATACTAAACTGGGAATGAATGGCAATTAAAGGTATAATTGACATTGTCTTATTAAAATATTTTTAGAAATTTTTAGAAAATTTTAATTAAAAATGGTACAAATGTTGTCTCATTAATAATATTTTTGGATTTTGTTGTAATTATAATAGTGAATTTAATGCACAAAAGACAAAACAACTTTGCTACAGTATGACAAATAAATAGTATTTACGTACTTTAACTAAAATTGTTAAAGTCAGCTATTATATTTAACACCGTTAAACCGTTAGAGAGACCAATTTGGTCACTTCTAAAAAGAGAGGGACTAATTTGGCACTTGGAAAAAATGTGAGGGCTAATTTGGTCACTTTTATAAATGTCGCAAACAACTTGGAATTTTTTTTAAAAAGTCCAAGACCAAATTGGTAATTGCCCTTAATAAATTGTAATGCTACATTTACCCATAAATTAGAAAATTCATGGAAAAACTAGTGTTTGGACTTTGGAGTCTAGTACTACTGCAACTGCTTGTGTATGCTTCAATCCAACTTGCATCCCAATATGAATTGGATCAAAAAAAAAAAAAAAAAAAAAGAGCTGTTATAGGGATTTTTCGTCAGCATGACACGTCAGCAAAGATAGTGGATAATCCGAAAAATATAGCAGACCGTGTCATCAAAAGTCAAATGTGAGACACGTCATCAAAAAGGTCAACAGGAATGTGTGGCAACACCATATGAGGGGCCATCTGCAGATGGAATCTGGTTGGCCCAAGGTTCCGATCGGCCAAGATTTGCTCGGCTAGGAATTCACTCGGCCAGGAATATGCTTGGCCAGGAATCCGCTCGGCCAAGATTCTGCTTGGCCAAAGATCTCTACTTAGCCAAAAACGAGAAATACAGCCCTACCAAGATACGTCATATCAAGAAGAGATCCATGTAGATACGGAATCTTAGGATTACACTCCAACAAGGAAATAACCATTTCTTCTCTAAAAGGAATTAGAGCACAATGTCAACCATATTAACTACATGATAAATATCAAACAAGAAAGAGATCAAGACAAACACAAAGATCCAAGCAAGAAAAATCATAATGGGATTCCACAAGTCAACTACTTGCACATCAAGTTTAGGGTTACAAAATGAATGTATAAATACAACCCATTTTCCATTGTATACAGAGGATATACGCTAAAATAAACACCAAGAGAGATAAGCAAGTTGAACATGTAACCTATTTCATATAGTTAAGTCATTTTTATCTCGCCGTCACTGACACCCGTGGTTTTTTCCCTCCGATTAGGGTTTTCTACGTAAATCTTGTTCTTTTACATTCCTTAAAATTTTCCCAACACTTCTAAATTACAAATGACTCCACACAACCCCCCCCCCCCCCCCCCCCCCCCCCCCCCCCCCCCCCCCCCCCCCCCCCCCCCCCCCCCACTTTGTTGTAATTCTAGTTGACGAAAAAACACCGTCAACAAGAGCAAAGAACATCATACTACTACACAAATACATGATACAAATTGAAAATGGTGTAAAACACTCTTATAAAGAGTTCTTAAAATTAATAGCACTCTTTTGAGAGTTTTTTATGGGTTTGATATCAATCTATTAAGTTGAGTTTAAATAGCTCCAAAATTTGCTTTGTTGCAACAATGCCACTCAGACACATGACACGGGAATTGTTTTTGGAAAAGGTTGAGATAACCGTAGAGTCATAGAGAGAAAATTAAAAGCACAATAAAAAAAGAGAAAGTAGATCTTAAAACTATAACCAAAAGAGAGAAATTAGATCTTAAAAAAACAAAATTTAACGCTAGACAAATATATTAATATTTAAAAACTAGTTATTAAAAAAAAAACAACAACAAATGTAATAGCGTCTAGTCTCATATGTAATGGTATATCAAATAAATTAATAAATAAAATAGACACTAGCTTTATAAATCAAAATGGAATTTGTCGCTCTTTTAAATCTAGTCCAGATTTTTTATAATGGTCATGAATGGGTTGAAATGGACTGACTTTAATATAAGCTCGATGAATTTCATTACGTTCAATGATGGGATAATCCCATATTTTTCGACGTAATTCTGTGTCACGCTCCAAAGATTTATTATCTTGTTTAATATCATTTGTTGGAGATTCCGTGAATTGATTTTCAGAAGTTGGAATATTAATATTAGATGTTGACGAAGGTGAATCGGCTTCTGAGGTTTTAATTCTTTTGAAAAATCTATCGATTGTCAATTGCTTTCTCATCTGAAGATCAAATAGAAAAAATCGAACTAATTTAAATAAATAAATATTTAAATAACAAACTAGTATAATAAATGTAACAAAATCATATATATATTTGAAATAAAATTTTATTAAAGAAATTATGTTAATAGCCTAAGAAAATAACAAATAAAAAAAAATGAAAAACCCAAAATATTTATTAATTAGTAATCACGTATTAGAAATTATTTAGATAGATGAACTGAAGAATAAGAAGAATTTAACTGTAGGAATGAAATTGCTTAAATGAAAAACTAGTAAAAAAAAAACATATATATATATATATATATATGATAGACCGGTTCATGATATATAGGAAGTCAAATGAGGAATATATTTTCTTCTAAGTTAAAGATAAAATTGTGTTTCGATTGTAGGATGTTGGAGGAGATGATTTTGATTCCATGATGAAAAATGCCGGGATACTTGAGATTGCAAACCTTTCTCTTGATAAACCTGAGTTAGAGGCCGAATTATTTAGATCATTTAGCAATGTGAATGATGATAATAAAGTTAATTAGGAATTTAAAATATGTTTTATGAGTTTTTTTTTATTTTTTTATTTTTTATTTTTTTTATGTATTATTTGGATTTGTAATATATTATGACTTATGTGACATATGTTTTATTTGAATTTTGTAATATGTTACGACTTATGTGACATGTTTTATTTGGGTCTTGTAATATATTATATTGTTATGACTTATGTAGTTATATAACATGTTTTATTTGTATTTTGAGTATGTTTTGATTTTGAAAGAATTATCAAATATGTTTTTATATATTATTATTATTTTTAAATATAAATATATATTATTTTAATTGACGTATCATACCGTATCCGTATACTAGTTTTTGGAGATTTATGATATCCTCATATCGTATCGTATTTGTATCCTGTACTCGTATCCGTGCTACATAGGTGGAAGTGAACAGAGCAAAATAACAATAAAAATACAAAGCCATAACATACTTATTGAAACACAGTTGGACTGCGTCCACAAAAATGCATTTGTACTTGGCTTTTTTTTTTTTTTTTTTTAATGCATTTCTTCACTTGCAAGTTATCGTAGAGAAGAAGATCTAGGTGCATCCAATGCATGATGCATCCCTAACTGTGATGTTGCCATATAAGCAAATTTGTTGATGTGACAACATCACAGTGGGGGATGCACTATGCATCCCACTGTTCTCTAGTTTTTGCCCTTGTAGAGTTAGATTATTTTCATTGTATATGTCAACGCTAATGCTAAATTTGGTATGAAATATAGTAAAATATTATATTTGACACATCATTTTAGTATTATACTCTAATGCAAAATTCTATTTGATATGCTATTTTTTTTTAATTATTTAAAATTATAAAAGTTAACAAATACAATTAATGCATTAAATATTTTTTTAGAATTGTTTCAATCTCAATTTTCCCAACCAAATTTGTTAAATTTTTATTATTTAAAATTAAAAAGTCAACAAATACGGTTGCATTTATTGTTGTGCCAAATTTGACACAGTTTTTAACATATGCCAAATTTGGCATAGCTTTTAGCACTGCATTGGAGTATGTTTTTTTTACTTTATGCTAAAATATAGTATTGACACAGTGATTTAGCATTGCATTAGATATGCTCTTATAGTACTACGAAGTACAAACATTACATTGTTTCACAAATATTATAAAAAAGGTTAGACTAAACCAACTTAAATTTTGTCTTCAGCATCTCAACCACCTATGTGCTCTTAATCAAATAGTTGTAAATACATTCAAATCTCAACCATTAGATTAAGAGCATATGAGTGATTGAGATATTGAAGTCACAAATTTAAGTTGATTTAGCTTCACCCTATAAAAATATATATATAATACTAGACAGACAAGCTTCTTGTTATATACTGAAAGCGTATCACTAGCTTGTTTAAAGCTAAATGGATCTTGGATTCTTGGTTGTTTTTTTTTTTTTTTTCTTTTCTTTTTTCAAAATTACATGAAAAAAAAAAAAAAAAAAAAACCAAACCGCCATTGTTATCCTGTGAGTTCACAATATATATAACAGTGGTTAAGCTTCAAATATTTTCTGTTGGGGATGCCATGAAAATATGGGATAGTAATTTATATCAATGTATATCCTTAAAGAGTGTATGTTAATGAAAAAAAAAAAAAAAACCTAAATATGAAAAATTATGTATTGATGCATTAAAAAAGAATAATAGTAGCTTTTAATTTAGATAAATTCTATTAATATATATGCACTTAGGACAAATGTTATTTATGAAAAAATAATAAAGATAATATACAAAACAAATTAGGACTTTTTATTTCAAAAATAGTTTTCAAAAGTTAAAAATTTAAGTTGTATTCTTAGTATCATTTTGATAGATATATGGCTAGAAATGTTGGTTATTTTTTTTCTTATAAATATTACATTAATTCGGGGTTTATTGGGGAAGAGAATGACTTAAACCCACAACTTCATGGTGCAGGTGTGAGAGATTTACCACCGGACCAACCAAATCCCGTCAAAAATAAATGTTTGTTATTCATTATTATTCATAGTGTAGCACAATATATAAATATATTGAGCATTGGTCCGGTTTATTATAAAAAATATTTGATTCATACGTGTTTGGACAAATACACATGGATGAACTTAAATAAAAAGTTTTTTATAATAAATAAAAATATTTAGTTTCAAGACAAGCACGCTGCTTCCAGTTCATACGACCCAATTCTATTTGCTTCTAAGACGTTTTCCTCTCCGTCCAAGTCTGATTCAGTATCCTTTTCTGAAGACGTTTCCTCCCAGTCGTCACAGACTTCCTGTCCTTCATCCTGGCCGGAAACTGCCGCCTCTTCTCCTCATGGTCATGCAGACCTTACTCAAGTTTTCATGGCGACTCCTTTGGACTGCCAACTCCAGTTATGAATGGCATACCACGTATGATTATCCGAAGATGTATCCATAAATCCTTCAAGTCGGTCTGCTCAATTTCCTCTGTGATGACCATTCGGGTGGCAGGTACCCCTGTGTGCCTCTCATACAGGTATTTAGAGTTTTCCCCACAATGGCGGCCTAACCACGGCCTAAACAGGGTACTAACTTTCCAACCCACTAGAGACAGACAGGGACCTTAAGCCAAAAAGCCAACAAATCTCATCTTCTGATGTGCAGGATCCTCAACAATTTATAAAGTAAGGTTGTACTATTTAAGTTATAAATTGGTGGAATAACATAGTCTATATTATTTGAAAGGGAGTCTTCACTTGAGGGTAAAGTATTAGGCTCGTTTAGCACACTCTATTGTACTGGATTAGATTGAATATTTGAATTGGATTGAATTGTAATATTCTTATACAATATTGTGTTTAGTGATATTTCGTATTAAACCGTATTAAATTATAAAATGTTATGATGTGAATTTTTTATTTTTTATTTTTTATTTTTGAAATATTTTGTTAACTAATACAACATCCACCTGGAATATTTCACTCTCTTCTCTTGTTTGCCAGTTCACTACAAAATCTAGGCTACAAAGCAGCATAGTTACAGGCACAGTTGAAACTTGAATGTAAAGAATCCTCCATCTCAGTTTAGTTCAGTTGACGTCTGTAAATAAATCCTAAACTGTTTAGAAGCATCTGTAGCTTTCTACAACCCCATTGGATGTCGTTTTGCAAAACGTTACTTTCCGTTGGGATTGCATCAGGCTGCAGTTGTTTAGCCAAACGAGGCATTTGTTTCAGTTCATTGTCTAGCTCTTGCTCCCAAGTTTGAAAAATCCGATCTGGTCTAGGTTGCCACAGCATGTTGCCAGTGCTGTCTTTTAGTACAAACTTGAACTGGATCGACTTTCCAATCGGAATATCCTAATAATCGACACAAAAACATAGCACCAAATCAAAATTCGTCAAAATCAACAAGATTGGAATATCATGAAGTTGAGGGAATTCGGCAAAATTTAAAATCATATACCCTAACTTGTTGGGACAAAGCACAAATCAGAAACTTTGAGGTTGCCACAATTATCCAAAATAAAAATTGAGAATTAATTTTGCTTTGCAAAATTCAACAGTTCTATAGTCAACTAAAAATTTCAAAATCGGACAAAACCAAAAATAAGATCATCAAACTTGAAAAAAGATTTGAGATTTCATTGACACAAACAAACACCAAATACATGAAATTGAAAGCCCTAAAATAACCAATCTAATTCAAAAATTGAAAACCCTAAAATCATTCCCTAAAACAAACCAATCTAATTCAAAAATTGAAAACCCTAAAATAAATTTCAATTTCAAAACATAAACCTAAATGTTAGGGTTCCAAACTCCAAATACCTGAAATTGGACCCAAATGGACGAAATATTGCAGCTTCGAAACGAGGAGGCTGATTCGGAACGAGAAGACGGCAAGTTGACAACGTCGACGTGCTGTTCATACTGAGAAGACTCGAAGACTCGACATTGCTATTGTGAGAAGACTTGACGTTGGCGTGCAAGTTGACGACGTCGAATGTCGTCGATGGTGGCTGGATATCGTCTACGACCTCGACATCGTGATGAAGAAGTTACGGTTGGGTAGGAAGGTCATTCCAGTGCAGTTTTGCAATTTATTTGGGTTTTAGGGTAGATTTGCAATTCAGTCCCTAAAATAGGGCAGTTTTGCTAAAAACCCTTAAATTGTATTAGCTAATACAATGCAATGCATTATCCAAAACAAGTCAAACATTGTATTATATTATTCTAATACATTCTAAACTCATAATACTATACAATACAAGGCACCAAACATGCCCTTAGTGTATTAGCAATACATTGAACTAAACTATACATGTGAAACCATCTGTATAAAAATTACTGTCCAAACGGATGAGGAGTAACATAGCAATTATAGTGATAACGATATATCCCTATTGTTAAGACGAGGATAGGGTTTCGCCATATTGGTTGTTTTTCCCCCTAAAATCAAAGAAACTTTAAAAACGCCCCTTCTGTTACCTTTTCCATCCATTTGGGCCGTTGACCATTAAATGGGAAGGGCATTAACGTCTTGACCATTTGAAATTCTGAAGAAGATAATTTACAATTAAAATTAAAAAAAAAATTGAAAAAAAATGGATCTCCACCATCCATCGTCCATCTTTGAGATGAACGGTAGAGATATCTCTTTTTTATTTTTTATTTAATAATAATAATAATAATAATAAAATCTTTACTTAACAAAAAAAGATTTATTAAAAAAAGAAACTAATGAATATAATAATAATAATAATATCATCACAATTC
Source organism: Acer yangbiense (assembly GCA_008009225.1). Classification (NCBI taxonomy): domain Eukaryota; kingdom Viridiplantae; phylum Streptophyta; class Magnoliopsida; order Sapindales; family Sapindaceae; genus Acer; species Acer yangbiense. The sequence continues at coordinate 14,013,555 of CM017766.1, read as the reverse complement.
TTCTTCTCTCTCCAAGTCCACGACCACATCATCTTCAATAATCATCATCAATTCTTCTTCTCTCTCCACAACCACACCATCTTCAATTCTTCTTCTTCTCCACCTTACCACCATTTCATTTTTCCTTAAAAAAATAAAATAAATTCCCCAAACGGCAAACAATCATCATCTTCAAAAACAAAACTCTTCATCTTCACCTAAACCTAAACCTAAATCTTCTTCTCTTTCTCTTTCTCTTTCTTCTTCTTTTTCGTTGTCGATTGGGTTTGGGTATCGGTGTTTTCTGGGTTCGATTGGGTGGGGGTGGACTGGGTGTAGGTCGTTTGGGTGTGGTGTTGGGTTAGTGTGGGTCATTTGAGTTGGTGTTGGTTGTTGATTTTAGGGTTTGTGTTTTTATTTGATTTTAGGATTTGAGCAGAATCACTCCTAGTATGTTTATGGGTTTGATTTTTATTTTTCTGGGTTTGATTTGTATTTTTGATTTTATGGGTTTGATTAACAGGTTGATGGATTCAAGAAAATCATTTTTCGAATTTATGGGTTTATGGATTTGTATTTTTGAATTCAAATCTAGTGGTGGTGGTGGTGGTCCGATCCAAGGTCTGGTGGTGTAGTATGGTGGTTTAGCTTTTTGGGAGGTGGTGCGGTGATCTGGGTTTGGGTTTGGGTTTGGGTTTGGGTTTGGTGTTGGTGTGATGATGATGATGAATTGATGTTGATGGTGGTGGTGGACCGGTGGTTGTGGTGTTGATGTTGGTGACTGATTCTAATATGGGTTCTTGGTTTGGTTGTTGCCGATGATCTGAGTTTGGGTTTGGGTTTGGTTTTGGTGTGATGATGATGATGATGATGAATTGATGGTGGTGGTGGTGGTGGACCGGTGGTTGTGGTGTTGATGTTGGTGATTGTTCTAAATATCGGGAGAATGGATTTTAATTGTGTTTTTATTTTATTTTTTTGTTTTCTGTTTTTTTAAATATTTTTTTATTTAATGAATATTTTAAGGGTTAAATGGTAAATATATGGAGAAAACTGAGGGATAAAACAGTCATTTGCTTCAATTTTAACGGTCAAAGGGGAAAATAATACATTCAATGGATGGAAAAGATAACAGAAATGGCATATAATACATTCTTTCCATTTGAGGGGGGAGAACAACCAATATGGCGAAACCCAATCCTCGTCTTAACAATAGGGCAAACGTCAGGGGGGAAATGATACTTTCCCTATATCTTAATATGGAGAGGGTGTTGAAATCATATTGAGTTATTGAGTCATTTGATCTATCAATGAGTGAGATTTGTAAACGATGAATGCCTTGATAGGTTGGTGTTCTCATTACTTCAGTATGGAGGAATGCACACTTAAAATAATTATGTGAGCCTAAATGGTATGGATATTCCTTTGGGCAATTACATGGGTTAGTGACTATGAAATCAATGTGTGTGGTATTCTATTGGTCATGATAGGATAAATAAATTAAATAATTATATCTCAAAATTCGAAATATCATTATAGTCGTCATTTAGTTGTAATTGATCTAACTTAAGGAGCCAAATTGAAGATGTTGACAATATTAATTATCATCTTACTTACGAATATCTGAACATAAGATTATGTTACACGATATATAACTGGTCAAAAAATCAAGTATATTAGTACTTCGAAATAATATTTATATTTTGTTGACAATGATTTTTCTTTGTGTGAAATATCAACCGGCCAATAATGAAATCATGATTGGTTAATGACGAAGAAATAAAAGATAATAAAGCAAAAACACAATTTTACGTGAAAAGCCCTAAAAAAGGGAAAAAAAAAAAAAACACGGTTGCCATTGACGGCAATAAATGAGTTTCACTATGAGAAAAATAGATTACACACTCAACTCGCTTTTCTCTCTTAATGCATGTAAAAGTACTTTTCTCCGTGTCTCTCTTTTACAATGAAAGAGTGGTTATGTTTATACATTCACTGATAACCCTAAACTCGTTGTACAAGTAGTTGACGTATAGAATCTTATAATGATTCTACTTGCTTGAATTCATGTGATTATCTTGATCCCCTTCCCGTTTGATGTTTATCACGTAATAAATGCATTTGATTTTGCGCTTAATTAGGACTCTGGTATTTTGTGAAAGAGATAAGTTTGTTTCCTTGTTGAAGTGTGATTCTTGATTCTCATATCTTGGTGAAGTTCCCTTTCCAGGTACTGGGTATTAATGATGCATATTAGATCCTGATTTGGGCGAGTAATCCTCGCTGGGGAGATGTCTTGGGCCAACCAGAATCCTACTTCACCAAGATTCTCTTTTGGATGAGCCACTCTCCTTGTTGTGCATTTCATAACACTTGTTCATTTGTTCAGTGGCACGCTAACTCAAATGAAGCATTCTTAGTCAGCATTTCGCTAGGTTTGACTAGTTGACTTTCAATAACGTGTTACATCTCTCCTCCGATATTCTTGCTAATTTGACGACGTGTTGACTGACCAAAATTCACTTATAACAATACCCCCTCAAATACCTGAGCCGAGCGTTTGGTTAGCCAAACTCTTCTAAATTCTCCGTGATTGATTCTTTTGACAAAACGTATTAAATTTTTAGTGAAAATGTGAAATCTTTAATAAAAACATGAAATGTTGATAAATGTGGGAAATCATAATGAAAATGTGAAATGTTTCAAAAAAAAAAAGTGAAATCTTTAGAGAAAAAAATGTAAATATTGTAAAATCAAATCGCAAAGCATAAATATATAACCATTATTAAACACATAGATGAAGAAAAGAATATGTAAATTAAATTTTTATTGCTTCTGATCAACGTACATCAATTTTTACAAATTAATTATGATATATATATATAGTCTCGATCTGGTTAGGACGTCCTGATATAACTTTATCAGGATATTGAATGTGAGCCACTCATTATAGGGAAGCTTTGACAAGTGCATACACACTTGAGTCAAAACATGTAAAACTAGTGGCTCACTCAATATCCTCATGAAGTTATATCAGGATACACTGACTTAACATTATATATATATATATAGTGTTAACCTGTGCCCTTAGGGCATATGTTGACAACTACTTTCTTTCCATACAAGGAAATAAAAGCACATTTTTATTTCCTTTTATGGAAATAAAGTAGTTGCCCTATGTATATATATAGACAAGAAAGGTAAATGGTGATTATTGTAATTTCCAACTTAATATTGCCACCACTTAAATTATGCATGGAGTATGCATCAGTGTCTCAAGCATAGCTTTGCCACCCATACATCCAAAATGTTGACACCTAACAAATGGTGACTAATCCATTCTTTGTAAGGAAAAACCCAATAGGATAAAAACCTTTACAAAAAATATACAATAATCTTCTAGATCTAGTAGTGTTGGACGTGCTCAAAACTGTCTCATTAAAAACCTTATCAGGAAAACCCAGTAAGACAAAAACATGATCGAAGGGAAAAAGAGTATAGTGCACATATGTTAAAAATGAATGTTTTCTTTAAAACTTTGCTAGGAAAAATGTAATGGGACAAAAATCTGAGCAAAGATATCCATTGATCTGCTGGATCAAAATTTAAATAGGTAAAATTGCACAAACATCCCTTGAGGTTTAGAAAAATTGCACGTATATGGCAGTTTTAGCCATATACGCACTAACTTCCCTTGACATTTCAACAATGTTGCACATACATCCCTTACCGTTACATCTCTTCCATTAACTCCTAACGGACAAGGGTAAACATGTTAATTAATCATTGTTTTGAATCTAAATCACATCCACTAAATTAAAAAATATATCAAATAAATATTTTAATAAGGAAATTAATATTCAATGAATTTTCTTCATGGGGAATAGTGTTTTGCCGCCAATGAAAAGACATTCCATTTTCCATCACATTGTTTCTAGTGTGTTTAGTGCCCTTTAACATGCTAGGTTATTCCTCTTGTGGCAAAAAAAAATGACAGACATATATCATTCAATTAATTTTACTTACTTTAGGCATTGTGGCTGGATTGTATGTTAATTGGTGTGGAGGTTTGTAAGATAGTTGCATATAGGTTCAGGCCTTGTTTTTTGGTAGTTTTTGTTCAAAAGCACAATGCGGTTAGGTTATTTGGTATAGATGCTGAATATGTGAATTTCTTTTGTGTTCTTCCGTTGGAGGGAAGTTATGATGGTGGATATGGTTGATGCTTTTGCTTTCTTAGATTTTTGTTATAGATTGATCGAAACAATGTTGGGATTCACTTAGAATTATATATGGAGAATGTAATTATGATTTGTGCAGCAACAATATCGTGGTTGGTTGGAAACAATCCATGTACTTATATGTTGCAATTTGTCATGCATTAACATTATTGACATGGGTGCAGTAAAATGTACAAGGACATGACATAATTCTATGTAGGACCTGTTACATTTGCAACATATCAATGTTTAACTTTATGTTGAGTAATCAGTACTTATCAATGAAGTTTGTTCAACTTCAATGTTCGTTTTTTGGATTTTATTTGAATACATGGAAATTTAATTTCATGCTAAATGATGAATATGTTACTGTAATATACTAAATGAGGAACAAGTTCTTTAAAAAAAAAAATGAGTGTGAAGTGCACTGCCACAACGCCTTTTAAATAGGCAAAGCTTTCATAACCGTTGCTGCTAATGGGTCATCTCGAATCAATAGCTAAATGGCTTTTCAAAATCTTGTAATTTATTATAACTGTAAGAGCTCGTTTGGTGCACAGGATATGATAGGATTATTTTCATGGGATTAGATTGGATTTTGATTGGATTGGATAGGATTGGACTAAAATTAGTGATGTGATGTGTTTGATGTTGTATGGGATTGGATTAAAATAGTTCTATCTCTTGTTTGGTGTGGTATGAAATTGGATAAAAATATAATTTTATCATATATGTAATACAGTGTGAAATTGATTAATATAAAATAAAATAAAATTATTTTTAAGTTAATTAATTATTTAATTTACTTTTCAATTTATTTGATTAAAATATAAATATATTTTAATAATTAATAAAATATTTTATTTTAAACATTTTAAAAATAATTAATTTCAATTTTAACAAATATAAATAGATATTATTTTGTTTAAAATTGGTTTTAAATATTTAAATTAATTTTTAATGTTTAATTTTTAAAAAAAAATTAATTTAAATAATTATTTTAATTAGTCCAATTCTATACAACCATTTTATCTAGGTGAGGTGGGACTATTTAATACCATATATATATTTTTTAAATTCTACTTCTATTATTTTTTTATTTAATTATAAAATTTTATATTTATTTAATATATATTAATATAATATTCTTAAATATTTTTAAAATATTAAATATTAGTTAAAAAATATTATTTTCTTTAATATTATATTTAAATATTTTTATTTTTTTAAATTAGAAATAAAAAATAAAAAATAAATGTATAAAGCGGGTGGGACTAATATTAGTCACACCATTTGTGGTGGGACTAATTAGTCCCACATTGGTGGGATAAGTTGCTTGGATGAGATTAAATAATCTCATCCCATGCAAGCAACAAACATAGGAGATTAGACTAAAATTAGTCATATCCCATGCACCAAACATGTCTTGAAGGGCATAATTGTCTTAAAATCTTATCTAATCAATGCATAAAGAACCTATGTGACTTGTCAAATCACTCACACCATCTCATGTCACTTATAAGGGTATTTTTGGACATTGGAATGCTTTTATTCTTGTCCTTTAGGAGTTAACGGAAGAGATGTAACGGCAAGGGATGCATGTGCAACATTGTTGAAATGTAGAGGGAAGTTAGTGCATAAATGGCAGTTTTTCTAAACTACTATATACATGCAGTTTTTCTAAACTTTAGGGGATGTTTCTGCAATTCCCTTTGTAATATATAATGATCTTCTAGATCAGAGCAACATACATACAATGATCTACTTGATCAAAGTAGTATTTATATGATTTTCTGGATCAAAGAAAAGTATATATCACTATCTGCTAGATCTAATGATTTTTGGGAGTGCTTAAAAAATTGTCTCATTAAAAGCCTTATCAGGAAAACCCAATGGGACAAAAACTCAATCGAAGAAAAAATGAATACAATGCACACATGCCCAAAATAACTAATATACTTCATTTGATATGCTCTTCTGATGGAATATTCCCCCTGATATAAATTTGTATGAAAACAATCTTCTAGATTGTTGAGTTGACACATACTGATGTTTATTTCATGAAATGCAATAACATCATAAATGATCAGGGGATGTAGAAGCAAGCTTCATGGAGCACCATGAAATTGTTGTGCCATTATAGGTAAAAACAGATCTTGTTTGTGAACAAGCTTTATATGAATAAAATAGATATCTGGCATCAGTATAATCAAGTAAACCTAAAAAATTGTTAGATTTTGTATAAAATAATCATAAACCTTTCGTTCCATGAAGGTAACGAAAAAGATGTTTAATCAATGTTTTCGAGTTAGTGATAAACTGAATATAGCAAGTACATTCACTGAGAATGCAGTATCTAGTCTAATACATTGAGCCGGATATAACAAAGCACTAATTGCATTAAGATATGGTACTTCAAGACCAAGTATATTTTCACCATTTTTTATTGCTTGGAATGGATCTTTCTTAGGATCAAGAGTTCTAACAACAATATTAGTACTTAATGGATGAGTATTATCCATATGAAATGTTTTCATAATATTTTCAACATATTTTGATTGATGGACAATCATTCAATTTGATCTATGCTTGATCTTTAGGCCGAGATAATATTTTATTTCCCATATCTTTCATTTCAAATATTCAGCAGTTTTCAAGAGTACTCCAGGAGCTCCAATTAAATGTATATCATCAACATAAGTTGCTAATATAGCAAATTCAGATTCCGATTTCTTTATGAAGACACATGTGTATATAATATAATTAATATACATGGGTATATAATATAATTAATATACCCATCTTTTACTATGATGATTATACCACATCCATCCAGGTTGTTTTTAATCCATATAAGGATTTTTATAGGTTTATCAAATACAGATTATAAGATCTCAATTTATATGTTTCTAGCATTTTAAATCCTTCAGGGATTTTCATATAAATATCTACACTGAGTGAATCATATAGATAAGTAATTACTAATTCTATAAGACGCTTTTCAAGCTTTTTAGAGGTAGCCAAACTTATCAAAATTAAGAACGTAATCGTATTCATCATTAGTGAATACTAAGTTTCTGTGAGAAACCTCATACTATAAGTCGTGCCTTATATCTCACGATCTCGTTTTTCTTATTATGTTTCCATACAATATCCAATTATTATCCAACTAGTTTGACGTCTTCAGGCGTCTGGACTAATGGTTCAATACTACACGTTTGGCTAATGAAGTCAATTCTATATGAATTGCTTCTTTCCATATAGGCAAATCATGCCTTTAATCTACAATCATCGATATTAGAGCATCTCATATTCTTTTTTTTTTTTTTTGGAATTCATTTCTATTTTTATGTTTTTATCGTATCTAAAAATATAAAAACAAAACATTGTTTAAATTTCTATTCTTATTGCTTTCTGAAGTGCAAATTTACTAATTATACTACTACCATCAAGATTAGCTAACACTTTTTTTTTCGGTAGATAACATAGCCAATCCACTCAACCTATCTTGTGACATTGTTGATCGAAGATAATTTTTAATCAACTTCAACTTTGAAAAGCTTCTCTCTGCAGTAGCAACTATAACTGGTATAGTCAATAAAATTCTATAAGATATCCAAGCATTTGGGAAGCAAATGTAAATGTTTTTTATATTCTCCAAGACTTTAATAGGTTTCGTTGTGCCTTCCGGTAATGATTTTCTTAACAATTGTAGTTCTAAAAGCAACTCAACCGCATCAATATCATAATTATCCCCATGTTGCAAAAAAGTTTCAAGAGTATCGCAAGAATACTTCAAACTCTCGGTGTCTAAAGAGCTTAGTTTACTAAAGTTAAATAAAAACTCAAAAGTGTCCTTATATATTTGAAATTACTAAAATCTACTCTTCAAAGAAGAAATAGCATAATCTACGATAAATAAAAAATATGTAACTCTAAATGCTTCTTCCATTGATTCTATTGGCTCATCACTAGCAATCTCATCAAAAAACTTCTTTTTGGAACGAACATGTGTGTCGTGAAATTTGGATTTAGTCCCCATTTCAATAGCAATTTTTTCAACTTCAATCATAGCTTCATCAAATCGTTTTCCTCTGTATTCTTCAAAATAAGTAATGAGACTCTTTAAGAGAGATATAGCATTATCGATATTCATGTCTTTTTTCAGAAGCACTTAACTAACTTTGTTAACCTTATTCAATATTTCATACCAAATAACTATGCCAGCAAGAAAATCAAACTTAAGACACTTTACTAAAGATTGAGCATCACTCACCGTGGTAGCATCATCACTATTCTCCATTAGATGAATCAATGTTTTTTTTTTTTAATTGTAGAGCTTGAAATCTTATTGCTTTAATACTAGAAACCCGACTCTCCCAATGTTTATCCGACCATGATTTAAGTGTGAGACCTTTTCCGTGACAATATTTAACATGATTCTTTAAAATCTCCTATTGTTTGGTTAAACCTGAAAACATTTATAAATTCATTGCACAATCGCAATAATAATAATAATAATAATAATAATAATAATAATAATAATAATAAATTGAGTAATTGGCACAAATCCCCCCCAGACTATACCAGCTTTTGCATGTTCCCCCTAAACTATTTTATTAGGCACTAAACCCCCTGAACTATCACTTATTGGCAGACCAAGACTAAAGATGCCCCCTCAGGGGGAAAAAACCCAAATGATTGCCAATAAGTGATAGTTCAGGGGGTTTAATGCCTAATAAAATAGTTTAGGGGGCAATATGCAAAAGCTGGTATAGTCTGGGGGGGGATTTGTGCCAATTACTCTAATAAATTAGCTTGAAAACAACTCATAGCCATGTCACAAATTGCAAGGTTAAGAGAATGACTACCACATGGGTTATAAAATACTGTAGCCCCTCTCTTATAACTTTACTTTGTACTCCTTTATTTTGCCCTTTCATATTAGAACCATTGTCATAGCCTTGCTCTCTCACATTATTAAAATCAAGCTCAAAAGATCTTAAAAGGTTAAGTGTATTGAAAAGTGATTCTCTTGTTGTCTCAACCACTTTCACAAATGTAATAAAGAACTTCTCCACCTTTATCAAACTTTTAGAAACATTGACACATCTTAATATAAGAATCATTTGTTCCTCGTGACTAGCGTCTGGAGTACAATCAAGAATAATAGAAAAATATTTAACACTTTTTACAATCTCAAGAATTATGTTTTTCATTTCACTAGCTAACAATTGTATCATTTCATTTTGAATATTATGGCCAAGATAATGATAATGAATTTCTTTCTTCCGAATACGCCTAAGGTGCTCTTGCATTATCGGATCAAACTCAGTAATCATTTTGATAATCTTTAAAAAGTTTCCATTACACTCATCAATCTTCTCATTACCTCCATGAAACGCCAAATTACTAGTAGCAAAAGTTTTGACAACACTCATAATTCTCTTTAAAACATATTTCAAATATTCTTTCTCTTATTGTCATGCTCCACTAGTCTACCATAAATATTACGTCAATTGTTGTACCATTAATTTGCAATAGTTAAAGAACTTGACAACCTTTTCTTGAACAATACACAACAAAAGCAAAAGACTTTATTTTTTATTCATGAATACACTAACCAAGGCCTATCGTGTTTCTCCTTATTTGCTATAGAGCGAGTAGAATATATATCATTATAATTTCTATTATTTTTAACAAGATATATAAAATTAGTAACTCTTACGGAACCCATTTCTACTATCAAATCTCTTTCTTTTTGAGATATATTGGTTTTCCAGTTTCTGGGATCACACAAATCATATTCCTTATCATTCAAGCTATCTACGTTCTCATTCAAATCATTTATATTTTCGTTCAACCCATCTACATGCTCATTCTCATTCAAATCATTCAAATATTCTATATTATCATTCAAATCATCTATATTTTCATTCAACTCATCTACATGCTCATTCTCATTCAAATCATGTGCATTATCATTCTCATCTAAACTAGTATTCACATTTACATTTTATTCTCAGATTGATTAGGTTTTCTTTTTACGTACCTATTCATAGAACCCAAAAAAGATTGTATCACCATATCTCTTTTTTCTTTCACCTTTCTTTTTTGGTTTCCAGGGTCATATTTTCGCGGACTCATCATAACTATTCAAGAATCAAGATTTTACCTAAAGATATTATAAAATTAGTTAGATAAAACAAAAATAGTTAAATAGGTTCTCAATTTCTCATTCAAATCATAAAGCTTTTTTTTTTTCAAAGTCTAAAGAGCCTTTCATTCAACAACAATATATATATATATATATATCTAAAGTAGAATTTCGATAGTATCATTCACCCCATGTATAAATTTTCCACCAAAATTATATTCACTACAAGAAATTTGGCCTTTCGCAACGCGCAAAATGCGTTACGAAAGGTTTTCGCAACGTGCAGGTGTATGTTGTTGATATGCCTGTTGCCAAAAGTCCCAAGCTTTTGGCAACGCGCAATGTATATAGTCGTAGTATAATAACAACATACTATGCGTGTTGTCATTGACATTTAACGCAACGAACGATTGATGTATGTTGCCTTACCATGCGTTGTCTTAGACATTTTTATTGTGCGTTGCCTTAGGTTAAGAAAAAAAAAATTCAATCTCGTTGGACAACCCCACTTACTATACAGCACCCCTAGCCACCCCTTGCCAAATTACATCTCTTACTTTGTTCGGATGGAGGTTTGAACATATGACACACCAACCAACATCATGAGAGCCTTTGCCATTCTGCTACGAGTTCAACTTTGATATATATTACACACTTATTTATATATAGCATATATTATAAAAAAAATTAATACACTATTTTATTGAAAAAATTAATAATTTTATTAATTGTTAATTTAGAGTCCTCATAATAATCATTGTAATTATCTTTATGATAAACAATTAAATTTTATCCCAACATTTAGGGTCTATTTGAATTTAATAATGACAGTCGTTACAAACTCACGACTCGAAATACAACTTCCACCATATGAGAAGCGTCTCCTCTACATTTTACAATTTAATGGGAAAAAGTGAGACTCAAATCCTTATCACAATATAGAAGGGGATGTGTCCAATTACTTTGCTAACGGTGAAAGTGTATTTTAATATTTATGAATACATCCATGATGTTTGAGTTTCAAAATATTAGTATTTTCGTAAAGCACATGTCAGTATTTGCTAAAAATACTTCTACGACAACATACATATAAGATTTGTGTTGCGGAACATTATACTTTTCTGTAACATACAATCCAACAATTACTGAAGATGCTTCTACGACAACGTGCATGATATGTGTGTTATAAAATATTAGTCTTTCGGAACATGCAAATCAACAGTTGCTAAAAAGTCTCATACAATAACGTGCATGACATGTGTGTTGTGAAATATTAGACTTTTACGCAACGTAAAAGTCAATAGTTGCTAAAAAGACTCCTATGAAAATGTTCATAATGTGTATTGTCAAATAGTTGCTTTTTAACAACATGCACGTTTATATGTTACTAAAAACATGTTTATAGCAACGTGCATTCATTGTGTGTTGCCATATGTTCTCGTTTATAACAACGTACATCTGTTGTGTGTTGTCTCATATGTGCTCAATTATTGGCAACATTCACTTATACGTTGTCATATGTGGTTTTAACAACACGCATTTTGTGCACGTTGCAATATATTACTTTATTATTAGAAACATTCTTCTGTGTGTTGCCATATGTGGTTTGAACAACACACATTTTATGTGTTGTGATAGATGACTTTATTATTGATAACATTAATTTGTGTGTTGCCAAATGTAGTTTTAACAACACACATTTTGTGCACGTTGTGATAGATGACGTTATTATTGGCTTCATTCATATGTGTGTTGCCATATGTGGTTTTAACAACACATATTTTGTGCGCGTTGTAATAGATAACTTTATTATTGGTAACATTCATTTGTGCATTGTCAAATGAGATTTTAACAACACACATTTTGTGCACGTTATGATAAATGATTTTATTATTGACAACATTCATCCGTGCATTGTCATAGGTTGTTTTAACGACACACATTTTGTGCATGTTGCAATAAATTATATTATTATCGGCAACATTCATCTATACATTGCCATAGGTGGTTTTAACAACACACACTTTATACATGTTGCGATAAATAACTTTATTATTATCAACATTCATATGTGTGTTGTTGTAGATGATTTTAACAACATACATTTTGTGTGCGTTGCGATAAATGACTTTTGGCAACATACATTACATGCGCATTGCGATAGATACCTTTTAGCAATATACGCAGTCCGCACGTTTTTTTTTAAATGTTGCTAAAACTCAAATTTCTTGTAGTGATTCTTTCCAACAAACTCTACAAAAGCCAAAAAAATTGAAATTTCCGGTTATTTTATTTTTCTTTAACTTCACTTCTTCACTTTAACACAATAACACACATATATAACATATTATATTGTCTAATTGATTAATTCAAGTATTCAAAAATAACAAGAATACAAGATCAATTCAAAATAACTCAAACGATAATTAATAATTTAACTTAGATTGTGTATGCCGATTTTGTCGACTTCGTTTTCATGTAATTTTAACTTGTATTTTCTCTTTGACTTTTTCTATTCCTTTGTTTTCTCAGCAAAAAAACATACTCTAAACTTAATAAAAAAATCAACAGATCAACAAATTTCACACAATCAACTGTTGTAGATATTAGATAATCAAGATTAACAAAGAGATTCAAAATAATTAATTGAAAATAAAAACCATACCTTTTGGTTCCCCAGTGTATTAGGAGATCACCCATTCATTCCCTCCTTAATAAACCCAACCCTTTCCATGAGTCTCTTCTTCTCCAAGTTGTGATTTTAAGATAAAGATCCAAGCTTTAAAGAGTTTTGAAAACAATGATGTGATTTTAAGAGAAAGCTCCAAGCTATCTCCTTTTGTTTGGTTTAGTTCCCCAGTGTATTAGGATATCACCCATACATTCCCTCCTTAATAAATCCAACCCTTCCCATGAGTCTCTTCTTCTCCAAGTTGTGATTTTAAGAGAAAGATCCAAGCTTTAAAGAGTTTTCAAAGCAATGATGTGATTTTAAAAGAAAGCTCTTTGATGCCTTCTTTTTCTTCAGCTTCCACTAGTGCTCTGTTCTATTAGTTTTGATATATGTGTTCCTCTTATGCTTTGGTTTCTTTTCCCAGGTCTTTGCAGGGTTTTGGCATTTTTTGTTTTGACTGTGTTGTTAGTAGTGGCTTTGTTTTTGTTTTGTCTTTGCTGGTTGTTTCTTGCTTTGGTGCTTAAATAAAATCTGTTGATTAAAAAAATATATATTGACAAAGAGAAAAAGTTTCAAGAAAATGAGAGAGAGCTAAAGAAGTTTGCTGAGTCAACCGAAAGTTTTCTTCAAAGTATCAAAACTGTTTTTGATTCGTTTAGATGTTGTCGTTTTTAATTTTTTTTACTGTTTGTTTTTGTTTCAAATAGGATAGTCTCACAATGAAAAATCAATTAGGCCATGATTTTGAATTGAATGGGCAGTTTATTTTTATTGAATTAAATTAGTTAATTGGGCCCTGATTTTGGAAATAAATAAATAAAAAAATAAAATAAAAGAAAGGTGTGAGATTGGGCCATTTTTAAACTTTTTGGGTTTGCTGCCCTCATGGGCCGGCCCTAACTTTCAGACAACATGTTGCACATCTATCTTTTAAGTTGACTCACCAAGTATTTAAAATTGATATTAATTTTTCATCTATTTTTGGTAAGGAAATAAAAAATAAAAAATAAATAAAAAATAAAGAATTGGACACGTCATTAAAAATATATATTTTTTTTTAACAGAAGCATTGGAGACCAAATTTTGAGTTAATTGTCTATCAAGTCTATTTTTATGCCACATAGGAAGCAAGTCTCTTGACATTATTGTCATGTCAACGACTTTTGGTATGCAAACTGAAATACCTACAAGGTTATACCAAACAACCTAGGGAGAGAGGGGTGGGGTGAATAGGTTGACACTCTTTTTTTAAAAACAATTTCAAGGCTTTTGTCAAACACTTGGTGAGCAAATAAATTAACCCTTAATCATGATTGTTATTAGATAACAACTATCACATGTAAACTCAAAACACCACCCTTAGTCTACAAACATATAACAAGAGACAATGTATCTCATATAGTAACATATTCAATGCAAAGTAAATTCCACAAGTTGTACTTTGAATATTACAATGTAAATTCACTAAGTAGAACCTTACAACTTGATATAAAATATCACAAGCAACAATGTTCAAACACTACAAAGATACAAGAGATAAATATTGATTCAATAAAGAATGTGTGTATCTCTTTATCTACAAGAATCTTGTTTACAATGGTGTGAAGAAATGAAGATCTAAACAAGATACAATTGATCACATATACAAATATAAAGAGAGAGAGATAGAGACATTCGACACATTATTTTTTATATGGTAAAACCTCCGAAGAGGAAACATTCACGGGTTGATTCCATAACCACCGGCAACACCACCTTTCACTAGTTGGATAAAAGTACACCCTCAAAAGTGACCACTTCACATGATACACCCTCTATTGAATATCCCTTCTATCCTACCCTCGGGCCTTTTACTAATGAAAGACTTGCTTACTTTCTATCCAAGACACTTCACATGTCTTTAGAAAGTTTCCTTGCTTAACTATCAGGATTTTCATAATCCTAGCCAAGGCTTCCTTGCTCAACTATCCGGATCTTCACAATCCTAGTTAAGACTTCCTTACTCAACTATCCAGATCTTCACAATCCTAGTCAAGACTTCTTGCTCAAATTGAAGCTTCACACTCCAACAAGAGTCTTCCACCTTTTTGCAAGGCAAATGATCTAAGTGTAATGCAAATGATGCAAACACATGCAACATAGAATATATGATCAATATATCCTATGGAAACTAGAAATAATCAATGTGTACACAATATATATTTTTCTAGTTTATAATCCAAAATATGACATCACACAAATAATGCATGAACATATGAAATGTATGAATTAGGTACATTCCATGAAGAACTAGCCATAGGCATCAAAGTCCACACAACAAAGTAGTCTAGATCTTATACATGAACAAAACCTAGAGCATGCCAAATCATCAAAAACAAACTTTAATCCTAAATTTTATTCATGTCACTAAAGCTTGAAGTAAACATGTTCATGAGGCACATATTCAAGACTTTAGAACTAAAACCAAAAATACTAGAATCAAAAGATATTATCATTGAAATATTCTATCAATCATTTAGAGCACATATTCACAAAATAATCAATTAAAACTTAATAGGCTCTAAATATAAAATTAAATGTGCTAGTCCTAAATATATTCAACTAAAGAGTTCTAGCACATGAAAAAGGCTATCAAACATCAAAATAGAATCAATCAAAGCACAAATAGCCCTAGGATAAAAGCTAGTCACAATACAACTTACAAACATGTGAAAACATAGGTTTTAAGAAAAACCTAACTCACATTCAAGTATCTAATTAAGCACAACCAGCTTACAATTGAAACTCTATCTCTCAATAGCATATGTTCAAGTAACATACACATAAAGAAGAAGAAAACCCAAGGTAATTGAGGATCATAAAGCACAAACCTCAAAAGATAAATCAATTACCTTGCAAAAGAGTGCAATCACAAAATGAGTGTTGAATCAACACAAAACTTGAATAAAAGACTTCAAGGGTGCTTGGAGATGATAGAGTACTTCAATATAAAGATTCTCCAACTTGATTCACTCAAATTGGATGAGAAATGAGTGAGATATGGTGTTTGGAAGTTGAGAGAATATCTAAGAAAAGTTTTGCACTATTTCTTCTTGAAATGAAAATGAGAGGGAAATAGGATTTAAATAAAAGAAAGGGAGGGAAGTGAGGTGGAGAGATATGAATCTCGAGTGGCAAGAGGCTACTCCCACGTCACCACCTCGTGAAGGCGTGTGAGCCTCACGAGGATAGAAAGGTTCCCTTCCCGTGAGGCTCACGCGCCTCCATGAGAGAAGGGGTAATGTGGCAATTTGCCACTCCTTTCTTCCCTCGCTCCTCTTGCATTCTTTGACCGTATTTCGGCCTCCAAACTTTGATTTTGAATCCGTTTTTGGATTCAGAATTGGGACTTTCTCATGGAAATGGACTTCACAAAATTTTCACAAAAGATATGGAAATCGACTCAATACATAAGGACGAAAACCATGCCCGTTAAAACACATGGAAAATTTCGTAACTTCCAACTCGAAACTCAAAAACTTATGCATGAGTAACCAAAATGTTCAGAACTCAATAAAATATCAATAAAACACAAACAAACAAATACAAGAACACACAAGTATGCCATTTCCTAGATATAATCCAAGAACATGCAATTTTACAAAAGTTGTCAAATTAAATCTAATGCATGAGCATACAATAATATGTGTGTGAATGTGTTATACCAATTGAGCACAACGATGCAGGGACACATATAGATGCAATGTGTTTGTGTGCGCCTAAGCCTTGCAATAGGAAAGATGTCTATATATACCTTCGATATGCAACAATGCTTACTCCTCTTGAAGGCATCACTTTGCTTGATGAGTTGCCAATATTCTTTGAAGCTTGATTAAAAGGAAATGTTGTTTTAATATAGAATTATGCCAACATGTCTCAAAAACCTAACACAAATCACTTTTGCATTGGAGATGCTCTTATGAGTTTCATAATCATTATTTATAATTTCAGCAGCTACTTTATATGAAAATATATCATTGATGATTGTTTCTTCACTATTTCACATTTCTCTTGTATGATTTATAGAAATTTCTTAATTTCTGTATTCTTGTATCTGTGTATAGATTTTTTCCACTTCAAGGGATTTAGTCACTTCCAGGACTTTGTATCTCTTTAGATATATCTAACTTTTATATAGTTGACTTGGAGAAAGTGGATTTATTTATAACTCGAGTTTTGTTTACATTAGGATCATAATAATTTATTTCCTCTTCTAGGAACAATACCTTTTGAAAAAGGTTTACAAACTTATGATATGCATTAGATGATTTATTTGTTACCTTTTTCTCCGATCGTTCTTCGGGAACAATCACTCGGGTTCATAAGATGGCAACTTGTAAAATTTTGTTACCTTTAATATATATGGTAACTGATTAATAATCATCCGATGATCAATTATCTTTTGTATTTGAGCCATACGAAGATTGAAATGAGACACATGTATTACATATATAGAGAACTGAAATGATATCTCTATTTTGTACAAGAGTAACTTTTCATTTTACTCTTCTCTTATGGAGAAACTTTCAATTCTTATAATGGTATGAAAATTAGTCAAAAGATGCAATAGGGATATAGACAACACAGTCAAACAATTTTAAGAGATAATGAGTCAATGACCAAATACAAGTTGTAATGGTGAATAATGATGATAAGCAGTGGGTCAAATATGAATGCAGCAACATGTAAAATAGCATGTCTCCATATAGAAATTGATAATAGTGTTCGAAATAATAAAGTTCTCGCAATTACCTAGAGACGTTTGATAAATGATTCCACTGATCCATTCTGAATATGAGTACTTGTGAAATTGAATGTTCAACATCAATCCCAACCGCTTTGCAATATTTATAAAATATCTTGAAAGTAAATTCACACATATTATCAAGGCGCGTTAACTTGATTGGATAATTTGGAAATTATGCCTGAAAAACTAATAATCTGTACAAGTAATATGGAGATGTTTAATAATAATCAAACATGTGACCATCTTGTAGATGCATCAATTATAACCATAAAATAATGAAATTATTCACTTGGTGAATGAATAGGTCTACATATATCCCCTTAAATGATGAGGATTCAAAACCAAATGGTTTTATTACTAAAATCCATTGTGAACATGTAATATATTTATTCTCATAGAATAAAAGAATCTTCTGGCTCTTTAATTGAAGTCTATGAAATTTTTTAAATAATTCTATGTATCATTGTAGATCTTGGTTGACCAAGATGGTCATACCAAAGCATAAATTTTGTTGGATCTAAGAACTTCTTATTCATAACTACATAAACTTCTACACTTTTTATAATAGTTTAATAATCTATATGAGAAAGCACGCAACTTTTTTATAATGAGTTTTTAGTTTGAATCATGAGAAGTAATGCATAGATATTCAAAATTTTCATCATTTTTAGTTTCAATATGATATCTATTACATCGTATATCTTTGAAACTAAACAGATTTCTTCTTGACATGCTTGAATATAAAGCATCATTGATACATAATTTAGTATTGTTTGGTAACAATATTGTAGCTCTTCTGGAGCCTTCTATCAAATCTGCTGGACCTAATACAGTATTAACATTTGCTTTGAGCTAAGTCAAATTTAGAAAATATTTCTGATTCCACTAAATTGTATGTGTCGTAGCACAATTGGCTAGACATATATATTCATCTTGCGTTTCAATGATACTCAATTCCTTGTTCAAATCTACATCATTTAGTAAAGACATATATTTTTCCTTCTATGAATTTTCAAGGTATTATGTGTAATGTCATTTTATATCTCATTTGAAATGATAACTTTTTCAATAGGTTTATTCTGTAAACCTTTTGTTTTTTCATTCATAAACATCCATTTCTTGGGTTTGTTTTGATATCTCATAAATTAAGATAAAAAATAAATTCAAATTTACTCTCTTAATATATATTACTTCTTCATGAGCATGTATGGAATGGATAAAATACCCTTTTCAATTTCATTGAATCATTATACCACGCGATTCCAAATATGTGATATCGAGATCTTAAATCTTTTATGACCTACATAACATCATGCTCGGATGTGTAGATTTCTTCTTCAAATAAATGATATTATAGTCAAACATCAAAGAAATTAAATCATGGATCATATTGATTTTTCAAACTTTCGGTTCGACCATGAACTGCAGGTTCATATATAAAATTCAGAAAACTTCAGGTTATGAATGAAAACTACAATTTGACTTTCCAAATGAAAGAATTATAACTGGATTAGATTCAGAACTTCTGGTTCTAATAAACTTTGATATTAACAATTTTAAGGCTAATTGGCATTGATGCCCCCTAAACTCTTTCAAAATATGCACTATGCCCCCTATACAATTTTTTTCACCACTAAACCCCCCTAAACTCTCACAAATTGGCAAACGCTGACTATAGATGCCCCCTCATGGGGTAAAAAAAACTCAAGTGTTTGCCAAAAAATGAGAGTTCAGGGGGTTTAGTGGCGAAAAAATATATAGGGGGTTTAGTGGCGAAAAAATATATAGGGGGCATAGTATATATTTTGGAAGAGTTTAGGTGGCATCAGTGTCAATTAGCCAAATTTTAATATCATAATTTAAATTGAATTCAGATCTTCAAGTCTGGTAAGTTTAAAATTAAGAATATTATGTTCTAACAAAATCAATATGCAGAACTTCATATTCTAATTTGTATTCATATATAGATTTTTGGGCCTATGTAATTTCCTTATCCAATATTTGGATTACCAAATATTCATCCAGCGATGTAAATTTAAATCACCCTTTTATTCAGAACTTCATGTTCAAAATTTAAGAAGTTTGGGTTCAAATTCAAAACTTTATATTCAAATTCAAAACTTCAAGTTCTATATTGAATTTGAATTCGGAATTTCAAGTTCTAAATTGTTGATGTCAATTTCTAAGAAGTTTAGTCAATAATGACACGTATGCAAATCAGCGCCTGATATAGCTTATGAAATGAGATCAGTTCGCTTCTTCGATATGTGTGTAAATTAATGAACATATCACATATGACAGATAAGTGTGGAAATTAATAAAGACACCTTTACGTGGAAAACCCATAATATAAGGAAAAATCATGGTCGTTATAATGACAGATAAAAGATTCTTCACTATGTAAAGATAGTTACGGTTACAAGTGATGAGTTACTTCATGTTGATTATTGTTCTACCCTATCTCTGCTTGATACATGTGTTTATATATAGGTTAGGGTGTTGCCCTAACCCTTGTTGTGCTAGCAAGAAATATTATTGGGCAAGATCCCAAGGTGATTGTATCTTGGCAAGATTCTTGGCAAATCGAGTCTTCATATATTTAAGGCTATGTGATCTTCATTCCTTGTGGGAGTATTTCTTCAAATCTTCGTATTTATTACTAGATTTGTCAACTGCTGGATTATAGGTGATTGCCTTACCTAGTATGAGGTCGAGTTTCATGGAGAATATGTTGGGATCCTGCTTCATTAATGATGCCTTATGTTTGTTGTGTGGGTGGTGTGTTTGAGTCAACTCGTTTGTTTGGTAGTTCTCCGGCGAGTAGTTACCTTTAGTGGGCGACTTGCCCTTTGTTCCTCATCTCGCTATCCCTACATATGGTCCGTCAAGCTGACGGGGTCTGATGTCGTGGATATTTGGTCCCTCAAATCTCGGGTTCTACGATGATGTGTTGAATCGAGTAAAATTAACCCAAACATAAATAATAAAGTATTGTATGTATGTACATAACAATGAATCCATAACTTCAGGTTCTTAATGAAATTAAAATTCAGAACTTCAAGTTCTGATAAGTTGGCAAAACCGCACTAACTTAAATATCAGAATAATAAATAAATCCAAAAGCTTTAGGTTATGGTCAGTCGACCTAGCTGGTCTCAGCTCATAAATTGCATATAAATAAATAAAATGCATAATAATTAAGCCCATAAATGCAGGTTCTGGTAGGTTGGCCTATTATGCCAATCTCATATATTGCATATAAATAAATAAATGCGAATAAATAAAAAGCATAATAAATAAGTCCAGAACTACAGGTTCTGGTAGGTTGGCTTACTATGTCAATCTCATAAATTGTGTATAAATAAATAAATGCAAAAAAATAAATCCAAAAATTGTGGGTTCTTGTAGGTTGGCCTAGTCAATCTCATAAATTGCATAAAGATAAATAAATCTAAACCTTCAGGTTGAAATTCAGAACTTCAAATTCCGACTAGATTGAAATTCAGAACTTCAAGTTCCGACTTTATTAAACTTTATTAAAAATCTTATTATTTAGAGCTTCCAGCTCTTTATTTTAATTTTGCAATCTTCAGGTTGCAATCAATACAATATTGAGCTATAAGTAAATCACTCTTCTAGAGATCCTCTTTACTCACATATAGTCATACTGATAACGTGTTGTAAAATCAAATTACAAAGCATAAATACGTAACGATTATTAAACACAGATGAAGAGAAGAAGATGTAAACCGACTTTTTATGCCTTTTTATTGCTTCTGATCAACGTACATGTATCAATCTTTACGAATGAATTAATATATATATATATAACAAAAAAAAAAAGGTAAAGGGTATTTATTGTAAGGCTAATTAACACTGATGCAATGATGCCCCCTAAACTCTTCAAAAATTTACACTATGTTCTCTATACTTTTTTTTCGGCATTAAACCCCTCAAACTCTCGTTTATTGGTTAACACTTGGGTTTATAACCCTATAAGGGGGCATCTACGGTCGACTTTTACCAATTTGTGAGAGATCTGGGGGTTTAGTGTCGAAGAAAAAAAAGTACTCGGGGCGTAGTGTACATTTTTAAAGAGTCTAGGGGTCATCAGTGTCAATTAGCATTATTGTAATTTCCAACCTAATATTGCCACCACTTAAATTATGCATTGGTGTCTCAAGCATAGTATGCCACACGCATAGCTTTGCCACCCATACATCCAATCCATTCTTTACAACAATAACATCTTACTGTTACATCTGTAAAGGTAATTTAATTTTTGGAAATTGAAATCAATATTAAAACGGGGAGAAAATTATAAAAATGTAAAGATTGAGGAGGCTGTGGCCCCCATTTGTTAAAACCAAAATCAGTCGTGTACATGCGTACTAGTGTTGCCTCTTGAGTCTTGAGTCACAACAAGGAGAAAATCTTGGCTGGGACGGTCCTATATACGTGGCTATGGGACCGTCCAATCAGAGTGTGCCACGTATACATTGGGAGTGTATGTGCAGAATATGTGGCACACTCTGATTGGACGGTCCCATGGCCACGTGTATGGGACCGTCCCAGCCAAGATTTTCTCCACAAGAAGAGTATACAAAATCCAAAACCCGAGTTTGACCCACTTGCATTTTAACCGACTTGAGCAACCAACCAACAAGCAAACACCGCCAAGTTTTTGCTGTCCAGTGTTCACTATAAATATTAAGACTAAAACTATAAAACTATAATATTCATTTATCATCAACATAATGAGAAATGAAGGAGGTACTGATCACATCGACAGCTTCAACAACTTTTTCCAGTGCTGGCTTGTTGAACAAGACCAGTTTATCAATGAACTAGTTGATGTTTCCAAACACTACGGAACCAACAACAACACTCCAACTACTGGGTCTACGTCAAATGGTGACCATCAAGTTTCAAAAGAGCAAGTTCTGCGCCAGCTTATTGACAAGGCGTTAAATCATTACGAGAAATATTACAGTGCCAAGTCCAGGTTAGCGAAGGAGGACGTGTTGGCGATGTTTTCTCCTTGTTGGATGAGCCAACTTGAAGAAGCTTTTCTTTGGATTGGTGGATGGAGACCCAGTATGGCTTTTCACTTGCTCTATTCCAAATCTGGCTTGCAATTCGAGGCCCGACTCAGTGAGTTGCTTCGCGGGATCAGTACTGGTAATGTTAATTTTCCGTACTTTTATATTTCCATGTGTTTACAAGAATTGGTGTATATAGTCTATTAATATATATATATATGTTATTAATTTGTATTTTCAAAGTGAGTTTCACATGCATGTGGGTTCTCTAACAGGTGACTTGGGTGATCTCTCACCGAATCAAGTCGTACGAGTGGACGAGTTACATATGAAGACAATAAGGGAGGAGAGACAAGTAACTGAGAAGATGGCGAAGCTTCAGGAGACTGTTGCGGATTCTTCAATGGTGGAGTTATCGCACAAAGTGACTGAGTTGATTAGGAGCGGGGATCGGATGAGTGAGGAAGAGGATGAGCAAGTTGAGTCGAATTTGGCATCCAAGGAAGAAGGTTTTGAGGAGGTGTTGGACCAGGCAGATGATCTACGGCTGAGAACGCTTATAGAAGTTATTAGTATACTGAAACCAATGCAGGCCGTCCATTTTCTGATTGCTGCGGCGGAGTTGCAATTGAGGGTTCATGATTGGGGAAAGAAGAGAGATGCTAGCAGGAATCAGAATCGTTGTGGTGGTGGTAGAGATGGAATCGGCCACAAAGTTAATTAAGAGAGTCCATGTGATGGGAGGTGATCATTTTCTTGGGAAAGTGACAAGTACTAGCGTGTCTCTGTATGGTAGAATAATCTTCATGTTATTTTTATGCATGTTTTCAGTTTTTGTTTCTTCATCTTCGTGAGTCTCCTGTTGGGAAAAGGTTTTGAATTTCGTTTTATAATAAGCTGTGTCTTTCGTTCAATTTACAATTAATTACTTCAGCATATATATATATATAAGGGATGTATTGGATTGGGATTTTAATAGACAATTTTGGGGTGTAAGGATTTTATAGATTTGTATGATTTTAAAGACTATTATGATTATATGGACTACACTTTCAGGATTCTGAAAAAATCTTTGGATTTTATTTATAGACTATTAGGATTATCTAGACTTTATTTCAATACTTTTTGGATTTTTTTAAATATAGACCCTATAAATTTGCTAGCTAACACACGGGCCTAAGTTGAGAAACCCAACGAATCCCTTGTACCGGTGTACTACTCACTCTTTTAATTTCACTGTCATCTTTCTAAAATATTGTAATTTCACTAGATACAATATATATTTGTATTACGAACATGAATATTTATAGTTGATTTCAGTGTTGACTTGAGAAATGTATACTAAAAGAAAAAACCAATTTGCATTATAAGAACTGGTAGTATATACTTTGTGCATGTGCAAAGCAAAGACAATTGAAACAGAATCTTGCAAACAAGCCAAGATACCAAATTACAACAAAAAGAATGGAGAACACGATCTGGCATAGCATGATGTTCTGTGCCAGGCAGACCGTCCATCTATTTTTCATGTACATATACCAACTATCTGTTATGTATTTTTCCGATCCTGGAAAATACATAAAGAGAATTTAGGATATATTGTATATTTCCGATCCTGGAAATGTACAATAGAAGAATTTAGGAGAAGAAAAAAAGGAGTCTGATAAGAGAAGGATTTATTTTATATCATCATGTTCCTCTCAAACACTTGTCACCAGCTTTTATAGGCTGAGACTTTGGATGAGTTACAACATTTAAACAAAACAACTGACAACCTATCAACTAAGCAAAATAATAGGGATGTGCTCCACAAGCAATAGTGGGATTGTTCCACACTTCCACTTTCACAACGTGGTCATGAAAACACTCATGAATCCCCAACAACAAATAACAAACTATCACCTGATAACAGCAATTAACAAATCAAGAATGACATGGCCCTTTCCTTCTGCACATATCACTATCATGGTAAATTCCCTTCGTAAAAACATACAGTCAATGCTTAGTTTAGTGCCTTTCGACTTCTCTTCTCCTCTATTTCTACCGGAGAACTTCTAGGACCTCCTCTGTTTATACATTTTTGAGTGTCAGCAAAACCATGGCATGATACATCACATTTGCCATCTCTGACGCAGTACGTGATTTATCCACATTCTTCTCCATTGTTCGACATAACTCATCGGCCTCTTCCCTGCAAAGTAAGGTATCAGACATGTAAATATCTATATTAAAGTGCTCTATAAATTCTGGTTCTGCCACCCGGAACATTCAACATATCAGGGTATCTATAAGTTTAGTTATTAGTTGGAACATACGCCACCTAAATCTAGATCCAAAGCGGATTCCCAACTGGCCAACTCAACTCCGGTTCAATTTTTGACTAGGAAAATTCGGTTGCAACCCCAAAAACTCAACCACAACATTAAAGATCAATCACAACCGATTACAAGATTGTCATATTCTTGTCAATTTGGCTAATATGGAAATCATCAAGAAAAATTTAGCATACATACCAAATAACCAAGAACACTTATTAAAATATATAAACAGTTGTGATTCACCAAACCATAATTACAATTAATCAAAATCAAGCATATAACTGTCACAAGAGCAAACCAGCTAATATCAAATGAAATCTGACAACTTTTCATCTGAAACCATGATTGTATCACAAACCCACCAAAAGCTTACACGCTACAAGTAAAACAAAACCAAGATCATGATCTTCGATAGCCAAAAAGGAAAAAAAAAAAAAAAACCACATATATGGAAAAAAAAAATAGCATACCAACTAGAAAAGTTGCATGCATCTAAAAATAGGCCACGCTACAAGTAAAACAAAACCAAGATCATGATCTTCGATAGCCAAAAAGGAAAAAAAAAAAAAACCACATATATGGAAAAAAAAAATAGCATACCAACTAGAAAAGTTGCATGCATCTAAAAATAGGCCTTTCAAGATCCCATGATTTTCATTTAATCAAGACGAATTTTCAAATTCTCCTAAAGTCTACTATTGCCTTATCATCAGGACTTACCCATACAGACCACCAAGGAGGTTTTTTCTAGAAAATTATAAATCTTTCTTTTATAAAAACAGAATCTCTACTAAGTACTTTTAAAATTTTTAAATGCAACAAAACTTTTCACAGAAATATAAGGACCGAGTTACTAACCGATAAAAGCTTAAGAATAGAAAATAAGAGATTTTACTTGCTTGGCTTGAATATTCATAGCTTTATTGAGTGCTAAACGAGTACATGAAAATATTACAAGTGGGGGGATGAGTGTTTGATTGAAAGCTCTGAATTTGCGTGTGTTTGCAAAATGAGAGCATGACTCTATTTATACAAAACTTAGAAAGAAAAAGGCCAAAACAAGTAGTCGACATCAGAAATCAAAATTACAAGAGTGAATAGTAAAAGTAAATAGTAATACTATTGTCTTATTCTACCGACACTCTGCTTTTTACTAATTTTGTTGACTCTTTGCTTTTTACGGTGCTTTGTGCCGACACTTTGTTTTTGCTGACTCTTTGCTTTTTACTGTTTTTGGTGCTTTGTGCCGACGCTCTGCTTTTTACTGTTCTTGTTGTTTTGTGCCGACACTTCATTTTTCTAAGTGTCCAGGTTGTGGTAGGCTTCTTTGTCGAACAATTCTTCCATTTCTTCTTCAGTAAGATATTCTCTAAGTCTCTCTTCTTCTTCTTCTTCTTCTTCTTGAATCTCTCTAAGATAATCATCTGTCTCAGGGCTGAGAAAGATCCATAGGATGTGATACTTACTCATGACATCATGGCTTCATATGAATATTGACATGTGGGGTGTTTGTCCCACCAACTTTGGTCTGCAAGAATTCACACAGTAGAAATACTTCTGAGCTCTGTACCTATGTAGATATTCAAGACATATATCTTGGCAATCTATAGGAGGATTATCTTTACATACAAATTCTATAGAAACGTTGTAAGGAATCACTACAATGTAGTGATAAGCTGGCAAGTAACCGGTTAGCTTGTAGGCTTGGCTAATGATCCATTCACAGGGAATAGAATCAAGATCCAGGCAAAACCCTTTCTTTCCTTCGAACATTCTAATGGCCTATTGAAGTTTTTTTGGGAGAAAAGAGATCTTCAGGATGTTGGTGGTGTGGATGCCGTCAATGATGCCATAACTAAAGAGTTCTTCAATACCAACTTTGCCAAAGTCTAGAATGTCAAAATCCATAGGAAAGATATCCAAACTTATTTGTATTGTAATGAATTTATATAAAACTTTCTGATTTATTTTTCTTTCATGTAGCATTGTAGTCATACCATCAGGTATTCCTAGAAATTTTTGGATTTTTAGGAAACGCTTCAAACTATCATTCTTGGCATAGCCAAAATTGTTTGCTTTATATCACTAGGTAGGTTTTCTACCGCTTTATATATACTTTTTGCTTGATCCCTCATTAGGGTAATATTAATAATGTCGATGGGGCTTTTCTGAATCTGCCTCCTTATCTTTACTACTATCCTTTTGCTTTTCGTTGATGTCTAGCTTTTGGACCTAATCAGTTAACTATTCAGCCAACTCTAATTTTTGCTTCAGTACTGTATTTTCAGCTTGCATTTTTTTCTAGAAGTTCATTCAATGACTTTTTACAGTCATCTAACTCTTCAGAAATTTTATTTTTTGCTTCATTAATGCTTCTAAAATGCTTCATGAAACTACAGACTTGGTTACGGTTATATGTGATACCATTAAATTCTACTATCGGTTCAAAACCGTTTTGATTTTGTAAGAAAAGGTTCAGTGACTTATGAGCTTCTTCTAGGGAATAAAAACCTTTAAAAATGGGATTTGGAAAGTCTTCGACATATCCAGCAGTTTCCTGCCATGTAGAATAGATTCCAACTTTTCTTCCTCTGTATACTACATAATAAGAAAACTTGTTATTTTCTACAAAATATTGACTCAAAATGTTTAGTGAGTTTAGAAAACCTTTATTATCATTTCTATAAAACCAAATGTTGTTAAGTAAAGCTTGTTGAGGTTCAGAAAGTCTATCTTTTAACTAGTTTAAAGGCTGAAAAGGAACTACAGGGCTATGATTTAAAGTGAAAGATCATATACTATGCTTCTTTATGTTATTGCTTTGAGCTGGGAAACTAAGGGGGGTGTATTGGATTGGGATTTTAATAGACAATTTTTTGGTGTCAGGATTTTATGGGTTTTATGGATTTTAAAGACTATTAGGATTATATGGACTAGACTTTTAGGATTTTGGAATTTTTAAAAAAAGAGTCTCTAGACTTTATTTATAGACAATTAGGATTATCTAGACTTTATTTATAGACTATTATGATTATCTAGACTTTATTTAAAGACTTTTTGGACTTTTTTTTTTTTATTATTTTAAATATGGGCCCTATAAATTTGCTAGCTAACACATATACCCAAGTTGAGAAACCCAAACTAGGTAGCTGGTTTGAGCTGAAAAAACCCAAATAAGATATATTCTTTTAAAACAGGTATCAACACACAATGAAAATGAATATAAACAAATACCACAATAGTATGAATAATAGCCATCAACACATTCGAAATTTTAAAAAACAAGCACAATAACCATTTTATAGGTATCATATTGTTTAATATCTCTCAAGCCATCTAATTATTGAAAAAAAAAATTGCTGGAACTAGTAATCCTCCCATGCCCTAATCTTTCTCCTCCACATATAGTCAGATATGTTAAGTCTCCATGCATTAGCTTCCTCTCTCTGTTGCTTTTGGGTTTGTAAAACTAGTTCTTCAAGTTCTCCTTCAACAATCGGTGATGATGATGATGATACAGATTCTTCTTTAATAGGAAATTCATCAGATCGACATTCTTTACAAAGAAAGTTGTAGAGTGCTACACATACCAACACTATCTCTACTTGTGTCTTAAATGGAAATAGAGGTGCCGATTTAAAAATGGTGAAATCCTGATTTAAAAATGATGAAATCTTGACTGTTTTTCATAATTTCTCATTGAGTTCTCCATGCTATGAAACACAGAATGATGCAAACTATATACCTTTTCACGACACCTTTTACTTGTCAAAATATAAACACAAATCGTTGCAAGAATGGACAAATGTCATCAAATTAATAAGTTTTCTATTTTACATCACGTGTTATAATATAGATAAAGAAAAACTCATAAAAATATGTGGAGTAGGAAACTTGAGAGGAAGTGAAAATTTTCTATTGATTTTCGGATGTATATATACATGAACCCAAGACTCCTATTTATAATGGTTTAAAACCAATAGTGAAATGCTATAATCTATGTCAAAATTCAAGCCACCAAACATAATTCGATGACACATGTCCATTCATGTCACCATGCATAGTTTATATTTTATATTTTCACAATAACAGTGGTTGTCTGTCAAACTAATAAATACGAACAGCCCAAAGAGGGGGCCTTTCAAACACCGATTTTCAGGAATAACATCAAATTACAACTAATTTTCTCATGGTGAAGACTCGAGCATAATAACAATATAATAAACTGCATTGCAATACCTTTGTCACACAAAAGTCTTTCCAGCCTCCCATATTCTTCGACCGATGATATATTCTCGATCACTACAGAAAAAAGGGAACTGCAGATAGGAACATATATATTTGAAAATATATATATATATATTTGAAAAAGGTTACTCGGTCTGTTGTTAGGGTTTTTTCACAGCCTTGTTGCTATTTTCTGAAAAGTCTTGAGCGAACATGAAAAGTCTGATGTGAAAAGGCAAGACAATTTTGGGGTCTTGGTATTTATATTTATCACTAAAAAGTCTAGACAATCCATATTGTCATGAAATCCTACAAATCTTGATCTCAATCCAATACCACTAGACAATTTGCTGCCTCTTAAAAGTCTGGATCCAATACCACTAGACAATTTGCTGCCTCTTAAAAGTCTGGATCCAATACCACAAGATATTATGGACTTTTTAAAAAAATCTTAAAAGTCTGGATCCAATACCACAAGATATTATAGACTTTTAAAAAAAATCTTAATAGTCTGGATCCAATACCACAACATATTATGGACTTTTTAAAAAAATCTTAAAAGTCCTAATCGAATACCACAAGACTTATCTAACTTATTAAAAAGTCTCAATCCAATACCACCAGACTTTTACTTCCCAAAATTGTCTATTAAAATCTCAATCCAATACACCCCCCTAAAGCTTCTTTGAACATTCTTCGAACTGCTTGCCACTTCCTGCATCAAAATTAGATATTTATTAGTCTAGATAATATGTCAGCTATATCATTATCTTTACCTTTTATGTGTTCGAATTCTGCTTTATATCCCCTACTGGTTAGCATTTCTAAGAAACTTAACCATCTTTTGCTTATAAAAGAATTCTTCTTCTCAAAATTCTTCTTCTGCACTTTTTTATAAAATTCTACTATATTGTTACAATCTGTTCTGACTGTAAAGGGTTCACTTTGTATATATATATATATGAAAAGTGTTTAAAGTATTTACGACTCCTAATATCTCTAATTTTGTACTAGACTTCCTACTTTTTGGTTCGGTGAACTTCCCACTAGTGTACATTGTTATTTCTTCTGTATCATTTGTGCTTCCTTTACTAGGTTTTTAGATTAGGATCCCGACTCATCCTATGCTACTTACGTCTGTTTGTATTATTTTATAGTAGCTATCTATAGGGAGAGCAATTGGTCCTAAGTTCTTTACTATTTCTTTTATTCTTTTTTATCAACTTAACATCTTCAGTATTGAAATATTTCTATCCATTCTTGCTAAGTTTATTGTAGAGAGGTCTTACTAAGGTGCTTAGATTAGGGATGAACTTTCTTCCATAGTTTAATAATCCTAAAAAAAAATTGTAATTCTTTGGTTTCTTCTATCTTATCAGGGAAACCTAAAATTTGTGTAGTTATATGTGGTTGAAGTTCTATTTTTCCTTTATCTATCTTAAGTCCTAAGAAATCTATCTTATTTTTAAAAAGTTCTATTTTTCTTTTAGAAAGAACTATGTTATTACTTCTAAAAAGGTCAAGTATCTTATGGACATATGCTGTATGAATATATCTATTATTGCTAAATACTAGGATATCATCTATATATACTATACAAAAACTGGAAAAACTTTTAAAAACTTTGTCCATTATAGCTTGAAATACTTGAGGTGCATTTTTTAATCCAAATGACATAACAAACCACTCAAAATGTCCTTCAGAACAACTAAAAGTTGTTCAAGGAATAGATTATTCATATAGTTTTATTTGCCAAAACCCGCTTTTGCAATCAAATTTAGAAAACCAAGCAACTTTTTGTATGCAATTTACTAATTCGTCTTTGTTAGGGAGTTTATAGCTATTTCTTAAGGTGTTATCATTTAATCTTTTGTAATTTATGACCATCCTACTTTTTCCTCTTTTTTGTTCACTATGATTATTGACTATAAATGCAGGGCTTCTATGTCTACTAGTGCTTTCTCTGATTGCTCCTAGTTCTAAAAGTTCTTTTATATGCATTCTGCACTCTTTTCTATCTTCTAAGCTATAGGCTAGGTCTTGAGTTATTATGGAAATATCATGATTTATCACTTCTAATTTGTAAACTTCTGTAGACCTCTCATTTAGTGGGTTGTCGCCTATAATTTTTAATGTTTCTAATGCTTCTATCTTACTTCTTATATCTATAGGCCAGCTTTTGTCTTCTAGATTTTCTTCATTAGATTCTATTTTAGAAATTATACAAAGATCTTTAGTTAATCTGTTAATAAACATTCTTCTGCTTCTTTATAGGTTAAAACTTGATCTGGTTCTAAATTTACTACTGACTCTTCTAGTAGAGAATCAAAATATTCTAACTCTACTGGCTTTTCTATATTGTTTATTCTTTTAACATAAGGGGGGTTACTAGTTTCTAGCTTAGGTTGTATAAAAGTAGATTTCTTAAAAAAGTTAACACCGCTTGGTGTAATTAACATACTTCCATTATTTCCTAATATAAAGTTCAATCCTAGTATAATTTTATAGCTACTAATTTGCTTTGTTACTAAGGTTTGGGGTAAGTTGTGTACTTCTCCATTAATCCTAATAGGTATGTTAATAATGCATTCTGTTATTTGTAATAACGATCCATTAAACTGTCTTAATCCCACATCTGTTCCTAGCTTCGTCCTAAATTCTTCTGGGGCTAAGCTTTCATGTATTATACACTTATTAGCTCATGTATCTATCATAGCTTTAGTACATATTCTTTTAGATTTATAAAGAATTTCTATATCTATTAATATAAGCTCGCTACCTGCACGATTAACTTTTCTCTTTCTATACATTTGTTACAATAGTATAGATCTTTCTGTTTATAACCTTTTGAAAGTCTTTGTTACAGTCCTTGCATCTTTTTCCTAAAAAAGAAACTACTTCTACTAGCATATTAACACTGTCTTCTGTTTCTGATGTGTTATCTTCAAATTGTTCTTCAGATCCTAATTCTAAACTAGACTCATCTTCTTCGTCTAGCATTAATATGTCGTAATCTTCTTCGTCTAATATAAATATAGTATCTTCATTTAATAATTCTTATGTACTAAAGACTTATTCTAGGTCTTCTAAATAGTCTTCTATTTCTATGATATTTACTTTATTATTCTTAGCTTCTGGACAATTAGGCTTAATATGTCCTATTTTTCCACACAGGTAGCATTTACAGTCTTTATGGTTTTTCTTTTTAAAAATTCTTTTTCCCTTTTTGAAAGCCTTATGGATTTTTTGTTTGTTATCGGCATAATTATAGAATTTTCTTTTATAGGGTTTTTTGTACTTGTCTTTTTTATATTTTTTATTTTTCTTTGTCTTTTCTTTATTATATCTGTCATATGTGTGCTTGTATTTTCTAGTTTTTCCACATCCTAATGTAGGTACTTCATACAAATCTATGCACATTCTACTAAACTGTTGTTGTGCTTGTCGCATAAGCTTTTCTTCATTACATAGATCTCTGATTCTTTGTCTAACAAATTCTACTGCTGGTATTAAAGAAATTTGCCAAAATAATCCTTCTTCTTTCCTATTCTTAAACCATTCAGTCAGATCTTTATAGAGTTTCTCTCATATTTTACCAAGTAACTTTGTTACAAACTTCATCAGTAAATCTTCATCATAAGGTCTTCCTATTTGACTCTAATATTTATAGAAAATATCTACATAATGATCAAAATAGTGTAAATCACATATTTTCAGCTGTTCTAGGCTTCTTATAGCCCTTACCTATTTTTGGACATCATCTACTTCTTCTATAGAGGATCCTAGAATACATTTTCTAATTGCATCTATAAAACTCAAAACTGTTATATTTATCTCGAATTCATCTAATTCTACTTTCTTAGTATCATCGCTCTTCATGAATTCTCTCCATCCTAGATAGACTTGCTTTTCATTATATCCTAACATGCTTTCTAAATAAACTAACTTATATTTGTAGTCTACTATGTTACTAAGGGCTTCCATAGCATGTCTAATTAGGTTTCCTTCCCACTTATTGAATATTCGCTTCCATTCACTAGGTCTATGTCCTTGTAAGCTTAAAATTAGAATATCTTTTGCTTCAGGCTCCTTTCTCCAACTTTCTAGTTTGGGTTTAGCTTTATAGACTATTTATGTGTCCTTAAAGTCTCTATATTGTTATTTTGTATCCTTTATTCCCCTATTTTCCAGATATTCATCTATCCTAAGTTTAGGGAATTCTTCTGTATTTGGAATATTGCTTCCACTACCTGTTTCTAAAGTCCTAGGTTTTTCTTCTTCTCCTGCAAATATCTCTTCTTCTAAGTAACATATGTTTTGTAAGTTATTTCTTAAGGATTCAAAATTTAACTCTTCTAACAGGATCTTGTCTATTTCTTTGTCTTCTAGTTCTATGTTATTACAAAGTTCTTCAAATATATCTTCTTTTAAATAGCTATAAGGGTCATTAAAAATTAATTCTATTATTTTTTTTCTCTATTGTTGTCTAAAGTTTTAACTTTGTCTAAGCTTTGTTCCATTCTCAACATATTAATTTCGTCTTCAGATTCTTCTATTTTTTTTTCATGGGTTTTAACTAATAATTTTATTATGGTATTGCACTGTCCTTGAGTAACTGTGTTACTTTCTAGATTAAAATCTTTATCACTTATGCCTATTGGTAAATTATTAGGGGCTTCAATTGTTAATTCTTTGAGTACTTATTCTAAGTGGTTCATTCAGTAAGTCTTCTTAACTGATTTTTTAGTTCTTTTTGAGTTTGCTTTATGTCTTCTACTTCTAGGTTGAGTTTTTCAACTAAATTTTTTATTTCTAGTTCTACTGGTTTAGGAGTTTTTTGTTCTATTAGGTTTGTTAAATCTGCTATTTCCTTTTTACCAGGAAATCTTTTAATTGTGTTTACTAAAATCACTTAGTAAGTCTTTTATGTAATCTAAATTTTTTCTTAACGTACTGATCTTACTATTTTCGAAGAACTTGGCTAGATCTGTAATATTCTTATTAGTCTTATCTATATTTTCTTCTAAGCTTTGTCCTAGATTGATTAACAAGTCTACAATAAAGTTTTGTTGGTTACTGCTTGTATGTGGTACGTGCTTATACTGGTTTTCTAGATGTTCTATGTTACAGTTTATCTCTATGCTGTTTTGCAAATTAATTTTAGTTTTTCTTAGTCCTGTGATTTCTAGGTCTAAGTATTATAATCTTTTGAAGCTCATATATAAGGTAAAATTCTTCTAAATTCCTCTATCCTTGCGTCTAATAGTTCTAAGAATTTTCTCTTTGCTAGGCTTAGCTTTTCAAGAACTAAAGGTTCTCTAAATATTTGTTTGTTTCTTACTATTAGTAGATTGAAAACTATTTCAGCTTCTTGAAAGTCTAAACTGTCTACTTGTCTAGGTCTTCACTAAATTGTTCTATATATTTCACAAAACAAATATTAGGAAGACAATTAAAAAGGTTTTGCCTTAAAAACTTTCTACTACAGCTTTCTTCTTTTTGGGTTTCTTTTTCTATGCTTAATGCTCCTAAAATCTCCTTCCAACGGTTTTCTGATGCTTTTGTTCCAACTATTCTAGCTCTTATATTAAACTTTTCTTCTTCCGTTTCAGTTTCCTTTAGCTTATTATTATAATTTTTTATGCTGCTTCTATAGGAATTGAAACGTTCTTTTATATGTTCTATATGCTCTGAGGCTTCTTCATTCATCTAATCAGATTGATTCAGGCCTGATGTTGACGTTGAGGCTTGTGAGGCTTGCCTATTTTCTCTTAGAATTCTTTCTATTTCTTTTACTTTGTTTTCACTATTTATCTTTATATTTTGTAAATCCAGAAGATCTTTTTTGTAAATTGGAAAATTTTCTCTAGTTTGAAAATAGATCTGATCAAAACTACTATAATGATTTTTGAGCTTTATATCAAGATTTTCTATAAATTCTAGGTGATGCTTCTTTAAAGATTCTAAACTTTCTGGGTTGTTTTTAGCTAGTTCTATTAAGGCTAGATCTATAGCACTAAAATGATCAATAATACTCATACATCAAAACATCTTAAAATAGTAACAATATAACGAAAAAACATGATAAACATGATGGTTACTAGTATCCAACTTATCATCGATATTATACTCTAAGATATGTTTAAACGGAAATTCAGATGTTGTAATTAAAAGTCTGCCTTTCTGTAACTACTCATATAAGTAAAATATTAATTTTAAAGGTAACTAAGCTCTGATACCAATTAGAAAAGTTGCATGCATATAAAAATAGGCCTTTCAAGATCCTATGGTTTTCATTTAATCAAGACAAAATTTTAAATTCTCCTAAAGTCTACTATTGCCTTATCATCAGGACTTACCCACGCAGACCACCAAGGAGGTTTTTTCTAGAAAATTATAAAATCTTGCTTTTATAAAAACAGGATCTCTACTAAGGCCTATTGCATGGAGATAGAACTAGAGCATGAAAATGAGAAAGATTTTACCTTTGAGTAGAAAGTGAAGAAACAGTGGGACCGGAGGCTAGAGCTGGGTGTGGACATGACTGACTGGCCTAGCTAGAGGTTGAGCTGGATTGTTCTTTGCTTCTTGTGTCTCCAAATTTGAGAGAAAAGTCTGGAAAGTATGATGGGAGAGGGCAAGACTATTTTGGGGCCTAGGTATTTATACATATCACTAAAAAGTCTACAAAATCCATTTTGTTATGAAATCCTACAAATCTTGATCTCAATCCAATACCACCAGATAATTTGCTGCCTCTAGAAAGTCTGGATCCAATACCACAAGATATTATAAACTTTTTAAAAAATTCTCAAAAGTCATAATCGAATTCCACCAAACTTATCTAACTTATTAAAAAGTCTCAATTCAATACCATCATACTTTTACTTCCCAAAATTGTCTATTAAAATCTCAATCCAATACACCCCTTTAATGTCTCTACAAGATCATATCTTGCTAAGGGCAATCTCTCTCTTGGATTCTCGAAGGTTTTTTTTTTTTTTTTTACGACTATTATAATAGGGTTGCCGAGACATGATAAGATCATACAATATTTATACGGCCCAAATAACTACTTCCACCAACTAGGAGAAAAACTCCCCACATATGCTTGTAAAATACGCATTGTGAGATTCAAACCCCTAACCACCAGTTGTGGAAGGGGGGTGTACTATCATCTCTACCATCTCTCGGGGTATTAATGGGTTTAGTGGGCTTCTTCAATATTTTGTAGAGTGACGATATTTGCATGCTCAAATGTGCACCCCTTTTTGAACATGCATCCCTTTAAAAAAAAATTCAAACATTATAATTTATAAACACACTCTCACATGGGAAAATATCATTTTCGTCCCTATGGTTTACCATATTATCCATTTTGATCCTTGCTGTTTCAGTATTGGCTCATTTAGTCCTTCTGTTACGTTTTTCGTTAAAGACAGGCCATTTGACATGTTCAGAAGGAAAAAATGACTGTTATGCCCCTTAAAATGTCTGAGGGGACTGCAAGGATAATTTTACCCTCTAATGGCCAAAATGACCATATTGCCCTTTAAATTTAAATTCTAATAAATATTTACATATTTAAAAATAACATCATTAAATTTTAAAAAAAAAATTTGAACCAAATCAGAAACCCTATTCATCTCATCATCAACAACATCTATTCATCATCTTTCACATCAAACACTGAAAATAAATATAGTGTGTCTAATACAACCTAGAAGGGGGGGTGGGGGTGTGGGTGGTGAATGGGTTGTTAATTGAATATTACCAACTTTTTCGATTAGTCAATATTAAAAATAAAACACAAAACATGCATACAACAAAAATCAAGTAAAGTGCGGAAATTAAAGAACACTTGATTTTTACGTGGAAACCCTTCCACTGGGAAAAACCACGGGACTAGCTACGCTAGCCACTTGAGCCATAGAAATCCATTATATAAAAAGAAAGTTACGCCCTCAAGCGATACACAGACTCTCACTCTCGATAACCTCAAGCTATGGACAATACCACTCACCACTCTTGGTTCAATCCTAGTGATATCCCCCGATCCACTACTCTTGGCATGAGCACCTCCTAATCTACCACACAGACCTTTTATAGCGGTACTTGGCAATGCTTGCCAACCAACTCTTGGTTGCAATACTTCACTTACTTGTGCGCCTACCACAATGTAGCCACAAAACTTTGACTCTTGAAGAGAATTAAATGTCTAAGTGAGAACATGTAATGAATGCTCAATACATAGACAATCTATGCTTAACTAGATGTAGATATAAATACCCAACAACTATCAACTAACACTCAAACAATCTCCACAACTTCAAAGATATGCAATTAATGAAATTAAACAAGCAAAGAACAATGGATGAAAGGGGTTTTTGTTCTTAACAACCAATGGAGATGTTTAATGAAGACCCATGAATGATCAATGACATAAATGCATATGGGAGAGGGTTGGAGAGTCAATCAATGAAGCTTGAAGAGCTTCTCTCTCAACTAGGTGTTGAGAAATCTAACAACCTAATTGTTAATTAAATCCACATGAACATTTAATAAAGTTTGACTAGATAAATAAACATTAATCTATCAATCTAATCATCAATCAATTTCACAAGAATGTTCATGGGTTAGCTATTTAGGGAAAATAAACCTAATCATGCAAGCTATCACAAACAAACTCGATCATGCAATTAAGACTCATAAATATATGCAATAGAGTGAGTCAAGGAATTTAATCAAGTGATAAATACCTAATCTAGAGTAAGAAAAGCAATAAATGATATTCATGCAATTAAGACTCATAAATATATGCAACAGAGTGAGTCAAGGAATTTAATCAAGCAATAAATACCTAATCTAGAGTAAGAAAAACAATAAATGATATTCAATGAAGTTCTAACTTACCTAGTCATGAAACCAAGAAGACCAATGCTCAAATGATGTTGAATGATGCAAGATAAAGATGGGTTTTGGGTTTGGAGAGTCCAAGAAGCTTTCTCTCTCTAGGAGCTCTAACCTCTCTCTAAAATATAATATTTGAAGCTCTCATTCGACCAAAGGAAGAAGATAAATATTATATAAAAGCCCTAGTTGAAACGGCGTGGATATGTCAAAAACAGCCCAAACCGCTGTGGGTTTCATAGCGGTCTTGACAGCAGTTTCCTCTGGTGAGAAACCGTTGTGGCTTTCACAGTTGTCTCAACAACGGTTTTCCTCTGGTGAGCAAACTGCTGTGAAAACCACATAACGGTCGAGACAGCATAATTGTTCCAGATTCGAACGTCCCGAAACATGACCAAACGACATCGAAACCTTTTGTATGATATACCGTTGGAAAGGTATGAACATCTACTTTCTACTCCTTTTTACAAAATAAGATTTAGATTTTTGTAAAAAGAGTTATGGTCATTTGAGTGCCAAATGTCAGATTTGGACGACACCAAGATTATCCAAACTCAAGGTATAAGACCGTGAGACTTAAGATCAAACAAAGAGAAGAATGTGACATTCTCAAGTGGTCACCCATTGCGCTAAGACAAGCACAACATCGTGTATACACGAATGTTTTCAATCAATCATCAAGAAACGAATTACATCACACAAAGCCACACTAGGATCTAACAATGAAGTGCAAGTGTGATTGTGAAAAGAATGCACACATAAGCAATAAGGAACACAAATGTATGTCAATACAAATGCATGTAAGTGTGTGTGTGCACCTAATCTCTTCAAGAGGCAAAGTCAAGTGAATATACATTTCGCTCTTAAAGTCACGGAGATGCTCAGAAGCTTGTTATTGAGAACCTAAGCTACCTATTACAAAATCATCCACAATGTGGTTTGTCATGAAATAAGTCAATCATAAAATAGAGGTCCTTACAAACACCATTACCAAACCCTAGCTATCAAAAACCTACTGCCAAACCCTAGCCACCCAACTTATCATCCACACCCTCTCTCTCCAAAATTCACATCGAATCTCTTTCTCTCACTACCGATCTCTCTCTCACTCACAATGGATCTCTCAATCACTCATTCAAAAAAAATCTCACCACCGAATATCTTTCTCTCACTACCTCCTCTCTATCTCACCACCGTCTCTCTCTCTCTCTCTCTCTTTCATTCAGCAGCGATTTATGATGGGCCTCCACCGATCTGTGATAGAGCCTGATGGAGCTCGCCTCCATCACTGATGGAATCAACTCTATCAAAGATCCATCTGAAAATTTGGGGCTTGACAAATAGGTTTTTATTTTATTCAGAAAATTTGATTTTTATGGGTTTAAAATCTGAAAAAAGAAGTAAATGCTTAGTATTTGGATTTGGTTACCAATTTCGAATTTTTTTTTTACGATTATTGGTTTGGTGATGGTGATGATTCAAGGTTTGGATCTTGTGTTGATGCAAGAATTTGGGTTATGTAGAATAAATGGATTTTATTATATGTTGATTTTGTTTTAGAAAACTGGGTTTGTGTGGTTTTGTATCGATGAATGACGAATCTAGGTTTTGTTTTGGGTTGAGGAATCTGAATTTTTTTTGTGATTTTGGTGATGTCTAAGGTTTAGTGTCTGAGTTGTGGTGGCTAGGTCTAGGTTTGGGTTTGTGTGATTTGCTGGGTTTGGGTTTGATGTTGGTGATGTTTTTTTTTTTTTTTTTTTTTTTTGTAAGAATGATGTGGTGATGGATTGAATCTAGGTTTGATTGAATATGTTAAATCCAATTTTTATTTAATCCAATCAAATTTACTTAATTATAAATTTAATTAGTTTTATTTTTAAATTTAAATAATTATAAATTTAATTAGTTTTATTTATTTTTTTCATTTTTTATTTAATTAATTTCAAAACTACCGTTACGCCCTTTCATCAAACAGGCTTCTAGAAACTCCAACGTTGAATTACCATCTTACCCTCGTTGACCTGACGGAATACTTAGAAATCCTAATGGAATTGGACGGTAGGGACTAAAATAGGGATTAATTGAAAACGTTTGGACCTACATAGCCAATACTGAAACGACGAGGACCAAAATGGATAATATGGTAAACCATAGGGATGAAAATGATATTTTCACTTACAAATATGCCCTTCTTATATTTTTTGAAAATACAATATTAATTTATTAAGATAAAAAATGAAAAACGTAAGTATGGAAGACGGTTTAAAAAAAAAAAAAAAAGGATGGAAGATCAAAGATCCACCTCTTCCTAGATATGGGATGGATTTATTTATTTATTTAAGAATCGGAAACCTTGAGTTCGGCAATGTCCCCTATCTTCTTCTTCTTCTTCTTCTTCTTCTTCTTCTTCTTCTTCTTCTGTTGCTTTTCTTTTATTTTATTTTTTTATTTAACTAGATTAAATGTTTTTCTATTCTTTTTTTTTTTAATTTTAAATAATCACTATTTAAGTTTTAATTAATATTTTAATAAAAAGATACTATAATCTTTATTTTTTTTAACTAATTATAATTTTTGTTAAAATTTTTAAAATATTAAATTTGTATTAATATGATTTATGAGATTTTTTTTATTTTAAAAGGAACGAAAATTGTATTTAATAGTTTTTTTTTTTTTTTTTTTTAAAGATCATTTTAAAAGTTTTAGTTAAGGCTAATGTTGGAATTTTTTAAAGCATAATTGTTTAGGGTGCACATTCAATTTTAATGGGGTGCAAATATCACTACTCTATTTTGTGTTTAGGTTGGGCTTTATGATAGGTTATTGGACCGGTTAAAAATTGAAACTCTCTTTTCAAACCATTAGACCGGGTGCGATCGTTATCAACTGCTCTATGTTACGATTATGATTTATGACAAAAATTGAGATGGTTTAATGGTGTCTCACAAGATTCTGGATTTAAATGGTATCATTATATATATATAGTCATTTTCTCCTCAATGCACGCTGATGAATATTTATCAGTGCGTTGCATATGAACCACTAGATTTGCATGTGGACCACTAGATTATGGATAAGCACTGACAAGAACATACACACTGGATCAAAGCAATTGAATTTAGTGGTCCACATGCAACGCACTGATAAATATTCATCAGTGCGCACTAAGGAGAAATTTTTTGTATATATATAAATATAAGATCCCGTACGAATTATTCGTTCGATTTCACTGATTTCAACCGATTGGAATTAGTGAAAAAAATTACATTAATTCTAACCAGTTGGAATTAGTGATTTCGTACGAATTTTTTGTGAAGGATCATACACTTGATAATATATATATATTATATTCAGTCTTTCTCTCCTTAGGATGAACTAATTTTATTTATATCAGTTTTACAACTATCAACCATTAGATTTACATATTTCAGCTTAATCAAAGTCTTTTTAAACTTAATCAATGACTCACAAGTCTCATCATAATCTTAAAAGTTCAATTCGGTCATGAGGAGAGAAAAACCGATATTATATATATTGTGAAAACACTAAAGGTGTTTGATACAACTGAAAACTGTTTGACAAAAGTCCTGAGAGAAACAAAGTATTGAAGATTTAACAAAGCTCCATTAATGGAGAGAAAACATAAACTAGAGCTTTGTGTAATTTTCTTTATTAATTTGTTACAATGATACAATCATCTGATATATATCCAAAAGATGCAAACAATAACCGTTTTGGATTGATGATGGATTTCTAACAATTAACGTTGACTAAAAATTCAGCTAACTAATAATAACATATGTTAACTAACTTTGTTAGGCATGGTTGTATGCTTATATTCTGCAGCTGACCTCAAACTACTATTTCCAGCTACATTCATTTTGATACTCACCATGCCTGTTGGACAGCAATGAGCGGCTGTAGAATACATAACCTTATCATCCCCCCGCAAACTGAACTGAGGTGATTCAACGAGGTTCAGTTTGGAACATAAGAGCCGAAATCATTCCTTTGTAAAGCTTTTAGTAAAGGTTTCAGCAATTTAATGTTCTGTGGGAATGTAACGAGTAGGGTTGCACATTGGGGAAATGGGGATGGATATAGGTCCCCCCATCCCCACTTCTCAAACCCTTCCCCAACCCCCCCCCCCCCCCCCCCCCCCCCCCCCCCCCCCCCAATTTCCCCATTTGGGGAAAATGGGGATGGGGGAGTTTTGGGGGGAGGTCCCCCCATCCCCATCCCCATCCCCAATTCCCCATTTTCCCGCTTTTCCCCGTTTCCCCCGTTCCCCCGTTTCCCCGTTTCTCCATTTAACTGAAAATTACAAATTAAACTTTTAAAAAAAAGCATTTCATTACAAATGAAAAAAAAAATACATTACAAAATAAATTATTTCAATAATTCAAAGTTTGAAACCAAGTCAACTTCACATATTAAGCTTAGAAGAAGAACTGAAACTGATTTAGAGAGAAGAAGAATTGAAGCCGTTGGATGGAGAAGCAGCCGTGTGAAGAACTGAAACTGAAGCAGTAGGACTGTAGGAGCTGGTCGGAGAAGCAGTGGGGGTTGGTCGGAGAAGAAGAGAGAAGAAGAGGGAGCTGGTCGGAGAAGAACTTGAGAGGAGATTGAGGACAAAACTGTGAATTTGAAAGTGAAAAAAGGAGTCGTAGACTGAAAGTGAAGAGGAGGCAAGACTTTAGATCTAGGTTTTCAAAGAGTAAATAAGGTATTTATAGTTAGGTTTTTAAAGAGTAAGTGAGGTATTTATAGTTAGGTTATCAAGTAGTAAAAAAATTATAAAATATATATATAATTATTATTTTAATATTTTTGGGGAAATGGGGAAATGGGGATGGGGGAGGGTCTCTCCCCCATCCCCATCCCCATTTCAATTTGGGGATGATTTTCATCCCCCCCATTTTCCCTCAAAAAAATTCCCCCAAATGGGGATGGGGATGGGGATGGGGAA
The DNA here is from genome assembly GCA_008009225.1 of Acer yangbiense. NCBI lineage: Eukaryota > Viridiplantae > Streptophyta > Magnoliopsida > Sapindales > Sapindaceae > Acer > Acer yangbiense. The sequence continues at coordinate 13,970,273 of CM017766.1, read as the reverse complement.
GCGGGGAAATGGGGATCCGGGGTAAAATGTGCAACCCCCCTAGTAACAAGTATCAATCTCACCTAAAGCCACATTTTCTCTAATGAAGTGAGTATTAATATCTATATGTTTAGTCCGTTGATGAAAGACTTGATTTTGAACTAACGAGTTTGCTCCAATGTTATCGCACCACAAAATCGAACTAGTTGAAACTGGAACATGCAACTCAGATAACAGTGATTGAAGCCAAAGTATATCAGTGGTCACCTGTGCCATCAGCCGATATTCTGCCTTTGTACTCAATCGAGCAATAACCCGTTGCTTATGAGAGGTCCAAGAAACTAAGTTACCACCCAAAAATACACAACAACCACTTGTAGACCTCCTATCATCGATAAAGTTGGCCCAATCAGCATCGGCAAAGGCTTCAAGGGACAAAGTTGCAGCTGGTTTGAAGTGAAGCCCAAGAGAAGAAGTGCCATTTAGATAACGCATCACTCTCTTGCAAGACTGCCAATGCACCATTGTTGGTGCCACCAGAAATTGACTCAGCTTGTTTACAATGAATGAGATATCAGGTCTCGTGTTGGTGAGGTATTGAAGAGCACTAATTGTGCTTCTATACAGAGTTGGGTAAGTTAAAGGCATGCCTTCAGTCAAGGAAAGTTTGGTGCTAGCTGCAATCGGGGTTTCACAAGAGTAAGAATTTGCCATATTAGTTTTTTGAAGAAGATCAAAGATATACTTCGCCTGATACAGATACAGCCTAAAAGAGTCTCGATATGCCTCAAAGCCGAGAAAATAGTTAACATGCCTAAGAGTCTTCAAAGCAAAAGTGAGATGAAGAGTTGTAATGAGCTACTTGATTAGGCCAGGACTACTACCAGTCACTAAGATGTCATCGACATACACTAGTAAATATAAGGAATCAAAACCAGTGTATTTGATAAAAAGGGAAGAATCAAATGTCGAATTTATGAATCCTCAAGATACCAAAGCTATTTTGAGCTTATGAAACCAACTTCTAAAAGCTTGTTTCACGCCATACAAGGACATGTGCAATCTACAAACATGTTGTGGCTTTGAGGAGTCAATAAAGCCCTCTGGTTGGGTCATGAACACAACCTTAGATAAGTCACCATTGAGGAAGGCATTGTTGATGTCAACTTGTTCTATTTGACAGCCAAAGGAGATAGCAATAGAGTACATGACTCTGATTGTAGAGGCTTTAACAACTGGACTAAAGGTATTTATAAAGTCCAAACCAGGTGTTTGATGGAATCCTTTAGCCATAAGCCGAGCCTTGTGCTTCAAAAGGCTACCATCTAGCTTGTATTTGGTTCTAAAAACCCATTTGCAGCCAACCACATTCATTTCAGGTGTGAAAGGAACCAAGGACTAAGTTTTGTTGATTTGACCCATTTTGGTTCCTTTTGTAAGTTCCTCATATTTGGTTCCTTTTGTAAGTTCCTCATATTTGGTTTAGCTTATTTCATTGACAATCCACATTTGGGGTTTAAATGTGTAAGGGTAGATTAGGCCTTCACTGTGCATCATCAAGCTTAAGAGCACTTCATAGGTATATCACTTATGCTCAACTCTTGAAGAGACTAGTTGCACACACACACTTTTCATGCATGATTTATTCTCTTACATTTGTGTTTCAAATTCTCATATGTGTGTGTTACGTGCACCTTGTTGTTAGATTTAAGTGTGGGTTTGTGTTATGAAATTCGGTTCCCGATGTTTGATCGGAATCGTCCACGCTGCACGATGGTGTGCTTGTTTTTAGTGCGATGTGTGACCACTTGAGATGGTCTCAGTGTGCGGGTCTCTACCAGCGCACCTACCCGCATAGTGCCTCGGGTTCGATTTCCACCTCTCGGTGTGCGGGTGATGCACGGGTCTATACCCATGTAGTCACCAGAGATGTGGCTTTGGGTGTTTCTTCAAACCCTAGTGCGCGGGTCCCTACCCGCACATCTACCCGTGTAATGCCCTGTTTTTATTTTTTCAAAACATCGTAGTTTCATTTAGGGCTCATATATATACATGATGTCTTCTCTCTTGCACGTTTTTAAGAGTTTAAAATCACACCTTTGAAAGATAGAGTGTTTCCCAAGAGAGAGAAACTCTCAAGAACTCACCTTTACTAAACCAAACACATGAGCATGAGCATCTAGCATCATTCTAGTATCATCCAAGCATAGGTTTTCTTTGTTTCTTTGACTAGGTAATTTGAACATACTCTAGAACTTCTTATTTCATCTTTTGTTCATGTTTTCCTAGGTTTAGCATTTAGTTTGTGATTAAATGCATGACTCTTTACTAAATGTTGTTTCTAACATGCTTGAGTCTTTATTTGTTGGTTGAGTTGCGTTGTTTGTTGATAGCTTGCATCTATGACAATATTGCCCTTCTATCTAAGTCTCTATACCTTGCATCTAGACATTGTTATTTAGGACTCATTGATTGCATTTATTGTCCTTGCCATATTTTGTGACAACTTGTGTTGATTGGATTTTTTGTTTGATGACTATATTTTAGATTCTCATATATACATCTAGTTAGGTCTTTATGAGCATTCATATAGACCTTGATATCTAGGATTGTTTTTATTGCCATCACTTAATCTCTAGATAAGCATTTAGTGTTGCCTAGCATTAATTGCATTCAGAATATTTTCATATATTCCCAAAGGTTGTTTAATCTCTTCTTTGAGAGTTAAGTCTTGTGGCTAAGTGATTTAGTGCACAAGCAATTGGTCTAGAATCATTATAAAAGGCATGCAGGGTAGTAGTGGTGGGTTAGTGACCGAGAATGGTGTGACTAGAGGTCAACCTAGGTTGTAAACATCATAACATATAATGGATTTAAGGACCGTGTGTGGCTAGACTGATAGCCGGTGAGTTTTTGCCCAGTTAGAGGGTTTCTCACGTAAATCAATCATCGTGTTATTCAATGTTTTTTGCACTTTAATTACGTTGATTGTATTTGATTGTATTGGGTTATTTTTTATAATATTGAAATCCAAAAGTTGGTAACTAATTGGATTAACAACTCATTCACCTCTCACCCCATCCCCTTCTAAGTTGTATTAGACACTTTTATATATTTTCACCTTTAGTGCAATCTTGGCTGAAGTTGGGTCCGTTTCTGATAGATAGCATCTAGAATGAAAAGATTTGGGTTTGAAAATCCCATTCCTCGATCTGGTAGTCATTGGATGTTGTGATGTAGAGATGGGAATCTAAGGTTGAGTGGTCATATGAACATGATCACTACCTGAATTAATTGTTGTACCAGTTGGATCATAAAGAGAGCCATCGGTTGTTGGAGAGGATTGTCTTGGAGACTGATTTGAGCTAGGTAAAATAGGACTAATACACTCATGTGAGAACTGTCTAGGAGTTGATAAGGATTTGTCAGGTCCATTTCCATTTAAGGAAGCAGGTTACTGCATAATAGACAGTGTATGTTGCATAACAGAAAAAGGCAAACTTGGAGTTAGTGCAGCCGAAATTAAAGTCTTGTCTACTGGAAATATAGAGGTGTATGGAAACTCCAATTCATTGAACTCTACATGTCTAGACACTTAGATTATTCTAGTTGAGTGTAGGCATTTATAGCCTTTGTGCACATCACTATACCCAATAAAAATGCATTTGGCAGAGTGAAAATTGAACTTTGTTTTGGAGTAGTCTCTTAAGAAAGGGAAGCTACTACATCCAAAGGTCTTGAAGAAGTTGTAGTTCGGTTTCTTCTTATACAACTTCTCAAATGGAGAGATGAAATGAAACATGGCAAAAGGCATATTGTTAATGAGAAATGTAGTAGTAGCAAAAGCTTCATACCAAAACTTCAAAGGCATGTTGGAGTAAGCAAGAAGAGTCAAATCTCGTCTCTACAATATGTTGATGCTTCCTCTTAGCAGCACCGTTTTATTGATTAGTATGTGCACAAGAAAAACAAGCTTGAATTCCCTGTTGAGCTAAGTGAGAAGCAAAGGCAATATACTCACCTTCCATGTCAGTATGCAAGCTCTTTATTTTCCTTTGAAATTGTAATTCAACTTTCTTTTGAAATTTAACAGAAACATCAAGAGCCTCAGATTTGAGCTTTAAAGGAAATACCAAGTGAACCCAGTATAGGCATCAATGAATGAAATATAGTACCGATGTCCCTCTGTTGACAATATTGGAGCTGGTCCCCAAATATCAAAGTAGACCAGCTCTAATGGTGCTTTTACAGTGATTTCATGCTTGGAAAATGGCAGCCTATGAAGCTTAACTAGCTAACATGAATCACAAAAGTTAGGTACATGAAATCTATTATTGAAATGTATGTTATGTAACATTTTTTGCAAGATTAAAGGAGCATGATGCCCTAATTTGGCATGTCAAACATCAGCATTCATAGTTGCCAAGTTAGCTTAATGTGACTTGGAAAGAGACATTTGTCCAAGGCCTGTTTTATTACAAACATTAGAAAGACTTTCTGCAGCTTTTGAACCTTCAAGCTTGTCAACTTTGAAACCAATAGTATTCAACGGTGGTGCCTCAACAAGCTTTAGGCTATAAAGTCCATCTCTAAGAGCTCCTTAAAGCAAAACCCTCTTCGTTTTGATGTCCTTTATAACATATTGATCATCATGAAATTCAGCAATTGCTTTATTACCAAATGTGAATTTAGATACGTTGAGCAAGTTCTTGGTTATTTGAGGTACATGTAGTATGTTTTTTAAATGCAATCTTTGATAAGGTTGTGTATGTGATTGAACTAAAGTATCACCAACATGAGATATTGTAAGTTGATGACTATTACCTTCCACAAGCTTATCATTACCTCTGTAATTCGATCTCAATGAGAGGTTGTTGAGGTCTGAAGTAATGAGGTTGGTAGCTCCACTATCCACGTACCAAGCTGGGTCACAGACCAATTATGGTGTAACAAGATATGCTGAGTCTTGATTGTAGCTAGTTACTGATTTTATGATGCCTGTGTTCATGTTGTTGAAATTGCTAAGAGGAGATCCTATCATCAGTTGGCTATTATATCCTTGTGCTTGATTGAATCCTTGATTTTGATTAAAGAGTTATTGGTTTTGTTGCTGGGGAGGGCCTTGAAAGCCTTGGTCAAAACGGTGGTAACACTTAAGAGCACTATGTCCAGGTTTGTTGCAAACTTAGCGGTGGATTCTGCCTCTTCCACCAAATTTGTAGTTGTTTCTTCCTCTTCCTCGTTGTCCACCTCTATTAGATTGAGTATAGTTACCATTTCTTTTCTTCTCATAAGTGTTGTTAGACACAAAATTTGCTGATGCTTGACCTATATTGAGTTGAGTTGGTGAATTTAAATGTTCAAGACTTTGTTCATGTGTTAGCAACAAAAATGAGCATCTTCAAAACTAATAAACCTCTGTTGTGCGGTGATAACTGAGATAATGGAGTCAAACTCATGACCTACATCATTCATCAGGCACATGACTAGATCACGATCTCTAATATCTTCTCTAGCAGCCATTAACGAATATCCAATATTCTTGATCTTAAGTACAAACTCACTAACAAAATCTGATCCCTTCTTGATAGATCCAAGTTGATTTCTTAATTGCATTATTTTTGCCATTGATTGTTGAGAGTACATTCTCTCTAAACTACTCTACACCTCAAACGAAGTTTGACATCCTACAACTTAACCTATTATACTCTCATTCACAGTTGAATAGATCTAACTCATAAGCAATTTGTCGATCCGTTTCCATCCTGAAAACTCCTTGCTTATGCGTTGTTCCACATATTTTTCACCATATTTGTTTGTTATTTCAACACTAACAAACTTATTTAAAGGCTGATTTAAACCAAGAAGATGATCTTCAAGTTCAAGAGATTGAATTAAAGGCAATACATGAGTTTTCCAGTACAAGTAGTTTGACTTGCTTAGCTTGATATGAAAGTTGAAGTTTAGACTCTTTGAGAGAGTATTGAACTCCATTAATGAAGTTGTTGCTTGAGAGTTTTGATTATGATCTGGTGTTGACGAGGATATCTTTGAAACCTTGATTTTGGTCCAAGATCTGAACTTGTGTTGAAGAAGAAGAAGCCATGACGTTAATCAGACGGCTCTGATACCATGTGAAAACACTAAAGGTGTTTGATAGAACTGAAAACTGTTTGAAAAAAGTCCTAAAAGAAACAGAGTATTGAAGATTTAACAAAGCTCCATTAATGGAGAGAAAACAGAGACTAGAGCTCTTTGTAATTTTCTTTATTAATTTGTTACAATGATACAATCATCTATTTATATATCCAGAAGATGCAAACAATAATCGTTTTGGATTGATAATGGATTTCTAACAACTAATGTTGACTAAACATTCAGATAACTAATACTAACAGATGTTAACTAACTTTGTTAGGCATGGTTGTATGCTTATATTATGCAGCTGACCTCGGACTACTATTTCCAATTGCATTCATTTTGATACTCACCATGCTGGTTGGATAGAATATGTAACCTTATCATATATATATTATATGTAGGTTTTCTTAGTCTTCAAACACGAAAACAACTAATTAAAGTTATCATCGCTCTCTATGGGTAGAGTATACATTCATAGCTTCAACATTTCTATTAATATTACTGAAGGCATCATAGGCAAGGGCAGATGGACTATTTATATAAAACAGTTTTAAAAAGGGAAAGTATAATTTCCCCCCTGACTTTTGCCCTATTGTTAAGACGAGGACAGGGTTTCGCCTTATTGTTTGTTTTTCCCCCTAAAAACAAAGAAAAGTTAAATCTCCCCATTCTGTTAGTAATTCCATCCAAATTTGAGTTGACTATTAAAATTGAGAGGGCAAAATGGTAAATGACTTGAGAGGGCAAAATGTGTGGTCCCCAATCCACCAACATTTAATAAAATAATAATAATAATAATATCATCATCAATTTTTCTTTTCTCCACGACCACATCATCTTCAATCATCATCATCAATTCTTTTTCTCTCTCCACGACCGCATCATCTTCAATTCTTCTTCTTCTCCACCTTATCACCATTTCATTTTTATTTAAAAAAAAATAAAAAAAAATAATAATTCCCCAAACAATCATCATCATCTTCAAAAACAAAAATCTTCATCTTCACCTAAACCTAAACCTAAACAAAAATCTTCTTTTCTCTTTCTTCTTCTTCTTCTTTTTCGTCGTCAATTGGGTTTGGGTGTGGGTGTTTTCAGGGTTCGATTAGGTGGGGGTGGATTGGGTGTTGGTCGTTTGGGTGTGATGTTGGGTTGGTGTTGGTGGTTGATTTTAGAGTTTGTGTTTGTATTTGATTTTAGGATTTGAGCATAATCACTTAGGATGTGAGCATAATCACTCCTAGTATGTTTATGGGTTTGATTTTTATTTTTCTAGGTTTGATTTGTATTTTCGATTTTATGGGTTTGATTTTTTTTTTCTGGGTTTAATTAACAGGTTGATGGATTCAAGAAAATCAATTTTTGAATTTATGGGTTTATGGATTTGTACTTTCTAATTCAAGAAAATCAATTTTCTGGGTTTATGGATTTGATTTTTATTACATTTGCAAGAGAACATGAGATAAGCATTTTTCTGGGTTTGATTAACAGGTCAATGGTGATCGATCATGATGATGGTTGAAATACTAGGTTTCCAGATCCACCCAAAAAAAAAAATGAATTTTTTTATAAAGAGATGGATTTGGTGGAAGTCTATATTGGATCTCCACTGTCCATCTCATGAGATGGATGGTGGAGATCTAATATGGACTTCCACCAAATCCACAATGGTTTTTTTGTTTTTTTATTTTTTGTTTTTAAATACTTTTTAAATTATTTTAATTTCGTTTTTTAAAATTAAATAAAAAAACCTTCACTGTCCATCTCAAAGATGGATAGTGGAGATCCATCTTTTTTTAATTGTTTTTTTTCATTTATTTTTGTTTTTTGTTTTTTTAATATATTTTTTATTTAATGAATATTTTGAGGGTTAAATGGTAATTATATGGAGTAAACTGAAGGATAAAACAGACATTTGACCTTCAATTTTAACGGTCAACTCAAAATTGGATGGAAAAGGTAACAGAAGGGGCATATATTCTTTCCATTTGAGGGGGGAGACCGACTAATAAGGCAAAACCCTATCCTCATCTTAACAATAGGGCAAAAGTAAGGGGGGAAATGATACTTTCCCTTTTAAAAATGATGAAATTATCATTATTTTAAAAGTTTTTCAATTTTGGCCCTCCGATATTAGCCAAGTGCTCAAGTAGTAGAAATAATATGACGGATCAGTAGAGACTAGAGAAGCAGAAACTTACACGTGCACTTGCAAACCAAAATCTAGCTTCTCCATTATTTCTTTCTTCATCCTCCCTCTCCTTCCAGTTTCCCATCTTCATTCTTCAATGGCCCCGATGGCGTTGTCTGCTTCAGCTGCAATTTTACCTTTCAAACGTACGCTTTCTCTCTATCTCTAATCTAAATATACACATGTACAATTAAATTGTAATGTATTTTAATTTTTCTTAAATTAGGGATTTCGAGTGGTTCAAAGCTATTCAATTCTTCTTCTAAAACATTTGGGGTTGGGCCAAATTTCTCATCATTGAAGACTTGTCGTGGGAGTGGACTTGGTATTGTTGGTTTGTCCTCAACAGGGAGCAACAATGGAGGTTTCGTTGACTTATCTGAATCTGAAACACCTCCACAAACCTATGCCTGGCAAGATAACAAGGTCTGCTTTCAACTATAAAATGTATTTTAGGAAAAAAAAAATGTGGTTATTTGTTTATTATAATGGCTTTGTTTCTCCTTGTAGAGGCCGCGTGTGTGCATATTAGGTGGTGGTTTTGGAGGTTTATACACGGCTTTAAGACTTGAATCACTTGTTTGGCCTGATCACAAAAGACCTCAGGTAACTTCTTGTTTTTGATTTGCAACATTTGAGCTGCTGTGCTGGAACTATGTTCCATATTTGAATTATATTAGGCTGCTAGGGATTTAGAGTCCTTGCTCGCTTTAATTATCGAAAAAAAAAAAAAAAGAGTAAAGGAAATTAGTATTGGTGATTTCACATCAATTTTCGCTGAATGTGGTGGACCAGGTACTTCTTATTGATCAGTCTGAACGTTTTGTTTTCAAGCCAATGTTGTATGAGCTTCTTTCTAAAGGTCAGATGTTTTTGGGGATTCATTTGTGTTTATGTTTTCTTGTACCTAGTGATGATTTACCTGAATGTTCTTATCAAAAATGAGAATTTGTTTACTTTTGCATAGCACTGTCAAATTGAAAATAAGTTGTCCTGATGCAGAAGTAGATGCATGGGAAATAGCTCCTCGTTTTTCAGATTTGCTCGCAAACACCACAGTGCAGTTTTTCAAAGACAGGGTAAAACTCTTGCACCCCTCAGACCATTTGGGAATGAAAGGACAAGTGGCATCTAGTTGTGGAGGAACTGTACTGCTCGAAAGTGGTCTCTTGATTGAGTATGACTGGTATAGTTTTTATTATCCTCACCTCACCTCTTAATTTTTTAGGGAATTCTGGTTTCCGGACCTTTAATAATCTGTCATAATTTCTTAATTTAGCCTAAAAAATATGTAAAAGCCCAAATTATGGGTGGCAAAAAGTGTGAATGGAAACTCAATTAACTCTTTGGTGCTTTGTTTATTAAACATGGTTCTTTTTTAAGTCAATTTAGAATCTCCAACTGATATATTAATTTCTTTGTCCTGGGCAGCCAGGTTGGTTCTTGCTTTGGGAGCTGAATCTAAACTTGATGTTGTACCTGGCGCTGCAGAGTTTGCATTGCCATTTTCCACTCTTGAGGATGCATGCGTAAGAATTTGCTGGATGAAATCTATCCCTTTTATAATATCTTACCACAGACAGATTGGTTACTTTACGAATGCAACCCTGCCTCTTCATGTTGTTATTCTTTTGATGCAGAAAGTTGACCAAAAATTAAATGCATTAGAGCGGTGCAAATTTGGAAAGGACTCTATGATTCGTGTGGTTGTCGTTGGCTGCGGTTACACTGGAGTTGAGTTAGCTGCAACAGTATCGGAGAGACTGGGGAATAGAGGAATGGTACAAGCTATAAATGTCAATACAACAATCTGTCCAACTGCATCCTCTGGCAATAGAGAAGCTGCTTTGAAAGTAAGACATCTATATTCTGGATCATTAAAACATGTTAATATATTTATTGACCTAAGCCTAACATTGTGTAGTTCCTTTATGCAACAATTTTTCAGCACTAGGCTCGTTGGAAAATTTTCTGATTTTCTAGATTGCATGTTTCTTTAGCTGATACAGCCATTGTAAACTTAGTTGGTACAACTATGACTATGAGCCAGCTGAAATAAGTGTTTTTTTTTTTTGGAATTACTATCACATATTGGGGGTCTTCTGTTGAATGCAACCACACGCATTGATATATTTTAATCTTTTAGCCACTCTCTTTTATTTTTTAATCTAACATAATCTTAGCTTCTGGTACTAGGTTCTTTCATCCAGGAAAGTGCAACTTTTCTTGGGTTATTTTGTCCGTTGCATAAGGAGAGTTGGTGACTTTGAAGCTTCAGTGAAGCCAACAGAGAGTGGAGGAGTCCAGGATGTTGCAGCAGAACATGATTCTGAGAAATATACATTGGAACTTCAACCTGCTTTCAAGGGACTAGAAAGTCAAATTCTGGAAGCAGATTTAGTATTATGGACTGTTGGATCTAAACCTCTTCTTCCTCCACTAGAACCCTGTAACAAACTCCATGAACTTCCCCTAAATGCCCGGGGACAAGCAGAGACAGATGAGACTCTTCGTGTTAAGGGTCACACACGTATATTTGCAGTTGGTGACTCTGCTGCTCTAAGGGACTCAAATGGAATGCTTCTTCCAGCAACCGCACAGGTATAATGTTCTTGCTTCAACTTAGCAATGTTGATCTAGTAATGTTTACATCTTCTCTCTATGACCTCTTCAACCCAGTTCAATGACTTGCTTCCTTGATCTTCTCAGGTTGCCTTTCAACAAGCCGACTTTGCTGGTTGGAATCTGTGGGCAGCAATCAATGATCGCCCTCTGTTGCCATTTAGGTAAGAAATTAAGACACTTTAATAGCACAATACTATTGAATTTATTTCCAAGTAACCAAAAAACTCATTTATTTTTATAGAATAGAATTGGCTACGTTGCTATATGTTTCTTGCAGTATCTTGCACCCTATGGACCTAACATCAATTCTAAATTACATTGCACGTTTTTTTTTCCAGGTTTCAAAATTTAGGCGAGATGATGAGTTTGGGGAGAAATGATGCTGCTATTTCACCCAATTTCATCGAGGGGCTAACCTTAGAGGGTCCTATTGGTCATAGCGGTAACATTTTCCATTTCCATTTCCAATACGTTGGTGTGTGTCGTTTTTCTCTATATTCTGAATTACATTGTATCTATGAACTGCCTCTCTATTGCAGCAAGGAAAATAGCATACTTGATGAGATTACCGACAGATGAGCACAGGCTTAAAGTGGGAGTCAGCTGGCTCGCAAAGTCTGCTATAGATTCAGTTGCATTATTACAGAGCACTCTAACAAAGGTTGTTTCAGGCTCATAGATCTGTTCTTGTTTTTATACAAAAGCAAAGGTTTAATAATTTTCTAAATTGTAATATACAGAAACCATCTAGTGTCTGAAACCTAGATCAGACAAAATAGTTAAGGACACTAGATCGGTGCTCTTCAAGTCATATGTTCCTCTTGTTAAAAAACAGAAGTCATCTACTTTATAATTTATTTAATAAGTTACTAGTCCACTTAATCAAATAAGAATCATATTTATTATTTAACTAAGGGGGGTGTATTCAATTAGGATTAATTAGGATTCTTGAAGACATTTAAAGATATTTTTTAAGTGACAGATTTTCATGGATTTCTACGGACTTTTATAAATCCACATGGACTTTCCTTGATTTGTTTAGACATCCATCTCAGACTTTTATGGATTTGTTTAGACATCTATCTCAGACTTTTATAGATTTGTTTAGACATCCGAAGATTTTCATGGATTTGTTATCTCGAACTTATACATCAATAGTAAGCTAATTATAGCTAATTATCAAAAAAAACCTTTGAAGTTGGAATGAGCAAAATTTGATACACCAGTCAATCTATATTTGCGTATATATATATTTTGAGGTTGTTGCTGATGAAAACAAAGCGATTGAATTGAATCCAAAATTGGCTAAGGCTTTCATGAATTTGTTATCTCTGACTTATTAATAGTAAGCTAATTATAGCTAATTATCAAAAAAACCTTTGAAGTTAGAATGAGCAAAATTTGATACACCAGTCAATCTATATTTGTGTATATATATAGTCTGAGGTTGTTGCTGATGCAAACAAAGCGATTGAATTGAACCCAAAATTAGCTAAGGCTTATCTGCTTAAAGGCACTGCTTGCATGAAGTGTAGATGAATTATTTTTCTTTAAAATAAAATGCTAATAAAGAGTTTTTCAAAAAAAAAAAAAAAAAAAAAAAAAGCTAATAAAGAATGAGCATTTTGGTGTTTGATTGAAAGCTCTACAGATTAATTTGGTGTTGTTTTGTGCAATTCTGGCACGTAGTGAGTTTTGTACTTGTTATACTGTATATAATTATGTGACTGCAACATATTCTCACATATATAATTATGTGCAGTTTTTTTTTTTTCCTTTTTAATTCACAGAACATATTGGGGATGGAAGCTTATTATTCTCACATGCATCGGTTTTTTTTAATTTTTACATATTAGTGCTTTTCGTTTCTGATTTGAGAGAGAGAGGGGAAAGCAAAATCCACCAAAATCTTTGGGGAGAAGGCCGAATATGTTATGACATTTGATATTTATATCTTTCACTATCAAGTCCACCAAAATCCATCAAAATCCATCAAAATTCATCACTTAAGAAAATCATTTAAAATCCAGTCCTAATTGAATACACCTTGATTCTTGTAGACATTTTTAAAGTCTCAATTCAATACACCTGGATTTGGAAGGATTCTTTAAAAGTCCATATAAATCCTAATTGAATACCACTGAATTCATATGGACTCTTTTAAAGTCTCTAAATGTCCAAATTGAATACACCAGGATATATAATGTCTTTAAATGTCCTCAAGAATCCTAATTGAATACACCCCCCTAAGTATGGCAGTGCGACAAAGATATACACAAGTGGAAAATAAGCATGAATTGCTTTTTCTGTGTTTTAAAAACGAAAAACAATTTTTTAGTAGAGTGTTTAAAAGAAAACGAAAAAAATAGTAAAAAAAAAAAAAAAAAAAAAAGGTTTTTAACTTTAACTGAAGAAAACCTAAAATCTTGAAATGATATTTCGACGTTTTTACTGTTTTGTATTTTTGGGATTTTAGCACTATTTTACTGAGTATTTAATTTAATTAAAATCCAATGTCTAATTTTCACTCCATTAACAATACAGTATTGTAGCTAGACTTTAAATACAATCAATTTAACAAGGAAAACAGTATAAATAAATAAATAAACTAAAAACAATATTTACTTTCGAAAACTAATTGTAGTTAAACCCATGCATTTATTTATTTTATTAATAATAAATTTATTTTTCTTAAGGTAAAAATATATCTAATCTTTTTTTTTTTAAATAAAAAAACTTAAAAAGACATCAATCAATTATTCAATTTTAAAATATATTATATTTTTAATTAATAAAAATTAATTCAATTATATGCTATACTCTTACAATAGTTTTAGCATATTACAATATATTCATGATATTGTTTTAAGTTATTATTACCAAACACGTTTTCAAATTTTAAAAATATGAAAATTAAAATTTTTTTTTTTTTTTGAATGAAAATTTATAAGAAAGCTTCTTTTGACAATCCAATTTTTCTTTTTACACTTCTTTTCTAAAAACACTCTATTCACAAAATTTAAATTTAAAAAAATTCTAAAGACACTTCATTTTGTTACAAAATTATCCTTTTATCTTTTTTTGAATTAAATTATTAAAAAAAAATTATCTCTCCTAAATCATTAGATTAATTATTACATATTTATAAAAATAATAAAAATAATAAAAATAAAAATAAAAAAACTCAAAAAATAAGAACCTTGTTTTTTTTTTTTTTTTTTTTAAATCGAAATATGAAAATGTTTTTTGTTACTCTTATAGGTATGTGATTGCCTAGAGAACTTTAATTCTTTCATTAGTCTTAGAAATTCTGAGTTTAATCGACAATTCAAGCTTTCATATGACAATTCTATAAACCATAGTATGTAAATCTAGTGGTCCACATTCTTCGTCCTGATATATATATATATATATATATATATATATATATATATATATTGTCATGACGAACTGATAATAGAAAATCTGTATATATATATATATATATTACTGTTTGTAAGAAACCAAAATATTCATAAATTTTTATTTCTTTAACTATTAATCAAAAATTAATCGAGAAAGTATGAAAATATGATTTATTTTTATTTTATTTTTTAAAAATGGAGAGTGATTAATTAGGAAAGAGTGTTTAATATGGTAATAACAGATTTAGGAGAAAAAGTTTAATACATAATATTTAATATAATAATTTAGGAGAGAATTTCTTTTTTTAATAATTTAATTAGTTTAGAGTGTCCTTAAATTTTTTTTGTCTTGTTTAGTAATTTTAATTTAGGTTAAAATTATCATTAATAAAAAAAAATTAAATTGGAGTATAAATAGATAATTTGTGGATTTTAAGGAGAAGCTCACATTTATAAAAAACAGAAATAGAAAATATTGTCAAACATACCCATAATATGGGTAAAGCATGTTGTTAAACTAATCTTTGTTGAAGTGGTGATTCATGCGGTTCGATCAAAGTTTATGGTTTGCCTTTGTATACGTTTTGTTAGCTACAGCCTACATCATGTACCACGCTATTAAAATTGCGATTGGGAAAGAGAGGGATCTTAGAGCATCTCCAATAGGTCGGAATTTGCTGGATCGAAATTTGCTCCAACAGCCTCCATATCTCAGTTTCTAATTTTTTTCCGACCAAAACCTCTCCAAATGTAAGGAGAGAAAGCTTCCTCCCTATTTCATTTTTTTTTTCACTCCTCAATTGAAATGAGTGGTTAAGATAAGTCCACATCCTTCATATTTAATAGTCCTAATTCGATGCAAGGAAAATATAAGACGCCATTTTTTCACTCCAAACCATTTTTAGAGAGGCTTGTTAGAGTGTTTAACTCCTATATGGCTCCTTATTTGTAAAAAGTACAACAGACTCCCTAAATATAAGGAAAGTATAACGTACCCAGTTGGAGATGCTCTTATAGCTTGTCTTTCCTAGGGATGGCAAAATTCCTCGTGGGGACGAGGCCCCACGGGGACCCGCACTTTTGAGATGGGGATGGATTTCAATTTGGTAGGGATAGGGCGGGGATGGGGATAGATAGTCTAACCCACAATGGGTATGGGGCGGGGATGGGTTTTATACTCCCCACCCCGCCCTGCCCCGCTTAAAATAATATTTAGTTAAACTACGTAGTTTCAAAGAAAATAAATATATCTAAAAAAAGAAAAATAAATAAATAAATATATATATATATATATATAGGGGTGGGCGTTTAATGGATCGGTTCACTTTTCGAGTGAACCGATAAAAAACCGATAATATCCGATTTTTGAAAAAGTGAACCGATCCGATAAAATTTAAAAGTGTGAACCGATCAAAAACCGATTGAACCAGTTCGGTTCGGTTCGGTTCGGTTCGGTTTTTTCGATTCTCTGTTGAGTTATCGAGTTGAGTTAGTTTGTAATGTTTTTGGCATGCGACTTTAACAGTGAACAACCGTTCCATTGATGAAAACATGACTAAATATGCAGTACTATGAGTTTTTAGGGTTGAAACTAATAAGAATTAAAGGGCATGCATGCATTAGTAACTAATTTGTTATTGACACTCAAGTTTACAAGAACTGGGGGTTTGAACTAGTTACCATTCTTGTTATAATGTTAATGTCAGTTTTTGTTGGGGTGTTGGGTACGTATTCATCAATTGCTCAAACTGTAAAGCATACTTAGAATTGAGTACCTTAAATTCCCTTGCATCAAAACTAATTATATATAGTCGATGTGTCAGACAGGAGTGTTTTTCCATGTATTCAAATTTATAACTTTTCTTCTCTAAAGACCTTCTATGTTATTTGATCATTTTGCAACATTGAATTTGTTTCATGACTGATCTCTTTAAGCTCTTTAGCATTTTAGTTTTAGACAAAGTAGAAAAAATTTAGGGATTTTTTATTATATACACCGGTTCTCGGTTCGGTTCACTGGTTCGAACCCTAGAACCGGAAACCGAACCGGAAATACCGATTTTTTTAAAAACAAACCGAACCGAACCGGTTAATAGTGAAAAACCGGAAAAAAACCAATTGAACCGGTTCGATTCGGTTTAATGGTTTTTTACCCACCCCTATATATATATATACACATTAATCTTTACATCTCACTTAACATAAAGTGACAAAATAAAATACTATTAAAAAAAAAAACCCTAGCCGCTAACTTCAACTCTATAAGTCTTTAATCCTCAAACAACTTGAAGTTCACCGTTTAAGCTTCAACCTCAAACACAAGAGAACATACAGTAAGTTTCTTTCTCAAATAACTTTTAAAATTAAAAGTTTAATAACAAAGGTTTTTCTTTTTCAATTTATTACTTTAATAATTCTCAACTCTTGAATTAAATTTAATTCGTTTATTACTACTTCGGTAGGCACAAATATTTTTACAAATGCACTAGAAAGTGAAGACTCAATATTGATGTTATCAAGAGAAAATTGTGTAAGCATACAAGAACAACATGGGGTGGAAACAAACAAAATAAAAGAGAACTAGAGAAATAAATGCAACTAGTAGATGATTAACGTTACGATTTTTGAACATTTTGACTTTATACTTTATGTTTATGTTTGAAAATGATTGAATTTACTTATGATAGTTATGTTTATGAGATTTTAATAGTTTCTTGGAATTATTTACTACTTTATATATTATATCATATTCAATGGTTATATATTTATTATTTAAATAATAAAAAAAAATTATAAATGGGGTAAATGGGTGGGGATGGGGAAAGCACTCCCCGTTGTACCCCGCCCTGCCCCAACCCGCTCCATCTATGGTGGGGTTTTATGAGGGGATGGGTTTTCAAAAAATAAATGGGGTGGGGTGGGGTGGGGTGCGGGAAAGGCCACCCCGAACCCACCCCATTGCCATCCCTAATCTTTCCATCTGAAATTTAAGATCATGAATCATGACCGTTGATATTTTCACCATTGCCAAGATGAAACCCCACAGGTCAAACTCTGTTTTTCACCAAATTAAGAATAACAAAGAAAAACCATGGATGGTTGATAACAGAAAATTTTATTTTATTTTATTTTATTTTTGAAATATTACAATAATTCAAATTTAGAAAGTGGGACAAACTTGAACTCACAACCTCATGTTGTATTTAGAACATACACTGATAATCACAGCCCACGCAGATCTATTTTCTAAATGTTTTGTGTCTTCTCTTTCATCTAATTAGGATTAGAAATGAAAAAGCACCACAACAAAGCAGAATCATGACACCTTTTATATCCAAGTTACATGAAATTGTCATTGTAGAACTAAATCAACAAAGCTCCCAATCCCATACCAAACCAACCAGATCAACCCCGGATCCTATTACCACTGACAGACACTCGAAGACCAACAGATACCATTAACTAACGTAGATGGTTGAAGTTGAATCACTCTATATTAATTCTAACTACTTTTTTAGTTCTTTCCTCCGAAGCAGTCGTCCAGGCTTTATGATCATCTGACATTGTTCCTCCAAAATTCTGGGCCTGCCCTGCAGATGGAAGCAACCGGCTACCCCAAGTTGCCTTTCCCTTTAGCTCATCGCTAGAACCTATGTTCCCATTAAATGCAGAAGTTTCAACCAAATAAATCATATTTTGGATCAAAATGCATTAGAATTTGTTAGAATTAGACATCAAAATTCAAAAGATTAAGGGAAAAAGTAAATGAAAATCAGTGTCATGTTGCACCAAGCTATCAATTCTACATGATTGGGACAAACACTGTGCTATTAGCTTCCATAGCTGTCTAACTCGATCTATACGTCCTCTTATAATAAAACCTCAAAGGATTTCATATCATACACGAAAATGGAAGTATTCATAAACCTTATAAACCGGAAAATTTAAGAGAATTTAGAGCAGGCTAGACTGGTGTAAACCACAGAGAAACAAGCAAGCTAACATATTTAACTACATGAAAAGAAATCAACTACTACGAACTAAGAAATCAGACTAAAAAAGACAACATTCTAATGAAAACAAAACAAGACAATCACCAAATTAACCCAAAAACGAAAACAAGATCCAAAGAAACCATTTTTTTTTTCCACAACGAAACAGAATTACTTACATGCATTATTTTGCTTATCAGATTCATCCCTCCAACCAGGCATATGCAGTTTCACATTTCCCTTCCATGCTTCTTCAAAACCATTGAGCTCATCTGAAAAAGAATTGCAAATTGATTCTTTATTAACACATGCATCCAAAATAATGCTACCAAATAAACATAGTAGGCATCAAGAACAAACCTTCATTCAGATTGTGTAGAGTTTGCATTGTATCCACCTTACCATCTGAATTAAGCTTCCTTGAGACTGAATGACCCTGCACCAACAATGCCACCATCAAACGATTCAAACCACATAAAAAACACATGGAAATATATTTATCAAGGCAATTAAGTGCATTATTATCCATCAGCAAGTCTGATTTAAAATTTTAACTAATATACTATGAACATTCATGAATCGGATGCTAGAAAAGCAAAGCAGAACTTTGCAAATTACCCACCTTATCATGTATCCCTCTAGAAATCCTATGTGCTGCTTGACCTGTTGTTCTATCTGCTTCTTTGCTCTCCTCAAAGACCGCCTGATACACAAAAGACAACATATAAGAAAAGAAAAAATCCAATAGCAAATCAGCTATCCCTAGAAAATTTACTTACACCATCACTGCCAGCCCTTCGGGTTCTTGTAGATGTGTAATATGCTCCATTTACACCACCATAAGTTACTTTACAAGTCTGAAAACTGAAATTATGAGCCTGTTGTTTTGTCCCTTCCACCTTGTTATGTTGATTTGTATAATTCACTTTCTTGGTCTTGCCCTCTATTAGATCAACCACACCAATCATTACCATTTTATAAGCATTTATTACAATCACGAGCAAAAATAAAAACCACACACCATACAAGTGTCACACACGTTAAAGTTCATTTACCAAAAGCATCAACATCATCATCTGGATGTTCAACAGAAGGTTCCTTGCTGGAGCCAGAATGTAATTCACTGTTATCTTTCACATCATCCCCAAAACCGTTATCTTCTTCATCTCCCTGATGATCAGAATTCAGTTCTTCTACAATTACTCCCTTTGCTTCAATGATCTCCGGTGTACTGCTGTACGAAGCACTTTGACCAAACATGCTACCAAACGGACGAGTAAAGAACGGATCATCAAACGGATCCCTCACCCCGAATATGCTAGGCATCATCCTCTTATGATGAGATCCAAAGCTGCCAGAGTCTCGGAAACCACCAAACGGATTACTCATATCAAACAAATCGTTTCTACCTTACCTTCTCTTTCCCTCTGCATTTGTTTATGACATATTGGAGCTTTAGAACAGAATATTCACCATAAGAAAATTACCATTATATAACATAAAAATATCTGATATCTCCAGCTTAAGGATTTATGATGCAAAATTGCAAACAACATGTTATGGAAATCACACTTTTATAGGAGAAGAAAAATTACTTGCACAAATAATGTTGCAGAACCAATAAGTATTATTAAATAGCACTGAAATGTTCAATCATTAAAGAGAAATCCATAGAAAAAATTTATGTTAACTTCTATAACTTATTATGAGCGCATCCATGCCTCTCTTAAAGAATAGAGAAAGTGAATCTTCCAAACAGAATGTTTGAATTAATTTTCTACGCATAGTCTAGACCTATCAATATTTCTTCTATACGAAAGCCTAACATGCGACGATCAAAGGCATAAATACCTTAAAAAATGACAAATTGTATGAAGAAGAAATATAAATTTGATATCATTCTGATTGCTAATAGATTAATATCCGCATACTACGGTTATTGGCGGCGTTTGGATGGAAAGAAAATGACGGAAAATTGACGAGAAAGTTGAGAGAAAATGATTACCTGATGAAATGAGTCGATTACAATATCTTCTTGAGAAGGAACCAGAAAATGGCATTAGCTGTTTCTGTTGGAAATAGAATTTTAAAAAGAGCTATTTAAACAAATAAAAAGAGTGAAAATATTTTGGTAAATGTGAGCGTGTACCCAAAAACGAATTTCTACGATAAGCTAGAATGTTCCAATTTCTAGCATAAGAGCATCCACACCCCTTTAAAATTATATATACACCCCAAAATTTATATATTTTTAAATTTTCAATATTATCCTTAAATTATATAATTAATATTTTAATTAAAAAACATAATAATTTTATAACTATTTTACTGTTTTTAACTGTTAATTAACTAAACAAAATTTAAAAAAGGAAAAGGAAAAATCAATAAAGAAAAACAAAATCCAAATTAAAAAGTGCAGAACTCAATAGCCTTCTTCTAAACCTAACAAACAGCCTTCTTCTAAACCTAACAAAACAGCCTCCTCCATTAAAAAGTAAGGAGATCGAAGGTTGGTTCTTCCCTAAAACAAAGAAAAAAAAATCTCATATCATTTTTTTTTTAAATCTCATATCTAATAATAATTTTAGCAACCTTTTTTATGCAATAATCGTGATATGTCTACCCTTTTATTGCTGTAAGTTTATTAGGTTTCTTTGTGCTATAATTTGTGCTATAGTTTTAATTATATATATATATATAATATGTATAATTTATTTATTTAAATAGTTCTTTTTCATAGTATTTAAATAGTTATTTTAAAATTAAAAGAAAGGGCATATTTGTAATGTGTGGGGTGTTCTTACAAAATTTCATTTTTTAAAAATTTATAATGGGGTGTAAATACAAAAAGGGGTGTACAAACAGTTTTTGAGGGGTGCAAATATCATAACTCCATCCACAATGGTCTCTAAAAGAGACCCACTTTCACAAGACCCATTTTGAAACCCATCCAATTGTTCCACAATGGTGAAAAAGTGGAACCAAATAAAAAGACCTAAAAGTGGGCTCCACCCAAGTAGATCCAAATTGGGTTCCAAATTTGGAACTCAATTTGGGTCTTGCCCAATGATTGGGTTGGGTTAGGTTCCCAACACCTCACAATCATTGGGTTGGGCTTATATATATATCTATTTATTTATTTATTTATTTAATTTAAATTAAAATATATAATTATTAATTTTAATAATTATATATATAATGAAAAAATATAAATAAATTTAATATATATATTTCAATTATTTAAATTTAAATATATAATTATTAATTTCAATAAATATATATATAATGAAAAAATATAAATAAATTTAATATATAAATTTAAATTATTATAATTTAAATATATTATTATTAATTTCAATAATTATATATATAATGAAAAAATATAAATAAATTTAATATATAAATTTAAATTATTATAATTTAAATATATTATTATTAATTTCAATAATTATATATATAATG
Source organism: Acer yangbiense (assembly GCA_008009225.1). Classification (NCBI taxonomy): domain Eukaryota; kingdom Viridiplantae; phylum Streptophyta; class Magnoliopsida; order Sapindales; family Sapindaceae; genus Acer; species Acer yangbiense. Next base: position 13,948,479 of record CM017766.1, on the reverse strand, counting down.
AAAAAAAAATTAAATAATTTTAATTTCAATTATAAAAATTTATTTCAATGAAATTAAAATAATTTGAATGATAACATTAATTTTTTGAAGGTTTGGAACCGGAACTAAACCTTCAAAACCATAATCGAAACCAAACCATCAAAACCAAAACCAAAACCGAAACCGAACCTTCAAAATTGGAACCGAAATCTCTCCGAGGGAGGTTCCGGTTCCGGAACCGCCACTTTCAAAACGAAACAGGAACCGAACCAGAACCGACGCCATGTCTAATCGTAGACAATATTTTGTTTTAAATATTTATTTTTATTGTTAATGAAAAAATATAAATAAATTTAATATATATATTTGAATTATTTAAATTTAAATATATTATTATTAATTTCAATAATTATATATATAATGAAAAAATATAAATAAATTTAATATATATATATTTCAATTATTATAATTTAAATATATAATTATTAATTTCAATAATTATATATATAATGAAAAAATATAAATAAATTTAATATATATATATATATATATTTAAATTATTATAATTTCAATATATTATTATTAATTTCAATAATTATATATATAATGAAAAAAAATATAAATAATTTTTATTTCAATTATAAAATTTTATTTTAATGAAATTAAAATAATTTGAATGAAAACATTAATTTTTTGAAGGTTTGGAACTGGAACCAAACCTTCAAAACCGGAACCAGAATCGAACCTTCAAAACCAGAACCAGTTTTGAAGGTTTAGAACTAGAATAGAAACCGACTCGGAAATCGAAACTGGGTAGGGAACTGGAACTGAACAGTCGAAACAGTCATAAATCGGATCGGAACCAAAACCGAACCGTCGAATCCACCAGAGCTGAACTGTCGGAACCGGACCATAACCGAACTGGAACCAAATCTTTAAAATCGGAACCAAAACCGAACCTGCAAAACCGGAACCAGTTTTGAAGGTTTGGAACCGGGGAACCGAAACCGGCACTATGTTTAATCGTATACAATATTTTGTTTTAAATATTTATTTTTATTGTTGATGTAATTCGGTTGTGATAATTTTAAATTAATAAATTTTTTTATTTTAAATTGATCATAATTTGTTAAATAATTATTGAAGTGTTGATATTTAAAATACATTATATAATTTATTAATATATATATAATATTTTAAAGAAAAGTAATGATTGTTTGGAAAAAAGTTTAAAAAGTGGTTCCACTTTTACTTTTTCAATTTAGTCCCATTGTGGGAAAATGAGACCCAAATTAAGTGGATCCAAATGGCAAGACCCATTTTTGATGATGTGGCAACAAATGGATCTTGTTTTTTGGTGCAACCATTGTGGATGCTCTAAGCTAGAATGTTCCCGCTAGGTTATTTTTTTTATTATGATTATTTTTTTTTAATACGATTTTATTCGATAAGAAGTCAAGATCTCGCTGGCCAAGATTTTTAAGAGTATCACATAAAATCGGGTTTTAGACAACAATTGAACCTACAATATAATGACGTAGGAGTGAGTTTTTTATTAGTATTATATAAATTCGAGATTGGGGGAGAGGACTCAATCCACAATCTCGAAATTTAGGTGTAAGAGTTTAGAAAAAAAAAAATCTAACATATTAAAAAAAAAAAAAAAAAGATTTGAGATGAAATTGGTCATTAGTGTATCATGTATGTAATAAGTATGTAGATCAATGTAAAAAGGTGTTTTTATAAATTATTTAGAGGAAATTGTAAGAAATGACCAAAAACTTTATTGCTGTATTGTTTGTAGCCACAAATTTATTTTTTATTATAGTTATCATCTTTCGGCTTGAACTGACAAAGTATGCCCTCATTTTTTTATTAATTTCAGATTATTTTGAGATTTATTGGGATCAGATTTTGAATTGGATTATATCGGACATTGTTGGAATTGGATTCGGATTCGGAATTGGATTGTTGGAATTGCTTTTTTTTTTCGCTCTCTCTCAACATTAGCTTCATCTTCCCAAATCTTCACCGCCTCGTCATCAACTTCTCAAATCTTCGCCATCTTCCCAAATCATCTCCTAAACTCAATAAAGGTTAATGTGACACAGCATATGTTGACGGTGAAATTTGGATTGCCACACACTCAACAGTTATATTAATTCAGTTTAAAACGAGAAAATCAAGAATGCATGCAAGAGACAGTTTTTACGTGGAAAACCCTTGAATGGGCAAAAACCACGGCGCCCCAGAGGGCAGAAAGATAATACTCGATTCTATTGCTTTGTTACACACTCAAATCTCTCATAAAATTGCTCTTTTCTCTCTAGGTTTTCGAACCTCCTCCTCATGGGATAGATGGTTATATTTATATATGTTAATTAGGGTTTCCCCCTGTTTTTAGCCGTGTTGGTGGTAGGATTCCCCCTTTGATTCGTACTAGGATTCTCATGTTGTCACAGATCCGGATATGCTCTATCTCTTTTCCTTTTTATGATTCCTTGTTGCCATGGGTCTTCTAGAGGTTAGGGTTTTATTTCTGTGTTTCTGCCAAGTCGCTTTGGGACCAGTATGCTGATGCAGCGAGCACCTTCACTCCTGGGTACTATCATTCGGCGACCACGTTTCTACCCTTGGCGAGTATATATCTAGCTCTGGCGACCACATCTTTGACTATTGATTTAAGACGTTGATATTCTGACTGACCACATTTTCTCCCTTGACCCGGTCAACGAGTGACGTGGCAACCTTTTCTTCATCATTTATTGACTCCTTTGGTGACGTGTCTGCTTGGCGAATTTATACATACAATAATATCCCCATAAATACTTCGAGCTGGGCAAATGACTTGCTCTTTTTACTTCGTTTGCCTCTGTGAGCAGTATTTATATCTATGCCTTTAAGATTTCGGCGCCTTTTGTAATTAACTCCCTCTTTCTTCTTTTCACCACGCGTTGCATTGATTGGTTGATTCTTCCGGTGTAAGCTTTCAATTTTAACCACACAACTTTCAACGCTTCCACTTACTTGACAGGTGAAGGGACATTCTGACTGCTTGGTGATCCCCGAGACGCCACCTGTCCAATATTTGGTGGTGACTGTTGCGGTTGGTTAATGTGGCCGTCACTCACATTAATTGCATATCTCTTATTTGATTTTCTCTCCCCTTTTTTTATTCTTTTTGAATTTCAAAGTTCCCTCTTTTTAAGGCCCGGTCGCTTCTTCTTCCCCACTTTGCTCTCTCCATTTATTTTTCTATTTTCTCCTTCTCTCAAAACAGAGTTCCTTCATCTCCTTCATAAATTTCTGCCACGAATTTCTTCCATTTCGTTTCCCTGTCGGACGGCTTGCCTCGAAATCGATCGTGTTTACAACTCGACGTTCCCAATCTTCTTGCTCATCCTTCGAACCTAGGGTTTTTCTGGTGAGTTTTCATGGATCCCTCCTTGCGTTCTGCTCTTTTTAATCAGATGATGCAAGCAATAGAGCTTGGTGATAAATGTACTGCAGACAAAATTGAATCTTTGATTCGTAATTTTCGCCCGGATTTCTGGTTCCACTTTCTGTTTTCGTTCCATCTTCTGAAGATAATTTTATCCCTAATATTTCTCCTTCGTCCTCCATTAGTGATTCTCCAGCGATGCCGAGGTCTTCTAAACCAAGTGGCAGCAAACAACGCGCCTCTAGGGCTCCTCGTGAGTCCCTACTGGATGCGCAGACGACTATTGATTTTGACGTTGAAGCCCATCAACGAGATAGGCTGCATTTTTCGTTAGATCTTTCGTGCTCTTTCGATACGGAAGTTAATGTGGTTGGCGAGGGCGAGCTCCTCAAGTACAAGAGTTGCTTCGATATTCCAGACTCGGTGACCTTGATGCTACCTGGTGATCGAGCCGTTTGGAATCCCCCCGAGAATGTGGTTGCTATTTATGGCGCCATGCTCAGCTGTGGGGTAACCCTTCCCCTTCAGCCTTTCATTGCCAGGTTCCTCGCGGAGGCCCGAATTGCGTCAGCACAACTCGCCCCAAATAGTTATAGGATATTGATGTGCCTGTGCCTAATGTGGAAGTTGAAAGGTTATGGGCCCCCTACACCTCGCAAGATCCGCCATTTTTACACGCTAAGACAGGCGGGCAATGGCGGCACGTATTTCCTTCTCTCTTCACCTGTAGAGAGCTGGATCCCTGAGGGCGCGGTGAACCCCGGTCAGGTGGAGATCTCCGGTGACGAGAAGAAGAAGGGTTTTATATGAGGCTTTCCCACTTCAAACAAGAGGTGGAAAAACAGTTGGTTTTTTGCTGGTGGCGAGTGGGGCCGAGATGTGCCAGCTAGCAGTCGCCGTAATCTTTCGGCGAAGAAAGTTCCCAGGCACTTCACATCTCCTGAAGCCTGGTCGAAAGCCGTCCCCGTTTTGCTAGATGGGGAGATCTCTCACCTCGCCGCGGTAGCCGTCCTTCCTTTAGACTCGAGGGATAGGTCCTTCCTCTTGGATGAGGAAAAAATGATCGCTCAACGAATTTTCCCACGCCTACCTACTAAGCTACCTCCTTGTAAGTTTGTCCGTTCTTTTTTCCTTTTGTATTACTGCTTCTTTTTATTCTGCAAGTGATACTTGGCCTATTTTTCTTGCAGTAAGTGACTTTGACACAGTTTGCAATCTACAAGCCCGGGTAGTAAAGAATTCCGAGGCTGCCAGTAAAAGACATGCTGCTGGTTTAGCCAAGGAAGGGGTTGCTAGCCCGGATGGAGGTGATCCCTCCGATGGCGAGGAAGCTGGTGATATTCCTGAGAGTGGGGTCGAATCGAGACAACCCCCTGTGTATACAGAGGCTGCTGTGAACATTCTTGCTGCGACTACTGCTGCTACGACCACTCCTGCAGCTACCTCCAACCGTAAAGGAAAAGAGAAAGTTGGAGTTTCAGGGTCAGTTAGTGATACTCTTATTTTTGACGCGGATGTCCCTGAAACTCTCCTTGATCCTGCGAATGATCTAACCCCTAGGACCGATAGAGGCAACCGCCCGGCTGAGGGCACCCCTGATCACACTGCTCGACCTTTGAAGCGGGCATCAAGAGTTATGCAGTATGTTGTTTCTTCGGACGAGGAGGGTGCTGATGAACCTGTATTCACCGAAACTCCTTCTACTCAAACACCTGTTCCTGAGGCTCCTACTGGTGGGGTGAGTGCGGTGGTGTCCTTACCTTTTGAAGGAGTTAATAGGTCGAATGTTCCTACTTCCTCCCAGACTGGTGCAACTTCTCCTTCGGCGGCTGTGGGTGAGCCGAACGTATCTTCTGCTAATCAACCTGGGCCATCTGGTCAGCCAGGGCCAGCTGATAAACCGGAGCCATCAAAGTAAACCGAGGCTTCTGCGTCAGGTTCGGGTATTGCCCGTGAAGTTCCTCCCGTGGATCCAACCGAAGTTGGTGAGGGAGAAGGGTCTGTTTCCCTTTCAGACTTCACGGCTGCAGAGATTTGCTCACATATAATGAACAACAACATTTATGTTGGTGAGGGTTGGGAGCACGTGAAGAGCAGGTCTTGTAACAAAAAAATGGAATTTTTCTTAAATTGCCACTCCCTGGTGAGTCTCTTGCGGTATTCATGTTTGTATTTTTCGTTCGCATGTTTCCTGACTTGACTGTTTTTCCTTTCAGATGATGTCTGAGTTGACTGACACCTATAGGCGAGGGAATTTCCTTTCGAGGGATGTGAAACGCCTACGGGAACAAACTTCTATTTTGGCAGTTAAGAAACTTTCTGCTGAGGAAGTCCATACTCAACAACTTGCTCAGTTGAGGAAATCTGCAGATGGTTATCTTTCAGCTTAACTGGTTGCTGAAGATAAATTGGCTGCTGCTGAGGAAGAGATTCGTTCGCTGCGAGAGCAACTCTCCGCTAATCAAGAATCACTCGCAGCACGTTTTGAGGCTGAGCGACCAACTGAGAAGGTAAAAGAAAGAGCTGAGCGTGAGGCTTTGGACCTGCGCAACCAGTTGTCCTCGCATGAAGTTATCTTGAATGATCTCAAGGCCGTGCTGGAGGTTGAAGCAGTTGATCGTTTTAAGAGATCCCCTGCCTATGATGCACTTTTGCTGCGTGAATTTGAACGGGGCATGAGGCAGTCGAAGAAGTTCTTCGCCATGAAGGACCATTCGAATGAAAAGGCTTTAAATCGCTTTGACAGGTCTCTTAAACAGCATATGGCCAGCGGAGTGGGTTCGATTAAAGATCAGATAAAACGATGGAAAGCCCACTGCCGTTATAACAGGACTGAGCCTCATCCTATGCATTTAGAAATTCCCAGTAGACGTGTTTTCAACACTTACTACCCTGGCCAAAAGGGCAGCTTTTCTGGTTCTGGTGCTGAACCTGATTTGGGTCCTGTTACCGGTAGAGATTATGGACCTTTTATGCCGGATGGGGACGAAGAGATTACCTGGCCTTCTGAAGAGGAGATCGAAGATGAGGAAGACAGCGAGGGACCTCTTGCAGCTAGTTGAGATTAGGTTTTTAATTGTAAATATTTATATCTTTCTTGAACCTTCGAGTGTAAATGACTTTTTGATTCTATAAATTATTTTACAACTCCTCTAACTCTATTTTTGTTCAGCTGTCTTTGCTGAGTTTTCGGCTTACTTAGTGTTTCACCAAGTTTTTAGCATATTTTACAGCTTTATTCAGCTGTCATTGCTGAGTTTTCAGCTTACTTAGTGTTTCACCAAGTTTTTAGCATATTTTACAGCTTTATTCAGCTGCCATTGCTGAGTTTCGGCGTACTCAGTGTTTGTCAGGACGTATCCGACCATACACTAAGTTTTTAACATGTTATTTAGTCAGCTGCCATTGCTGAGTTTTAGCATATTATTGGGACGTCTCCCTCGTGCTTTTTGCTTGTCTTTTTAGGGATTTTACTTTTCCCGTAATGGCGATTGCCAATTTCTATAACTTGGGATTTTATTTTTCTCGCCAGTTTGCTGCGAGTACGAGATTCATCTGTACGCGATGGTAGTGATGCATGACGGTGAATGCCCTTTGTGACTGGCGAGTTAAATCACGAATCTTCAGTAATAAATTACTCTTTATTGAATACTTCCTGCAACTCGTTAACATAGTCACAGATAAAACTGCTAAAATGAAAACTGTCTAAGAATAAAAAGATTGAAATAAATCCTAAAAGTAATGACAAAATCAAGGGTAATATATCTTCAAGTACTGCGCATTGCATGGACGAGGTAGTTCGCTTAAACCCTCTCGAGTAATGCGATATGCCCCGTGACCAGCTATGCCTGTAATTTGATAAGGCACTTCCCATTTGTCTGCGAGTGACCATGCAGCTTTGTCTCTTGTTCCTGGGTTCACCCTTTTCAGCACTAAGTCGCTAAGCGAGAACCTTCTTTCACACACATGTGAGTTGTAGTATCTGGCTACCCTCTGTTGGTATGCAGTATTCCTTATTTGTGCGCGCTCTCTTCTTTCTTCTAACTCATCCAGACCGCATTTTAGCATATCAATGTTGAGTTTTGGTTGAAAGAGTTGTACCCTTGGTGAAGAGAATGCTGTTTCCACGGGAATGACAGCTTCAGCCCCATATGCCATGGAATATGGGGTCTCACCTGTTGAACCCCTTTCTGTGGTTCGATATGCCTAGAGTACCTGTGGTAATTTATCTGCCCAGCTCCTCTTTTTTGCTACCAACTTAGCTTTCAGGTTGTGTTTTATGATCTTGTTCACTGCTTCAGTCTGGCCATTCGTCTATGGATGTGCTAGGGAGGCGTAGTAGTTGTTAATGCCGTACTTGTCGCACAGCTCCCTGAATTTCTTACCGTCGAATTGGGTCCTATTGTCCGTGATGATGGTGTTTGGTATCCCGAATCTGTACAGGATATTTTTCTTCACAAAGCTTATAGTGTTTGCTTCTGTTATATGTACCAATGATTCGGCTTCTACCCACTTCGTAAAATAATCCACAGCTACTATAGCGTGCTTTGCTCCTCCAGTTGCTGTTGGCATTGGGCCGATCAAGTCAATTCCCCACATGGCGAATGGCCAAGGTGAGGTAATACTCTTTAAGAGTTCAGGTGGTTGGCGGATGTTATTGCCAATCTTTTGACACGCCTCACATCTCGCTGCCATTCTTTTGGCGTCGGCGAATAGTGTTGGCCAATAAAAACCCTGTCTTAATGTTTTGTGGGCTAAGCTGACACCCCCAGCGTGGTTCCCACAGTTTCCACTATGTATGCTTCTCAGAATACCTTCTGCTTCTTCAGGCCTGACACATCTCTGCAGTGCCCTTTAGTACCCCCTTTTGTACAGTTCTCCATTGAGCACTGAATACCTTATAGCTCTGTACTTCAACCGTTTCGCTTCCAATGGGTCACTTGGGAGTACATCATTGACGAGATATTCTTGGATTGGTGTGACCCAGCTGTTCCTCTCACCAAAGACTGCCCCCACTTCCTTTGATCTGACTATACTCGGCTGTAATAGGTGGATCATAGAGATAGTTTTGGGCCAGATGTTGATTATGGCGGATGCTAACTTGGCCAAGGCGTCAGCCTGCTCGTTTTCTTCTCTGGGGACATGAATAATTCTGTATTCTTTAAATCTTTCCAGTAGCTCCCTTGCTAGCTCTAGGTAGGTGATCATGCTTTCATCTCTCGCCTGGTATTCATCTAGCACCTGATTAACAACAACTTGAGAGTCGCTGAAGATTTCTACCTCATCTGTTCCTAGGACAGTGCAAACTTTTAATCCTGCTATGAGTGCCTCGTATTCAGCTTGATTATTAGTTGCTTTGAAGTCAAAACGCAAGGCACATTCGACTGAATCTCCTTCCGGAGTTGACACTACTAACCCTGCCCCGCTGCCGTGCGTGTTTGACGAGCCATCAACGTGGAGTTGCCATTTGAATACTTTCTTATTTTGCTCCACCATCATTCTCGCCACCTCTATACTTGGCTCGGTGAACTCTGTTACAAAGTCTGCCACTGCTTGAGCTTTAATTGCCGTCCTTGGGAGATACTCTACATCGAATTCACTTAACTCGATCGCCCACTTCGTTAATTGACCGGATACTTCTGGTTTCTGCAGGATTAGTTTCAGTGGGCAATTGGTGTATATTCCGATTTTATGAGCTTGGAAATATGGCCTTAACTTCCTTACCGCTGTTATTAGAGCGAGTGCCATTTTTTCGGCCGGCGAGTACCTTGTTTTGGCTGGTAACAGTGCTTTGCTGGTGTAGTATATCGGTTTCTGGATCCCCTCTTCTTGCCTTACCAGTACGGAGCTTGTAGCTACCTCAGAAACGGACAAGTACATATACAGTGTTTCTCCTGTTTCTGGCTTTGATAACAGCGGTGCCCGCCCAAGGTAATCTTTCAAGGCCTGGAAAGCTCTTTCACAATCCTCATTCCACTCGACTCACTTTCCTTTCTTTAAGGCTTTAAAAAATGGTAGGCATCGATCCGTTGATTTAGCTATGAACCTGCTCAGCGATGCCAGGCATCCCGTGAGTCTTTGGACGTCTTTCAAAGTTCTTGGAGAGACCATTTCTGCCAGTGCTTGGATTTTTTTGGGATTCACCTCTATTCCTCTTTGATGCACTTGATATCCTAGAAATCTTCCGGATGGTACGCCGAACACACATTTTGCCGGATTCAATTTCATTCCATACCTCACCAACACCTCGAATGTCTCTCTTAGGTCATCTATATGCTTATCCGCTGTGATGCTTTTTGTCAGCATATCGTCGACATACACCTCCATATTTCTTCCTATTTGCCTGGCAAACATTTTGTTGACTAAGCGCTGGTAAGTTGCTCCAGCGTTTTTCAAATCGAATGGCATGACTGTGTAACAGTATAATCCTTGATCTGTGGTGAACGCTGTTTTTTCCTCATCTGGCTTGTGCATTTTTATCTGGTTGTATCCTGAATATGCGTCCATGAAGCTCAACGTTTCATGTCCAGATGTTGCATCGACCAGCTGGTCAATTCTTGGTAGTGGGAAACTGTCCTTGGGGCAGGCTTTGTTCAAATCGGTGAAGTCGACGCACATCCTCCATTGGCTGTTCTTCTTTTTCACCAGAACTACATTCGCTACCCATTCCGGATACTTAACCTCTCTGATTGATCCTGCAGCGAGTAACTTAGACACCTCCTCTTTTATTGCCGCACTTCTCTCTAGGTTAAAGCTTCTCCTCTTTTGTACTATTGGTTTGCATTTTTCGTTTGTAGCCAGGTTGTGTGAAATCACGCTTCTTTCAATCCCTGGCATGTCCTCATGGCTCCAAGCGAAAATCTCCTTGTATTCTCTTAACAAGTTTGTCACATCTCTCTTAACTTGTTCGGTCAGTCTTGCCCCAATCTTGACTGTTTTGTCCGGTTCAGCTTTGTTTAAAACAATCGACTCAGTCGGCTCATCCTTTTCTCTGCTCGTTTTGTCCCTTGGGTCCAATTCAAAAGTTTCTGGATTATCCTCCTGCACTTCTTTGTCCACCTCAAATATGCTTAAGGTCTCCATCCCGGCCTTATCCTTAAAGATTGATAGGTTGGCGTGGCGTGCCATCTCCTGTGACCCTTTCAATTCTCCAACTCTAAATTCTGTGGGGAATTTTACTTTTAACGTGTGGGTTGAAGTGACGGCTCGAGCTTTGTTGAGAAACGGTCGACCAAACAAAGCATTATACGGCCAATTATGGATGCCGACTACAACAAAGTCCAGCAAGATTGTTCGCCGGCATGGTGCTGTACCGAACCTCACCGGTAGCTTTACAGTTCCTAATGATCTCACTTCTGCACCCCCGAAACCTTTCAACGGCACATGGAAAGGTTCAAGATCTTTTCTGTCCAGCCGCAACTCATCGTATACCCTAGCATTTAAAATATCAGCTGAACTTCCGTTGTCAATCATTACCAGGAGGACATCCCTATGGGCTATTCGAACCCCCACTACGACTGTATCGTTAGGCTTTGCATCAATTCCGTCTGAGTCTTCTACTGTAAATGTTATGGGATCATGCCCTTCTCTTCCTTTCTTGGGGTTTCTTTGCACATAATTAATCTCCATGCTTCTGCTTTCATACATTACTTCTCGGACTTCTGACATGCTTTCTCGATTGCTTCTCCCAGTATGAGGTCCGCCAAAAATGGTGTTTATAGTGGCGTTAGGGCTGTTTCTTCTTGGACTCTTCCTTTCCTGCCTATTTCCTTGGCGGTTATTCTGGCGACCACCCTGGTTGTCCCCTCTCAAAGCAAAGTCCTTCAGGTGCCCATCTCTGATCAAGCTTTCAATGTGATCACGCAGCTGGAAACATTTTGAAGTTTCATGCCCATGATCTTTATGAAATCGACAGTATTTGGTAGTATCTTTCCTGGCATTTGCTGATTGCTGTCGAGGGTATTTAGCAAGTCCTTTGTCTTCTACCACAGAAAGTATTTCTTCCTGATCGCCGGTTAAAGGGGTGTAATGGTTGTACTTTCCTTGAAACCTATTGGCTCTAGCGTTTCCTTTGCTTTCTCTTGGATGTCCCTTTTGGCCTTTCTCGTCTCTCTAGCGATCGTGTGATTGCGTCTTTTTATCATCCTTGTGATCTGATTTTGAGTCGGGGCTTGTGTCCGTGTACGTAGCTACCCCCTTGTGCTACTTCTTCTTCTTCTGCCAATGCATAGTCGCCAGCTATCTCCATCATTTCCTCATAAGTTTTCGGTCTCTCTCTTCGCAGGTCAAAAGATAATCGCCCACTTTGTAACACATTGGTGAAAGCGGCGATCACTGCTACATCACTGGCGTCCTCAATTTGAGCAACCTCCTTCCCGAATCTTGCCAGGTATTTCTTGATTGACTCATTGCGCTCCTGCTTCAAGTTTGATAGGTGAGCGAGTGCTTTTCTTCTTTGGACACTCCCCATGAATTGCCTTATGAATGCTTTGCTGAGGTTCGAAAAACTGCTTATACTTCCGTTTAGGAGTCTTCCAAACCACCTGGAGGCGAGGTCGCCAAATGTTTACGGGAAGGTCAGGCACAACAGCCCGTCATTAGATGAATACTGGGCCATGATATTACGGAATCAGCGAACATGTTCCTTCGGATCCCTGTTCTCCTTATACTGCTCAATGGTTAGCATTCTAAATCTGTCTGGAAATTGGGTGCGAGCAATGTTATCGATGAATGGGCTATCTGATTCATCATCCGAAGATACGTTACGACCATATTTTCGTGTCATCGCTGAAACCTTTCTTGATAGCTCTTGTAGGGTGACATCTCGCTGGTCAGTTGGTTCTCCTTCTGGATCGAGTCTGCTTTTGATTGTCATTTTCCCATGATTGCCTCTATCATCCGGGCTCTTTCGATCTTCTGTGCTTTCGGATCTCCTTCCCCGTGCTCTTTTGGATCGTAATTCCCTTCGTGGACGAGGACTCTTATCTTTAGACGAGATAGAACGGTGTCTCCGCCGGTTCCTTTGGTAAGTGTCGCTGGAATTGACCCCATGTGTTCGTATCTGGTCTCGTTCCTCCCTAGATTCTTCATTCATCACACCTTTTCCCTTCCTTTGTTTTCCCCCTTCGAAATCCTCAGGGTGATCCTGGGGAGTCTCTTCAGTGGATTGTCTTGCTTGAGCATCAGGGGTTGCAATGTGAACTTCCGACCGCAGTCTTCCGGGTGGACGGATTTCGGGAGTGGTTAACTCGTAAGGAGAAGAAATTCCCAACCTTAAGGGCAACGAAAGCCCTATTTTCCTAGCCTCGCTGATTAGGTTTATCAATGCAGTTTGAAAGTGCTGCAAAACCCCGGGGTCGGCTACCCTAGTTCCTGGTATTGCCGCCGATTGTTCCCCGATCGCCACCGCCCTATCCCCCGTCGGTGCGGTTGGATCAACAATTAGATCTCCGCTGGAGTTACCATCTCTGTCACTGTTGTTGTTCATATTCTTCAATTCGCAAGGGTTCCTCAAAGTTTCTGTTCTATAAACCCCCTCCTTCTAGCGCCAATTGTTGACGGTGAAATTTGGATTGCCACACACTCAACAGTTATATTAATTCAGTTTAAAACGAGAAAATCAAGAATGCATGCAAGAGACAGTTTTTACGTGGAAAACCCTTGAATGGGCAAAAACCACGGCGCCCCAGAGGGCAGAAAGATAATACTCGATTCTATTACTTTGTTACACACTCAAATCTCTCATACAATTGTTCTTTTCTCTCTAGGTTTTCGAACCTCCTCCTCATGGGATAGATGGTTCTATTTATATATGTTAATTAGGGTTTCCTCTTGTTTTTAGCCGTGTTGGTGGTAGGATTCCCCCTTTGATTCGTACTAGGATTCTCATGTTGTCACGGATCCGGATATGCTCTATCTCTTTTCCTTTTTATGATTCCTTGTTGCCATGGGTCTTTTAGAGGTTAGGGTTTTATTTCTGTGTTTCTGCCGAGTCGCTTTGGGCCCAGTATGCTGATGCAGCGAGCACCTTCACTCCTGGGTACTATCCTTCGGCGACCACGTTTCTACCCTTGGCGAGTATATATCTAGCTCTGGCGACCACATCTTTGACTATTGATTTAAGACGTTGATATTCTGACTGGCCACATTTTCTCCCTTGACCCGGTCAACGAGTGACGTGGCAACCTTTTCTTCATCATTTATTGACTCCTTTGGTGACGTGTCTGCTTGGCGAATTTATACATACAACAGCATACAACACACATATGGAAGGCATTGAGTACTTTTATCAAACAACACATATGGGTGTCATTTTCTACAAACTCAAGTCAAACTAGTCTCTACATATATTATCAATTTTGATTAAAAAAAAAAAAGCACAAAAACAATAAATAAAAAAATTAAAATTAAGGGGATGTATTGGATTGGGATTTTAGTGGACAATTTTGGGAAGTAAAAGTCTGATGGTATTGGATTGAGGCTTTTTAATAAGTTAGATAAGTCCGGTGGTATTCGATCAAGACTTTTAAGATTTTTTTTTAAAGTCCATATTGTCTTGTGGTATTGGATCCAAACTTTCAAGAGGTAGCAAATTGTCTGATCGTATTGGATTGAGATCAAGATTTTTAGGATTTCATGACAAAATGGATTTTTCAGACTTTTCAGTAATATGTATAAATAGCTTGACTCCAAAATTGCCTTGACCTCTCCCACAAAACTTTCCGGGTTTTTTTTTCGCTCTCTCTCAACATCAGCTTCATCTTCATAATCTTCGCCACCTCGTCATCAGCTTCTCAAATCTTTGCCATCTTCCCATATCATCTCCTAAACTCAATAAAGGTTAATGTGACACAGCATACAACAAACATATGGAAGGCATTGAGTACTTTTATCAAACGTGAGGTGGACGTTCAACACATATGGGTGTAATTTTCTACAAACTCAAGTTGAAATAGTCTCTACATATATAATCAATTTTGATAAAAATAAAAATAAAAAAAACACAAAAACAATAAATAAATAAATAAATAAATAGACTTTTTCTTGTCCGACTTTTTGGATCGGATTCCGATTATACATGTCTTACATTGTTATGAGAATAGATAGCTTTTTTCCAAGCTATTTGTTAAGCACAATATATTATTAGACATTTAAAATGTAGTTTTGGTTTTAATTAAACTTAATTTGTGGGAAAACAGGAAGGTAGTGGAATGAAAGCTATTGGGCTATTTGTTTATAATTCTCAATTGCTATGAGCCATGTAGAAGTGGAGAGTTGGATCATCAAATCAAATCAGCCCATAATAACCCATAAGTTACATTGTTTTGGGTCCACCAATTTCCAAATGTCACAAAGGTAAAAGGAAGGAAGACTTGGTAGCCAAAGATAGAGAAGAGAATTTCAACGTCAAATTATTTGGTTTATTTTTAAAAGCAGTTTTTTGTTTTTAAAAACAAAAAAATAACTCTAAAATTGTTTGGTTAATCATTTTGTAAAATTGTTTTTGAAAATAAAAAACAACTTTTTAAAAGTTATAACTAAAAAGTTAAAAATGTTGTAAATGTATTAAAATAAATAATGAATAAAATGATATCGATGAAATAAATAAAGAAGAAACTGAGATGAGAGATACAGGGAGACAGAGATACGAGAGAGAGAGAGAGAGAGAGAGAGAGATATTTGCTTTTATTGATTTCTCATATAAATTATTCTTACATCACATTTACAAACGAAACCAACCTATATATAGGCAAATAAGAGAGGGGCAGTTGTTGTAATATTTAACATGTTTAACTTAATCATGAAGCAAGGGAAAAGCATGCTTCCACGTGGGTTAGTTGTGTCCAAGAAGCCAAGAAGAAAATGTTTAGTGGAAAGCCGCACATGTGTCACAATACTCCCCCTTGGATTTCCACCATTTATATTTTAATTTGCTAAGAAAAACCCAGTGGGACAAAAACCTTAGCAAAAATATATACAATGATCTTCTGGATCAATTGGTGTGGACGTGTTCAGAACTGCCTCATTAAAACCTTTCCGGTAAAACCCAGTGGGACAAAATCCGGTAGAAGGAAAAAGAGTACAGTACACATATGTCCATTCAAAATTTTGCTCCCCCTGATTGAATGCTCCCCCTGAATGAAACTTCAATATCAATCATGTAATTTACAAAGCCGATGCATGCCAATTCCATATACCAATTTCTCAAAAGTTGATGTAGGCAATGCTTTGGTAAATAGATCTGCCAAATTATCTGTAGACCGTATTTGTTTAACATCAATTTGTCGGCTTTGTTGAAGTTCATGAGTATAGAAGAATTTAGAAGAAATATGTTTGGTTCTATCTCCTTTAATAAAGCCTCCTCTAATTTGAGCAATATAAGCCGCATTATCTTCAAATATTAGTGTCGGCATTCCTGTAGATAATGAAAATCCACATGTATTTTGAATATGATAAATAACTAACCTTAGCCACACACATTCTCGGCTAGTTTCATGAAGTGCAAGGATCTCAGAATGATTAGAGGATGTAGCAACAAGAGTTTGCTTTGTGGAGCGCCAGGAGATTGCTGTGCCATTATAGGTAAAAACATATTTCGTTTGTGAACGAGCTTTATGGGGATCAGATAGATACCCGACATTAGTATAACCAAGTAAACCTGAAAAGTTGTTAGATTTTAAGTAATATAATCTTAAAATTTTAGTTCCACGAGGATAATGAAAAAGATGTTTAATCTCATTCCAATGTTTTCGAGTTAGTGCCGAACTGAATCTAGCAAGTAAATTTACTGAAAATACAATATCTGGTCTAGCACATTAAGCCAGATATAATAAAGCACCAATTGCATTCAGATATGGTACTTTAGGACCAAGTATCTTTTCACCATCTTCAATTGGCTGGAATGGATCTTTCTTTGGATCAAGGGTTCTAACAATCATAGGGATACTTAATGGGTGAGCATTGTCCATATGGAACCTTTTCAGAATCTTTTCAACATATGTTGATTGATGGGTAAGTATTTCATTTGATTTATGCTCAATCTCTAGGCTGAGATAATATCTTATCTTTCTCATTTATTTATGAAGACACATGGGTGTATAGTATAATTATTATACCCTTATTTTATCAGATATTTACTGAGACGGTTATGCCACATCCGTCCAGATTGTTTTTGATCCATATAAGGATTTTTGTAGGTTCATCAAATACAGATTACGAGATCTCAGTTTACATGCTTCTAGCATTTTAAATTCTTCTGGGATTATAAATATCTGCACTGAGTGAACCACATTGATAAATGATTACTACGTTTAGAAGACGTATTTCAAGCGGCCAAATTTATCAAAAATTTGAAACGTAATCGTATTCATCACTATTGAATACTAAGTCTCTGTGAAAAACCTTGTACTACGAGTCGTACCTCATATCTTACGATCTCGTTTTTCTCATTACGTTTCCGTATAAAGACCTTTTAGTATCCAACTAGTTTGACATCTTCAGGTGTCTGGAGAACTATTAGTCTAAATACTTTATGTTTGGCTTATGAAGTCAATTCTTCTTGAATTGCTTCTTTTCATTTAGGCCAATCATGCCTTTGTCTACAATCATCGATACTATGAGTTTCATAATCATCATTTCAGTAGCTCCTGCATTTGAAAATGTATCTCGATGATTGTTTCTTCACTATTCCACATTTCTCATGTATGATTTATAGAAATTTATTAATTCTTATATTCTTGTATCTCTGTAGAGATTTCTTCCATTTCAATGGATTTAGTCATTTCATAGACTCGTGTCTCTTTAGATATATCAGACTCTTATTGAGTTGATTTAGAGAAAGTAGATTTATTTATAACTCGAGTTTTGTTTACATTAGGATCCTGATAACAATACCTTTCAAAGGTTCATAAGCTTATGATATGCATCAGATGATTTATTTGTTGCATTTTACTCAGATCGTTCTTCACGAACAATCACCCGGCCGGGGTTTATGAGATAGCAACTTATAAAATTTTGTCACCTTTAATATATCAAGTAACTGATTAATAATTATCTGATGATCAATTATCTTTCGTATTTGAGTGATATGAAGACTGAAATGAGACACATTTATATATATAGAGAATCGAACTAGTATCTCCATTTTGTATAAGAGTGACTTTTTATTTATTCTTTCTGGAGAAACTTTCCATTTGGAAATTAATCAATATAATAATACGCAGGTTGTGCGCAAGAAGATAAACTATCAGAAGCATAGATGATCTAATAAAAGATTAATCAAAATCGTCATAAATCTTAGAATGGTATAGAAATCTTATCTTAGATCATGTCAGATATGCAATAAAGGCATACACAATATAATCAAATATCTTAAAAATGAGCATGTCTATGACCAATTACAAGTTGTAATAGTAGACAATGATGATAAGCAGTGGGTCAGAGATGAATAGAATGTCTCCATATATAAATTGGTAATTGTATCGAAATAATAAAGTTCTCGCAATTACCTGGAGACGCTTGATAAGTGACTCTGCTAATCCATTATGAGTATGAGTATGAACATGTGGAATGGGATGTTCAACATCAATCCCAACTGATCTGCAATATTCAACAACTAGGACCATAAAATAGCAGAACGGTCCACTTGGTGGATGAATAGGTCCACATATGTCCCCTTGAATCCTTTGTAGGAATGACGGGGATTCAAAGTCAACCTTAGAATGGGATGGTTTTATTACTAATTTCCCTTGTGAATATGCAGTACATAAATTTTCATGGGATAAAAGAATCTTCTGGTTCGTTAATGGATGTCCATGAGAATTTTCAATGATTCTACGCATCATTGTAGATCCCAGGTGACCAAGACGGTTATGCCAAAGCATAAATATTTTTGGATATGAGAACTTCTGGTTCATAACTACATAAACTTCTACACCTCTTATAAGAGTATAATATAATCCAGATGATAAAACACGTAACTTTTCCACAACGAGTTTCTGGCTTGAGTCATGAGAAGTAATGCACAGATACTCAATATTCTCATCATTTTTAGTTTCTAGGTGATATCCATTACACCGTATATCTTTGAAACTGAGCAGATTTCTTCTGGATCTGCTTGAATATAAAGCATCATTGATACATATTTTAGTATTATTTGGTAACAATATAATGGCTCTACCGGAGCCTTCTATCAGATCTGCTGGACCTGAAATTGTATTAATATTTTCTTTGAGCACGGTTAAATTCAGAAAGTATTTATGATTCCGCATAATCGTATGTGTCGTTACACTATCGGCTAGACATACATCTCTTGTATCTTGCTTTTCAATATCACACAATTTACCGTTTAAAGACATATCTATTCATAATGAAAATATAAAGTGCATATTAGACAAAATGATCAAAAGTGTAAACATATAGATATGAAAATATATCACTTCATAAAACAAAATCATGAAACATATTGATTTTTCGAACTTCCGGTTCGACCATGAACTGTAGGTTCATAAAATTTAGAAAACTTCAGGTTCTAAATAAAAATTACAAATTGACTTTCTAGATGAAAGAATCGTAACTTGATCCAATTCAGAATTTCTGGTTCTAATAAACTTTGACATAAAAGTTTTAATATCACAATTTAAATTGAAAGCTTCAAGTCTGATTAGAACTTCATGTTCAAAACTTAAGAACTTCAAGTTCATATTCAATACTTCGTATTCAAAATTAGAACTTCAGGTTCTATATAGAATTCGAATTTTGGAACTTCAGGTCCCAAGTATGGCATTCATGTACATAGTAATGAATCAAGAACTCCATATTTTTATTGAAATTTAAAGTTTAGAACTTCAGATTCTGATCGGTCTGTAAAACCACTCCAACTTAAATATTATAATGATAAATCCAGAAACTTCAGATTCTGGTTAGTCGGTCTAGCCGAGCTTGGTTTAAATTACAGAAACTTAAAGATTGACCTAGTTAGGCTCAACACATAATTTATACAAATCCAGAAACTTCAGGTTCTGGTTAGTTGGCATACTCAGATACATAAATTGCATAAAATTAAATAGATGCGTAAAATTAAAATGATAGATAATATAACAGAAATAAGATGAGGAAGAACGAGAGAATAATAGTATGAGATAAAGTGAAAAGGGGAGAAAATTTACTGTTTGCTTTTATTGCTGATTTCGGATTACATCATGACCACACAATTTCAGCTGTGTAGTGATTTTGAATAAAGCAGAATTGTACTCAAAGACTGATCTATAGTCTTGAAAGCGTAAATGTTGCCACTGACATTTGGCATTTGGTAATGCAACATCAGGTTGGTTATCAAATCGATCTTTTAGTTCTTGCCATAGAACTTCTGGTTCTGTGACAGTTAGGTATTGGGCTTTCAGATCCTCATGCAGATGGTGACAGATAATAACCATGGCAGTAGATTTGTCTTGTTCATATGCCTTTGGCCCTATTTTTAATGGTGTAATATAGGCCTTCTGATTTTAGGAGTAATCTGGCATAAATAACCCAGGACATATAATTGTCTCCAGACACTTCTAGTGCAGCAAATTTCAAATCAAGCTTTGACATTATTACAACTTCTGGTTATCCGAAAATCACAATCGAAGTCAGAACTTCTGGTCTGACAAAAATCCAAGGAATTTAAACCTTCAGATATATAAAGGGATATTTGTAAGTAAATAAATCCAGAAGCTTCAGGTTGCGGTAATGATAAATAAATCCATAAACTTCAAGTTCTGGATGAGTGACCAAACTGTTTAAATAAAAATTACAAAATAAAATGCGTAATAATAAATGCGAAAAAAGTAAATCCAAAACTACAGGTTCTGGTAGGTTGGCATAGCCAATCTCATAAAAGCGTATAAATAAATAAATGTGGGAAAGTAAATCGCATAAAAGTAAATAAAATGTGAGAAAGTAAATTGCGTAAAAATAAAATGCGAGAAAGTAAATCCAGAACTGTAGGTTTTGGTATTAATAAATAAAAATCTGGAATCTTCAGGTTCTAGTAATAATAAATTCAGAAACTTCAAATTCTGGAAATAAATATAGGAACTTCAGGTTCTAGTGGTAATAAATTTATAAGCTTCAGGCTTTAGTAATAATAAATTCAGAACTTCAAGTTCTGGAAATAACAACATCGTGCTGATAACGTGCTGTAAATGTATTAAAATAAATAATGAATAAAATGAGATCAGAGATATAAGGGATGAAATAAATAAAGAAGAAACTGAGATGAGAGATACGGGGAGACAGAGATACTAGAGAGAGAGAGAGAGAGAGAGAGAGAGAGATTTGTTTTTATTGATTTCTCATATAAATTATTCTTACATCACATTTACAAATGAAACCAACCTATATATAGGCAAATAAGAGAGGGGCAGTTGTTGTAATATTTAACATGTTTAACTTAATCATGAAGCAAGGGAAAAGTATGCTTCCACGTGGGTTAGTTGTGTCCAAGAAGCCAAGAAGAAAATGTTTAGTGGAAAGCCGCACATGTGTCACAACAAAAAACAACTTTTTATTATTTTTTACTATTTTCAAAACAGTTTTTTAAAACAAACCACAACTTTTCCCTTCAAACAACTATTTTACTCATTTCAAAAAACATTACCAAACACATTTACATCGTTTTCCGTTTTTAAAAACTACTTTTAGAAAAAACTACTTTTAGAAAACACTACCAAACATGTTTACATTTTTAAAAACATCATTTTTAAAATATAATTTTTATTTTTTAAAATAGTTTTCAAAAAGAATATTTTAAAAACGATACCGAGTATTAGTCGTGCCCGGTTCTTATTTTATTTTTGTTCTAACTCTCACCATGTATTTTTAATTTTCTTTGTCTAAGGTGTACGAAGAAAACTTAATCACATTGTAATTCTTTTGTTATTCGATTATTATTTGAAATTTTGATTTAAATATTTATAATTCTTAGTTTCATTTGATTGATAAAAAAAATTGTATACAAGGGTATAGATCGTATATCCGTACGGGTGTAGCTGACTTGCTGCGTAGGTAAAAAATAAATTTGGATTTAAAAAATAAATAAATAAATAATTCATAACAGTAAAAAAAATATATCTAATTTATTAGATCATGTAAAATTCATTGAAATAATTCTTTAAATTTCATCACAATTCTGACGAATCTCAATATAAGGATTCGTCACAAAAGGACCCTATATTTAACAAATGTATAATTAAAAAAATATTAATTTGTAATCTAAAAGATATATTTTATTGTCTTATTTGATATTTTTTATCAAAATGATTATCTTTCAAAAACAATATTTTCATTTCTTCTAATCATAAAATATCTTCTTTCTTCTTTTTATTTTTTATTTTTTAAAATATTACATAAATTCGGGTATTTTTTAGGGAGGGGGAGGACTCGAAGCTACGACCTCGTGGCGTAGGTATGAATGGTTTTACCGATTGATCAACCTCATCTTATTTATTAATAAAATATCCGGAGATTCTAGACAAACCAAACTCAGCAAATGCCCAATATAATAAATTTCATTACGGTCCCCATTCTCATCTGAATTTGCTTCAGATTATGGGCAATAATAAAAAAAAAAAATTTGTACTTTGTGCGGTTGTGCCTTTTTAGTTGTCTATATCCTAGAAGTAGAGATAGCTTCTACCTTTTATCTTCTCTAGCGTGTTGTTAATTATCTGTTATAACAAGTTCGGTATTTGGACTTGTTATTTATAACAAGTTTTAATGCTTTTGGGCTTGAAAAGACTTATCATCATTCATCAATGATATGAAAGATGGATGATGGAACATTCAACGCTAGGGATGGCAATGGGTCGGGGTCGGGGTCGGGTTCGAGTCGGGTCCTACTGGACCCAGACCCAGACCCGATAAAAAAAATTGAACCCAGGCCTATGAAAATTTTCGGGTTCGGGTTCGGGTTCGAGTTTGGGTCTAGACCCGCAGGACTTAGGAAGACCCAGACCCGACCAAGGACCCATGAAAATTCGCGGGTCTGGGTTTGGACCCGCGGACCCATGGACCCACGATCCAAAAAAAATTAAAAAAATACTAAAATATATATATATATACTTAAATATATAAATAACTAAATAATAAAAATAAATAAATAGAGGACATAAAAGGGAAATATTCTTATTTGCATTCAATTTCAATTTCAAAATTTTCAATTTTTTTTTTTTTTTAACTCACTCACTATTCGAGTCTACAGGTCCAGGTCCGGGTCCGGGTCTATGGACCTGGACCCACCTGGACCCAGACCCAAACCCAAACCCAAACCCGACCCACACGGGTCGGGTCCGGGTCGAGTCTCGCGGGTCTGGGTCTAATTGCCATCCCTATTCAACGCTCTTAAGAAAGTGACTGTTCAATTCCACATTTCACACGTATTTGATAGGGGTTCGACTCCCATATTTGTTCATTAAATTATAAAATATTGAAAAATTCCTTGCTTATAATAGGCTTTTCAAGTATAGCTTATAGCTTAGATCTTTTTGTAGTAGTACTTCTAATGAGTAGAGTTTCTAACAAAAAAAAGCTTTTGGTTGTGTAAATTACAAAAAAGGTGTTGACAATGTATTTATAGAAATAGCTTTTGGTTGAGTGAATTACAAACAAATGTGTTGATAATGTATTTAAAATGAAAGAGTTATCGTGGAATATTTAAAATTTATAAAAGGTAGTTGAGACAATTCATATGTTAAAAAAAAAAAACTTTTTGGGAAAGCCCGAATTTTAGGCTTCTCCAAGTAGATATAAAATGTCATTTTTAAGAGGTAATTGAGATAATTCACATATTTTAAAAGCTGTTTTGAGTTTTGCCAAACAACTAAAAAAAATTTAAAATAGCTTATAGCATTAAAAAAACGCTTTTGATTCTTTTAAAAGTCATACCAAATATACATTAAGTGTCAAGTTGTAAATGAATAGAATAGTATGAACATTAGGACGTGAATCCTATATTTTTATAAGGTTAAAAAAAAAATAAGAAAAAAATAATTACGATGGCAGCCGGTAATAAGGACTTTGTAGCAGACATACTTACCGATTGTTAAAGTGCATTAAATGCGACTCCAAACTATGAGAAAAACTTGGGTGCAACCAATGCACCACGCTATAATCTGATGGTGGTGCATCAGTTCCACCCAATTAGTAACACGTGTCACTTATTTAAAGTATTTTCTTCTCTACTCATCTTTGTTTCAGCTGAAGCCCAAATGCCCAATTCCCTTGTCTCCCTCTTCGACCTCTCATCTCAGCATTAAATTGTCATCTTCTGGTGACTGTTGTCGTTTCCGGTCCTCTCCATCCTCCTCTGATTACCGTCTTCATTTGCTGCTGGATCCCAATTTCCCTTTGTTGTGGCCTATATACACCCAACTCTCACCATAATAATTTTTTTTTTTAAATTTAGGAAAAAAAAAGTCAAAAGACAAAAGGGTCTCCAACTTTGTTGATTTGTAGTTAGCTTAGATTCTCCAGTTTTTTGGAATGATTCTACTCTTATTAATTTCTGATACTAAGCTATTAGTGATGTAATTTCTGATACTTTATTTGGGTTTCCTTAAAACAAAAAACAAAAAACAAAAAACAACAAAAAAACAGACCAGTTTTCTTTGATGGGATGATTGGATAAATTCTGAGGCTATTAATCAAGTATCAGAGGTTTTGTATAACACTTGAAAAAAAAAAAGACCAGAAACGACGATGGACTGAAAAGTTGTGCAAGTGAACTGAAAAACAATAAACCAACAGACCTTTTCGTCGATTGTGCAAGTGGACTGAAAAACATCGGTGCACAACCAGCCATCATTCGTTCCACGGGGTGCAAAAACAACTACGCCGGATCATCAACAATGGTCCAAAGTCCCCCTCTAGCCGATCATCCTCGATTACATCGGTGTTATCATAGATTGGTTTTGACTCGAAGTCATTATCTTGCGTTTGCATGAGATCTCATCAAACTCCACGAACAGCCCCTTCTGCAGTCCGTAAATAAGAGTCCTTGCTCCCCACAATTGAAACAACAAAAACCCGAAGTTGGTGCGACTATCGGTGGAGGTACGGTAGGCTTTGCGGAGGTGGGTGGCGATACTGATGTACGTCTGCTGCTGCTACTTGGTTCAGAACTCCCGAAACTCACTCCACCTATACTTCTGTGCATAAGTTGTTTTTCTAGTTGTATTGCCAACTGATAGGCTTTAGACACACTCACCACGTCGAACATATTAAGGACATCCTAGAACTGAGTCCACATTCATCTGATATACCATGAAACCAGCAGATCATTTGCCTTCATAACTACAATCTGTGAAATTAACTAATAAAACTCTACGGTCGTCAATCGAGTAGTTTCCCTGCTTCAAGTTCTGTAGCCACTGGAACATCATCTATGAGTAGTTGTACGGTAAAAAGGCTGCTCGCATGTGTTTTTTCATCTTTTTACAAGATGTGATTTTTGCATGTCCCTGATTGGTTTTGATTATTTATTTTATTAATAATAAATATATTTTTCTTAAGGTAAAAAAAAATTATCTAATCTTTTTTTTTTTTAAATAAAAAATCTTAAAAAGACATCAATGAATTACTCAATTTTAACATATATTATATTTTTAATTAATAAAATTAATTCAATTATATGCTATACTCTTACAATAGTTTTAGCACATTATAATATATTCATGATATTGTTTTAAGTTATTATTACCTTTTCAAATTTTAAAAATATGAAAATTAAATTATTATTTTTGAATGAAAATTTATAAAAACAGAAATAGAAAATATTGTCTAACATACCCTTAATATGGGGAAAGCATGTTGCGAAACTAATCTTTGTTGAAGTGGTGATTCATGTGGTTCGATCCAAGTTTATGGTTTGCCTTTGTACACGTTTTGCTAGCTACAGCCTACATCATGTACCCCGCTATTAAAATTGCGAGAGGGAAAGAGAGGGATTTTAGAGCATCTCCAATAGTCCAGAATTTGCTCCAATAGCCTTCATATCTCATCCCCTAAATTTTTTTCCGGTCAAAACCTCCCCAAATATAAGGAGAGAAGGCTGCCTTCCTATTTTTTATTTTTTTTTCACTCCTCAATTGAAATGGGTGGTCAAGATAAGTCTACATCCTTCATATTCAATGGTCCAAATTTGATGTAAGGAATATATAAAGAGTCATTTTTTCACTCCAAGCCATTTTTAGGAATGCTTGTTAAAGTATTAACTACTTATATGGCTCCTTATTTGTAAAAAGTACAACAAGACTCCCTAAATATAAGGAAAATATAACAAGCCTTGTTGGAGATGCTCTTATAGCTTATCTTTCTATCTGAAATTTAAGATCATGAATCATGACCGTTGATATTTTCACCATTGCCAAGATGAAACCCCTCAGGTCAAACTCTGTTTTTCACCAAATTAAGAATAACAAAGAAAAACCATGGATGGTTGATAACAGAAAATTTTATTTTATTTTATTTTATTGTGAAATATTACAATAGGACAAACTTGAACTCACAACCTCATTATGTATTCAAAACATACATTAATAATCACAGCCCACGCAAATCTATTTTCTAAATGTTTTGTGTCTTCTCTTTCATCTAATTAGGATTAGAAATGAAAAAGCACCACAAAGCAGAATCATGACACCTTTTATATCCAAGTTACATGAAATTGTCATTGTAGAACTAAATCAACAGAGCTCCCAATCCCATACCAAACCAACCAGATCAACCGCGGATCTTATTACCACTGACAGACACTCAAAGACCGACAGATACCATAACTAACGTAGATGGTTGAAGTTGAATCACTCTATATTAATTCTAGCAGTCGTCCTGGCTTTATGATCATCTGACATTGTTCCTCCAAAATTCCTGGCCTGCTCTGCAGATGGATGCAACCGGCTACCCCAAGTTGCCTTTCCCTTTTGCTCATCGCCAATATAACCTATGTTCCCATTGAATGCAGAAGTTTCAACCAAATAAATCATATTTTGGATCAAAATGCATTAGAATTTGGTAGAATTAGACATCCAAATTCAAAAGATTAAGGGAAAAAGTAAATGAAAATCAGTGTCAAGTTGCACAAAGCTATCAATTCTACATGATTGGAACAAACACTGAGCTATTACCTTCCTATAGCTATCTAACTCGATCTATACGTCCTCTTATAATAAAACCTCAAATGATTTCATATCATACACGAAAATGGAAGTATTCATAAACCTTATAAACCGGAAAATTTAAGAGAATTTAGAATAGGCTAGACTGGTGTAAACCACAGAGAAACAAGAAAGCTAACATATTTAACTATGTGAAAAGAAATCAACTACTAAGAACTAAGAAATCAGACTAAAAAAGACAACATTATAATGAAAACAAAACAAGACGATCACCAAATTAACCCAAAAACGAAAACAAGATCCAAAGAAACCATTTTTTTTTTCCACAAGGAAACAGAATTACTTACATGCATTATTATGCTTATCAGATTCATCCCTCCAACCAGGCATATGCAGTTTCACATTTCCCTTCCATGCTTCTTCAAAACCATTGAGCTCATCTGAAGAAGAATTGCAAATTGATTCTTTATTAACACATGCATCCAAAATAATGCTACCAAATAAACATAGTAGGCATCAAGAACAAACCTTCATTCAGATTGTGTAGAGTTTGCATTGTATCCACCTTACCATCTGAATTAAGCTTCCTTGAGACTGAATGACCCTGAACCAACAATGCCACCATCAAACGATTCAAACCACATAAAAAACACATGGAAATATATTTATCGAGGCAATTAAGTGCATTATTATCCATCAGCAAGTCTGATTTAAAATTTTAACTAATATACTGTGAACATTCATGTATCGGATGCTAGAAAAGCAAAGCAGAACTTTGTAAATTACCCACCTTATCATGTATCCCTCTAGAAATCCTATGTGCTGCTTGACCTGTTGTTCTATCTGCTTCATTGCTCTCCTCAAAGACCGCCTGATACACAAAAGACAACATATAAGAAAAGAAAAAATCCAATAGCAAATCAGCTATCCCTAGAAAATTTACTTACACCATCACTGCCAGCCCTTCGGGTTCTCGTAGATGTGTAATATGCTCCATCTACACCGCCATAAGTTACTTTACAAGTCTGAAAACTGAAATTATGAGCCTGTTGTTTTGTCCCTTCAACCTTGTTATGTTGATTTGTATGATTCACTTTCTTGGTCGTGTATGACATATTGGAGCTTTAGAACAGAATATTCACCATAAGAAAATTACCATTATATAACATAAAAATATCTGATATCTCCAGCTTAAGGATTTATGATGCAAAATTGCAAACAGCATGTTATGGAAATCACACTTTTATAGGAGAAGAAAAATTACTTGCACAAATACTGTTGAAGAACCAATAAGTATTATTAAATAGCACTGAAATGTTCAATCATTAAAGAGAAATCCATAGAAAAAATTTCTGTTAACTTCTATAACTTATTATGAGCGCATCCATGCCTCTCTTAAAGAATAGAGAAAGTGAATCTTCCAAACAGAATGTTTGAATAAATTTTCTACGCATAGTCTAGACCTATCAATATTTCTTCTATACGAAAGCCTAACATGCGACGATCAAAGGCATAAATACCTTAAAAAATGACAAATTGTATGAAGAAGAAATATAAATTTGATATCATTCTGATTGCTAATAGATTAATATCCGCATACTACGGTTATTGGCGGCGTTTGGATGGAAAGAAAATGACGGAAAATTGACGAGAAAGTTGAGAGAAAATGATTACCTGATGAAATGAGTCGATTACAATATCTTCTTGAGAAGGAACCAGAAAATGGCATTAGCTGTTTCTGTTGGAAATAGAATTTTAAAAAGAGCTATTTAAATAAATAAAAAGAGTGAAAATATTTTGGTAAATGTGAGCGTGTACCCAAAAACGAATTTCTACCATAAGCTAGAATGTTCCCGCTAGGTTTTTTTTTTTTTTTTTTTTTTTTAATACGATTTTATTCGATAAGAAGTCAAGATCTCGCTGGCCAAGATTTTTAAGAGTATCACGTAAAATCGGGTTTTAGACAACAATTGAACCTACAATATAATGACGTAGGAGTGAGTTTTTTATTAGTATTATATAAATTCAAGATTGGGGGAGAGTAGGACTCAATCCACATTCTCGAAAGTTAAAAAAAAAAATCTAATATATTAAATCATGTTAAAAAAAAATAAAAATAAAAAAAAAATAAAAAAGTTTTGAGATGAAATTGGTCATTAGTGTATCATGTATGTAATAAGTATGTAGATCAATGTTCAAAGGTGTTTTTATAAATTATTTATTTAAATAAATAAATTTTTTTATTAATTTCAGATTATTTTGAGATTTATTGGGATCAGATTTTGAATTGGATTATATCGGACATTATTGGAATTGGATTCGGATTCAGATCCGATCCGCAAAGTATTTCACTCTTCTATATATCCGAAAATCAGATTTTGACATAATTGGATTGGGATTTTAATGAACAATTTTGGGGAAGAAAAGTCTGGTGCTATTGGATTGAGACTTTTTAATAAATTAGATAAGTCTAGTGGTATTCGATCAAGACTTTTAAGATTTTTTTTAAAAGTCCATATTGTCTTATGGTATTGGATCAAGACTTTCAAGAGACAGCAAATTGTCTGGTGGTATTGAATTGAGATTAAGATTTTTAGGATTTCATAACAAAATAGATTTTTCAGACTTTTCAGTAATATATATAAATTGCTTGACTCCAAAATTGTCTTGACCTCTCCCATAAGGACACAATACTTTCTAGGCTTTTTTTTTCACTCTCTCTCAACATCAACTTCATCTTCCCAAATCTTCGCTGCCTCATCATCAACTTCTCAAATCTTCACCATCATCCCAAATCATCTCCTAAACTCAATAAAGGTTAATGTGACACAGCATACAACACCCATATGGAAGTCATTGAGTACTTTTATCAAACATGAGGTGGAAGTTCAACACATATGGGTGTCATTTTCTACAAACTCAAGTCGAACCAGTCTCTACATATATTATCAATTTTGATAAAATTTAAAAATAAAAAAATAAAAATAAAAAAAAACACACAAAAACAATAAAAAAAAAAAATTAAAATTAAGGGGGGTGTATTGGATTGGGATTTTAGTGGACAATTTTGGGAAGTAAAAATCTGGTGGTATTGGATTGAGACTTTTTAATAAATTAGATAAGTCTGGTGGTATTCGATCAAGACTTTTAAGATTTTTTTTAAAAGTCCATATTGTCTTGTAGTATTGGATCCAGACTTTCAAGAGGTAGCAAATTGTCTAGTGGTACTGGATTGAGATCAAGATTTTTAGGATTTCATAACAAAATGGATTTTTCAGACTTTTCAGTGATATGTATAAATAGCTTGACTCCAAAATTGTCTTGACCTCTCCCACAATACTTTCCGGGCTTTTTTTCGCTCTCTCTCTCAACATCAACTTCATCTTCCCAAATCTTCGCCGCCTCGTCATCAGCTTCTCAAATCTTCGCCATCTTCCAAGATCATCTCCTAAACTCAATAAAGGTTAATGTGACACGGCATACAACACATATATGGAAGGCATTGAGTACTTTTATCAAACATGTGGTGGACGTTCAACACATATGGGTGTCATTTTCTACAAACTCAAGTCGAACTAGTCTCTACATATATTATCAAATTTGAAAATAAATAAATAAATAATTAATAATTAATTAATAATTAATTAAAAAATTAAAATTAAGGGGGGTGTATTGGATTGGGATTTTAATGGACAATTTTGGGAAGGAAAAGTCTAGTGGTATTGGATTGAGACTTTTTAATAAGTTAGATAAGTCTGGTGGTATTCGATCAAGACTTTTAAATTTTTTTTTTTTAAAGTCCATATTGTCTTATGGTATTGGATCCAAACTTTCAAGAGATAGCAAAATGTCTGGTTGTATTGGATTGAGATCAAGATTTCTAGGATTTCATGACAAAATGGATTTTTCAGACTTTTCAGTGATATGTATAAATAGCTTGACTCCAAAATTAGCTTGACTCCAAAATTGTCTTGACCTCTCCCACAATACTTTCCGGGCTTTTTTTCGCTCTCTCTCAACATCAACTTCATCTTCCCAAATCTTCGCCGCCTCGTCATCAGCTTCTCAAATCTTCGCCATCTTCCCAAATCATCTCATAAACTCAATAAAGATTAATATGACACATCATACAGAACACATATGGAGGCCATTGAGTTCTTTTATCAAACTTGTGGTGGACGTTCAACACATATGGGTGTAATTTTCTACAACCTCAAGTCGAACTAGTCTCTACATATATTATCAATTTTGATAAAAATAAAAATAAAAAACACAAAAACACAAAAACAATAAATTTTAAAAAAAAAAATAGACTTTTTCTTGTCCGACTTTTTGGATCGGATTCCGATTATACATGTCTTACATTGTTATGAGAATAGATAGCATTTTTCCAAGCTATTTGTTAAGCACAATATATTATTAAACATTTAAAATGTAGTTTTGGTTTTAATTAAACTTAATTTGTGGGAAAACAGGAAGGTAGTGGAATGAAAGCTATTGGGCTATTTGTTTATAATTCTCAATTGCTATGAGCCATGTAGAAGTGGAGAGTTGGATCATCAAATCAAATCAGCCCATAATAACCCATAAGTTACATTGTTTTGGGTCCACCAATTTCCAAATGTCACAAAGGTAAAAGGAAGGAAGACTTGGTAGCCAAAGACAGAGAAGAGAATTTCAACGTCAAATTATTTGGTTTATTTTTAAAAGCAGTTTTTTGTTTTTAAAAACAAAAAAAACAACTCTAAAATTGTTTGGTTAATCATTTTGTAAAATTGTTTTTGAAAACAAAAACTTTTTAAAAGTTATAACTAAAAAGTTAAAAACAACTTTTTATTGTTTTTCACCATTTTTAAAACAAACCACAATTTTTCCCTCTAAACAACTATTTTACCGATTTCAAAAACATTACCAAACACATTTACATCGTTCTCCTTATTTAAAAACTACTTTTAGAAAACACTATCAAACATGTTTATATTTTTAAAAACATCATTTTTAAAACATGATTTTTATTTTTATAAATAGTTTTCAAAAAAATCATTTTAAAAACGATACCAAGCACTAAGAGTATTAGTCGTGCCCGGTTCTTATTTTATTTTTGTTCTAACTCTCACCATGTATTTTTAATTTTCTTTGTCTAAGGTGTACGATGAAAACTTAATCACATTGTAATTCTTTTGTTATTTGATTATTATTTGAAATTTTGATTTAAATATTTATAATTCTTAGTTTCATTTGATTGATAAAAAAAAAAATGTATAAAAGGGTATACATGGTATATTCGTATGGTTGTAGCCGTGTAGGTCAAAAATAAATCTGGATTAAAAAAAATTAAAATTATATATTTTATTATTCTTATAATCTATTAAATATTTAGATCATATAAAATTCATTGAAATAATTCTTTAAATTTCATCACAATTCTGACGAATCTCAATATAAGGATTCGTCACAAAAGGACCCTATATTTAATAAATGTATAATTAAAAAAAATATTAATTTGTAATCAAAAAAGAAACTATATTTTATTGTCTTATTTGATATTTTTATCAAATGATTATCTTTCAAAAACATTATCATCATTTCTTCTGATCATAAAATATCTTTCTTTTTCTTTTTGAAATATTACATAAGTTGTATATTTTGGGGAGGGGGAAGACTCAAAGCCACGACCTCGTGGTGTAAGTATAAATGGTTTTACCACTTGACCAACCTCATCTTGTTTAATAATAAAATATCCGGAGATTCTAGACAAACCAAACTCAGTAAATGCCCAATATAATAAATTTCATTACGGTCCCCATTCTCATCTGAATTTGCTTCAGATTATGGGCAATAATAATTTTTTTTGTACTTTGCGCCTTTTTAGTTGTCTATACTCTATATCCTTGAAGTAGAGATAGCTTCGACCTTTTATCTTCTCTAGCGTGTTGTCAATTCTCTGTTATAAGAGAGAAAACCAAAAGTGGCCATACAACTTATCATACTTTTGTTTTTAACCACTTTTGAATTTTTAATTATTAATAACCACTTTTTAAAAAAAAATTCATTTTAGTACCATGAATTACCAGAGTACCCCTGAAAATAGTGTTCTTTAAACCTCGCAACAAACTTGAAATCACGACTAAATTGAAATACACAAACTTGAAATCATGCCTAAATGGAAATAGTAAAACTTGAAATCATGCCTAAAATAGAAATACTAAAACTTGAAATCTGGACTAAATTGAAATTAGGATAATTTTTTTTTTTTTCCCCTTCTTCTTCCTCATCTTCTTCCTCAAATTCGAATTAGGGTTAGGTTTTTGTTTGGGATTTTTACAAACCACATCGCCGGCACACCTAGCTGCCGGAAAGACTCCCGGTCGTCGATCCAACCAGCGGCGGACGAACCAGCGGCGCACGACCCCCGTCGCGGCATCGCTTGGTCGTTCGTGGTCGTCGCTGGTTCGTGCGACCAACCAACAGCTGGTTCATGGTCGTCGGTGGTTCGTGGCGTGGCCGAGATGCTTGTCGGCGCTCGGCGGCCGTCGACCATGCCGGCGAGAGAGAGATCGCGTTGAGAGAGGGAGATCGGTGAGAGAGGGAGATCAGAGCAGAGAAGAGGAGAGAGAAAGAAAAAGAAAAGAAAGGAGAGAGAGAGAGCTGATTTGGGGGTTTTATATGAGGGCTTTTGAGTAATTTCTCAAAAACATGGTTAAAAACAATTAAAAGTATGCATGCGGTTAAAAACGAATTTCCTATAATATATGTGGTCATTGTTGGTAATTTTCACCTGTTATAAAGTGTTCGGTATTTGGACTTGTTATTTATTAACAAGTTTTTTCGCTTTTGGGCTTGAAAAGACTGATGTGTAAATAGCTTGACTCCAAAATTGTCTTGACCTCTCCCATAATATTTTCCGGGCTTTTTTTTTTCGCTCTTTCTCAACATCAGCTTTATCTTCCCAAATCTTCACCACCTCGTCATCAGCTTCTCAAATCTTCGCCATCTTCCCAGATCATCTCCTAAACTCAATAAAGGTTAATGTGACACAACATACAACACACATATGGAAGTCATTGAGTACTTTTATCAAACATGATGTGGACGTTCAACACATATGGGTGTCATTTTCTACAATCTCAAGTCGAACTAGTCTCTACATATATTATCAATTTTGATCAAATTTAAAAAAAAAAAAAAAAAAAAAAAAAAAAAAAAAAAAACAATAAATAAATTAATTAAAATTAAGGGGGGTGAATTGGATTGGGATTTTAGTGAACAATTTTGGGAAGTAAAAATCTGGTGGTATTGGATTGAAACTTTTTAATAAGTTAGATAAGTCTAGTGATATTCGATCAAGACTTTTAATATATTTTTTTAAAAGTCCATATTGTCTTGTGGTATTGGATCTAGACTTCCAAGAGGTAGCAAATTGTCTAGTGGTATTGGATTGAGGTCAAGATTTTTAGGATTTCATGACAAAATAGATTTTTCAGACTTTTCAGTGATATGTATAAATAGCTTGACTCCAAAATTGTCTTGACCTCTCCCATAATACTTTCCGGGCTTTTTTTCCGCTCTCTCTCAACATCAGCTTCATCTTCCCAAATTTTCGCTGCCTCGTCATCTTCTTCTCAAATCTTCGCCATCTTCCCAAATCATCTCCTAAACTCAATAAAGGTTAATATGACACAGCATACAACACACATATGTAGGCCATTGAGTACTTTTATCAAACTTGTGGTGGACGTTCAACACATATGGGTGTAATTTTCTACAACCTCAAGTCGAACTAGTCTCTACATATATTATCAATTTTGATAAAATAAATAAATAAATAAATAAATAAAAATTAATTAATTTAAAATGTAGTTTTGGTTTTAATTAAACTTAATTTGTGGGAAAACAGGAAGGTAGTGGAATGAAAGCTATTGGGCTATTTGTTTATAATTCTCAATTGCTATGAGCCATGTAGAAGTGGAGAGTTGGATCATCAAATCAAATCAGCCCATAATAACCCATAAGTTACATTGTTTTGGGTCCACCCATTTCCAAATGTCACAAAGGTAAAAGGAAGGAAGACTTGGTAGCCATAGACAGAGAATTTCAACGGCAAATTTAGGTGGTGTTTGGTTTATTTTTAAAAACAGTTTTTTGTTTTTAAAAACAAAAAAACAACTCTAAAGTTGTTTGGTGTCCTGCAAGCCGTTTCTGTTTTTGTTTTTCGAAAAGAAAAATGAAAATGAAAATGAAAATGAAAATGAAAACAGTGTTTTTGGTTTCATTTTTAAATTTCGAATACGCGTTTGGTAGCATTTACTGGAATCCGTATTTTGAAAATAAAAATGGAAAAAACGCATCCAGTAGGATAACCGAAAACTTTTGAAAATTGAAATATCAATTTTTAAATTTTGTTTAATATTATAACAATTATAAATAAATGATTAAATAATTAATAAAAAAACATTTTGTAATTTAATTTAGGGTTTAGCAAATTTTAACAGTTGAAGAGGAAGAGGAAGAAGAAGAAGACCAAGAAGAAGACCAAATCGGCGGCGAGACGCGGAGGAAGAAGAAGAAGAAGAAGAACTGCGGAGGAAGAAGAGGAGATCGGCGGAGGAGGAAGGAGAAGAAGAAGATCGGCGGAGGAAGAAGAGGAGATCGGTGGAGGAGGAGGAAGAAGAAGAAGATGACTGGAAGGAGAAGGAGATTACTGGACGAGGAAGAAGAAGAAGTCTGTGAAAAAAAAATTATTAAAATAAAATTTATATTAATTATATGGGACCCACTTCATTTGGAAAGCAAAAACAAATTCTAGAAAAACAACTTTTTTGGTTTTTCAAAATTTCCACTTTTAACACTGATTTTGTTTTTTATTTTGTTTTTGTATTTTAAAAATAAAATAAAAAACAGTTACCGGACGCGAATTCGAAATCATTTTTGGAAACCAAAAACAAAAACAAAAACAAAAACAAAACATGCTAAAAACAGGCTGCAGGACGGGCCCTTAATATTTTGTAAAATTGTTTTTAAAAACAAAAAATAACTTTTTAGTTACTTTTTAAAAGTTATAACTAAAAAATTAAAAAACAACTTTTTATTGTTTTTCACCATTTTTAAAATAAACCACAATTTTTCCCTCCAAACAACTATTTTACCGATTTCAAAAACATTACCAAACACATTTACATCGTTTTCCTTATTTGAAAACTACTTTTAGAAAACACTACCAAACATATTTACATTTTAAAAAACATCATTTTAAAAACAGTTTTCAAAAAAATCATTTTGAAATAAAAATGATTTTTATTTTTATAAATAGTTTTCAAAAAAATCATTTTAAAAACGATACCAAGCATTAAGAGTATTAGTCGTGCCCGGTTCTTATTTTATTTTTGTTTTAACTCTCACCATGTATTTTTAATTTTCTTTGTCTAAGGTGTACGATGAAAACTTAATCACATTGTAATTCTTTTGTTATTCGATTATTATTTGAAATTTTGTTTAAATATTTATAATTCTTAGTTTCATTTGATTGATAAAAAAAATTGTATAAAAGGGTATACATGGTATATTCGTATGGTTGTAGCCGTGTAGTGTAGGTCAAAAAAAAAATTTGGATTAAAAAAAAAAAAATGATATATTTTATTATTTTATTAAATATTTAGATCATATAAAATTCATTGAAATAATTCTTTAAATTTCATCACAATTATGACGAATCTCAATATAAGGATCGTCACAAAAGGACCCTATATTTAATAAATGTATAATTAAAAAATATTAATTTGTAATCAAAAAAGAAACTATATTTTATGGATAATAATTGGGTACTGATAATCAGTACCCAAGGTACTGACCAACCAATGGGGTTTTACCACATGGCCCATTGTGAAAAATACAAGGAGATAAATGTAAAAGATTAAAAGAAAAAAGCCACATGGCAACAACTCATTAGTGGGGTCAATACCTTGGGTACTGACCAGTCAGTAACCAAACAATTTCCATATTTTATTGTCTTATTTGATATTTTTATCAAAATGATTATCTTTCAAAAACAATATCATCATTTCTTCTAATCATAAAATATCTTCTTTTTTTTTTTTTTTTTTTTTGAAATATTACATAAATTCGGGTATATTTTGGGGAGGGGAAAGACTCGAAGCCACGACCTCGTGACGTAGGTGTAAATGGTTTTACCATTTGACCAACCTCATATTGTTTAATAATAAAATATCCAGAGATTTTAGACAAACCAAACTCAGCAAATGCCCAATATAATAAATTTCATTACTGTCCCCATTCTCATCTGATTTGCTTCAGATCATAGGCAATAATAATTTTTTTTTGTACTTTGTGCCTTTTTAGTTGTCTGTCCTTGAAGTATAGATAGCTTCGACCTTTTATCTTCTCTAGCGTGTTGTCAATTATCTGTTATAAAGAGTTCGGTATTTGGACTTGTTATTTATAACAAGTTTTATTGCTTTTGGGCTTGAAAAGACTTATCATCATTCATCAATGATATCAAAGATGGATGATGGAACATTCAACGCTCTTAAGAAAGTGACTGTTCAATTCCACGTTTCACACGTATTTGATTGATTGGGGTTCGACTCCCATATTTGTTCATTAAATTGTAAAATATTGAAAAACTCCTCGCTTATGGCAGGAGTACAAGGGAGAGGTGGTATTTTGAAACTTACTACCTTAGGTTTCGGGTGTTAGATTTCAAAAAATAATAATGATACTGAGGATATGTAAATTTATATTACAGTTACTGTTATATATTTGTAATGTACGGTAGAGTAGTAGACATATATGATATATCTTTATTCTTCAATTAATCAATTCTCTAGACCCCAAAGCCCAAACCACATGCAGTTATTGGACAGGTCTAACTACACCGGCTGCCAATGGATCGGACCAAATCGAATAAGATAGGAGTGTGTTTGGTATGGCTTTTCAAATAGAGCTTCTAGCTTAGATCTTTTTGTAGTAGAGCTTCTAACAAAAAAAGTTTTTAGTTGTGTAAATTACAAAAAATGTGTTGACAATGTATTTTTAGAAATAGCTTTTGGTTGAGTGAATTACAAACAAAGGTGTTGATAATGTATTTAGAATGAAAGAGTTATGGTAGAATATCTAAGAGTTATAAAGGGTAGTTGAGACAATTCATATGTTAAAAAAAAAAAAAAAAAAAAAAAAGCTCAAAAAAAGCTTTTTGGAAAAGCCCAAATTTTAGACTTCTCCAAGTAGACATAAAATGGCCTTTTTAAAAGGTAATTGAGACATTTCACATATTAAAAAAGTTGTTTTGAGTTTTGTTAAATAACTAAAAAAAATTTCAAAATAGTTTCTAGCATTAAAAAAGTGCTTTTGATTCTTTCAAAAGCCATACCAAACATACACTAAGTGTCGAGTTGTAAATGAATAGAAAACTATGAACATTAGGACATGAATCCTATATTTTTATAAGGTTAAAAAAAATAAGAAAAAAATAATTACGATGGCAACCAGTAATAGGGACTTTGTAGCAGACATACTTACCGATTGTTAAAGTGCATTAAATGCGACTCCAAATTAGGAGAAAAACTTGGGTGCAACCAATGCACCACGCTATAATCTGATGGTGGTGCATCGGTTCCACCCAATTAGTAACACGTGTTACTAATTTAAAGTTTTTTTTTTTTTTTCTCTACATATCTTTGTTTCAGCTGAAGCCCAAATGCCCAATTCCCTTGTCTCCCTCTTCGTCCTCTCATCTCAACATTAAATTGTCATCTTCTGGTGACTGATGTCGTTTCTGGTCCTCTCCATCCTCTTCTGATGACTGTCTTCATTTGCTGTTGGATCCCAATTTCCCTTTGTTGTGGCCTATATACACCCAACTCTCACCATAATAATTTTTAAAAAAAAATTTGGGGAAAAAAAACACAAAAGACAAAAGACAAAAGGGTCTCCAACTTTGTTGATTTGCAATTAGCTTAGATTCTCCAGTTTTTTGGAATGATTCTACTCTTATTAATTTCTGATACTAAGCTATTAGTGATGTAATTTCTGATACTTTATTTGAGTTTCCTTAAAACAAACAAACAAACAAAAAAAAAAATACAAAAATACAAAAAAAAAAAGAGACCAGTTTTCTTTGATGGGATGATTGAATAAATTCTGAGGCTATTAATCAAGTATCAGAGGTTTTGTATAACACTTGAAACAAAAAAAAAAAACCAAAAACCAAAAAAAAAAGGACCAGAAACAACGACGGACTGAAAAGTTGTGCAAGTGAACTGAAAAACAATAAACCGACAGACCTTTCCGCCGATTGTGCAAGTGGACTGAAAAACGTTGGTGCACAACCAGTCATCATTCGTTCCATGGGGTGCAAAAACAACTACGCCGGATCATCAACAATGGACCAAAGTCCCCCTCTAGCCGATCATCCTCGATTACCTTGATTTTATCATAGATTGGTTTTGACTCGAAGTCATTATCTTGCTTTTGCATGATCTCATCGGACTCCACGAACAACCCCTTCTGCGGTCCTTTCTTGCAGTCCGTAAATAAGTGTCCTTGCTCCCCACAATTGAAACAACGAAAACCCAAAGTTGGTGCGACTGTCGATGGAGGTACGGTAGGCTTTGCGGAGGTGGGTGGCGATACTGATGTACGTCTGTTGCTGCTAATTGGTCCATAACTCCCAAAACTCACTCCACCTATACTTCTGTGCATAAGTTATTTTTCCAGTTGTATTGCCAGTTGTATTGCCAGCTGATAGGCTTTAGACACACTCACCACGTCAAACATATTAAGGACATCCTAGAACTGAGTCCACATTCATCTGATATACCGTGAAACCAACAGATCATTTGCCTCCACAATTGCAATCCGTGAAATTAACTGATAAAACTCTACAGTTGTCAATCAAGTGGTTTCCTTGCTTCAAGTTCTGTAGCCACTGGAACATCATCTGTGAGTAGTTGTACGGTAAAAAGGCTACTCGCATGTGTTTTTTCATCTTTTTCCAGGACGTGATTTTGGCTTTTCCCTGCATGTCCCTGGTTTGTTTTGATTGTTGCCACCAAGCTCTAGCCCATCCTCTGATCCTCGTAGCGATAAGCGACACACACCTATCTTCTGAAATCTATTTGAACTCCAGAACCTCTTCCACTGCATTGATCCAATACAGGTACTTATCTAGTTACAAGCCCCCATGAAACTCAGGAATGTCAATCATAAGGCCTGACCCCCAGCGCCTTGATTCATTACCCACCAACCTCTTCTGCCTAGGTTGGAGAGGAGCAAACAAATTCTCATCTCCATCAGATTCCTCCTCTACGTTCGGCGGATTCAAAGCCCTCAATTGTGCTGCCATCACAACCAACTGTTGTGTCATCGCTTCTACCTGTTGTCGTAGCTATGCAATCTCATCACATTCATGGACTTCATTCAATGGGTTCTAACGAGGATTCGGTATGTTCAGACGTCTTCTTGGTAGCATGACAACGGAACGTGACCTTGCTCTGATACCAAACTAATGTATGCAGAAACGTGAATCAGAAGCGAACAAACAACAAGCATTCTTAGTCCCTATTGATTTCGCAGAATGCCAGGAAAAAAAGAGAGATAATTCAGTAAAAACTCAAAATAAATTTTATTCATCAAAAACTAAAATCAAGAACCCTAATACAAGCTACTTAAATAATGAAAGCAATCCGAACCACTATGATTCGATATCTCCTAAATTCCTAAACAAGAAAGAACTCTAAAACTTCTAAACCAAATCGGGAAAAGAATCCCAAACCAAAAACCAAAATGAAAAAAAGAAAAAAACTCCTAAATGGCGTAAGAAACTAAAAGTCTCCGAACAACAAACTAAATTGCTCTGTTACGTGAGCAAAGTCCCATAACCTTTGTAGGGCTCGGCTGGGGCTTTTCGAAAACATATTGTAATAGCGATTATATGCTCGTTTGCCCTTTTTAGCGGCTTGCGAAGTTCAACTCCATTTTGGGTGTTGTATGCAACCCAAATATGAATTCACCACCCAATCCTCATCAAGAAGGCTAGAGGAAAAATGGAAAATCAGTCAAACCAAACTATATATATAATAAATTCGTTTTTTAGGTAGAATCCAGAACTATATACATAAAAAAGAAGAGAACAAAGAGTGGTATATGCCAAACCAGCCACAAAAACACCGGGAGCAAATCCCCAATCAGAAAAGTGGTGTGCATGCCACATAAGAAAACAAAAACATCAAGAAAAACGAAAAGACTCCCGACCCATGCAATCAACACAGATCTCTAAGAACTCGTCTCGTAGAACCATTCACAATCCCACGACAATTCCAATATAAGACATTAATCATCAGAAACCCTCGAAAAAGCCCGGGACCCAGACTTATAAGAAGCCAACCTTATAATGAACCTGAATATTACTTAATTAAACAACAATGAATAAAATATTTCAATTTGCAACATTAGCAAAAGTCAACATAACATTGTTAAAAAATAAACTAACTAACAGGTTTGGTATATAAAATTTGCAACTTTCCTTGGTATAATAGAAAATTAACATTATTTAGGGTTATATAAAAATATTTATAAAATTGCCAATTTTCTTCTGTGGTGGGTACAGCTAGATTTCTAGGTTGATTTGACTTCATTGTGATTGAAAATAATTTCTTGTACAAAAATTAATGTAGTATGAAGTTTCTATTTCCATGTGAAACGTGTATTATATATATATATACAGAAATTATATTATCAGTTCGAACTAATAAAAGTTATATCAGTTCCTTGCATGTGGGTCACTGGATTTAAATACTTTGACTTGGCTGTATGCACTTGTCAGTCAAAATATTTAAATCCAGTGGCCCACATACAAGGAACTGATATAACTTTTGTCAGTTCGAACTGATAATAGAAAGATTGTATATATATATATATATATATATATCATGTGAGGAATCAAATCTGGGATATTATCAAGGTAAATGAGTGTTTTTCCACCGTTAAGCCACATTGAGCGGTGGTGAAATGTATATTAAGTTGTAAAACTAATATTTACATTATTAAGTATTGAAGTTCGATGATATAAAACATATGGATATAACGACTCAAACCTGTAATATTGTCGGGTTGAATGGGCGTTCTTTAATACCGATATACCAAGCCACATTGAGTGGTAAGTTCAATGATTAATATTGTAGAGAAATATGTTGCCATGAGATTTAAGTTGTTATGAAAAGTGTGGGAGATATATCGAGGGCCTAAAAGTTGTGTATAAATGAAACTA
This sequence comes from Acer yangbiense, assembly GCA_008009225.1. Lineage (NCBI taxonomy): Eukaryota > Viridiplantae > Streptophyta > Magnoliopsida > Sapindales > Sapindaceae > Acer > Acer yangbiense. Next base: position 13,906,622 of record CM017766.1, on the reverse strand, counting down.
GTGAAAATGCGAAAAACAAAAACTTAAAATAAATGCAATATGAAGCTTCCATTGCTCTGCCTCTGGCTTCAATTTAAGCCAAGTATTTAAAGGTTAAAAGATAAAAGGAAAAAATAATTAAGTTTCTCGGTAGATGAGTAAAAAATCATTGGTGAGTCACAATCATTGGTGAGTCACAGATGGATTCTGCCTTTTTCTTCCCTATAAATTGCTAACCATGACAGGGACATGGGGTAGGGGTTTGTAAAGAAATCTGTCTTTACAAGGCTAGTTTTGGTATTTTATTCTAGATGTTTATAGTAAACGTTGTCTATTTAACTTTAAGAGCATCTCTAATGTAAATGTGGATTGTATGTCAAAAATTATTGACATGACAACAATCTCAAAAGAATTGTCTTCTATATGTTAGAAATGTATATTTGATAGATAACCAAATCAACATTTAGTCTCTAATGACTTCCGTTTAAAATGCATTTTTTTTTAATAACCTGTCTTTTTTATTTTATTTTCTTAACAAACAATATTATTCTTTTAATACAAACACCAGTTAATCATATTGACAAGGTCTCTAACAGAACAGACTGTCTAAAAGTAGACAATCATGTTGACAGTGTCTGCTTTTATTTTTGCAACATCAGCTTGACATTGAATAGAGATTGTTACATTGGAGAAATATATTTAATCTCAATGTCTGTTAATCTTAGCTGGCATCCAATTTTTTCATAACCCACAACTGCATTGGAGATGCTCTAAATGATAGGTGTTCTAATAATTTGGAGATACTCTACACATGAAATTTTAATATGTGCTTTTTTTTTTTTTCTTGTGGTAAAATAGTACCTTTTTTTTTTACTACTATCTATCATAATTTGTTATTTTTCCTTAATTATTGTAATTTGTCGTTGAGGGAAGAAAACATAAATCGAATCCACGGCCTAGACCCTATATGACGTGGATTTGAAGGGCTTATTACAACTTGATAGTTAGGAGTTGAGGGAAGGAAACATAAACCAAATCCATGGGCTTATTCGTGTTGTGTGATGATTTATATGAGCAGAGGAGTGAGGAGTCGTGAAAAAGTAAATATAGATAAAAAAAAAATTGGATGAGATGAGGTTGATCTGATAGTATACCACCCACACCTACACCACGAGTGTGTGAGTTTGAGTCCTCCCCTTATAAAAAAAAAAACCTCGAATTTATGTAGTACTTAAAAATATATATATATATATATATTACACTATTACATAAATTCGGGGTTTTTTTTTTTTTTTTTTTTTTTGGGAATGGGAGGATTCGAACCCACAACCTCGTTGTGCAGTTGTTAAGGGTTTACAATCGGACCAACCTCATATTGTCTGAATTTATGTATAAAAAAAAAAATCTCCCCTCACCTTTGAACTGTTATTAGATATGTAGTTACAAATGTTTTTATTTTAGAAACCTCCCCTATGAACTAACACCGTTAGCATTCCTTTTGTGTTGGCTGAGTTTGACTATTAAAAAATCTAAAATAACAAAAATAAAAATGAACCAAAAACATTGAAAATGAGTATTTGATTGGATTTATAAAAAAAAGACAAATAAATACATAAAAAAAAAAATACATATTCTAGTTTATTTTCAATGATATTGGTTCCTTTGTAATTTTGTTATTTTTAGGGATAAAATTGTCCACAAAATAACTTCTCATTTGCAAGTTAACATTCCCGCTTTTTGCATCATTTAATTAATTAATTTGGTAAAAGTATAAGGGTATAATGGTCAATTCACACAATTGAAGCTTAAATAGAGACATTTTAGACTTTTTAACGGTTAAACTAGCTCGGTCAACACAAACGGAATGCTAACGGTGTTAGTCCATAGGGGAGGTTTCTAAAATAAAAGCATTTGTAACTATACATTCAATAATAGTTCAAAAGTGAGGGGATGTTTTTAATATTTAACAAAAAAAAAAAAAAACAAAGGGTGAAATAGTATGGATGCTAACTGCCAGAAGAAGAAATCGATAAAAGAAAGAAACAAATTCGATGTTAGTTTCACTCACTCGACACTCGTTGCCATATCCGCCCACAACACCCACACCCACTCTAGTACTCTACTCTCTTCCTAACTCTCTTTTTTTATTATTATTATTTATTTATTAAATATTACTTTCTTTGATTGGCCTGGATGGATTTCTCTCTCTATATAATCAAATATCTGTTTGGTTCTTCTTCTCGAGAGAGCTAGAGGGAGTTGATCATCATCATCAGCAGCATCGAAAATGGGATTATTGAGAGACTCAGGCGTGGTTTATAAGGCTGCGGAGGAGGTGGATCTCGGTCCTCAATCCGATCAACCTTATCTCCGAGCTAATGTCAAAGGTTCGTTCCATTTCATCCTTCTCAATTCGCTCTCTTCACCGCTTCTTCTTCGATTCTTTTTCTTCTAATTCAATCATCTCTCACTCCTCACCAGAGACACTTCTTCTGATCAATTCAATCAATTACTTGGATAGTTTTTTTTTTTTTTCTTTTGTGAAATTTTGCATTTGAGATTTAATTGATTGATGACTCTCTGTCTCGATGCAGAATTTTAAATCTTAAAGTTTGATCAAAATCAAGAACACTCATAAGCTAGATTTTGAAATTTCTAAACTTCTCCGGTTAACGATTTTATTTATTTATTATTATTTAATTCTTAAGTTGCATGCCGTAATCTTTTCAAAAAAAAAAAAAAAAACATTAATTATTATTTAAGAAAAGCTTTAATGATATCAAATGAACCATTGGTTTAGGAATTTGGATCAATGTTTGTCAGTTGGTTGAAATTTCCTAGTCCAATGATGAACAACTGTGTGTCTGTGAGCAAATGTAATAATAAGTGCGATGTGACGATGGGAGTAGAAAAATTGAATGTGATATTTGTAAAATGAGAATTGAGAAATGATTTGTACTTTACTGTGTTGTAGCTCCAAGGATGGCTGGATTTCTGGTCAAAGTATTTGTTTGGTTTTTGGAGTCACGGATATTCGGTGCTGTCTTGCTCTACTTTTTGAAGAAAAACAATCTTATTCAAAAGGTACACACTGTTTTACCTTCTTTATTATTCTAATAGTCAATGTCAACTATAGCTACTTTTCATTTAGTTTAATTATTCATGCATAATATATTTTGTAAATATCATGTGTGAAATTATATATAATTTAATTTCAATGAAATCTACCTATAAATAAAATTTGAGAATTTTTAAAACATTAAAATTATTTTTCTCGATTTTGTTAAATATGAAGACATCAGAAAAATAAGTGAAATATAAGAAAATTCAAGAAAAATAGTTTCAGTACTTGAAAAATTCTTAAATTTTATACATAATTAGATTTCAATGAATTTATCATTCATAAAAAAAAAAATCAAATTAAAATTCATAAAAATCGATATAATTTCATTAAATTTTTTACCGAAATTAAAATAAGTGATCATTTATGAAAGACTCAATATATATATATATATCACATGTAAACAGATAAATATTAATGGTGATTTGTCATACTTTTTAGATAATATATGAGACTAATCGTCACATCATGAATTGAGTTGTAAGTGGAATATAAAAATGAGGTATATAGAGTTATTGTAAATTTTTAACAATTAAAATTTATTAATCCAACAGTGTATTATGAATTATGTAGCTAATTTGTCTAAAAAATTTATATATGTTCTTGAGAGATATAAAAAAAATTAGGCATTAATGTATATAAGAATAAATTTGAAAAATTTTGGTTCTTAAATTCATATATTCATATTAACATAGTCCAAAAATAAAAACCAATAGAGTGAGAACAAGGGACCCACTGCAAAAGAAGAGAATATTCCAAACTTTTATTTCAGAGAAAGGATCTAACTAACAATAAGTCAATAATCCATCCGTACAAATATTACTGACAAAGAAAATAAGGTTCAGAAAAAGAAAAAAAAAAAAAATACACAGCTACACATTAACTACCTGAATTTGGCAAAAATAATTAATTAAAACATAATAAAAAGGGTCGGTGTTGTTGATGAATGATGTGTCAACACTTGAAAGATATGCCGTATCAGTCCTTTTGACTTTGGATAGCCAACGTGTATCAGAGTATATTATTGGATCAATTAACACGGGTCAAACATGCTTTTCATAACATTTTAAAGCTGCTCATAACTCATGAGTTAACGCATTTCGTTTCTACCAAACTTTTCGGTTGAATTGAAACTTTTTAAGCGCACGACTTTCAATACGAAATCGTCAATTGTTATTAATGGTAATCTAATAATTATCGGTAACGATCAATGATTCTATACAAAAAATCGTACATAAATAGATTTTAGATCTTTTTATTCTAAATATGTGGCTCAATATGACTAGGAATTATGTAATTGCAATTCAATAATTGTTTTTTTTTTTTTTTTCAAAAAGAGATTCAATAATTGTTTGAATACCTATTATGATTTATTAGTGCGTAATTAAATAATTGATAGCTGCAACATTATTGACTTAGAGTTGGCTGGACTAAAAATTATTACTTCTCAGCTCTATATTACCAGTTGTATTTTATTTTATATTTATTAATAATATTCCCTCATTTTTTTTTTATCAAGGTAAAAATTGGTTTACATTGAAATAAATACTGATTTTGGATTATAAAATATTTTTTAAACATTACGATGTAATATAATTTTATTTATTTTTTATTCTTAATATTTTTAATACCTAAAAACTCATTTGTTTTATTATCCCAAAAAAAATGTTATATTCAAAAAACTCAAAAAAAAAAAAAAAATTCTAATTTTGATATGCCTTTTAGACTTTACTCTAAAAAAAATTCTTTTAAAAAAGTTTTGTATGTATTATTTTTATTTTTTAATAATAAAAATTATATTTAAATTATATATCAAACTCCCAAACTTAATTACCAGATATATTAGAACACCACCGATATAAAGTTGAGCTAGACTGTAGATTTACATTTTAATTTTGAGTAAAATAAACGCATTTAATTTTAAGTTTAGTATGAATAGGAATCTAGGATAGATAGGATGTTATTGAAGGAATAAATTTTTGAGTAAAATAAAAATTAAAACCATTTTATAATAAAATAAGTTATTTAAAATGAATGAGAATAAAATGAATTTTTAATATAAAAAAAGTTTATTATAAATTATTGGGCAAATGTCAATAGAGTATCTCGACTTTAGGTGTAATTGTAATTAGATTGCACTTTTGTCCAAATGATATATTAATACCTTGACCAAATGGTTGACCCGTCAAATATTATTAAATGTCTAAACTATCTCTAAAGAAACCTATTTATCAATTATTATAATAATTTTATTTTTAATTAGATGTTAAATAAATAAAAAATTATCTGAGGTAACTAGCTCCAAAGCAGTTAAACATGTTTTGGTTCCCGGTTTCCTCTCTCGCTCTCTCTTTTTGTGTTTGTTTGGTGATTTTGGTAGTGGATTGTTTTGGTTGAAAGGTTAGATTAGGACCAATGCATGCTTGCAACCTGTGGTTGTGGTTTTGTGGTTTAAAATAAAAATAAAAAGGGTGATGTTCATAATAACAACTACGAAAATATTAAAAGAGAAAAAAATTTATTATAAAAATACATTTATTGTATTGATTAAAACAGTAAATATAATAAATAATTTCTTTTTACGGTATTTATATAGTTATTAACCTGTGCACTAAGTGCACAGGTTAACTGTTAACACTACCAGATAAAAATATAACTTTCGAGAGTTTGAAGGCCTTCCCTTTTATGGAGATTTTGGAGAGTAGGGACAACTAGACAAAGAGACAAAGTGAGAAAGGGAAAGAGGGCCATAACGGGACTTGTGGTTGTTGATTGTTTCAAGACGTGGGTCTTCTTGGTGTGGTGGTAGTGGGGACCACCAAGAAAAATAGTTGTAGCGACTGCCGACTAAGCGAGTATGAGATCAGGTTTATGTGCAAAGATGCAAATTAATTATTACCATGGAATGGATGGTTTTTTGGGCTTGGATTGCTCTTTGAGGAGATTTGACGAATCAGGAATCAAGTCCTTTAAAAAAAAATAATAATAAATTAAAAAAAAATCAATATCTCTCCTTAGAAAATCTCCCTAACCATTAATGGGGTTCGTCTTCATGAAGAAGTCAAGAAGATATAGGGATCCGGATATATGATACCGGAATTTTGTTTTTCTTTTCATTTATATATATTTTTTAAAGTATTTTTTCAATCCCTTTTAGAGGGAAAATGATTTTGTTACCCTTTTGATATAAAGACAGGTTAATTCTAACGGTCAACTATTTAGTCAATGATACCAATCTATTATTTAGGAGGGTGTATTCAATTAGGATTTTAAAAGACTTTTAATGACTTTTATGGAATTAAAAAGTTTAGGTGTATTCAATGTAAACTTTTAATGACTCTATAAAAATCATAGGGTATTCAATACAGACTTTTATAGACTTTTAAAAATTCTTTAAAAGTTATGTGGTATTCAATTAAGACTTTTTAACAGTCTATGAAAGTTATGAGGTATTCAAAATCTCAATAACTTTTAACGACTTTAAAATATCAATGACTTTTAATGAATTTTAGTTATAACAAATCTCACAATTTGTCTTCCATTCTTACCAAAGACTTTGAATGACTTTTTATATAAAAAATATATATATATAGAAAGAATTTCACTTTAAAAGAAAAATATAAAACTCTTTAAAAAATATCAACTACCAAATATATGTTCTATTTTCAAATAAAAACACATTCATTCTTAACATATTTCATAAATAAAATAAAACGAATAACTTTAAAATGAATAAATATTATTAAAAAAAAAAACATACAAACATTAACGATCTATAACAAAAAAAATATATATATATATAACAACTATTCATCGGTATTCAATTTTTTTACTTATATTTTTAAAGCAACTAAGCAACATCGAAACAAATTATATGAACTTCATTAATTATGTAAAATAAAAATAATAAAAGACAAAAACCACTACTTAACCATGCAAATATGTCATAATCAAAGTCGTGTATGAGCGTGACTCCATGTAATTATGATCAATATCAAACTACCCATTTTTAGGCATGGATCTTATTCAATAACTAGGTGCGGTTTTTATGTTTTATCTTTAGTAACTTGAATGAACTTTTGGTTGATTTGTTATACTCATTGTCATAATTTCGTAGAGATATGTAAACATTAATATTATTGTCGGTTTGCTACATTTATTCTAAAAGAAAATTTATAACATTTTGACTGACTATAAAAAAACAAATAAAATTTTGACTAATTATTAAAAAAAAAAAAAAGAGCATAATGTCTTTATAATGCAAAATTTAATTAAAATAAAAAAAAATTAAAATCATATATATAGACATGAATACTTTTGTCAAGTATAATTAACGATGGTTTTTTTTTATTCATTTGAAAAATTATTTTTATTGACATGATAAATATATATAATTTTGATAAAACAAATTATATATTATATTTAGAAGTCAATAAAAGTCTATAAATGTCTATAAAAGTCTTTTAAAATGAAAGTCTATGAAAGTCTTTTAAATAAAAGTCTATAAAAGTTTTTCATAATCTTGTAAAGTCTATAAAAGTCCATAAAATTTACAAAAGTCATTAAAAGTCTTTTGAAATCCTAATTGAATACACTCCCCTTAAAGGGGAGTGCTAGATACACTCTTCCAATCTACTCTCCCAACCCATTCTCTGTTTATATGATAACATGTGGACATGATTAATTTCTTCACATTAAATTTGTAGACTTTAATAAATAGCCTCCATTTTTATTTTATTTACAATGCAAATCAACAACTTATTTCTTAGATTGCCCTTCTTCTTTAACTTTAACATATTGTCATTTAATATCAGTTTTTTTTTTTTTTTAAATATATATATTGCTCATATATCTATTTATTTTTTTTTTTACCAAATTTACTTAAACATTTCTTTTTATATCACTAGCTAACTTGATGGTTGTTGTATGAAATAAATAAATAGTAAAATAAATTAGAGTTAAATAATTTAAAAATATATTATAAAAAATTTATAAGACAAGATCAGTAAAACTTAATGTCTGTATCTAAATTAAAAATAAAAATAAAGAAAAAAATCTGTTGTTAAGTAGATACTTACATATTTTTTATCTTTTAATTTAAAATTGATTTGTTTTAATTTGACTTAATTTGTCTGTCAATCTCTAACCAGATTTATTTGTTTTTTTGTTTAATCACATAGAGAGAGAAAAAATAAATTCTTTTATTAGCTAAATCTTGAAAGGTAAAGATTTTAGCTCAAACACATATACAATTAGAGCAGACCCAATAAGGGTAACTGAGGTTCATGTTCTTCTCCTCAAAAATTGAAATAATGAATTTCGGTTTATATGAATTTTTTATAATATATTTTAAAACTATTTAACTATAATTTATTTTACGGTTTATATGAATTTTTTATAATATATTTTTAAACTATTTAACTATAATTTATTTTATTATTTATTTATTCTATACAATAGCCATCAAATTAACTAGTGTTTGGTATAATTTGGTGAAAAGAAATATCCGAACAATTCAATTTGGAACCGTACACTCAAGAAATAAAAGAAGTTATAGAGTCTTGAAAAAAACACACACTTGATATATATATATATATATATATATATATAACTAATATTAAATGGCAATATTAAAGTTAAAGGAGAAGGGCAATATAGAAAAATAAATTGTTGGTTCGTATTGTAAATAAAATGAAAAATAAGGCCATTTATAAAGGCTACAAATTTAATGTGAAAAAGTTAATGCTATACATGTGTCATTATATGAACAGAGAGTGGGTTGAGAGAATGTATCTAGCACTTTTATTTAAAAGTGTAATTTAGCTTCACTTACATCTAAAGTCAGGGTACGTCATTGCAGTACCCCGACTAGAATAATGTAGATATTTGTGAATAGGACATCAGGAAAGTTTATAGGAAAAAGTGGAAGGTGACGATGGACACACTTCAATACTCATGTCCTTAGATAGAACTTTTCTAGACCGGTATTTCCACATCACGACTCCTAATTCCGGTAACCGTACATGAGTTATGATACCACTGTTAGGAAATTGATGAGTTTCCATTTCCGACATAAATTTGAAGTAGAGGATAAAAATAGAAATTGACACAATATTTACATTGCAAAACCCTCGATGTAAGGAAACATTTATAGATAAATATAAAAAGGATTTTACTATGAAAAAACGACTCACAATAATTTCTCTCTGTATCAATGTGAGAACAATAGAATCTCTTTCTCAATATTGGAGAAAATACCTCATGAATAACCTGAACTAGAAAAATTACAAGAGATTTTAGAAATGACATTATCAAATGATTTTTGGAGCATCACTTACCTTGGTATTTATAGGCAAGAGATGGCCCTAATGGATGACACGTAAGCTTCATGTGTCAACGAAGGAAGCTAATTATGGCCACCACTTCATGTTGGGGATAATCCTCTAGAAACCGATGAACACGGAAACGCCGTGCCTAATATATGCCCATAACTCATAGCAAATAATAACGTCAATAAGCAGAAAAATAGATGAGAGAGAATAAAACAATCACAACACAAGATATACGTGGAAAACCCAAATCGGGTAAAAAACCACGAGCCGTCAGGACGACAGAGAAAGTTCCACTATATGATAAATTGTTACAACCATATACTTCAGGATTCTCTCTCACACCTAACCCCAAACCCCACTCACAAGATCCTCACCAAAAACCCCACAATATCCCCTAGGTCTCCCCTAAATATCACCCACGGATCTCTAACTTGATCCACCGATATTCCCTTGGATCCCTCCTCGGATATTCCCATTGGGTCTCCCCGGATCTCACTCACACTCTCTGATGTTACATGGTGTTCAACTCACACACATCAACCTAATTACAAGGTTCTATTTATACTAGTCACAGGGAGTATAATATAAAAGGAAATCCTACTTCTAAACGTACAAGACTTACTTGTTCCACATAAATACTATTTCCTTTTATGACAAGTCTTCTTGTAGGGTGCAAATCATTTTCCTTTAAGCACAAGAACTTCCAGAAGAATACATTTTCCTATTCTGCGCAACATTCCCGATCTCAGCAATACATCGTCTCTACCATATTTGGTCACGGTGTGCACCCCGCTCCCAACACGTCGAAACACGTCAAAACACGTCAACTCTTGATCGCTCTTGTCGCCGCTGTCCAGCCACGACCGCTGCCGGTACCGCTGCCATGACCGCAGCGGTCACCGCAGCGGTACAAACTGGAATTGGACCGCTGCCTTTGCGCTGTTGAACAATTGGCAGCGGTGTCCTACCGCTGCCATAAGCCACAGCGGCTCGGCAGCGGTTTGAGCTAATCTCCGCTTCTTCAGTTCTTCTTCAATCTTCAACTTCTCTCAGACATCATAATTCAACTTCCAAACGTATCCCACGTCTCCAGGAAGCTCCACATCAGTTGAGTCTTGTTTGGTTCACATCGGGTTCATTCGAGAATATGAGCCAAAACCTAACACTTCACACCTCACCTCATGTGCATCGCTACATCTTCACACCTCACCTCATGTATTGCCACACAGCACAAGATGATGACACATAATCTTGTGCATGTGAAGGCAACAAAATGGCTTTATCCTTCCAAACAAACGAAAATGCACACCAAAATGGATGACAAAAGGCTTGTTAAACCCTTTTCATTATATGTACATCAACTTTTCAAGCGCATGACTTTCCGTACAAAATCATCGATTGTTATTAATGATAATCTAATAATTATCGGTAACGATCGACGATTATGTACGAAAAATCATATATAAAAAGTTACTTGTTATATATATATATAACATTACTGATAAAAAAAATAAATATAGTAAGTTCTCGGTAGATTTTAGATCTTTTTATTCTAAATTTGTGGCTCAAAATGACTAGGAATTATGTAATTGCAATTCAATAATTTTTTTTTTTTTCATAAAGAGATTCAATAATTGTTTGAATACCTATTATGATTTATTAGTGCGTAATTAAATAATTGATAGCTGCAACATTATTGACTTAGAGTTGGCTGGACTAAAAATTATTACTTCTCAGCTCTATATTATCAGTTGTATGTTATTTTATATTTATTAATAATATTCCCTCATTTTTTTAATCAAGGTAAAAATTGGTTTACATTGAAATAAATACTGATTTTGGATTATAAAATATTTTTTAAACATTAAGATGTAATATAATTTTTTTTTTATTCTTAATATTTTTAATACCTAAAAACTCATTTGTTTTATTATCCCAAAAAAAATGTTATATTCAAAAAAACTCAAAATTTTAGTTTTTTCTAATTTTGATATGCCTTTTAGACTTTACTCTAAAAAAAAATCATTTAAAAAAAGTTTTGTATGTATTATTTTTATTTTTTAGTAATAAAAATTATATTTAAATTATATATCAAACTCCCAAACTTAATTACCGGATATATTAGAACACCACCAATATAAAGTTGTGCTGGACTGTAGATTTACATTTTAATTAAAATAAACGCATTTAATTTTAAGTTTAGTATGATTAGGTATCTAGGATAGATAGGATGTTATTGAAGGAATAAATTTTTGAGTAAAATAAAAATTAAAACCATTTTATAATAAAATAAGTTATTTAAAATGATTGAGAATAAAATGAATTTTTAATAAATAAAAAAAAGAAGAAGTTTATTTTAAATTATTGGGCAAATGTCAATAGAGTTTCTCGACTTTAGGTGTAATTGTAATTAGATTGCACTTTTGTCCAAATGACATATTAATACCTTTGACCAAATGGTTGACCGGTCAAATATTATTAAATGTCTAAACTATATCTAAAGAAGCCTATTTATCAATTATTATAATAATTTTATTTTTAATTAAATGTTAAATAAAAAAAATTATCTAGGTAACTAGTTCCAAAGCAGTTAAACATGTTTTGGTTCCCAGATTCCTCTGTCGCTCTCTCGTTTTGTATTTGTTTGGTGTTTTGTGTTTGTTTGATGATTTTGGTAGTGGATTGTTTTGGTTGAAAGGTTAGATTAGTCCCAATGCATGCTTTGTAACTTGTGGTTTTGTGATTGAAAATAAAAATAAAAAGGGTAGTGTTTAGAATAACAGCTACAAAAATATTAAAAGAGAAAAATATTTATTATAAAAATATAAAAATACTAAAAGAAGAAAACATTTATTATAAAAATACATTTATTATATTGATCGAAACAATAAATATAATAAATAATTTCTTTTTATAACATTTATATAGTTATTAACCTATGCATTTAAATAAAAAAAAATTATAGTATTTATGTAGTTATTAACCTATGCACTGAGCACTTAGAAATGGGTTAACACAATATATCTTTTGGAGAGTTTGAAGGCCTTCCCTTTCATGGAGATTTTGGAGTGCGGAGACAACAAGACAAAGGGACAAAGGGAAAGAAGGCCATAATGGGACTTCTGGTTGTTGATTGTTTCAAGAAGTGGGTCTTCTTGGTGTGGTGGTAGTGGGGACCACCAAGAAAAGTAGTTGTTAGAAGACAGCGACTAGCGAGTATGAGATAAGGTTTATGTGCAAAGATGCAAACAATTTTTACAAAAATTAATTATTACCATGGAATGGATGGTTTTTTGGGCTTGGAGCCTTGGATTGCTCTTCGAGGAGATTTGAAGGATCAGGTCTTTTTTTTTTTTTTTAAATAAAAATAAAAAATCAATATATCTCCTTAGAAAATCTCCCTAACCATTAATGGAGATCGTCTTCATGAAGAAATCAAGAAAATATAGAGATCCAGATATATGATACCGGAATTTTGTTTTTCTTTTCATTTATATTTTTTTTAAAGTATTTTTTCAATTCTTTTTAAAGGGAAAGTGATTTTGTTATCTTAAAAGACCGGTTAATTCTAACGATCAACTGTTTGGTCAATAGACCAATCTATTATTTAAGAGTGTAATCTAGCTTCACTTACATCTAAAGTCGGGGTACGACTAGAATAATGTAGATATCTATGTATAGTATATCAAGAAAGTTTATAGGAAAAAGTGGAAGGTGACGATGCACATACTTCAATACTCATGTCCTTAGACAGAACTTTTCTAGACCGGTATTTCCACATCACCACTCCTAATTTCGGTAACTGTATTTCCACATCACCACTCCTAATTCCGGTAACTGTACACGAGTTATGATACCACTGTTAGGAAATTGATGAGTTTCCATTTCCAGCATAAATTTGAAGTAGAGAATAAAAATGAGAAATTGACACAATATTTACATTGCAAAACCCTCACTGTAAGGGAAACATTTATAGATAAATATAAAAAGGATTTTACTATGAAAAAACGACTCACAATAATTTCTCTCTGCAACAATGTGAGAACAATAGAATCTCTTTCTCAATATTCGAGAAAATACCTCATGAATAACCTGAACTAGAAAAATTACAAGAGATTTTAGAAATGACATTATCAAATGATTTTTGGAGCATCACTTGCCTTGGTATTTATAGGCAAGTGATGGCCCTAATGGATGACACGTAAGCTTCATGTGTCAACGAAGGAAGCCACCTATGGCCACCACTTCACACCTCACCTCATGTATTGCCACACAGCACAAGATGATGACACATAATCTTGTGCATGTGAAGGCAACAAAATGGCTTTATCCTTCCAAACAGACGAAAAGGCACACCAAATGGATGACAAAAGGCTTGTTAGACCCTTTTCATTATATGTACATCAACTTTCATTGTTTTTATCTTCCATCTTGATACTACAAATGATCAAAAACTGGAGATATATTTTGTTCAATTTTGGCAGCTTGTTACACATGCAGAGCTGGAAGAAGAGCCTCTATTTGAGCCCTTGCATCCCTACCAAGGTTCGTTTTCTTCATTCTCATTTATTCTGCTACCATTTTGCTTCCTCTGGAAGTTCTCGATGCTATTACGTGTTTTAACTTGAAGAAAGATTACTCTTGTTTTAATAGAAAATTTACTATTGTTGTAATGAACTACTTGGAATATTTTATCGGTGATACATTTGAAGATATCATGATCTTAGTCAGAAAATATTTTATTGTTGTTATGAACTATTAGCTATGCAATGTACCCTAATTGAAAATTTAATAGCTTTTCTTGTTTCTGCATCTCTGCAGAGCTTAAAGAGCAACAAGTTGAATATATTGATTCTGATCTATCTCCACCGGAGAAAGTTCAACGGGCAGTAGATTGTCTGCCTTTACAAAGAACACTAGATGATTTAAAGTCTGGGTTCCATCGCTGGACAATACTGGATTATTCAAGAGCCTATACCTCAGGAAAAATAACTCCTCGCATGGTAATCTTCAGGCTGCATCATTTATGTGACATGTTGTTGGTTTGTTTTCCTGTTTATTCTTGGTTAACTAACTATAATAATTAATAACCTGCACTGTTGCTTCAAAACTCGTCCAATTGATTTTGTCGTCTCTCCTTGTTATGGCTGCAGCATCCTTTATAAAAGGTGTCTTTGTGCAGGTTGCTGACCGGTTTATAGTTGCAGCCCGTGAATCCTCTAATCCTCCACTGCAAATGTCATTTTTCATTAATTATGATGTTGAAGATATTCTGAGGCAAGCTACAGAGTCAACTCATCGGTATGAGAAAGGTATATTAAGATAAACCTGAGCTTCGGTATTGAATGTCTGGAGCAATTAGAAGTTGATATTTTTTAGCTTCATGATTTTCTCCTTTGTCTAGCCTTGACTAAGACCATATCATGTCTTTACAATTTAGAAATACTACTTGTAAATGCAAGGGGATTGATGGGAGAAAATACATTGACAGTCATTATTTTTCGTATTGTGCTATTGAACGTCTATCTTCATATCCATTGTTTAAGATCAGCATTATGTAATTTAGCTTGTCCATTTGTTATTGTGATGCTTCTATTGAGTTTTATCTCCAACAAGGAATCATGCATCTAGACGTTTATCTGATTCTCTTTAATGTCCTCTCCAGGAGAACCGATATCTGTTCTAGATGGAGTCCCAATTGCTATCAAGGATGAAATAGATTGTTCTCCCTATCCAACTACTGGTAACCTAATGTTTAGTTTTCAGTTGACAGGGTTTGTTTAGTGAAAGCAATCGTCCTCTTTATGTCAATTGTTCATGTATTTTTTACATTGGTTTATGTAGGAGGGACAAAGTGGTTGCACAAACTTAGAACTTGTACAGGTGATGCATGCTGCGTGATGCGTCTCAGATTATGCGGTGCAATACTTGTTGGGAAAACTAATATGCATGAGCTTGGGGCTGGAACAAGTGGGATAAATCCTCACTACGGGTGAGAAGTTTTCTGCTCTACTCATATCTTCATAAGCTTGAAATTGCCTTATTTGGAGTATATGGTGCTCTTTATACATCTGATCTTCATAAATCCCTATGATTATCTTTTCATCATTTAATTATGTCATACCCATTTAAATTATTGAAAATGAATATGTTCATCTTATGTGTGTACTGAACAGGGTTACTAGAAATCCATATGAAACCGGTAGAATATCTGGAGGTTCTTCTAGTGGATCTGCTGCCCTGGTATCCGCAGGACTGTGCCCTGTGGCCCTTGGTGTTGATGGTGGAGGTAATTCAAATGATTATCTCATTTTGAAATACACCAATTCTTACTTGAAATGTCGAATTTGATCATTTTTAACTATATAATACTTTGAATAAAAACTATAATAAATAAACCTTTTTGTTTTGCATTATTGACAACATTTAATTGAATTTTATAGTAGTTGTTATTGTGTGTATAATAACATTTGTATGAAACTTAGATGATTAATTCAGCATATTTTGAAAGTATTTAGATCCTTTGCTTATGTGAGTTTACATTGAAATTATTTTAACAAGACGTTCTAGATGACCCAACCTAAAGAACTAGCTTCCCCTTAAACAGGAAAATTTCATTATTGAGGTTTTTCTGGTGTCCTTAATATTAGGAGACACAATAAATCAAAGCAGTTTCTCTATGGACGCTGTTGGAAAGTGGAAGACACAATTTGTGTGCACGCATAACACCCTAAAACATCTTAGGAGGAGAAATTTACATAGATACAGGAGGCTTGGAGTTACTGTGAGGGGATACTATTTAAAATACTTGTGGCAACTTGTATAGTTACAGCAATATCCAGTTATTGAATCATTTACTTATTTGTGCAAGTAATTGTTTTAGGATTTTCATATAGATTATATTAATTTGTGCAATAGTAAATAAAAAGATGCATATTGTGTAGTAAAATCAAAATCTTTAACTTTTTCTACCATGTCCTGAAATTAATATAACAGAAACTATTTTTTCATTTAATGGATTTTTAGGATCTGTACGATTGCCTGCGTCTCTTTGTGGAGTTGTTGGTTTCAAACCAACTTTTGGGCGTATACCTCATGCCGGGTGAGAATAAATCATTCGCATTTGTGCATAAATTTTATTTCAATGCTCTTTGTTAAGTAACTTCTGAATCCAAAAGCTTATGGTTACTAAGATGATATCAAAGCTAATTTTTACAAAAAGTGTATGGGTTGAGGCCCCCCTGTGATTGTGTTTATATTTGTTATTTGTGCTTGTATTTGTTTTGAACTTGTGTTTGTGTTTGTGTGTTTTGAATTTGAATTTTTTGGGCTAGGTCCACCTGACAAGTTTATTGGTCTTGTATGAGGGGCTGTGTGTTAGAGTGCTTGAATACTCTTATTTGAGCCCTTACCTACAGACCTAAGCTTTTAGGTTTAGTGTTACCTAACACTCTAAGTTACAATTGTTGGATGGTTTGAGAACCTTTTTAAGATACATTGATCACTGTTTTCAGTGTTCTTCCTTTGAACTGGACAGTAGGGATGGTTGGAGTACTAGCTGGCACAGTTGAAGATGCATTTATTGTGTAAGTGTTCTGTCTTACTTTCTATTTCCCCCTTTTTTCTTATCAGTATGAATACTTGTAGTTTTTGTTAGTTTGAGGTATTATTGAAACCAGTTTACCATTTTCAGTTATGCAGCTACTAATGGTCAGCTTCCATCTCAACAGTCCACTATTTTACCAGTAAGAACTTCCTTCCCATAGAGCATGGAACTGCCTATTGTATAAGTAGAAGCACAAAAATTTAAAGAGAAAAGTTTTGTATCAAGTTTGCATAATAATTGAGACAAAAAAAGTGTTCTCATTTGTATGGCCAGAAAAATAAATTAACAATAAAGATGACATGAAAGAAACATTAATTAATGGTTAAGTGATTAAGAATGAATATTAGAAGAACTCCAAATCACTCAAACGTTATTAGAAAAACTCCAAATCACTAATGTTATGTACTCAACTAAGAAACTGAAGAAAAACATCTTGGTATATGTTTGATGTTGAAAAATCTTCAATGTGTCGAGCAAAAAAAAAGACTAAATATGAATTTGTGTGTGTGTGTGTGCGTGTTTCAATTCCTTAACTGCAAGATCATACACTATTTCGCAATCCAATCTCAATTTGGATCCTTTTTTTTCCTGATAATACACCAGCCGCCCAAAGAATATTTTCCTCTGCTGAAGTCAACAAAACCAATAACAGATGTCAAATTGGCTAAGTATGGAGAGGTTAGTAATTCACTTTGTATGATCAATTTAAGTGTCACTTGATTAAAGGATTTTACTAATCTCTTATTTAATTCTCAAACCACTGATTGGGGTCAATTAGTGGTTTAATGATTGCAGTGATGAAGTTAAAATATGTTGTTCTTCAGCTGTGGAGCAGCTATGCGAGCATTACGGTTGGAAGGTATAAGATATAGAACGTTTCCTTTTAAATTTGATGTACTAATTAATCTATGTATGATACCACATTGTTTTATTTACGTTAAGTTCCCATTAAACCACAAACCTTAAGCTTATAGATTAGGGCTTAACAATAGTATTTAGGGTATAACATAATCCCTTACGTGCAAGGCTGGCTTTAATTTATAGAGTTGTCACATGAATCAAGCACAAACACAACTGTAGACATTTGTATCCTATTGGTTTAACCATTTTTTATTTTTACTTAATCTTGTGCTGAGCTCATAAATTGAGTATGACCTTGCTTGTGATGGGCGTGTTAGATCTTAAATAATTTTGTTGGCCCTAACCTATGAGATTAATTTTTTTAGATTTACTGGTTACTTAACAATTTAAACTTCTTGTGTGTACAAAACCCAGTTAATGTCAAGGCAATGTTATGGTGAATTTTTCAAGACAAAAAAAAAAATCTAATTTACATTAACCGAAGATTATCTTTATTTTTTCTGTCACTGTTTCTATGTTGATTAGTGTTTGATATTCATTTCAACAATTGTCTGCTAACTTTTTGAGGCCTTTTTTTTTTGTGAAGATTGTAGAGGTTACTATACCAGAGATAGAAGTGATGCGCCTGGCACATTATGTGACGATTGGATCTGAGTGTAGCACTTCTCTTAGTTCTTATCTACAAAAGCTGTATGTTGATTTCAACCTCAACATTTTCATCACTGTCTTTCTACTTCAATTAATAAACCAGGATTGGTGCTGATATTTCAAACTCATTGAAATAGGAATTTTGCAGAATTAGGATGGGATGCAAGGGTAGCACTTAGCGTCTATGGTGCTTTTAGTGGCAAAGATTATATAAAGGCCCAGAAAATTAGGTAAATCATACCCAAGATTTACTTTATTAAATTGTTTTTGCAAATTATATCATTACTGAATATAGTGAGAACGAACTGAAAAACACTGCCAACCACAACCAGTAAGGCTGATTTACATTAGTATGCTGGTCTTCTAGCATATTTTGAAGAGTTGAATATTGTTTTTTTTCTTTTCCTCTTTCCTCCACTACTTCACAATTGTTTTTCTAGTCCCGTTTTATTTTCCAAAAGTTCGAGAGGCCCGAATATTTTATCAGCTCTTGTATTCACTTTAAAAGAAAACTTCTTTGTGAAGTGTATCCTAGCAACTTTCATTATGACCTCTTTAAGTCAGAACTTGGTAACCTTCCTCACTAATACTCCTACAATATTCATTTGTTCAGTTGTTTGGCTTCTATGACATTCCCATTATGATTTAACCTACTCTGCATATCCACAGGAACCGCCAGATGAAGTTTCACAGGAATATATTTGCAAAGGCCGATGTCATTGTTGTTCCTACAACAGGGTAAGCTCTCATTTCCCCATAATGGTTCAGTTCTAAAGTTAAGGCCATCATTTTGAACATTCTCAAACTTTCGGGCAAAATATTCTTTTTCTGATTTATATGACAGTGTAACCGCATACCCAGTTAAGAATGATGTTCTCGAGACCGGTGAACTTGATTACATAAATGGAGGTATGAGACAGATAATTTTGCCTACATTTTAGATTGGTCTATATATAAGTAGCTGAACATAATACAGTATCATAACGGAATTTGACCATATTATTTCAGCTGCACTTGTCCGGTATCAGATAGCAGGAAATTTTCTAGGATTGCCAGCAGTGACTGTTCCGGTATTTGTCATTACTTTCTTTACCACGTTATCCCTTGCTAGTGAAAAATGTCTAATATATGACCTAAACTGTTGTCTTGTGTTGACCTAAATTGTTCTCAATAGGTTGGATATGACAAAGCAGGCATGCCTATTGGCATTCAATTTATCGGGAAGCCTTGGTCAGAAGCCACATTAATCCATATAGCAATTGCAATGCAGGTAGATTTTTACACACGTTGTTTTGAACTCAACTGGATATTGTTGGAACAAAACATATATCTAAGGTTGCTAACATGTAAGCTACTTTGCGTTCAGGCCTTGCGGATCTCGGATTGCAGGAAGCCGAAGGTTTTCTATGATTTGTTGAATAAGGAGGAATGAATAGAAACTAGTCCTGGAAATTCCACAAGATATCATCAAGGTTAATCCACTGCTGGAACTTTGTTTTCTTATCATGGTGTTTGTATATTTGTATTTGTCTCTTGATGAAACAACCAACGTGAAACTGAACAGATCGGTTTGGAAAGGTGTTGTCATCACATTGTATTTCTTTTATTTCCACATTACACTGCTACATTATTCTCAAAACCTTACTTGTTATTCAAAAATATTTAATACAATCCAAAAACTTAAATTGGATACTTGTAAAAGCAAATTTATCTGAAAATACATTTGATAGAATAGTTTAAACTGATTTTAAATGACTTGGTATTACTTTTCAAATTTGACTTTGGATGGAATTGTTTTCAAAATTAGTTTCTTGATACAATTCAAACATCGCTAAGCAGCAAATTATTAATCGATGTGAACAATAGAAAAAGTTGAATCATATGTCTGCCATTTGATTGGGTGCAAGATGATTCCTCTAAAATATGAATAAAAAGAAGAAGAAACTGTATGTAAATTTACTTGAACCGTCTACTGCGGCTCCTTGGAAAGAGAACTTTGTTTTTCTTCTTTTTTTTTTTTTTTGATTAAGCTTGGAAAGAGAACTTAATAAGCAGGCAATGTTAAAAAAAAAAAAAAAAAATACTGTTAAAAAAATTTACTATGTATATTAATATAAAAAAATAATAAATTTTTTTCCGTAATAATTTGGGGGTTTTTTGGGGAAGGAAAAAGACTCAAATCCATAATATCGTGGATGTGGTATAGGTGTGAAAGGTTTACCATCTAGCCAACCTCATCTCGTAAAAAAAAATTAATAAAAATGGGTATGAAGAAAAAAAAAAAATTTACTTTATATGTATATTAATATAAAAAAAAATTCAATAAAAATGGGTGTGGACTGTGGAGTAATATTTTGGGTGGCACTATGGCAGTCGATTCATTATTCCAAAGATAACATTATATATATATATATATATATAAAAAACATCAAGGGGTGGTGGCGCAGTTGGCTAGCGCGTAGGTCTCATAGCTTCTGAGTTATCCTGAGGTCGAGAGTTCGAGCCTCTCTCACCCCAACCTTTTTTATTTTTTCCAGTATGGAACACACTCTAATTAAAACCAAACAACTCTATCCAACAGCTGGTTAAGCACAGAAGGGAATACACACTAATTGAAATATCATTTTGCAACTCCCTGACCCAATGGCAAGTTTTGGGACCCATCAAACTGATTTAACATAAAACATTGTTTGGTATGAAACTATGAATTGATTTTCCAATAAAACATTGTTTTGTGTGTTATTTCATATAAAATATAAGGGATAGAGAAACAAATTACAAGATGTTAGTAGTTCTACAAACAGGACAAGTTGCACTTCTCTCCATCCATTCAAATATATAGCTATCTATGGTGGAAATGTTAACCAGATTGGAAGAGTGCTCTACTTGGATTCAGATTTCTATTTGTTTTGCATGTGATTTGTTTAACGAAATGAAAATGGATGCCAAGAAAAGGGAATGGGAAGAGGAAAGCCGGTGAAGATCGGCAGCCTCCCTTCGTGTCGTCGGGGTCAAAGATCAGAAATCTCTTAAGGAAACAAGCATTGCTCTGTTCTTTGTAAATGAAAAGCCTGAAGATATTTTTATTAGGACTCGTGGTCTATTTATTTACGTAGAATTTCACATAAATCCTACCTTTTTGGTGATTTGTCACCTTTATAAATGTCTTTCCAAATTCATCACTTTAGTCTTTACTTTTTCCAAAATTCATCACTTTAGTCCTTACTTTTTCCAAAACTCATCACTTTAGTCCATTTGACTAAATATGTGAAAGTCAACTATTTTAAAACCCGTGAAAGTACATTTTTACCCCTATTACTATTTAATTTAGCTAAAA
Organism: Acer yangbiense; assembly: GCA_008009225.1. Taxonomy (NCBI): domain Eukaryota; kingdom Viridiplantae; phylum Streptophyta; class Magnoliopsida; order Sapindales; family Sapindaceae; genus Acer; species Acer yangbiense. Next base: position 13,884,738 of record CM017766.1, on the reverse strand, counting down.
TGATCATCTTAACTTTAAATTAAAATGAAAAACAATAAAATTCTCAATAATAAAATCTTCAATAAATAGATTACAAAAAAAAATTATGAAAAAAAAAATCATTTAAAGTTAAGATAATCATTTTAGCTAAATTAATATCCATTATGACAAAAATACAAAAAAAATTAAAAAAATTAATGGATTTTATTATAATTATTTATTTAAGATTTTTTTTGTAATATATTTATTTATGATTTTATTATTGAGAATTTTAATTTAAAGCTAATATAATCATTTTAGCTAAATTAAATAGTAATAAGGGTAAAAGTGTACTTTCATAGGTTTTAAAATAGTTGACTTTCACATATTTGGTCAAATGGACTAAAGTGATGAGTTTTGGAAAAAGTAAGGACTAAAGTGATGAATTTGGAAAGATATTTATAAAGGTGATAAATCATCAAAAAGGTAGGAGTTATGTGAAATTCTGTCATTTATTTATATTAGTATTTCATGCAAGTGGGTTGACAAGTGTCCTTTTCCCATAGGTTTACCATTTTCTCCAAATTTATTTTGTCTGGACAGAAGGAAACAATTTGGTTTTGGCGCCACTTTTTCTTGTTCTCTCTTGGGCTGCTGTAACTTGAGAATTATTAATAGCTGGAATTTATCTAATTAAAATATAAAATATGTTAGATTATATTAAGCATATTGACTTTATGATGTTTCTTTTAGTTCAGCTGCACCGAATATTTTGGAAGAGGATTTGGGCCTCTACAGTTCATCAGCTGGAAGATATGCTGATGATGAATTGAATGTACATAAAGATTCCAGTTCAGCTAGAAAACATTCAGGATAAAGGTTCACTCCTTTCTTTTCAATTTTCTTTTCTTTTATTTCTTTTTTATAAAATTTGTTTTCTTGTGTCAAACAAATGAAGCATCATCACCACATCAGGACGATGATGATTAAATTCTTGGAGAATATGGTAATGAATCCATGTCACCACCACACCACTGCACTGACTGTTGTATTTTCTTTTAAGTTACTAATTAAAAAATTCATTGAGTGTTTCTTTGGAACATGAGGGTGAATCAGCCGTCGTTGCTTATATGCTGGAAAGAGGTAGTCATCTTCATCTTTTGGAGACATGACAGTGATAAAAAATACAATTCAACTAGCAGCGAAAGGACTAGAGATGAGCTTTTCGGATGTCGCCAAGCAAGCAAGTGCTCCTCAACTTTTCGATTTTCTTTTTTTCTTTTTTCCTTTTTTCTTTTTTTTTTTTTGTTTTTTTTTTTTTTTGTTTGAGAAATTTGTAAACTATGCATGTACAAGAAGTGGAAGCATTGCCAGAAAATCAAACTCTGGAAGAAGAAGAACGACTTTCGAAAAATCAATCTCCCTATAACTGCTATATATAGAACATCACTAGTTGTGTCGCCGTGATGAAGAATCTTATGTAATTTTGGCCTTTTTTCTTTTTGTTTTTTCTTTTTATTAACTCCAGAGGAAGAGGCTGCATAAACAATGTTCTGCATCATTGTTTTTTCCCATTGAGACCGAACCTAAATTGAAAAAAATATATACTATTTATAATCAAAACTATGCTATTAAGTATATTTTATACATATGGTACCCAATTGATTTCTCATCATCTCGAAACCGATAGATACATAGCTCTGATCGATGTTAGAGCATCTTCGATGCAAATATGTATTTTTAAATTTATAAATAGTGTTACATCAGTATTTCCATTCTTTATGGGTCCACTTTTGAAATTTTTTTTTTTAGAGAAATGGGGTTTTTACAATTTGGTCCCAATATAATTGGAAAACATCATTTTTTTACTTGTTAATTGATTTTTCCATCAAATTGGTCTTTATATAATTCAAATTAGCTCAAATTGGTCTTACGGTTAATCAAAAGTCATTAAAACTAACGTTTAGAAGGGTAGAAAAGTCATTACGTCTGTTTCTAATTAAAAAATAGAAAATAAATAAATAAACATAATTGAAAAGATAAAAAAAAAACATAATCCAGATTCATCATAAAAAAATAAAAAATAAAAAAAACCCATTTACCATCAACAATAATCAGCAAAACTAAATTATCATCATCAACAATCCAGATTCATCTTCCCCAAAAAAAAAAAAAACAATCCAGATTCATCAACCATCCAGAAACCAGTCACCATCCACCCAACAACAACAATCAACAATCAACAATCAACATAAACAAATTCAGGATCAGAACCCTTCTATGCGACTTTATCTTCTTTGCCATCAGTCTTCAATTCTTCTTGCTTGATATCCTCTGATAGTGAAGGCCACAACACAACACTGGGAATAAAACAATCAATCATATTGCCATTTCCTAGATCCCCACTCCTTCCCCGTCCCCAAGACCAGAGCTTGTATCCATCGTGTGCAAGAAGAACAGTATGCGCAGCCCCACAACCAACTTGAACGGGATCCTGAAATTGGATCCAATAAGCCCATTACATGAATACATGAGGGTTGAACCAAACAACCAGCAGCCGCTAACCCAAAAGTCCTCCACACATAACGGCCATCTCCGGCCACCACATGTGACCGCCGTTGACCACACCACTAGAACCAAAAACCGCTGGCCGTCAACTTTCCCTTCATCATCGACTTATAGTTCTGCCTCTATCACTGTAGATCTAGACTACAACAAACAGCAGCCGCCTCCCATTGCAGCACCTAACACCGGCGATTGACGCCTCACCGCTAGCTTTACAACACTCACAAGACACCGGCGACCAACACCCATGAGAGATTCCAGAAGAGAGAGATGGGTGGTTCGGTTCAAGAGAGAAATCAAGAGAGAGAGAGAGAGAGAGAGATGAGAGGGATTGAGAAAGAAGAGAAAGAATGGTATGGGTGGTGTTTCGGTGGGCTAGGGTGTGGTGTTTGGTGGTGGCGGTGGCGGTGGCGGTGGCGGAGACGGCAGCTAGGGTTAAGGTTTGGTGAGTTGTGGTGGGTTGAAGGAGATGAAGAAGAAGAAGAAGAAGAAGAAGAAGAAGAGAGAGAGAGAGAGAAAATGGAGATTAGGGGCAAACAAGACTTTTAACTGATTTTGTAACGGTTGACCGTTAGTTTGACTAATCGTAGGACCAATTTGAGCTATTTTGAATTATATAAGGACCAATTTGATGAAAAATCAATTAACAAGTAAAAAAGTGATGTTTCCCAATTAGATTGGGATCAAATTGTAAAAATCCCTAGAGAAATGCATATTCACATCTCCAGTGCAATTATCTAAAGTCAAATATGCATCCATTTTACGACCAATCATAATAAAACAATTATTACATTCTCTCTCCTATTTTATTTTACAATTAAATGAGTTTTAATATTATTAGTGGAAAGAGTTAGAAATCCTAGTCAGCATTTCTAAGAGAGTTTGTAAAATTAGAAACTCAACTTCATATTCTCTAACTATTTTTTTTTTGACACATCATCTCCATATTGAAGTTAGATAATTGTATTGGAGATAGTTTTTCTAACTTTTTAACTATCTATCTTATGTGGCAGTCAATTTTCTCTAAATGCATATTTGCATTGGAGATGCTCTTAGAGATCATATGAAAAGCAACAGTATGATATTTGGAAACCTAGAGTCACAGTGTCACACAAACCCTTAATTCTTTCTTCCCCACCTACTTTCTTTCACTATCTCTCTTTTCTTCTTTCTCTCGGCTCACACACCACACTTAGTCAAAACTTGTTTCTGCCTTGTGATTTATATTTTTCCAATTACTTGGCCACCAAGACATCAAGCATTAAATGTTTCACTTTATTTACTTACTTTATTTCTATCAGTTGGTAAGACCCACTAGTGTGAGAGGGACCCACACAACAAATGTCCCTCTTACTCTCACACGGAGTGGGGCTCCCTCATACCTGTAATATCTCTACAAACTACAAGTTTCTTCGTGGGAAGTTTCTTTGTCATCGTATTCGATCCATTGTCATCGGTATAGATGTTCTCATTCTGTAACAACTTCATCTCCAGCACATCTCGAATCTAATGATATCTCACATTAATATGTTCAGATTGAGAATGAAAAGTAGAGTTTTTACTGAGATGGATAGCACTCTGACTGTCACAATAAAGGACAAGCTTCCCTTGTTTCTGGCCCAATTCTTATAGGAACTTCTTCATCCACAAGACTTCTTTGCAACCTTCAGTGAGTGAATATACTCAGCCTAAGGAGTGGACAATACAAAATACTTTTGCAATTTAGATTGCCATGAAACCGCTCACCCTGCATAAGTAATCAAGTACCCTGAAGTGGACTTCTTGGAATCAATATCACCTGACATGTCTACATCTGTGTAACCATATAATATAGGTTTTCTATTACCAAAACATAGACATAGTTTGAAGTACCTCTAAGATACTTGAGAATCCATTTTGCTGCAGCTCATTGCTTTTTGCCTGGATTTGAGAGAAACCGACTGACATTTGTTTTTACAATGAAGCAAGAATTGAGAGATGAACAACGGTATTCCACCGTTCTTTTCTCTTAGCTCTTTACAAAACATATATGACTTTTTCTCTCAACCCAATTCATACCATAAACCTCTTGTTTCCAGTCCAAGACCACCATTTTCCCTTTCACTTGCGGAAGTTTATGCAACCTCTTTTTATTAATCCATAATGTTCCACATTGCTTTGAGGCAAGATCGAGCTGATGTAGCACCAATTTATTTATTTATTTATTTATTAAAATTAAGGGTGAAATTCATTTTAGTCCCTCTAGTTTGACCTATTACACAAACCGGTCCCCCGGTTTTCAGTATTGTCTCGTTCGATCCTTCTGTCACGATTTCTGTCAATAAAGTAACATCTGACAAGGGACAGAGGGTCAAATGACCCTGCTGCCCCTGCTTTTATCATCACTCATCCACCATTCATTTACCATATAAAATAGGGTAAAAATGTTTTTAGTCCCTCTAGTTTGCCCTATTATACGTTCTGGTCCCCCTAGTTTCAGTATTGGCCCATTTGATCATTCTATTACAATTTCTGTTAAAACCAGACCTTCTGACATGTCCAGATAGCAAAATGACAGTTTTGCCCTCCAAAGTGCTACTTCACCCTTTTTATTGACTTATTTATTTGGTAGATAGATCTCCACCGTCCATCTTCATCTCATGGACGGTAGAGATCCAACCACCAAATAATTTTTTTTTAAAAAAACTTAATTAAACTAAATAATAATAAAAAACAATTTAAAAAATAAGATAAAATAAATAAATAAAAATATTAACAAAAAAAATATAAAGGTAGAGATCCAGGAAAAAAAAATCACAAAAAACAAAACAGAAAAAAAAAAAAAAAAAAAAAAAGATCCATCAGCAACATCATCAGACCATCAATAACCACCACACAAATCACCCACCATCATCAAACCACCACACCACCACACCACCACACCACCATCTTCAACCCATAAAACCCAAACCTATAACCAACCCAGAATCACTATCACCAACCTATAACCACCACACCACTACCTAGAACCATCATGAACCCAGCAACATCCAAACCCAGAAACCAAATCGACCCTGAACTGGACTACCACCACCACTACCAGAAGAAGAAATGGCCTTAGCCGACAACAACAAATCGGCGTCTGACATCAAAGTCTGGAGCTTCTTCAAGCTACCGTTTCGACAATCGACGAACAACAACACAAGCACCGCCGTCAATATGACGTCGTCTTCGTCAATTGTCCCTCAATCGCATCTTCATCATTAGATTCATCATCAGCACAACAACATCCACCAGAACCAGAGCAACCATCACCATCTTCACACCATCGATCGATGGGTGTTTGCGTCTCCATCCAAGTATCCAACCCAACCCAGATTTCAACTTTCTGGACATGCGTTTTGGTTTTTTTTTTTTTAATCTTCAATGAAGTTGCTACAATTAGTGGGTATAAGTTGTTTTTTGTTCCTTTTGTTGTAGTGTATGATTTTGGATATGGGTATGCATTATTTGATCGTTTTGTGGTTAATGGATCATCTACTGTAAGACAGAAGGTGATTGAGTGAGAGGTTTGGATCGGATAAGATAGAGAATAAGATTTTTTTTATATTTTTTTTTTATATTTTTTTGTTATTTTTATTATTTAATAAATCTTTGATTTGAAGATGGGAGAGATGGAGAGACAAAAGAGTTCTGAATTTTTTTTTAAATGCTGTGGTGAGAGAGAGAGGTTTTGTGGTGAGAGACATAAAATGACTTTTATTTATTATTTAATTCTTTAAAAAAATATTTATTTATCAGATTATAATTTTTAATATTGATTTATTGTTTAATTTTTTTTAAAAATATTTATTATTTAATAAATCTTAAAATAAATGTTGTAGAAAACATTATGATGAGTTTACCATTTTGCCCTTGTCCCATTGATAGACTTTTTAAAACCACTAACGGAATTGGACGGAAGGATTAAACGGGTCAACCCTGATACTAGGGGGACCAAAATGTATAATAGGGTAAACTAGAGGGACTAAAATCATTTTTACCCTATAAAATATAAAATATAAAACAAAAACAATTTATAAATAAAATAAATAAAAAACTAATTAAACTCCCTCTTTCCCACACGTTTATCATTGCCCAACCCTAACAAAAAAAATCTCTATTTAAAATTAAAATATATAAAAATAATAATTAAACTTTGTTTCTCCCACTCGTTAATCATCATTATCACCAAACCCTAACAAAAAAAAAATTCTCTATCTCTCTTACTCTATCATCAACATCAAACCTCCCAACACCTAAGCAACGACGGCGGTGATGACCAAAAGTGACGACGACGACCGGAAGCAGCGACGAAGTCGACCGGAAGCAGCGGCGACGACGACGAGAAGCAGACGACCAGAAGCTCAACGACGATGACGACCAGATCTGTCTATTCTTCTTCTTCTTTCTCGGCTTCGAGGTGGTGGTGGTGGTGGTGAGATCGATCGATCGATCGTCGGCGGAGGAGCCGCAGGAAGCATCAGCGTGGAACGGCTGTGATTTCGGGCAGGAAGCTTGCTGCTGGACTGTGACGTTTGCAGGTGCCGGACAATGTCGCCGGTGGAGGCGGAGAGAGTTTGGATCAGTTAGGGTTTCAGGTGGGGGAAAATTAGATATTTGTTTTGTATTTTTGTTGGGTTTCAAGATCTGCTTTTTAGGTTTGTTTTAGAAGAATTTGAATCAAATTTGAATCAAATGTGATGTGGGATTTCGGTTTGTGTGGTTTTTGATGTGGGATTGGAGAGAGATGATTTTTTTTTCTTAGGTTTGTGTGGTTGTTAGAGAGAGAGGAGAGGGATTTCGGTTGATGTTGAACGAAGATGATGATGATGAATCTAGTTGAGAGAAAGGAGAGTTTGGATTGAAGATGATGATGTTGAATCTGGTTGGATCTGGAAATTGGAAGAGAAGCTCAAGAACGTATTGAAGGAAGAGAGATAAAGTGGAAATCAGATTAAAATGTAATTTGATTTTTTATTTTTGGTAGGGTTTAGTTTGCTTTTTTATTTTTTAATTTGATTTTTTTAAATATTATTTTTTTTAAATCAAAATTTTAATTGTTTAACATATTGAAGGAAGAGAGATAAAGAGAGAATTGAGAGAAACTGGAAATCAGATTAAAATGTAATTTGATTTTTTGTTTTTGGTACGGTTTAGTTTGCTTTTTTATTTTTTTATTTGATTTTTTTAAATATTGTTTTTTTAAAATCAAAATTTTAATTGTTTTAATTGAAATTATTAATTTTAACCGTGCTTTTACCATTATACCCTTAATGATCTGACGGAACCCTAACGGAATTGGATGGCAGGGACTGAAATTCGGATTTTTAGAAACTAGAGGGACCTGTCAAGATAAAGCTGAAAACCGGGGGACCAGTTTGTGTAATAGGTCAAACTAGAGGGACTAAAATGAATTTCACCCAAAAAAACAATGATGTTCTGCATAGAGTAGTTATAATGATTAATGAGTGAAGTTCGACACAACCTTTTGTAAGGCCTCCATTCAATCTGCACCACCAAATAAATCAAGTTAAAAAGGGAAAAGAACAAAAACTTGAAGGAAAGTAAAACTAAGAAAAAGAATAAGAATAAGTAATTAAAAAAAATCTTACATTTTTTTTTTAAAAACATTTAGAATAGCTGCGTAAGTCTTTAAAAGGTGCTCTCTAAAACTACTTGATAAATAACTACTCAGTTTCACAGACCATCCTAAGACTAATGGAAAGGTCATAGGATAAAAATCTTCTAGTATGGTATTAGAGCCGATGAGAATCTTCAAGAGACATGGAATGCGCTTCAAAACAAATAGCTATAAAAAAAAATTAACAGCGAAGATGAAATAACCTTAGCTTAGAAAAAGACTCAAATAAAAATAAAGGTAAATTATTCTTATAATAAAAACAAATGATTGTCCACCAGAGCCAGAGTTAGGATTCTCCTGTTTTTGCTTCTGCATCGAAGAGTAAAAATGGGTCAGAAAAAGCACCTCGAACACGTAGATATTTAACTCATCTAACTCGTCTATCGAAGACAAGTAATGTGTGGAAACTTTACCTCCTGTCTTCTTCGGAAGAACAATAGAACCCAGCACAAATAAAATATATGTGCGCACATGCTGTTTAAATTCTTCTACGTTTTCATCTATATCACTTCTTACAATTTGACATTTTTCTCTAATGATTTTTTAGGAAACCATTTATTTATTTTCTATACATAAATTCTGACTTAAATACTTTATGGTAAGAATAGAGCCGAAACTATCAATACCAATTACCGGCTTAACATCTATTGGTGGATTGTAGAGTACCCGCCTTGTTTTTTTGAACAAGGTGTTGGAACTCTACTTCGGTGGTCAGAGTCTTAACCTGCCGAACAGTGGTCCGACCCGCCATTTTTATTTTGGAAGAGCCCTTACTTCTTGTTGGGGCTCACAAATCAAGGGAATAGATATCTAACTCATCTAAGTCGTCCATCAAAGATAGGTAATGTGTGGAAACTTTACCTCCCGTCTTCTTCGGAAGAACAAAAGAACCCAGAACAAATAAAATATATGTGTGCACATGCTGTTTAAATTCTTCTGAGTTTTCATCTATATCACTTCTTACAATTTGACATTTTTCTCTAAGGTTTTTTTAGGAAACCATTCCTTTATTTTCTATACATAAATTTTGACTTAAATACTTTATGGTAAGAATAGAGTCGAAACTATCAATACCAATTACCGGCTTAACATCTATTGGTGGATCGTGGAGTACCTGCCTTGTTTTTCAGAACAAGGTGATGGAAATCTACTTCGGTGGTCAAAGTCTTGACCCGCCGAACAGTGGTCCGACCCGCCATTATTTTTTGGAAAAGCCCCTACTTCTTGTTGGGGCTCACAAATCAAGGGAATGGATATCTAACTCATCTAAGTCGTCCATCAGAGACAAGTAATGTGCGGAAACTTTACCTTCTGTCTTCTTCGGAAAAACAAAAGAACCCAAAACAAATAAAATATATGTGCGCACATGCTGTTTAAATTCTTCTAAGTTTTCATCTATATCACTTCTTACAATTTGACATTTTTCTCTAAAGTTTTTTTTAGGAAACCATTCCTTTATTTTCTAAACATAAATTCAGACTTAAATACTTTATGGTAAGAATAGAGCCGAAACTATCAATACTAATTACCGGCTTAATATCTATTGGCGGATCGTAGAGTACTCGCCTTGTTTTTTTTGAACAATGTGCTGGAATTCTACTTCGGTGGTCAAAGTCTTGACCCGCCGAACAATGGTCTGACCCGCCAATTTTTTTTTGGAAGAGCCCCTACTTCTTGTTAGGGCTCACAAATCAAGGGAATATATATCTAACTCATCTAAGTCATTCATCATAGACAAGTAATGTGTGGAAACTTTACTTCACGTCTTCTCCGGAAGAACAAAAGAACCCAGAACAAATAAAATATATGTGCGCACATGCTGTTTAAATTCTTCTGAGTTTTCATCTATATTACTTTTTACAATTTGACATTTTTCTCTAAGGTTTTTTTAGGAAACCATTCCTTTATTTTCTATACATCAATTCTGACTTGAATACTTTATGGTAAGAATAGAGCCTATCAATACCAATTACCGGCTTAACATCTATTGGCAGATCGTGGAGTACCCGCCTTGTTTTTTTGAACAAGGTGTTGGAACTCTAATTCGGTGGTCAGAGTCTTAACCCGTCGAACAGTGGTCCGACCCACCAATTTTTTTTTTTGGAAAAGCCCATACTTCTTGTTGGGGCTCACAAATCAAGTGAATAGATATCTAACTCATCTAAGTCGTCCATCAGAGACAAGTAATGTGCAGAAACTTTACCTCCTGTCTTCTCCGGAAGAACAAAAGAACCCAAAACAAATAAAATATACGTGCGCACATGCTGTTTAAATTCTTCTGAGTTTTCATCTATATCACTTCTTACAATTTGACATTTTTCTCTAAGGTTTTTTTAGGAAACCATTCTTTTTATTTTCTATACATAAATTCAGACTTAAATACTCTATGGTAAGAATAGAGCCGAAACTATCAATACCAATTACCGGCTTAACATCTATTGGCAGATCGTGGAGTACTCGCCTTCTTTTCTTAAACAAGGTGTTGGAACTCTACTTCGGTGGTCAGAGTCTTGACCTGCCAAACAGTGGTCCAACCCGCAATTTTTTTTTTTTTGGAAGAGCCCTTACTTCTTGTTGAGGCTCACAAATCATGGGAATAGATATCTAACTCATCTAAGTCGTTCATCAGAGACAAGTAATGTGTGGAAACTTTACCTCCCGTCTTCTCCGGAAGAACAAAAGAACCCAGAACAAATAAAATATATGTGCGCACATGCTGTTTAAATTCTTCTGAGTTTTCATCTATATCACTTCTTACAATTTGAAATTTTTCTCTAAGGTTTTTTTAGGAAACCATTCCTTTATTTTCTATACATAAATTCTGACGTAAATACTTTATGGTAAGTGAAAATATATAAAACGTGTCTAATTATATCTAGAGGGGGGTGAATAGATTTTAATCCGGTTATTACCAAATTTTCAAATTAATCAATATTATGAAAATAACCCCAATCTAGTCAAAAACAAAATCAAGTATAAAATGCGAAATTTAAATGACACTTGATTTTTACATGAAAACCTTCAACAAGGAAAAACCACGGGCTGATATGTGCGCCACACACGGTCCTCAGATCCACTATTTGTAATGGTGTTTACAACCTAGGTTGACCACATCAAACCCTACAAGGTTAATAACCCACCACTACTACCCAACGGGCCTCTAATAGTGATTCTAGACCTAAGGTGCTTGAGCCCTACACACGGTAGTTACAAGACTTAACTCTCAAAGAGAAGAGATAAATAACCTAAAGTGAATATAAGTAATATTCAAAGTGCATAAATGCAAGGTCAAACATTTAAGCTTATCTAGGCATGGATAAACATGTCAAAGACATTCCTAAATATCATGTAGCTATATGACATGCATACAACTTAGCTATATGTGCAAACAAAGTCCTATATGCAATAGCTATCACAAACAACTCACAAAACACAACAAAAATGCAATCTTGAAACTAGTTAAGTAATAAAAATGCTATCTTGTAAAGCAAGAACATGTGAAGAGATGCAAATAATATTCTAACTACAAGTCATGTGAGTAATAAAGAAAACCCATGAGAAATCATACCTAGAACATGCTAGATGATGTGTGAAGATGATGGGTTTGGATTTGGATGAGTAAAGATGGAATCTTGGGAGTCTCTCTCTTGAAAAATATTTTGTCTCAAAAATATATATTTAAGTGAAGAGGAGAGAAATATATATATATATATATATATATATATATGTTTAGGTTTTTCAAAACAAAAATGCACGTTTACATATATATTATGTGTATATATTAACAAACAAAATGCACCGTTTACATATATATATATAGATTTTTTATTATTAGCTCGTCCTGACAATAAATATATCACGACGAAGAATGTGGATCACTAGATTTACATACTTTGACTCAAAGTGTATGCACTTGTTAAAATTTCTCCATAATCCGTGGTCCACATTCTTCGTCCTGATATATTTGTTGTCAGGACGAACTGACAATAGAAAAACTATATATATATATATATATATATATATATTAACAAATAAAGCGCACTGCTTTTGGATGTTTGATGTAAAAGGCAAATGAGAGTAATATAGTGTGGTGAGCTCACGTGAGAGGCTATCAAGAGGTCCAATTATTTAACAAATTAAATGCATGTGAGCAGCACAACAAGAGGTTGCATGTGAAATCAAAACACACAATAAAAAGACAATGAAATAAAAAAGAAGAAGACAGTGTGAGGTTGGCGTGAGGCTCGCGTGGCCGAGGGACTTGGTGGCCGTGAGGTGCGCGCACCTCTCACGCCAACCCTCTCTTGGTGTGGCTTTCACACCAAGTCGGCTTCCATTCCGAGCATTCTTCGGTCCAATTTTGACATCGGAACTCGAAATTCAATTCCGTCTTCAGAATATAGACCCGGACTCAATTACAAATATGGAAAATTACATAACTTTCCACTCTAAGCTCGGAATTGAATTTCAATTTCCGATAGAAACACGGAATGTCCCAAATATCTCGGAAATCATCCGAAACACATAGACAAGTCTCTGAATCGCTCGGAACTCATCTAGGGATAAATCCACACACGGTTGGACTTGTAAAAAATAAAAAAAATCTCAAAAATATAATTCTTTGAAATACAATGAGATTTTACCAATCATACCAAAACAAACACAAATGCTAAAATGCATGAGTTGTGTGTGTGTGTGCAACTAATCTCTTCAAGAAAGAGTCAAGACAAGTAAATTACCTTCCTTGAAGCTCTTGATGTCCACAATGAGGTCCATTAGCATTTGAAGAGATTTCTTCAATCATAAGCTACCCTTACATAGTTGAACCCCATTGTAGTTTTGTCAACGAAATAAGTCAATCAAAAAGTGAGGCACTTAAAGTAAGAATAAAGCCGAAACTATCAATACCAATTACCGGCTTAACATCTAATGGCGGATCGTGGAGCACCCGCCTTGTTTTTTTGAACAAGGTGTTGGAACTCTACTTCGGTGGTCAGAGTCTTGACCCGTCGAACATTGGTCCGACCCGCCATTTTTTTTTTTTTTTTTTTTTTGGAAGAGCCCTTACTTCTTATTGGGGCTCACAAATCAAGGGAATAGATATATAACTCATCGAAGTCGTCCATCAAAGACAAGTAATGTACGGAAACTTTACCTCCTGTCTTCTCCGGAAGAAAAAAAAGAACCTAGAACAAATAAAACATATGTCCCTACATGCTGTTTAAATTCTTTTGAGTTTTCATCTATATCACTTCTTACAATTTGACATTTTTCTTTAAGGTTTTTTTAGGAAACCATTCCTTTATTTTCTATACATAAATTCTGACTTAAATATTTTATGGTAAGAATAGAGCCGAAACTATCAATACCAATTATCGGCTTAACATTTATTGGCGGATCATGGAGTACACGCCTTGTTTTTTTGAACAAGGTGTTGGAACTCTACTTCAGTGGTCAGAGTCTTAACCCGTCGAACAGTGGTCCAACCCACCATTTTTTTTGGAAGAGCCCCTACTTCCTGTTGGGGCTCACAAATCAAGGGAATAGATTTCTCGATTGAGATTTGAGTATGATGTCTCAACCACACAACATTAAACAAGAATAAAAAAAATAAAAAATAAAAATCTATTCGCGAGCCAGTTAAATAAAAAAACATCCTCTAAGCTAAAATACAATTTATGTCCATTAAAAGTAAAAGTATTTTCCTTAAATTTATAAAACATGCTTCACAATTCAAATTGTGGTCATTATACTTCTTGCTACATTCAAGTTCCAAAAATACTATGAGTTTATTAGCTACATAGCATAACACAAACATAGCTTTTACCCGTGTGAATATATCTTAGATAATCATCACTAGGTTCATGAATGATTATAACAAGTTAAAGAAAAACTAAGGCCCTGTTTGATTTTTCCACTTAACACTGAATGGTATTTAATGTGTTCCATTCAGTCATTTTGTTTGATTTTTTAAGTGTTAAAATCACTTAATGAACCCCTAAAATCACTTGTTTTGAAAAGTGAAAAATTTTCACTTTTCACTTAACACAAATCCAATAGAATTTAATGCAAAGTTTTACTTCCAAAACTATCCTCACTAATTTAATCTATTTCCAAAACTTACCACTTGTTCTATAATGGGGTTTTTTTTTTTTTTTTTTAAATGGAATCTATAAAATATATAATTATCTAAGTTTATTCCAAATCAATTAAAGAATAAATTATACACACAAAGTAGGCTGCTAATAAGAACATATTGATGAACTTGCGGCTGGGCGTTTTGTGTTTTTGTGGTTGCCCTATTTTTGCTTCTTTATTGTGGTGTGGTTGGGTTGTTTTTGTTTTTCCTTTCAATAAAGCTTCTGTTTCAAATATATATATATATATTAATGAACTTCATTTTGACCGTAATATACACATGAAGTAGCCTATCAGTTTTATAATGTCACTAGCTAATAGCTTAGTAATTATTAGATTCTATACAATAATATAAATTTGAAATATTATTAATAACTAAATAAATTTATTTTAGAATTAATATATATGTTAGAGTTGTCCATAATATATTAAAATGTAAATATATAACAAATAATAGTTAGAAGGGCATAGATGTAAAAGTATTTATTTTCAGATATTTATAACTTAAAAAAAACAAACAACTTATCACTTATATTTAGTTTTCAGTGAAAAAAAACAAACATGTTTTTCAGTCTTCAGTTTTCAGTCACTATTCAGTCTTCAGTAACATTCAGCACTGTTCAGTTTTCAAATAAAAAATCAAACGGGGCCTAAGTGGAAAACTGTCAATTTTCCATATCGATGATTGGATAATGATTGGTAATTTGATGGAAATGATGGCTACAATAATTATAAGATAGATTGTATCTTTCAAAACAAATAAAAGAGTAAGGACTTTGAATACACATTATGTTCACAGAAGAAACTTTTAACTTGATTTATCAATGATCACATAAGAAACTTTTAATTTGCTATATCAAGTATTGGATGATGATTGGTTAAATTTGATGGAACAAATGCTTGCCAAAACAATGATGATGGACATTATTTTTAAAAACAAATTAAAAGGAAACTTAGGGTTGAACCTAAATGGAAACCCTGTATAGAAGATTATTTGTGTAAAAAGGCATGAATTAAATGACACTATTTTGGGTGTTAGCTCCAAACCAAAAGACATGGATAATTAAAAGTGGAAGAAACTCAATGAAAGAGCTTGTGCGAAGATCAAACAATGTGTTGACAACAATGTGTACAACCATGTGACAAATGAATCAGATGTTCATAAGTTGTGGACTTCTTTGAAGAAACGTATAAGTCGAACAATGCGCAGAATCAAGCTTTCATTTTTCGGAAGCTTATGATGATGAGATACAAGAATGGAACTCCTATGGTAGAGCACTTCAATTATTTTCAGGGATTGATTAATTAGTAGGAGGTCATGAACATTAAGCTGGGTGACAGAGTATATGCTCTAGTTTTGTTGGGTTCCTTGCTAGAGAGTTAGGAGACCATTGTTATTACACTTCCTCATTCAGAAATCTCACATTAAAAATGGTGAAAGATCGTGTGTTGAATGAAGAAAACCTTACAAAAGAGCATGGCTTTATTACACAATCTCAAGCACTAGTAACTGAGAGACGATGGAGAAGCAAAAGCAGAACTTTGAAAAATTGTGACAATAATGACAGGTCATGAGGAAGATCCAAGTCAAGGAAGGAAATTACATGTTTCCATTGTGGCAAACTAGAGCATGAATTTTAAACGAGAGCAGAATAATGAAAAAAGTGAAGAAAAGAAAGAGATAACCAGTCACGTTGCAACTACAGTTGGTGGTGATGTTTGTATTTTCTTGGAACACGATAGTGTAAACCTCACATGTCATAATTCTCATTGGGTTGTAGATTCGGGTGCTTCATACTATGTCACTTCCCACCGTGATTACTTCGCATCCTACATCGGCGTTCAGTTTGGTCATGTGAAGATGGGGAATGATGTTGAATGCAAAGTTGTCGACATGGGGGATGTTTGGGTAAATACAGATGTTAAATACATAGTGTAGGTTCCTCATATTTTGATTGGCTCATTTCATTGACAAACCACATTTAAGGTTTAAATTGTAAGGGTAGACTAGGCCTTCACTGTGCATAGTCAAGCTTCAAAGGCACTCTCAAGACATTAAGCTCAAGAGCACCTCAAATGTATATCACTTGTGCTTAACTCTTTGAAGAGAATTAGTTACACACACACACACTTGTACTCATTGCATACATGTTAGTGTTTTAAACCGCATGAGAAGGCCTTGCCTCTCATTATCGCGGTCATTGTGTCGTCGAGGTAGACCGCGGCAAGCTAGAGACAACCATTTCCGTGATCCATGTGCCGTTGTAGTAGACAGCAGCAAGCCAGCGACAGTCTTTTTCGTGGTTGTAATGTCGTCTTGGACCACCGCGAAATAGGGGACCGCGGCATGTTGGCGACGTTTTGTTTGCCTTTACTGTGGCGGACTGTAGTCTTGGTACACTGCGACGGTCATGACCGTGGCAGTCCATTTTGCTCAAAACGATGTAGTTTTGATGTCCCCTATATATAGCCCATTTGCTTTTTGTTCATTACGAACTCTTGCATTCTTGACTCCATAGAGAGAGATTACTGTTCCTTGAGAAAGAAACAACCAAGATTGTATCTTTAACTCTCAATTCCCTTAGTTTATGAGCTTCTAGCATCATTCAAGCATCATCTATCCATGGGTCTTCTTGCTTTCTTTGACTAGGTAATTTGAACATGCCCTAGAATCTTTTATTTCGTTATTATGTTCATGTTTGCCTAGGTTTAGCATTTAGTTTGTGATTAAATGCATGACTCTTTGATTAATGTTGTTTCTAACATGTTTGAGTCTTTATTTGTTGGTTGAGAAGAGTTGTTGTTAATAGCTTGCATTTAGGACCATATTGCTCTTTAGCTAAATCTGCATACTTTGCATTTATATATTGATATATAGGATTGCTTTTAATTGCCATCATGAATCTCTAGATAAGCATTTGATGTTTGCCTAACATTAATTGCATTTAGAATATTTTCATATTCACTTAGGTTGCTTAATCTCTTCATTAAGTTAAGTCTTGTGACTAAGATTGTTAGTGCGTAAGCAATTGGTCTAGAATCACTGTTTGTTGGTTGAGATGTGTTGTTTGTTGATAGCTTGCATTTAAGATAATATTGCCCTTTAGCTAAATCTTCATGCTTTGCATTTATATATTGATATATAAGATTGTTTTTAATTGCCATCATGAATCTCTAGATAAGCATTTGATGTTTGCCTATCATTAATTGCATTTAGAATATTTTCATATTCACTTAGGTTGCTTAATCTCTTCATTGAGTCAAGTCTTGTGACTAAGAGTGTTAGTGCATAAGCAATTGGTCTGAATGGTGTGACTAGATATCAACTTAGGTTGTAAACATCATTACATATAGTGGATTTGAGAACCATGTTTGGTTAGATGGATAGCTCATGCATTTTTCCCAGTTGGAGGATTTCTCACGTAAATCAATTGACGCGTTTTTATTGTTTTCCACACTTTTATTACGTCGATTGTTTGCTTGTTATATTTGGGAATTGTTAAAATTGATTAAGTCAAAAAGTTGGTAATTAATCAATTAAAACCTTTTCATCCCCCCCCCCCCCCCCCCCCCCCCCCCCCCCCCTTTCCTCTAGGTTAGTTTAGTCACATATTATATATTTTCACATAGAGTTGCTTCTCCTAGAAGATCATATAGTGTGTTGGATTTGATTCATACTGATGTGTGCTCTACGGATGCTAAGAGTCTTAGTGGTGCTCAATATTTTGTGACATTTATTGATAAAATCACTCTAGAAATGTATGAACCTATCAATTGAAAACAAAAGACCAGGTGTTAGACTACTTCAAAATCTTCCATGTTGCTGTTGAGAGGGAAACGGCACAATTCTTAACAGAATCAGATGTATGAACTGCACAATTCTTAATATATTCATATGTATGCTCTCTCATACAAAGCTACCAAAGTCATTTTGGGTAAAAGCAATGAGAATTGTTATGGACTTGATCAATCTTTCTCCATTAATTACGCTAAACAGCGAGGTGCCAAACAAGGTATGGACAAGGAAAAATGTTTTTTACAGTTATTTGAAAGTTTTTGGTTGCAGGGCATTTGTACATGTTCCTAGAGATGAGAGATCCAAGCTTAACAGCAAGACCAAACAGTGTGTCTTCCTAGGATATGGCCATTAAGAATTTGGCTACAGATTGTGGGATCCAATTGACAGAAAAGTAATAATAAAAAAAAGATCTGGTTTTCTTTGAAGACCAAACCATTGAAGACTTTGATAAGCCATAAAAGCCAGAGCCTGTCAATGATGAACTGATTCCAGATCATATTCCTCCAGTGCATGTTGATGAGATGGGAGATATTAAGGGAGATCACTATGATGCCAATGATGCTCCTTCAGATCCTGCAGGCGGTTTTGAAGTAGATGACCATGTTGTCATTGAGACTCAGATGAGAAGATCTACAAGAGAGAGACAACCCTCAACGAGGTATTCCACATATGAGTATGTGATCTTAACTGATGAGGGAGAGTTAGAGACTTACCAGGAGGTGGTGTTACATGAGAAGAAATAAGAGTGGTTAAAAGCCATGCAAGATGAGATAAATTCCTTGCATAAGAACCACACTTATGATTTGGTGAAGCTACCTAAAGGTAAGAGAGGTCTGAAGAACAAATGGGTGTTCAAATTGAAGACCGAAGAAAATAGCTTATAGCCAAGGTACAAGGCAAGACTGGTTGTGAAAGGTTTTAGTTAGAAAAAGGGCGTCAACTTTGAAGAAATATTATCACTTGTTGTGAAGATGTCGTCTATCCAAGTTGTTCTAGGATTGGCAGCCAATTTGAATCTAGAGATTGAACAACTTGACGTGAAGACTGCTTTCCTCAATGGTGACTTAGAGAAGGAAATCTACATGGAGCAACCTGACGGCTTTAAGGCTAAAGGTAAAGAAGATCTTGTTTGCAGGTTGAGAAAGAGCTTGTATTGGCTCAAGCAGGCGCCTAGGCATAGGCAGTGGTACAGAAAGTTTGACCAGTTCATGGAGACTCATCGGTATAGTAAGACTACTTCTGACCACTGTGTTTTTATGAAGAAATGCTCGGATGATGATTTTATCATTCTCTTATTTTATGCAGACGATATGTTGATTGTTGGTCGTGATACTAGCAAGATAGAGAAATTAAAGAAGGATCTCAATAATTCCTTTACTATGAAAGATTTGGGTCCAACTAAGTAAATCCTTGGCATGAAGATCCCGTGACAAGAAGAACAAGAAACTATGGTTATCTCGATAGAGGTACATTGAAAGGATCATCACGGTGTAGTGGCGCAGTTGGTCTCACAGCTTCTGAGTTATCCCGAGATTGGAAGTTCAAGCCTTTCTCACCTCAGCATATTTATTCTTTCCAAAATCATCTTTTATATTATTTTTTTCTCGGTCCTACTACTTTCTGATAATTGAATTCCATTGAAAATGGGACCCTTCTAATTTCTACCTCCTCCAGCTCCATATTCTTAATTCTTTTACCTCTAATCCATTTCTTTGCTTTTTCGACAAAATGGTTTATAGCCAAGTATATTAAAACAAAAACAAATCACAAAGTAGTCATTCCCTTCAACATTGAAAACCATTTCCTATAAATGTTTCTTCCAAATTGTATTATTGCATGAATAAAAATAATACTAAGAAATTCAGTTTTATGTATAACCACTTTTTTGCAATTTCTGTTCTTACCAGGCAATATGTATTGTACAAACCTGATTCAGATCAGTTTTGGTAGTAACTATAAATTGGCCTGCTTTACAGTGAAAAACTCAACCAACCTATTTTACTTCAATCACTCCTCATATCCTTACTGATTTTCATTTCAAATCCTCTTCTTATTTTGCTAACTCTAGAACCTAGTTCGGCTTCTTTATGAGGTAATAATAGGTTTCAAGGCGATGCTGATTCTGGGTTGTTGGCATTCTTTGAAGAACTTACTCGGTCGGCGAGTATTTTTGAAGATTCGTAATCTCTATTTGACAAAACACGAATCACTAGAATGCAAATTCCATTGTTCTCCGTTTTTGGAACTCTGTAAACCATCTCCAGTCAGGTCCAATGGCTTGTCGGAGTCAATCAGGAAATCATCCAGTGTAGCAAGTGATCTCAACTGCTGCCCAAGCGAAGCAATTGTTTTCTGGCACTCTGCGAATTTAATGGCAGCCCCGGCAAGTTCCTTCTCCTGCAATAATCAAATATATTTAAGACCATTCGCCAATGATTGAAAAAGTACAATGAAAATTTACTATTTACTGTACAAAATAAATTCCGTTCTAGCTTTTTCATGTCAACGATCCCATGCCAACGATCCCAGTGGGAATAAATTCTCTATTCGCCTAACATGAGGGAGAGAGATTTTTCCTTTCGAGTTGCACAAAAATGTTAAGCATCTCATTATGACTTTCATGCACGTGAACAAGAATATATGATGAACATTATTCAGACAAATTAGTAATTCGGTCACTCATAAAAGAAAACTGAAAAGAAATCAATGTGCAGGTCTGTAGTTACGTAGCTCATCATTAAACCAAAAACAAAGAAAAAAGAAAACAAAATACACGTCGGGAATTATAATGGCAAGAACTTAAGGATCATGGAGATCCTACTAGCATAGTCTGTCATGCAGAATGCCCAGCCAATTTTTTTTTTTTTTTTTTTTGATAAAACAGAGTAGGCTGGGAAAACACCAGCACAAAGGAAAGAACACAACAAAGAAAAGAAACAAAACGAAACCACCAACAAAGCAAAAGCCATAAAAACTAAACAGCCCCAAAACCTGGCGATGCCCAGCCAATTTGGGATAATATAGTTCCAGCAATCTTTTTTAATTTCTTCATCCAAAAGAAAGGTATTGATATTGCACCACTTACAACATTTAGCTTTAGGTGTACACAATTTAAATAAACAAATAAATAAAAAACATTCACCTTCTAGTACACACATGGATAAAATATAAAGCATACAAAAAGGTTTGTTTCTAGGAGTTTTTCTCTGGTAGACATATAACTGTCGAGCATTCTTAGAGCACACGTATCCACCCCTCATCACTTTTAGCCAGAAAAAACAATGCAATCAGGTCAAATAATGCTTACATGGCAAAAAGTGATGAGGTAGATAAATGTGCTCTAAATATGCTCACAGTTATATGCCTACCAGAGCTCTTGTTTCCAGGTCAAAACAATAAAAGTCCAGAAACCAATACTGTAATTTGATTTATGTACTCACAGTTCATCCCATGTTTTAGCAAGGACGGCTTTTAAGGAATAGTTAGACCAGATTCTGGACCATCTTCCTATTCCTGAAGCCCTTTTTAGTTGAGTTGGCCTATTCATTGAGTTTTTATCTTTTGTCTTCAAGACTTGATGACCTCATTGTCTTTTCAAAGTCCAAACCTCCTATGTTGCTTTTTCCTCAATTTTGAGAAACATTAAATTTTTATTTCACATCAAGATTATCAAAGATCCTTCATTTCTCTCTGAACATTCTCTGCTATGTGTTCACTTTCTCTCACTCGTGTCTTCAAATTTTATTTTTTTTTAGAAAAAAATAAAAACCCATTAAATGCCCATTTTTGGGTGATACTTGATAGAACCAAAATAGCTCAAAATTGATCAGGACAGCTAAAAGCACCCATAGCAAAAGGTGTGGCACAGTGACAGGGTCCTCCCCATTGCACTTTGCTCACCAGTGCAAGAAATGTCAGTTGTTTGTGACTTTGTTCTGTAATATAATGGAACCAATAACCTTACTGGCTTATAGTAATATTTCACCTCAAATAGGTGATGCATCTGCAGGGCTACATCATATTTAAGCCTGAAAATTTTACTAATTTGTTGACGATATGACCTAGGTCACTTGTGCTATATTTTCTAATTGCACATCCTTTACCTCCCTTAAGACATGAAACTGGCCATTTACTTCTGGCCATTAGAGAATTCTGTAAGTCATTTATAAAAGATATTAGAATTCTAAAAGACGTTTATAAAGGGTATTAGAATTCTGAAAGTCATTTATACAGGATATTAGAATTCTGAAAGTCTTTTCTAAGAGATATCCCGCTATAAGTTGTTCTCGGATATCTCAATTTCCACAGCACCATAAACATTATTGCTGTTGTTTTCTAAATACGGTATGAGAAAACTGTTATTGTACCGATATTATAGCATATTAGCATCTAGAGCTAGCAACCAAACAGATATTTGCTCATTTATTTTTTTACTAAATTATCATTTGTGCATTTGAAAAAAATTATATCATCGACTTTATGTTATGGAACAAAAAAACTGACCTGCTTGATCTTCAACTCTCCATTAGAGTTTGACAAACGCTGGAGATTGGCCTCATGCTGGAGCTTAGCATCATGTTTCATTTTTGAGAGCTCGTCTTTTAATTTCTGACAGACAGTAAAATTTTTGTCCGACAAGGTGCGCTCCTTTTCAACCTCTTCTTCTAAGGAAGCAACTTTTGCACGCAAAGTTTTCATCTGTGCTTCAAGAACTCCAAGTCGGGACTCCGCAACTTCTTTTTTTTCATTTGCAATCTTTACTTCTTCCTCCACAGCTTGCCTTGATTTTTTTGCAAGAGCTAACTGTGTTTTCATCTCTGCTTCAACAATTCTGAGTTGTGACACTGCCACTTCTTTTGCTGCATTTGCTGCCTTCATTTCTACTTCCACAACTTGCTTTGAATCATTTGCAAGAGCCAATTGAGTTTTCAGCTCCACCAACTTCTGCTCAGAATACTTTACAAAATTTTGCAATGTCTCAAGCTGCTTCTCGGATTCAGCCAAAGCCGTCTCTAGTTCCACTTTATTGGTTTCTGTCTTTTCTAACTTCTCCTTCAGTTCAGCATTCATGTGAACCATAATTTCAAGTTTAGCTTTTATTGAGCTCTCACCGGCATTCTGTTGATCAGATACCAGTCCCACCTCGGGGCAGTAGCTTCCACTTTCAGTATTCGGCAATGCTGCAAGCTTTTCCATTTCAAGAAAATCATCCATGAGGTTGATTTCTACTGAAGGAACCATATAATTTCTTCCTAACGCATTCTCATTCTTAAATTGATCAAGTTCTGTGACTACAGCAGATGTCCATGAGTCAGAACGGCTTGGCTCACATTCATTTGTCTCCAAGCCACTCATCTTGTTTGTATCATTTTCAACTGCTTGTAGCCTCTCTCCAATATCTGACTGACTATCTGTGAAAGATTCTACATAAATTGAGGAGGCGGTGAAAGACTTGTGATCACTCATAGGGGATGCTTTACGAGCCACAGCTTTTAACCTGCGGCACTCAGCTTCAAGCTTAGCTAACTTCTTAACGCTCTCTAAATGTTGTTTGCTGGCTGTTTCGGCTGCTTGGGTGCTTAGATCCCTCTCAATGATCCTAATTTCCAGTTCCTCAATCCGAGAAAGGAGCTCTAGTTTAAGGGCTGAATTCTCTTTCTCTGCTGCCTCGAGCTTTGAGTTAAGATCCAGATCAACTGAAGCAGCAGCCTCAGTTTTGGCAGTTTGAAGTTGTTTCTGGAGATCAACCAACTGGTTCTCAAGCTCAAACTTTGTAGATTCCCATTTGCGAGTTTTCTTGGTGACAGCTTCTTGGATCTTCTGTTCTTGCTCTTCTCTTGCTTGCCGAAGCTGTCTCACACATTCCTTGAGTGCTCCATCAAGATGACCAACTCGATCTTCTAGTGCTGAATTCTTCTGACCAGCAGCCTCAAGTTGTTGTTTTAAAGTAAAGACTTCATTTTCAGCCTTCTCCCAGCCTTGTAATTGAAATGGAAAACAAAAACAAGCTAAGTAACCTCTTATGACATCAATTTAATGGCATTCTTATTTGTGACGAAAATAAAGATGATGTAACCACAAAAGCATTGTCTACACTACACACATAGAACAAAACTCCGGTCCACAAACATAGAGTTCATTTAACCTATTATAGAAAATAAAAACATAATAAACATGCTTATATAATTATTTATTTAAGAATCAAGCAAATCCTGGAAGTATTGACAGATGAACAAAATGATTTTCTTTTCCTTTTTCTGCCTTTCAGCTGAACAAGAATACCATAATGTGGCAATTCGCAGGAACTGAAATAAATTAAAATGTTATAATTCAATGAACATTAGCCCCTGAAAAGAATTGACATCAAGGTACCCCAAAGGATTCCAATCTCCACATTATTACTATACATCAAGATTCAAGATTAGCTTTCAGGACAAGGTTATAGAAAATTCGTGAACATTTTCTCTACAATCAAAAGTAATTTCCAAAATAATTCTGTCGTTTAGGTAAAAAAAATCCATTTCCACAGATACAAGTCATCGGTAGAACTTATTTCAAAACATAAAAGCAGACACTATACATATATGAACATGAAAACACCATCATCCATGCATGTTATTTCTAAAATTTATTTTTGGATAACTTTGAACGTTAGGCTGACCCCAATTTTGCTTCTTCAACTTGTAACGCATATTTATTCAAATGTACAAAAATCAAGCAGCAGCAGACTTTCTAATTGAATTTGCAAACAACAAGGCAAGAAAAATATATATTCATACCTGATACAGCTTCTTCAGCAACTTTCGCATGCTGCTTCACAAGGTCTTCCTTGGCACTAATGTTTAAAAGAGCACCAGACAGTTTCTCTGCTAGAGTCTTCACATTATCACTTGCTTCTACATCAGCAGTTACAGCTTTTGATGTGACCTCAGGAGACTGAGAACTATGAGTTGGATAAACCTGTACAACAAAGAACTATCTGATTTTATCTAACGATTCTAACCTCATCTTTAAGAGGACCAAACTAATCACAAAGACATGTATGGAGCAAAAGACATGCTTTAGGAAATACATCAGTGTACAAGAAGCAAATGAGGCAAAGCAACACATATTGGTGGTCTATATGGGTATCACCGCCATTTTACACCACACAAAAGACCTTCTAATAAGACAACCATCAATAAAAGTTAATCATAAAGAGACCCAGAACACTCAAATGATCCACTGTGCACTTTACAACAAATGATGGGAGCAAGAGATGCACCAACCGCACAAATTCCCTTTCGTTTACATGTAATAAGGTTAACACTAGACATATATACTGGACAGGTGCAGTCTTCAGTCTCCAATTCCATACTAACAGACTATTGTTGCAGGGATGAATCCCTGAATGTGGCACTTAGTAATCAAGGAGAATCAGCACAGACACGCAGACAAGACAACATAAAATGTTGATTTAATCAAGCTTTGTCTAGATGAATTCAATTTCTATGATTTTATGCTTCATCTCAAACTACTACAAGCTCTTTCCATTTCTTTTGTATCCTACAGTTGAGTGAGAGCCTTTAATTTCAAGTGTCATACATTGCATTTGATCCGAAATATGCCTCTAATATACACATGACAATTATAACACATAAACAAAAATGACAAAATTGAACAACAGATATGGATGAAATTTCATATATGCAACAGAATTAGCTGACCTGATCATCAGAGAATCTTTCAGAGAGAGAAGAAATCGATCCTGAACTCTCAGTTTCACCAGGACTCTTCTCTGAAGACTTTCTTCTCCAAAGCCAACTACGACGGTCCATCTATTAATCTCTGTCGCTAATCACACTCGTCTTCTTCATTAAACGAAATCGAAAATTCATTCTCAACCTAGACTGTTACTGTCAAGTCTTCGCTTACAATTTACTTCGTAACCAGTAGTCCAATCTTCTTCCAAAGCCGTCAAAATTGCTTCAATTTCAAATACGAAATCTCCAACAACGACTCATCAACCTCTCATACTTGTCACCAAACCAATCCCCCAAATTTCACGCCATAGGATAAGAGAGAGGACCACAACAATACCCAACAAAAACCCCACAAATGAAATTAATGCTAGATACACAATTACACATCACCAATTTCAGACCAAAATATCTCCAACCAGAAATAATATTCTTTTTTTTTTTTTTTTTTTTTTTTTTTGCAGAGATCTGACAATATTATTATTATTATTATTATTATTTCGAGATTGTTCAAATATTGGCTGTTTATGAAGATATTAAAATAATTATAATTAGTGGAAATTAGGTGTATGGTGGTAGGCCCACGTGGATGTCAAATATTTAAAGGATTTTTCGTTTTTCGTTTTTCGTTTTTTGTTTTTTTTATGATTTTTCAAATGGAGATTGCGTTATTCCCGCCCAATATTCTGGGATCTTCTACTACTTCCACCACCTCTATTCAATCAATTCACTGTTGTATGTTGAAGAATAAAATTATTCTTGTCTCTATTCCAAAAAAAAAAAGTTATTCTTGTATAATTATTTGGGTGATGACTGATGACAAGGAATTATTAAAAATCAAAAGTTAAAAACAAGGAATTATTAAAAACCAAAAGTTAAAAACAAGGAATTATTAATTAAAAAAAAACAAGGAATTATTATGGGATAATTATCCGGTAACTATCAATTCGGGTCACCACTATTAAAATGGTCATTAGATGGGGAATTGGTTTCAAAATGGTCAAATGACTATTTTTTGCAAACACTGTAACTAGCAATTCGGGTCACCACTATTAAAATGGTCATTAGATGGGGAATTGGTTTCAAAATGGTCAAATGACTATTTTTTACAAACACTGTTACACTAATGGTCATTCCATCCATTTCTATCCCACGAGCGACATTTTGGTAAATAAGGAGATGACATTAATTTATTTTAGATGTTTTGTGGAAATCATTTTTTTCTTTTGTTTTTGGAAACGAATAATTATATTTAGTGTGTATATACGTATAGCATATCTCAAATATATATATATATATATATATATATATATATATATATATATATATATATATATATATTTCTTTTCAACTTATCTTAAATATAATTTTTAGAATTTTTAGATTTTATAGCCTTAATCTTCTCAAAAAATAATAAAAATAAAGAAATATATATATATATATATATATTTGAGATATGCTATATATATATACACACACTAAATATAATTATTCATTCCAAAAAAACAAAAGAAAAAATTGATTTCTAAAAAACATCTAAAATAAATCATTGTCATTTCCTTATTTACTAAAATGCTACTCATTGAATGAAATTGGATGTAATTGCCATTAGTGTAACAGTGTTTGCCAGAAATGGTCATTTTGAAACAATTTCCCATCTAATGGCCATTTTGATAGTGTTGATCTAAGTGGATGGCCACTAGGGTAATTATCCCAAAGACTATCTTTTTACCGTTTACCTAAGTGGATGGCCACTAGGGTAATTATCCCAAAGACTAGGGTAATTATCCCGCCCCCCCATCTAAAAATACAAGGCGATGATTTACCAAAATAAATGGGGTTGGGGTGGGTTTGAGGCCGATTCTTATGCCTCGTTTTAGAAAGGCAGTTGGGTTGGGATTTATTGTCCCTGCCTGACTCTGCCACAATCCCACTTATTATTTATTTATTATGTTATTCCGGAACTACGCACCATGGTGCCTAACATAATGGCGACAAACACTTCAGGGAGTGCTTGCTTATAAAAAATTAAATATATTAGAGAGAGAAAGATCGTCGCCAAGATTCAATATTGATTGTTTTTTTTTTGGTGAGAAATTGTATGTCTATCTCCATAGCAATACTATAAGATTACGAGTAATATAAGAAACATCATTGATTACAATTTCTCAATTTCTAAAGATTAACTAAACGATGCAATCATGGAGGAGAATTGACCGACACATACGTCCATGATCACTCTAACAAAGTAATAACAAAGAACTAAGTCTTAAAAAAAAAAATACAACAAAAACAACAACAGAAAAAACTAATTAAGTTAAAGAACAAAGTCTTAAAAAAAAAAAAAAAAAAAAAAAAAAGAACAGAAATGCGGCTTTGCAGCCAGACGGATCCTAACTTGTCTCCTAGCATCCATGGTCATTATACTCTTATTAAAAGTATTATTTGCATAGTCACTTAGCTTTAACCTTTCATCTTGGTTTAAGCTCAATGATGCACAAATCTGACCCTTCCATTCCTCTCCAAAGGTTTCCTTAAACTGAAATGCGGCTTTGTTGGATGGTTGAAGGACTTTTTTATTTTTATCTATGAGTTCTCGACCCTTTATCCTGAGAGCTTCCCTAGCGGCGTTGTTCTTGGCATCTTCAATATCGTGTCAACGCTTAAGTTAGGCATGCCGATTGGTATATTGTGTCTCATTCGTGTTTACCCAAAGCTCTCTGACTACAACTAAATCATTTGCAAGTTTTTTTGAATTTTTCTTTTGTCTAGTAAATTTTGTAAACAATGTTACATACTCCTGAAATAGTTTAGGTTTAGACGTTTAGTGGTAGACGTGGTTAATTTGAAGAGCAAGCTTGAGCTTTTTCTTTAATTTATAGGATGAAACCATGCGATTATTATTATTATCATCATGATAGAGAAATGATTGGAAAGATTGTTTCACAACTTGTGAGGTGTGACCTTGTAACAAAGTAGAGTGATTTCATATAATTTTAAATCTTTTATTTTTGTTAACTAATCAATTAATTTTATCAATTTAGTTTAACATTATATATTTAATATAATTAATCACTATAAAGATTTATTTGTTTCGTTTACATAATCGATTGAATAACTAACTATGCATTTGTGTTCGGTATACTAATTAAAATTCAAGGCATTGTTGTTTTTACCCCAGGAGCGTAGCTCGGCTAATAGATGGACGAGCTTGGGTTTGGGCAAATGACCTAATCTAGATAAGTAGATAGATAGATACTATATATCAAAATAAATAAATAAATAAACAACATAAATTTTATTTCGACCCTCTGCTGCAATGAGGTATTTTATAGACGGTCGATCCAGTGGAGTTCCTCACTAAAGATCCCTATGCATTGAAGTCTATCAAGACTTTCTACACCAGAGATGTTTTGAGTTAGTACATGTTAGGTTTTGACTTGTATTCATAAGCAAACAAATGTAAACCAAACAAGACTCAACTGATGTGGTACTTCCTGGAAGACGTGGGATAACATTTGGGAGTTGAAAGCAGTGTTTGAGGGAGAATGAAGAACAGAAGGAACAAATAACCTTCATGACCGCTGTCACAGCAGCTCTGGCTTTGGCAGCGATATAGGGATGTGAAGAACGCTGTGGGTTTCGACAACGGTAATGGCAGTGGTCCTTGTCTAGTGAAGAACGCTGTGGAAAGCGTTGTGGCTTTCACAGTGGTACCGACAGCGGTCGTGTTGACAGCGGCCAGATTTGTTTCAGCGTATGGATCACGGTATTCTGAGTGATGTAATTTAAGGTGACTTGTAACGGTTTAGGAAACAGGTGTACAACCGTGACCCGAATCGTAGTTAATAATAAGCATACGTGAAACAGGAAATCTTCAGCGGAAAAGGAAGTAGTTTGTTTCTGAAAGTTCTTGTGCTTGAAGGAAAATGATTTACTCCTTACAAGAAGACTTGTCATAAAAGGAAATAGTATTTATGTGGAACAAATAAGTCTTGTACGTTTAGGAGTAGGATTTCCTTTTATATTATACTCCCTGTAACTAGTATAAATAGAACCTTATAATTGGGTTGAAAGTATGAGTTGAACACCATGTAACATCAGAGAGTGTGAGTGAGATCCGGGGAGACCCAATGGGAATATCCGATGAGGGATCCAATGGAATATCGGTAGATCAAGTTAGAGATCCATGGGTGATATTTAGGGGAGACCTAGGGGATATTGTGGGGTTCTTGGTGAGGATCTTGTGAGTGTGGTTTGGGGTTAGGTGTGAGAGAGAATCCTAGAGTATATGGTTGTAACAATTTATCATATAGTGGAACTTTCTCTGTCGTCCTGACGGCCCGTGGTTTTTTACCCGTTTTGGGTTTTTCACGTATATCTTGTGTTGTGATTGTTTTATTCTCTCTTATCTATTTTTCTACTTATTGACGTTATTATTTGCTATGAGTTATGAGCGTATATTAGGCACGGCGTTTCCGCATTCATCGGTACTAATGGATTATCTCTAACAGTACAGTCAAATTCTTATCTATTTATTATTGAACATGATTTCATAAATAATGTAAAAAAAATTTAATGAACATTATAATAGTTGTGCTAATCGTATCAGAAAAAAAAAAAGGTGGTCTATGTTACGTACTCCTGAAATAGTTTAGGTTTAGTGATAGACGTGGTTAATTTGAAGAGCAAGCTTGAGCTTTTTCTTTTTAATTTATAGGATGAAACCATGCGATTTTTATTATTACCATCATGATAGAGAAATGATTGGAAAGATTGTTTCACAACTTGTGAGTTGTTACCTTGTAACAAAGTAGAGTGATTTCATATAATTTTAAACCTTTTATTTTTGTTAACTAATCAATTAATTTTATCAATTTAGTTTAACAGTATATATTTAATATAATTAATCACTATAAAGATTTATTTGTTTCGTTTACATAATCAATTGAATAACTAACTATGCATTTGTGTTCGGTATACTAATTAAAATTTAAGGCATTGTTGTTTTTACCTCCAGGGGCGTAACTCGACTGGTAAATGGACGAGTTTGGGGCTTGAGCAAATGACATAATCTAGATAGGTGGATAGATAGATACCGTCAAAATAAATAAATAAATAAACAACAAAAATTTTATTACGACTCTCCACTGCAATAAGGTATTTTATTGGCAATCGATCCAGTTAGAGTTCTTCATTAGAGATCCCCTGCATTGAAGTCTATCAAGACTTTCTACAATAGGGATGTTTTGAGTTAGTACAATTAAATTCTTATCTATTTATTATTGAACATGATTTCATAAATAATGTAAAAAAATTTAATGAACATTATAATAGTCGTGCTAATCGTGTTGGAAAAAAAAGGGTGGCCTAGACGACTTCCACGGTTATTTGGTTTGCAGAAATGTTCTTTGAGTATTTATAGAAATAAGAATGAAAAGGGTGTTAGTGAGTTGTGATGAATGAATATCATTTTAATAATACAAGGAGTCGAACGGATTTCAACACACCTCTGGAAAAGCTAACTATCAAAGTTGTCAAGAGAATTTGTTGCATTTTTCAACAAAAAATATATTTAAATGATAATCTTGAGTAAATTGGTAAAATAAATTTGGATCGGTTATCTATCATACCCATCCCCTTTTTATTTGTTTAGCAATCAATCCATAGAAGTAAAACACAATTTCTACATAAGTAGAGTCATGTATTTCTTTATTATACCAATTTTCCATTGAAGATACATGCATATGCGAGTTGCTTTATTCGACTTGTTCAAGGCCGGCCCATGGGGGCAGTAAACCCAGCATTTTGCGGGGGGCCTCAACTGGACCAATCTACTTCTTCTTCTTTTGTAAAATCAAAGGCCTCATGGACCCAATCTATTTAAGTTTAAAAATGGCACAATCTCAAATCTTTTCAAATCAATGCCCAATTAACTAGTTCAATTCAACAAAAAATAAACTTCAAATGCCCAATTGAATTGTGATTGCGAGATTACCCTATTTGAAATAAAAACAAACATTAAAATAATTAAAAACAACAAGTCAACAACACCTAATAACTTAAAGGCTAAACCAATCAAAAAGAGTTTTTGTTACTCTCGTTTGACTCTGCATTCTGCAAATTTCTCTGGCTCTTTCTTGTTTTCTTGAAAGTTGAAACTATTTATCTTTGTCAATATTGAAGCTCTGAAGGTATGATTTTTGTTTTCAATTAATTATTTTGAATCTTTTTATTAATCTTGATTATCTAGTATCAGTTGATTGTGTGAAATTTTTTGACATGTTGAATTTTTTTATTAAGTTTAGAGTATGTTTTTTGCTGAGAAAACAGATGAATATAATTTATAAAAGAGTTAAAAAGAAAATACAAGTTAAGTTAAAATAGTATGCTACGATGCTACCATATGTTGATTTTGACTCATCTTTTAATTATTTATTTTATTTAAAATAGTATCCACTAATTTTAGGCTTTAGTGATCTGTATGTATATTGTGTAGTCAATTTGTTAAGCTTTTCTTGAATTATTTATGAGCGAGAAATTGAGAAACGGTTCTTTTATGGCCAAACTAATATTATTGGATGTCTAGTTTAAATGGAAAAGAAAAAATGAAAATACAAGTTAAAATAAAATAATCTTATATTCTTGTTATTGTTGAATACTTGAATTAGTCAATTAGACAATATAATATGTTATATATGCGTGTTATTGTGTAAAAGTGAAGAAGGGAAGTTAATCTGCTATAATTTTGGTGGAAAATTTATACATGGGGTGAATGATACTATCTAAATTTTACTTACAAGACTCTTTATATTTAAGTTTTATCTAATAGATTTTATAATATATATTTTTACGTAAAATCTTGATTCTTGAATAGTTATGATGGGTTAGCAAAAATATGACCCTTGAAGCCAAAAAAGAAAGGCGCAAGAAAGAAGAGATATAATGATACAATCTTTTGTGGGTTTTATGGATAGGCACATAAAAAGAAAACCTAATCAATATGAGAATATGAATGTGAATACTAGTTCAAATGAGAATGATAATGCACATGATTTGAATGAGAGTGGGCATATAGATGGGTATAACGAAAATATTGATGATTTGAATGAGAACAAGAACGTAGATGGGTAGAATGAAAATATAGATGATTTGAATGAGAACGTAAATAAGATTTGAATGAGAACGTAAATGACTTGAATGATAAGGCATATGATTTGTGTGATCTTGGAAACTGGAAAATCAATATATCTCAAAAAGAAAGAGATTTGATAGTAGAAATGGGTCTCGTAAGAGTTACTAATTTCGTATATCCTGTTGAAAATAACAGAAGTTTTAATGATAAATATTACACTCGTTCTTTAGCAAATGGGGAGAAACACGATAGGCCTTGACT
This sequence comes from Acer yangbiense, assembly GCA_008009225.1. Taxonomy (NCBI): domain Eukaryota; kingdom Viridiplantae; phylum Streptophyta; class Magnoliopsida; order Sapindales; family Sapindaceae; genus Acer; species Acer yangbiense. The sequence goes on along the minus strand of CM017766.1, from coordinate 13,851,481 downwards.
AATGTATTCACAAGTAAAAAATAAAATCTTTTGTTTTTGTTGTGTATTGATCAAGAAAGGGTTATCAAGTCCTTTAACTAGTGCAAATTAAGGGTACAATGATTGACGCGGTATTTATGGTAGACTAGTGGAGCATGATATAAGTAGTAGTCATATGCTTAGCATGAAAGCTTAGAATGAGGCATAATTACGATTGAAAAAAGATGTAACAATTGATGTTTTGCATGAAAGAGTTAGAAAGATGTTATGAAAAGAATTATGAGTGTTGTCAAAACTCTTGCTATTAGTACTTTGGTGTTTCATAGAGGAAATGAGAAGATTAATGATTGTAATAATGGAAACATTTTAAGGATTATCAAAATGATTGTTGAGTTTGATCAGATAATGCAAGAGCACCTTAGGCGTATTCTGAAGAAAGAAATTCGTTATCGTTATCATTATCTTGGCCATAATATTCAAAATGAAATGATACAATTGTTAGCTAGTGGAGTGAAAAATATAATTATTGAGATTGTAAAAAATGCTAAATATTTTTCTATTATTCTTGATTCTACTCTAAACGCTAGTCATGAGGAATAGATGACTTTTATATTAAGATGTGTTAATGTTCTTACAAGTCCGATAAAGGTGGAAGAGTTCTTTATTACTTTTGTGAAAGTGGTTGAGACAACGAGAGAATCACTTTTCAATACACTTAAAAGCCTTTTATGATCTTATGAGCTTGATTCTAATAATGTGCGAGGGCTAGGCTATGACAACGGTTCTAACATGAAAGGACAAAATAAAGGAGTACAAAGTAATGTTATAAGAAAGTATCTTAGAGCATTTTATACTCCATGTAGTAGTCATTCTCTTAACCTTGCAATTTGTGACATGGTTATGAGTTGTTTTCAAGCTAAATCATTTTTTGGGATTGTGCAACGAATTTATAAATTGTTTTCAGGTTCAACTAAACGATGGGAGATTTTGAAGAATCGTGTTAAATATCGTGACGGAAAATGTCTCACACTTATGGTTGGATACACGTTGGGAGAGTCGCGTTTCTAGTATTAAAGCAATAAGAATTCAAGCTCCGCAAATAAAAAATGCATTGATTTATCTAATGAATAATAGTGATAATGTTACCACGGTGAAAGATACTCAATCTTTTGCAAAGTGTCTTAAGTTTGATGTTTTTGTTGATATGGTTATTTGGTATGAAATATTGAATAAGGTTAACAAAGTTAGTAAAGTGCTTTAGAAAAAAAGACATAAATATCGATGATGCTATATCTCTCTCAAAGGGTCTTATTACTTATTTTGAAGAATACAAAGAAAGAGAATTTGATGAAGCTATGATTTAACCTGAAATACTTGTTATTGAAATGGAGATTAAATCGAAATTTCACGAGACACATGTTCGTTCCAAAAAGAAGTTTTTGATGAGATTGTTAGTGATGAACCAATAAATCAATGGAAGGAGCATTTAGAGCTACATTTGTTTTGTTTTCTATCGTAGATAATGCTAATTCTTCTTTGAAGAGTAGATTTGAGCAATTTCAAAGATATGAGGACATTTTTGGGTTTTTATTTAACTTGAGTAAATTAAACTCTTCAGACACTGTGAGTTTGAAGTATTTTTGTGATACTCTTGAAACTTTTTTGCAACATGGGGATAATTATGATATTGATGCAGTTGAGTTGTTTTTAGAACTACAGTTGCTAAGAAAATCATTATCGGAATGCACAACGAAACCTATTGAAGTTTTGGAGTATATAAAAAACATTCACATTTGCTTCCCAAATGCTTAGATAGCTAATAGAATTTTATTGACTATACCAGTTATAGTTGCTATTGCGGAGAGAAGCTTTTCAAAGTTGAAGTTGATTAAAAATTATCTTTGGTCAACAATGTCACAAAATAGATTGAGTGGATTGGCTATGTTAGCTATCGGAAAAAAAAAGTGTTAGCTAATTTTGATGGTAGTAGTATAATTAATAAATTTGCATTTCAGAAAGCAAGAAGAATAGAAATTTAAACAATGTTTTGTTTGTATGTTTTTAGATACGATAAATATTTTTTGTTTTAATTTATGTGGATTACATTGTATTTGGTAAATGAAGAATTATTTATTTAATTTTTTTTATGTTAATGATAATAATTTTTATATGGGGCCCCGTTTTTTGTTAATATCATAAAATGGATCGGGCCTTGAAATGTTTGGAGATGACCCTAGACTTATTGATGCATTCTCAGACACACTCATGTCAGTGAGCGATACAACATCCAACATACAGGATGTTATTCTGGAACTACCCACCATGGTGCTTAATATAATGGCGACAAGTAGTAAGATTCAGGGGGCGCTTGATTATAAAGAATTAATATATTGAAGAGAGAAAGATCGTCACCAAGATTCAATCTCGATTGTTTTTTTTGGGTGAAAATTATATGTCTATCTCCATAACAATATTAGAAGATTACCTAAGATTAATATGAGAAACATCATTGATCACAATTTCTCAATTTCCAAAGATTCCTCTACGGTTTACAGAGAAGTAATTAAACGATGCAACCATGGAGGAAGAGTGACCAACGACAGAGTATGAAGAATTCTCAAGGACAAGTTTAATGTGAGAAGAAATATGAATACTATTGTTAGAGGTAATGTTTAGGTTTAATGTATAATTTGTTTTGTTGTTATCAACGGTTCTAGTGTTTAATTAGTTGTTATAAATCAATATCAGACCTACACCAAGACTAGGTAGAGAATTGCATATCGTGGTTAGGAAATGTTTAGTTGTTTTAAGAGTGGCGATGTTTACACCCCTTTAAAACTGTATGTGAACCCCAAATAGTAATTTTTTAAATTTCCAATATTACCCTTAAATAAAACTATTAAAAGAATTATAAATGCAATCAATCTATCATATTAATATAATAATTTAACATTTTTAACATGTAGAATTTCTCCTTTAAAAAAAAAAAAAAAAACATATAGAATATCTTTTGATTGATATATTTACTATTTTTTTTTCAAGAATCTACGAGATATTTTATTTGGGCAATGAAAAAGATAAATAGATATTAGAAAGCTCTACAGTAAATTTTAAATTTTATTCACAATGATATCTACAGTTGAGTTTTTAGGAAGTAAAGTAAAAATGCAAAGCTGATATTGATAATAACAAGTTAATAATAGACTGATAGAGATGAAGAGAGCATTCTTTGTCCAGTAAAGGTATTGGGCAATCCAAGATTTTGTCTGTGAAAGGCATTGCTTTGCTTTGTAGAGAAGAAGAGCACTGCAATAAATGCCATATAGTTTAAATTAAACAGTGACTATTTAAATTAAATTATCAAACAACTATAATAAAATAGTTTTAAAGATAAAAAACCATACAGTTAAATTAAAAATAAGTTAAAATAAAAATTAAATAAAAAGCAAGGAGGCGTGTACTGTTGGGAGCCTCCTCACATGCTTTTCAATTTATAACATTTAAAAAAATTTAATGGGGTGTAAATACAAAAAGGGTTATACATACGATTTTCTAGGGGTGCAAAACTGCAAATATCATCACTCCTGTTTTAAATCACTAGAAACCAATTTCACCCTTCTTAGACCGACTTTTGGTCCGATTGGGTCTTAATTTTATTGGTTTAATGTTTAATACTAACTAGTCTCTCCTCCTTTTCTCTCGCGAAGAAAAGAAGTGTGAGTAGGTGTCCGTTGGTAGCTGGTCTTCTCGACTAGAAGGAGATTTGGCCCTGATTCGTGTTTTAATCCTGATCGTAGTAGCTCTGAGTGGTCTTCTTGTTTCTTTTCTTGTTGTTGATTTTAGCTAAATCAGTGGCTAGTGATTTCTAGGGTTTCAGCGCGTCCTGTACAGAAGCGTCTGGAAGTTAGAGAGATTGGGGCTTTTGCAATGAGTGCGAACGAGATTGCTAGGTTGTGCGAAAACCTCTCGATTAAAGACGAAGACAGGGAAATTTTGCAGGTCTCAGGAGGTGTAGAAAATGAAGGGGTCAAGGGTGTTGACCACTGTTTGGTCGGGAAGGTTCTTTTAGGAAGAAGAGTAAACAGGGAAGCTTTCAAAACGGTGATAGAACAACTATGGATTCCCTTTGGAAACGTGGAAATTGAAGTAGTGGGTGAGAATGTTTTCATGTTTTATTTCAATAATCTAGAAGATCGCAACAAGGTATGGCAGAAGGGACTGTGGCACTTTGACAAGAGTCTTCTTGTTCTAGAGAAACCGGAAGGAATGGGCGAAATTTCAAAGCTGAGTTTCAATAGAGCAGAATTCTGGGTCCAAATCCATGACATTCTAATAACAATAATGCTAAACATCCCACCTAAAATCCCATTTTTTTCATCCCACTACATGTGGCATGTGAGGTGTCAAATTGTGAGTGGATACACATTAATGACACCTACCTCATGTATCCATACACAATTTGACACCTCACATACCACATGTAGTGGGATGAAAAAAATGGGATTTTAAGTGGGATGTGTAGCATTACTGTTCTAATAATGTGTATGAATCGGAGAATGGCGAAATGGCTGGCGGAACAAATTGGCGAAGTCATTGAGATTCCAGCTGAATCTAGGGATTGTTGGGGTAAATTTCTGAGAGTCAAAGTCCGAATCGACATCTCCAGACCCCTTAAAAGATGGCTCAGACTTAGTCTAGACAAGTCGGGGAATATTGTAGTTGTGGGGCTAAAATACGAAAGAATGCCGAAATTTTGTTATGCGTGCGGCAAGGTTGGCCATGCTTTAAATGAATGTCCAGACATGGAAGCAAAGAAAGAAGCTATGGAAGGAACAAATCCCAGATTTGGATGGTGGATGTGAGCCCCATTGTAGGAAAAATCGAAAGAAAAATCCTTTTCACAAGTGAGTGGCAGTGGTTCTTCAGTTAAAGACAGATGTATGAACAGTTCACATGAGTCTGGGAAGAAAAGAGTTCTCGCAATAGAGGGAGTCCCCACCATATCTCATGGAAGCGCTCCATCTAAGGTCATGACAGTGGACAGGAGGACGGCAGTGGAGAACTCTCTAGAAACCCTAGGAGAATGGAAATTAGAAGATCAAACAGTAACAGACCAAATGTGTGTTGATGAACCAACGAGTGGGCCTTCCCGGTCTGAGTTGAATAAGGCCCAAGAGGAACAAGAGCTAACTAATAGACTGACTGATGAAGCCCAAAGTAGTAAGGAAATGGAACCATATCCAAAAGGGGTCTCCGGAAAGCCTGGTTCTCATTCTCTCAGTCCCAAACACAACACTTCTAAACAATGTCCAATTTTGGAATCCCAATCTTCTCCCAAAGCTCTTAGGAAGAAATGGAAACGAATGGCAAGAGAAAGGCAGAGTACTCTCGTCGCTGGCTTGATGGTGAGCCCTCTACAACACAAATTAGCAGTAAGCATCTCAGCATTAAAGAAGGCCGGCAGGAATAGTCTTTCGCCCAATAGTACTAAGAAGTCTCCCAAGTTGAACTTCAGCAAGGGTATAATGAGTCCAGGGATGCTCAGACCGAATTCTCATAATGCAAATTCCGACCCCAGTTCACCACTACCAGGAACCCAAGTACAGAGTTGCAAGAGAAGAGTAGTTTTTGAAGACTTTGTGGAAGTTAGAGATCCCAAAAGGAAGAGGTACATTGATCCAGTGACAAATAATCCTATATCGACGGAGCGTGGAGAACAGGCCCGTCGGGAGCCATGATAGGCTTATGTTGGAACATACGGGGACTGGGGAATCCTCGTACGTTCGCAGCCTTGAAGAGGTTGCTCAGAAATCACTCCCCGGAGTTGGTCTTTCTATGTGAAACAAAATTGGCTGGTAGTAGAGTTAACAATATCAGGTGTCAGTTAGGGTTCAGAAATAGGTTTAGTGTTGATTCCAATGGGAAGAGTGGTGGCCTTTTACTTTTGTGGACTAATAACCTGAAAGTCACAATCTTGTCATATTCTAATGGCCACATTGATGCCCACATCCAACTGGAGGACGGTCTTAGATGGTGCTTTACAGGGTTTTATGGAGACCCTATTCCTAACAAAAGAGTGAATTCTTGGACCCTTTTGAGACGTCTCAGTAAAGTGGATAACCTCCCTTGGGTTTGCGGCGGTGATTACAATGAGTTGCTTCGCATGAACAAAAAGAAGGGGGGTTCAGAGAAAGCAATCTCTGGGATGCTCCAATTTAGACAAGCTGTCGACGATTGCGATCTTATTGACTTGGGGTTCTCTGGGCCTTGCTTCACTTGGAACAACCGTAGGGAAGGTAGAGCCAATGTTCAGGAAAGGCTTGACAGAATTTTGGTTAATCATCAATGGAAAGATTGTTTTAGTCATCATTCCGTGGACCATTTAGGTTTCAATTCTTCAGATCATCGTTCCCTACTTTGGAAATGCAGTAATATTTCTCTTCCCTTCATGAAAAAAGAGACGGAGTTTCGATTTGAGAACTTTTGGCTGAAATAAGATGATATTGGCAGGGTAGTGTCTGACGCTTGGAAGGTTTTTGGCTCGCCAGATTCCTCAGAAGATCTGAAAATTAAACTGTTCCAGTGTGCTTCTAGCCTGAAAGGATGGAGTTAATCCAGATTTGGGAACATTCGAAGACTGATTGCAGAGAAAAACAAGGAGATTGAATTTCTATACAAGAGAAGCGATGAATGCGGAGTTATGCAGACAATAAAATCTCTTGAGAAAGAAGTGGAATGGCTCCTGGAGAACGAGGAAGTCTATTGGAAGCAGAGATCCATGATAGAATGGTTAAGAGCAGGGGACCAGAACTCAAAATACTTCCATGCAAGGGCTTCTGCTAGACGAAAGAAGAATTTAATCTCCTCACTGGAGGACGAATTTGGCAACTCCCAACAGTCAGAAGATAGAATGGCAGAGGTAATTTATAATTACTTCTCAGAGATTTTCAAGTCATCAATCTCGTCCCCTTCAAACATAAGGAAAGCCACTGCTGCCATTTCTGGGGGTCTTACTGAGGATATGTGTGCTGAGTTGAACGCAGCCTTTACGCATGAGGAAATCAAGTCTTCCATTTTCAGCCTGGGCCCTAATAAAGCCCCTGGTCCTGATGGGTTTCAGGCTATATTTTTCCAGAAGTTTTGGGGGACTGTTGGTGCAGATGTGTCGAGAGTTTGCCTCAACATTTTAAACGGTGTGGCCTTCATCAGAGACTTTAATAACACAAATGTAATTCTGATCCCGAAAGTAAAAAACCCCACCTCTCCTAAAGACTTCAGACCGATCTCCTTGTGTAATGTGATCTACAAAACGGTGACCAAAGCTATAGCTAATCGGATCAAAGTCTTCCTTCCGGCTCTCATTTCCAACCATCAATCAACCTTTGTCCCCGGTAGGCAAATCTTTGATAATGTCATTACGGCGTTCGAGACTCTCCATTCTATTTCAAGAAGGAAGAAAAGAAAGAGAGGTTTGATGGCTTTAAAGCTTGATATGAGCAAGGCCTTTGATCTAGTCGAGTGGCCCTTCCTCCAAGCTGTTCTGGAAAAGCTACGCTTCCCGTCCAATTGGATTAACTTGATTATGGATTGTGTTTCATCAACACATCTCTCTATCCTTTTCAATGGTCAAACGGCTTGTAGGATTGTCCCTTCGAGAGGTCTCCGGCAGGGCTGTCCACTATCTCATTACCTGTTTCTCCTCTGCGTGGAGTCCCTCTCAAGCCTCATTTCAAAATCAGAGAGTAAGGGCAGATTGTTAGGTATCAGAAGTGGCAGAAGAGGTCCCCTGATCAGCCATCTCTTCTTTGCCGATGACAGCATCTTGTTCTGTAGGGCCTCTAAGCCTAGTTGTGATCGGATCTGTAGCATCCTTAAAACTTATGAACAAGGGTCGGGGCAACAAGTTAATATCCAAAAATCGATGGTCACCATTAGTCCCAATGTGGATCGTGCAACCCAGTTGGTTATATTGGGGTTTTTAAATATCGGCACCAACAACATCCAGGACAAATATTTGGGTCTCCCATCAATGGTAGGGAGACAGAAGCGAATGCTTTTTAACGATATTAAACAGCGTCTGTGGAGGAAAATTCGTAGCTGGAAAGGCGATCAATTCTCTTTCGGTGGTAAAGAAGTGCTCATTAAGGCGGTTGCCCAATCAATTCCCTAATACGCCATGAGCATATTTAAACTCTCAATTTCCCTTTGTAAGGAGTTGTGAGCTATTGATGTAGCGGAAGCTCTGTCGAGAAAAACCTGCAAGAAACAATTAGAAACAATTAGAAACAACATACTAATATTCTGTTGATCTGCGCACGGATGCCAGAATACTAGGCTACTGATAACATTCAACTTCGCGCACGAAGGATTGTTAACAGGCTTCAAATACTACAATCTTCACAAAGAATGTTGTACATGGATATTGAGAAACATTCTCTATATTTTTTATTAATCAAAAGCTCCATAACAAATTGGATTCAAACCACTTAAATAGGAAAAGCAATAAGTTGACTTCCACAAGGAATCGATTTCTAAACTAAAACGGAAAAGAAATCCTATCTAGGAAAAGAGAACAAATCCTAATCAAACTCTGAAACAACTAACTAATCCTAATTTAAAAAGATTTCTGCTGTAAACTAATCCTAATTTAAAAAGAATTCTGCTGCAACTAATCCTAAAATAAATAGAATTCTTGTTGTCTTTGAATCGAAGTACTCCTGATCAAACAAGGACAAAAAATCTGCCAGCTCACATGGCCTGCCATGTTGCACACGCCAGCTCATTCTTCCCGCCACGTCACCTCCGTTTGTCCAGCTCACGCCTCCTTCCAGCTGGACTGTCCGCCTTGCATCGATCCTTGCTTTCCACACAATCCAAAGCCCTTGATGCCGCTGCATCATTCTCTCCAGGTGAAAGAAACGTCGACCTCGACGTACAACCCGTATCTCCTTTAGAAGAGTCATCAACAATGGTATCAAGTGTTTAACATTAAATACATCCGCCGTACGAATATGTCCGAGCACCCTCAAACGATACGTGTTCGGATTGATCTTCTCCAACACTTCCAACGGACCAATTTTCTTTGCAGCCAGCTTGTTGTACCCTCCAACGGGGAAGCGATCTGAATCATGACAATAATTAAAAACAATAAAACAAGAAACAGCTCTCTTGGTGCGCATGAAACTTAATGGCCAAATTCGGATATGATGTAGCTCGTTATAGAAGACGAAGTCCTCATAACATTTGTAGGGCCCGTCTTAAGCTTTCCGAAAACATATTACAATGTCAATTTTGAGTTCGTTTTCCCTCTGAAAAGATCCCCAAAATTTGCCCCTAACCATAAAACAAGAAACTGCTGTCTTGGTACGCCTGAAACTTAATGGCCAAATTTGGATATGCTGCAGCCCGTTATAGTAGACGGAGTCTTCATAACCATTGTAGGGCTCGTCTTGGGCTTTCCAGAAACATATTACAATATCGATTTTGAGTTCGTTTGCCCTCTGAAAAGACCCCTGAAATTTTCCCTCATAGTAGGGGCTGATCCAAATTATTGAGCTGACCATTCTGACCGTTTCGACCATTCTGAGTGCTTGCTGTATCATCTTTGCTTGCCGCATCATTCTCTCCAGGTCGGAGAAAATTTGTCCTCGAATTTTGGTTGCTAAAATTTCCTGAATGTGTTGTGCCAATACACAAGTTCGTCTACAACGAACTGTATATTTCCCGATCTTCGTTATGACGTCCATCCAATCACTCCAATCTGCACGAGGAGTCACACGCACATGCCTTACCACCATGGTTGTCCCTTGTTCGACGGCAACACCTTTCCTGTTCTGAGTCTCTTTTTCGTCGGACGGCAGTTCCATTGGCACCTCCACTTCTTCATCAACTACCTGCTCATCCACATCAGTAATCTTTGCAAAAGCTGGATGTACCATCAACATCAGACTTACATCGCCATCCACTAATTCTTCTTGGACTTCCTCATCCTCATCAAATTATGGTTCAGCTTTAACGTTATCCAATAATTCTTCTTGGACTACCTCATATTCATCAAATATGGGTTCAGCTCCAATGTCTGCGCCTCCATCCTCTTCATCAAATTGTAGTTCGTCCCCAACTTCAGCTTCCTCTTCTTCTTCCGTCTCGGCGATCAATACTCTCTTGCTCAATTTCTTGCACTCGGACTGTCTGTGTTCAACATCACCATAACTGCAGCATCTCAACCCACTCGACAACCTAGGTTGCCGTTTTGGGTTAGAAACTGGACGTGGAACAACGCCACTACTGCTCACCGCTGCTCGGTTGGTTGCGTTGCCACTGCTGGTGCCTGATCGCAGTCCGCCTCCTCCCTTATGTGTGACGGTCTTCTCCACTTGTAAGGCTCTTTGATGGGCTGCAGATACAGTACCCGGGTCAAAGAGTTTCACCACCTCAACGATTTGCGAACGAGGGCCACCGCAATACCTTAATTTCTAAAAATTGAGGGGCAAAAATTGAGCGTGCAATTTCTGAGCCATCTTCTCCCAATCCGTGATTTTTTATTTTCCCATTCGAGTCCGTGAGAGCTTCAGTTGCTGCCACCATGCGGTTGCCCGTCCTTGAAGCCGAGTTGCCACCAAGGCTACCCTTGCATTCGTCGACACATTTTTAAACTCCAAGATCTCCTCCACATCTTTTAGCTAATCAAAGAATTCTTCAGGTGAGAGGTTTCCCTGAAATTTCGGAATCTCTATCTGCATACCCAACTTCCACCGTTGGCTATCTTCACACGCTCAAGCTCTTCGACGTGGCTGCGGAACCAAGTCTTCATCACTTCCTTCCTTGTCTCCATCAAAACTTGAGTCTAGGGGACGGAAGGTTTTTTGGTTGGCCATTAACATAGCGATTTGCTCAGTTAATCGCGAAACCTGTTGCCCCAATCGTGCCATGCGGTCACATTCGATGGCTTCTTCTACGGGAACCTGGTTTGGACGTCTTCTCGGCGGCATGATAATGTCCCGAACGAACACGGCTCTGATACCAAACTGATGTAGCGAAAGCTCTGTTGAGAAAAACCTGCAAGAAACAATTAGAAACAACCTACTAATATTCTGTTGATACGCGCACGGATGCCATAATACTAGGCTACTGATAACACTCAACTTCGCGCACGAAGGATTATTAACAGGCTTTAAATACTACAATCTTCGCAAATAATGTTGTACATGGATATTGAGAAACATTCTCTATATTGTTTATTAATCAAAAGCTCCATAACAAATTGGATTCAAACCACTTAAATAGGAAAAGCAATAAGTCGACTTCCACAAGGAATCGATTTCTAAACTAAAACGGAAAAGAAATCCTATCTAGGAAAAGAGAACAAATCCTAATCAAACTCTGAAACAACTAACTAATCCTAATTTAAAAAGATTTCTGCTGTAAACTAATCCTAATTTAAAAAGAATTCTGCTGCAACTAATCCTAAAATAAATAGAATTCTTGTTGTCTTTGAACCGAAGTACTCCTGATCAAACAAGGACCAAAAATCTGCCAGCTCACATGGCCTGCCATGTTGCACACGCCAGCTTATTCTTCCCGCCACGTCACCTCTGTTTGTCCAGCTCACGCCTCCTTCCAGCTGGACTGTCCGCCTTGCATCGATCCTTGCTTTCCACACAATCCAAAGCCCTTGCTGCCGCTGCATCAGCTATGCTCTCAAAATTCTGGCGGGGCTCTAGAGAAGGGAATAGGAAAATTAGTTAGGTCAATTGGGATATCATTTGTCGTCCGAAACGAAGTGGGGGTCTTGGCTTCAAAGACCTGGCTTTATTTAACCAGGCGCTCCTAGCCAATCAAGCTTGGAGAATTCTGAAGAATCTGGAAGCCTTGGCCTCGAGGATTTTGTGTGTGAAGTACTTTCATGGGAAAGATTTTCTAAATGCTCCCATCAAGCCAAGGTGTTCCTATATCTGGCGCAGTATTGGCTAGGGAAGATCCCTTCTTGTGTCTGGTCTAAGATAGAAAGTTGGCGATGGCAATAATATCAAGGTCTTTTCTGACAAGTGGATACCTCGCCCTAGCACCTTTAGAACCATCACCCCTGATCCAGGCACGGACCTTCGGGTGGCGGACCTTCGGGTGGCAGACCTTCTGGATCATTTTCGGCGAGGGTGGGACCCTAAGAAATTGGAGCAATATCTTCTGCCGATTGACAGAGAATTGGTCAGGTCTATTCTGGTGAGTTGGAACGGGGGTAGAGATTCTTTATGCTGGCACTACGAGAGGAACAGATGCTACTCAGTCAAGAGTGGATACAATCTGGCTTTAAAAGATAAATATAGAGAATCAGTGTCTAACTCTTCCTCTGTCAAGAAGTGGTGGGCTTTTATGTGGAAACTCAATGTTCCCCCTAAGGTTAGAATATTTGTGTGGTGTATTTGTCTAAATGCTGTGCCTTCTCTTGCTAACCTCTGGAAGCGCAAAGTGGTAAAGTCCCCTGTTTGTCCTCACTGTGGTGTGGCAGCAGAAACCATTGATCATGCCCTTTTCTGGTGTGGTGAAGCTAGGAAGGTTTGGGGCTGGACCCGCTTCGACAGTTTCCTAGCAAATTTGAAGAATATCTTAGCACTGGATTTGTTTCTCTCCCTTCTTCCCAAGTTAAGTTCAACTGACTTAGCCTCCTTTTGTATGATTTCCTGGGCTATTTGGGAGCAAAGGAACTCTTTATCCATCTCTGGGTCTGCTAAACCTTCTAGTTTGGTGGCTTCCTGGGCTGAAGACCTTTTGTCCGAATTTCAGCTCTCACTAGCTGCCCAGGCTCCCCCTATTAGGCCTCCGGAGTGCGGTACCAGCAGCCGAGATTGGCTACCCCCTCCCCCTGGTTGTCTAAAATTGAATTCGGGAGTGTTCAGATGTCGAAATTCGAACCTGACAGCTATTGGGGTAGCCATCAGAGATGACAAAGGGAAAGTGTTTGTGGCCTGGGCTAGGACTATCTGTGGCTCGTTTAATGCAGTCATAGGGAATTTGTTGGCTCTGAGAGAAGGTCTCCATCTGGCTAGGTTCTACAATATCTCGGTAAAGTTTATGGAAGTTGATTCCCATTTAGTCGGTTCCATTTTAAATTCTTCCTCTGAATTTTTAGGAGATGCGTCCTTTATTGTTAATGATATTAAGATTTTGTGTGGTGAGATTGGTTGTTGTAAGTGCCTTGTTTCCCCTAAATCTGGGAATTCCTTGGCACGAAATCTTACCTCTTTGGCCTTCTCCTCTGCGAAGGAGTATTTGTGGCTGGATGATTGCCTCTCATGTACTCTTTTACCTTATTATTAATTCAAAAAAAAAAAATGTTTAATACTAATTTGGATGTAACAATTTTAAAAGGGTGTAAATATTATCGCTCTTATTTTTATTAATCTAAATATTTTGGGCCTATGGCCTGTTAGGCCCAAATCCAATCTGATTAGGTACGATCTAGCCTTTAAGGTTAAAGTTTTGGGTTGGGTTGATCTAATACTGTTCAACTGGCCCGGCCCGGCTCTGTTGACAAGTAGAGAGTTGCCAGATGTAGCGTGAAGAGTCAAGAGAGAGGTTCCAAAGTAAATGGTGGTTAAGAGCTATCCATTTCCATCCCCAAAAATTTGAATTGAAAACCGAAATTAGAAATTAAAATCAGAGTTGAGTTGAGGTGATGAGGTTTTGAGAGGTAAGGTGGTGGGATTTGGGAAAGAGAGATTGATTTTTCATCTTTCTCTAATTCTCTAAACCCTCCAAATCCTCTCACTCAGCCAACATATCAATAAAGACCCACCCTTTAGTCTCCCCAAAACCCTGACTTGCTCTTCTCTCTTAATTTATTTCTCTAAAAAGTCTAGGTTTTTTCTTGTGGTGGCTTGGGGTGGTGGGCCGCTTCATATCTATATATAGAACAAGATGAATAGCAACGTCGGTAATCGTCATCGGAGCCAGAAGCGAGGGCCTTCTACGTCTAGGAAATCGATTTCCTCCGAAAACGGAAATGCCTCCAAACCTTCTTCTCCTCCTCCTCCTCCTCCACCTGCACAATCGTATGTTTCTTTCATCAATCTCTCTCGTTTTCTTTTTTCGTGTTTTGATTAAGGTATTTTGTATCTTATTGGGTTGTTGTTGTTTGAACATTTTTGTAAAAGTTCTGTTGGCGGGGAGAGAACGGTTAAGAAATTGAGATTATCTAAAGCCCTCACGATTCCTGAGGGGACGACAGTTTCAGATGCTTGTCGACGGATGTCAGCTCGCCGGGTTGATGCTGTTTTATTAACTGATTCCAATGCTTTGCTCTCTGGAATCGTTACCGATAAGGTTACTATTATTGTCATTATAATTAGTATTAGTATTATTGTTGTTGTTGTTATTATTATTTCAATCATAATGTTTTGTATGTATGTTTTGTTGAAAGGATATTGCCACGAGAGTTATAGCTGAAGGTTTGAGACCAGAGCAGACTATTGTTTCGAAGATCATGACTCGCAATCCTATATTTGTAACTTCGGATTCATTGGCCATTGAAGCTCTACAGAAGATGGTCCAAGGTTAGCTTCTTTCATTTAATGCTTAAACTAGTTCTTGGGCCTGTCCTCTAAACCATAAAAATATTGTTATTAATGGATCCAGAACTTAGATTTGACCTATAAATGTTTCTTCTGTCAACATAAAACTTTACAAGTCTTATTATTATAGTAATAGTAATTTAGTAATCCTATACTCTACAAGAAGCAACATTTAATTTTCTGTTGTGAATTATTAGTGGAAGAGACTTTTTTTTCTCCCCGTAATTTGAGCCTTCGTTGGCTTTTATTACGGAAAAAGATTAAAACGCTTGTGCTGAAGGTGGAAGTGCTTGAGGAAGTTTGTGTTTGTTGCTTGTTGGGTTTCCCACTCAGATTCTTATTGAGGTTTTTCTGTCACCATTTTATTACATATAAATTTGGCTAAGAAATGGTTCATTAAATATACGTCTTGATTGCTGTATATATCTTATAGCCTTGAAAATTGCTAAACATTCTGAGTAGTGTATGAGACTTGACCTGCCTTTGGGCATCTGGGCATCTCCTTGTCGTAATCTGTCTCTGCTGCTTCTTGTATTTGGACTTGATAATCGTAGTTAATGGACTTCACTGACCAAGAGCATTTTCTTTGTCTGTTTTATACCAAGTGAAGATGGCAATGCTCTTTAGAATACTCATTTTCTTGCTTCTTCTAGTGCTGAGAAATAAGGTCAAGAAAGGGAATAGGGATTGTAGTTTTATTTTGCTGAACTATTCATCAGTAGGAGGTAAGACCCAAATTGATTTTTCTTAGGAATATGAAAACAGTTTTACTAGTAAAGACAAAAGGTAACAGGTTTGTGAAACGTTGAATGACTAGTTTTGCAGTCAACAGAAAAGTTTCAAAGAAACAGCAAATAAGCTTAATTTTTTTTTATTTTATGAAAAGTCTCATGACATGACAGCATCCCAATTGGCTTAGTTGAGTTGTTCATGATATTAAAGCAAGAGTACTAGACTGTCTTAGAGATTATAAATCAAGCCGTTGGTGATGAACTCAACTTATAGATTCTAGCGGATGCAAAATATATTAGTAGGGTCACTTGGTGCACTCTACAGTTAACCTGAATAAAAGAAGAAAGCAAATAGGAAACTTTCTAATATTATTTTATTTTGGTTGGTAATATTGCATATTTAATTAATTGTTAATAGATTATGAAGGGCTTGATTTCCCTTTTCATATTCATTTAGGTAATTTGGTAAGAAAGGAATTTAATAATTTTGAAGAGGTAAAGAGGAGGACAGCAACTTCTTTTGGGATAAAGCTCATTATTTAGCTTCTTTATGGACTTTAATCTTAAATAATTCAGGGATAATGTTTACTTTTTTATTCAGTTAGATTGGAAGATTGTGCTTGTAAATTTGTGTATTGTGTCATATTTGTAATCCCAGTGGACTTTTTGTTCTTCTGCATTTTGTACCTGTTCACATAAGTGTGTCTTTACAATTTATCTGTCCAGTAGCAAAAAAAAACTTATACACTTATGGGATGTCTTTCAATGATTAAGTGAGCTTTCATATAAATGGAGTAAAATGATTTAAGATATTGGTTGATTGTGATTGAAAACATAGTGAGGTCATCTTGTGAACTTCAAGTAGCAATATGGAAATGGAATTAATATAATCGATTGGAATTAACTTCAAGTAGCAATAGCAACATAGTGAGGTCATCTTGTGACCATTATCTTAATCGATTTTATTCTTTCAACAGGAAAGTTCAGGCACCTCCCTGTTGTAGAGAATGGAGAAGTTATGGCCATATTGGATATTACAAAGTGCCTCTATGATGCCATATCTAGAATGGAGAAGGCTGCTGAGCAGGGGAGTGCTATTGCTGCTGCAGTTGAAGGGGTGGAACGCCAGTGGGGAAACAATTTTTCTGGTTAGTTAAAAAGTTTTACTTTGGACTAACAACATAACTGCTTGTTCATGTTAGATGTTGGTTCATAGTTTTTAAAAGCGCAAGGCGCACCAAGGCGAGGTGCGTGCCTCATCGAAGCAAGGGACACTTTAGACTATAAAAGGAAGAAGTAAAACAAGAAAAAAAAGTTTGAGTTTCTCTAAGAAGCTCTTTCTTAGCTTTTTTTTTTTTTCTAAAAAAAAAAAAAAAATTGACTCAAATGCCCGCATAATATTTTAGATATTTCATTACATCCTTTTACATTTAGAAAGTTTATTATATTCCTTTTTTGTAATTCATCGCTATCAAAACTATTTTATAGACATATTGCCAAACAAAAATTTACTTTTTAAATTGAATACCAAGCAACATATAGTTTTTTGTTAAAAGCTCTACAATAGAAGCTCTATTTTAGTAAAAAATCTACTCCCAAAACTCTACTTGAAAAGCCATCCAAACACACCCTAAATCACTTGAGAACTCCATTCTCTTAGAGAATATTTGTGCCATTTTAGCTTTGTTTAAATGTTACAACCATGTCCCAATAAATTTAATCGCTTGAGAACTCCATGCTTTTAGTGGTATTTGTGCCATTTAGTTTTGTTTAACAGTTATATTATATCTGAGAGAGCCATGGGGCCATGTCTCGATATACTAAATCATTTGAGAACTACACGCTTTAGAGAAGTATTTTGTTCCATTTAGCTTTGTTAATGTTAAGTTATTCTTTTAGACTAAGTTAAACTTATGTGACACAACTTATATACTGAATTTAATATCTGTTTTGTTTGTCATCTTCTATTTCAGCTCCATATGCCTTCATAGAAACCTTGAGGGAGAGGATGTTCAAGCCTTCTTTGTCATCTATCATTACTGAAAATGCCAAGTAAATTCATACCAAGTTACTCGTTGGTTTCTTCTTTTGAAGGAATTGAGTTAATATTTGGATTTGGGACTGGTTTTTCCTTACAACTTTTCTTCCTTTTTTTTTTTTTTTTTTTTTTTTGACAGGGTTGCAATTGTATCCCCATCAGATCCTATCTATGTTGCTGCGAAAAAGATGCGGGAATTGCGGTGTAACTCAGTTATTATTGTGACAGGAAACAAAATTCAGGGAATATTAACGTATTGTTCTTGTCTTGACAGGCTTTATATAAGCAATTTGAATATTTTGCTGAATTTTCATGCCTTTGAAGTGACATTTAATGTATCTTTTAATATCCATGATATTTGATTATGGTTTCTTTTGCTAATGTACTGCAGTTCAAAGGATATCCTTATGCGAGTTGTGGCTCAAAGTCTTTCTCCTGAGTTGACTCCAGTTGAAAAGGTGCACCCTGAGAATTAACCTTTATATTGGTAGCTAGTATGTGAATTTCATTTCGCTTCAATTGTGCTGCATGGTTAAATTGATCATACTGATATTCACGATTATTTAATTAGAACTTTGCAGTTTGCACTTTATGATGTACTTATTTTTTGGTGTGCAATGTTCTTGTGGAGGAGGTATGTGATAATTTCATACATTGGTTCTTCCCAGTTTTGGGGTTTTGTGTTGGGTTGATAGTGCATGAGTGCATGACCACTCTTGTTTAAGAGAATTTTTCTCAATAGGACATTACCATGTTTCCTTAAGAAACCCAAAAATTTGTGTATTCCTTGGTGAATTATATGAAAAGAAGAGAGGTAACATAGATCACCTTTTCTAGCATTGCTCTATAGCCTCCACCTTATGGAATAAACTTTTGGGTGTTGAAAAAGTTGTGTGAGCAACATGAGACCCCTACAATGTGAATTTTGAGAAAGAGGACAAAGCTAAAGTCCTTTGGACGAGTGCAATGTCAACACTCAACACTCTTTTGGGTGATTTAGTAAGAGAAATAGAAGACTGGTTGATGGAATAGAATTAGATTTCTTGCTTTCTTGTGGGATTCTAAAACAAAAGAATTTCAATTTATGTTTTCTTTCCTCTGTTCGCTTGAGTTTGGAAGTATTTTAGGGTTTCTGATTCCTAGAAGAGGTTGTTTTTATATTAGACTTTTGCTCATTTGATTACTAGAAGAAGTTGAATTGTGAGATGTAGACTTACCAATGACATTTTTCATATGTATGGATAAATGTGTTTTGGATTATGGAGTCAACCTTCACATTTACAAATGCAGGATGATTGCGAGCTACAGATAAACTTTTCAATGACCTATGATTTCATCACATTATGCATCACAAAGCTTGCAACGTCCTTGGTAGCTATCTCTCTATGCATGAGAACTTATCATTTAGAGAATAGAGATTATACATGTAAGTGAAATCCTTACCACATTTACTACAATACTATTGTAATGCTCAACCATTTCATAAGGTTTTGAGCCTTTAATCACATAAAAGCATATGTGGTGAGGATTTAGTCTACATGTATAATCTCATACACAGTAAGTTTCATGTATACTGCCAGAACATATGCATAATCTCATACACAGTAAGTTTCAATGTTTCTTGTATACTGCCAGAACATATGCATTATCCTTGATAGTTTCATTACAAGATACTGGTTCTGTTGTATTTATGTTTTATGGATACGTAAATGTTGTTATTGCTCTCTAATCCTTTGAGCCTTGAGTTTTTTTATCTTTGTCTTTTAGTTTCTTTTTTCCTTTTTCCCCGTTATGTTTGAGTCACATATGGGTTAGCTTAGTCATTGTTAATGCCTCAGCTCTCTCTCTCTCTCTCTCTCTCTCTCTCTGTGTGTGTGTTGATGACATATATTGCTTGATTTTAATATTTAAACTTGTCATCAAAATCCAGTGTTTATCGACAATAATGCTCCCATGTAACTTTTATTCCTTGACCCTATTTAGTGTTAATTATCCTAAGCCTCTAATGACTGAAGGAAGAGCTAGATAGATAAAGATATACATGTTGTGAGAGAGATTTGAGGCAATTATGACCTGAAATGAAGTTGTTGGCTGGAACTGGAGTGCAGCTAGGGCTTGGGTTCCTTTGATTCGATAAATAATTTTTCTTCCTGGATTTTTGGAAGTCAAAACAATATTCATTGGCAGTTTTGAGAATGAATTTTGTCTAGGGCTTTTGCAGTGTTTATCCCTTAAAATGGTGCTGCAACATGATGATATAGTTTTGAGTTTCTCTATTTTAATTCTCTTGTAGTTTATACTCATGTCATTAGTTGGCATACATATGTTGGGTTTAACTTCTCCTTTTTTTCCTTTGTACTGCTGTCGTGTTTTACCCCCACTTTCCACTTCTCATAAACTAGATTATGTTGTTTGTAAGCGCATATATGATGTTGTGAAGACCTTAAATTTGATACTTATCATGATCAGACTTTCATATTTCTGATTTACTCAGGTAATGACATCAAACCCTGAATGTGCGACACTGGAAACAACCATCCTAGAAGCATTGCATATAATGCATGATGGGAAGTTTTTACATCTTCCAGTGATAGACAAAGGTGAGCATTACATTCTTAAGTTTCGTGTAGACTAGAAACTGACAAACTGTTATTAAATATTCTAAAACTATTGTGCAGATGGATGTGTTGCTGCTTGTGTAGATGTTCTACAGATAACTCATGCAGCAATTTCTATGGTAAAGTCATTTCATTTATGATGCAACAGTTTTATGATCTCAGAATGTATTGTCTAAGTTTCGGTCACTCTCCTAACATGGAAGGTGGAAAGTGTTGAAGTTAAAAGTAATAGGTTTATACTTGTTGAAGCTGTTTATATATTTGTTTATTATTATTATGAAGCGGAATATTTTATTAATGGAAAATGGATACAGATAGTGGACCATCAATCCATCTAAAGAGCAAACTGAACAGGGCAAAAAAAAAAAGAACAAATCAAGAAAGTCAATCAAATAACTATATCCCTCTAATCAAGCTTGATAAAAACAAATTAGATGTCCTTGAATTAATTAGAATTAGACACCCATAAAGAGCTAAAAAGTAAGCCTTATCCCTAACTAAGAATATTGATTCCTCCTTCTTAGCCTCGGCAAAAATTCTATTCCTTTCTAACCAAATAACTTACAGAATTACAATACCATAACACCTTTGCTTTTCTACCCATCCCAACCCAAAACCAAAAATAAATAAATAAAAGCTTCAGAGTTTTCACTAATAACAGAAACCACATATTTGGAGAGACCCAATTCAAGCGTGCAACATTATATATATATAGGGCAAGGATCCATGGGACCAAGATTTTACACAATTTCTTACACAACTTTTCAGCCTTTCAATTAAAGTGTATTGGAAGGCTGAGATTAATTATTATTGAATACATAGTGACTCACACAATTCCACCACCGATAACTTCACACTTTCTCTCTCCTATTTATTTCTCTTAAAAAAAAAAAAACCCTTCACAATTTCTCTATCCTCTCTCCTCTCTGCCTCTTCTCTTCCATCTCTCTCTTTATTTTTTTTTAAAACTCTCTCTTCTACTATTAAATAAGAGAATTAAAAGAATTAAAGTTGGCTTTTATCTTATAAAACTCAGGCAACATCACTAAGGGTATTCAAAGAGAAATTCAACATCATTTCAATAAAAAAATATAAAGTCATATCTTTCATCGAAAAGCAATTTAAGATTCAAACACTAATAAAATAATAAACTTTGTATCATTTCTTTTTTTGGGTTCATCACTTCATAAAGGAGAAAAATTAAGAGAGATAGATTTGGGGCTATGAAGAGAAGGGCCGAGAGAAAAATGGGAGAGAGGAGAGGGTAATTGTGATTTGTGAAGTTTTATAAGAGAGAATAGGAGAAATAAATAGGAGAGAGAAATTCTGAAATTATTGGTGGTGGGATTGTGTTGTTCACTATATATTCAATAATTAATCTCAGCCTTCCAATACACTTTAATCAAAAGGCTGAAAAGTTATGTAAGAAATTGAGAAATTGTGTAAAAACTTGGGGTCATGGATCCTACCTTATATATATATATATATACACACACACACACACATAAATATTCTAGTGAGGGATCTCAGAAAAACAATTTGAAAGCTTTAAAAAAAAATGATTTTTTCACTACCGAAAGCAAAAAAAATGATTTTTTCACTACCGAAAGCGTCTGAAAGTTACTTTCTTTTTCTCTCTTCCCTCACACGCTTTCTCTTTTCCTCTTCTTCTTAGATGCTTTGGGCTGTGAAAAAAATCTTTTTTCTTAAAAGCTTTCAGATTGCTTTTGGCCATTGGATTGATCCAACGACCAAAAGTGGATCCTAGAAATTAACTTAATTTCCGGGATCCCTTACTAGAACATTTGTGTGTACAACTTTGTAGCCATTGACAATGAAGAAAAAGATGATCCATATCCTTTTCATGATTACAAACCAAGAGGGAGATAAACCAGCCTTGGGGTTTCTTTTTGGGACAGTGTCACGTACTAATTCTTCCATGAGCTATCGACTGCAGGTTCAAAAATTCGATAAGACTTATCATTCATAGAAAGATTTGCAAGAAAATGTTAAAAAATATATACTGTATTAAAGCTGTTGAAACTAAAATGAATAGATTACACTCAACGGCTGAGATTTGCCATTAACATGGAAATAAAATGCTCCCCTCCAGATGGAAGCGAAGTGCTGACTTTCTTTGGTTTCTTTAATTCAAAACTAACAAACTCATCCACAGCTTTCAATCTCGATTGTTCAAGAAATTGAAGAAGAAAGGGGATGCTTTTACTCTTCTTCTTTATAAATTTGATTTTAGTATTTCTTT
The DNA here is from genome assembly GCA_008009225.1 of Acer yangbiense. Classification (NCBI taxonomy): domain Eukaryota; kingdom Viridiplantae; phylum Streptophyta; class Magnoliopsida; order Sapindales; family Sapindaceae; genus Acer; species Acer yangbiense. Next base: position 13,829,282 of record CM017766.1, on the reverse strand, counting down.
TCAAAATTAATATATGATTTCCCTAAAGAAAGTATTGTTATCTTCTTCTAATTTTTTCACCTTATTTTAAATCTCCTTTTTAACATTTTCTTTATTTTATTTATTTTTTAAAATATATACATACATATATAAATGTTATTTTATTTATTTTTTAAAATATATACATACATATATATATATATATATATTTAAGCATGTTATTGTCACTCTTCTTGCAAATGATTCAAAAAGGTGTTATTGTCACTCTTCTTGCAAATGATTCAAAAAGGTGTTTGTACAATATGAAGGATTGTGTTTTGAATGACCTTACTTGTGTTAATTTGACCTCTAGCCACTGCCGAAGCTAAATGCTGAATGATTTGAGTAACTTTTCCTTTCCTAATTATTCAAGGATGCAACTAAATAATCACTTTAAAATCTTATTATAATAAAGGATTTCTTGATTTTTAGAGAGTGATTATTTTCTTTATTAGGTTGAAAATAGCTCTGGAGCTGTTAATGATAGAGCAAAGGATTTCTTGATTTTGAGTGAGTTATTATTTTCTTTATTAGGTTGAAAATAGCTCTGGAGCTGTTAATGATATGGCAAATACAATGATGCAAAAGTTCTGGGATTCAGCGCTTGCTTTAGAGCCGCCGGAGGATTATGACACCCACAGGTATTTCTGCTGCTGCCTTGATTACAATACTGTATAGTACTTGGTAATTACATGCCTAATCTTGTAGGATATTCTTTTCAGTGAATTGTCTGGGCTAATGACATTAGATGGGCCAGAACAAGGGAAGTTCACATATCCATCTCTTGGTCTTGGAAACTCATTTTCCTACAAATTTGAGGATCTTAAGGGACGTGTACATCGATTTAATTGTGGTGGGTTGTGAATCCTGGTTCCTGAATTTTTCTTATCTGCTCTATTTCTTCCTGAACTGTCTTGTGTTGATATCTGGAAGAGTGTAGACAGTGTTTAAAAATCCCCAACATATGCAACAAGTTCCCAAAAGATAGGGTATCATGTATAATGATCCTAACTTACTCAAATGGTGCATGAACCTTGTCCATGGACAAGATGCTCTTCACTAATTGTCCTAAATGTATTTTAAGATGGGAAGGATTCCATAGCTGCTTTATGCCACCAAACTATACCATCTTCTGGAAACTCAAGCTAACTTTACTCATATTTATCCAAATTAATGTATACTTTTTTTTATATTTGAAGTTTGAATTTTTTTTTTAAAACAAAATTATAGGTTATAACACATACAATCATTGTTTCTTCATAGAGTACAGGTTATAAGTACCTTGCAAACTACATGCCATTTTCATAAATTGTATGTGTTGTATTGAAGTCAAAATATTCAACATTACATGAGATAACACTTGAGTGTTTCTGAAATTTTTTGATATTAATTTTTATTAGTTTTTAAGATGATATCGTTATGAAGTTTTCGTTTTGTGAAGTGGGAGAAAAAAAATTCAATGTTTTGAAACCTTGATATACCGGTTGATATGCTATTCAGAACCATGAGTTTGTTCATTTAGTGTAGAAGAAGCAGAAGGTCCTCCTTTTTATGATTTAGAAGTTATCTTGACTGTGTTCCCCAGGTACTGAGAAAATAGATGAGCTGCTATCTGCTGTCATGCAAAGGATTGGTGCCGGTGATGATGGAGATCGTCCCCATCTTCTGGTAGGTGTTTAATATTACTTCAATGAGATGTGCTTTCTCCATTGCTGTAAGATTTTTGGGCCACATATTTTTCATTTGTCATTTCTTTTAGTATGAAGATGATGAGGGTGACAAAGTTCTACTTGCAACTGATGCTGATCTTATTGGTGCAATCACTCATGCTAGATCTGCGGGGCTAAAGGTATGAATACAATTTTTTTTTTCTTGTCAAGGAAAAGAAAAAGTTGACCAAAAAAAATATATATATATTCAGCCGTTCTAGATCTGTGAGACTGAAGATTGAATCACACCTGTTTATGTATTTGCATCTGTATTCTCTCTTTTCAGACTTTTTTCCTTTAAAATTTTATATCTCAATGAATATTCTTAAGGCTCCATTGTTGACAAAATGCTCCTGATTGTTGCTTTGCTTTGCTTTGCTTGATTAAGGAAAAATTACTAAGCTCAAACTCGTTCTATGACTTGATCTTGGATCAGTTTGAGATTGCGCTCTTGATGATTGAAAAAATAAATCAACAATAATAAGGAAAGGGTTTGAATGTGACAGAGAGACTTCCTATAACATTGCTATGATCCTAATGAAACCAAAGTAGAAGAAAAATGCACTGTCCGAAATATTTAAAAATTAGGGAAACATAGGAAAATAAGAAGAAATAATCCCCGTTCGAAATATTTTCAAATTGCCCAAAAAATATGTTATCTTTCTTATCATTCATACAAATAATTTCATCAAAATTCATTAAATTTTATCAATGTGTGGATGGTGTAGACGTAAGAGGTACAGGAGGTTTGAGCATAAAAAGTCTTTTCATATTATGTAAAATATGTTTTCATTTAGTGTTCTCTCTAGTCATATCATCTAAAATATGTTAACCAGCCCCTAGAAAGGACAAAGGCGCGATGTGGACTTCCCGAGCTTAGGTGAGGGAGGATGTCATGTCACGAGCTTAGGTGGGAGAAGATGTCATGTCATGAGCTTAGGTGGGGGAGGATGTCATGTCCCGCCCAACTTTGGTGCTAAGAGGTGCAACACTAGTGCTATGGGATGTCCAATCTTGTGCTATGGCATGTCCAATTCAAGAATTATTTATATGAATGCTTGGATTGAATGCCTTACAATAAATTAGTCTACCTATTTATAGTGAAGCCACTCCACAATGGATGGCTATGATTTATTTAATCTAAGGGTGGAGATTTATCTCCATAAATGCTCCTATCTACCTTAACTACCTCTATCTAGAATCTTCTCTCAAAATATCTAGATATTTGCAAGAGAATAGTTCTAGAAACCGAGCAAGGCCATGCCAAGTAATTGGGCATAAGATTGGACGTGTCCTAGGCTCCTAGCACCATAGGTCTATCAAAATACGCTTAAGATTTTGTATCTCAATTCTCCTTGAGCAAATTTGTCAAATGGGCAGCTTTGGCTCAGTTGCCTTTGATAAACCGCCAATGGTAGTTAACCATCCCTAGGAAGGGCGAAGGCGCGACGAGGACGTTGCGAGCTTAGGTGGAGCTTAGGCGGGGGAGGATGTCATGTCTTACCCAACTTTGGTGTCAAGATGTGCAACAATGGTGCTATGGCATGTCCAATCTTGTGCCCAATTTTACTTGGTATGGTCTAACCCATTTTGTTGGCCCAGTTTCTAGAATGTCTTTAGAACCTTTCTCTTGCAAATATCTAAATATTTTGTAGGAAGATTATAGATAGTGGTGGTTGGGGTAGGTATGAGCATTTATGGAGGTAACTCTCCGCCCTTAGAGTAAATAAATCATAGTCATCCATTGTGGAGTGGCTTCACTATAAATAGGTAGGCTCATTTATTATAAGGCATACGGTCCAAGTATTCTTATAAACACTTTTGAGAGCAAGACAATTCTATTACTTTCCTCTAGCTCTTTGCTTCTCTAGTCTCTCCAAGTGTGAGTGAGAGTGAGGAGTAAGACTTACTTAGCTGGAAAGTTGTCTAAGTCCTAAATGCTGCACGGGTTTGTGCAAAATCTAAGTCCGTGACAGGTGGCTGTAAATTGCGTTAGTTTTGACTTTTGAGGGGTGGCTGTACATGAAAGACAATTTCTTTGCTTTTATTGTACATTTATAGGTGATCCTCCTTTTGGTTGCAACTTGTAAGGTCCTTTTAGTGGACTGCTGGTTCAGTACCATAATGAATTCTATGGTTTTGATGAAAGAAGAAGTTAAATAGTGTGTACTCCGAATTAGAATAGAATTTGTAATCTGGGGTTGGTGTTATAGGTGATCCTCCTTTTGGTTTGTAACTTGTAAGGCCCTTTTAGTGGACTACTGGTACACACGAGACTGAGGTGAGATAAAATAATTCCAAAAGAAAATAAATATTAATGAAATTTTTTAGTTTAATGGAACCTATGAGCAAACAAAAAGGAGTGCTTGAATTTGAACTTTGTTGGTGAGCCTTATTGAACCAAGGTTTCCATTGTCAAGGAATGATTAAGCCAACAAGTTAAGAAGAGTTCTTTTTTGAATTTGACAATTAAGGAATGCAATAAGATCCAAATGAGCAGAGCCATTAGTTATAAGGACTGTTTTTAACGTGGATTAATTTCCAAGCACATTGTATCATGGCTAAATTGGATGGGAAAGATTAAGGGAGTGGGATTTTGTCTCCTTGGTCTTGCAGAAGGAAGGGCCAAAAGCTTTTATACATTTATTTACCATTACAGCCTTAAAACGAAAGCTCTTTGCAATGGAGAGCAAAAGGGCAAAGATCTAAAGCAAAATTCCCTCGTAAATGTTACCCAAAGGGGTGGACTGAGTGCTAAAACACCTTGGACCCTGACAGAGAGGTCATGTGTTCAAATCTCCTTGAGGCCACCTAGCTGAGATATATGATTTCTAGTTCAGAACCCACTAAACAAAGAAAGGTCTGGAATTCGCGAGTGTCAAATAAAAAAGAATAAAGTTCTCTCACAAATATTGCCTTTTTCCTTTCCTTTTCTAAAAAGTTTGGGTTATAGTTTTTTGTCTGCCTGCATAGTAAGAGTCTCATTTTCCTTTTCTTTTTATTGTGTCTTCTTGACCTTATGTTCTTTGTTTGTTTTCTGCTTGCCATTTATGGTAAGAGTTTTTATGATAAAAGAACTTTGGAGAACTTTGGAGGGTTGAAGAAATATTTTAGAAACCTGGGATTATTTATTTTATGTATCATCACTATGTTATTTAGTTTCTAACTTTCTTTGAAGCTGAACTGAAGCTGTCAAATTGTTAATGGTTCTAAAGTGTTGTATACATTTTTTGTTAGGTGGATATGTATAATTGTTTGGTTGTGTCATATATTATTCTTGTATAGAGGACATTATTTATCAAGACAAAACTCTTTTAAATTTATATCAGAAAGGATTTACGTAAGCCCCTCTCTCTCTCTCAGGTTTTAAGGTTGCATTTGGACTTCTCCGATTCAAGGCAGCAGACAAGATCACTATCGAGTACCACCACCACTGCCCAGCGACCTGGATGGTCATCTTTAAACTCTGGTATCTTGGCAGGTGCAGTTGTTCTGACAAGCATGGGTGTATTGATCTATTTAAAGCGCACTAACTTATAAGGTGATGTTCCGTTCCAGAAACGAGATTTTTGGATCACAAAGTTGATTAACGAAAACAGGCATTTCAAGATTTTGGTTGTGAGCTTTAGGGAAAATGAATGACCTAGAGCTCAAGTTGTAGTAAACGATCACTGAAATGGACACAGAATGATGACCCAAAGAAGTGCAGCTCCAATGTAATTAATGGAAATGATCTCAGTATGTTTTCAATTCCGATGTGATCATGATATAAATAACTTATCTGTTCAATGAGAAAAATACTTGGCTACATAACAACAATCTAAATCTTAAAGAATGTTTGCCCACACAGTTTTTGTTTTTGTTCCTGTTTATTTATTTATTTGTTTATTTTGTGCTGAGTGCTGACATTCCGGAGTTACTAGACCGTTTCAAACACAAAGTATTTTAGTTCGCATAAAAGAATCTAGTACCATCTCAATTAAAAAAAAAAGAAAGAATGAAATACTTCATCAAGGTCACAAAGATAATCTCATTTCAATTTAGTAATAAAATTTCATTGAAAATTGGAAGTGGTTAGAACATTTAAATAGACAAGACGAGATTGGTATTTGGCTCAATACAGTAGTATGTTCTTTAAACTTACACCTATAATATTAGGACCAATTGCACAAACTTCCCCTGAGTTTAGGTCTAATTATAGCTATATGGACCTTTTTCTCAAAATTACATAAACCTCTCCTACCATAAGTTGACTTCTGTTAAACTTAACCATTGACCAAACTTTTAGGGTTAAATAACTTGAATGTTCTCATTTGTATTATTTCATTACCTAAAATAAATAATTAAACAAATATTATCTAATATATAATATTTTTTTTAAAATTTAATAAAAATGATGAGGATAATGTTGTTATTTTTTTTCTCGATATTTATCACTCATTTTTCATAAAAATCCTTCATGGACTTTTTTTTTTTTTTTTTTTGAAAGGGTGATGAATCTTGAAAAAAAAAAAATAATAAGCTCAACTGTGAATGATTTTTTTTTTCTTTTGTATAAAATGGGTGTTGAACCTAGAAAAAAAAAGAGATGGTTTGAGATGATTTTCTCTTTAGTGGAAAATGGGTGGTGATATATGTTGACAAAAAAGAAAAGTTCGTCATTTTATTCTCCTCTGAAAAATAGGTGATAAATATCAAAGAAAAAAAATAACAACATTATCCTTATCTTTTTTTTTTCTTTTTCTTTTTTTAATTTTTAATTTTTAATTTTTTATTATAATATTTGTTTAATTATTTGTTTTAGGTAATAAAATAATATAAATGGGGGCATTCAAGTTATTTAACCCTAAAAGTTTGGTCAATGGTTAAGTTTAACGGAAGTCAACTTATGGTAGGGGAGGTTTGTGTAATTTCAAGCAAAATATCCATCTACCTGTAATTAGACCTAAACTCAGGGGAGGTTTATGCAATTAGTCCATAATATTAAAAGGGATGGGAGAAAACATTTAAATGTGGTGGAGATTAAATTTTATACTCCTTGCACCACTTAAAATATAATCTTTATATTTACATAATTTATTTTTTTCCTTACAAAAAAATATTTAAACTCCAAACAAAACACACACACATATAAGTATATAATTAAATAAACATACTTTACAGTTTTGTAATTTTGGTGATTATATCTATTTAAAAATGATTAAATTTATTTGTTTATTTGTTAGATTTATATTTATTTTTAATGTTTGTTATAATTTAGATGATTTTAAACACTTTATTGGAATGACTTTATATATTATATGAGATTTATTGTGCTTTTATTTTTTTAATGAATTGTTTATTATTATTTTTTTTTATAGAATTTTAATGAATAGTTTTGACAAATGAATAAATGTGGCATAGATGGGGAAAAAATTTCTTGTTCTACCCCACCTTGCCCCACTCTATCTGTTGTGGTGATTTAAGAGGGGACGAGTCTTAAAAAATTAACGGGGTGGGGTGCGGGGAAAACCACCCCACCCCAAACACACCCCATTGCCATCCTTATATTTAAATTTAAAATTAAAATTGCCCATTTTCACACAAATTTTGGAGGATCAATTGAATTGGCGCTTGTCGCTTGTGTGTGGAATAGGGTGGGAAGTGGGAAGGGTTGGGTGTAGTGTATTAATTTAACTGTCCAGATTGGCTTGCACATTTTTTTTTACTGATTTAATATCTAAAATGATATGTTTACCCTTCATTCGTTTATATTTAACGGTGGATAATTAATGGTATGGGAAGTTTTTGTAATTTTAAACAAAAGTTACTTATAGTTGCAATTAGGCCTAAAATCGGCGATGTTTGTGTAATTAGCCCCGGTGTAAAAGGAGAGGATGCAACGCGTTTGTTGATTGTCTGACTTGCTTCGTCGTAACTGGTGAGTCATGACTCATGAGTCATGACAAAGTCCAAAAAGTCAGGATGTGCTACTATACCGTTGACAAAATATCGTGTATGGTACCCACCAATCGTTGCAACCTTTGGACGACGAAAAAAGGAATCCAACGACTAAAACAATAACATACAAATTATCACCAAATTACTAATTTAAAACACAAAAACCATACTCAGCAAAATGCAGGTTAATGGTAAAAGACGTTCATTCTGTAAAATCCATACGACAGGTTACATCGGTTTTTTGACCCAAACAAAACTCTTCCTGTAGTTTTGAGAATTTCAACGAATTTGGTGGTTTCTATGGTTTGGATTATGATCTTCATTGACATCTTTGTAAGATTGAATCAGGATTGTACTATAGAGTAATAGAGATGTAATTCATTCAAGTGGTGTCTAGGGTTTGGATGTTTATATAGTTTAGAGAGTTTGGAAGTAGTTTGTTTGAAAATATATACTTAATGAAACTAGTGAGTTTGAAAGGGTTGGGATTTATCATAAATCTATTTTTCATGACTAAATTCTAATTATCTTAATAATCCCAGTTCGTTTGAATTTTGTTTTTCAGTTCTCATTATATTTCGTACTAAATTTTTTACTTGAACCTTACAAACCAGCATTATTTGTTGACCTCGAAGGTGGTGTTGTGATAAAGAAAAATTGAAAAATAAATAAATTTTTTTTTTTTTTTTTTTATTGACACGCCCAACCTGAAACAACTATTAGTTGATAAATAATAATTCTCCTCATTATTCATTATCAACTCAGCTTTGACAACGATAACTTGCAAGTTGCAACAAATAAGGAATAAAACAACAAAGAAGTAGGGAAGATGTTGAACATGTTCAAACCCTTTGACATGTGATAATAGAACTTGAAATAAAACAAATAACCAAATACAAATAACAGACTTGGACTTGGACTTGGAATAGGACTTGGTCTTTACGTGTAACCCATGCAAGCCATTCTATTTGCGCTTCTTATACTCCATGCAAAACCATAGCGAATGGACTTGGCTAGTATATTGTATACCCATAACGAATAAGATTTATAGAGGGTAGTTGAGACAATTCATAAGTTTTAAAAAACCTAAAAAAAAAAAAAGCTTTTGGGGAAAGCCCAAATTTTGGGTTTCTCTTGGTAGACATAAAAGAGCTTTTATAAAGGGTAATTGAGACAATTCATATATTAAAAAAACTGTTTTGATTTTTGTAAAAAAAAACACTTTTAGCTTTGAATGTGGGCCATTAGATTCAAATGCTTTGACTTAGTCTGTATGCACTTGTCAGTACTTATCCGTAATCTATGACCCACATACAATGTACTGATGTATTTTATATCAGATCGAACTGATAAAACTGTATATAGTAAAACACACAATTGATATGTGGTGGGGATAAATTTTATACTCCCCGCAACACTTAAAATATAATCTTTGAGAGTTTCTCCTTACAATCCACAAATTATCTATTTATACTTCAATTTAATTTTTTTATTAATGACAAGTTTAACCTGAATTCAAATTACTGAACAAGACAAAAAAAATTCTAAAGTTACTTCAAACTAATTAAATTATTAAAAAAAGAAATTCTCTCTCCTAAATCATTAAATTAAATATTACGAATAAAACTCTCTCTCTTAAATCTGTTATTACCATATTAAACACACACACACACACTCTCTCTCTCTCCATTTTTCAAAAAAAAAAAAAAAAAAATCATATCTCCATACTTTCTCGATCAATCTCTGATTAATAGTTAAAGAAAAAAAAAACTTATGAATATTTTGGTTTTTTACTAACAGTAATATATATATATATATATATATATATAAAGTCAATACAAATACTTTGTTTTTCATAAAAAAAAAAAAAAAAAAAAAGATATATGAAAACTTGATTTGTTGTAATTAGATTCGATTAAACTCAGAATTTCTAAGACTAGTGAAAGAATTAAAGTTCTCTAGGCAATCACATACCTACAAAAGTAACAAAAGGCATTTTCATATTTTGATTTTTTGTTTTTTGTTTTTTTTTTATTTTTTATTTTAAATAGGGTACTTATTTTCTGAGTTTTTTTTTTTTTTTTTATTTTTATTTTTTATTATTATTTTTTTTAATATATACATATATACAGTTCCTAAAAATCAAGCTTATTCGTAAACTTTTTTTTTTTTTTTTTTTCTTAACTGCGAGTGTTGCTTGAGAAAGAATGGAGATATAAAATTAGATATATGTATTGGAGGAGAAAGAGTTTAATATGGTAATTAAAAATTTAGGAGAGAGTGTTTAGTATGTAATATTTAATTTAATGATTTAGAAGAGATAATTTTTTTTTCAATAATTTAATTCAAAAAAGATTACTCATCGGATGAATCCAAATGCTACAATGGTTCATCCTAAATTTTATTAAAAAATAAATGGAGTGTCTTTAGAAATTTATTTTTAAAATGAAGTGTCTTTAGAATAGGAGTGCCAAATGATAAAAAGGATAATCTTGGAACAAAACAATGTGTCTTTAGAATTTTTTAAAAATTTAAATTTTGAGAATGAAGTGTCTTTAGAAAAGAAGTGTAAAAAAAAAAAAATTGGATTGTTAAAAGAAACTCTCATAATCTTTATATTTTTATAATTTATTTTTTTCCTTATAGTAATCTTTTCTTCCATTCATTGCTTTTTAACGGGATCTAACGGAAACAAAAAACAAAAAACAAAAATGAGCTAGGTGTCATATAGAAATGATCCTCTACAGCACCTCCACAAAACTAACAGTAGACTCTCAAAGCTACCAAAATGGTGTTGTATTTATTGAAAGCAAGGAAACCCTAAACTCACACCGATAACTATTTCGGACACAAGCCCTAGTAGAGTAATTAAATCCAATTCGACCCAAACCCTAACAAAAGCATGATCAGTTGTTGGGATCCAAATTTGATTTCTTTCTTCATCTTTCTTATAAATTCATCACATTTCTTGTTCAATTCCTTTATACTAATCAACCCGGTTCCGTCTTCTTGATCATAATTATATTCTTCAGCATAATAAGAACTCTTTTGCTGTGATTCATCGACGAGCGAGCCTCGTGGAATTCTTGACAATGAAAACCAGGATGCCATTGAAAAACAAGAACATGTACTCCTTGTCAATGTTTTGGGCAACAATTTAGTTGCCTTCTTTACAAAAAAAGACAGACTCGTGAATCATTGATGATGATGATGATGTTGTTGCTTGATTGCTTCCATATTTTTTTTCTATCTATGATCACAACAAATTTGGAAGAAAATGTGTTCGTGATAGAGAGAACTCATTTGGAAGAGCTTCTCTACTGGTTGTATCGTTTGATTGTCACTCAGTTGAGCTTTTGGATGATTAAAAAAGTTGTTTTACGTCTACTTAAAGAAGCTCAAATGTTAGGCTTTTCCAAGTAGATCTTTTTGAGCTTTTTTAATAACACTAAAACCTCTAATATAACTCTATCATTTAAAATAGTTTTTGAATATTTTGGTAATCCTACAATTTAAAAAAGTTTTTTCTAATTGACAACCAAGCGGCCAACAATTTCCCATTAAAAACGGCCAACAATTTTCCATTAAAAGGTCTACTTGTAAAATGTCTACTTTAAAAGATCTACTTCTAAAAGATCTATTTGAAGAAGCTCTTCCAAACGGAGCTAGATATCTATGCTCTATTTAAAAATAGCCTACAACATTTTAAATTATAGTTTGTTTAATTTGTTGTAACTTTATATACCTATAATGTACTTAGTAGAACTTTAAATTATTTTTTATGATTGATGTAGTTATATAAAATCTATAAAAAATAGAGGGTATATATGGTATTTCATTTTTTAAATTTGTTTGCAATTATTAGCATAATGCGGTTACACTTCTATCCTTGGAGGATTCTAAAATTACATAAAGTTTTTTATTAAACAATGTATAAGTGAGGGTATAAATGTCTTTCACATTGTCTGATCGGGGACCATTTAGAAATTTTGCCTGTAATTAACCATATGTATTTTTTTCTCAGATTCTCTCTCTTAGCCACATCTCTCATTCACTGTTCAAATAAAAAAAAACATGTCGCTCTAGTTTGTCTTCTCTCTCACTGACTCTCACTGACTCTTCATTTCTTGCTTCTTTCCCATTTCTTTCTTTCTTCTTCCTATTTTAATCAGAGACTTCACATACATCATACTCGAAGCTTCAAGAACGAAGAGGTAAGGCTACTACCATGTTTCTTCGTCTCGTTCTTAGTTTGGTTCTCTTCTTCTTCCTTAATTCCGTTTTCTGTGTAGAATTTTAGTTGAGCTTCTCTGTCACGTCTTTGATATTTGTATATGACGAAATTGAGTTTGTAAATTTTAAAGTTCTCACACACCTGAAATATTTTTGATTCGAAGATATTTTTCCCTTTCTAATCATTTTAACAGATTTAAATATTAAAAAGCATGATGTAAAGAGTATTGAGATCTTTATTTAAATTGGATTTATGAGGGGAAGAGGCAATTGAGAATGATTGATGGCTTTGTTTGTATATCTACTGAGATATGGTCCTTTGCTTGTTTGCCCAGATTAATATTTTTTTTCTTATTCTTAAACAGTTTCATTAAATACTCTATAATCTATACCTTCTTTCTCCTTTTGAGATAAAGTTGCAATGGCAAATTATCGTTATTTTTGTTCCTATCATTACACCTTAACACTTATTCAACCTTTGATAATTGACATAAAATTGGACTGAATAATAATCAGATGGTTATTGTCGTTGTGTATGCATATAAGTTAGAAAATGATGCGTAAAACTAGCAGGGCAGTTTCTGTTAGATTTGAAAAATGAAAATTGAGTTTTGAAAACTATGGTGGGTAGCTGGGATTGTTAGTGTTGAGTTGGGTTCTCTATATTGTTGTTTGTGTTAGGGTGCTCGATGAAATGCCCGTGAGAGATTAGTTTCTTTGGATGTAAATTATGGAATTTTATTTGGTAGGAGGGGAATACACAGAAAACTATATAGGGGAGACTACCATTCAGTTTGCTCCGAAATAGTAATTATTTTTTTTGGGAAGGAAAGGGGTAGAATTTATCGTTAAGTGAAAGTGAAGGATTTGGCTATTCAATTGATGGTCACAGGAGGGGTAGAAAGAATATGACCTGATAATTTTGAAGGGAGATGAATTGACTTATGTTTCAATAAATGATATTTTGCCGTTTTGAATTGAAGTATTAATGTAGAATTCTATCTCTTACCTTTCTTCTTTGGGATGCCGATGAATGATTAGATACAACTTAACTTTTTCTTAGCTTTTGTATCTAATCAATCAAATGCTTGGAAGAGAAATGGATTGCCTTCACTTATTCTTTTTCCATACTCATTCTATTATTCTTTTTTCCATACCTTATATTCTTCCTTCCTAACGAGTTTAGTTCAAATGTAGACTTCCTATTATCAAACTTACTATAGCATCACTGTATATGTGCTGCTGATTAGCATGTCTAAATATGTCATGTGTATTACAGATTTAGAGTAAGGAGTATGTGTATGCATTTAAGAAGTATATATATATATCATATGCACTCATTTATTAGAAGCTTTATTCAATTAATCTCTTGTGTGTAATCTGATGTGTTTTGCATGTGAGAAATGAAGAATGTTCTTTGCACTGTTTATAGGCTGGGTAGCTTCTTTTTAAGTTGGAGGAAAAAGAAATAAAATGGATGTTAAATAATGTTAAATTACATTTAATTGACATTGAACCTCTCTGATCTGTGAGGCAAATATGAAATCTTGATTTAGGCAACAACACTTTACAAACATATCCTAAATAAAGTGTTAGGTACCCCTTCTCAAGCCTCAACTGGGTTTCTGTTTTTGAGAACGTACTACATACTTAAACATTTAAAATGAAAATTAAACATTTGCTTTCAGCTGTTCTTGTTGAGCGCCCTTTGCTTTCAACTAGCTTTTTTACTAGTATTGCAAAAGATGTGCACGTCTATGACATTCACCTCTTGATTATTACCTTGTTAAAATTCATAAATGCACCAGTCATCCAAACTCCCATGATTCGCCTTGCAAAAAACATTCCACCCACAAATCAGGATTCGACCATCCTTCCATTTGTAGACTTTTCCAGGCCATTGCATCCCATGCTTGTTACGAAAGAAGATCCGATTTGGAAATTTAAGCTAGGAAAGTTGCAAGACTTTCTCTGGTACATTTTGTAGTAATGAACATAATTCTAACATTAGCAACTACATACAGTAACATTGATGGTGCGGCCCCAATAATATTCAAGCCAAATGAATTCAATATGTATAGGCACAAATTGTGACAATATCCACCATAAGCAAATAAAGTGTTTAATTTAAATCTTATGAACATGCATTTTCTCAGATAATCCTGGATCAAAATGAATCAACAAGTTAAAATTATTGTACACAAATCCAAGCACACACACATGGTGTTTGGTTTACCAATATATTCATAAGTGTTTTTCTCGTCCTGTCTCTACTTTCTTTGATGGTCTCACTTATTCTTCTTCTTCAACCCTTAAAACAACCATTTTTTTTAGATCCTCATGAATCAAATTAAACCGGTAGGTGATCTTATAAAATTCCAAACATACATCTGTAGACATTCACACATGTACATTGAATGGAACAACATTTAAAACCAAAGGATACAGGAATCACAGTGATTACCATTGTTACCACAACTCTGTTTTCTAGCTATGCTCTTCCCCGATAGTTGATTCTTTTTATTCTCTGATGTTTATAAGATTAATTTGTTTAGAACCTGGCTTAACCTTAACAATTGCCATTTTCTTAGATCCTCCTGAATGAAATTAAATCAGTAGTTTAATACTAACTTGTACAAATCCAAGCTCACATCAGTATAGCGTTTACACATACACATAGTATGAAATCACTGTTAAATTAAAAGGAGACATAAACTACAATGTTTACCATTGTTTCCACCACTTTGTTTTCGAGCTTTGATTTTTCTGGTAGTTGATTCTTCTTATTCTTTTGCTTCAATGTTGATAACATCAATTCGTTTAGAGCCTCCTTCAATCGTAACATCATCTCTTTTTTTTAGATCCTCCTGAATCAATTAGATTTAGATCATCTGTTACCTTACTGTCTAAAAAATGCATTGATCGTTAAACAACGAGGGTATTTACGTAAACTGAGCAGCGAGGACAAAAATGGTAATTAGAGTTAAAGGGTATAAAAGTAAATTTAAAAGTACAATAAATAATTTATTAAAAACAAAAATAATTCTGTGAAGGAGATGAATATAGCTCTCTCTTCCACCTACCAGATACAAATAAACAAAGAGCATCGTGGTCCTAAAGCTTCACAGAACCATCTCGTTCCCATTGCATACACTCTTCATCGCCCAACCATTTCGCGCACCCTACCATCACCAAAACCTTACTAATAAGACGCTGAGAACTTTGTTTAAGAGTGTTTGATGTAGACTTATGTTAGTTTTATTTTGAGTATAGAGAAGAGTTGTTGAACGCGACATGACTCGAAGAGGCATCCTGATTTTTTTTGCACAAAATGTTGGTATTTTAAACTTCCTTTTATTTTTTTCACTGATTATGTACTGATATTGCATGCATAATTGCTCTTTACTTTGTTCGTTTTCATTATTGTTGAAGATTTAGGGTTTCTATGTAAAAACAATTTGGGGGTTTTTCGTTTGAAGTTGTTACTTGTCAAATTGATGGTGTAATTAGTGTTTATGGTTGTTAGACATGAAATACGGAAAATTCCGGCTTGAAAATGTAATTTTGATTTTGTTTTCAGACAATTAGGGTTTTTTTTGACATTGATTGTTTGGTTTTTTCATATGAGTCCTTAGAACGTTTTAAATTTTTGCATGCAAGTTTGTGAACATATATTTGGACTACTGTTCGTGTTAGACATGAAATACAGAAAAATCTGGCTTGAAAAATGTAATTTTGATTTTTTTTTCTTTGACAATTAGGGCTATTTTGACATTGATTGAACGGATTTTTTGTGTGAGTGCTTAGAACGTTTTAAATTTTTTGATGCAAGTTTGTGAACATATATTTGGACTATTGTTCATTCGTATGTGAACATTTTCTTTTACGTATTTTTTTGTTATGTATCTATATATGTTTGATTTTTTTCATGGTTTCTATTGTTAGCATTAGTGATTGAATTACTTATTTTTTTTGTCCGAGTTTCAATGGATGATATATTCCACATATATGTTACTACTGACACTAAGGTGATTGAGCTTGGCAGTTGTGATGCCGACCATTTTAGTATAATAGTATTATTGCATACCTTGTCCGAAAAACAAACTGGTAGTGAGAAAGTGTCTACTGATGACTATAATGTTTGGATTTAATTACCATGGTCTACTGAGATGAAGGAAGTGCCAGTGATATTGATATTTTAGAAGTGTTTAGGTGGTTTAGTGATCATAAACAGACTGAAATTATGTTTGAAATAGAAAAGAATCCATATATCCCATTTGCACCAGAAGCCTCTTCTAACATTCCCAATTCACATCATAGGTTTAAGGGTGACATCCAAGATTTAAATTTTAGTGATTTTGAGGATAACTTGTTTAGCAATGAGGGTGATAATGAGGATGATGAAAGTGAAGCCAAGGATCAAGTTGGGTTAGGTGATGATAATATTAGAGAAGATGGGTTAGGTGATGAGTCCGATGAAGTGGGTGGGATTCCTGGTATGCGGGAATTAGCCGTGGTACATGAGGTTCCAGATGAAGTGGGTGCGATTCCAGATGATAGTGTAAACCTAGATTTATTTGAAGGGTACCAATCCAAGAGTGATGATGAGTTCTTTAGTGATCCAGGTGATGAAAATTCTGATGCTAAATTGGCTAGAGTGATGAAGAGCAACTCTTTTAAGAAACTAGTAGGTTGTTAAATACAGTTTGAGGTTAGATATACACATGATAGTGTTTACTCATTGAGGGCATTGTTAACTGACTATGCCATTTAAGAGAGTTTTAATTTCAATAAGGTATAGAATGATTGAAATAGGTTAACATATGCATGTCTGAAGAAGGGATGCCCTTAGAGACTGCATGCTTCTAATGTGCAAGATGAGACAAAAATGCAAGTTAAGACCTACAAGAATGAGCATACATGTCATAGGATTTATAAAAGGCAAAAGGCAAGAGCCAAATGGACAGCTAGTAGGTTATAGGTTTTTGTGAAGAACAATCATGACGTCAAATGTGAGGTCATTTCTGATTTGTTGAGAGATTATTATAATGTGACCGTTGATGCTTAGGGATTGTACAAGGCAAAAAAGAAGGCACTAGAGGTGCTTATTAAAGAATAAAAATAGCATTTTAAACATTTAAGGGGACATGCAATAATGGTGCAACAATGCAATCTTAGTTCAGTAGCATACATCCATCTAAAAGAAGAGACCTTAATCTTCCAAAGTATGCTTGTCAACTTTGAAGCACAGAGGAAGGGTTTTATGGAGGTATGCAGGCCTTTCATTGGCATTGATGGGTGTCATTTGAAATGCCCATATGGAGGAGTAATTCTGTCGGCTATTGCCTTGGATGCATGTAGTGGTCTATATCCACTACCTTATTACATTTGTGAAGGAGAAACACTACTAAGTTGGTCATGGTTTTTGGAGCAATTGCGTTTATTTTTAAAGTACTCAGATGACATGCCAATATGCTTCATGAGTGACATGTAGAAGGGGGTGATTGGGGGTTTGAAGATGTATTGGCCACATGCAAGCATCGTGTACTATTTTTGTTTTATTAAAATTTTGTTTCTGTTTATTGTTTTCTTCTGTTTGTTTATTTATATGATCCTGATATTAATTTTCTTTTAATGTTTGAATTAGGTTCTGTGCAAGGCATATCTATGCCAATTTCAGAATTACATATAATGGATAAAAACTTAGGAAACTATTCTGGAAAGCTGGTAAGACAATTGATTTGTTTGAATTCAAGAAATGTTTGGCATAAACAAGTAGTATCAATCCTAAAGCAATGGCTTGGTTATCTTAAATAGAACCTTGTCACTAGTCTAGACATGCATTTGACTCTTCCATTAAATGTGACCATGTGACTGACGGAAGCATTCAATAGTATGTTGAAGGATTTTAGGGCTAGGACTTATTTAAGCTTGATGGAATTCATTAGAAGAATGGTGATGAGTAGGTTCCAACCGAGGAAGGACGAGTGCTGCAGTTGGAAAAATGATATATCACCAGCTGTGGACAATAAGATATTGGAAAATAGTATGGAGAGTAGAATCCTTCAAACTTTACATTCATGTGAGGAGAAATATGAAATGTTGGGTGTAACTAAGGCATACACTATCAACTTACCTCAAAAAAACCTGTGAGTGTGGCAAATGGTAGGTTAGTGGGGTGCCATGCAGTTATGCATTGGCTGGTATTAGACACTATTATGGAGTGAGTGGTAACAAGGACAATTTAATTGACCTTATTAACCCAAGCTTGTCAAAGTCAGCTTATCTTAAAACCTATTGCTCCATGATCCATCCCATTCCACACTTAGGTGTATGGGCTGATCTTGAAACAGCACATATGGAACCACCACCGCTCAAAAGGAAACCAGGAAGACCAAAGCTTCTAAGGAAAAGGGAATCAAATGAGAAACCCAAAGCAGCTAGGACAGTAGTGTTGTTTGTGGAAAGTGCAGACAACTTGGTCATAATGCAAGGACATGTAAAAGTGTCAACACTTCTGGAGGCACTAAAGTAACTAAAATTTACTGCTGTCCAGATGATGTACTGACTCTCTCACTATTGTCCAGATGATGCACAATGTTACTAAGCAAAACCATCCGTGTTTCAGCCTCATCCAGAGTTGTAAGAACTTTATGCTAGCTGATTGGGATTGCAGTATTAAGCATGTCTACAAATAAGGCAACAAGCTTGCTATTGGACTGACGAGCATAGGCCAAAACATGGCTAATGGTATTGTCTTCTTCGACAATCCTCCCCCTAAGATGGTTCTGATTTTTGATGCCGACTACAGAGGTTTAACCTGCTTCAGACAGGCCTCTGTTTTCTCCTCCTCTTAGTTTTTCTTTTGTTTTTTTAGGCTTGGCCCTCCCGTGTAACAAAAAAAAAAAAAAAAAAAAGTAACTAAAATTTTGTTGATTGATTTTTTAGTTTTTATTTTTTTTGAATTTGTGTGATTTCCATTATGATTTCATGTTGTTTTTATTTTTGTACAAAGACAGAGGGCTTTAAAACGACAAGCAGATGTTAATGCCTCATTTTTACAATCTCCCACACAGGTTTAGACTCAACCACAATCTCAAGTAACTTAGTTGGATTGATTACTTGTTAGTGTTTATTTTATGTCATTCTGATTTTCTGTTGTTTTATTTTTATACAAAGAAAGAAGGCTTCAAATTGACAAGCAAAAGTTGGTGCCTCCTCTTCACAGTCTCCCACACAAGTTCAGACTCAACCATAATCTCAAGTGACTCAATTAGATTGATTACCTGTTAGTGTTTATGCAGCACTTAAACTGTTAATGCTTAGGTATTATAAACTATGTTATTTTGTTGGATTTCGCTAGCACTTTGAACTTATTACAGTGCTTAGCTTGTGGTTAAAGTGCCATGGCATTTTGCTGGTACTTTTGCAAGCACTGAACTTGTTAGTGCTTATGTTTTAAACTTGTAATCTTGTCTTTTATGATATTAAACCAATGTATACAGAATTCTAGATTATGTCTATTATGGCTCTATGCTAATCATATGTTTTAGAACAAATGTATGTGCTTCAAAACAGATGCTTTCTTCATTCATATTCATCAAGTGCATTACATATTCATCAAACTAACAAAAAACACAGATATGGAGAAACCAAAGAATAACATATTAACTAGCATCATCATCTTTATGCCACTTAAACTTGTTTTCAAATTGTGCATTCTTCCATTTAAACTTGTTTCCGGGTTTTGCATTCTTCCTTTTAAACTTGTTTTTAGGTTGTGCATCTTCGCATTTAGTAATTTCACTTCTTCATCAATTGTACGATCTCTATTCATTTCTTCAGCACATTGTATACTCCCCATAAATTCCGTTGAATCTAGCTGCCACCAAGAAAAATATTTGCATTGCCTTTTTTCACATAAAAAAACATCTTACCTGGATTATCTTGTGAATATGAGATTTTAACACTAGCCTTCTTCTCACATCAGCATGCTTGGTTTCTGAATATTACCACTCCACCATTGATGTTGCTTCATGTGCTTAAACTTCCTTCCATGGTTGTTGACAGTAAAATAAATATGCGTGAATGTGTGTTTGAAATAATATATGCTTGTAATAGAAATTGAGGAATGAAAGCAGTGGGAAAAAACTCCAAGTTTATATAGCCGTTAGTGACTGAACAGTTTGATTTAGGGGGTAAAATTGTATTTTTCAACAATTTAATCACGTGTTCAAGGGTGTTCAAGGGCAAGACCGTCTTTTTGTTCACATAAAATTGTCAAAGTTGCCTTTTTGGACAGAAAAGGTAACGGATGGGGGAGATTTTACAATAACTTCATTTTAGGGGGATTTAAGACCATTAACTAAAACACATGTCCTTGTTTTTCTAGTATGGCAAAGGTTAGGGGGAAATGATAGTTTCCCTTGTAAAAAATATATATATTTTTTAATTTTTAATTTTTAAACTTTTTAATTTTGTGGACCCTTATATTAAAATATTAAAATCTTAAAATCTAATGTTTAGTTTTCACTCAAACAACTATATAATTATTGTATTGTAACTCGACCCTGCTGTATAGATTCCAACACAGTTCGTCAATCTCCAATTTTTATTTATTTATTTATTTTTGAGTTGTGAAACATGAAAAACTAGATGAAGCCTACTAGCAGGTGGAAACTTCAGTTAATCATATACAGTACAATGAAACGTAAAAAACTGGATGAAGCCCTTATCTTAATTTGAGTAAGGACCTTAATGAAATCATATTGATTTTTATGAATTTTGATATAAAATTTTTTGTGGATTATAAGTTTAATGAAATGTACTTATGAATAAAATTTGAAATTTTTTACACATTAAAACTATTTATCCCGATTTTATTAATTATGAAGGCATTAGAAAAATAGGCGAAATATAGAAAAATTCAAGAAAAAAAGTTCTAGTTTTTCAAAAATTCTCAAATTTTATTTATAGGTATATTTTAATGGACTTATTATCCACAAAAAAATTCAGATCAAAATTCATAAAAATTGATGTAACTTCATCAAGGCCATTGTCCAAATTAAAATAAGAGATCCCTATGATATATATATATATATATATATATATACAGAAATTCTATTATCAGTTCAAATTGAAAAAAGTTATATCAGTTCCTTGCATGTGGGCCACTGAATTTAAATACTTTGACTTGGTTGTATGCACTTGTCAGTCAAAATATTTAAATCCAGTGGCCC
Source organism: Acer yangbiense (assembly GCA_008009225.1). NCBI lineage: Eukaryota > Viridiplantae > Streptophyta > Magnoliopsida > Sapindales > Sapindaceae > Acer > Acer yangbiense. The sequence continues at coordinate 13,808,143 of CM017766.1, read as the reverse complement.
ACATACAAGGAACTGATATAGCTTTTGTCAGTTCGAACTGATAATAGAAAGACTGTATATATATATATATCATCCAATTTTTTTATTATAATATTTACATATATTGTATGTATTAATAATGTTTACAATTTTTCATTCTATTATACATTGTAAATGTAATTATATAAAATTATAATATCATTCTAATAACATTTTTAATTTTCCAATATTATAAAAAGTAATTATATTATTTATTAATATAGATAGGTGGATAGATAGTGTCAAAAAAAAAAAACATTTTTCTAGTTTTCTATATTTTAAATGTAATTATATTATTAATATTTAATATAATATAATGTAATATTAAATTACTTATTGAATAATAAAACTCTTATAATATTCTAATAACATTTTCATTTTACCTACTAATAAATGTAATTATATTATGCTATTAATTTAATAAACTATAAATATAATATATATATATTTTGAAAGAAATGTATTTATAATATAGTAGAATGTATTTCATGCCATCATGGGCAGCCATCATTTTCATGGCAGGTAGGGTACAATAACCAAATCCCCAAAAGTCACAATAAATTGAAAATGAAAAGAAAAAGGATATTTTGGTAAATACATAGAGGGAGGGAGATGTGTCGGAGGCGCTAGCCATAACGTATGATCATTCCAAAAAGTAAGCCGTGTTTCTTGCGCAAGGGAAATCCCGCCCTTTTTCTCACTGATATTTATTATTAATAATTGTAAATAAATAGCATTATAATATTAACAATATCACGCCTTCCTCATTCTTCATTTATTGATCGATCGATCGATTGATCTCTCCTCCTCCTCCTCCTCTACCGACTTCTTCTTCCAGATCCCTACTCTTGTCCTGTCAAGGTATTTTTCAATCTCTAAGATATATATATATATATATTTTATAATCCTTGTATCATGAAATCTTATGGTGTTTGTTTTCCATTGTATTTTGATTTTACTTATTGCCTGGTTTTTTTAGGATTTCTTTTGTTTGACTCAATTTTGGAAACCATAAAGGTTTAGAAATCTGAGGAGAGAAGAGAATATTGTTATTGTTTATAACAATATTGTATGTCCGAGGAAATTTTCTGGAATTTGATGCGTTCAATTAGATTGTTTTAATTCTGAGAATTACTTGCATTGATTGATCTCTCTGATGGCAATTTTAAAGATGATAATGGTGGTTGCTTATTATTATTATTTTTTTAACAGAATTAGGGTCCCCAATGATTGAGCTGAGCACCTCACTCCCGAGGTGGCTGATCCTGATTGGCTCCGATACTTATTATTTGTTCTCTTTTGGATGGCTGGTAACTGTAACTGGATCATTTGGATTTTTAGCTATTATATATGTGTTTTTCAAGTGGCAGAGGAAAACATCTCTAAATTGGGTTAAAGATGCTGCTAGAGCAAAGAAGAAATTCTTGAAGAAACTAAAAGTTCATATATCTAATCATATATGGACCGAAGATTTTGCTTATGGTGAACAGCCATCCACATGCAGTGTTTGCTTGACTTCTTTGGTGTGCCCACAATCTGTAGCTGCAAAATCAGCATCTTATTTTCCTGTCCACCGTTGTGCTGTTTGTGGTGTAGCAGCTCATTTCTATTGTTCTGAATACGCAGCTAAAGATTGCAAATGTGTGGCTCAATCTGGTTCTACTCATGTGGTGCGACACCAGTGGTCTGAGAGATGGGATAATACAGATGACAATGCTGAGATGTCTGCCTTCTGCTTTTATTGTGACGAACCATGTGGTGTTCCTTTTATTGATGCTTCTCCTACATGGCATTGCTTATGGTGTCAACGCCTTATACATGTCAAATGTCATACTATAATGTCAAAAGAATCTGGTGATGATTGTGATTTGGGTTCACTTAGAAGGCTCATTGTTTCTCCACTTTGTGTAAAAGAAGTTGAAGAGAACACTGCAGGTGGGATGCTAAGTTCTATCTTACCTTCTGTTCGTGGGCAGCTGAAAAGGAAGCGTCATCGGGGTAAGAACGGAAAAAATCGTACTGTTAATGTAAAGTTTCTTGATTCATCATCTCCCAATTTAGAATTGGACAATGTCTTCAATGGGTTTGTTGGCATGAAGAAATCTAGCAGTGATAAGAATCTTGACTATTTAAAGACAGATGGTAGTGTGCTCAGCATAAAAGGCACCTGTAATGGGATACTGCAAAAAAGAAATGGAACAGCCATTTGTGGTCAAGTGAAAAAGTATACTTTGGTTGATTTGCCACAAGATGCGAGGCCTCTTTTGGTCTTTATTAATGCTAAGAGTGGGGGTCAACTTGGGCCTTATCTGCGGAGGAGACTGAACATGCTTTTGAATCCTGTCCAGGTGAGAAGATAATCTGTTACTAGCAATGATAGACCATATGAACTATATTGAACCAATTTATTCTGTTACAGTTCTAACATTTGATTATTTCCTTCTCTCTTAGTGCTTAATACTTAATTTGTTACAATGCCTAGGTTGTCATTGCTAGTTGCTAGCTGTGGTTCATCGCATTTATTGTGGCAAATTAATCAAACATAAGTTTGAATATATGAATAATTAGGTAAAGCATGTATATTTTCCAAGGCCCGCTTCATGTTCTCAACTATCCATTTAAACAAGAAGTTTTGGTGCGTAGTTTCCTATCAAATTTATACTTTGTTCTCACAAGAAAGTCTGTGATGGCTGTTGTACTGATTAGATGATGTACGACATGAAACAAGAATAGAGAGAGAGTAGTTTCCTATCAAATTTATACTTTGTTCTCACAAGAAAGTCTGTGATGGCTGTTGTACTGACTAGATGATGTACGACATGAAACAAGAATAGAGAGAGAGAGAGAGAGAGAGAGAGAGAGAGAGAATGTAGTTTTAGACATAGATTAGATTGTTTAGAGTTTCTCCTTTTGTATTAATGAATCAGTCTATTAAAAAAATAATGTTTAAAACCTATTTATAATGGTCAAGTCTAGAGAGAGAATTAGGAGAGAAGAGAATGTAGTTTTAGACATAGATTAGATTGTTTAGAGCTTCCCCATTTGTATTAATGAATCAGTCTATTAAAAAAGTAATGTAAAACCTATTTATAATGGTCAAGTCTAGTCTATCATACAAAGAGACCAAATTAACAGTTTAAATAATGGTTATTGTAATAATGTGCTCTTAGGGCGTACATTAATGAAAAATTGTTATTGGCAAGATTTTCATTAAAAATAAAAATAAACTTCTTAAGAAAACTCTACTTGATTGGAGGACCCCATTAGTATTGTTTGATATCTTTAGATATACATCTTGCTAGTTTCTAGCCAGTAACTTTTTCAAGTTAATTGGTATTTCTAATCCTAGTGCCAATTCTAATCCCAAAGTTGGTGCAAATAGGGAGAGATTGTTATTGTAGTTTCTAACTTTTCCCAAATTGGGTGCTACTATTCCTTTTTACTTGCCTGGTGCTTTCCTGATGGAGAAGGATATTTAGAAACTATTCTTGGTGTTTTTATTTTAATGATTTTGGGTTTTTTTTTTTTTTCATTTTCTTTTTAATGGGATAAAGCTTATTATTTAGTTTCTCTATGAATCTATGGGCATCTACCTGTGAAGAATTTGGCGAAGATTCTCAATTTTTCATCATGCTGGGTTGGAAGGCTATTGTTAATTGACCGAATTCCTTGTATCTTTGATTTGTGTTCAATTTGTTGTTTCGATGGACTGCCGGTTTATTTTTGTACTTTTTTTTTTCTTCGTTTTTGAATAAACTTTTCTGTTTCCTATAAATTTTTTTTTCTCTATTTTGAGGCAAATTAACTTGCTTGATGTAAATTAGTTTTCTTAATTGAGTTAGATTTGGTTTTCATTCACTATAAAATAGGCCTTGATGTACTTTTCTTTTTTGTGTTTAAAATAGGCCTTGATTTTCTATCTTTCTCTTCTCTGTTTTTCTTTCTGTTTCCTCTCTCCCTACTGCTTTATGTACATCTTCTCTTTTTCTTTCAAATTTCTGTTTAATCCACTTTCTCCCTTCTTTTCCCTTTTTTGTTGACATCAACTGATTTAAGATCTTTCTTGCCTAACACTGAATGGTACAAGAGCACTCTCGTATCACATCATTTGGTAACTCTATAAATAGGTGCTCATATTCCACTTGCCCATTATTTTCATTTGTATGTATTAAGTAATGTTTGGAAAGTTTTGTGAACGCTTTTAATCTAAATCTCAGGTTTCACATGTTTAAAACCTATTTTGTCATGATCTAAAAGAGTTTAATCATAAAACAGAAGATAATTCCAATGTGCAGGTGTTATTTGACAGATATTGTGCTGCATAGCATATAAGTTCCCTTAGGAGTATTTGGCTGAGTTCTATGATTTCAATGTGCAGGTGTTTGAACTTAGTGATTCCCAAGGTCCTGAGGTTGGTTTAGAGTTATTTAGTAAGTTGCAATATTTTAGAGTTTTGGTCTGTGGTGGAGATGGCACTGTTGCATGGGTTCTCGATGCAATTGAGAGGCATAATTTTGATTCTCCTCCACCTGTTGCTATTCTTCCTCTTGGCACAGGAAATGATATGTCAAGGGTTTTGCGGTGGGGAAGAGGTTTCTCAATTGTTGATGGACAAGGTGGCTTAAGCACAATTCTGAATGACATTGATCAAGCAGCAATTACAATGCTAGATCGCTGGAAAGTAAATATAAGAGAAGATCACTCAGAGTGTGATCCAAGAAAAGAACAATCCAAGTTCATGATGAACTATTTAGGTATATATCTGAAATTGAAATGTCAGTGACATGTTTGAATCCATTAACAATTCTAATTTACTTTTTATTAGGTATTGGATGTGATGCGAAGGTTGCATATGAATTTCATGTGACTCGGCAGGAGAATCCCGAAAAGTTTTCTAGTCGGGTAAGCTATATATATTTCTGCGGCTATGCGCATTTTATTCTGAGTTGTAAATAATTATTGGTTTTATGTTGGAATCTTTTCTGAATGGTTACTCAATCATGTTTTTCCAGCTTCCATGGTTTAAGTTATGTAAGCAATACATTTCTAGTTCCTTGACTAAGTCATTGGAGTAGTTGATGGGCCTTGGCAAAGACAATGCTGGCTTCCATTAATGTCATAATTAGGTCGATGGAAACTTGTTTCAATCACCTGTTTTGGGATTTTAAATCCATTTAGATGTTAGTCCTAGATACAGAAGTTTATTTAGTTTATAATATGTATTTCTTTCTTTCCTTGGAAATTTTTTCAGAAAAGGCCTGCCATCTTTGATTTTTTATTTGTGATTTTGGCACTTTGTTAATTAGAATTTCATGGACAGTTTGTGAATAAACTGCGATATGCCAGAGAAGGTGCCAGGGATATAATGGATAGAACATGTGCTGACTTACCATGGCATGTTTGGCTTGAAGTTGATGGAAAAGACATCCAGATTCCAAAGGTACGTGGTTAAGTATAATTTATTATCATTTAGCCATTTAGGTTACCGATTGCTTTTGTGCTTCTAAAGGCTATTTTATTATGATTGTTGTTATTTTATGTTTAACCGCATGTTATGTTTCTTTTCCATATTTTAAATGCTTTCTTCTTTTATTCTATTTTCACCTCCAGGATTCTGAGGGTTTAATTGTGCTGAACATTGGCAGCTACATGGGTGGAGTAGATCTTTGGCAGAATGACTCTGAGCATGATGATGATGATTTTAGACTTCAGTCCATGCATGATAAAGTTCTTGAGGTTGTGTGTATCTGCGGAGCATGGCATCTTGGCAAACTACAGGTCTGAGACTTGTTTATGCTATTTTTTTAGGGTGGAATTGCCACCTGACCAGGATGATCTTTAACATGTTACTGTTACCTCCATAATTGTGATTCTTTGAATGTTTAATAATAATTTTAACTCATAATTATTCTTCCTGCTTTCCATATAATCATTGATCTTTCTATTTTGTAATATTTAATACATATTTTTATTCATTCATAAAGTATGATTAGACATTAGTCCTTTACATGGTATTGCCGTACAATTAATCCTTGTGGCAGAAAATATAGGTGGTGGCATTTATGTAATTCACTTTTGTGGAATCTCTAATGTTCATTAGTAGTCTTTCCTTGTTTATAGGTGGTCTCTTCCTTTACTCATAATGCATTTAACAAAAAAAATTATGGTTTTTAAACTAACGGTTCATGCAGTAATCAGTAACAACCAATTGTCATCATACAGTTTGGGTTAACTCTATATGATAGAACCCAACCAAGTGCTTAAGAGTTCGAAACCTCTTGGTGGTTCTCTATAACTATGATTTGTCTACATTATAATGTTTTATGTTGCGTATGTTGGTAACCTATGATGGCTTTGCCATACAACTACTCCTAGTGGCAAAATTGGAAGTGATGGCATTATGTTATCGATAATCTATTATTGTTAGATCTATTCTCAAACATCATATTGAATTTTGCAACCAATTTAAGTAACATGACTATGATCAACCCTTAGATGATAGGCAGGGTTCTATATGATCTGTCCAAGATATTCTTTTATGTGTTACCTCAAAAATGATAGTTCTCTGAATATTTATTAACTTTTATAAACCCATACTTCTTCTTGTGTTACAGAGTCCTGAACTTTGTACATTGTACAGTTTAGATAGTCCGTAAATTTCTTAACCTATGATTGGGATATTGGTATTGGAAAAATGCCAAATAAAATACCATTACATATAGGAAAAGTGCCAGATATTGTCTATTATATATCCTGTTGTGAGTTTACTCTTTCAAATGAATTATATACTTTTATATTAAATGTAAGGTTTCTATGCTTCTTGTATCATTAGATATTTATGTGTCACTAAATCCCTGCAGCTGATATCAGCAAGCAAATAAATGGGAGAGCCTTTTAAGTTTTCTTTTTCTTTTATACTAACAAATTGTGGTTTATAGGAAATTTTACATGCAAATACTTTATGACGCTTGTTTTGAAACTAAAATTGGGTGTAGATGTTGAACGAATTGAGACCAAAGCTTTTTTTCTTTGCAGGTTGGACTTTCACAAGCTCGGAGGCTAGCCCAGGGGAAAGTCATAAGAATTCATGCTTCCAGTCCTTTCCCAGTTCAAATAGATGGGGAACCATTCATTCAACAGCCTGGATGCTTAGAAATAACACATCACGGACAGGTATTTTATGCCTTCTCGTCTAAGTAATTACATTGTTCACATCTGGATGCTTGTGTAGTAGTGTATGGATAGTAGTTTGTTTCTATTTGTACTTGAAAGAAACAGATATCTTGCCCTGATACTTGGAAGTAAATAATAGGAAAAACTCAACATTACCTAAAAAACTTGTTGCTGCCTAAAAAACTTGATTATGATTATTGAATCTAGAAAGTGATGAAATTATAATTGAATTATTTGAGCTAATTGATTTGTCGAGTAAGAAATAACTCTCTCAAGTTGTCACAAAGAAGTTGAATCCGAACTTGTCAATCTGGTTTGTTCAGGTGTTCATGTTGAGGAGGGCCTCAGAGGAACCTAGAGGGCATGCGGCTGCTATTATGACAGATGTGTTACTGGACGCTGAGTGCAAAGGAATTATTAATGCATCACAAAAGAAAACTCTACTCCAGCAGATTGCCCTCCATCTTTCCTGATTTGTCTCTTAATTGCGTATAATATCTAATGCAGCAGCTAACATGATTTTGGTACGTTTTCTTCTCTTCAGTTGCCCAATATGTCCTGTTTTCACAAGCGGATTTTTTTTTTTTGTAAATTACAAGAGAGATGACACAGAATTACACGAGTGTACTTAGATAGGAGAGATTGTAAAGATATGATACGACTATTTGGGCTGCCCCATTACCAAAAGGAGTTGCATTTTTGTCAGAATCCTTTCCAATGATCCATTATTCCTGCTTCCTGAAGCCTCATTTCTGTTATCATTTATTGTGAGATACATCACCTTATTTTCTGTTTGTTGCAACATAATTTAATTAGGGCAAGTTGTGCAAATTATGGTACCAAACAAGTCGGAGGTTTGTCTGTACTTGCTAAGATTAAAAGCAACATGTGTGGTTTGGATATTTACTTCCAAAACGTTGGAGGATATTATTAATGACTTGGTAGACCTTTTGTCAAGAAAAGTAAATAAATATTATAAAAAAAAAGAAAAAAAAAAAAAAGAGAAAGATATTTTTCTTTTTTCTATAAAAGGAAGAAAAATGAAGATCACCTGACCTCCATTGGTCTTGATCATCCTTGGGGTTGGAAGAGGCCTCCTCATCTACAATGCATGTGGAGTTTGAGGTTGCTCTTTACACAATTACACCCTTTGCATGGTGGAGATCTTCTCCTCGCAGTCCTGGAGGAGATCCCTTCCTCCCTTAGAGGAGGTTGCCTCCTGTAGATGGTGGAGATCTCAACCATATTTGTTTAGTTAAGGGCAATTCCGTGTCCGAGGAGGTGAAATGGGAATGGCAATTTCTTTTGCTAGTTTTTTTTTAGGAAAATTGTACTAAAGTACCTTAACCTTCGCTGATATTGCAATTAGACCACACTTTTGTCAAAATGACAGATCATTACCTTTGACCAAACGGTTGACTGTTAGAATTAACTTGACCATTTATTTAAGAAGGGTATTAAGGTCTTTTTATCCTTAAATAAACTGAAGCAATAATATTTTTTTTAAAGCAAATATTAAAATAATAATAATAATAAATGAAAAAAAAAACAGTTTTTTTATTTTTTTTATTTTTGAGATCTGGAAACCTAGATTTCCATCCTAAATCACCGTTTTTTTTTTCTTCTTTTTTGGAAGATCTGGGTTTTGTCATTTTAACAAAAGTGCGGTCTAGGTCCAATATCAGCAAAGGTCAGGATACTTTAGTGCAATTTTCCCTTTTTTTGTTTTGTTTTGTTTTTTTAACAAACTTTTTTCCTTCTCTATTTTTTTTTCCTTCTCTCACATTCTCTCTCTCTCTCTGATTCTTCTTCGCTCTTAATCATATTTAATCAATTTTCTGTTTCAAAATAATTATGAAAACAATGAATTAATATAAATATAACATATACGACGTTGTCCTGAGTATAAGTATACAATAAAAGAGATGTATACCTTACTTCATTAATTTTTCAGTAAGGATCTTAATGAAATCATATCGATTTTTATGAATTTTGATATGATTTTTTTTTTTTTTAATGAATGATAAGTTTAATGAAATCTACTTATGAATAAAATTTAAAATTGTTTCAAACACCAGAACTATTTATCCCGATTTTGTTAAATATAAAAGGCATCGAAAAAATGAGATAAATATAGGGAAATTAAAAAAAAATAGTTATAGTACTTGATAACTACTTATATATATATTCAATGTATAGATAACTACAGTGATGCTATCATGCTCCTTTAATTTTAATTGGTGAGAACTGTCACCTTTTAAAACTGATTTGGTGAGAATGTCAGTGGGTTAATAAGTTAAGTTTAAAAGGCCGATACAGGTTTAATAAATACAAACCTTTTACGCACTTCAATCATATTCTAAAATAAATAAATAAATAAAAGAGAAAAGAAAAAATAGTTCTCTGCAAATCATATTTTGGAACAATGGAATCCATGAAAGAGTTAAATACAACAAAATAAAAAAGATTTGCGGTGAACGTGGATCGAACACGTGACCTTCAGATCTTCAGTCTGACGCTCTCCCAACTGAGCTATCCCCGCTTTCTGATTTATACTTTCCAACTTTGATATTAATAGTAAGTCCAAAAGATTTTTAAAATTAATTAGTTCATTACAGTAAATCAAAATTAAGAATCTAGCCAGATATAATATTAATCACAATTAGTAACTTCATGGTTTAAGACAAATATAAATGAAATATTAAACTTATAAAATAATTGAGTGATAATGGCAACCCAACACATGAATTGCCCAATTTTATTAAAATTCTACCATCAATAATCCCACTTTAATTAGCAGTAACTTTAAAAAAATGGTCCTGTTTTTCACGTTGGGATTTAATTATATCCGGGGTCTGCACCCGATAATTTTTGTGTGTATATACATATACATGAAAGTATTAACTTATGAGATCATTGACTGTTATAGTTCATTATTTACCTTATGAAATTTTTTATTTGAAAATCACTTTTTTCTCTTAAAACTCATTTTTCTAAAGAGTAATGCTATGCAACCCAAATAATTAATCCAAATTTTAACCTAAATGATGTGGCAAGTAAGTTGTCATTACCACACACAACATATGATGATGTGATTAATGAAAAAACCATTTACCACATCATTTGGGTTGAAATTTAGCTTAAATTTTTGAATTGTCTAGCATTTTAGTGTTTTCGAAATACAAACCTTTTAAATATTTTAATTTATAAAATTTAAGAATAATGTTGACTACCCAAAAATTTACCTTTTGTCCAATTAATATGATAAGCTGATTTATAGCAATATATTGATTATGAGATTATACTTTGCTGATGTGTCTATTAGAAATCAGTTTGCCACATTACTCATTTCCAATTTACTCTATTATTCATTTAACAAATGCTAACCACCTATATCGTCATTGGACAACTCTACTTATTCCATCTCAACCAATTTAACTTAAATAAATTATTTTCTCTCTCTCTCTCTCTCTCTCTCTCTCTCTCTCTCTCTCTCTCTCTCTCTCTCTCTCTCTCTCTCTCTCTGCTAACCACCTATATCGTCATTGGACAACTCTACTTATTCCATCTCAACCAATTTAACTTAAATAAATTATTTTTTCTCTAACTTAAATAAATTATTTTTTCTCTCTCTCTCTCTCTCTCTCTCTCTCTCTCTCTCTCTATATATATATATATATTAATCATATAAAAATATTATTTTATTAAACCTAATACAAAAATATTAAAAAAAATAAAAAAAATAAAATTACATAATATAAAAGTGTAAGAGCTTCATAGATGATGGATGCAGCAGATTGCACCATCCTCATGGAAGACTTGTTGTATGATCTTCTTCGTTATGAAGGTGAAAGCTCCCCTAGTCCCTGCTAGTTATTTACATCTCACATTGATACGATAAGAGTGAGGTTTAGATCTTGTATATAAGCTTTGGTCCCCTTAACAACGTATATGTGTTTACGAGCATATGTGGAGAGTTCTTCCCAGTGTTGTAGGAGTAAATATCTGAACAGATAAGTCCCAATGGATCCCTGATCCGACCATTCGGTTTCAAAATTTATTGTAGATGAAATAGACAAATCTAACATATTTTAAAAATCAAAATTCACTTTTAACATTGTTTTCAAAATAAAACCATATTCAACCAAAACTTCCAAAAACTATTTAAAACTAACCTGAAAGTGACGAAAAAGCCCCTAGAGTTTTTTTTCTTCTCTTTCTTTCTTCTCTCTTAGTTCTTCAATTTCTCTCTCCAAAATCCCTTTTTCTTCCTGTTAGGTGTGCGACCAAAGTCCCACATTAGCTAGACATAGGGATGATCATGGGTATATAAGTATGGACATTATCTCCATTGATATGAGGCCTTTCGGGTAGAGTCCCAAAAGCAAATCCGTGATGGCTTAGTTCCAAAGCGGACAATATCATACCAATGTGGAGAATGTGAGTTCCTTACTTATAACAAATGGTATCAAAGCCTGGTTGGCAATTGCAGTTTCAAGTCTTTACTCCATATCATATGGAGGACTTGGTGGTATTGGGATGATGATTCATGGTTGCCTAGTATGGGTTTAGCAAAGAGATACGTATTGAAAACGATTTAAAACTCGGTGGGGTTTGATGGAGGAGAATTTTGGCTTGTGATGGCAAGTACAAATCATAAAGATCTAATCTAGGTTACACAAGACGAGAAAAAAAAATTCCCGAAACTCGTAAACTCTGAAAAAAAAAATCCCGAAACTCGTAAACTCTGATGTGGTGTGGAGCTGATCCGGTAAAGCGCTTCAAGTGTTGCTAGTAGCAAGTCTTTCACCAGATTGGGTGATGCAAGGACACATTTATCCTTTTGGCAAGTTTCTCCACTGTCATGGAGAGAATATGTTGCTACAAGTTGGTCCACAAATTTGCACATGGGCATTGGTCAGAAGGTGATGCAAGGTGTGTAGTCAACAAGGATGTCGATAACTGACTAACTCTCTAAAAATTTGATGTGAGGAGTTACACCATAATTTTAGCAAATTGTTTCGAAATGTGCCAAAAAAAGAAATCTTATGATGGTTCGTTCCTAAGTGGTTATATATTGTGGTGGGCTTGTATTCCAAATTGAACCCAATGTTAACCAAACAAGACTCAACTGATGTGAAATAGGAAACTTCCTGAAGACGTGGGTAACGTGTGGAAGTCGGTGTTCTTATTTAGAGAAGATTTGGAAGCCTGAAGATTCGTTGGAAGAGAGGAAATTCGTGAAGAACCGTGGTGTAGACCGCGGCCAAGACAAGGTGCATGGATCGTAGCATAGGGAGCGGTCAATTCCAGTGAGTTCAACGCGGTGTGGAGCGCGACAAAGGCAAGAGACGTAAACCGCGGTATTCTGAGCGGTTGTCTCCAGAAGGTATTTCGCGATACAGGGCGCGGCCCAGACCACGGTAATGGCAAAAGTTACGAGAAACAGGAAATCGTACAGAACAAGAAATCTTCTGTGGAAAAGGAAATGAGTTTCTCTTTGTGTTGAATGTGAAAGTCTTGAGCGTAAAGGAGTAGGACTTTCCGTGGATCAAGAAGACTTGTGCGTGTAAGAGAAGGGCCTTGTTGGTTTTAAACTTCCCTAGTACTCTAGTATAAATACATGTAATATTTGTTTATTGTGTGTGGAGCAAAAAGAAACACATGTAACATCAGAGAGTGGGTTTAATTTTTTTTTTTGTTTTTTTTTCTTTTTCGGGGGGGTGCACACTCGAGGAGGACCCAATGCACACTCGAGGAGGACCCAATGAGCGTTGTGAGCTAAGATCTAGGATGTAAGCTCGTTAAGACTCGGTTGTTTGGGGTTTGGGAGAGAGAACCTAGAATGTGTGGTTGCACAAATTTACTAAATATTGGATCTTTTCTTTATCGTCTTGACGGCTTGTGGTTTTTTTTTCCTAATTTAGGGTATCTACGTATATCTTGTGTTCATGTGTGATTGGTATATTTTCTCTCATCTTATTTTTTTTGCTAGTAGACGTTATTTGTTATGTTTGTGATTATTAGGCATGCACTTCAGCGTTCATCGACTTTTCCCAACAACGGGTATATGAGTAGTGTCAGTGTTTGCTAACAAGTGGTATCAGAGTCATGCCCCCGACTTAGCCAAATGTAGTCGAACCAAACCAGGAGGTGGTGGGCCCCTGTCAGCTTGCGATGAATCCGCGTGAGCTCTCGAGACCAACGGTGCTTCACATAAGGTATGTCTCCCCAACGCAGTGGGGAGGAGTGACCTTGATGGAACATGTAATCTTCCTAGCATATAGGGAAGATGAACAAATAGATGATCGCTTGAGGGGAGGCTAGGAACATGAGAATAATTGTGGTTCTTTGTTCGAAGGGAGGATTGTTGGGTGTGCGACCAAAGTCCCACATTGGCTAGACATGAGGATGATCATGGGTATATAACTATGGACACTATCTCCATTGGTATGAGGCCTTTTGGGTAAAGTCCCAAAAGCAAATCCGTGTAGACTTAGGCCCAAAACAGACAATATCATACCAATGTAGAGAATGTGTGGGTTCTATACTTATAACACTTCATTCCGATCACCATACGGTGAGTTTTTAATGCTTTAAATAGCTAACATTTGTTTGTATTAGTGTATATTTCATGGGTTGTGATACTATTTTAGATTATGTCATGGTTTTCAAAATCAATTTTGAAGTTTTCAAAAATTTTGGATTTCTGATGAACGTTGAATGATAGTCAGCCATGTAATATTTCATATTTCATATTTCATCATGTAATATATTTCTTCAATTTCTGGGTTTCTGATGAACACTACATGATAGTTTACCATGTAATATGTTTTTAGTTAATCATGTAACATTTATGACAAATAATTCATTAAGGGCAACATAGTCTTTTTATTAGCAAGGTTGATTAAAAACGAAATTTTACCACAACCTGGTTAGAATTGAATTTGACGAATTTCATTTGGTAAAAAAAAAATCTCTCTTTATTGTAATACTTCAAAAATCTCGCTTTTGAGGACAAAATCTCATTATAAATTTACGTAAGGTTATCCTTCTAACAGATCATGATCATCTCCTAGCCTAAACTCTACCTAAGCTTTTAAGGATCATGTTACATGAAGCAATTGAAAGAATGAATAGTCAATATTCAGGAATCATTTAATTAATTTTTCACTTGAAAAAAAAAATCCCAAATGTTATTGTTTCAGAATGTCTCTTTTTTTGGTACCTTCTTAGTAAGCCAAATACTTTATTTTATTTTATTTATATATTAAAAAAAAAAAAAAAGGCAGCCATTCATTAGGGGTCGTTTGTTTTTTCTACTTAAAACTTAATAGGTCTGAATCATAATTATTAAGTTGTTTTGTTTGTTTTTTTTAAGTGGTCAAACAACTTAAAAATACCAAAAAACAACTTAAAATAAAAAGTAAAAAATCTGACTTTTCACTTAATTACAAATCACTGAATTGCATTAAATGCAATCCAATATCTTTTCTTCCGATACCATCCACCATACATAACATATTTTCAATTTCATCATAATTATATATGTTATAGAAATCTTTATTTTAATGTATTGCTTATTTTAAATAGCTTTAAAAATAAAAAAGAACCCTAATCATTTATCATATTAATGTTTAATATCAATACTTTATTATGATATTAGGGTGATGTGTGTATATATATATATTAGAGTGTTTTGTGTGAGTTTTTTTGTTGCCCCATTTATTTAAAAAAAAAAAAAACCTTTTCTTTCCAGTAAAAATGAAGTTTGTTTGTAATCGAAGAAGAAGATCATGATCATATATGTTAATATATAATTATTATTTTCATATTGATTTTATTCCATATTATATGTATAATTGTTTAACATTGGTATAAATGTAAAATTACTTATTTTTAGACAATTTTACTTTTTAAAAAAAAGGTGTTGACAATACATTCAGATATGAGAAAAAAAAAAAAAAAAAACAAACATGTCATTCAAGTTCAGATTTCAGTCCCCATTTAGTCTTCAGAAAAATTCAGGACTATTCAGTTTTCAGACAAAAAAACAAACGACCTCTAACTCTTCCTTGTTCTATTGCTGAGTTTCACCTATTCTCATTATCTCGGTTAGTGCCGAGAAATATTGTATATGAAAACAATAAAAGAAGAGAGTGAGTACTTCAAAACAAAACAAAAAACAAAAAACAAAACAAAAACAAAAAAGTGAAATGAATAAACAAAGTTCTTATATAATCTCAATAAGAAACCAATCCTTCATCAAATACTCGGCATTCTTCATGTTTGTAAGATCTTAATTTGTGTTGGCTTGATTCTATTGCAAAACTCTCTTTATTTGTAATAGTTAGTTGCTTAGGTGGTTCTTGGTGAAAAAAAACTTCAAAGGAGAAAAACAACTTCTCATACAAATATCGTTTTCAAGAAGAAAAGCGCTTACTTGGATACTAAGGTATCAAGATACTTCTTCCTTTTGCAAGGCGTAAACGCACACATACACAATTCATTCATGTGTGTCCCTACATCGTTGTACTACATTTGGTATAACACATTCACACACCTATTGAAGTATGCACATGCATTTGTTTCATATTGACAAACATTGTAGAATTGCATGTTGTATGACTATAGCTTGGATATGGCATACTTGTGTGACATTGTGTTTATTTGTTTGTGTTTCTTGTCTTTTGGACTTGAACATGATCTTATTTGATTCTTTATTGAGTCCCGGTCATTTCGGTTACTCATTCATTAGGTTTCGAGTTCAAACGATATAGCTACGCTACTTTGCGTTTTCATTTGTTGAGTTGTCTTTGTCGTCGTTTTCCGAGATGAATTATCAACCTTTTGTCAAAGTTTGTAGTCGTCATTGTGCGTGAGGGAGTCACGGTTTGTAATCCGAAAATGAATTCGAATTCGGAGTTCAGAGTTCGGATGCTCAAATACAGCTGAAGAACGCGAGAAGAGCGCGAGGGAGCATGCTCGGCCAAAGGCCAAGCAAAGGAGGCCACGTGTGCCACACGGCCAGAGTCCTCTTCTGCCCACGTGTGCCACACGCACCCCACACGTGGCTGGTGACATGGCTCTTTTTGATTGGCCACCGAATCCCTTTCTTTTCCATCTTTTTTCCCTCCATTTATATTCGAAAATTCTGTAAAATTCTATACAACTTTTGATTTCTTATTTTGATCATATCTCTCTCATTTCAACTCCGAATCAAGTGATTCAAAAGCCAAAATGTTGGTCTTGAAGAGAGGAACAAACCCCAAGAATTTTCAGAGTCAAATGATGTCGTGATTTTGTGCAGTAAATCGATTTCAGTTCGTGGATCATCATTTGTATGTGAATCATCTTCTTCTCACTTTCTCTTTTGATCATCTCTTTTATTCTTCCTAATTGATAGATGAAATGTGTTAAGAATGATGTTAATTCATACTCTAGGTTTGTTTGATCAATTAATTGTTGAGTTTTAGCTTTGTAATTTCATTTGAACATTTATTAGCTAAACTTGATTGAACTTGAAATTGATTCTAGAAATGGATTGTATGATGTGCTTCATGATATTTTCTAAGTTTAATTTCATCATCTAAGAATTAAGATTGTTTGAGTGATATATTGAATATTCTTATCTTGTTCTTATTGATTCACATGTCTTGATTTCTAGATACATTTGTGATTGATTGTTGAAAACATATTTTAGATTATCATTGAACATGTTCATAGAGCTTGACTGATCATCTTGCTTTATTTGATTGTGATTTGCGTGATTTGCATCATTTGCATCACTTAGATCATTGCCTTGTGGAAAGGTTGAAGTCTCTTGTTAAAATGAATGAAGCTTTAATTTGAGCAAGAAGCCTTGACTAGGAAAGTGTTCCGGATAGCCAAGCAAAAGTCTTAGCTAGGAGTGTGATACTCCGGATGGTTGAGCTAGGGAAACTTGACTAGGATCTTTGTGATCTAGATAGCTAAGCAAGAAAATCTTCCTAGAGGCTTGAGAGCCTTGGATAGGAAGTTGCTTCCAAGAGGTGAAGGACTCATCTTGGATAGGGAGTAGGGAAGTGATTCATTTGGTTTTGTGGATAGACTATGAGTTGATTGTATTGAGTGCGTATATCTTTCTTTCATAGTGAATTGCTTTGCCGGTGGTTGTGGTATCAACCCGTAGATGTTTCCTCTTTAAGGTTTTACCACGTAAAAACTCTTGTGTCAATTTTAGTTTTTATGTTTCATTTTCTTCCATATGTTGTATTGATTGCATCACTTGTATATTGATATTCTGCATGTGTTGACTATAACAATTCATTTGTTAAGACACATAAAGTGTGCATTTCATTCTTATTTTTGTGAAATTTGAATTTGAAAGAATTTGGACCTATACCTATTCGCCCCACCACCACGCCCACCCACCCACCCACCCGCCCCCCCGGGTATATTTTGCACTATATTGCTTAAGGGAATTTCAATGTTAATAGCCATGATTTTCTTCCTTAGATTCAAGGTCTTCAATATAGATGTTAAGCATAATATCAACAATTTCACTCCAAAAATCAAAGCCCTTGAACAAAATCGAGATTTCGACTTTGAATGTCGAAATTGCCAATTCTAACTTCTAATGGTTCTTGCTCACCATTCTCGAAAGCTTTGTTATTCAATGGATGTGATGTGGTTAAAAGTATATGGATAGGAAAACAGGGAAGAAACCATGATAGGGTAGATAAATATTTTGGTAATGGAAATGGCAACATGTTGGGATTTTTTTTCAAGTGAAAAAAATAATTAAATGAATCCCAACCATTTCATTCAAAAAATAAAAAAATCATAACCATCCATTCTTTCAATTGTCAAATGTAATAAGATACTAAAAAGCTTAGGTAAAGTTTAGGTTAGGAGAGGATCCTCATTCACTTTGAACATGGCTTATTCTTGAATGTCAACTTACTTTATTGGCTGTTCAAAAGTGAAAACCGTTCTCGAGAGAAACATCAGTTATTATGCAACAAACCATTTTGCCTTTTTCCCTGTTCTTCCATAAATGACCAACAAAGTATTCATCCCCAAAATTACAAAAATATACATACATTTTCTTCATGTATAACTTACATGGCTAATATGTTATTTTCATACAAATAAGGGTAAATACACTCACAGTCGCGCACACTGAAGTTTGAGACAATTGCAGTGAGCTGGCAAGTTTGCATTTTTTATTGACTTATAAAAATACCAAAATGCAAAAAAGTTTATCAAATTTTGTTTTTATTTTTTTATTTTATGAAAATGCATTAAGTAAAATAACATTTAAATGGAATTTATTTATTTATTTATTTATTTTTTTAAAAAGGGGAACCAGATCTGAGTCGGGGCAATGGAGGCCGATGATAGCCTCCAATACTTGAACCGGATTCACCACAAACAAGGTGAAATCCAAATTAACAACAGGAGAGATTTGAGTATATGAACGCAAACTTGCTCCCCCACTGCAATTATCTCTAACTTCAGTGTATTTACCACGCAAATATAAACAACTCTGGAAATATGTACTGTTGTTGCATATTTGATAACAAATGCATAAAATTGATGTGTGACGACGATATCAAAGACCGGATAAGCAAGGAGGAGGGAAACTTTTGAACCAACCACATTATTGTGCAAGGATGAACCAAGTAATCTTTATGTAACTAGAACCATAGGCAGCAAATATTAGACATATTCAAGTATTGCACCTGTGTGATTGAATCCACATGATACTTCCAATGCTTTCACATTCTTTCCAAAGTTGACCATGTTAGGTTGTATGTAGTCAACATCATTTCCATGACCCTGGAAAGTCCAAAGCCAAATCGGACAATGACCCATCAGACACTAGAAGATCAATTAATTCAGGGTAATATATTGAGCACTAACGGTAATTAGAAACTTGTCTACACAATAAGAATATTGTTTCAATAATTTTCTTCATACTGAGCAATGTGAACAAAATAAGAACCAGGTGTTGCACTAAATTCTCTAAGACACACCCCTTACCTTTTACTCCAACCACGGACATTACAGGAAGAAAGAATGCTCAACTATAGAATATGTTTACTTGATAAAAATAAAGAGGTACCTTCTTGCCTTGCACCTACCTATGAATTAAAACTAAAGCGATGAATATATTCCTTAGCTTTCTATGTTTAACAAACTGTATACTCCTCCCTATTTTCTCCACTTTCTATTATAATTTCTCCACTTTCACTACTTCCCTCTCTTAGTCCTATTTCTCTTTTCCTGTCCTACATTTTTATATCTTAGTCATTCTCCTTCTTTAAAATATCCATTCCAAGTGACAACCATGAAGCACTGTCAAAGTTGGCTATGTTGAAATGTTTCCGTTATAAAGGAATTGGCTTAGCCAAGAATAAGATTCATTCCAACATGTTTGAGCAATTTGGAATTCAATGAAAACTACGACCCGAAATCATTTGATAAATACTATTTGTTTACACTGCTACCCACGGTGGCATAAATGGAGGACTCAGGGCCAGCCTTTCTAAAAAAGTTACATTTTTTTTAAGTCCTGCTATTAGACATTGCTTCTTTCATAAGAAAGTGTAAATTAAACCTTTCACCAAGCTGTATACAATGGGTATGAACAAGGTTTAGAACTAATACTACAATACTATGTCACCTAAAATAATTGCAATAATTTCCTATTGTTTTTTAATGAAAGCCAAATCCAATAACACAAACAAACTATATTCAAGTATGGCTGGCTGACTGGCTGTATCAGAAATAAAGGGTACCGGTAAGTAGTGTCATAAACGCAACGCATTCGTAAATATAACTAACTATAATCAAGTATCTCTATTACAACAATGATAATAATAATTATCGAACAACAATTAAACTTTGTACAAGAAAGGTAGAAACTAACCAATTGACCGCCAGATGAATGTCCATCATCAGAGAATGTTCCATGAGAGCCGCCCCAGCCCCAGGTGAAGACATTACCTTCTGAATGTCAACAATACATACACATCATTTGAGCCCAGCACCAGCAGTCATAACGAAACAATCCAACATCAAATCATGTATAATGCACAACATTAAAACCAAAATATAGACAAGTAAACACCATAAAAGTTCAATAAAAAATGAAATTTTAAACATTTAAAACGCGTATATTTATAAGTTAGTAATTCTAATAAATGGCACACAAGGCATTACAAATTCAAATATGGATTTAACTATGGTTTGTAGACATAAACACAATGTGCCAGACAAGGCAACTCCTGGAAATCAGACATCGGGACATAGTGTATATGTATGTGTGATCCTAAATTAGTAATCATGTATAGTAGCCTATAATTGAATGTTTATTTCCACACAAACTAAAATAGCAACTGCAGCTCCTTTTATTATTTTTATCAGCAACCGTTTTTTTATTTCTTATTTGTAATCCAAATATAACAGAACAAAAAGATAGAGAAAGATTGGGGTACCACTACATAGGGAGAGCAAACAAATAATAAATTGCCATAGACAACTAATAAATTTGTTGACACCAATTCACCACCAAACTCTTGCTAAGACAACAACACTTCACCACATATCTCATGTTGGTCCTAGATCCACATCTAAGAACACATAGACACCAGAAACTCTCTTTCAATTTACCTCAAAACAGTTAGTTAGTGCAAAACCCCAGCCAGCTAATTATAAAAAAAATGGAAAAATAGGAAGTTGAAATATAAAGAATAAATAGAGAAAAAAAAAACGATGGAGATGAGATGGGGTTGAAAAGAATATAAGAAAGAAAGAATTGGCATAAACTTTACCAACTCTCCTGAAATTACATTTATAGGCATATGTTTCAAACCTAATGGACATATTAACAATACTAAATTCGTTTAGGCCCATATAACCCAATAAACCCAAAACCACATAACACTATAAGTAAAAACAAAAATATAGAACTCCAACAAGATGAATTTCCTTATTTATTGTAAATCCAAGTGTTAGACATGGATGGATGTAAGTATGTCCTCTACTTTGCAAAATAACAATCTTTCAACACAAGATTTATGCCACAAATCATATGGATTTAATCTTAGCACAAATTCTTACCAGATATTGCTGCTGTATGCTTCCAGCCACAAGATACCTGTGAATATGAATTTACCAAAGATTACAAAATAATGTGAAATTCATGCAAGGACATGAACATTAGATCTGTGTATCAATATTATGATGCTCTCATGCTCCTACATCTTTTCATCCATCTGATGTCTTTTCATCATAGCTCAGAAGAATACAAGGATGCAGCAGCAAAAGCATCAGAGAAAATAATGTTACTCTTCATGTTTTACATTAGACATAAAACAACACAACATTTTAAAACATATGGAATCACAAACCTTGTACACAGTAGATTCTGAGAAAGGACCTTGAACTTTTTCAGGTGAATTAAAGACATACGTAGAACTGTCAACAGAAAATACAACCAAAAAGTATATCAGCCTGTATTAACAGAAACTCTAAACATGCATAACCAGAAAGTAATTATCCTAAGCTGAAGGTTCAATAAAGTTTGAACTAGAAGATACCCGATACCAAGGCAACCATTGTCATTGGAACCCCAACTGTAAAGTTCTCCACCACCTAGAAGTAAATTGTAGAAAGACACGAAAACCCACAATAAGATCACATTTCATGTACATAACAGAAAAGGGAGGATACAATAACATAAATGAAAATTAATATAGAACACCCACCCAGACAAACACACAGATATATATAGATTTACATGCATGAAAACTATACAAAAGACATTATATCCAACAGTGAGTTCTTCAAATTGATCACCATACAAATACATCATTAAATGGCAAACTTGATACCAACTACTGCACAAGAAACAGTTGATCAGAGATTGATGATTATGTCACAAAATGGTACCCAAAATCAATATTCATTTCAGCAAAAAAAAAAAAAAAAAGCGTATATGATCAGATAGCTATAGAAATCTAAGGATTTTAAAACTTGATATGTATTTTGGGTTCTTGATGGGTTCAAATTTGATAGTGGAATTATTGAAAAACAAATGTCATAATTGATGGGGTATATAGGGGCAGCCCTTAATTTTAAGGTAAACAACGTCAATTTTTCAACTGTTAAATAAAGAAACAAATTATGACATCAATTACCATTTCGTCTATAGATGACATCATTATCTCTAGCTTACATTTGTCTTCCAGTGTTACTAGTTTGAGGTAGTTTCATATAACATTAAACAATATTCGTCGTACCACTGATCAATTCAAGCTTTTCAATTTTCAATATCATCTGACACAAACACAACAGCTTTTAATACTCTATCCTATCTTTCTTTATACTGTGAGAATGTGAGTTGAAATTCCTTCTATTGCTCGTCTTACACACCTGCTATTTTGTTGATATTCCCATTCTCAGAAAATTTGAACCTTTAAGATATCTCCTTTGATAAATTCCTAAAATGTTAGTAAAAAAGCCATGGCCTGTAGACTTTCTCCGAGGAGCACTCGACAATTGCATTTTCAATTTTTTCCTTTGAAAAGGGACTCTCCAATAAGGTGACTTCTTGTACTAAAATTTGGATCCCAACTTAAACCTCTGACCACTAGAAACGTTTTCTTCATCTGAGTACAATGAGTACAATTTTTTGTAATAGTTGATAATCTTCTCTTCAATTTTTTTGGTGGTTTTCTGTGATGTTACCCTCTTTAGTAACCAATCTGTCAATAGAATTACAGTTTATTTGCCATTGACCATTCTATGAAACATCCTTTCTGATATTATCACCTTGCTTAAGAATATGCCTCTGCTATTGATTAGTAAGAAAATAAAATTAAAAAAAAAAAAAATTCATTTTTCTCTAATCTCAACATTGCACTCTTCTCATCTAATTTTCTCCCTCTTTTACTCACTTTTCTCTTTCAGAGTTTCAGTTACCACATACACCTCTCCCCCAACAACCACCCACATGACCCATGGATACACAACTCAAGTACCTGGGACATATGTAAGAAAGGTGCAATAGAAGAAATCAACATGATTTGTAAATCTCATGTAAGAGGCATTTACTGAATTATTATAAAGTTAAAACTGTCATAGAATCTGTTGGAGATATTGTTACTATTTTCTAGGGATCTAGATATTTAATTATGATGTATATTAGGTTTCCTATTATAAGAAGATTTGGTATTAGTTTCCTTCTTTAAAGAGGAAACAAATTCCTTAGATTAAGCAGTTTGTTACTGCCTAGTGTATATATATATTAGGGCTGCTTTGTACAGATTTTTTTAAGTGAAAAAGAATAAACTTTCACATGGTATCAGAGCCTCCTCTAAAACCCTAAATTTTTCTTACTGCTCTTTCCGGTGGTGTTTTTTTTTTTTTTCTCCTTCTTTTACTGCTCTTTCCGGCAGTGATCTCAACTTCAAATTCCTTACTGCTTTTTTTTTTTTTTTCCAGCAGTAACTCCGATCTTCTTGTTGCTCTTTCCAGCAACAATCCTCATCATTCATCATGTCCAAAGAAATTGAATCCAGCAGTTCTGAAACCACCATTCTTGGAGGCAGTGGTGGAGAATCTCAAAATTTCCCTCATATGTCCATTACTTCCTACAAACTTACCGGTCGAAATTACCTCCAGTGGTCTCAATCCGTCCTACTTTATCTATGCAGCAAAGAGAAAGAAGAATATCTTACAGAAAAGGTCATCAAGCCCGAAGAGAAGGATGCTAGATATAGAACATGGAAGAGACATAACAGCCAAGTCATGTCTTGGTTGATAAATTCGATGATGCCTAATATCAGTGAGAATTTCCTCCTTTACGAGACAGCTGCCGAGGTTTGGGAAGCAGTGAAGGAGACATACTCTCACAAGGACAACACTCCTGAATTAGTAACAATTGAAGGAGCCCTTCATAACCTAAGGCAAGGGGATCTCTCGGTGACCGAGTACTACAACAAACTTCAGACTTATTGGCAGCAGCTTGATGCATTTGAAAAATATAAGTGGAGTTCACCCGAAGACTCTCAACAGTACAAGAAGATTATCGAGACTAAATGAGTCTACAAATTCTGCTTGGGTTTAACTTCCAATCTCGATGCCGTGCGAGGAAGGATCTTCGGTACCAAGCCATTGCCGAGTCTTCGTGAGGCTTTCTCTGAGGTCAGACGAGAGGAAAGTCGCAGAACTCTGATGCTTGGGACAGAAACAACAGAAACAGGGGGTGAAGCTTCTGCTTTGGCTGCCCGCAATCATCAGGAACCACGCAGAGGAGGTAGACCGTGGTGTGATCACTGTAGAAAACCTGGACATCTAAAGGAGAAGTGTTGGAAGATTTATGGGAAACCAGCCGATTGGAAACCAGCCAAGGACCGTGAGGGTCGAGCGAACCTATCTTTCACCACAGGAACTGAACCTTTCAGCAAAGACCAGTTGGATGTATTGCATAAGATCCTTAGTCAAACACAGATGTCTGCTAGTCCAGTTGTAATTGGTACGGGTTCTATTGCACAAAAAAGGTAATTTTCTTGAAGCTTTGGCTGCTAACTTAGACAAATCTCAGTCATGGATAGTTGATTCTGGAGCTTCAGACCACATGACTGGAGATAAAAGCATTTTTCATCAATTCTCAGCCTGTGGTAACAACCCTCATGTACGGATTGCTGATGGAACTCTATCTAAAGTAATGGGCATCGGCACTGTGATAGCTTCTAAGAACCTGACTTTGCATTCTGTTTTATATGTGCCTAAACTAAATTGCAACTTATTATCAGTGAGTAAACTTATTAAAGATATGAACTGTGTGGCTGAATTTCATTCAAATACTTGTGTTTTTCAGGATTTGACTACGGGGAGGATGATTGGCAGTGCTAGAGGTTGTGAAGGACTCTATCTTCTGGAAGTTCAACCCTCTCCTAAACTACAAGCATCAACAGCAGTGAGTAGGCCTTGTGATAACAGTATTAGTAAACATGACCCTGTTAGGGAGTCTAGTCTAGATAGTGATGTGATGTTATGGCATTACCATTTAGGACACCCAAGCTTTATGTATCTTGCTAAACTGTTTCCTTCAATGTTCAATAATAAAAATCTTATGTCTTTCCAGTGTGAAATATGCCAATTCTCTAAACACTCTCGCACAAGTTTTCCAAGTCAAACTTACAAATCATCTAAACCTTTTTCCATGATACATAGTGATGTTTGGGGACCATCACAAACCCCAAATGTCACTGGTGCTAGATGGTTTGTTTCGTTTATTGATGATCACACAAGACTTACTTGGATTTTTCTCATGAAACACAAATCTGAGGTCTCTCAAATTTTCAAAACATTCAATACCATGATTAAAACCCAATTCAATACTAAAATTCAGATTTTCAGGACTGACAACGGCAGAGAATTTTTTAATTCTCAGCTTGGCAATTACCTATTGTGTGAGGGTATCATTCACCAAAGTTCTTGTGTTGATACCCCACAACAAAATGGTATTGCCGAGAGGAAGAATAGACACATCCTTGAAGTTGCCCGATCCTTGTTGTTTTCCACAAACATGCCTAAAAAGTTTTGGGGAGATGCTGTTCTTACAGCAACATACTTGATCAATAGGCTTCCCTCAAAGACTTTGCAGTTTTCAACTCCTAGTAAAACACTTCTTCACTTCTATCCCCAATGTCGCCTAATATCTAATTAAATATTTGGGTGTACTGTTTTTATTCATCTTCATAAACACTCACGGGGTAAGTTGGATAAGCGATCTGTCAAGGGGATTTTTCTTGGCTATTCTTCCATTCATAAGGGTTATAAGTGTTTTTGTCCTCTTAATTATAAGTTTTATTACAGTATGGATGTTACCTTTTTTGAAACAAAACCATTTTTTACCAAAACTGTTATTCAGGGGGAGAATTCTGGTGAATATCAGTTTTGGAAATCTGAGAGACCTAGTTTGTCACCACAAAGCCTTGAGAGTTTAGATGTGTTTTGGACTCCTAGCTTGGTTGAAATTCCTTCAGTTAGTCCTCATACTCCTGAATCAAACTCTAATGAACCTCCTAGCAATCAGTCTTTGAGTGAAACTCCTAAAGAACCATCTAAGTGTCATGTTCCAGCTGTTGTTGATCAAAAGAATATTGTTTACACAAGGAGACGGGAAAAACAGAAAGAAGTAGTGGTTCCAACACACACTCAGCCAGTTCAATCATCTGAGCCCGAACCTCAAATTCAAGAAATTAATGCACAGGTTGAAGACAATAATTCCTCCAACAGTTTAGACCTTGACAGTGAACAAACTGATGGTGATTTGCCAATAGCAGTTCGGAAAGGGGTGAGAGAATGCAGAAGTAGACCATTGTACCCTATGGGTAAATATGTCAGTTATGAAGGGTTGTCTCAGAGATACAAAGGGTTTATTGCAAAAATTTCAGAAGTGCAAATTCCTAATAGTGTGGAGGAAGCTTTGTCTATAGCCGAGTGGAAGAGTGCTGTAGAAGAGGAGCTTAGGGCTCTAGAAAAAAACAGTACATGGGAAATCTGTGACTTACCTAGGGGGAAAAAACCAGTGGGCTGCAAATGGGTCTTCACTGTGAAGACTAAAGCTGATGGTAGTATTGAACGGTTTAAAGCAAGACTGGTAGCCAAGGGTTTCACCCAATCATATGGCATTGACTACCAGGAGACTTTTGCACCCGTGGCTAAGTTAAACTCCATCCGAGTTCTATTATCTCTTGCTGCTAATCTTGACTGGCCCCTCTATCAGTTAGATGTCAAGAATGCTTTCTTGAATGGAGACTTAGATGAGGAAATATACATGGAAATTCCTCCTGGGACTAAAAATGCAACCAATGGCAGCAAGGTATGCAGGCTAAAGAAGTCCTTATATGGTCTTAAACAGTCTCCCCGAACATGGTTTGAGAGATTCTCCAAGGTGTTGAAAGAGCAAGGATACATCCAAGGGCAAGCTGATCATACAATGTTCACAAAGCATTCTCCTAGTGGTAAGTTGGTTGTTCTGATTGTCTATGTAGATGATATTGTGCTTACAGGAGATTTTGAGGAGGAAATACCTAGAATTAAAGGAGTTCTTGCAAAAGAATTTGAAATCAAGGATCTAGGGGACCTCAAGTACTTCCTAGGGATGGAGATTGCTAGATCGAAGAAAGGTATTGCTGTCTCACAGAGGAAGTATGTGTTAGATTTGCTCAAAGACATTGCTATGCTCGATTGTAAACCAGCTGATACACCAATGGACTCTACCACCAAACTAGGGTCAATTCAGGATAGTGCTCCTGTGGAAAAGGGGAGGTACCAGAGACTTGTAGGGAAATTAATCTATCTTTCTCATACAAGACCTGACATTGCCTTTCCTGTAAGTGTTGTTAGTCAGTACATGAACAATCCCACTGAAGAACACATGACAGCAGTACAGAGGATTCTGAGATATCTAAAAATGACTCCAGGAAAAGGACTGTTTTTTAAAAAGAATACAGGAAGAGATGTTGAGGTGTATTCAGATGCAGATTGGGCTGGGTCTGTCACTGACAGGAGATCAACTTCAGGTCTCTGTACTTATGTTTGGGGAAATTTGACAACCTGGAGGAGTAAAAAGCAATCTGTTGTGGCAAGAAGCAGTGCTGAAGCTGAATTTAGAGCCATGGCTCAAGGGATTTGTGAAGGAATTTGGCTGAAACGCTTGTTAACTGATTTGAAGGTTCCTATTGATGGATCTATAAAGTTGCAGAGTGACAGTCAAGCAGCTATCAGTATTGCTAAAAATCCTGTTCAACATGACAGGACTAAGCATATCGAGATTGATAAACATTTTATCAAAGAGAATATAGAAAGGGGAGTCATTGAACCTATATACACTCCTTCATCATTACAAAATGCAGACATACTTACAAAAGCACTTCCAAGGATTGGCTTTGAAGATTTGTGTAGCAAGCTGGGTATGTTAAACATATACAACCCAACTTGAGGGGGAGTGTTGGAGATATTGTTACTATTTTCTAGGGATCTAGATATTTAATTATGATGTATATTAGGTTTCCTATTATAAGAAGATTTGGTATTAGTTTCCTTCTTTAAAGAGGAAACAAATTCCTTAGATTAAGCAGTTTGTTACTGCCTAGTGTATATATATATTAGGGCTGCTTTGTACAGATTTTTTTAAGTGAAAAAGAATAAACTTTCACAGAATCGTTATTGATTAGCTTCCGGGTTTCTCTAATCTACTATATCAGTAATAATTCTCTATTCTTAAAACAAAATAACCAAGATAAATGTAGAAGCTTACTTGTCACAATACATGTGTGGTAGCCACCACATGAAACATCTTCTGAATATGGAACTTTGCTAACCAAGGATGGTGTTGTTGCATTGTTTCTGTCTTGAAAAACCTAGAATTATTTTCATAAGAATTTAATCATTTATTATTCATAGGTAAATAAATTGTTTCTCACACCAGGGTGAAAAGGGGTTTGGTTTATATTTATTTTAATAAAACAATTAAAAGAAAATGGTACAGAAAGGTAAAGAAAGAAGTTAATAACATGAATTTTGACTGCTAAACCAATCTAACATGAATTTTGACTGCTAAACCAATCAAAGCATTAATTCTAGAACTCACCATCTTATCCACTGCTCTCTCACCAAATATAAAGACACAACCATTTTCTGAAAAGTTTATAAAAAATAATGTTATGCAAGGGATTTATAAATTTTCAAGAAAACCTATTATCACAGAAGAAGTTAACCAAAGAAAAGACCAATAAAATACCATCTATGCAGGCTGAATGCAGCAACCCAGCAGCTGCAGTTTTAACCTAAGGTTTTTCATCAACAACAAAGCCAAAAGAACAAGATGTTAATGAGGATGACACATATTAATCTCAGTGCTGACAAAATCAATACAACCATTCCAGTATCAAAAGAGTAAATACCTTGACCCCCTCAAGTTTCTTGATAAGTCTTGGTGTGTATTCACTACACAGAATGCATCAGTTAATACACAAATAAGAATAAAAAGAAGTATTCCTACCAGAAAAGAGAAAAAGGAAAAAAATGTGCAAAGTCATGGCTAAGAAGCACTGCCAAACACTACCAGAAAATCAACATTTGCAAGTCAGACATCAATTAATAACTTCCTGATACTGTGTAACAATTTCAAGAAACTCTTAATTGTCACGATTTTATAGAGTTTATTAAACTCAAAAGACCATAAAGTTACAAATTGGACGCAGCTTGGACACTACAAGTTACTCATGTCCAAGCTTGTGCTACACAAGATGGAGTTAATAATTTCTCTATAGTTTATACTTATTTTCTAATTCTCATCAGCTAGCCATCATACCTTAAGTTTTACAGGCCAACTCACTCAAAACAGAAAATTACAATTCAACCAAGATATACAGAATCTTGTCCATGTATGGTTGAATTGCGATTTTCTGTATACATCTAGCCTTTATTAGTTATAGACAAGCATCGGGTTTTCAAGTAACAATGAGGAAAGTATTGATTTTGCAAACAATAGATTTGACTATTTGAGAGAAAATTTCCTTTTCATCTCCGCATAAGAATAGTGCCTAGTGAAACAATCAAACAATTAAAGATCATAAAATCAGGAAATGAAACCTGGTGCTTCTTAGAAATCCTAAAATGCTTGATTCTTGACCATGTCCAAGTCTTCCAGATCCCCCTTCCCCCCAGCTTAGGACCCTACCTCCATCTGGTGGAAAACATGAACAACAATCAAGACAAAATAAGGATTACACCCCTAGCATTTCTTTATTAAAAAACGCAGCTACTAACTAGCATATAAAATAGAATGTCTTTTCAGTTCCAAACCAGTAACAGCAACAGAGTGTTCAGAACCCAAAGCTGCCAGTTTTATGAAGATTCCACTCAAGCATTCCACTTTAGTTGGTACAGGAATTACGTTAGCTGCCTCTGCATGTGTACAACATAGCATTCACTGAAAATAAGTTTGTATCTAACATTTTATAATTGTCTATGGAACTAATACTGCAGAAAGTAATAAATGCTTGTAGAGAAAGAACACAAAAGACGAACCATAAGGTCCATAACAATTCAAATCCTACAGAATTATATCGGGCCAAAAGTCAAATTTAGAGAAAATATCACATAATTATCAAACAAAAAGTCTTGGTTAGTTGTTACTTTTTCCAAGGCCAAGCTGTCCATTTGAGTTCTTTCCCCACATGTAGAGCTCCCCATCCACTACAAGAAATTGAAAATTGTTTTGGAAATACATTAGAGGAGAATATGCATTTACAAGGACATAATACACATATGAAAGCATATATCTACAAGTTGGCATATTTGTAGAATGATGAACTTTAACAAAGTGTTGAACTGAAATCTAAATGAGAAAAGAAAAGCATATTTCCAAATAGAAGAAAAAAACAAATTCATGTAATCATTATCATCTGTGCGTACTTATGGGGTAAATCAGCTAGCCAAGCGAGTCTCTTCAATGCTAAATAACTGTTAATTTAAAAGGTTACAGAGCGGACTAAGCCAGCCAGCCTGAAATTATTGATTTGTAAATTCATATGTTATATCTTAACAATTAAATTTACAAATCAATAATTTCCCTATTCTAAAACATAATCTAAGATATCTTCTTAATTTAAATTCTTTTAAAATTGTTAACAGTTACTTCTTACTTTGAAAGTAAATTGTTTATATTAATAACTTTACTTTCTAAATTGTTATTTAAAATTTAACTTGATCATTATTTCTATAGAAATGTTATTCACTCTCTTGTAATATTTTTCACTTTAAATAAACCTCATTTCTTCCTTTTTATCTCATTTTCTCTAAAAAAAATCTCTATGATTTGAAGAAAGTGAATATACAACTAAAAGGTTGTAGAATAAATCTTGCTTTAATTAAAATAAATTTAAAGATTAATTTTTTTAATTAATTATTTTTATCTATAAAATAATATTAGTATTGTTTTTCTAGTATTATTATTTGCTATAAAGTTTATTAGTTTGTAAAGTTTAAATAAGAATAAATTCTGTATTGCAAATTAATTAATCAATACAACATCTCCTCAATATATAACCTACTGCTAGCTAACATTTAGGACTAATTACAGTACAAATCCCTACTTTCTAGCTATAATAATTACATTAATTACTTAGCTAATTACACAGCTAATTATCCTAAGAATCCTCCTAGAATATCTTTGATAGAGTCAACTCTCTAGATCCCTAGAATCCGGACAGTTGCCTTTTCCAACACTCCCCCTCAAGTTGGCTTGAAAATATCTTCTAAACCCAGCTTGCATACCAGCTTCTCAAACTGATTCTTTGGCAATCCTTTAGTGAGACAATCTGCACTCTGTTCTGAGGTTGGTAGATATGGCATGCAAATCTGTCCATTCTCCAATTTTTCCTTGATAAAATGCTTGTCTATTTCCACATGTTTAGTTCTATCATGTAGAACTGGATTATGTGCAATAGCAATCGCTGATTTATTATCACAGTAAAGCTTTAATGGCTGTGGTACTTGTATTTTAAGATCTTCAAGTAGCCTCTTGATCCACAAAACCTCACAAATACCAAGTGCAGCTGCTCTAAACTCAGCTTCAGCACTGCTCCTTGCCACCACTCCTTGTTTCTTGCTTCTCCAAGTAACAAGGTTCCCACCAACAAAAGCACAATAACCAGAAGTTGATCTTCTGTCAGTAACACTCCCAGCCTAGTCAGCATCTGTATAAACCTCAACCTGCAGATGTCCTTTGTTTTCAAATAATAAACCTCTGCCTGGTGCCCCCTTTAGGTATCTCAATATCCTTAAAACAGCTTCATGATGTTGAGGACCTGGTGAGTGCATGAATTGGCTTACCAAGCTGACTGCAAATGAGATATCGAACCTGGTGTGAGCCAAGTAAATCAGCCTCCCCACAAGCCGCTGGTACTGCCCTTCGTCAATCAGTGTTTCTGAATTTGCAGCATCAAGTTTGAGATTGGGCTCAATAGGTGTCTCGGCTGGCTTACAACCCAACATTCCTGTCTCTTTCAATAAATCCAG
Source organism: Acer yangbiense (assembly GCA_008009225.1). Classification (NCBI taxonomy): domain Eukaryota; kingdom Viridiplantae; phylum Streptophyta; class Magnoliopsida; order Sapindales; family Sapindaceae; genus Acer; species Acer yangbiense. The sequence goes on along the minus strand of CM017766.1, from coordinate 13,775,863 downwards.
CACATACTTCTTTTGAGAGATGAAAATTCCCCTCTTGGATCTTGCAAATTCCATCCCAAGAAAGTATTTTAACTCTCCCAAATCCTTGATTTCAAACTCACTTGCCAAAGCGTTTTTTAACTTTTCAATCTCAGCTATATCATCCCTGGTTAGGATGATATCATCCACATATACAATCAAAATAGCTCTCTTTCCCTCTTTAGAATGTTTAAAGAACATTGTATGGTCACCTTGGCTCTGGTTATAGCCAAATTTCCTCACAACTCTTCCAAACCTTTCAAACCATGCTCTAGGGGACTGTTTTAGTCCATACAAAGATTTGACCAGCCTGCAAACCTTCCCACTGCCCAATTCTTTCTCAAAACCTGGTGGAAGTTCCATAAATACCTCTTCTTCTAAGTCCCCATTTAAAAAAGCATTTTTTACATCTAATTGATACAACGGTCAATTGTAATTTACTGCCACAGATAAAAGGATCCGAATGGAACTAATTTTGGCTACCGGAGCAAAGGTTTCTTGATAGTCAAGCCCATAAGTTTGTGTGAACCCTTTTGCGACAAGCCTAGCCTTGTACCTTTCAATAGACCCATCAGACCTACATTTGAGTGTAAAAACCCATTTGCACCCAACAGTCTTCTTCCCCTTAGGTAGGTTTACAATCTCCCAAGTTCGGTTTTTTTTTTAGAGCTGACATCTCTTCTAAAACAGCATGTTTCCAGTTTGGGTTAGACCAGGCTTCTTGTATGGTTTTAGGTATAACAAGGTTTGACAAACTAGATGAAAAGGCTCTGTAATTTTCAGACAGCCTATGATAAGACATGAACTTGGCTATTGGATGAGAGGTGCAAGATCTAACACCTTTCCTAATAGCAATAGGAATGTCTAGATCAGTTTCAGATTGCTCCACATTGACTGGTTTTTCAATAGGTTTAGGCATAGATTTAGAAGGAAGAGAGGGTTTAGACATTGGTGCAAGAGGCAGTAAAGGATTAGTCACAGAAATCTTACCTTGCTGAGTTGTGTCAGGTTCTGGTCTAGGAGATTGTGATTGATCTGGTCTCTGATGAGATTGGACTCTGCTATCATGTGTTTTCCTCCGAGTGTGCACTTTCAGCTCTACAGCTGGATAATTGCCCAGATTTGGGTTCTTATCTTGTGATGTTTCTCCCCCTGCACTAGTGTCAGTATGATGTGGCAAAGAACTAGACTCTAGCTGTTCAAAATCAATTTCATTTGGAAAAAGATTTTTCTGATTAGACGGAGTGGATTCAGGCAAAAAATCAGATGAAACTAAAGGAGTAATAATCTGATCCGGAAGCTGATTAGGGGGCAAGAAATCAGGATTTTGATTAGAAACCTGATTAGTTTCCCAAAAACACCCAAAATCATCTTCCTGTCTTTTCTCCCCCTGAAGATGATTACCAAAAAATGGTTTGTTTTCAAAAAAAGTAACATCCATGCTGACATAAGTTTTCCTATTTCTAGGATTAAAACATTTATACCCCTTTTTATTTGGTGCATACCCAATAAAAACACATTTTTCTGCCCTTGCATCAAGTTTAGAATGAGAGATATGAGGTTGATGGACAAAAACAGTACATCCAAAAATTTTAAGGCTCAAATTGGAACTCAACCGGTTTGTAGGAAAACATTTCTTAAAACAATTCAAAGGAGTGTCATGTTTTAAAACCCTAGATGGTACCCGATTAATTAAGTATGCAGCAGTAAGAACTGCTTCTCCCCAAAGGTATTTAGGGACATTCATGGACAACATGAGGGCCCTACTTACTTCTAGAAGATGGCGGTTCTTTCTTTCTGCTATACCGTTTTGCTGGGGGGTATTTCTACATGTGGATTGATGTTGAATTCCATTTTTGCTCATAAAATTACCAAGAGTTTGATTAAAGTATTCAGTACCATTATCACTACGCAAAATGCTGATTTTAGTTTGAAACTGGTTTTCAATCATTTTGTAAAAATCTTTAAAGATGTTTGCAACTTCAGACTTTGTGTGCATTAGGTACAACCAGCATAAACGTGTGTGGTCATCTATAAAAGTAACAAACCAACGTTTTCCAGTGAGTGTAGGAATATTAGAAGGTCCCCACACATCACTATGCACAAGATAAAAGGGTTTTGACGCACGGTATGATTTAGAAACATAGGGATTTCGGGTACTTTTAGAGAAGCAACATGTATCACATTGAAATTCTTTTATTGATAGATTTTGAAATAGAGTAGGAAACAAATACTTCAAATATGCAAAACTAGGATGACCTAGTCTATAATGCCACATCATAATTTGATCTTTTGCAGTGAAAGAGCTAACACCACAATTTAACCCTAGAACCAATGAATTACTCAGAGTATCCTCAAAATAGTAGAGTCCATCTCTCATCCTAGCACTGCCAATCATCATCCCTGTAACCATATCCTGAAATTCACATTTAGTTGGATAAAACACAACAGAGCAGTTAGAATCTTGAGATAGTTTGCTAACCGACAATAAGTTACAAGAGAGATTGGGTACATGTAAAACAGATTTTAGGATAAGGTTATCAGACAATTTGATGGAACCTTTTCCAGCAATGCTAGAGAGACTTCCATCAGCAATTTTTACCTTTTGATGACCAGCACAAGGAACATAGGTTTGAAACAAAGATGAGATGCTAGTCATGTGGTCGGATGCACCTGAATCAATGATCCAAGGTGCAGGTGTGTAATTGCTAAAAAAACTAGTAGAGAGAATACCTGTATGGGCTAGGAAACTGCTAGAATTAGAGCTGTTTGTTCCGGAATAGGATGGAAGTAATTTTAGGAGTTGATCCACCTGATCCTTATTGAGGAAGGACTGTTCTGCAGAGTGGGCAGTAGAGGCTGATTTGTCCCTAGGTTTCCAGTTGGCCGGCTTGTCATGAAGTTTCCAACATGTCTCACAGGTGTGTCTTGGCTTATTGCAGTGGTAACACCATACTCTTGGTTTATCTTCGTTCCTGCGAGTCTGGGCTTTATAGGCTGTTACCTCCTGTGAGACTAGAGCAGAAGTCTCAGCAGGATGGGATTCACTGCTCTTCTTTCCTAGCATCACCATACGTCTGCTTTCCTCCCTTCTCACTTCAGCAAAGACTTCGTTAGAAGGGAGTGGTTGTCTTCCTATAATCCTGCCCCGGACCTCATCAAACTCTACATTTAATCCTGCCAAAAACTTAAAAACTCGGCTATTTTCTGTCACCTTTTGGAAGTAAGTTCCATCAGCCGGATCCTTCCACTTATGTTCATAGAACATATCAAGGTCTTGCCAAAGACGCTTGAGACCAGCAAAATATTTGGTAACAGTGTATGTGTCTTGCTTTGCTTCTCCAATCTTTAGTTGGATCTCATATATCTGGGATTGGTTGCCCAGATCGGAATACATCTGCTTCAAGTTCTCCCACATCTCCTTAGCCGTATTATACCCTAGATAATTTGCACTGATTTCCTCCTCCATGGAATTTTCAGCATCCCAAACTGCATGCTGCGCATCTGTGGCTGCTGGTTCGACTTCGTCTCCTGTTAGATAGCCTATTTTACCTCTACCGCGGATATACATTTGGACAGAGAGGGACCAGCGAAGAAAATTGTCCCCATTAAGTTTGATGTTGGTGATCTTAACCGGATGATGATCAGAAGAAGGAGGATTTAGTGGTGGCTGATTTTTAGCAGAGGTAGGCAGGTTAGAAGTCGAAGAGTTTTCCGACATAGTGACAGATTAAGAGTGAAACAAGAAAGAGAAAAGCCAAGGAAGAAGTCCAAGAACTCACGTAAGAATGCCTAGGTTTCAGAGTTGGAACCTGGCTCTGATACCATAAAGTTTGAATAAGAATAAATTCTGTATTGCAAATTAATTAATCAATACAACATCTCCTCAATATATAACCTACTGCTAGCTAACATTTAGGACTAATTACAGTACAAATCCCTACTTTCTAGCTATAATAATTACATTAATTACTCAGCTAATTACACAGCTAATTATCCTAAGAATCCTCCTAGAATATCTTTGATAGAGTCAACTCTCTGGATCCCTAGAATCCGGACAGTTGCCTTTTCCAACCGTTTGTATGAAAATACTTTTCAATTGTAAATATGCTTATTAAAATATGAATCTAGATATAAAATTATGCCATCATAGATTCATAGTTAGATTAATATTATTTATTGAAAAAGATGTATTGACAAATAGTATATAAAACTTAATTAAATTTTTTTGTTTCAAAATCAAGAAAAATAATTTTTTTAAATAAACAAATATTATAAAAATTAATATATTTTGTATTAAATATAAAAATACCTATATCGAATTTTTTGCCTTAGACCCCAGATACTATTTAGCCGGCATCGGTAAGATCCTAAACAAAGATATTACACTAACACATCCCTTCAGATTCGAGACAATCAAGCTCAAAAATAGACCAATATGTATCTTCTTCTACATTTATGTTTTTCAAGCAATTTTTTTTTTTAAGTCCTTTTGTTCAGCTCCTTAAGTTGTCTTTTTGTGTTTAGTTTGTTCACTTTCTTTGCAGACAACTCATCCTTCTAACCTTCTATTTTGAATATATTCTTTGTCCCAATAAAAATACAAATATGATCATATCAAATGCGGGAACTCGTGACTTTTTTGTAAAATTGACTCTCATACCTTATCATGTAACAACTAGATCTAAAAGCGTAAGTCTGGAGGTATGGGTTCAAGCAGTGATATTAAGCTTTCTAACACTCTTGAACTAAGATAAGACGAAAATTACATGACTTTGGAAAATTGGGATGCTATCTTAGGAAGAATATATGATAGCTGGATATATCCAAATGTTTTGAATATCAGTATTGAATCATAAATGATATACCAACGTCTCAGAAAAAGGTTATAGAAATACGAAAAGAGATGGATACAGTTATTCAGCCTTATATGTGCCAAGAAATGCAACAAGTTCTCTCTTTTATTTAATAAGTGACGCTGTACTTGAGTACTTCTTTCATCTAGTTCTACTTTAACGGCAAAGGGTTCTGCATTCCCTTCTGTTTTCCTTAGAAAGAAGAAGAATGAATATAGCTTTTACGAATAATGCCAAAACCAATAGATATTTACAGCTTTACAAGCTCCTAAGTCCTAACCTGTAATAGCAGAAGAGTGATGATAACCAGCTGAGATTTGCAAAATTTCCTTCCCAAGCCCAGAAACTTCAAGTGGATCCTGCAGCAAAACAGGAAGGTAAATAAACAATCTGAAAAGAATTCCTTACTCCATAGAAAAATTTAAAAACTGCATTACAAAGAACCCTAATCAGCCTGATATAAACTTGAACAAGACCAGAGTCACCAATGTAAACTTTGATATGGAATTTTGCAATTTGCAATCCCAACATGGAATAAGTTACTTTCATTTAGCAAATATGGATCAAGAAATAACATTTGGTAGTAATTTTCCTCTTTTTATTTTTTTCACAATGGAAAGGCGATAAAATTCTTTTTCTCCGTTATCTTTACCCATAGAATAGCATGTGATGTGAGGCAGTGAGAACTTACAATGACTAATTAGGACAACCATTGATTCCTTAGGAGTTAGGACATTTGATTCCTTAGGACAATGACTAATTAGAACTTTCCCTATTGTCTTAAGTTGTTCATCATTTGCAAAGCAAGGTTAACATTTGATTCCTTAGGACAACTTTTTACAATGACTAATTAGGGGCTGTCATACTTAAACTGTTTATAAACAATCTTCATCTAAGCCAAAACCAAACAAAGAACTTCTTGACAAGCATGCAATATGATACTGTCTAGTCCATTCTTCATCTTCAAAACCTCTTCATAACTACAAACATTTTGATCAAATTGGTTGAACATAAAACCTAAGTAACAAATAAACAAAAAAGATATATATATATATGGCATGTTTGTACAAACTTGCCAAGTGATACCTGAAATTCAACCTATCACAAACAAGTAAGTGCTCAGGTAATTACTACACATCAAACTAAATGAACTCAATATTGTACATATCATCAAAATATTGATGTAATGATTACATAACAAATTACTTAGAATTTGTTATCATACCAAAAGGTTGAGATTATCATACCAAAGCATAACTTGTGTTTTTTTGAATTCCTAGCTGTCCAAAATCATTAAGACCAGTAGCATAAACACGGCCAGTTTCTGTCAAAGGAGGAGGATTATATATGAGGCTCTACCCTAACACGAACAACAGCTGACAATCTTCACAATTATCACCAATTTAAGATAAGTCTTTTCTAATAAAATCAAAGTTGCAAGAACATGCTTGATTTATAAAATATGGATCACTGAATCATAAATTTTACAAAAGGATAGAATTCAAACATAAAAATTATAAAAGGAAGTAATGTAGAAAAGAAAAAAAAAAAAAAAAAAAAAAACCTGTTAAGAAGAGAGTATGAGCTCCACCGCAAGCAATGGCTTTGAGGCTCTGATTTTCAAAGGCGGAGCAAACAACGGGACTCCACTGAGACTCCAAGCTGCTTAAACCCAAACGGCCGTAATCTCCATTACCCCACAGAGCAGCAAATCTCTTTCTCGGCGGCTCGCTGCATATCCATCTTCTCCATGACTCTCCTTTTAAATTTCTTATTAAATTGTGCTTCCTCATTCCAGCGAAACTTTTGCTCCACATTTTTTTTTTTTTTTTTTTTTTTTTAACTTTTTTGCTTGAAGTGTGACAACAGGCAGGGTCGATTCATTTCGTTTTAAACAAGCAGTTGAAGCAAACCGACTTTCATATAAATTTATAAATAACCCTCCAATTAATAAAGTATTTAAAACAATGCCACCAATCAAAGTTATTATTTATTTATTATTATTTTTTTTTAGAGAATTCATTTTACAATATACAGTTTTTCTATTATCAGTTCGAATTGACAAAAGATATATCAGTTCCTTGCATGTGGGCCACTGGATTTAAATACTTTGACTTGGCTGCATGCACTTGTCAAAGCATCTTTTAAATCCAATGACCCACATGTAAGGAACTGATATATCTTTTGTCAATTCAAACTGATAATAGAAATACTGATATTATATATATATATATATATATATATATATATATATATATATATATATATATATATATATATATATATATATATATATATATATATATATATATATATATATTATTATTTTATTTATTTATTTACTTTTCACACTTATTTTAACAAGACAATCCATTTTAATAAATTAGGGGAGTGTATTGGATTGAGATTTTAATAGACAATTTTTGTGTGGCAGGATTTTATGGATTTTTAGGATTTCAAAGACTATTAGGATTTTATGAACTAGACTTTCAGAATTTTGGAATTTTTTTTAAAAGAGTCTCTGGACTTTATTTATAGACTATTAGGATTATCTAGATTTTATTTATAAACTATTAGAATTATCTAGACTTTATTTAAAGACTTTTTGGACTTTTTTTTTTTTTTTTTTTTTTTTTTAAATATGGGCCCTATAAATTTATTAGCTAACACACATACCCAAGTTGAGAAACCCAAATTAGGTAGCTGGTCTGAGCTGAAAAAACCCAAATAAGATGTACTCTTTTAGAACAAGCATCAACACACAATGAGAATGTACGTAAAGAAATACTACAATAGTATGAATAATAGCCACCAACACATTCGAAATTCTAAAAAACAAGCACAATAACCATTTTATAGGTATTATATTGTTTAATATCTCTCAAGCCATGTAATTATTGAATTTTTTTTTTTTTTTTTGCTAGAACTAGTAATCCTCCCATGGCCTAATCTCTGTCTCTCTCCATATATAGTCAGATATGCTAAGTCTCCATACATTAGCTTCCTCTCTCTCTGTTGCTTCTAAAACTAGTTCTTCAAGTTCATCTTCAACAATCGGTGATGATGATGATGATGCAGATTCTTCTTTAATAGGAAATTCATTAGATCGACATTCTTTACGAAGAAAGTTGTGGAGTGCTACACATGCCAACACTATCTCTACTACACATGCCAACACTATCTCTACTTATGTTTTAAATGGAAATGGAGGTGCCGATTTAAAAATGGTGAACCGAGATTTAAAAATGCCAAATATTCTCTCGATCACATTTCTTAACGACGCATGGCGGAGATTGAACAATTCCTTTTCATTTTCAGGATCATTCCCATTACCTGCAAAATCTTGGAGATGATACTGCACACCTCGATATGGAGCTAAAAATTGACATCGATTAGCAAATCCACAATCTGCTAGGAAATATTTACCTAATTAAAAATACACTACAGACAGTTATTACCCAAAAGTACCACACGATAAAGCATTGGCTATTTAAAATTAAATTATGTTTTAGATTAAAAAAACTAGTATTTACCTTGGGGGACTTGAAGTCCATTCCTCCTTGATAAAACATCATTTAACAGTTTGAAATCATGAGCTGAACCCTCCCACCCGACAAGGACGTACATGAACTCCAAATCAAAGTTACATGCTGCTAATACATTTTGAGATATATTTCCATGATGATCACGAAAGCTTCTATTATCATGTCCCATCACCATTGCCGGAATATGTGTACCATCAATAGCTCCAATGCAATCCTAAAATAACATAAAGCATGATGATGGTAATGATTTAGATATAGGAAATACAATTAAGAATAATACAAATGACAATTTACATATAATGAAATAGTATAATACTTACCTTGAAATAAGGGAAAAACTTTGTATTTTCCCTTATTTTAATAGGCACCACCGGCCCGGGTTTAACCATTATATCCTTTGACAATTTATTCAAAGCCTTCAACATTTTGTGAAAATTTTCACTGTTCGTGAATTGTGATTGGCGAAAATTATTGTGAATGACACAATAACGATGATTTTGGCCGACAATTTGTAGAAATTGTCCAAGCATTTCTTCAACACAAATAAATCTTGTATCTTCCAAGTGTGTTTTTTCTCTAAGAATATTTCACAATTTGCGAAACACATCAAGGTATATCCTATATACTCTTCGGAATATTGCAGGGTCATCATGCAATGCCCTGTGTATATATTTATATCCAAAAGCATTGTTGATTTGTCGTGGGTTTAGTGGATGTTCAATTTGTCTACCAGCCTCGATAACCCTAAACTCATTCACCACATGTATTACTGCTTGAACTGCTATCACCAAAAATCACCAAAATCTTGATGGCTTCATAAAACTCCTCATCTATTTTAGTATCTTCTTCTTCACTCATTTAATCATCATTCATTTCTTCATCCTCTAAATCATTACCTCTATACATCATGTGCAAAAGAAAAATGGAATCCATTAATGTATCAAACCAAGATCTAGTTCAACTAAATTCTAGAAAATTCTAAATAACATTCATATCAGCAAAAATATAAGGAAATTTTTTTTGTCAAAGTAGACCGAGGACTTACACCTGTTAGTATAATATAATCAAATGCTGAAAAAGTATAAACATAAAAAGAAAACAACCCTAGCATGAATGTGTAAAAGTATCACAAAAAGAAAAGTAATAATAATAACTTTTTTTAATTATATCAGAAACAAAAGGAAACTATATACTCCACATTGTAAGTTTTGATTATAAAATCGTATATTCGAACTGAAACCCAAACTTAAAAAATTCAAATTAACTGAAACAAACTTTCAAAAAACATTATGCTGCCAACTTCAAGTTAAAGAGTATCCAAGCTGATCTTTCTTCTGGTGTCATCTTAAAAAACATGTCATTTTTTGTTTTAGCGTTAAGCAACTCGACAGTCCTGAAACGAGTAGTGTTGTCCAAATCTGGTATATCCTTTAGAGCATCCCATATTGTAGTCCATTTCTCAATCTCTCTGTCTCTCTCCCTTTTCTCCATCAGATTGTAGATCCTTTCAAAGTTGTTAGAAATTGAATCAATGCCTATAGATAGATTATCTAGAACCCTTGCATGATTGTTGGTCCCATTAGAGCTTGAACTCCCTTCATACTTGGATCTGCTTCATTTTCTTTGGCCTATCTTTTCTTTGTTAAACATTGAGCCTAAGGGGGCCTCAAATTGAGAAGATGGTTGAATGGGTGATTGAGGTTGGAATGACTTATCAAATGTATTATTTTATGGTGCTATGAAAGCATTGCTGGTAGCATCATATGGAAAATTTTCCATCACATAAATTATATTTTCTTCATTCTCTAATATACTTGCATTAGTATCATCAGCACCTAATGCCATTGAGTCATTCCCAGTAGCAGTTCCAACCCCAACAACTAGTTGCAAGTCGTCATAATCAATACTACATTCTGTCTGAAGTTTCTTGTGGCTTGGGTAGGACTAGAAAAGAAAACAGACATCTTGTTAATATATTAGCCATACATAAAATGTTATAGTAACTACATGGTGCCAAATTTATTGAAAATCATGAACTAAGTTCACCTTCAAGTATTCTTCCCATACTTCATCATTAGCCGTAACTTTTTTTCCAATTGGATCCCAACCAAAACCGGAGTTATTATGCATCAGCTCATCAATCTTGTTATATTGATTCTTAAACCATTTCATTCGGCTCAAGTAATTACTATAGGTTTTTGAAAACCTAGTTTTCGCATTAAGATGAGGAAATATGAAGTTTTATACATTCAGTTTGCTTAAAGATCCATTCGCATCATGTAACCCATTTTTCATAGCTTCAGCCAACAACCCCAACAACAAGTTGCTATCATCCATGGTCCACTGTAGATAGGTATTGACTTTCCCCTTTCCTTTGCCATTTCCATTTTATGAATCTCCAATTTCCATTTCAACTAGTACTACAATAAACAAAATCCAAAACAACGACATTATCTATGGATTAGACAGCTAAATTATCTATGGATTTTACGGTGTTTTCCAATACTGTAGAGAAATATATAAAATGAAAGACCAGTATTACCGGATAATCGTATATGGGTCCTCTTCTCTGTTCTTCCTTCCACTATGAATGAATGTACATGAATTATGAATATCCAATTAGGTAGGATTTATATTTTTATTCAGTTTGACTTCTGTCCTGCACAATTAAATTTTCACAACAACCACTTCACACCATAAAACTTTACAGAGAAAAAATTAAAGAAAATATTGTACACAAGTCAACGAACAATCAACAATCACATATATTTCTACACATAAATTCCAAATACAATCACAAAAAAAAAAAAAAAAAAAAAATCTATAAATTAATAAACAAAACAGTTTTTTTTTTAAATAACTTACAGTTTGTGAGTTGTGAGTTTGAAGATGATGAGCTCAAAATCAACCAACAAGTAGCTAGCGATACAAAAAGCTGGTGACAAAGGACCTGTAATTTTTATTTTTTTTTTCAATATAGAAAAAAAATGGTTATGTTTGAAAATAGATGGATGATTTTTTTTTTAGTTTTCCAATTTCAGTACTCCCATAATTGAATTAAAAACACATATTAGGCTAATGTATTATATATTACAATATAATAAAACCCTAATCTTAATATGAACCATAAAAAAAAAAAAAAAAAAAAAAAAACACCAGTTGAAAATGTCAAGGACTTTCACATCCATCTTACTGACAGAAAAGCAGTACGTATTCATCCCTCAACATTCATATGTACAATACAAACAGATTTACATGCATGCATACAGACATACATTAGTATCACAAATGTTCATAGTCATTCATAAAAACAAATTGACACGAACTACATTAGAAAGTCTGTTGAATACTGTGATGATATAGTAAAAGAAGCACAACACATAAACTTCAACACTACATCATGCATAAGAATTGGTTGAATAATTAATCAACCAACCAAATCTCACACAATGCTGTTACACTACACCATAATTGAACTTACATGATGATCATCATAAAGGAAAATTTCTATTATTCTCTAATCAAATTACACGGCATAAAACACTTGATATATATATATAGATATAACTGCGAAGATTTTATAAAAGGCTGAAAAATGGCAAACGGAACAACAATGAAGTAAGGGACAACAGTGGAAGAGCACCTGGCCACCCCAGACAACAAACAACCAGAGCAAAGACGCCCCAAAAAACCAAGAAACAAAGCAACGAGCTAAACAACAAGCAAAAGTAACAGAAACAACAACATACAGGCCAAAAACAACACTGGGCGAAAGGAAGAAAGAAAGCAATATATATATATATATTTGAATGGCACCTTTATTTTGGTGATAGCAGTTCAAGCAAAAGCAAGATTTTGAACGTGATAGCAGAAGCAAAACACGGAAATCAACATAATAAACACTGCAAGATACAATTTGTTTTATATGTGAAAACCCAATTATTGTAAACACTATAAGATACAATTTTTTGTTACCTGAACTTGGTTTGTTGTTAGAGTTTCTTCACAGCCTTGTTGCTATTTTCTAAAAGTCTTGAGCAAGCGTGAAAAGTATGATGTGAAAGGGCAAGACAATTTTGGGGTCTTGTTATTTATAGTTATCATTAAAAAGTCTAGAGAATTCATGTTGTCATGAAATCCTACAAATCTTGATCTCAATCCAACACCACAAGATATTTTACTGCCTCTTAAAAGTCTGGATCCAATACCACAAGATATTATGGACTTAAAAAAAAAAAAAAAACTTAAAAGTCTGAATCCAATACCACAAGATATTATGGATTTTAAAAACAAATCTTAAAAGTATGGATTCACAAGATATTATGGATTTTTTTTTAAAATCTAAAAAGTCCTAATCGAATACCACCAGATTTATCTAACTTATTAAAAAGTCTCAATACAATACCATCAGATTTTTACTTCCCAAAATTGTCTATTAAAATCTCAATCCAATACACCCCTCTAAGATTTTAAAATGTCTAAGGGCTTGTTTGGTTAGGCTTTTGAAAAACGTCTATTCGTAAAAGGTCTACGTGTAGTAGATCAAATTGAAATAGAGCTTTTGAAAACAAAAATATAGTTGCTTGGTTGGTAATTAAAAAAACACTTTTATAGCAGTAAACCGTTTGGTTGTAAAATCTTAAAAAATCTACTAAGATAATAAATTACTGAAAATGACATATTATTTATTCACTCTAAAAAAAATTGAACTTAAAAGATTTTCTACATATTAACTACATTTTCTATTGCACAATAATAATAAAATTCAAAACTTTCACCATATAAACTTAAAAGATTAAAATAATAACCAGAAAATATTAAATTTTCAACAAAGTTGAAGCATTGTCAAAGATTAAACAAAAGGAAAATGATTAATATACGATACAAAGGTAAAAAGTTAAATGGAAAAAAATTCAAAATTAAATAAGTTATCATCGAAGCATGAGAAGAGTCGCAATACCATCACGTTCTTTGTCTATTTCACGATTAGGATGTTACTCCTCGTAAACAATCAATACAAGCTCATCCAAATTGCCAAGAATACTCATGAGGCATGGGAGATTCTTAAGATGGCACATGAGGGAACCGATGTTGTGAAGGACTCAAAGCTTCAAGTACTTCAAACTCAATTTGAATCTATCAAGATGGAGGAGCATGAATGCTTTAATGACTTCTAAATTAAGTTAATGGATATTGTCAACCAAAGCCACCAACTTGGAGATCCATACTCCGATAGAAGAATTGTTCAAAAGATTATGAGGTCTCTTCCAAAACGGTTTGACTCTAAGGTAACGGCTATTGAAGAAAATAGTGATTAAAAGATAATGAAGCCGAGTGAAGTAATTGGAAGACTACTTGCATATGAGTCAAGAATTGACATTACCTCTCCACCAAAGAAGCAAAAATGGATTGCTTTGAAGATCTCCAAGCATGAAAAGGAGGATAGTGATTCATATGATGACATGATCTTAATGGTGAAGAACTTCAAGAGATTCCTAAAGCTAGAGAAAGGGGATATAACTCTAGAGGAAATGACTTTAAGAAGTTAGGGCCAACTCAAGACAAGCCTTCAAGGAAAGGCATTCAATGCTAAGAATGTGGGGGATTCAGACACATTTCTTCTGATTGTGGGAATTTGAAGAACAAGAGGAAGGGTAAGGCTATGGTCACCTCTTGGAGCGATAGTGATGATTTGGAAGATAAAGAAAGATCTTCCGATAAGGAAGACTATTTTGCTAACTTCATTGCTTTCCCATCCTTCCACAAAAGTTATGAAAATTGTAGTGACGAAGATGAAGAAATTCAAATTGATGATGATTCTAATGATGAGAGTACTTCGTCCACTCCAACAAATGTTTTTGTGAAAATATGGACCTTGAAGACTACATTGAAAGATTTGAAAGCTCTAGGATAAAGAGTAAAAAGAAGATTCGAAGATTAAAGGAAGAAAATCTTGAGCTTACAACCAAGGTGACTCACTTAAGTGAGGAAATAGTAAGAGCCAATGAGATTGAAGACAAGTTGAGAGAAGAGGTAGCTAAAGTAAGAAATCTACTTGTCAATATGACTCTAAGTAAGGAGAAGTTAGATACTATGATAAGTGATATGAAGAAATTTCCAAATGACAAGATGGGTATCGGATTTGAAAGTATCAAGGATAATCCCTCTTTGGGAAAAATGGTTTTTGTAAATGGAAATGAAATCAAGGAGCCTCCACCTCCTTAAGAACCTAGGAGGAAGCTTGAAATGGGAAATTGCTCCAAAAGTACAAATGTGAAGTTGCCTACCAAGACTCAAACTCAACCAACACGACCGTTGCAACCAACATTCCCTCAACCAAATTTCCATCATGCTAGAAGGCAAGCTATGCATGCTCAACCGATGCAATATCAAAGACAACCTCAACGGTATGGTAAGTCTCCCATGAGATCACAAGGATATGGTATGATTTCTCACTTTGTACCTAAATATCATTTTTGTTGTATTGTTGGCCATATTAGGCCTAATTGCTTTAAATATACAAAGAAATGTAGGATTGAAAGTATGATAGAGAGAAAAAGAAGTGCCAATATGCATGTTCCTAGAGAATCTAGAGACAATGAATAAGTGACCACTAGAAATGAAAATGTGTTACCTAGGTGATTAAGAAAGAGGGGAACTGTGCCATTATGTTCATATGGAACCCTTAGATGCTACTGGGTCAAATAGATTTGGTATGTCTAATGGAACCTATCACTTGCCCTGATACGATAAGTTTTTGGATTGACCCCATAAGGGGAATAGCTCAAACAAGGAGAGCAATCTCTCTTCGTGTGTGGGGTTCATGGATGTGGTGGGTAATTCTTGGAATGAGCCTATGGTGTTTGAATCTGGTCTTCATCGTTTGGCTAGTAAGTTGAAAAGAATGAAACAAAGGTTGAGATTGTGGAATAAAGATACTTTTGGTCGTGTAGATGGTTTTATCCGAGAGTTAGAAGAAAGTGTGGAGCATCATGAGGAGATGTTACATGATGAGTATTCTGAGACTATTGAAGAAGAGTTTCTGGTGTCTAAGGCGGAGTTATATATGTGGTATAAAAGAGAAGAAATGAGATTGACTCAACAAGCTAAGATAAATTGGTTATCTGAGGGTGACCAAAATTCAAAGTATTTTCATGTTGTTATTGCGCAAAGAAGGCGTAATTCTTGCGTCAAAACCATGGTTCTTCTTGATGGCACTTCGCTTGATAATATGGAAATGGTTCATAATGGTGTTGTTAATTATTTTGAATAATTTCTGGGCATAAATGTTACGATTCAGGGTGCAGATTTGGAGAATTTTATTCAACCAAGTATCTCAGAGGTGATAGTTAATCAGTTGAAGGAGTAGCCGATAGAGGAAGAAGTTTATGATGTTTTGAAGTCAATTTCGGTTGATAGCAGCCCTGGTTCAGATGTCTTCAGGTCCTCTTTTTATCTCACTTGTCGGAAGATTATTAAAAATGATGTGATGGCAACAGTAAAGGAGTTTTTCAGAGGTGAGGATTTGCCGCGTTTTTATTGTTCCTCCTTTATTGTTCTTATTCCGAAGGTGAAAGATCCTCAGTCTTTTGATAAATTCTGTCCTATAAGCCTCTGCAATGTGATTTACAAGGCTTTCTCTAAAATTTTGGTTGATAAGTTGTCATTGGTGATTGGCGATTTAATCTCCCCGGAGCAAGGGGCTTTTGTGAGGGGAAGGAGCATTTTTGAAAATGTTACTCTTACTCAAGAGATGACTAAAATGCTACATAGAAAGGTTAGATGAGGTAATGTTATTCTAAAAATAGACATGAGTAAAGCTTATGATCGGGTTGAGTGGAATTTTGTTGACAAGACTCTTCATGCTTTTGGTTTTCCGGATTTCTTTTGTAAGCTGATTCAAAATTGCATTTCTACTTTGTGGTTTTGTCATGATGAATGGAACGTACAAGGGTTTCTTTAAGTCTAATAGGGGGTTGAGATAGGGGGATCATCTGTCTACGTACTTATTCATTTTAATGGAAGAAATCCTCTCTAGAATGATTAATATTGAGATGTCTAAGAAGCATATCCTGTCATATCCCATCTGCTTTATGCAGACGATGTTGATTTTTTTCGCCAATGCTAGTAAAACGTTTGTTCGTGGTTTGATGAGGGTCCTCAAGAATTATGAAAGTTGGACTGGGCAAAGAGTTAATGATGAGGTCGTTTAGGTGCTCAACAAAATGATGTTTTATGTTCTTTTGAAAACCATATTTTAACCACTTAAAAATCCTTTAAGATAATATTTCTTAGCAAGTGGTAAGCAAAGTTCGTTCCAGAAAATGTATTAGATCAATTGACTAATCTTAAACAATAAAATAAATCATTGAGAATGGATAGTTGTTTGGGTTTTACAACTCACAAAATTGCAATTAAAATAAACATACAAAAATGATATGAAAAATAGAAGACTCAACAATCTTGATAAGAGAGATGATAAAAACAATTAATAGAAGTTAGGGAATAGATTGAGTTACTCATGAATTTAGGTAATGCTTTCAAGCCTCAATAATGACCAATCTCATTAATGCTAACCATTTGTTTTCTAAAGTGTGTTTAGGTCATTACTATGAACTCTAAACACATTCCTACCTCAATGCCTAACCGATTAAGGAGAGGGTGTCAAGGTGGGATTAGTTGAGTACAAATCAAGGTTTGGATTAATGGGGTTGATATACCCACCACTAATCCATCCTATTCACTAAGTTCTTCAAGTAATCAAGGGTGTCAATCCAAGATGGGTTTCACAACAAATTATCCAACACAATATCATAATCTACTAATGCAAATCACAATAAGCATAAGATCTAAATATAAAGTGAAAAGGAAACAATCAGAGATTCAATTACAAATAGCTAAGCAAATACCCATAACCACAAGTTCCTCAAATCTATCCCCTAAATTAGGGGTTTAGTTACACATAGTTACAATCAAATGAATAGGAAGTAATAGTTAAGGAAATCACCCTTAGGCCTCATTCTTTAAAGCTTGCTCCTTCCTTTCCCTTGATGCTCATAGTATCAAGAATGGTAGAAGGGGATGTGTCAAGGTGAATGGGTGTCTAATGGTAAGTGACAAAGGTATGGAAATGGAGAGAATGGAAATAGAGGAATGGTTGAGTGTAGTAATCAAGACATTTGTGTTGAAAAGATAGCTCAAGTTTAGAGAATATAGGAGGTTGAAAAGTGAGAAATGGATGAGAAACTAGGGTTAGATTTAGTAGAAATTCGTGCTATCTAAGAATGGTGTGTGGCTCAAGTTTTGGAAGAAGAAGAATATATATAGTGGCCATGGACATGTACTGATAACCGCTGAAAAATCTGATGTGGCAAGGTGTCGCCACTTCATTGTCGCCACTTGTCATGGCGACACAAGTGGCGACATACGGTTATGCCTTCTGAGATTCATATGTCGCCACATTCTTCATCTTTTTCGCCACATTGCAATTGGCGACACAAAGTGGCGACATCCCCTGATGCTTCAAAAGACCTTTTGTCACCATGGCGACACTTGTGGTGACAGTTCTATGTCGCCACTTCCCAAGTGGCGACAGTAAGTGGCGACACTTGATTTCCTTCTGTGTCACCATATGTAAAGTGGCGACAGTAAGTGGCAACGACACCTGATTGAATTGGCCTGTAATAAATCCTTCTGTCGATATGGTGACATAAGTGGCGACGCTTTGTGGCGACAATGCCCTGTTTTACCTACTTGTGCACTATTTGAATCAAACTTCACATTTCTTCACAAAAGCACTTGAGACCAAAATAAACCTGAAATGCTCAATTTAACACTATTAAATACGGGGATACGCCCGAGAATCAAGCATAAAGAGACGAGAATGAGGTACAAAATCATACCGAATTTGGCTTGATCAGTTAATCAGGAGAAGTCAACTATTGTTTTCTCTAAGCATCTGTCTTTGAGGAGAAAAAAATGAGATTTTATATGAAACGGGCTTTACTGAAGGAAAATTTCCTTTTACTTATTTGGGAGTTCCAATAGTGGATGGTAGGTTGAAGGTTGGCCAGTTCAATCCCTTGATTCAAAAAATTAACAAGAAAATTGAAGGTTGGAAGAGTCGTTTGTTGACCCAGGGTGGTCTGTAAGTGTTGTTGAGATATGTCTTGTCTAGTATGACGTTGCATCTGTTATCTGTTATCTGTTTTGAACACGCCTAAATCTGTTTTCAAAAAAATTCAAGGTATGTTCTTTTCTTTTTTCTAGGGTAAGCATGAAGGGAAAGATAAGAAGAAATGGAATGCTTGGAAGAGGTTGTGTATTCCTGTTGAAGAAGGGGGTATTGGCGTGAGGAACATCTCTGATGTTCAAACGTCGTTGTTCATTAAGTTTGGTTTTCATTTACTAACGCATAATTCGTTATTGGTCAAAATTTTTAAAGCAAAGTAATTAAAAAGGGGTCATGTTGCTGTGTGTAAAGTTCACAATACTGATTCTTAGTTTTGGAGGAAACTCTTGAGGTGTATTCTAGTTTTGTTGAACAATTCCAACTGGAAGGCTAGAGATGGTAATGTTAGCTTGTGGTATGATAAGTTTTTGAGTTCGGGACCTTTATTTGCTAAGTTTCCGGAGGGAGAACATTCCCAAATTAGGTTGAAGGATTTAGTTATCAATAACGTGTGGGATGCTGAGGAGCTACAAAGGCTTTTGGGTTTGGAAAAAGCGGATGAAGTTATGGAAAGGGTTGGAAAGTTTAGAAACTCTAAAGATATTCTGTTATGGCTCCTTGAGAAGAATGGCTGCTTCAACACTAAATCTGCTTGGGATGTGGTCAGAGTTAGGCTCCTTAAGTTTGAGTGGGCTAAATGGGTTTGGCACAAGTATTTACCGAAGAAGATTGTGGTTTGTATGTGGAAGGCTGCATTTAATTGTTTAAGTGTGGATGAAAAGGTAAGGAGTGTGGGGGTTCCTATTGTTTCAGCTTTCAATTGTTGTAGTATTAGGGCCATTGAGGATTTGGAACATATTTTGAATAAAGGTGATTTTGCTTCCAATTTATGGAGAAAGGTTTTGGTTGAGGTGGGAGTGCCATTCCTCGCGCATCCGAGTTGGAAAGAGAGAGTCTAGTAGTGGTTTAATAGAGCTGGTCGGTCTTCCCAATTGGGAACTTTGATGGGGTTAATCCCTTGTTTAGTTATTTGGAGGTTGTGGAGAAAAAGATGTGTGGCAAGACTGGAGGGGAAGTTGGAGAGCATTTATGATGTTTGGCTTTCCATTAAGCATTGGGTTCAAATTTTAAGCAATTCTTTGACAGAGGTGAGGCATTGGAATTCTAGTGATGATCGTGTACTGAGAAACATAGAGGTGCAGATTTTATTAAAGAATCAAAAGAAGATTCAAGTTCTGAGATGGCTTAAGTTAGGCCTAGGTAGATTAAAGTTGAACCTGGATAGGAGCAGTTTGGGGAATCTGGGTCCCACTGGTGGAGAAGGCGTGCTTCGTGACAGTTCAAGTAACTTCATTTTTGGTTTCTCTAAATTCTTTGGTTCGTGTTCTAATAATGAAGCGGAGTTGCGAGCGGTGGTGGAAGGAATTACTATTTGTAAGCATTTGGATCACAATGGTATTGACATCGAGTGTGATTATGATATTGTGGTCTCTTGGATTCGGTCCCGGATATGTAATCTTTGGTATTTATGGGATTTTTGGGACCAACTTACAGATTTATTGGAAGGATTTGATTTCTCTATTCATCATTTTTTTAGAGAAGGTAATAAAGTGACTGATGCTTTGGCGCGTTATGGTGCCAGTGGTAGGCATAATGTGTTTACAAGTTCTAGTCAGCTTCCTGTAGTTATAAAAGGTTTGCTTCATTTGGATAAATTGGGTACAACTTATGTTAGGTATGTTTAGTTTTTTATTTTTCTTTTGTTTGTAGTTTGTTTTGGTTGTTTTCTTTCTTGGTTCGTGTTGTTTCTTGGGTTGTTTTCTGGTTTCCCTTTGTGTCCGGTTGTTGGCTCCTCAGTATTCCTCCGCCTTAAGTGAGGGCTTTTAATAATTTTGGGTCGGGGCCGCTTTGTGGGTGGCTTATGGCCTTAAAAAAAAAAAGAAAAAAGAAAAAAAAAAAGTGCAATATCTCATTTTGTTTAATTGCTTGAGTATCTTGGTTACTATATGGTTATTATGTATATATATATATATATATATATATATATATATATATATATATATATATATATATGCGCTATTTTGTGGTTAACTCTTTTTGCCTTTGCCTATCTTATGACAAAAATGGGGAGTAGTATTTATTAAAAATAGGGGGAGTTTTTCATTGAAGGGGAGCATTTTGCATTGATTATTCTTTTGTGAAAATGCTATTATATTTTTGTTCACCTCACATACACTTGTATCTTGGAAAGTGTAGTTGCTATGTTTTTGCAGGGCGTAACAAGAGATTGAAGATTTGAAGATTTAGTTTGTTTCAATAACTCTTGTAATGTAGAAAATATTTATGTTGACCATAACTTATTTTCTTCTGTGAGGATTATTTGTGAGTGGCGATTTTGTCACAAAATGGTCAAAATGGGAGATTGTAAGTTCCTCAGTTTTTGGTTGGCTTATTTCGTTATCAAAACTTCATTGAGATTGTTATGTAACTAGTAGCTTAGTGTTGGTGGGATGGGAATGTTTGAGGTCACTCGTGGTGCACCTCTGAGAGAGATTTGGACACTCAAAGAAAGGAGAAGCTTTATTTCTCTCCAGATTATCTTACACCACTCCACACACTTACAATACAATCTTAATCCCTTTATATAGGAAAATAAGATGAGATAAAACAAACATAATAAATGTAAAACAATGAATCCAGGTCAGTTGTTTGGTGGCAGTTGGAAGGTGGCTGGTTGATGAGATTTGGATGGTGGTTGGAGTCATTAATGACTGGCTTCTAGAAATGTCAAGTTTAACTTTCAACACTTAGGTGATCGTGATTAGTAAGTTTCTAGGAATCCCAAAGTGTTTCAAGAAGGTAATCTCTTGTACTTGATTAAATGCTTTGTATTTATCTCTTGTGATATATATTGTCGAATACATGTTGATTATATGTGTTAACCCAAAATTGTCACCGGGGTGCAATTTAGAATTAACGGTATGTGATGGACCCGGATCAGATTAGACCTGGGCTAGCGGGATACTCTATACCCTGGTATCCCGCTGGGTATCGTGAGTCTGATATTACGATGAATTCAAGTAATGGGATGGACGAATTTCTTATATGGTGGATCTATAAAAGCTAAAAAGCAGTTTATATTTATATATGTGGATCTCAAAATACTATTTCTTACAACCCAGTATTTCAACTATCAGTACTGCAATATGGAAAAGAAATCAAGACAGAAGGAGAACGATGGCGATGGAGCTTTTCGTGTCTGTCGATAAGTGGAAAAAATCAATTAGGGTTTTCTTTCTCCCTTTTCCTATGAACATCTCATTAATATATAGGCCCGCTTTCTTGCTGAGCACCCCTAAAACCTCGGTCTAGGGTTTCAGTGATACACAGGTCTTCATGTGGAGCCCGACAAATTCATCTGGAAATTGATGCCCAAAGGCCTGGTGATTCCCTCTTTTCCGGTTTCCAAATGAGTTGATACCTATTTAAAATAGGACCCTAACTTGGCAAGGATGAATGCCGCGTCGTAGCTTAAGTTTTTTATCTCGAACGGTGACGTTTAATGTCTGTTTTATATATGTAGTTTGTTCTTCGAGGTGCTCGCCTCCTGCTTCAGCGGGGTCAATCTCTCGGGATTCTGGCATATGTCTTGCCACACGCTTGTCATGCGTTTCGCTGGTCGGGGTGTCCCAGGTACCCTGCGTCACTCACGCTCCTTTAAAAGCGATGTTCGCGGATATC
Organism: Acer yangbiense; assembly: GCA_008009225.1. Lineage (NCBI taxonomy): Eukaryota > Viridiplantae > Streptophyta > Magnoliopsida > Sapindales > Sapindaceae > Acer > Acer yangbiense. Next base: position 13,753,532 of record CM017766.1, on the reverse strand, counting down.
AGAGTTCCAAGCAGCGGGGTACCAGGATATTCGGGTATCGGGGTACTCGAGGTAACTGGGTACCAGGATCTCGTGATGGTTGTCTCTCTCAAGCCCCCCTCCCTTTATCCTTTGGCTTCCTAGTCTTTTTCCTGGTTCCGGGGATTCTAGACCGGGGTGGGTTGAGGCTCCCTTCTTTAGCCCATCATCTAGCAGGTGGGATGTCCGGACATCTTTCCGCTTCTACTTTGGATTCCGACTTTCTTCTCAAGGCTTGTGAAAAATTCTTTTTTGATCCCGCCACTTTTGACGGTTAACAGAAGTCCCCCCTGACTTGAACACCGGTATCTTGCTGGGGTTGGAGTCAGGATTCCCGGGTCCGTTTGAAGGATTTTTCGCCTTGTCTGTTTGTCTAGGTCTCGTCTGGCCGTCTTCGTAATCAAAGGGGGGAAATCCTCCTTTGAAAAGGTGGTATTTAATAACAACCCACATGTCTGATAACGATTGCTTCATAAATTTAAATTGGCCGTTTTCGACGCGGATTTTTTGGATTTGTCCTCGAGCACGTCTCCAGCCATTAATCTCTGTTTCCTTTTAGGTTTCGGTAACCGCCATTCCTCTGCCTATAAACTGCTCTCTCTCCCCCTCTTCCGTTGTTATGTTTCTCTTGCCTTTCGAAAATCAATGACCGAAATCTTCTTTTTCTTTTGAATTTTTCCTTTTCAACAATGACATCTCCCTCTAAGCTTCCTATCTCTACTCAGGATGTTCCTTCTCCTTCTATGCCTGCTCCCTCAGGTTCTCCTTCTGTCTCTTCGTATTTTTCTAGTAGCTAGAATGAGGATTCAGCAGCGAGTCTACAGTCGATCAAGGGAAAGAAGCGTAATCGTGGTGATGGAGATGTTACTTGAGGCGGTATCACGTCCCAGCGTCGCCGCTCTACGAGGAATCCCCGAATAGGGTTGGGTTTTCGTAATGAACCTGAGAATCCGGTCCAGATAACGGATGAAGATGAGGCTGCTGGCATAAATGACAAAAAACAAGATGAGGCAGGCGACCTTCTTCCTATGAATTCTTTGGGAATTCTTATTGGGCCCCTCCCTTCTTTCGGTGAAGGCCGCGTAATCCTGGATTCGGTTTATATTGCCGATACTTTAGCCCGGCTCAAGAGGGTTTACAGAATTTTGGATGCTATCCGTCTTTCCCTTCCTTACCGGGAGTACGATGTGTACTCTTCCCCCGTAGGTTGCCTGCTACTCCATGTGGCCGCCTTTGAGTGTGGCGTTCGGCTTCCTTTTCACCCCTCCATTAGCAGGTTGCTGGTTGCTGGTTGCTGGTTGCTTGTTGCTTTAGGACTGGCCCCGCTACAAATTTCGCCAGGATTCTGGAAGAACTTGACAGGGTTCCTAGTACTTTGGAGGGAGCAGTGTGAAAAAGACCATGTCGAGAAGGAACCTAGTTTCGATGATTTTCGCTACATTTTTCAGATAACGAGCATGGCTCCTTGGGGTCAATTCTACCTGAGACCCAAGAATAAGTTGCAATTTGCCGTTCCTGGGGCGAATGTGAAATTCGTCCCGCCCTGGAAGGACAAATGGGTTGTAGTCGAAGGCGACTAGGGTCAGTCGGTGTATCTGAATGGGGTTGAACACTCGGTTCCTATTCGCTTTTCTCCACAAGATAAGTGGAACACGACTGAGCTTTCTGTAGAATCCAGCCAGATCCTTATGAAGATTCAAAGTAGGAACTATGTCAACCCGCAGTATCCCACATGTGATCCCTTTGAAGGTGCCCGGCTAGAGCGGTATCTGCGGATATCTCTTACGCAACCAGGTATGCCTTGCCCCTTTCTCTTCCTCCCTTCTTTCTCTTTTTCTTCTTACTAATGGTTCCTCTGACAGTTTCGGCTATTCCCCTTCCCTCTTCGTTTCTATCAGGAATGATACGTCCGGATTCCCCTCCTACCAATTCTCCTGATCCTTCTTCAGTCGGTGCTGAAGTTACCTCGATATCCCCACCACTTGCGTCTACTCCTCCTCCTGCCCTTGCGGGGTCGGCTCTAGTTTCACCTTTTTCCCTTCCGGCCAAGACCGCAGTGCGCCCATCTTTAAGCGAGATGTTGGCGCGGGCTGCCAAGACTAAAGTTTCACTACTCCCTACTTCGAAAAGAATGTCCCAGCTGGCCGTAGCCCTTTCTGCAACCATGGTCGCTCCTCTTCCCCCTTCCTTTAATGCTTCAGCCCAGCTTCCTGCTAGAACGGAGAAAAGAAAGGGGGACGCTGCTCTAGTTATTACTTCCGTCGATCTCCCTTCTGGGTCGGGGTCATGAAACCATGATAAGGAGGAGATCATTTCTAAGTTCGCCGTTGCTTGTTCCGATGGGGACTTGCAGTCCATGTCCTCTCTCCCGATTGATATCTTAGCGTCAAAGGGGGCGTCATTTCTTGCAGAGGTATGCATTGGGTCCCTTCAGCTTGTTGTATGCAGATTCCCCTTCTCTGTTTCATATCTTCTTTATTTCTTTTTTGTAGGGTTTTAAATTCGTCCTAGCCATGGGGCAGTAAGCGATCGACCTGAAAGAAGCCAATCTGGCTCTCCAGGCAAAACTGGAGGAGGCTAGGAATAATCTGGCCCGGGTTGAGGAGAGTGTTTCTTCCTTAGTTCAGGAAACCTCCGATTCTGATGCCGATAGGGAGACAGCCTTGATGGATCTGAAACGGGTGACTCATGCTTATGACGTGGAAGTTGCCAGATCAAATCACCACCGTAATGATAGGGAGATCGTTAAAGCGGAGATGACTGTCCTTTTAGACGACCACAGGGCCCTGCAGGTTTCTATGAATGCCTTGGAGTCTAAGGTGGATTCCTCCTTCGGGGATGGGTACTTTACTACTTCATACGAGGTTGCTAAGGCATTTCCTCCTCCCTTTGACTTGCAAAACACTCTTAACTGGGATCGTGATGTGATCATGGCTCGAGCTGCCCAATTCGAAGACCCGGACCAGGGAGGTCCTTCCTATGCAGCCATTGCTCCCGAATCTATGGAAAAGAGTACCCGAAGTCCCGTGGTTTCTCCAACTGACTTGTTACGAGATTCCGTGCCCCCGACTAACAGTATGGATCTTCCCCCTGGAATAGTTGTAGCCTTTGTCGAAGAAGTTCATGACACCACTGGTGACGAAGGGGCTGACGAAAAAGGTGGGTCTGGATGAAGACCAACGGCGGAAAAAACTTAGTTTTCTTTATTGTTTTCCCCAGCTACATTGATAACTCTTTTCTTTTTTGTAGCCCGAACATGGGAACTGGGCGTCCCCATTGATTAATAAAAATTCTTTTCCAATATTCGGTGATGTCGTTCTTGGATGATGGTTCCTTGGTTTGTTGAGCTTTCCTGACGGATCGTCTTGATTCCTCTGGCTACCCGTTTGGGTAGTCTACTAAGGTTTACCTTTGCGCTTGATTAATCCTGGTGGCGTTTGGTTAATCCTGGAGGGGGGAATTCCCGGTCCGAGGCTTCAGGAGGTCCATATAGACTCTCCTGGTCTTGGTTAAACAAAATCTGGCAGACGACTACGTCTCTTATGCTCTCAAGCACCAGATTCTTCCTGGAGGGGGGTATTCCCCGACCAAGGCAGCAGGAATGCCATGGGGCTCTTCCTGGTCTTGAGGCGAAAAGGATGGCAAAAAACTTCATTTAGGCGTACTTCGGAGAAAACTGTGGAAAGAAAAAAACTGACTTTATTTATTCTTAAGGTGAGTACAAAGCAAAAAGGAAATCGGGGTATGCGTATCAGAAGTGTACCATCCGTTACCTATTTCTTCCTTTAAGAGCTCCTAAGGGTAAAACCTTTTGAGATGATCGGCATTCCATGTATGATCCACCAGGTAACCATCTATATCTTCTAACTTATATGCTCCCCTGCGTACCACTACTTTTATCAAGTATGGACCTTCCCAATTAGGGGCTAAAACCCCGTCTGACCTCTTCCGGGTATTCTGGGTCACTTTTCCGAGGACTAAGTCCCCTTCTTTGAAATTTCAAGTCTTTACCCTCCTATTAAAACATCGGGCTATCTTGTGCTGGTAGGCCGCTACCCGCTCGGCCACCCTATCTTGTTTCTCTTCAAGGAGGTCTAAGCTGGCTCTTAACTTCATCTCGTTTTCTTCCAACTCAAAGTGCTATACCCTAAAAGATGTTAACCGGTGTTCGATGGGCGAGACGACCTCCGTTCCAAAAGCCAGAGAGTAAGGAGTTTCCCCAGTCGCGGTCCTTTTCATAGTCCGATAAGCCCAAAGGACGTTCGGAAACTCATCAACCCATCCTCTCTTCTTCTGTTGGAGCTTCTTTTTGAGGAGCTTCTTAATGGTCTTATTAGTGGCCTCGACCAATCCATTAGATTGAGGATGAGCTACTAAAGCTAAGCGTAAATCTATACCCCTTTCTTCGCAGAAAAACCTGAAGTTGGCATTGTCAAACTGTTTACCGAGATCGGTGATTATAGCCATCGGAGTACCGAATCTACAAACGATATATTCCTTGACGAAACTCGTGGTATTGGCTTCAGTTATCTGGACCAAGGACTTTGCTTCCACCCATCGAGTGAAGTAGTCTATGGCTACTACCGCGTGCTTGGCCTGGCCGGGTGCGGTAGGAAGTGGCCCGATTAGATCCAGCCCCTAGATAGCAAATGGATAAGGTGTGCTGATCGAAGTAAGTTTTTCTAAGGGCAAATGGTGTAGATTCACAGTTTTCTGGCAAGGCTCATAGGATTTTGCAAAGTTTTTTACGTCCTGATGGATAGTGGGCCAATAGTATCCCATTCTGAGAACTTGATACGCCAGCCTCTCTCTTGCAACATGATTGCCGCAATCTCCTGAATGTACTTCGTCCAATGCCTATTTGGCGTCATCCGGGTGCAGACATCGTAGCAAAGGGAGTGATTTTCCTTTGCGATAAAGGTGTCCCTCTATCAAACAGTACCGGGTTGTAATCCTTTTGAGTTTGCGCGCCTGGTCCGGGCTCTCAGGGAGCGCACCGTCTTGCAGGTAATCGGCAATGGGATCCATCCAACAAGGCAGACGAGTGACCGGGTTAATTTCTAGTCCTGGGGTCGTGCTAGGTCGTGGTATCAACTGGAGTGGTATCCCTTTAGGTAATGCCCTTCCTCCTGTTGCCGCTATCTTGGCTAGGACATCTGCTCGGTGATTTTTCTCTCGAGGGATTTGTTCCAACTTCAAGCCCCTAAACTTCGTAGCTGCTTCTTGGACTTTCTGGAGGTACGCTATCATGTTGTCACCTCTTGCTTGATACGTGTCGAATACCTGGTTGATTACTAGTTGGGAGTCGCTCCTTACTATGAGATACTCAACTCCTTGCTCTGTTGCAACTTTCATTCCTACCAACAGGGCTTCATACTCTGCCTCGTTATTGGTGACTTTGAATTCGAACCTAAAACAGTGGCTGCATTCGATCCCTTCGGGATCGATCAGGACGATCCCGGCCCTGCACCCGGCTTGATTTGAAGAGCCGTCCGTATACAGGATCCAAATCTTGCTGTCCGCCGGCCATTCTGGAGGTTTCGGATCCGTGTCTGGAACTACGGAAGGATCCGAGTGAGGAACTATGCTGAATTCTACGATAAAGTCGGCCAGGGCTTGCGTCTTGATTGTTGTCCTTGCCTTGTATCTTATGTCATACTGGGTGAGCTCCAGAGCCTAAAGAACCAACCGGCCTGATACATCTGGCCTTTGCAGGAATTGTCTCAAGGGTTGATCTATTACCACTGCAATGGTATGAGCTTGAAATAAGGCCGAAGTGTTCTGGCTGTGGTGACCAATGCAAAGGCCAACTTCTCCAGGACAGTGTGGTTTTTCTCAGATTTTGATAAAGCCCGACTCATATAGTAGATTGGTCTTTGGATTCCATCATTGCACTCCTTTACCAAAGCTCCACTGGTTGCGGTCTCTGACACCGCCAGATAAAGTTGTAGTTCTTCCCCTGGGGTAGGCTTAACCAATAGAGGTGGACTGGCTAGATACTCTTTCAGGGCCTGGAACGCTTGTTCACTCTCGTGATCCCACTTCATGTTTTTTCCCTGCTTGATGATTTTGAAGAAAGGTAGGCATTTATCTGTGGATCTCGATATGAAGCGGTTCAGCGCCGCTACCCGTCCAGTCAGCCCTTGAGCTTGTTGGAGAGTATTTAGAGACCCCAGCTTGATGATGGCCTTGATCTTTTCGGGATTGGCTTCGATCCCTCTCTTATGCACCATGAAGCCAAGGAACTTTCCCGCTGCTACCCCACAGGCGCATTTAGCTGGATTTAACCTTATCTAATTTTCTCTGATTATTTGGAAAGTCTGTCGTAAGTCTCCGGGGTGTTAATGGACTACTTGAGATTTGGTGATCATGTCGTCTATATACACCTCCATAGACTTCCCTATCAATGGCTTGAATAATTTGTTTACTAAGCGTTGATATGTGGCTCCTGCATTCTTGAGGCCAAAAGGCATGACTTTGTAACAGTAAAAACCTTGCCCTGTGATGAAGCTGGTCTTATCTTGATCGGCGGGGTGCATCATGATCTGGTTGTATCCTGAGAAGGCATCCATGAAACTTAAGAGTTTGTTCCCCGCGGTAGAATCGATCAACTGGTCGATTTTAGGAAGGGGAAAACTATCCTTTGGGCATGCCCTATTGAGATCAGTATAATCCACGCACATGCGCCACTTTCCATTGGCCTTGGTTACCATGACCACATTGGCGATCCATTCGGGGTAGCGGGATTCTCTGACGAATTTAGCTTTCAAAAGCTTGTCCACCTCTTCCTGTACCGCGGTGTTCCGTTCCGTGTTGAAATGTCTTCGTTTCTGTTTGACTGGCTTGACTGTGGCGTCCACTGCCAGTCGGTGAACCGCTAGGTTGAGAGGGATTCCCAGCATTTCGTCGTGGTTCTAAGAAAAGATGTCGTTGTATTCTTTAAGAAGTTCCACCAATCTTCTCCTGACCTCGTTATCCAGTGCACCTTCTATTTTTACTAACTTAGTTGAGTCACCTTTTCTAATCTGGATTTCTTCTAATTTTTCCGTGGGGTGTCCTCCAGTCCATCCTTTTCCCTCTTCTTCAGTTTCCTCTGGGACCAAATCTGGTATCTCCTTTTCTTCTAGGATGTGGAGGTCTGGCTCCGAAGCCCTACGATTCAGCTCTTGGGCGATACGGGTGTATCGCTCGATTGAAGTGGTGGGGTTGGTAAATGCTGCATGGCAGGTGTGGGCTGTTTGCTGATCCCCCCTGACTTCCCCTACGTTGGTTCCAATTGGGAACTTCAGGATGTTATGATAAATGGATATGACTCCTTTGATTCTTGACAAGAAAGGTCTTCCGAGGATCGCGTTGTAGGCGGATGGAATGTCCATTATAATGAATTCCATCACGATGTGCTGTTGAAGGGGGGCTTCTCCAATAATTACTGGCAAGGTGTGCGCTCCTACTGGCATCACGGAGTCTCCTGCAAAACCATATAAGGGTGTCCTGCAACTGTTGTAACAGGTGTTCTTGAGGTTAAACTTCTCAAACGTTTCTTTAAATAAGACATCTATACTGCTTCCGGTGTCAATCAAGATGCGGCGGACCTGACAGTTGGCAATCTGGGCTGTGATCACCATTGGATTGTCACAGGGTTGTGGTGCACTGTAGGTATCATCTTCAGCAAACACGATCTGAGCAGAAGGGGGGGAATCACGCAATCTTTTTAACACCCGGAACACATCCTAGCCAGCTGCATGCTTCGGGATCTTCCTTGCATGGTTTTTTCTTGAATTGTTGGAAGCTCCTGCAAGGGTTGGTCCTCCGCTAATGGTATGGCTAGCCTGAACTTGCTGCACCACGGTCTTTGCTGTCGGTCTTGTCGCTGACTGGATCCTTCTGGGTGGGATATTGGTAGCTGGCTTCAACAATCGATGTCTGAGATCTTCAGGATGACTCTGTAATGATAATGACGGTCCAAGCCCGTTAAAAATCGGTACCTGGGTACTTGGTCCTGCTCCTTCGATCAATCTGGGTGCTTCAGAGGGGATCCCTTGGGCGATCATCAGAAGACGGATGCTCTCCATATAGGCTAGAGAATGTTGCTCTATAGCCTCCCGAGTCGCTTCCGGGACCGTGGGGTCTTATGGTGCTGATCCGGGATTATGTAGCGGGACTGGTACCGGGATCTGACTTCTGGCTCCCTTATTTTTCCCTTGATTCCTCTGGGTGGAAGCGAGGGAATGGGCTCCTGAGTTCGTGGGCTGCCCCTGGGAGGATTGGAGCCTCATCTGATATCTTATTCTGAGTTGAACTTGAAAGTTTGTTAATGGTGGGGGTTTTTTCCCACAGACGGCGCCAAAGTGTTAACCCAAAATTGTCACCGGGATGTAATTTAGAATTAACGGTATGTGATGGACCTGGATCAGATTAGACCTGGGCTAGCGGGATACTCTATACCCTGGTATCCCGCTGGGTATCGTGAGTCTGATATTACGATCAATTCAAGTAATGGGATGGACGAATTTCTTATATGGTGGATCTATAAAAGCTAAAAAGCAGTTTATATTTATATATGTGGATCTCAAAATACTATTTCTTACAACCTAGTATTTCAACTATCAGTACTGCAATATGGAAAAGAAATCAAGACTGAAGGAGAACGATGGCGGTGGAGCTTTTCGTGTCTGTCGATAAGTGGAAAAAATCAATTAGGGTTTTCTTTCTCCCTTTTCCTATGAACATCTCATTAATATATAGGCTCGCTTTCTTGCTGAGCACCCCTAGAACCTCGGTCTAGGGTTTCAGTGATACACGAGTCTTCATGTGGAGCCCGACAAATTCGTCGGGAAATTGATGCCCAAAGGCTTGGTGATTCCCTCTTTTCCGGTTTCCATATGAGTTGGCTCCTATTTAAAATAGGACCCTAACTTGGCGGGGATGAATGCCGCGTCGTAGCTTAAGTTTTTTATCTCGAACGGTGACGTTTAATGTCTGTTTTATATATGTAGTTTGTTCTTCGGGGTGCTCGCCTCCTGCTTCAGCGGGGTCAATCTCTCGGGATTCTGGCATATGTCTTGCCACAGGCTTGTCATGTGTTTCGTTGGTCGGGGTGTCCCAGGTACCCTGCGTCACTCACGTTCCTTTAAAAGCGATGTTCGAGGATATCAGGGTTCCAAGCAGCGGGGTACCAGGATATTCGGGTATCGGGGTACTCGAGGTAACTGGATACCAGGATCTCGTGATGGTTGTCTCTCTCAGGCCCCCCTCCTTTTATCTTTTGGCTTCCTAGTCCTTTTCCTGGTTCCGGGGATTCTAGACCAGGGTTGGGTTGAGGCTCCCTTCTTTAGCCCATCATCTAGCAGGTGGGATGTCCGGACATCTTTCCGCTTCTACTTTAGATTCCGACTTTCTTCTCAAGGCTTGTGAAAAATTCTTTTTTGATCCCCGTCACTTTTGGCGGTTAACAATATGTTAAATACTTTGTTAAATATTTTTGTTGATTAAATGATGAACATATGTTGAGTAATTTCGTGGGTCTCTATTATTAATTGATTGAGGTTGTTTTGTGATAGGAATAACTCTAGGTTTACATTTATTACATGATTAAATGTTTGTCTTTATAAATTGAAATTCCCTTAAGCAATTTAGTGTAATATATACATAGAGGGGGGGTGAATAGGTATAGGCCCAAATTCTTCCAATATATAAAAAATATGCGGAATACAACAATTAAAAGCACACTTGATGAATCTTAACAATTGAATTGATTTAACCAATACAGGTGAAAATCAATATACAAGTAATGCAATCAATACAAACATATGGAAGATAAAGACACATAAAAACGAAACTTGACATAAGTATTTTTACGTGGTAAAATCTCAAAGAGGAAACATCCACGGGTTGATACCATAACCACCGGCAAAACAATCCACTATATGAAAAGGACTTACACACTCAAGCTACCAACTCATGATATCCGCTCAAGCTATCAACTCCTAATCTACCCTCTGGCTAGTGAACCACAAAGCCTACTACCTATCCAAGGTGTGTCTTACACCTCTAGGTAGGAACATCCTATCCAAAGCTCTCAAGCTTCTAGGATGATTTCTTGCTTAGCTATCCGGAGTTTCCTACTCCTAGCTAAGTCTTCTTGCTTGACTATCCGAGTCCTCCCGACTCTAATCAAGACTTCCTTGTTCTATCCACAAAGCTTCACTCACTTTACTAGAGACTTCAACCTTTCACAAGGCAATGATCTAAGTGATGCAAATGATGCAAATCACAATCAAATAAAGCAAGATGATCAATCAAGCTCTATGAACATGTTCAATGATAATCTAGAATATGCTTTCAACAAACAATCACAAATGTATCTAGAAATCAAAGCATGTGAATCAATAAGAACAAGATATGAATATTCAATATATCACACAAAAATCTTAGTTCTTAGATGATGAAATTAAACCTAGAAAATAACATGAGGCACATCATATACAATATTTCTAGAATCAATTTCAAGATAGGTCAAGTTTAGCAATATATGTTCAATTGAAATCAAATGGCTAAAACTCAACAATCAATAGATCAATCACCCCTAGAATATGATCTAACAACATTCTAAACACATATCATCTATCAATTAGGAAGATTAAAAGAGATGATCAAAAGATGAAATGAGAAGAAGAAGTTTCACATACAAAAGTTGAACCTCGTATTGAAATCAGATCACTGGGAAAAATGATGAACTCAACTGGCTCTGAAAATGCATGGGGTTTGTATCTCTCTTCAAGGCCAACAATTTTGGTTTTTGAATCACTCAATTCGGAGTTGAAATGAGAGAGATATGATCAAAATAAGAAATCAAAAGTTGTAAAGAATTCTGCACGGGATTTCGAATATAAATGGAGGGAAAAGAGATGGAGAAGAGAGAGGAAGACGTGAGCCAATCAGAGGCTGCCACATCAGCACCCCATGGGGGGCGTGTGGGCCACACGGGACCAGAGGGGTGTTCTGGCCGTGGGTCCCATGGCTCCCACACGTGGTGGGCAATGCATGGCCTTTGGCCATGCTTGCCTCTCGCGCGCTCCCTCACGTTCTTCAGCCGTATTTTGGGCATCCGAACTCCGATTTTAAATCCGTTTTCGGATTACAAACCGTGACTCCCTCACGCATGACTACAACTACAAAACTTTGAAAAATGATTGAGAAATCATCTCAGAAAATGACGATGAAGTCAACTCAACGAATGAGAATGCAAAGTAGCGTAACTACATCATTTGGACTCGAAACCTTATGAATGACTAACCGAAATGATTGGGACTCAATAAGGAATCATATAAGAACATGTTCAAGTTCAAAATACAAAACACATAAACAAATAAATACAAATTCACACAAGTATGCCATATCAAAGAGATAGTCATGAAACATGCAAATCTACAATGTTTGTCTATTAGAGACCAATGCATAAGCATACTAAGAAGTGTGTGAATGTGTTATATCAAATGTTTGCACTATGATGCAGGGACACATATGTATGAATTGTGTGTGTGTGTGTGCGCTTACGCCTTGCAAGAGGAAGAAGTATCTTGATACCTTAGCATCCAAGTAAGCGCATTTCCTCTTGAAGACGATATTTGCATGAGACGTTGCTTTTCTTCTTTGAAGCTTCTTTTCACCAAGAACAACCTAAGTAACTAATCATTACAAATAAAGAGCGTTTTGCAATGGAATCAAGCCAACAAAGATCTAGGATCTTACACAAATGAATATATGTTAGAATATATATTGAGTACATTGTGAGACTTTGTTTTGGTTGATTGAGATTGACTGTGTTTGATTGTGATAGCTAGCATTCTAGGTTCTATATTATCTAGCTAAGTCATCTCATTGATTGATTGAGTTTGTTTGTGATAGTTGTTATATTAGGTTTTGCATTTATTGAATTATTAAATGCTTTGTCACTACTACATGAATATATGTTAAGTATAAATTGAATACTTTGTGTAACATTTCATTGATTGATTGTGGTTGTTTGTGATAGCTAGCATGTTGTGGCATATTGTGGCATATTGTGGTCTCTTTAGTCTTCAAGCTCCTTTCCTCCTCCTAAGTGTGGAATTCGAGCTCCTTAAGTGGGTGTGTGGTTTAGAGTGAAATTGAAGGGAAAAGAATGGTGTAGGAAGTGATTTAGTGAGGAAATTGGGTAGGAAATGTTGTTGGATGGTTTGGATATATGGGGGATGATTCCTAGATCTAGATGAGGTAAGAAATTGTGTGAGTTCGTGTGAAGCCTTGTTAGTGTGTGTGTGTGAAATCAAAAAAAGAATATATTTATAGTGTTGCCAAAAATAAGTTTGAAACTGCCGACGTCACCGAATTTGGGCAACTTTGCTACCCGTAATGTGCGGGTAGGGACCAGCGAACTGCAAATTGAAGATTTTTAACTCTCGGTCTGCGGGTGGGTTCGTTGGTGTAGATCCGCGAAGTAGACCAGCAAAGTCTGATTGGGGAATCTCAAGCTCTCAGTCCGCGGGTGGTTACGCGGGTGTGCATCAGTGAAATCTCCTTGGCGATGTCAGTTTGGGTAGGAATTGATCCCAGTTCGTAGGTAGCCCCTTGCTAGTGTAGACTAGTGAACTCTTCTGGGCAAGACATCTTTGGGAAAAATTAGTCCCATTTCGCGGGTATGCACCAGCGAATTGGGCATTTTTCTTTGAAATTCTCACTCGTCCCGTGCCTAAAAGTCCCGATTTTGATTTCCAATACCTGAAATACAATGTATGCTTAAAATGACAAGAATAGAGCCATTAAATACAAGAATTCACTCGGAATCGAGACAAAGGATGAGGAAGTGGCGGCCAAAATGTAACACAAAATTGGCTCGATCAAATACCCCCAAACCAAACATTTGCTTGTTCTTGAGCAAACTCTAAACAAACGACCAAAAACACAAGACTCACAAACATGACATAACCTAAAAATTTCCTAGACAACAAAAATGACATCAAACAAACTAGCTGCATTGCCAAGTAATGGTGAGATACATAGAAGTGTGATAATGAGTAGGCTCATGCAAAACATTTTTGAAGCAACTCAAAAGCACTTCAAGGGAAACTCGCACAATCACGAATCGCACACTTAAAAGCGCCCCAAATTGAGAACTACTCACTCTCACACCTCAAATGTAATTTGCTTCGATTTTAAGTCCTCACGTGGATTCTCTCTTTTCTTTCTACTCAGAATCTTAAGTTCACACTCATGCAATGTATGCGAAGATAGAATTTATGCATAGGAATCAAATGCATTGCATATAATTAATCATTGAAAAACCGCTAATCTTTAGTGAACTATCCCAAAAATGAATCATATGCCATGAACGTGGAAAGAACGTGGAAAGAACATGCTTCAACAAACATTCCCAAGCTAGATTTCTTTGAATATCAAATAAGTCTTTACCTATGTTGTAATGGGGCCATGTGGTAAGATGTAGTGAAAGAAAGATTAGTAATGGAATTCAAAAGTCACCAATCATGTTAAGAATCAATACATTACACCACCATAATCTAGCTCTACTCGCTTGCTATTACTTTGAACAATGGGCGTTTAGGCTAAACTTTAAATTACACTTGTGCTTTCATATTTGTACTCTAATTTCTTGAGTACTTTACCTTAAGAACATATAGGCTTTTGTGCCACTTTCTTTTCTCCCTTTTTTTTTTTCTCATAACTTTGATTATAAACCCAATTAAAAAAAAAACATAGTTTTGATATTAAAAAGTCAAATGAGCCTTAGTGCATGAACTCGGAATGCATTGACAAAATCACTTAATGTCTTGACAAAATAAAAACAAAAACAAAAGCCCACTTGGAAACAAAAGCCAACATACAGATACAGTGAAAATCACAGCCTTGAAAATGCATACAAAATCATTAACTTAGAATGATAAAGAACCCAATTGAAAAAATAGAAGACAAAATCACTCTTTATCTTGTCAAAATCAAAACAAAAACAAAAACCCACTTTGAATACAAAAGCCGAAAATACATACCACTACCAACAACTGAAACAAAACCTACTTTGATACGGTTCTTTAGAGACAACCCAGATAGACAATGCTTTGAAAATGAAGAGAGAAGTGAAAGTGAATGCTTAACACTATTTTCCCCATTTAATGCCCAAATTTATATCATTACCAGCCATCATTACCAGCCGTCATCGATTCTGTAACCACTCCCATCTCATTTTCTCGAGCATTGGAGTGTCCTCATTTGTCAACATTTTGAATGGCTACTAATTGACTTATTCAAAAACATTTTTGGATTCTTACAACTGGTTTCTGCTTTCTAATTTGAGCTTGACAGCAGTCTAAATAACTATCAAACACAATTCCTAGTCTTCCACATATTACAAAAACATAATAAAAAGAAAATTAAATAACAAACCAATCAAAAAGAGAAGAGAAAAAGTTATGTACAAAAGTTTGAAACTAACTTAAATTTAATTTAATTTAAATTTTTTTTTTTTTTTTTTGCTTTCTTGACTCCAACGTCTAATCGGATCATAGTAAAGAAACAAATGCTAAAAAGGGGACAATTGGTGAGGGAAATATTTACAAGAACAACAAACTCTATCTCTATGGCTTTCTTTATAATACCACTCATGAGCATGACCGTCTTCAAACATTTCGGGAGCCCGATCTATTTAATCTATTTAATGATATTAATAAAAATTGGGGTCCCATAAAAATGCAGAGAGAGAGAGAGAGAGAGAGAGGATGTTGTAAGGTGTTGTTTTTTATTTTTCTATTGTTTGTTTTTGTTGTATCAGATAGGGTGATTTCACACTTTGACTACTCAATTAGACCATGACTTTGAATTGAATGGGTAGTTTGTTTTTGTTGAATTAAATTGTTCAATTTGACCTAACTTTGAAAAAGAAAATAAATAAAAAAACAAAGAAGGAGAAAGATTGGACCCTTTTTAAACTTAGAAAGATTGGACCGCTACCTCTGATTTCACAAAACCACCGAAAAAAAAAAAAAACAAAGAAATATAATGGGCCAATTGCCCAGCAAAATGCTTGGTTTGCTGCCCCCATGGGCCAGCCCTACTCATGAGCAATGGCCGTGTTCCTAAATCTTAAGGCTAACATCTGTTGTATAATTCGATGTTGGTGTTTTTAAATATACACATGAAGTGAGCTCCGAAAAGGAACCTAATTGGAGATTCTTGTGATGATCATTTCTCAGGAATAGGATCTAACCAAGCCAAAATTGAGGAATGATCGGGATTTGAAGAGACCCCCGAAAAGGAACCTAGTTAGAGACTCCTATGATGATGGCTTTAAGTCTTCAGGGTTGCCCTTCACTTTAAGTATAGTCTGGCCAATCGTTTGTCGAATATCAATTGTTTTGGCATCAATCGAATACCCTGATGCATCACCAACATAGATTGTGTTTAGAGCTTTCTCTGATTTAGTTGCAACTTTTGCTCTAGTAACAGTGAGGCTATTCTCACGGAAAATGCGAGTAACATCATATAGCAGCCCAACTGTTTGTAGTGCACAATTCTAGCTTCAAACCCTGAATGAGGTACAAATTAATCAACAGGCTGAATAATGTATTCTGTAAAACGAAAAGGAAATGCTCATATATAGAGGGGTAGGTATGAATATGAACATCGTTTCAAGTAAATTTAAATTTCCATGAAATAATTCTGACTACATGCTTAGATTTGTTTGTCTCCGTATTATCTACTAATCAAAGTGGAATTGTTAGTAAATCATCAGATCTAATAGGTTAAACTGATAGGAAAATGCCCAAATAGAAAGTGATCAATTAAAACTAAGCAAATAAAGAATTAAGAGCAAATACAACTGAACACAATTGATTAACGAATACTAGGGTATCAAAATGCACCACTGTTTAACTCCATAACTTCCTGATAATGTATTAATTCCCCAAATTAGAGTGACAAATTAAACCTCAATTTATTGTCATCCCATGAATTTAACAATAAGCACATTAATAAAAATCTTATGTTGGTTTTTCTTCACTCAAAAATATAATCCTAAAGCATTCCATTTATCCAATTTAATGAAAAACAAAGAATCAAATAAATTATAACTAACATTACAAAACCAAGCATTGGATAATTAAATATGCATAACTATCAATCATACGTGATATTAAAGATGAAAGAGTTTATATTCACTTATCAATTGAAACAAAAACCACAAACATCACAAAACATTCTTTGGGAATTAATAAAAATATCTTAAAATTATTTCATCACACATGGTTTCATTATCTACCCTAATACATAGAAAATTAGAAAGCCATAGAAAGTAAAATAACAATGGAACCCGAAAATTGCATTGAAACATTGATTTCAAGAGTGCAACTTTTTTTCTTCCTTCACAAGTCGCCGCTTCAATCCACGAACCCCTTCCTTTTCTTTATGCAGCTGCCTTATATACTACATCCCTAAGGCCCTAATGCTAGTCAATCCAAAAATCAATCCAAATGATATGACTAGTGATTTGTCCTTACCATATCATTCACCATATCACCCTATGATTTGTGTGGTGATGACAACTCATTTACCATATCATTTGGATTGAATTTTTGGTTAATTTTTTGGGTTGTATTATATTACTTATATTACACACCAAATGATTTGGTCTAAACCCTTCGTTTTGCATCTCCTAATAGAAAAAGGACAGCCTAATTATGTGTTTTGATTGATCCACATGTCATGATAATCACGTAGAG
Organism: Acer yangbiense; assembly: GCA_008009225.1. Classification (NCBI taxonomy): domain Eukaryota; kingdom Viridiplantae; phylum Streptophyta; class Magnoliopsida; order Sapindales; family Sapindaceae; genus Acer; species Acer yangbiense. Next base: position 13,736,748 of record CM017766.1, on the reverse strand, counting down.
CCCATTACAATATAAATGTGGGTCAAATGCCATGCCACTACTAGAATCGGGCCTTTGAATTTTGGGATTGTATCTTCAAATATTCAAACACTTTAAATAGGCCTATGTGACTTTACTTAATCTTATAGGTGTCTCATTCTCTAAAATTGTTATGTACTTACCTTCTAAGAGCATCTTCAAATGGGCTCTCTAAATATGCTCCTTGGTAAAAAATGGCTAGTGATTATGGTTTTTTTGCACTCCAACCACTCCCTAACATGACTATCTATTTTGAAGAAATAGCAAGGCACTCTCTAAATGTGAAGACCCATTTTATGCTAGCCAAATTCTCTTTCCTATTATTTTTTTTATTTTTTTATTAAAAAAATGATGTTAACATTCAATTTTTTGTTGTTAACAACGGTTAAAATAAATTTAGAAAGCTCTCATGAAACATTTAGAGGGGATGGTTGGAGTGCCCCCATGAAAAGTTACTAGTTAAAATAACTTTTTAGCTAAAATTTAGTCAAAATTTAGAGAGCCCCATTGGAGATGCTCTAAGTTCCACGTGATTTCACCTAAAACACATAAATAACTCTAATTAAACAAAAATAGATAAATCAAGTAGTTAATAAATCTAAATTAAGGGTTATAAATATGATATGAAATATATCCATATAAAAAAAATGCTCCATCTATGAGAGATGAATCCCCGTTCCATCTATGAAGAAGAGATAGAGCTATATCTCTCATTAGAGACGGAGAAGGTTTTATTTATTTATTATTTTTTATGAAGATGATTGTGGTAATTGTTTTGCTATGGATGGAAAGAGATGGAGAAATGGAAAATTTGTTTTTTAGAATTGATGAAGATGAAGAAGATATGGTGCGAAAATTGAAGATAATTTAATTTGTTTAATTTGTTTTTGTAGATTGATAAATGAATGACTTTAGTAATAGATATACATTTCTGATATAACATTAACGGGGTTCATCTACTATATAGGATTGTATGGTTGCTAGGTCAATTTTTAGCATTTAGATTTCAATCCAAATGTGTATATAAATTAAAGATTTAAAATTAAAATAAATTAAAACAAAAAGAAACTAAAGGGTCATTTGTTTTTTTTGTCTGAAGACTGAATAATCCAAAATTTTTCTGAATACTAAATAGGGAGACGTCTGAACTTGAATGACATGTTTTTTTTTTCCCTCACATCTGAATGTATTGTCAACATATTTGTTTTTTAAAAGTAAAATTGTCTGAAAATAAGTAATTTTACATTTATATCTATGTTAAACAATTATACATATAATATGGAATAAAAACAATCCAAAAATAATAATTATATATGAACACATATATGATCATGATCTTCCTCTTCCATTACAAACAAACTTCATTTTTACTAAAAAAAGGAAAAGTTTTTTTTTTTTCAAAAAATAAAAGAGGCAGCAAGAAAACTTACACAAAATACTCTAAATATATATATATATATATATGATCATGATCTCCCTCTTCCATTACAAACAAACTTCATTTTTACTAAAAAACGAAAAGTTTTTTTTTTTTCAAAAAATAAAAGAGACAGCAGGAAAACTTACACAAAATACTCTAAATATATATATATATACATCACCTTAATATCATAATAAAATATTGATATTAAACACCAATATGAGAAGTAATTAGAGTTCCTTTTTTTTATTTTTAAAGCTATTTAAAATAAGAGATATTATTAATCCCCCCCCCCCCCCCCCCCCCCCCCCCCCCCCCCCCCCCCCCCCCTGTAGTTTGTCATTTTCTGACTTTGCCCCCTTTAGTTTTAGAAATGGTCGGTCTCCCCCTTGAAAACCAAATTATTCGAATATATACCCCCTGCCGTTAGGATTTCCGTTAAATGGTGGTTTGACCGTTAAAATCGAAGGGTAATATGGTAAAAATGTAATTAAAATTAATTAAACACAATATTAAAATAAAAAATGAATATTTTTTCTACAATTGGGATAATAAATAATTTTTTTTAATAATAAATAAAATTAAAAAAAAATATTAAAAGACTTTGAATAGATCTGGATAGATTTCAAGATCTCTTGAAAAAAAAAATTAAAACAATTTTGAAGAGAAAAGATTTGGAACTCCAGATCTCTTTAAAAAAAAAAAAAAAAAAAAAAAAAAAAAAAGCTCCACCAGAGGTGGAGACTGGAAGGGTTGTGCTATTTTTTGACAAATAATTCCCATTTTCTACACCATCTTCAATAATCTCTCTCTCTCTCTCTCTCTCTCTCTCTCTCTCTCTCTTTCTCTTCTAAATCTATCATGCTCTCTCTCTCTCTGAATCTCTCACTCTTTCGATCTCTCGATCTTTTGGACACGGAGGTTGTGGTGGCTGGAGATTCGAGATTGGTGGGGTTGGTTTTTGTGGCAATTTGGGGTCATGGGTCTTTTGGCTGGGTTTGATTTGGGTGTTGGTGGTTCTGGGTTTGATTTCATGGATGGGTAAGGATGATTAGGTTTTGTGTGTTGGTGGTGCAATGACGATTGGTTTGGTTCAGTGGGGATGGATTCGAGTAGAAAATGGATTTTGAAGGCCATTTTGGTTGAATCCAGTTTATTTATTTATTTATTATTTTTTATTTGGTGTGGTGGTGGTGTGATTTAGTTATGGGTTTAGTGATGACGGTGGTCCAGTTTAGTTCAGGGTCTTGTAGTGGTGGTGGTGGTGATGGTGGTCTGAATAAGGGTTTAGTGGTGGTCTCGATTCTGGGTCTGGTAGTGATGAACTGATAAGGGTGGTCCGAATCTAGTGTGGTGTTTCTTGGTTTGCTCTCAGTGTTGATGATGTTGGTTCCTGGATTTTGGTTTGGTGGTTTTTAGATTAGATAAAAAGAAGAAGAATATGTTTTTTATTAGATTTAATTTTAAAAATTTAAAATATTGTTGGTTTTTTTGGGTTCTTAGAGTTGATGATGATCTTAGGGGGTATTAAAAAAAATCAACGTCATTATTAAGGGAAAAAACGTATTTTCTCATTGGTGTTTAACGGTCAAACCACCATTTAATGGAAATCCTAACGGAAGGGGGTATATATTCGAATAATTTGGTTTTCAAGGGGGAGACCGGCCATTTCTGAAACTAGAGGGGGCAAAGTCAGAAAATGGCAAACTACAAGGAGAAAAATAATAATAATATCCCTTAAAATAAGGATTTCTATACCATATATAATTATGATGAAATTGGAAATATGTTATATATGGATGATAGTATTGGAAGAAAAGATTTTGGATTGCATTTAATGCAATTCAGTGATTTTCAATTAAGTGAAAAGTCAGGATTTTTTACTTTTTATTTTAAGTTGTTTTTTGGTATTTTTAAGTTGTTTGACCACTTAAAAAAAAAAAAAAAATCAATTTAATAATTATGATTCAGACCCATTAAGTTTTAAGTGAAAAAAACAAACGACCCTTAACTCTCTCTCACATAACCGTTGATTAACCATGCAGTTCCTATAGCTAAACCCAACATTAACATTATCTTTTATTACTATTGTTATTGTTGATATTATTATTAATAAATACAATTTTTTTTGACAATATTAATAAATACAATTTTGTCGCATGAAGAATAAGTTAAAATTTATGAAAGAAAATTGAATTAAATCTTATAGAATGTTTGATTCTATGATTACAATTAGTCACAAATGGTTGATGTGTTTTCACCATTTTTCCATTTCAAAGTATTACCAGCTAACTACCGTATGCATTTTTTATGTTTTCATTCTTGGAATATCGTTTTCAATAATTGCTACCGAAAGCGTTTTCATATTTGAAAAATATTAAATCAATTTCTCATTTTCAAGAAAACAAAAAACGTTATTTTGTCCAAAAAAAAAAAAAAATGTAGGATGTAATAAGACAAAAGAAAAAAGAAAAAACATACTTATCCCGATCCCTTTCAAAAAAAAAAAAAAAAAACGTACTTATCCTGTTATCCATGACAATTTAAGAAAAGAATAGTGGTATTGGCGGCCCTTTATTGAGCAAATAGCACCACTCTTTTAATAAAAATTATGTTGCCATTATTAAAAAACAGAATGGAGAATTATAAATAACTCCCAAAGTTTGATGAATTACAAACCATACCCTATAATTTAAAAATCAGCAACAAAAAAAATAAATAACAAAATATAGTTATTAAGACCCTGTTCTATATAACTAATTAAAAAAATAGAAAAAAATAAATAAAATAAATTTCTTACAAATTATGAGTAAAAAAAATAATATAATAACAAAATCTATGAAGAACACATATGGGTTTTGAAGATGTATCTATGAACATCTTCTCCATAAGTTATTTATATTTTAAATTAATTTTGTTTATATTTTAAATTCTTTTTATAATTTTATTGTTTAAATATAATATAATTTTTAAATATATATTTTAAAGTTTTTTTTTTTCCTAATATTTTTTTTTTGCCATTTAAAACTTTTATTTGTTTTTAATTCAATTTAATAGAAAATCATTCAAATAATCATATTCTTATAGGTTTATGGTCAAATTCAACTTACAACCTTATAAATTTTGAAGTGAGAGATCCCTTACTTTAATTTCGGTAAGGACCTTGATGAAATTCCATCGATTTTTATGAATTTTGATATGAATTTTTGTGTGGATGATAAGTTCATTGAAATCTACTATGAATAAAATTTGAGATTTTTTCAAGTATTAGAACTATTTTTTTTTTGGATTTTCTTATATTTCTCCTATTTTTTCGATGCCTTCGTATTTAATAAAATTGGGATAAATAGTTATAGTGCTTGAAAATTTCTCAAATTTTATTCATATGTAGATTTCATTAAACTTATCATCTACAAAAAACTTTATATCGATATGATTTTATTAAAGTCTTTACTGAAATTAAAGTAAGAGATCTTTTATTTGAAAGTTAACATATATATATTTATTTATTTATTTATATGCTATTTTTTAATAGAGGGTGTGATTTGATATTTCATCAAAAGTCGGGATTTATTTACAATTGTCCCTAAAAAGAAAAAACGAGAAATATCATCAAGTGGAAACATAACGAAGATGTGTTTCTCTTTCTCTCTCCCTGAGGCCAGAGCATCTGTACTTAGTAGACTTAAAAAAGTTGGATATAAAGTGATTACAATAATTCATATCTTTAATGCATTATGTTACGAGACCCATTAAGCAAAGTAGTGGGATTCTCATTCTCATTCCAACTCCAACACCAACACCAAGTCACCAACAAGCAGTAGAGTGTAGAGTGTAGACTACTAGGCTCTCTCACTCACATACACACATATTCTCTGCCATTGCCTCCTTTTCTTTTATCAAATGCTTGGTGGGTCCCTGACACTAACCATTCAACTTCAATCAATTCCCATGAAAATGATCGCATTATTCAATTTGTTTCTTCTACTTCTGGTGCCACTCCCACCACCTTTTCTTTGCTTCATGCTGGGTTTGCAGCATCCATGGCTAAATCAGGTTTGTTTACATTTGTTTAAGTTATCTTTCTGGTTCTGGCGTTTTACAACTTTTTGATATGACGTAACGCACATATTTTCAAGTTCGTCTTCTTATTTGACATAACTGCTTTTCATCTAATACTGGATTAAAACGGAAATTTCTCTGTGGCGTTTTGACAAACACCTGGTGTGCTTTGAGGACATGTTTTGGTGGTTTCTAGAGTTATTTATAATCATATGATAAACAGCTGATGGGTGGGTTTAATTTTAGTCTTTAACTGCTGGATGTGAATATGATGTTCTATTTTGTTGCAGATAACAAATAGGAAAAGAGAAGAATTTTGAGTCACTAAATATTAAACATAGGATCAAGAAAAAATTTCTCATTTTTGATGGAGCCTATTGTATTTTGTAAGCTCCTTAAAGGATTTTGATGGAATGGAGTTAACTTGCTTTTACTCTTTTAAGTTTCAGGTATCATGTACTATTGCTGGTTATATAGTCTTCTTCACTTAGGATATTGCAGCTAAAACTCATGTTTCAAAATTCAAACAAAAGAATTGTATTGTATATTATGAAAATAAGACCTTACTTTTTATTTGATGATTGTTTAGAATCATGTAGTTGTAAAACAGCAGTGGTCTTTATTTGCAAATTGTTGTAATAACAAATCAAATAGAGTTCTCTCGTATACGTGTTTTGATCCAGAGATGGAGCCAAAAGTTTTAATTTTGTGAAAGGTGGAAATAATTGGGCACAAGAGGTATAAAATTGATGTAGAACTGACACAAAGAACGTAAATAGATATAGAAATAGGGTTTAGAGAAAAATAGAAATTAGAGGAAATGGGGGATACAATAGAGGAAAGTAGAAAAAATTAGAGGAAAAATAGTGGAGAAAAAATAAAGAGGGAAATCAAAACTCATTTTAATTCGTCAACCAGAGTCTCCTTAAACAATAAAACGTATGCCTCAATTTATAGAGACCAAATCCACACCAACTAATTTTATCATACTTATATTGTATGAATAGATGATCATGGTAGTTGGAATCAAAAGCTATGCAGAACTGAGAATCCTATCTTCTGTTAGATAGAATTGGAAAACTCCTCACCATACTAAAATAGTAAATTTTATAGACAAATGAAAGACCAAGATTATGGTATGTTTACTGGAAAGCATAATATATTCTAACTTACACCCCTATTTTATTGTTAGGATACTCTGATTCATTTTCTCTAATTCTGTTGAATTTCACTCCTATGCCTGGTAAATAGATATAATTCTTTTTGTAAACATGCATCATGCTACAGTCTCTTAACAATGTCTTCATGATTTCTCTTTTGTGATTGAAATGTTAAATTCTTCATCCTTCAATTCATTTGTTAGATAATTGTAGCCGAAAACTCTATTTGTATTTTTTTTGCTTTTTTTTTTAACTTGCCATGATATTCATTTTTTGCTCTCAATTCCCAAAGGTGGCAAGAAATTGGCATGTGAATCTTTCTTGGACATTCAAGGTCGTTATGTGTTTGGAGCATTCCTCAACTGTTGTCCTCGAAAATTAATGATAAAATGGTTGATCCTCCTCATCTTTTTAAATTTCTGTCTTTCATCCAAGGAGCCTGATGTTGAAGGTACCATGAATTATTATTATATTCTGTCTGTAATTTTTATTATTTTATCATTATTTTTATTTAGCAAAACTGTCTTGTAAATATTTCAATTTTGGTATGTAGGCGATCTAGACAATGTGTAGAGGAGGCAGCCTTTAATGTTTTTTCTCCTTTTCATTTTATAACCAAAAAAAAAAAAAAATCAGATTAAGGTTAATTTTATATATTTATGTTTATTACATACCCAACTAATCTATATTTTTTCACTGAGTTTTCTGTATGATCATCTTTGACAAAATTTATACTTGTTACATTTTGGCCCCTCCTGCTGACTATCTTTTCTTCATGTTTATACATTTTTTTTGTTGATTGTCTTCCTTTCAAGATAAATACAATGGTTCTAGGCTTGGTATGTACTAGCTTTTTGAAGTTGCCTCTTATATTGTAGTTGAGAAGGAGATGGTAAGTGATAGTGATTTTTTTGATGCTTAACTGGTTAATATTGACATAGTAGTCCTTATATAAATTGGCCTGTAGTTGTGCTCTAAACAATAATAATAAAAAAAATGAACACAATAAATGCATTCCAAAAATTTGGTCCAATTACCAATATATATCTAGAAGTGTAACCATTAGTAAGTCAACTAGAATACTAATGGAAAAAATTATATAGGTTACTGATTGCTTCTGTCAGCCATTACTTGCCATCTTTAGGGTTGCTTTGATGATTAACAACTAGGTTGTACACTTCTGCTAATTGTCAGGTGAAGCATTGATTGAAATTTTAAAGGATCTCAATGATACTGGTGGTCGAATAACAGACTGGAATGATCATTTTGTGAGCCCATGCTTTAGCTGGTCTCATGTCAGTTGCAGAGATGGATATGTTATATCCTTGTAAGTCCAATCATTAGCAATTAAAGATGATGAATTACAATAATTTGTCTGATTAGTGCATTTTGCAATTATATTCCATAATTTCAACGGTCAAATTTGTTAGTTTTTGCATTATGTTCAATTTGTATTAACTTGCAGGACCCTGGGTTCAAATGGATTTTCAGGAAATCTTTCACCATCTATTACCAAATTGAAGTTTTTGGTTAGCTTGTAAGTTATCCTCTTTATGCTTAATGTCAACTATTTGCAGTAAGATTCATCTTGTAGATTGAAAGAGTGCTTCATTGGCAGATTCAATCAAACACAAGATGATGACAATTGACACACACAACCTCTTAATGTTAATTTGTGGTATACTGTATTTATTATCTGGCAATAGTATCTCAATTGATCTGCACTTTGTTAGTCAAATAAAAAGGAGTAGAAAGAGAAATTATATTGTCAAAACCTATTTTAACAGTTAATTTAAATCAGCATCCAGAACTTTTCTAACCTTAAGGAAGGCACCTTGGAGTCTTGGACTATAGGAGTTGTGTTGACCAATCTATCTCTATCTTAGAGAAAGTACCTTAGCAAATATATTCTTTTGTATTATATATATAGTCCCGATCTGATCAGCGCATCCTGATATAACTTTATCAGGATATTGAATGTGAGCCACTAATTTTGACAAGTGCATACACACTTGAGTCAAAGTATGTAAAACGAGTGGCTCACATTCAATATCCTCACGAAGTTATATCAGGACTGACTTGAAATTTTTTCTCTCTCTCTCTATATATATATTCATTACCAACAAAGAGCCTATTTATCAGCTCTCTCTCTCTTTTTTTTTTTTTTTTTTTTTCCAAAAAAAGAACTTTAGAATATAAAGTGCAAAATATCTAATATGGTAATATATCAAATGTAATTAAACATATAAGGTAATCTGTTATATGAAAGTATCACATATAATAACATCCCCCTCAAACTCAAGATGATGAAGAAGAACCAACACTAGTTCGAAAGAGAAGCTTATGCGATATGGACTGACTTGACTGAAATATCAAAGATCAAATTGATTTTTGAGCTTGAGAAACCCTTGATTGACATACTAAGGAGTTGGTTTGAGAGACTTAGGAGCCAGCTTCATTGAGATATTAAGAAACTGACTTCATTGAAATTTGAGACTAAAAGTAGAAAAGAAAATTGTTTATCACTAGAAGAAAATTACATGGTTTATGGAGACCTAGAATTAGGCTAGGAAAGGAATGAAATAAATCTTTCAGCCAAACATAACTAATACATGACTAATGCCCAACCATACTTTCCTAATCTAGTTTTAATAGTGCCAAACTAGTCTTTGTATTTTTGGAAATACTTAAAACCCCACCAACATTTTCAAAAATAAACAAAAACAACCCTATTGTTAGTTTTGCGGTGTTAAATCTAATAGATTAAGGGTATAAGAGACATTTAAATTTAAAAACCGATTACTTTTGAAAGAAAAACATAAGAGTAGTCTAAGGCATGACAAATGTCCAAACCATATTTTAAAAAGCCAAAAAGAAAGCATGACAAATATCCAAACCATATTGAAAAAAGTCAAAAAGAATTTTTTTTAAAGGAAAATAAGAGGAAGCACAGAAAATAATTTTACCTCTCTGTACTTTAATATCTCTCCATCGCTCATTTACCTAAATTTAGTATTAATCAATAACATGCAGTATATTTCTTGTTTCATCAATAAAATTCTTAGTTTCATATAAAAAGAGAGAGAGAGAGAGAGAGAAAGTGAAGAAAAGAAATGCAACATATAAATTTGTAATTTAGTTTACTTAAGAGTGAGGTGTTTTATTCACGGTAGTAAATTGTAGTCGTGCTCTGTTGTAATACTGTACTTCATGCAGGGAATTACAGAACAATGAATTATCAGCTACATTACCAGACTTTCTTGGCAGCATGGTTCACCTACAGAGTCTGAATCTTGCAAATAATAAATTCAATGGTTCTATACCTTTGGCTTGGGGTCAGCTATCCAATTTAAAGAACATGTAATGATCCATTTCTAATTTTTTGAATATTCAAATCTTCTTATTCTTCACATTTTTATGTAGAAGGATAAATGTGCTTGGAACGATCTAACATGAATAATGAATTGCTTGTAACCTGTTTCTACCTTAGGTCAACTATAAGAAGCCTCTATCTAAGGCTCCTTTTTGTTGTCTTTATTGCTTTGATTTAACCACTTATCCAACTAATAAGCTTTTATGCTTTTGAACACTAATTTTTTCTTATGCATCTCTTGTTTGACAGTGATCTTTCATCTAACGATTTAACTGGAAGAATTCCAATGCAACTCTTTTCAGTTGCAAAATTCAAGTAAACTACTTCGAAAACTTTATCTCTTTATAACTCAGTATTGAAATATGATGCTGCAATTGGTTCTTTATCTGTTTTCAGTAAGCACATAAACCTTTTTCAATGGTGGACATCTGTTTATATCAATTTAGTCAAATCAGTTTCCAATTAGCTTACAAAGAAAATTCTAATGATTTTTGGTGATAAGGAGTACTCTTAAGGTTTTCGAGTGAATAGATTTGTTGCCATATCTAGCATCTAAAATTGCTTGGGCATTTGCTTATGGTCAATACTGCGTATATTTTTTAACAATTTTGTAAAATGATCCAAAAGTAGTGGAATTTTTGAATAACCGAATGCAATTACTGAAAAACGATGCTACACTTCATTGATAATCAGCAATTTAAAGCTATACATATTCAATCTTCTTGTAATAAATTTGTCATGTGATTATGTTCCTTCAACCTCATTCCCATTTTTGAAGTGTATCGAGTTCCAAATTTCTAATTTTATTGGGCTATTTGCTTATGTAATCCAAAGTGTCTTTTGCATATCATTTTATGTTTATGTTTATCTACACTTGAATGTTGTGCTTGCATCATACTCCTTTCAATCATATCATTGTCATTTGCTTTGCTTCAAATACTCAAGGGATTGTTATTGACTGTGTTATATTATCAGCTTCACAGAAACACGTCTCATTTGTGGCTCTAACTTGGAGCACCCTTGTGTGTCAAGCTCTCCTCTGCCAGGTTCAAATTATTTTTGTTTTCTACTTCTTAAAAACTTTAGTACCATTGTCAGGTTTTTTCTTTAAAGCATAGACTTTTAGGATCAATGGTAATTTAATATGAGATCATAGCCCATTTGATTGAGTTTCTGTGTCCAAATCCAGAAAACTTAAATATCATTCCTTTTTTTTTTTTTTTTTTGAGGTAACTTAAACATCATTCTATTAATCACAACATAAAGCAATATGAGCCAGTGTTTGGATCTACTTGACAATAGCCTGTTGATTAAATCTAGAGTTACACATGAGAGGGTTGTATTAGAAACTGAAAATTATTATAATCTTTTCTATAAGCTCATGCTTTTGGGATTAATTTGTAGTTCAAACACCACTTCTGTCTGAAACTTTGACAAAAGTTGAACTTTGATATTTTGACAGTTTCAACCAGCAGATCAAAACTTAGAGTTGTTATAACTTCTGCAAGTTGTGGTGCTTTTGTACTTTTGTCCCTTGGGGCTATCTTTGCATACCGATATCATCAGTTGCACAAACTCAAACATGATATGTTTGTTGATGTTCCAGGTAACTCCATTTTACCTTTATTGTTTTCAATTGCACTAATGAAATGATGTGCACCGATCTTGGTGATGGCATTTTCAGGTAGCAAATCCTTATATGTGATTCTGAAAAAAACAATATCTGGCATTTTCTTTTTCTGATTTTAGGTGAAGATGACCGCAAAGTTTCTCTCGGGCAGCTTAGAAGATTTTCTTGGCGTGAATTGCAACTTGCAACTGATAATTTTAGTGAAAGTAACATAATTGGACAAGGAGGTTTTGGAAAAGTTTATAAAGGTGTCCTCTTAGACAACACAAAGGTTGCGGTAAAACGCCTCGCAGATTATTATAGTCCTGGTGGAGAGGCTGCATTCCAGAGGGAAGTCCAACTTATAAGTGTTGCTGTTCATAGGAATCTTCTACAGTTGATTGGGTTTTGTACAACCTCATCCGAGAGGATCCTAGTTTATCCTTTCATGCAAAATCTTAGTGTTGCGTACCGCTTGAGAGGTATTTTCCTTTTATAATACTTTGGTCTTCAGTTATTCTGTTCTACTTCACCTTTCCCATTATAAACTAGACTAGCTTACTCTGCCAGCATGTCTATTTCTCTTCATTCTATTTTCATTTTATATATGCTATAGATTTAAAACATGGAGAGAAAGGTTTGGACTGGCCAACAAGGAAACGTGTGGCATTTGGTGCTGCCCATGGTTTGGAGTATCTACATGAGCACTGTAATCCTAAGATAATACATCGTGATTTAAAAGCTGCAAATATCCTCTTGGATGAAAAATTTGAAGCTGTTCTTGGTGATTTTGGGCTAGCAAAACTAGTTGATACAAAACTGACTCATGTTACCACTCAATTGCGGGGTACCATGGGCCATATTGCCCCAGAATATTTGTCCACAGGAAGATCTTCAGAGAAGACGGATGTGTTTGGATATGGTATAACACTTCTTGAACTTGTAACTGGTCAACGTGCTATAGATTTTTCTCGCCTTGAAGAGGAAGAGGATGTTCTTCTGCTTGATCATGTAAGATTATCGATCAACTTTGCTCACTCCTATTTAATCTTTGAAGTTAACTATATTTTGATATGCCTTCTACATTTTTAACCTTGGAGTTTTATGGTTTTATGTTCTTCCTCTTTTGCTTTTGATATATTTTATGTCACTTAACTCATTCTTCTCTTTATTTGTTATATAATAATTGTTCTTTTAAATTGATATTATAGTTATAATTAAAACTCTTATTCAAATACCTTGTATTTTGTAATAATTCCTAATTCCACCTAAATGCAAGAATTAGGATTTATTTAAATCTTTTTAACTCTAAATATTGGGGTAGGACTTATTTGTGGCTTAGTTTTTTTGTTATTGCTATAAAATTTTAGTGTTTAGATGAGGTTCAAGTATATTTTTTCTTTTATTTTAGATTGGGTGGGTTGAGAAGTTGCAGTCAATTTGCATTGAATTATAATATCTTAACCTTAAAGCACGGAGAATGCCAAAATTCATGAGAAGTTGTGGCTCATTTTTTTTTTATTGATTGCTTTGATTTCAAGTTTTCAATATATCAAGCAACTTTTTAAAAATAAAAAAGTGTTGTAACTTCTAAACATTAAATTCTATTGTTTGCCGTAGCTAATCAGATGATGTTGATTCCATGGAGAGTACAAAATTCATAAAGAAAATAGAGAAAATTAGAAAATGATATGGAAATCATCTTCACAGCTATCAAATGACAAAAAGTTTTGAAATTGTCAACAAAATAGTGTATCCCTTAAAAGTTTGTTTTCTAATTTCAGTAGGTTTATTGTAGAGATTGGAATTCCGTCAAAAATAGTCCTTGCAGTATGAAGTAGCTTGTCGAATGTTTATTAATAATATTTTTGATGAATTGTGCTTTTGTGATATGTAGAATAACATCATATAACTGTTTACAGATTAAGAAGTTACTAAGGGAAGATAGACTCGTCGACATTGTGGATAGAAACTTGTTTACTTATGATTCAAAAGAGGTTGAGACTATAATCCAAGTTGCATTGCTATGCACTCAAAGCTCGCCTGAAGATCGGCCACCGATGGCAGAAGTGGTCAAAATGCTGCTAGGAGATGGTCTAGCTGAGAGATGGGCTGAGTGGGAGCAGCTTGAAGAAGTAAGGCATCAAGAATTCTCACTCATTTCTCACAACTTTGCTTGGGGAGAAGAATCAAGCATTGACCAAGAAGCCATACAGTTGTCGAGAGCAAGATAAGATCATTTTCCATGTTAAATCAATTTTGAGATGACATTAACCCATTACTCTAATTATATATGTTGTTGTATATGAAAAAGGGAACAAAAAACATAGAAAAAAACAAAAAAGATCATAGGATTGGCATATAATAGACAGAGGACATATCTTGTTTGTATTTATTACTATGTTGCCTACTGTAAATTTGTAATAGTATAGTTTGATGTGCTCATGAAATTTTGCATTATTGTGTGGATATTCTGCATATTTAAATTTTGAATTCAATTGCCTAAATTCGGTAACTGCCGTATCAATGGGAATTAATGTGAGATTAATTCAGTAAATCACGGATTAATGGCCATTGACTGAAATCCATAACTTTCCTTCTTTAAAGAACCTTAATTTTCTTTATATTGCCGCCTCCATTCACTCTTCAAATACATGAAAATTAGGGCAAACGAGTGGTGTTGACAGATGCCAAACACATAAGGTGAGGGACGAATATGTTTTAAGGACACTATGTGAAATACGGGTCTTGGTTTTGATTTAATTTTCCTTGTTTCTGGTTTCGATTTACTAGTATAATTCATATTGTAATCTTCATTTCTTCTGCATTTAATTTTTGTTCATATTTGTAATTCGTATAACAATCTTAAAACGGATTAATAGTCCTTAAGGAAGAACTGAAACTGAAATACTATATATATATAATTGTGGTTCTAAAAGCTTCATTTGGTTTTTAGAAATGACAACCGAATTGAACTCCACTTCTAACCCGATTGTGAACTCGAGTGTGGCTCAAGGGACTACCTTGGTGGTGAACCCGTTTGTGGCTCAAGTGACTTCCCTGACGGTACCGGTTTTGGTTCCTATGATCCATGGAGAGAAACCGGAGAAATTCTGTGGGCTGAATTTCAAGAGGTGGCAGCAAAAAATGCTGTTTTACCTAACCACCTTGAATCTTGTGAGATTTTTGACTGAGGAGGCTCCTAAGCCCAATGGTGATGAGCTTGATGTGCAAGTCATTAGTGTGATTGATGCTTGGAAACATTCTGACTTTCTATGCCGAAATTATGTCATGAATGGTTTGACAGATTCGTTGTACAATGTGTACAATACGAAGAAAACAGCAAGGAATTGTGGGAGTCTCTAGATCAGAAATACAAAACCGAGAATGCCGGGTCTAAGAAATTTGTGGTGGGCCGGTTTCTTAATTATAAGATGGTGGACTCCAAAACAGTGATTAGTCAAGTGAAAGAGATCCAAGTGATCTTACATGAGATTCATGTTGAGGGCATGGTCTTGAGTGAAACCTTCCAAGTGGCTACTATCATTGAGAAGCTGCCTCCTACGTGGAAGGATTTCAAAAATTACCTTAAGCACAAGCGAAAAGAAATGAATATTGAAGAACTGATTGTCAGACTTAGTATTGAAGAAGACAATGTGGAGCTTGGTCAAAATTCCGAGTTCAAGAAGAACAAGTCAGGGGAAGGGTCCAAGTTGGGTCCAAAAGGAGGAATTTCCAAGAAGCAGAATTTCCGGTTTCAAGGCAAGTGCTTCAATTGTGACAAGATAGGTCACAAATCTTCATAGTGTAGGTTGCCGAAGAATAAAAACCATGAGGCAAACACGGTGGACAACATCTCTAAAGATGTTTCTGAAATTATTCTCTCTACAGTAGTTTCTGAAGTGAATCTGGTCAGGTCTAACTCGAAGGAGTGGCGGATTGACACCAATGCTACTCGGCACGTTTGCTCAAACCGAGAATTATTCACTTCCTTCGAACCAATTCAGAATGGGGAGAAACTGTTCATAGGAAACTCAACTACTTCTGATATTGAGGGTCAAGGCCAAGTGATCCTAAAGATGACATCTGGTAAAGAGTTGACACTGAACAATGTACTATACGTGCCAGAGATTCGCAAAAACTTAGTGTCTGGTTCGTTGCTCAACAAGCATGGTTTCCGTATGGTGTTTGAGTCCGACAATGTTGTTTTGTCTAAAAATGGAATGTATGTTGGTAGGGGCTATGTAATTGATGGTGGTAAATATATATATAATTGATAATTATTTAGGTGGTGATAAATCTATATTATCACAATGATAAAGATATTATATGAACTTCAAAAAAATTTCAACGGGGTATGTGAATGTGAATGTGAATGGCACCATTTTTTTATTTTTCTTAGTCATAGCTCTCATATTTGTTCATAGAGCACTTTTATTGAAAATATTTCTGATATATTTTTGGTTTTATTTAATGGCCTGGATAATATATATGTAAGTCATAGTTTATTTAACAACTAATCAGCTAGATGCAAATAAGATCATTAAAATTGATTCTAAAAGGAAAAAAAAAAAAAAAAAAAAGTTCATTTTTTTATTGAAACAAACCCTAAGAAATCATAATATTAATTGATTTTCAAAGTAACCAAACACATACACACACAAGTAGATACAAATCCATATGATGAATCACAACTGATCACATTGTGTAGGAAGAAAAGATATGGTTTCCTTGTTGAGATCATGCAACACCAAAATGTTCTGTTGTTGTACATTACCAAATATTGACATACCACTTGAACTCCCAATTGCCAAGCAAACCACTCCCATACTTGAATCACCAACCATATAATTCTCACTTGGCAATTCCAAATCAGCTCCTTCAAAATGGAACACCAACTTTGGCACATCTACGTTCTCTGAATTATCTGATGGTAAATGGAAGCAAAGATCAAGCCCCGTTGAACCCGAATTGTCAACAGAAAGTTTTATTTGAGAAATAAACTCCTTTTTGACCTTATCAAAAGCAGACTTTTCTAGATAAGTTATTGTTGTCCCAGAGTCTATGATCAACCCACCAGTACCATCATCTTGGAGTGCAAAAGTAGATTTCTTGATTGACAAGCGACTGCCACCCACTGAGATTCCTTCAAGAGAAAGATAATAGAAAGATGGTTGCAATGAGTTTTTGATTAATGGGGTTGTTTTGATTTCTTGATCACCACTTGATGATGATGAATTCACACTTGCTAGAGACCCCATTAAAAGTGAACTAGTTTTTGTGTCATCAATTGAAGTCAAGCAATAAGAGAATTTAGGCTCTTTGAGTTGTGAAACTAGAGACAGAGGTCCTCTGCCGAGCCCCACCAGGCCTCCACCTTGACCGAACCCGTCACCTGTTAGATAAACCACATGTGAAGCTCAAAAAGATCTAGGATGGATCCCATATTAAAAACAAATATAACAAAATAAGGGTATATATACTAATGGATGCTATAACCTAAGCTATCGAAATTTAATATCACCTTCATTGTCGTCTCCACAACCGAACCCGATATTCGGAACCGAAACCTTTCCGAACGTGAATGTCTCAGTGGCCATAACACCCTGTGTTGAAGAATAATCACCATAAGTGTAGAGATACTCACAACCACTACTACAAGTTGATTGAGGCAGAGCTTGACATAGAGAGTGAGAACATGATAACTTGGAGAAAGAGGAAGACTTTTTGGGGTCGAAAATCGGTGTAGGCTGATTAAAACACTCAGTGCAAGGCTTGCATTGAGTCCATATCAAATCACTTCCTGTATCCAAGATTGCGTTGTAAGTTTCAGGTGGTGTACCGATTGATAATTGCATCAGAAACTCGCCGCTCCCGGGATGGATAGGGGATTGAACAATTTGATCATCTGAAGTAGCTGCCAAAACCATAGAATTGAGCTTTTTCAACCTGTGTTGGCCTCTCTTCATTCCACGTTGGAGATGCTCGAATAAGGTCAAGTTCTTGCTAGAGTCGACATGTTTGAGAATTACCCTGAACCCATTTTGAGAATTAATCTGATCATGCTCTAACAAAGCTCGCTGACGCGACGTGGACTGTACCGGAGAAACGTTGAAACATAGTGCAAATAATATTGCCAGTGCTACTAATACTATCACTGAAGATGAAGAAAACATTGATGAAGCCATAATAGGTGAAGAAGAAGAAGAGACAAAGGTAGAGGTGAAGATATATAGAGTAAGAAGAAAGAAGAGAGAGATGGTGGGCACTTGAATGAGATATCAAGCAAAAAGCAAGTAGTGTTTGAAACTAAAGGCCGACTCTAGCGTGGTTGTTGAGGAAATATTGCTAATGCTGTAATGCAACATAATTGTGAACCAGGAATTATATTCTCACACGTATAATTTTGCTTCTTGGATACCTTTTTAATTAGGATTCAAATTGGCCGTCTAAAAATTGTTTCTCAATTTGTGTTTAACCAATCAAATTGGGACATGTGTCTATATTTATGGAAGAAGTTGAAAAATAATAATTAAATGTAGACACATGTCCCAATTTGGTTGGTTAGAATTGAGACACCATTTTTGAACAACTGATTTGAATCCTTTTAATTATGTGATAAACATTTTCATGATATAGGTCGTAATATATACTAACCGGTGATAAATACCGTTCATCCGGTTCGTCAATGTCTTAGATTTGAATCGATATACTCGCATATGGTATTGTCAAAAAAAAAAAAAAAAAAAAAAAAAAAAAAAGTTATACTCGCATATGGTATAAAAAAAATTGGATATATATATACACACAAATTATTATGTCAGGTATACCTAAGGATATTATCGTACAGTTTCACTAATTCTCGCTACTAAGAAATAGTGTAAATTTTTTTATACTAATTCTCGGTAATGAGAATCAATGAAACTGCACGATAATATCTTCAAGTATACCTGACCTGATACGTGCTGATATATATATATATATATATATATATATATATATATATATATATATATGTGTGTGTGTGTGTGTGTGTGTGTGTGTGTTATTTAAAGACTAACAAATTTTATTTTTGATATACCACTTACAATTGTCAGACTGAATGAACGCCCTTATCATTGAGCAACTTTGATGGTGGTAAAGGCTAACAAATTAGAAGGGGTGTTTAAGAAAAATAAAATTGAAAATAAATTTATATGTTATAACTTATAAAACACTAAGAATGAATATAATTTTTTTATTTATTAATGAAGACTTTAATATGCATTTAGACTTTGACTAATAAGATATCATGATTTTATTCGATTACAAAAATAGTGTTAGGGTATCAATGAAGAAATAGTTCAAGTCCATATACGAGTACTTAATACATTTTTAGGTTTTTAATTTTTAAAAAAGAAAAAAGAAAAAACAAAATGTGATCATGACCTATTAGGGGTACTTGTATTTGTTTATATTAAACAGTATAATCGCAACCTGAATAACTATTTCTAGACGTGAATGATTTCTCCGCTCTTTTTTTAAGGGTTAGGTGAGACCCAAACTTCCATCATCAATACAGGGGAAAAGGTGCATAACCATTCAACTAAGAGGTGATTTACTATTTGAGTACTAGAGTTAATAAATTATTTGTAATAATTATATAAATGTGGTGAGCTATATTAGAATTTAGAAGTATAAATAAGGGTTGGTGGGCTAACTAGTTTACTATCGAAATAGGTAATATGGGTTTGGTTTGATGTTCCTATTATAGTTAGGTGTGATCCATTGACATTTTACTCATTTTATAAAATTATTTTCATTATTTATCCTTTTAGGTTAACTATTTAACTGTATTAACATACCATATTCCCATCCATTTTTTCTTTTTCTTTTTTCAATTCCATACAACTTTATAAATTATAATAAATGTAATAGTTCAAAAAAAATAAAAAAAATATTAAGAATAGTTAGTATTTGATAGGTCTAATGAGACTTTAGTGTAATTTATTTGATTCACAAATCACACCCAAAATGCTTTCCAGGGTTTGTTAGAATGTTAATAGGTGACAGTGACTGCACGCCTTTAAATTAATGTCAAATTAGGTTTTGGTTAACAGGACATTTCCAAAACAACTCAACATCCAAACCCCTCAAAAAAAATGAAAAACAGAAATCCAAATCGAGCAATAATATTAAAACTATAATTAGACGGAACCTTAGACACACTGATTTTAGGTCACACAATTCTACATGCACAATGTTTTCCACTTTATACATTAAATTGGCTTATAGCATGTGCACCCTACATTTGACTGTTAATAGCAATATTACATGACTAAAGTAAAAGAATATACACCCACGTCCAATGTGATTTGATAGTAAAAAAAATATGATCATTTAACCTGATAATGTCAATGTTTAAGTTGTCGGACTACCGGTGGTATATATATAAAAGAATATACAAATTTATATGCTTTCGGAATTGAAGAAATTTTAATGACCAAATGTAAAAGTATTTTTGAGAAGCAGAAGAATAATATTTATAGCTAATTATACTTTTTTGTGTGTGGAAGTATTACAAGTATTAAAATAGGACTGTCGGGACTCGTTAAGATAAGACAATATATGTGTGGTTGGATAACTATTTCCATAAACCGGAAGAAAACTACCCACACATGCTTGTAAAATGCACATGATATATGTGTGGCTGGATAACTATTCCCATAAACTGGGAGAAAACTACCCACACATGCTTGTAAAATGCACATGGTGGTACTCGAACTCTTCACCACCACTGTGGAAGAGAGGTGCACTATCATCTCGCTAAGAAGTGATGTGCTATAGCTAATTATACTTAAATCATTTTATCAACGTTAACATATAAATAAATTTATCATTATGCTATAACACTTTATACTATAAAGTTTATAGTTATATTTCATATATGGACTATGGTATGGTATAGATTAAAAAAATTGTGAAGAATGGAAACTATAAAAATCTTGCAGGCAAAACAAAGGAAAACTTGTGTTGGAGGAATGCTGTTGTCAGTTGTCACATTCAAATAATTGATATTCTGGAGTATAACAAAAACAACATTGAAACTGGCCAATTAGTATATCTTGCTTTCTTTAGGATATTCTTTAATATATATATATATATATATATATATATATATATATATATATATATATATTATAAAAAAAAAAAGATTGATTTTGAAATTGAGAGGCCCCAATTACGAGTGAAGATACATCTTCCTCCTCAAGCCTCATTGATCCAATAAATGCCTACTTGCCTTGCTACTTGCTACTTAATCATTACATTACAAAGAAAATGTCATCTTCATAAGTTCACTTCAAAAGTTGTACATCATTTCTTGAACATATAAGAAATATCCAATTCAGATGTCATGTCCAAACACAACTCATGCCATCAGTTTTGGTGGTCTCATAAAAAGCCTTTTAACAATTCAATAACCAAAGATAAATAATAGCATGGGACATGGGTTTTCTTCAGCTAAAAAAAGCTTTCTGGTTTTTCTGAATATATAACAATAACTCATATTAGTCATATGCCATGCCCAAAGGGTGTCTTGGACCAATTTTTATTTTTACCTGACGACTTCATTTGATTCGCACGTTGTTCTTCTTCCTCTTCAAGCTTTTTTCTCCGTGCAGCCTCTTCTTTTTGTCTCTGAATCAGCTCTAACTCGCGGTGCCTTTCTTCCTCTTTCCTCTGCTGCTCTAAAGCCTCTCTTCTCTGAGCCTCTTCCACTCTCCTCTTATTCTCTTCTAGCATCTTATCCAGCTCTTCTCTCTCTCTCCGAGCTTGTTCCTGTGGGATGTAATCATAATGCGAATCAAACCCAAATGCAAAATGAGGACAAATGAAATACTAGTAAATAATTAGACAATAACTCCAGCTTCAACCGTAGTAAGATTCGTTAATCAACTTTATCAATTATGACATTATGCAAGGCAGAATAAGCATCCATTACATATCACAATAATTGGTGATGTCAACTTGGTAATTGACATTATAGCACAAACAAACTAGTTAATATTAAATCTTTATTGGGAAGGAAAAAAAAAAGAGAAAGGGAAAACACATGAAGTTGTATGTAAATTTGCAGCCTTAATATGGACGTTGAAGAAAGATAATTCAACACCGGTATGTTTGATAGCTTGACAATGTCCTCGGGGAATTCAGTGGAAAGACAAATGTTCCCACACCATTAAACTGTACAAACATAATTGTTAGCAATACTGAATCAAAGCATCATCAGCTCATCAGTTTTAATCAAGTGATTATGCTTTGATCTAACCAGCTTCAGTGCTGAAGCGATCTAGCTCAGGGTAAGTATCAAGAGGTTGAGCACTGGTGATCGGAACTATCAGAAGTGCATGGTTTGTTAAGAGTCTGGTGAGGTTGTTACGGCCATGTCAGCATTAGTCACATCAGATACATCGAGAACAAATCAGAGAATGCCTAGTCAGAGTCCTACTCTAGTCTTGAGTCCTAGTCAGCAATTCTGTTAGGATTCTATTAGAGCTTCTTTTATGCAATTGCTTAATGAACACATATATATAGCTGCTCAACTGTTGATCCATGTAATTATGTGTGAATCAAAGTTTGTAATCAATAAAAGTTTCTAGAGAATTCTCTCGGAAGATTTTCTCTTGCTTTCTCTTATATTTTCTCGAGAAAGTTACAAATTCAATAACAATAATGTGGATCCAGATTCTAATATGGTGATTGCTAAAACTGATAATCATTATTTAGCCGTGTTTTACATCTGTAGCAAAATCCCTTCACTCTAGGACTTCAACACCTTATGGCTTATTCACCAATAATTAAGTGCATAAAAAACAACTAAATACTCAGTTCAATGTAATTTCATTTTTAAGACAGAATGACAGATTACTGCATGTTTGTTGGAAAACCATGCTCTACCAACAGTTCGCAGCAAAAAGTATCATCAGAATTCCATTTTGTGTTATTCAGCCTTCTAAAGTAAGTTAGGTAAGAGGTCAGTACGTTTACTACCAGGCCTAAGATTGCAACTCTTACCTCTTTCTGCCGGGCCTCCATAAGAGCAGCTTCCTTTTCCTTCTCAAGTTGAGTCACAATATCATTAAACAATTTCTCACGGCCTTCTTCTATTCGCCTCACTACTTCTAACTTAGCTTCCTCAGAGTTCAACCTCTGCTCGACATTTCTCCGAATAGCCTCCTCCAATCTCCTTGCAGTCTCTTCCTCTAATAATTTTAGTTCAACCTCAAGTTGGTGCCTGATATTACATGCAAAAAGTCTATCATGGAAATAGTCATTGATGAAGTATATAAACAAAGAATCATGTATATTCCACTACTGCAATGGTGGTCCACTACATCATGGCAAACTTCGTAAAAAAGATCATCACAAGAATTACAGGGCATAAATTATAATATCATCAAAAATGATAATATTACAAGGACAACATAAATAGCTCATATAAATATTAATCTATCTCCCTCTCTCACTCTCTCTCTCTGGCATGTTCTTAAATGCTCAAGCATAACACAATTTTAACAGTCTTATTCAGTTGAAAATAAAACTCTAAAAATTGAAATTTGGCTTATTCAGTAAACTATGTCATCAACTATTCCCAATTGGTACTTCAAATTAAATGAGCTATCTAGCAGTCTGCAGCAGGAAAGAAGAAATGAGACAAGATGAAATGTTAAGAGATGTAATTCTCATCAAGCCATAACTTGATCTTCTCTCTTCCTCTCTTCTCTCAGTTCAATAAAGATGCTTGGATTGGCTCTATCACGCTATATTCAGTGTTCCTGCAGTTATATAGTATTAGCTCTTCCCTCCCATAATATTTCAATTCACATTAGAAAGGAAGGAACAAATTCTTCTAGAGGGGAGTTCAATTTAGTCCCTAAGTTATTGTGAACTATCCCTTTTTTACTTACATTTTGCGTTTTAGTTTGTTTGGCTTTTATGATTTCAAAAATAAATCAAAACGGTCTCTCTAACCAAATTTTTGACAGTGAAAACTAACATCAATAGTGACAATATTATTTTTCCCTTGTAACTGTTTACATAATTACGATGTCCTTGTACTCAATGTTTTAAAATGTGCAAGGCGGTTATGTCCTCGCCAAGCAGGATGGTCGCCTCAATTCGAAAGTGATAAATAATGCAAAAAATAAAAAAATAAAAAAATAAAAAATTGCTAAAATAGAAAATCATCCATAACATTTAATAAATAGTCCACAATCAAACATTACTAGAATAAAATCCACCCAAAAAAAAGTGCATGACAAAAAAAAATTGTTTAATGGCTTGAAATATAGATCCAAAATGTCATCCTAGTAATAAATGAACACTATATATTGAAGAGACTATCATTTGTGTCCAGTGGCTTAAAATATGGATCCAAGGTTCCATCCTCTTCATCATCTTCTGTAGTGTCATCCTCTAAAGAGTGGCCATGATATCTGATTCAACTATCATCCTCCGTATCACTCGGGATGTCCTCCCACTCTAGTTTTTCATCCACCAGTTGCATAGTCTTTCCTTTGTCTTAACAAATATCATAAAATAATATATTAATTAATTATTTAATTCTATCTACGTAAAACAATTATCTATAGTGTACCTAAATTTAATTAGATAATAACTTACTTGTATTTCTCTTTCTCTTTTGTCCTACTTGCCTATTTCCACTCAGTTGACTCCTGTCCACACTCTCGGGTATGTCATCGGTCACCCCTGATAATCCATTCGTAGACTTTTGGTCAAAAGAATCTTCCTCAACCACCCATTCATCATCAGAAGGCAAAACATCACTAACCAAAGGATCCTCATCATCCTTCTGTCCCTGTTTCCGTAAGAATTTGTGTTGCAACTTTCTATTGTACATGATGTACACCAAAGAACTCAATTTCGTTGTGGCCAAACGATTTCTCTTCTTTGTATGAATCTACATAATTTTTGTAGGAAAATGGTCATTATGTATAACCTAATTTATTAAAATCTAGAAATGAGAATTCTAAGTAAACTCATACCGTATTAAATGTATTCCAATTCCTCTCACATGCTAAGGATGAGCAAGTGAGACTTAAAACCCTCACTGCAAAACTTGTAAGTTCCGGAGTTTCGTCTCCATATTGAATCCACCAATCAGCTATAATGAAAGTAATAAACACGTAAGACAATGTTACAAATTTCAAAAAGAAATGAAGAACACCTAGATAATAACTTTACATACCAGGGCTACGATCATAGATTAAAGTTTTTGCCTGTCCAAAGGAAAACATCCCTCTCTTATCCTTGAAGTTATGGATTTGCAAATGAGCCTTAACTCTATCGGGTTCATTAGGAATAAGTTTCAACAAGCACGTAAACAACCCGAGCTTAATCTCTGAAATTGGATGAGTGGAAAGATTTTCTGAATATTGAAATCGAGGATTCAGAAAATAAGCAGCTGCATGCAAATGACGTTGCGATTGAAACTCCCACTTATCATCAATGATTTTCCATATCTCCTTGTAAGCTCCTTCCTTATCTTCTAAATTTTTTGCTATCTCCTCCTTAGCCTTATCCATGGCACCGTATATGAAACCCATTCCAGGCATTTTTTCTGAAGCCGTCATCCTCAACACACTTATAAGAGGTTCAGTTGTCTTCAGTGCATAAGACATGCTACCCCAAAATGCCTGGTCCCTTAGGATGATTTTCTTGATTTCCTTACCATCGGCCTTCTTTGCCCAACTACAATTCGCCCATTCTTTTGAAGTAATCATTTGTTTCAAAGGTTGTTTAAGACTGTACATACTTTGCAATGTCAAGTATGCAGTAGCAAATCTTGTAGCTGCGGGGTGGATCAAGTCTTTCTTAGTGTGGGTCCTCATCAAAGCTAATACCCATTCATGATTGTATATGAAGTTACTTACCTATAATAGCACAATAACAAAAACATAAGAAATAGTAATTGATTTATATTAAACATACAATAATAATTGGTAATTACCTTTTTTGCTTTCCTCAATGCATTTTTGTGTCGTGGTAACTCTCCAATTTTTTCAAGTATTAAGTTAATACAATAGGCAGCACACGGTGTCCACCATAGACGTGGCCTCTTCTCCATCAACATTTCACCCGCCACCTTATAGTTGGATGTATTATCCGTCACCACTTGAACCACAAGTTCTTCTCCAACTTCTTCAACTACTTCATTAAGTAGCTTAAACAATAATTTGGCATCTTTTATTACATCACTTGCATCAACCGACCTCAAAAAAATAGTGCCATGCGGATTGTTTACGAGAAAGTTTATCAAATGTCTTCCTCTCATATCCTTCCACCCATCAAATATTATGGACACCCCTGTTTGAGTCCATGTTTTTTTCACCTCAGCAACAATAGCTTGTGTATTGCTCTCTTCCTCTTTCAATATCGTTGTGCTAAGCTCACATGATGTAGGTGGTTTTAGACCACGGCCGTAATTTCCAACTGAGCAGCACATATTGATGAACGAAGGACTACTGACAACATTAAATGCGATGCCATTCTCAAAGAAGAATTTTGCTATGTCCATGGAAGTTCGATCACATGCCTTTTCCTTACTTCCTGCCTCCTCCTCACTTCCTTGTTTGTTATTTCCCCCCAACTCCGCCTCATCTTCATCAATATTCGTAACAAACCTATCCATTGGTCCACCGATTCTCAATTGAGACACGCTGCCTGAACTTGAACCTCCTTTTGTTTGACTAGTAAAGTTGACTAACTGTGCTGTATTTTTTGCATTATCGTTTTTGGTCATATAACTTTTTATTTCATCTCTCACGTCATCGGAAACCCTTGTACACGGGGCAACATTACGGCGTATACCCGCAAGGTGTTGTTTCATCCTAAACACTCCTCCTTTGATAATTTTTTCACAAAAAGTACATCGAATGTACTTATATGCCTTCCCTGCATCCGTTTCAACCTCAACCCCATACTTCCAAGCCGGATCTTTTCTATTTGACATCTTACACACAAGTCTACAACAAAAGTTGCAAAATAAACAATAACAAGATATATTAGATCATAGACTAAAACTTTATGATTCATAAGTTTCTAACAAACACTTTGTAACATAATTAGGGATGACAAAATTATCCACGGATACGGATATCCATAAGAATCCGCTCCATTTAAAATGGGGATGGATACTATTATTTCGGGGATGGAGCGGGGATGGATGTCATCCTAATATCCATTTTATTTTCGGGGATGGAGATGGATATCGTCTATGGATATCCATCCCCATCCGGATCCATTATAGATTTTAATATTTTAAAAATATAAAAATTTATTATGTAATTATTAATTCTAATTATATAAGTTATTATTAATTTTTATATTTGAACTTTTTTGGATGTATTTATTTCTCTTTAAATAGGATAAAATGTACCGTTTCATATGTTAGTTATATTTTTCTCTTGTAAACTATAAAAATATAAAGTTTTTTCATCAGATACGGATATAATCGGATCAGGGATGTATATCTCTATCTTAATTAGGTGATTATCCGAATCCACCCCTCACTAAGAAATGGGGATGGATGCGAGGATAGAGATATATATCTCAAACGGATACCAGGATGGATATTGGGGTATCCATCCCCAATCTGATCCATTGCCATCCCTAAACATAATAGAAACAAAAAACTTGTTGAGACAGCCATTGGAACTTGGAGTCTTGGAGAAGAACATAGTGTTTTATGGTCTTGGTTCTTGGAGTCTTGGATAGGTGAGAGTTTGGACATAAAGTATCGGTTTTCTGTTCTAAATAGGAAGTTAGGGTTTTTTTGTTTAAAAAATCAAGTATTTTTGAAAGAAAAAAAACTGCACAGTTTAACCAGGCTTTTTTTTTTATCGTCTTGCACCACCTCATGGCATTGAGGCATGACTGAGTAACAACAAGGGAGAGGCAACCGCATTATTCGATTTTTAAAACATTGCTTGTACTCTAATTTTTTAACTTCTCTTGATTAATAATTTTATTTTGAAATTGAAGATTTTGTAATATATTATAATTTGTTAACAAATTATTTTAAATTATTTATAATTGAAAATATTCATTTCTTATTTTTTTTTATAAATATTTTTATAATATATAAAATATAATTAGGTTATTTCATTTGTATTTATCATTTTATATATCTTTTGGGTTTTTAGAAGCTTTTTTTATTTCAACACGAAAATATAAATGTCAATGGGGCACCTTAAGGCATCGTCCAGGCACGCCTATACCAGCCAGGCACCTAGGCA
Source organism: Acer yangbiense (assembly GCA_008009225.1). Classification (NCBI taxonomy): domain Eukaryota; kingdom Viridiplantae; phylum Streptophyta; class Magnoliopsida; order Sapindales; family Sapindaceae; genus Acer; species Acer yangbiense. The sequence continues at coordinate 13,708,808 of CM017766.1, read as the reverse complement.
CGCCTGAATGAAGTAACCCTATTTTATTTATTTATTAATTTTTTTTTTTTTGAGGTCACTGTCAAGATCAGATGTCTGTCAACCGGTCACCGGCGACCGACGAGGCCTGAGTCCGATCAGTATGTCACCGGAGCATGGGATGGTGGTGCTAGGGCAGGGTTGGTGGTGGCTACTATGGATTTTATTCGTTAGGGATGGTGACTACTAGGGTTTTTATTTTTTTGAAGAGTAAAAATTCTGATAGAGAAAAAAGAGAGGACGAGAGAATTTGAGAATAATGGGAAATTCAATAAAACCTATTACGCCTTTGACAACTATGCTTGATGCTATTAATTTTGACTAACGGAAGGAAGAAAGTGATGTACTTATAAAAAATAGGGACCAAAAAACTAATACGCGAAAAATAAATAAAAAAGTGATATCTCACAATAACTTAGAAACTAGAATGAAAATCCCCCTTTGTAGTATTGAAGAAGGCTTCTTAATATGTGTATATCTCCTTCGTGTATTATGCGGTGTGATGTGGGTTTTATAATAAACTTGTTCTATCTCTTTATTAAAAATGTTGAAGCTTTTACAGATGGAAAGGGAGAAAAGTTGTGCATTTGTGATGCGTTAATTGCAACTAAGATCAATGAACAAATTCTACATACAAAAAGGCTAGTGGAAGCATTTCAAATGAGTAAACTTAAGAGCCTAATTTATCATTTATTTCATTCATGAAAGTTTACCATATTTTATATCAGTATACTTTAGTAGTTAGATGTAAATCTGAACGTGTATCAGATTCAATGGGTTTTCCTAAAGGTTTTAGGTTGGAACAAATTGTTAAATATAAAATTCCAAGTAGGCAACATATGTGGGAGCTAACGGGTCAATGAACTGCTGTCATCATACAGTTGAGGATCAAGTTTGCTAAAATTGTTTTCATGTGTGCTGTATCTGTAGTTTGTATAAGATCATGGTGAAAGTGTGAAACAAAAATCAAATATGAAAGTTTCCCTGGTTCCTCCCTCTATTTATATTTATTTATTATTATTATTATTATTATTATTATTATAGCTCTCTAAGAAATACACTATAGCCTAAGGAGGTTATGAATTTCAATCCGAAGTTGCGGACAATTCAACAAATCAAATCTGCAAGGCTTTCTAGTTATTAACCTTGATCTGAGATTGGCCATACCTAACCAAGATTCCACAGTTGCACATAAGATAGACTACAGAACAAAAAGGCCAGCTATTTGGGTAACTAGATGAGTAATCAGGCAGAATGGCAATGAGTTAGAAAATTAGAAACCATTAAGACATGCACGAAAATAAAAAAGGTCAACCGACATAATTAGTTTAATAATGACATGAGATGACTTGTTCTAAATAAGAATATAACTTATTGTCAGTTTCAAAAAACAAGTAATAGCACCACAAAAAATGCTTCAGTCCAACATACAAGGCTGTGTTACATTTAGGTTGACTGTTAACATGAACTTCCCTGCTTATGCAATCTATCTGAGAATATATTCTTAGACAAGTCATCATAACAAAGTTATTATATGAACTCTCAGTCTCTCACAGTCTCACTTTCGACAGATCAAACAATTTCAGTGAACAAACACATACATTTATATCACATGTTATCTTGGCATGTAAAGTAAAGCACATTTATGAAATTACCGTTTCTTTTCTTCCTCCTCTTTCTTCAGTTTCTCAATAGCATTTTTGCGTTCAGAAGATGTAGAACTTGGACCAGAAGACTTGGACAACGGAGACAATGACCTGCTGCTACTTCCTTGTCTCTTATTATGCTTCCTAGGTGTTGGAGACCTACTTTTGCGTCTTCTATAAGATGGTGAACGGTTTCTTCGGCGACGTGGTGAACTCGAATGGCTTCTTCGCCTATTTCACAAATCACAATTAGATCTTAATATTACATTTCCGTGAGTTCAATGATACCTAAGAAAATGAATAAAAAGAAGGATATCCCCAAGTATATTCAACTTATACACTCTGCTGTCACAAATAACATTTAAATTCTTTAACAAAAACCAAATAAAGTCACATGTCCCATAGTCTAAAAGCAAAGTACAATTATCAGTACCAATCAAAATCATCTTATAGTGAATTACTGTTCAGCAATATACACCGAAATATTCATATAGTTCTTTCTCCTTCATTATTAAAATTTTCAAAAAATACCCTAGATATCAATTCATATCACAGTTAAAAAAGCTATAACCTTGAACATAAAAAATAAAAACAGTAGACAAGTTATATGGTAAAATGAAAACATAAAGCAGAGAAAGTATTGTTATAGGATACTCAATAGTAATGAGCGAAGCAGCAATGGCGAGAGAAATCAAAAATGGAAAAGGGATCAAGTGGAGTTGTTAAAATGACCTGCTGTGAGAATTGGAAAATGGTGAGCGTGAGCGGGAGCGGCTTCGTTCCCTTTTGCTTCGTCTGCTGTGGCGGTGAGCGACAGGTGACGGAGAGTACCTCCTCCTGTACGACGGCGATCGAGATAAGCTTCTAGGCATTGTTTTCAATTCTCATCTCCAAAATGCCCTACACAATCTCATTCTCACCGCTCTCTCAAAGGGCTGCCCCGGGATGGAAACAGATTGGATACCCGACCCGAACTGACCTAATACTCCACTTGGACCAATAGAATATATTAATAAGGGCAATTACCAATTAGGTCCTAGACTTTTTTTTAAATTCCAAGTTGTTTGCGACTTTTATAAAAGTAACCAAATTGGTCCTCACATTTTTTCCAAGTGCCAAATTAGTCCCTCTCTTTTTAGAAGTAACCAAGTTGGTCCCTCTAACGGTGTTAAATATAACAATTGACTTCAAATTTTTTAGTGAAAGTACTTAAATACTCTTTATTTATCATATTAGTGCAAATTTGTTTTGTCTTTTATGCATTAAATTCACCGTTATAATTACAATAAAATCCAAAAATAAGATTAATGAAATGCCATCTGCACCCTTTTTAATTAAAATTTTCTAAAAAAATCTAGATATATTTTAATAAGACAATGTCAATTATACCCTTAATTTATAAACAGGTACTATTCATTCACAATTTAGTCTTTTACCATTTTTATATAAGTGTTTTTTTTTTTTTTTTTTAATATTATATAAGCACTATTTACATATGATTTCCAGTGGTAGAACCATGCATGCACGATACAAATAAAAAAAAAATAGAAAAATTAAAAATAATAACAAATAAAAGGTTCCACACAACATGTCTGGCAATAAACAACACAAATGCTGTCTTCAAAAATAAAAAATAAATAAACAACACAAATGCATTAGTTCCATCAACAATTAAAATACCCAGTACATATACTATCATCTTGTTCGTGTCTACAAAATATGTAGACTAACCAACAAAAAAAAAACCCATAAACAAAAAATTCATATTCATCAACATCTAATCACCATAGATGAACGAAAAATTCCCAACATCTATTTTTGCAGCAAAATATATAAAGATCTAAGTAGCAAACTACTTAAGTTATTCACATTTGGGAGGTAGAACCAATCTGAGAGCCTATATCTGTAAGATTTGAATGCACAACTTGAACAATCCCAGCACCAGTTTCAGACCTCACCTATAGATGAAACATTTATAAATAGTCAAATTTACAAAGTTAAATGAGCATTCGAATCGTTATACAAAAGCAATACACAAACCTTTATGCGTTTTCTGGGCTGCCTATTCCTCCTCTTTTCAGATCCCATAGATGGATTTCTTGGATTGGTGCATGTGGACCTATTATGCCCATACTGTTCACAGTTTGTGCATCTAACAGTTGAACTTCTCTTCCTTGGTGATTCTCCTTTATTTTTTAGGCCTTCCTGCCAATCCTCTACATCCGGCCATCTAAAAGAATCGGGAATAGGATTAATAACCCCATCATAATCTCTTTTAAAAGCAGCAACAGTAAGATAAGGGTGAACATAGTCTTGTATTTAAAATTATTGCTGCCATTGCATGTTCACATGGCAGCCCACTAACTTGCCATAACCCACAATCACAAGTATGATGACCAAGATGCACAATATTTGTTTTTCGTCTCCGATCAACGGTCTCATGGTAATCTCCCCCGCCCATACCACACCTGCAAGTATTTTGCATCCTCTGATACATCTTTAATCCTATTTCGAACATATGGGGTTAAATTATCAGTCCATTTTTCAGCTTCAGCTTGTTTTACTTGGAACCTTACCATATACTTTCGTCGTAAAATTTCAAACAATGTGAGAATGGGCTTGTCCCTATCTTCATTAACCCAATTGTTAAAGCACTCCGACATGTTATTTGAGACATGATCAGATTTAACCCGATCATCAAATCCAAACCTGCACCATTTTACATTATATTAAAATACTCTTCATTGAAAACTTAACTTGCATTTAGAAAAGCAATGATTTCTTCTATGATTATTATTCTAAAGTGAAGGCAACAATTGCCATTTTGTTTTAATGTTAAGCAATTAATAATTCATACTGATTGTTAAACTGCTTATACACTCAGTGAATTAAAATTAATTAATTAACAAGAATAAAAATAACAAAGAAAGCAACAAAGAAATCATACCTACACCATTTTTTCGGTTCGTTGTTCATCAACCATTGATAGGCCTTCAAACTTACTGCTTTAATGCTCTCCACAGCTTCCATAAAGTCTTGTTGATTTGCCTTATAAGTAGCTTTCCAAAAATAACTTCCAACCTTTAAACCAGGACATTCTTTAGTTAAATTTGCAAGAATGTGTCTTGCACAATACCTGTTATCAACTCTAGGCCATTGTTGTTTTATTGCAGCCAAAACTCCTTTTTGCCGATCACTCATAAAAGTGGCTGTTCGGTCTAACACATCAAGTCCCTCATGCAACCTCTCTAAAAACCAACTCCAACTCTCTATACATTCATTCTCAACCACACAAACTGCAATAGGAAATATACCACTATTTGAATCTAAGCCAATAGCAGAAAGTAACACCCTGCCAAATGGTCCTTTCAAATGGCAGCCGTCTAAACCTATAAAAGGTCTCCACCCTCTAATGAACCTAGTTAGTTGTGCATTAAATGAGATGAAAAATCTTTGAAACTTCAGTGTGACACTTAGTGTGTCAATTCCAACCACAGCTAAAGACCCCAGATTCATTTGTAGCAAGATGTTGCCATACTTCCTCAATTGTCCATAACAATCAACATGGTCAGACTTCAACATCTTTAATTCCTTCATCTTAGCTCTATAAATCTTGCGCTTGCTAGGTTCCACACCATATGTGCTCTTGATTTGAGTTTGCAACACTTTAGCTTTCACATTAGGATTGTCTCGAATAAGTATTGAATTCACACTAGCTACCCATTTGATAGTTGCTTCATTATTATTCATCACCCTCCTACAGTTTACATGATCCCCAGTTATTGACCTAATCTTGAAAGTGACATCATCTGGTAAAGAAGACACATGGATCCTCCAACTGCATTCATCACCCTTGCATTTATAAGTCAGCCTTCTTGCATCATTTTTACTTTTGTCCAGTTCAAACCCCTCTTAAATTGCATACTTTCTTAAAATCTCTCTTCCTTTCTCAGCTGATTCGAATACTTGTCCCACCTATAATGAAATTTTACCATTAGGGTCAGGTTTCCATTCATTCCTCAAATTATAGCCATACATTCTATCAACATCAGTTTCATCTTCTGGAGAATTGATGTATGGTGCCTCATTGTCATCGTTTGCATTGTATGGTGAATCCATGTGATGATTGTCATCATCTGCCTCTTCCTCAACCAATGATAAATTGTCTTCGGATTCATCACCCTTTTCATTGACAATAGAATCACTATAAGGTTCATAGTCTAAGTCCTTTTCACTGTCATCCAACATATTATTAACATTTTGGGGGCTGTTTTGAAAAGGAAACATATGCACACAAACAAGAAAACATCTTATTATAAAATTCGAATAGAAAATTAGAAAATAACATGAAATATTGATGTCTTTTATTTTGTACACAAACAATTTGTAGCCTTTTATGTTGTAATCAAAAGAATAGAAAATATATTCTTTAAAATAAATTAGAAAACAATATGAATTGTTGTTGGCGATTGATTGATATTATATATATATCTCGACAGCAACCGTTCAAAAATCAAAACCCAAAAAAAAAAAAAACAAAAAAAAAAACAAAAAATGATCTTCATACTCATTTTTTTTTAACGACAATTTTTTTATTAGAAAGGGAAACAACCACCAACAGAAAAAAGCAACAGAAACCAAAAAGACAACCACAGAGACCCCACAAAAAACACCCCACACCCCAAAACAGACCAAAGCTACACAACAAAAGGACACAACTGCCATTGTTACTCCATAACATCAATAGGTACTTAGTATACCTATATATATATAATGGCAGTTGTCACAATTTTACACCAAAAAAATTTTCAAAAAAAAAAAAAAAAAACTCCAAAAACACTAATTACCATAGATTTATTTAGAAAAATCAAAACCCACAAATCAAAAAACAAAAAACGATTCACACTCATTGTTACTCCATAATATCAATAGGCACTTCTTCGTATACAAATATATAATGGCAGTTGTCAACATTTTACACCAAAAAATTTTCAAATTTTTTTTTAGAAACACTAATCACAATAGATGAAGTTTCTGTTATTCACAAAAATCAAAACCCATAAATAAAAAAACCAAAAGTTACCCATCTCTTTGTTACTCCATACTAGAAACCCACAAACCCAAGTATACTGACCTTGTAAGTAGCTGAGCCGTTCGCAGAGTTGTCGGTTCACTGTTGTTGTCGCCGCCGTCAACTTTGCGGGTCGAAAAGCTTGTGGAAGGTCAAACAAAAAAAATGGTGATGTGAGAAAACGTTTGGGTTGCCTGGTTTAGTTTGAATGTTTCGTACGCTTTGGGTTTTGGGTGTTTTGAGTGTTGTCCAGTTAATGTCAGGTTAGTGTTAGAGTTAGAAGTAACTAGGGTTATTAGTTAAAACAAATTAAATTGTTTTAAATTAAAAAAAATATTTATGTTTTAAAATACAATTTTACCCCTACACAGTTAAAGTTGACTAACGGAATTTGGTTAGAGGGACTAATTTGGCACTTGGGAAAAATGTGAGGACCAATTTGGTTACTTTTGTAAAAGTCGCAAACAACTTGGAATTTTAAAAAAAGTCCAGGACCTAATTGGTAATTGCCCTATTAATAATTTCGATAAATTGATAAGATAATAATTTTCAAAAAAAGATTAGGCTAACCTAACTTAAATTTGTTACTTCAATATCTTAACCACCTATGTTCTCTTAATCCAATAGTTGTAAAGTATTTTTTTTTTTTTTTTTTTTTTTGATAGAAGAACATAAACAAACTACAAAGAAGGGCTGAAGTCCAGCCAAAGGCGATCCTTACACGAGAAGGAAGCCATAGAAGCAAGATTGTGTGCCAGAGTATTGCCCGAATGGGAAATGGTCTGGCACTTATAGATACCCACCTCAAGAAAGAGGGATTTGATATCATTAAAAACAAAACTAGCATCACCTGAGATAAGAACCGACGAATTCAGTGGATATGCGACAAGGGAAGAGTCGACTTCCACAATCTGAATATGAATGTTGTGACATTTGGCGAGCAGATTTCCCTCATGAAGGGCTAGAAAATTTCCAATCTCAGAGCTAAAGTTACCAAGTAGGGTTTTGGATAGAGCTGCCAAAACCTTACCTTTATCATTCCTTATAGGAACTCCCACACCTAAGAAGCCAACACCCTCTCGAATAACAGCACTAGAGTTGAGCTTTAACTGACCTGGAGGAGGGGTAATCCAGTCTTGGTAGGCTTAGAGACTGGAAAGGAATTATTGGGAACCACATTCCTCTTAGAAGCCTGGTATTCGGACAAGAGAGACTCTACCCACCTGACCAAAGCAGCAGGATCCTTCGGCTTGGCACCAAGTAGAGAGGTGTTGCGATTTTCCCAAATTGCCAAAGAAATGAAACATATGGAGGCAAGGTCATCCCTGCTGACCCGATGGAGGAGATTGGAAAGAACCTCTATCACTAGAAGATCACAGAGGTCATCGAAGAAGCTATCAAATCGAGAGCATCCTCAAACCCTCTTGGCCGCACCACACTAGAATAGGGAATGGCCAGGATTATCCACACCAGATCTTTCGTTTCCACAAATTAAACCCAGAAGGAATGGTATTAAGGCACGCTCTCCACACGAAGACCCTAACCTTTGGAGGGACATTGAGGTTCCAGAGAGAGGTCCACCATTTGTGGGTGGCAGAAGAATTGGAAACAGAAACATTAATCTTCTCACTTAGAGCCAACCTATAGCCACTCTTGATGAAGTATATACCCGACTTATCATAATGCCAAGAGAGACAATCAGGGCCACTTGAGAAGCTTACATGGATAGACTAAATGATCTCTCTATCAATAAGAAGGAAAGTCTCCTCTAACATCTCTAAATTCCAGTCGGGTGGATCACTCTCAATGAGGGTAGCCACATAGAGATTGGTATCAGGATCCAGAGTAACAGGCTTAAAAGAGGTGGGTTTAGGCAGCTATTGATCTTTGAAGGCATTAATACCCCTGCCATTTCCCACTTTCCAACGTAAGCCTTTGAGTAGGAGGGCTTTTCCCCATATAAAGCTCCTCCATATGTGAGAACATCCTGGCTTGAGAGGGGCCTGAATGAAATCCTCTTTCTTGAAATACTTGGCCTTGAGCAGGCGAGCAACAAGAGAGTTTGGGTCTGAAAGTATCCTCCAAGCTTGTTTAGCAGTGAGGGATTGGTTAAACAAGGAGAGATCTTTGAAACCGAGACCCCCATAGCACTTAGAGAGGCATAAATCTTGCCACTTGACCCAGCTAATTTTCCGTTCCCCATTCCTGGAGCCCCACCAAAACTTGGATAACATAGCACTTAAATCCCTACAAAGACTTTTAGGGAGCTGGAAGATGCTCATGGTGTAGGTAGGTATGGCTTGGGCCACCGCTTTTATTAAGACTTCTTTACCACCAAAAGAGAAAAGGTCCCCTTTCCAGCCCCGAACTTTTTTCCAGACCTGATCTTTGATTACATTGAAGGTGAGACGTTTGTTTCTGCCGACAAGGTTAGGAAGGCCTAAATATTTATCTCTTATATTACAACAGTCTTCGATTCCAAAAACATACTGAATGTGAGCTCTGGTTTCCGATGCAACATTTGGACTAAAAGTTAAGCTAGATTTTTGAAGATTAACTTGCTGGCCAGACCATTTTTCATAGATGCCCAAGAGGTTGTGAATCTGTGTACAGCTGTCAGAAGACGCCTTGTAAAAGAGAATACTGTCATCTGTGAAGAATATGTGGCTGATGAGGGGGCTGTTTTTGCAACACCTAATACCCAAGCCTCTCCCATTTCTCTTAGATTCTCAATAAGGCAAGAAAGGGCTTCCACACATAGAAGGAAGAGGTAAGGAGAGAGGGGGTAGCCCTGTCTCAGCCCTCTAGAAGGTACCACCGAGCAGATTGGGTTGCCGTTGAGAAGGAAGGACAGCTTTGAAGTCGAATACAATCCATTACCAACTTGATCCAGTTCGGATGGAAGAGCATTATTTCCATAATGGCTTTTAAGAATCCCCATTCAACTTTGTCATATGCCTTGCTCATATCGAGCTTGAGTGCCATCAAACCATTTTTCCCATTCTTTTTCCAAGTGATGGAATGGAGCAGTTCAAAGGAGGCAATTACATTATCAAAAATCTGCCGGCCTGGGATGAAAGCGGATTGATTGGGAGAGATAATGGCAGGAAGAGTGGACTTCAATCTATTTGCAAGGACTTTGGTTACCGTTTTGTAGATGACACTACAAAGAGAGATAGGCCGGAATTCCTTCAAAGAAAGGGGGCTTTGAGTCTTGGGGATCAGAGTCACATTGGTATGGTTAAACTTAGCAATTGAAGTATCACTGTTCAACACCTGAAGACAGATCTTTGCCTGGAATCCGTCGGGTTTGGGTGCCTTGGCTGGATTCATATCAAAAATTGCCCGCTTTATTTCATCCACTGAGAAAGCTCTATTCAAATCACTTATCATCTCCTCATTCAGGTTGGACCTAATTGCGGTAGTGGCATTAGCGATATCAGAACAAAATGGTTCAGAGGATCGAAACAGATTAGAGAAATAAGCCTTAATCACCTAGGCCAAACCCTTTTCAGAATCCTGCACAATACCATTATCAGCGAGAAGTTTCAAGATGTAGTTCTTCTTTTTCAGGGCTATGGCTCTTGAGTGGAAAAACTTCGAGTTGCGATCGCCGGCAGAAATCCAGTCAACCCTCGACCTTTGTTTCCAGTAGATTTCGTCCCCGTTCAAGAGACCTTCCAGCTCTCTTTCCAGCACTCTAATTCTGTGCATAATGCCTTCTTCATTGCAGTGCTTGTACAAGACTTCAATCTCTCTTTGTTTTTCCCCAATCAACTTACGAAGAGACCTAAACCTATCAGCACTCCAAGAAGATAGCTTCGCAGCACACCAACTAAGTTTAGACTTGAGACCCTTAATAGAATTCGACATCTCTTTCTCCCCCCAGGCATGCTCCACAACCCTGCCAATGTCATCTTCCTGAAGCCAGAAGGGCGAATTTGAAACCTTTCCTTTTGCTCTTGTGGTTGTTGAAAACAGAATCTAAAATCAATAGAAGAGGTCTGTGGTCAGATGAATTGAAACCCAGGTGTTCAAACTTAGCAAATGGAAATTTGTCCCTCAACTGAAGATCAACCAAAAAACGGTCTAGCATTTATTGAACATTATTTCTGCCTTCACGTCTATTGTTCCAAGTAAGCTTTGGTCTCGAGAAACCCAAATCGATAAGATCACAATCCTCCACAACCTGCCTGAAAGCTAACATCTCAGAAATTGAATTGTCGGAGCCACCCTCCCTGACTAAAAGCACATGTCAGAGTGATGGAAAGTTGTAAAGTAATTCAAATCTCAACAATTGGATAAAAAGCACATGAGTGGTTGAGATGTTGAAGTCACAAATTTAAGTTGATTTAGATTACCTTTAAAAAAAAAAAAATCCCTTTGTAAATTGAGTAATTGGCACTACACCCCCCCTGACTATACCCGAATTCACATGTTGTCCTTTGAATTATTTTTTTTTAGGCACTAAACCCCCTGAACTATCGAAAATTGGCAATTTGTGACGGAATAGTAATGCCATCCATTTTTCTGTCATGGCAAATTGCACTAAGTTCCCCTTATTATATACATAATTGCATTAAACCGGAAAAAATATAATAATATGACCTAAATACCCCTTAAATAGAAATAACAAATACATATATTTTTTGATTTAAAAATAACGATATTAAAAAAAATAGAAATAAATGATGAAGAAAATTAAAAAATCTATTCGAAAAAGAAATAGAAAAAATAAATAACAAACAAAATTCAACAAATTCTTTCAAATAAAAAATCATATTAACAAAATAGAAATAACAATAAAAAAATCAAATCAAAAACCTATTAAAAAAAGAGTAATTGGCACCAAATTTTTAATTCCCAACAAATTTGTAATTAAAAATAATAAATAATAATAATTACTATTAAATGAATTAAAATTTAAAATTTGGATTTGGTGGATATCCAGTCACCCATCTAATAAGATTAAAAACTATGTGTGCTGATCCCATTGAAAAGACCATTTTACCCTTAATTAAAAATTAAAAAACTAAAAATTAAAAACAGATTTAATAATATATATATATATATATATATAATAGATTTAAAAAAAAACAAATAATTATAAAATAAATTTATATATTTTATCATGACCATCATCATCATCTTCTTATTCAATTATTCTTCTCTCTCCCCACGACAATTCTTCTTCTTCAACCCATCTTCAAAAATAGAAACAACCCAGATTTGGGTTTCAATTGGGCCGGTTGTCGCCCACCAGCAAGCCGGTCGTCGTCGACCAGCACGCCGGTGCAAGTCGGTCGTCTTAGACCGTCGGTTGACGAAAGCCGATCGTCCAAAACACTGGTTTTGGGCAGCAATTGATCGTGATTTTGGTTTTTGGATTTTTTTTTTTTTTTTTTTTTTTGTGGGATTTGATTGAAGAAATCTGGAAAAGAACAAATCTAGTTTTAAGGTTTGGTGATTGGAGATGGATAGTGGTGTGGTTGTGGGCTGATGGTTATGGTTATGGTCGATGATGGTGATGATCGATGATGGTGGATGATGATGAATATGTAATGACTGAATTTTTGAATATGTGATGGTCGATGAAGATGATGATGGTGGGTTTGGTAATTGTTATAAATTTTTTAGTTTGATGGAATTTTTTTTCTCATTTTTTAATATAATTATTTTTTATTTTTTAAATAAATAAATCCCCACCATCCATCTACGATTTGGATGGTGGAGATTTAAAATATTTTATTTTTGTATTATATAAATATAATAGTTTTGATGCAATTATTTTTTTTCCTGTTTAATGCAATTATGTATATAATAAGGGGAACTTAGTACAATTTGCTATGACATAAAAATGGATGGCGTTACTATTCCGTCACAAATTGCCAATTTCCGATAGTTCAGGGGGTTTAGTGTCTAAAAAAAAATTCAGGGGGCAACATGTGAATTCGGGTATAGTCAGGGCGGGTGTAGTGCCAATTACTATTGTAAATATGTTGTCTCATTTATATCATAAATTAATAATTTGTTGAAATTACAAAGATAATTTACTATCATATTTTGTTGAAATTCAAATCTAGGTGAATATCATTTCTAATTTTTCTTAATGCACTTAGAAGTTCTGGAGTTGAATTCTCAAACTGTAATAAAAAATTATGAAGTGTTGTTGATGCTTGTTTGCACAGGCTCCAAAGATGTATCATCCTCAGCTTCGTTATCAACAATTTCTTCTAAGTTTGCACCATTTTTAGTTGATTAATAACATTTAATAATATTTTTAGTTATTTGTATATTTATTGAACCATAAATGTACTCTATAAATTAATAAATTATTAATTTATCGATTAATGAATAACTCTATAAATTAATACATTTTGAACGGCCCAATATTATTAATTTATAGAGGTTTTATTGTACCAATATTACCATACAGTTGAATCTTTGGACATGAACTTAAATTTTAACATTCAATTAAATTTAAAAATATACTTAAATTGAATATATATATAGTCTTTCTACTATCAGTTCCTTGCATGTGGGCCATTGGATTTAAAAGACGCTTTGACAAGTGCATGCAGCCAAGTCAAAGTATTTAAATCCAATAGCCCATCAGTAAGGAACTGATATAACTTTTGTCAGTTCGAACTGATAATAGAAAAATTGTATAAACATATTTACAAACTACAAATAAATAAGACAAGATGATGTTGGCAAAGGGGTTAAGCCCTTCACACCTACACCACGAAGTTACCCCCAAAAAAACTACAAACAAATATTAAAATTTATGTCAGGTCAATGATGGGCGAATTATCGAAACATCTTTCTAGAGGGATGTTTTGATAATTTGCTCATACAAAAGTTATAAACTTATAGGGATATTTAAGTAATTTCCAGTTTTTAAAATTTTAACATTTCACGTTTTTGTTCAAAAAAAATAGAAAAATGTTACATGACTGTTTTTTTATTTGTGGTTATAGGTTGAATTTTTTTTTTTACAATATCATCACGTTAACAAAATTTTGACATGTCATTCAGATTTTTTTTAAAAGATGATTATCAATTTGTCACTAGATTTTATTGAAATATCACTTTTGTAAATGCCCTTCCATTTTTTGTGCCCATGGCCCCTAAGTTTATATAAATACATCAATTTGGTCCATCTAACCAAATTTTTAACAATCAAACCTCACTGTAAAGGCAGAATGACACTTTTACCCTTGTCTTCCATTTAACACCCTTGAATTCTAGCAATTATAATCGTACTTGGGATTGTTAAGACAAAAATAAAAAATGTCATTAATAACATGTATTTTTACAATTTAACCTGACTTATAATCCAATTAAAATTTGACTCATGTTAATAAATTATACAATTAAAATAATGGTTAAATATTAATGAAAAATCTGAATTTTTTTTATAAAGAAAATTAGAAAAAAAAAATAGTAAAATGTGAATTTTTTTTTTTTGTTTATTTTTTTTTGACATTATCTATTAATTCGGGACCAGGTATTTTTTTAAAAACTTTCGCCATTGATAGGATTCGAGCCGCTGAGCTGGGAGTCATTTACCCAAACCCCAAACTCGTCTTATGTTTATTATTATTATTATTATTTTATCTATTACAATTTGAGATTTAGAGGAAATATAACTTGAACCCATAATCTAATTGATGTGGGTGTGAAGGCATATTCCACTAAGCTGGATGGTTTGTTTTCTTTCAAGGAGATTTTACTAAGTTATGCTATGTTAAAATACATCCTTAAGAAAATACATCGGCTCTTAGCATAGATGATAATGCACCTCCACATCCACATCAACGGTGGGGATTCGAGTCCCACCATGTGTATTTTGCGGGGGGTGGGACCTTTCTCCCCAGTTCGACAAACCACTGACTTGACCGTTCGGTGTCAAAATTTATTGTAATACTTCAAAAACAAAAAAACCTTATCAACGGATGGGATCTTTTACTCATTATCAATGCGAATGCCAAACAAGATAGTCAGTCATCACATACATCATAAACTTACTTATTCTGCCCAATCAATATCCAATTCCTTCAGTTTCATGACCCATTTTTGTGTATCTTGGGAGACGAAAGGTTTAGAAGAAATTTTCCCTCCACTTCCTACATCAGTAGATTCCGCAAAATCGATTCTTTTATCCCTGGCAATATTTGCATGTCTGTTGGGGTGCCTCACCTTAAGTGACAAAAGTCTAGATACTTCATGAAGGCCTCCCCATTTCTCCAATGCACGCGCAATGTCATAACGCCCTGTAATATTAATATTTGAAAGAAAGAAACAAACAAGGTAAGAAAGAAAAAAAATCTCACTATGTTTCGAGTGAAAATTTATTAGATTAACTAACATCTATTGGAAATATTGTAAAATGATTTCATACCTGCACGCTCGAAACATTTTCTACTGGGCATAAATGATGGGTCCATTCCCCAGCTCCTCTGAAATCGACTAATCTGAAACATGAAAGGATAAAATATTGCACTTAGCTCCTAACTTTACAATGGTCACCCATTACTGCCATTAGGACACATTTCTGAAGTGAACATTACAACAAAACACCATTAAGGAGGGATTTCATAAAGTAGAACACAAGGACTACTTATGGAACATAAACTAATTACATGTATGGAAAAAAAAAAAGGAAAAAACTCAACATCTCTTTGAATTTTCTTCATAAAAGTATTTCCATATGTTAATTAATGTGGTGTAGTTATAAAAGAATTTTCTCTCCTTAATATGCTCCTAGTTTGTTTGATTGACGGTTTGATTTAATCCCTCAATACTTTCTCCATCAAATGCATCGATCAAATTGTTTATCTAAATTAATATATGGGCATAAGACTTTAACAATGAAAGAACAAGAATGCAAAATGAATGGTTGGTCTTCACAACTGAGAAACAAAATCCACAATGTACCTCATCCTGCATATTCTCAAGGTTGTCCCAATAACCCTTAGGTTTGCGGTGCTTGTAAGCTAGGGAGAGATTCATCAATGATGCCAACCTTCGAAATCCACCCATGCGCGTAATGGCCTTTTCAATATCCACCCTACCATGTAAGCGGAGTTGTTTTCTCATGGGCATAAATCCTTCCTGACCATGTTCTGAAACAAATTTTAGGAGCTCAGCTTTGAGGACTTCTATGTCTCTCTGCAAGCCCGGAACTCTGGGTCTTTGTTTAAATGAATTTGGACCACAGGAATCAGAAAGCTGCTCAGCTATATCTGAATAATTGGCTTCATTGTCTCCGGAGGATGAGGTAGCTGGTTCCTCAAACAATTGTCTGTTATCATATGTTTCAAGGGAGCTTTTTGCTTCCCTTTCCTCCACATAATCTCGAATAGCACATAAATTTGAAGGGAGATCCTCATAAATAACCTACAAGCTCATAAAATTATCTATCAATCTTTTTACAGGCCTTTTAAAGTCATTAAACAGTTCAAGTTACTCATACTATACACCAACATTTGGTATTTTACGAAAGTGGGGTGTAGCTAGGAGCCATTGAGCGGGATAGTATAATTTACATACCTCTTCCATAATAGCTTCAGAAAGAAGGGCATTTTTGAGCATTTTTGATTCTACAGTGTATTTCAATAGCGTGTGATGACTTCCCAACTGTTCTAGAATCCATTTTCCCTGAAATGAATCAAAGTCTCCTTCCACTTGCTCAAAACTGATCTCCTGCTCAAGATGTTCACATATATCTAGAACAACACGTGCATGAAGTACCATATATAATAAGCCCTTGCATCCTTCCTGCCAAAAAGACAAGTTCGTAAGATATAATTGTAAACTTGATAAACTTATAGACATTTTAATTCAAGATTATCCTTAGTTATGCCTACAGAAGTCAGTAATCACCATAATTTTTATAGTACTGCTGATGCTCGGGATAGAAATGGAATGACTACAGCTGCAGTTCTATCATTCTTAACCGAAAACGGTAGTAAACTAAGCATTAGCAAGCAAACAGTGAACATCAACAGGCTTTCTTTATCTTCTTATGATTTAATTATTTCAAATGATAAAGATGCAGAATCTTCTAACTATAGGGATTTTGTTATTTTAATAGGATTAGAATTTATGTGGCAGTTCCTTTTTATTTTAGATTTGTAGGGATTTTTACTTCTTTGATTTATATTAGATTTGGTTGGTTTTGAAATTAATTACTTGTTTGAGTTAGATTAGATAATGTGCCTATGAATATAAGCCTTATTGATGAATAAAATCTGAAACTAAAAACCTTTTATCACCCATGAGCCATTAGGGGCTAGCAAAATGGTAAGACCTGTGGTTTGCTCCCACAAAGTCTGGAGTTTGATTCCCCTCATGGATACAATACAAAAAGAGGGCACAATAAACTCCTATCGTCTTGAGGCCACAGAGATTACAACACAAAGGGTTAGAAATCCAACTGGTGGATAAAGCACAAAAGGAGCCTCCATATGCAAACAAAAGTCGCAAACAAAATAAAATTTCATCTCACAGAATGGTGCCTCAAGTTTGTCAAATGTACAGCTAGGCTGGTGCATATCATACAAAGTGGTACCATTTTTGCCAGTATAAAAATCTCTTATTGATGCAAATGCCTCTATGAGATCAAGCATAAAAGAAAGGTCAAAAGAGGGAAAAAGAATAAGACCACAGGCTAGGCAGGCACTATAACATGTCAAAAAGAAAAAGAAAAATGAAGTAGAAGATGAAGAGAAATAAAGTAATTAAGTTTTGAGAACCTTTTCATTTTAGGTAGGGCAGGAATGTCTTGATTTAAACATATATATAATCTCTGATACCGACGAAATATTCTGGAGCAGGAATTAACTTCAGGGATATTGTTTTTACATTTTAAACATGCTAATGAATTTAGTTTTATCCAAACATTAGCAAATAAAATATTGATAAGAAGGACCTTGGCCCGCTGTCTGTTTACTTAAAACAGCTTTTGTTCTACCTGAAGAATGCGAACTTTGTTGTTTTCACGTGACAAAATCTTGCTGATAGCTAAATTTGGAACTATCCTGCAAAATGTAACTTCATGAGGTAACGAAATCAAAAAATAGTAAATGCTTATTTTTACTTTAAGGTTAGTTTAGCATGCAGACTTTCATGATATTTTCTTCTAATTTAATAAGTTCAAGCATATCATACAACATGCTGACAAATAAAAACCCTTTTCGTCCCTCAGTTATATATGTAACTGGATATGAATGATTTGTACTTTTTTTTCTTTCTCTGCTGGAAGAAGCAGAAGGACGTAATAAGCTATTGCTGCGAGATGCATATTGATGGAAAGGGATAACCCAAATACATAAGGCTTGCAGCAAAAACACAGTACTTTACACATTTATTGAGAAGAATGGTGGACAATCCATGAAAAATGAAAAGTTGAACCTTTTTGGAAAGGTTAGACACAGTGATTGTGGCAAGTTGAGTCTCTTTTTAGCTAGGGTAGTACATTTACCGAAACACAGTACTTCCAAGTCAAATGCTCTAGGTCTTTTACATGATTCAGTAAGCAGTGAAATTTGACAAACAGCCAGTGTCAGCAAGTATAAAGATCATTTTGAGGTCTGTGAAATAGAATAATTAGTCCCCTTCAAACAAAATATGGCTAATATTTAGGTGGAATTCATTGAACACAATCATAAATTACTTACTCAGGAAGACTCTCATAAGCAGTCAAAACATTCCAAACTTCACGCACAGGAGCTTTTACGGTTATGCTAGCAACAACACAGCGATGAACACCTCCATTTTCCTTCAGCCCAAAACTATTTTATCAGCAACTGCTAAAACAAAAGTGGCCTCCCCAGGACAGGAAGGCCTTTTCAGAGTATTCTAAGGTCAATAAGTTACCAATAGACCATCAAATCTACGAAGATGAACTTCATCCACCAAGCATGGCTTATCGAGTTTGCAAACTTTTCCAAATACACCCCATTTACTGTTTAAATCACTCGAAGAAATGGAGCCAAAATTCGAGCTTGAAATACTATTTTTAAACTCCCCAGATGGCATTTTACCCTCCTCAGACAGGGCACTATCCAAGTCCAGGCCAGGTGAAGTATGGACAGGGATGGATACTCCATGCAAGGAACTTTCTATTATCGGTACCTTTTGATTCCCTTCATAGGTCCTTTCAGCTCGACAAGCCAATGCTCGAAGATTCACAGGCATATCTGATCTAATAATCCTCTCCAAAAAAATGGCTGGGAAATTGAATCTAGGTATCACATTAACTTCATATGATAAAGTGGTTGTTGCAGAACTGCAAAAACAAAGAAAAGAGAGAAAGAGATCAAGAGAAGAAATAGAAATCAATAGCTTAAACACAAATATGTATGAATTAAGTAATAATATTTTATGAATAAAAACAAAAGAAGAATTAGTTCAAATTTTTATAAATTCAAATTGGTGTTGCCATGTTGGACAGAGAGCTTATATAGAGAGGAAACTATGTTTCATTGCGTACAAGAATGTACAAAAAGGGTGGGGGTTATATAATTAGTAAATCCCTATATCAAGGAATATATTTACTATACATAACTAATCTAAGATCAATGCTCAACTACTGATCACACACAATTAGCCTGTGATTAAGGACCACTAATAATGTTTTAACATAATTATCTATAAAGTCAAGATTTAATTACAATCATATATAATCAGCCTAAAATTCAAGGTCAACTAAAACTCTTTAAGACACTTTACCAACTCGTTTTGTGATAATTTAAACTTAAAAGAGTGTCAAGAAGGAAGAGGAGGTGCATAATGGTGCGTCTTTGTGAAGAAGGCAACTGTGTAGAAACAAGAGGAAATGAAATGGTCACTAGATGGAGATGGTACGAAAAAGTTGCGATCAGTCTCTATGTGTTTTGTTTGCCTATGAAAAGCAGTATTATTAAAATGCAAAATACTAGGACCAGAAAGAGAAACTCCTAAATGTGCAGCAACCACATCAGGTAACTATCTTCGCTATAGAAATAGTCATGGCTTGATATTTTTCCATGACAGTATAGGAGCAACAACTATCCGGTTTTTGACTCTTTATGAAATGAAAGTCTCCCAGAAAATTGAATAATATAGTTGTGGATGCCTCAGAGAGATTTCAAAATACTAAGAACTGCATTTTAATGGGTAATAAGAGAAGAGATAACGAGGCTCAAGGCATCAACCCCATAGGCAATGCCAAGCATTTCTCAGGTAAGTGGCTACAACAGCAACAAAACAACACCAATCATAGCTGCCTTTACCCCACTTTTATCTTCTTCTTTTTTTAATCTTTCCTCTACCTCTAAACATTCCTCAAACGAAACCTCCGACCCTCTTTTTTCCCCTTCAAAACCTGCTTCACTTCCCTCTCCAAATAGACTGGCTCTTGATAAAAACTTCACCAACCTGCCTTTACTCTTCACATTGCCACTCTCACATCTAAACACAAACCTCCCACACAAATATAATGGTAAAGCTTTGTGAACACTACAAATTTCATTTTCTGTTGAAATGTTTGTTTTATTTATATGATCACAACAGAGGTCTAATCTTCAATCTTGTACTTTCATAATGCCTTCTTATATTTCTACAGCTATATTTCTAGTCTTGAAATGTTTTCTTTGAACGTTACAAAGTTCACTTTAACTGCCATGTCTTAGAATTCTCAACCAGCAGAAAGATTTTATAAACTCCGAATCATGACCTACATATCCAGCACTGTAGTTTTGAATAAATAACTGCTATGGAGGTCTTTTTGACATGAAAAATGAAGATAGATCTGCTTAGGCTTGTTTCCTTCTTACACTTGAATCAGTAGTAGACTTCCTCTTAATACAGTCAGCCATGTTTATAACAAAAGATCATGCAAAGTATAAGACAAAGCTGAAGAAAAAAGTCTCGCAGATTGCCTATCTACCTATATTTTTCTAATTGTGAGTTAATATAATAACAAATAGTACAAAATCAGAAGTAATGAATTAAAGCTTTGTGAAGTCAACTTTAGATAGACTAGCAAAAAAGCATCTCCAGTACCAAAAGAAAGCCAAAGGAAAGAGATAGTGAGAAAATGCAGAATACTCTTCTTTAAAAAAAAAATTAAAATAAAATAAAAAGTACGTTGGCTTTCATAACAGATACATGGATCTACCTTGGCCCAGATTTGATGGACCATTTGCCTTCAAATTTCTTAAAGTCGCCATCAACCATGGAAAAGTGAAGCTCCCTATCATTGGCCTGCATTATTACGAAAATAAGTATGTTCCAAATACAGATAAGCCTAAGCATGTCTAAGAAACAAATAAAACCTCAAACAATTGGTGATAAAAACAAAATGTCAAAGACTTGAGAACAGATGCTTGAGAAAATATTGGAAACTAAAGTGATCATAATTAAGCCATAGAAACTACAAGAATAGAAACATGGATCCTCCTCACTGAAAAAAGAAGGACCAAACTATTTTAGTTTGAATGATTATTAGCAAATGATACTGATCAAAAGAATTATTAGCATATGATACAAGGTCAACTTTACTAACATCATAAGCATGTAATCTTAAGAGTTTATGCAATGGAAGTGTAAGACCACAGATAATTCAAATAACTTGACAACTTTAAAAGAGAGGATTTGTATTTGATAATTGATGTATGGCTTTTGTAATAGAGAGGCTTAAAACAAAATACAGAGGTCCACTATTTATACTAGTCTAAAGGAACCTTCATTATAATACTAAATTAATTTGCCTAGGAATTATAATTTCCGTAGCCTTGTAGATTTTCTAAAGATTTTTACTAGGAAAAAAAAAAAATTCTAACAATACATGCATCATTATGTAAAAGTCATTCAAGAACAAAAATAACATCTAAAAACATTAGGGATCAAATGTAGCAATATCCAGATTTTCAAAATTAATTCTTTAACTTGTAATTAGTATATAAGATGATAAGCACATCATCCAAATCCAAATATAATCAATTTCTAAGAGAAAAGTGCTTGAACAACATACTAGTAAAATGACTGTAGAAACAGATACATTTTGAATATCACATTCTTGGTAAAGGGTACAGCTACAAGACTAGAGAAACTGTAATGGGTTTGATATGGTTACCGAATTGAGAAATTCCCGGAGATCCAAAACAACACGAGCTTCAATATGCCAATACAACGCTCTTTGCAAGCCTCTCTGCTCCAACCATATCCGACCAGGATGTGGGCAAGGAATTCTCCCACTGAGTATCCAAAAACAGTAAGCATCGATAAAAGAAACAAAAATTATCAGGTGCGGGATCCTGCATGAATTTTTCAGGCAGGATCACTGATTACAGTGTAAAAAAACATAATCAGTGTAAATTTTACACTGATTATCACCTCAGATAATCAGTGATCCCGCACGAATTTTCTTGGAAAGTTACTATACAAACATATTCTGTTTTGGTGAGAATAGCAGCGTCATCTCATCTTTGATCAAAGAAATTACCTGCAAACAAGATTTGGTATAAAATCAGCGAGGCGTTCATAGTCAGTGAGAGCGTTCCAGACCGAGTCTATGTCGGCTTGAACCGATATTTCGGCCTTAACTCTTCGTTCCCGCCATGAAACGACATCCACTTCGCAACCTACTTTTCTCTCTTCATCATCATCATCATCGCCATTATCTTCTTTTAGCAGCTTACTGATGTTAAGATTATTGTTCCTGGAGACCGAGGAGCGAATTCTGGCTCTGGTGTTGAGTTTGGGGATGTTAATTGAAGAGTAATAGAGCAAGCATTTGCGCTGAAATATCTGAGAATGAAATGGTAAATAGTGTAAAAGTCTATCCAAGTTGGAGGTGATCGTGATCATGGAGATTAAAGAGAGAGTTGAGGTGGAGAGACTGAAATGCATAGTCGACTCCACTGTAAGCCGCCGTTGTTCAGATAACACAACACATTGTCCACCACGTGTTTCGGAGTTTGTCGTTTAATGTAGCCGAATGAGTGGCGCGGTTTGTATGGTTCAAAACAATCATACGGACTTAGAGATGTCAAAATTACCGTCTACCCATGAAGAGAATGATACAGAAGAGATTATTGAAGATATTGTTAAAGATTTTTTATTTAAAAAATATTTTTATAATTAATAAATATTATTTTATTTCCATTTATTATATATTTAATTAGATGTTTTTTCCTTTTTTGATTATAATTTGTTTTTAGTTTTTTATTCAGGGTTCTTTCCTGATTTCATTTAGGATCTTTATGAGTCTAGGAGATTTCAAATTTGTTTCCTTTAAATGGATTGTATTAGGGTTTGGAGAATCGGTTGTTGAATTAATAATTTTTTTAGAGTTTTCTCTACTTATCTCCCAATTTCGGTACCCTACACGGGTAAATGAACTTGAAGCCTAATATTCTGACATCCGTACATAGATCAACAGAATATTGATAGGTTGCTTTTTGAATTGTTCTTGCGAGTTTTTCTCGTAGACGCTTCCGTTACATCACTTGGCTGGTTGACTCAATCTTTCATCAGTTACAGTTTCGAGTGTAACGACTGGGTTGAGAAGGAGTTGAAACAAATTAACGGTGTGTATAAAACTATCTAGAGGGGGGGGTGAATAGATTTTAATCGTTATTACCCAATTTTCGCGTTTAGTCAAATTTACGAAAATGCCCAAACTAGACAATATAATAATCAAGTGTAATATGGTGCGGAAATATAAACGACACTTGATTTTTACGTGGAAACCCTCAACAGGGAAAAACCACGGGCTGGTAAGTGCGCCACACTCGAACCTCGAATCCACTAATTGTGATAGCGTATACAACCTAATCCCGGTTTGACGGCCTAATCCCGGCTAATATCCCGCTACCACTACCCGCAGGCCTGTAAAAGTGGACCTAGTCCAATTTGCTCATGTGACCACCTAATCCCGGTGTCCGACCTAATCCCGGTCTATCACACAAGACTTACTTCTCCGAAGAGATCAAACCCTAAGTGAATATGCAATGATATCCAAATATGCAAGAAGTGCTAGGGTACACTAAATACTTATCTAGAATTATATAATGACAATAAAATCAATCCTAGATATCAAATATAGCTATATGCCATGGCATACAACTTTAGCTATGTTAATGATAACCAATCCTTAATACAATAGCTATCACAAATAACCTACAAACATTCAAAAGATTAACTAGTTGATTAAAATACAATCTATCAACCTAGTTATCAATAAATCACACAAGAATGTTTATGGCATAGCTTTTAGGCAATAATGACCTAATCATTTAAGCTATCAAAAATAATCTCAATCATATAATGAGATTAATTAGCTAGATATAAAATAGGCATGAAAACCTAGCTAACATAAATAACCCAATCAACACATAATCTCAATCATATATGTAGAAATTACTCAAAGAACATACAAGTGATAAAAGAGATAAATTGATAAGTAAAAACACTAAGATTAGATGAAATTAGTGTTTAACAAATCATACCATGCGTGTTGAAGAAGACCCATGCATTAGCACATACTAGATGAACCTAGATGATGCCTAGATGATGATTTGTGCATGTGGGAATGGGTTTAGAGAGATAAAGATGTAATCTTTAAGCTTTTTCTCTCAAGTCTCTCTTTCTCTCTCAAGAATATCTCTTTCTCTTTCTAGAAAGTGAATTCTCTCTCTAGGGTTTCAGTTGGGAGAGTTATCATGAAGAAGGAGAGATAAGAGGGTATTTATAGGTGCCAAATGAAGCTACGACATTTTGAGAATGTCAAAAAGACGTCACTGGGTATTCTGCGGCCAGGCCGCAGAATCATGCGACAGCACTTCAGCTCCAAATTCGAGCGCACCGAAACATGACCAAACAACATCGAAACCTTTCGTATAATATATTGTTGGAAAGGTATGGAAGTCTACTTTCTACTCCAATTTACGGAATGACATTTTGATGTCTGTAGAAAACGTTATGGTCAATTGAGTGACCAAAGGTCAGAAACAGACAACAACAGAGTTGCCTTGTTTTGGTTGGAACTTTGGAGATTTTAAAACCAATCCAAACGGTTATGAAATATTACGAATAATATACCGTTGGAAAGGTATGGGTGTCTAGTTTGTACAGAAATTTTCAAAACATATTTTGAAGCTTTGTGTAAAAAGTTATGACCACAAGACCATACATAGGTAAGTTTTGAAATTCATTTAAACATTGAAATCCAATTTTTTGAAACTAGACACTCTACTCCAAACAACCAAACCAAAACTACCACTTATCCAAGAGAAGAATGAGACCTTCTCAAGTGGTCAACCATCACGCTAAGACATGCACACCATCGTGCAAGCGCGGACGTTTTCGATCACACAAACGGAAACGAATTATACCACACTTAAGACTAATCATGAAGTGCAAGTGTGGGTATTGAATGCATCCTAATGCCTAACATGTCATGGCATTATCATTGAACAAGATGCACTCAATTCAAACATGCATGAATAAAATTCATGACTTTGCATCCTAATGCCTAAACATGTCATGGCATTTCAATAAACTAGATGCTATTAAATAAATATGCATGAAGAGATATTCACAATTATGAATGCACACATATGAAAACACACAACATATAAGTATAAGAAATATGCATGAGTTGTGAGTGTGTGCAACTATGATCTCTTCAAAGCATGTAAGCACTAGAATTTACCTTTGGTGCTTATTCTCTTAAGGTCTTGAGAGGGCCATTGAACTTTCATCAATTCCTAAGCTACCCTTACAACAAGCCCCACATGTGGTTTGTTCACGAAATAAGCCAATCAATAATTGGGAATCCTTACAGGAGTAAATCTCTTTGGAAATCTCTCCCACAATCGACCCATTCAAAAGGTTCAAATGAAAATGAACGTGAGAAAGAAGGGGCTCTTATAAATAAGAGGGATGAAACCACATAAAGTCTCTATGAAAATTATCACGAAGAACATGCTCTTTAGCGTCTTGAAACTCTACTCATCCACACTCCGATCACCGGAATCTGATCTCTTTCACAATCACATTCAACCATAACAAAAGCTCAGCCCAAGCACATATAAGGCTATAAAGAATTGCCCCCACAATTTCTTTATTTCTTTTTATCGTTTTTCTTTACTCGTTTATTCTGTTTTGTAGGATCTTGAAAAAGTCGACACGTCCCATTCGACAAGCCAGTCCAAGTTGCTTGGGCCTAACTCAAATCTGACCCGATCCACATCAACCGTAGGTCAACCCCCTACATTCATGATCTTTTATTGATTTGGTGTATGTGTGTATCTCTCTTTCATAGTGGTGGTGTGGAGTTCAACTCTCGCCATACGTATTTTAATCCCCTAATGAGGAATCTCATACCTGCTCCTTTTTTTTAAGGAAGATATTTATCGGGATCAGGAATGAGATCCTTTGTACAAATTGGAATTGAGGATGGTTATAAAAACCTTGTCCTCTAACCATCCCATTGACATCTACACGGATTGCAAACCCCTTCAATTCTCCAAATGTCAAGTCAGGGGTTTGCTTTTTTGGGTTATGGACCAAAAAAATAAGAGCAAATTAAACCCCATGTGTTTTTTTTTTTTTTTTTTTTTTGACGTATTACAATTTACAACTATTACAATAGGATTGTTGGGACCTGCTTGTTAACAATAATTACTATGCGGAAGCATTGTCGGATAGCCACAAACAAACAATATCAAGGAAAAATAAGGCGGAAAAAAATAAAGCAATCAATCCAATCACAACAAAAGGATTTTACGTGGAAACCTAATAAGGGAAAAAAACCACGGCCGTTAGGACGACAAGAGAAAGTTCCATTATGTAGTAAATTTTTACAACTATACACTCATGATTCTCTCTCTAAAATACCCAAAACCTGATTACACCCAATGCTCACTTTTGAGATCTATCTAGTATTTGTTATTTGCTCCACATAAAATAACCTAGTTATTATGATCTATTTATGAGAGTTACAAGACGTAGGCTTAGTTTGGCATTGCTTATTGAGGTGCTTTTGGGATAAGCTAAAAAGAAGAATCCAAAATGATCAAAAGCACTTCAATATAACTTTACCAAACACCTTAGTCATTTTTGGTCATTTTTGACTTCTCCCAAATGAGAAAATGAGAAGCTTGTAGCTTCTCCCAAAAGCATCTCAGGAAGTAATGCCAAACTAAGCCTACTTGTTTCACATAAACTTTATTTCCTTTTATGACAAGTCTTCTTGTAAAGAGAAATAATTTTTTTTCAAGCATAAGAACTTCTAGAAACATAATACTTTCTATTCTGCTGAAGCTTTCCCAATTCACGCATGCTTATGATTGGCTACGGTTCGGATCACAGTTGGCCAACCGCTCTCTACGCCATGTTAAATTCACTTGAAATTACATTGCTCAGAAAACCGCAATCAATGCGTTGCATTACCCAAAATTGCTGTCCTCACCGCTATGCAATGCACAACGTTACCCACAGCGCTTTTCACTGGTCTTCGTTTCTTCAGATCTTCAAGGTCTTCATACTACCTCATACTTCCAAATGTTTCCAATGTCTCTAGGAAGTCTCTGAATTTGTTGAATCCCGTTTGGTAACCAGATGAAATTCGAGCCATATCCAACAATCCTCCTGTTAACCGCCAAAAATGGCCCAAAACACCAAAGGAGGACTTTCCCCACTGCACCGCAGCAAAGCCCGAACCGAGTCAGGTCACGCCTAGATCACCAAGGTGGGACCCCGTGTTGGGATTTATACCATAAAGCTTGTAATTTGTAAATGTTATAAATTCAATAATAAAAGAAATAGTTATTTCATTCAAATATATTAATTCATACGCTTATATTATATATGCAAACATCTAAGATGGCTAGATATAATCTTAAACTGAGTATATGAATGTCATATACAGAGGAATTCAGTTTGAGACATGCAATCTAAATTGTCCGTAGAAAGCAAATAAAGCTGGGTACTTTATTTGTTTTATTTGTGGTTAATCTACAACTACGGTCTATTCCGTATTGTACGATGGTCTTATCCTAGATTACTCATATGGTGTTATGAGAATGGAGGCACCTTATATGATGTGATCATATAGGACTGGGCCACGATCTATATGAATCTGTCACTAAAATCTGTTAGTTGAAAAGATTCATATATATATCGACTAATGATGGCTATATATGGGTGATCTAAATCCTGAGTGTCTTACTGACTCCTTCAGGTTAGATCGTGGTTTTTGATTTACCAAGAGTGAGATCGGAATAACATTCTCGGTCAATATCTTTGTATCTTGGAATCACGGTTTGGCTTGTGGCTGGGAAGGTATGTAAGTAATAGTGGAATCCACTCCTTCTTGTGAGAAGTAGATAAGTAGTTCCCTTAAGGGTTGATTCGGGGCTTGAACGATTAAGAGCACTCTCATTCTTCCGGAATGGAGGATATAATCATTCAAGAGAATCAATGGTACTTAAAGGAAGTCAAGTCTAGTTTCGAGGAATTCGAGATCAACCAAATTCCTCAAGCGAAAAACGCACAGGCAGAATCCCTAGCCAATCTTGGCTCGACGATGCAAACGAAGTCGAGCAGATTGATCCCAATTGTATATTTGCAGTGGCTAGCAGTATGGAAAAACACAATACTAACGACAGTATCGACCATCGACTCGAGCACAAACTGGACTACTCCAATAGTCGAATACCTCGAGAATGATAAACTCCTAATGGACAAAAACGAGGCCAAAAGGATTAGTGCTAAAGCAGCCAAATTTAACATAACACAAGGTAAACTATACAATCGATCTTTTATAGGACCATATCTGTTATGCGTAAATGCTTTGGAGGCCAAATCAATCCTAGAGGATTTGCATGCTAGGAAATGCAAAAACCATTCCGGATCGAGAAGCTTGGCGTATCGAGCAATTACAACAGGTTATTACTGGTCAACCATTAGATCTGATGCGTTCGAGTTTGTGAGAAAATGCGACAAGTGTTAGCGACACGCACAAATATCTCATCTATATTCGGAAAGGCTCAACTCGATATTATCCCCATGGCCTTTCATGAAATGGGGGATGAATATCGTGGGGAAACTCCCACCTTCGACCAATGGCGGTAAAGTCTATGTTTTAACGATGACAGATTACTTCACGAAATGGGTCGAAGCAAAATCGTACAAAAGCATCAAAGATACCCAGGTAAAAAAAATTTCTTTGGAAAAATATCATATGTAGGTATAGAGTGCCAAAGGAGATCGTGATAGATAATAGCTCCTAATTCATTTCATTTGATTTTCCAAAGCTTCTATGAGGAATGGGGGATCAAAATCTATTTTTCCACCCCTTGATACCCTCAGTTGAACAGCCAGGCTGAATCTACGAACAAAACGATCATGTGCACCCTGAAAAAGAAGCTCGAAGCTGCTAAAGGATTCTGGGCAGATAAACTACCAGAAGTACTCTGGTCATATCGCATGATAGCTCGAACTTTGATCGGGGCATCCCCATTTTCACTCGCTTTCAAGGCAAAGGCAATGATACCGATCGAGCAAACAATGAACACAACGAGAGTCAAATATTTGGATGAAGATCAAAATAATTACTTACTAAATCTGGAGCTCGATTTGCTCGATGAAAAAAGGGACAAATCCTTGCTCAGGTTAGCGGAGTACCAACAACGAGTGGCTTGACATTACAACAAAGATGTTTGAGTTCGAGTGTTTAAAGAAGGTGATTGGGTTCTACGAAGTGTATTCCAAAATACGAAGGAACCTAGCACAGGAAATTTGGCTCGACATGGTAAGGCCCTTACCAGATAACGAAGGCACTCGGACGAGGAGCGTATAAAATCCAAAGACAAAATGGTTGAGGTATCAATAATGGCTGGAATGCAATCCATCTAAAAAGGTACTATTTCTAGTTCCCTTTCTTATCGCATAAATTTTGTTCGAAACAGAAATAACAAACATATCCAAGAGCAATGATGATTTTTGAACGCAGTTGAGTGCGATTTGAGCTCAATAAAATAAAATCCTCACTTAGGTTGTCAATTACAAAAGCTCAAGTGGCTTGTAAACAACAGTGTTGGAAATTTTCATCTACACGTTTCAGGTCAACGCAACTATCGTGCATTCAACAATTACTCGATTCGATGTCCAAAGTACAAGCCCCCTCGACCAAGGTCAAACGCACTTGCACTGGGGGAAAGATGGATAGCTCACTGATAGGACCAAATATGGTACGATTTTATACCCTTATTTCATACTCTTTGTGCTTAATTCTCGGGCATTTCCCCGTATTTAATGTTGCAAAATCAAGTGTTTCAGGTTTATGAGGCCTCAAAGGAAATTGTGAAAAAGAAGAAGAACTTAGTATGAAATAAGAGCATAAAGATATGAAACAGGGCATTCTCGCCACTTGCTAAAGAAAGATCGCCAGTTGGTCGCCCTAGGGTCGCCATGGCGACAGAATGGTTTGTAAAACCACCAGTTGGTCGCCCTAGGGTCGCCATGGCGACAGAATGGTTTGTAAAACCATCATTTGGTCGCCCCAGGGTCGCCATGGCGACATACCATATTTCTCCAAGAAAGTGCATCAGGTATGGTCGCCATTTGCATGTCGCCATGGCGACACTCAATGACAAATAGCGACCTCCTCCCAAATTCCTCAGTATCGCCATTTGAAAAGGGCGAAAAAGATGATACTCATGGCGACAATGGGATCTCAGAATGCATAACAATATGTCGCCATGAGGTCGCCATGGCAACACAAATAGCGACATTCCCGCCACATCAGCTTTCCAAGAGATTTTCAGCACAAAAATCAAGCCAGTATAAATATCCCTCTTCTCTGAGTTTGAACTAGAGAGAAATATACAGAGTTTTAGAGAGAACACTTTTTACTTAGCATTTTAGACCTAGATTTTCTTCCATGACTCCCACTTCCAAATTCCTCCATTTCTAACCTTGAACTACCTTTTCCATCAAACACTCAACACCAAATCTATCCTACCTCACCAAAATCATTTCTCTCTCACCATATTTTCTTCACCTTATTACCTTAGTCACATATCATTTGTCACTCATAACACTAGTACACAAGGAGCATTTAAGGAGGGAAAGGATTGAACACTAAAGAAGGTGACCTACGGGTGATTTCCTCATTATTTATTCTCTTTTCCTATTTGTAACTATGTGTAGCTAAAACCCCCAATCTAGGGGGTTGGTGTTGGAAACATTTGGACTTAGGGTTGCTTGACTATATTTTAATTGAATCTCTATGTATTTTCTATTTGTTATATCTTTAGATTCTTGTCACTATATGATTGATTTGTATATCAACCTATTAATCATAATCTTGCTAGAATAATCTATTTTATAATCACTTTGGAATGACAACCTTATTTGATTAAAGAATTCAATAAATATGATGGATTATTGTAGGAAATACCAACCACAATAATCCAAACCTTGTTGTGAGGTTAATCCATTTGAGATTGGTTTTTTATGATAGTTTAAAAAGCACCCTTAATCCATTTTCAACTTCGCTAATCCTCTAGCGTATCTCTTAATTGAATTCACCCACTTCTCTCTTATTTTAGATTGTTGAGATTCTATTTTTCCTATCACTTTTATTACTTTTACTTTATGCATGTTTTGTGGTATTTTAAACCACCCACTATCCACTTATTATGATTTATATTATCGCAATCTTAGATTAGTTAATCAACCTAACCATTACTTCATTTCCCTGTGGAACGAATCCAACTTACCATTATTACGTTTCATATCCTAAAAGGGATTCCCAAGTGGTAAAACATTATTTTCCTACAAGATCACACATATATTTATATTGTTTTGATGTGCACAAACGACCTTATCACTCACCAACAAACGATCTAAGAAACAAAGCTCTATGTCGAGCAAATGAATTATCGAAATTTATGTAAAAGCTCTATGTCGAACTATTGCTATCATCAAAATTCCTGTAAAACAACTCTATGTCGAGCCAAAACTATTTTTCAATTTCTTTAAGGCAATAACTAAAGTTTGTTCGTTATCGATCGATTTTGTTAGATTATCTCATTATTTGATTCGCATAAATTCATTCGACTATTATTACAATTTGAAATTGTTTGACTATTTTCAATGTTCGTATTACTCAAATTGCCACTATTATAGCTCTAAGTCGAGCAATTACATTGAGCAAAACCAAAGATCGAGTCATCACGACTAAAGTTAATATTTTCGATTCATATAGTTTTAAACGAGTTACGGAAACTTACGGAAACAAACATGTTCGGAGATCATGAAAAAAATATTACAAGTAAATCAGAGGGCCAAATATTGTCCAACCCTTAATCCAAATGTACTTAATAAAAATAAAAAGAAATTATCAAACTACGGGGATTTGGGGGGATAAACATCAACATCATCCTTGCTAACTTATCCTGCGGCATCAGACTGCTCTTTGGGCTTGACGTTCTTCACTTCATCATCGAGCTCCTTCAACTTCTTCCACTGCTCCCAAATCTCGATGTCTTTTTCGGGCTTCCAACTATCAGTCTCGCCCGCTAGGTACTCTTGCATCAATTTGCCTCTGGTCTAGATAACAGCCTCATCAGCAGCATTGTCGAGCTTCTCTATTGCCTCTACGAGCATCTCGTCAGCCTTAAAAGTCTTCTACTCACTCAATCTAAGAGAAACTCTCAGTTGAGCATTCTCCTCCTCAGCTTTAGCGAGCTTGTCACTCGCCTCATTCAAAGCTTTAGCTGACTCAGATTTGGTCTCCTCGATCTCCTTCTTGAGCTTCGAGTTCGACGACGATAGAGAGGCAACCTTCTTGGAAAGATTTTTTACATCTTTCCTCAGGAAAATATGAGATTGAAGAGCCTACGGAGAAAGGAACAAAGTTAGTTCAACATTAAATAAACTTAAACAAAGCTTAAAAACGACCATGCACCTAGAAGGTGCCTGTCAAACCCCAGTCAACAACTCGAGAGGCCCCGATCTTTATGAGACGATTTTCATCTTCGGGAAAGAGAAGCTGATCGACTTCTTGTAACATTGGGACAGGATCAGAGTAAAGGCAGGTACCGATAGGGAACCTGGCCATAACATCATTAGAGATTTCTTATCAATGAGGGTGCTTATTTGACTTCTCAATAGCCAAAGCAACTGATTCAGGCTGGTCGATACCTTTAGTTGAAACAACCAGTGGAGTGGGAGCCACAGTCGTAGCTCTTTTCCCTTTCCTCTTCTTGAGCCTCTCCATTTGTCTTTTCAGAGCTTCTTCTGAAGAGATGAGCTTAGTGTTCGACATCATCGCTAGAGCGAAAGCTCGCTCAGTGTTAGTAACGGGTTCAAGAAATCAAGTACCACACAGGATCTTGAACCCATGTTTTATCCAAGCGTACTTAACCAAATCTTGTACATGAGGATAGGGGTTACCTGATCGAGCAAAGGTTGGTTGACTCCACAATCAGCTTTTTCTCAAACTGCCCTCATCGAGCAATTTCCTCCAACTCCTCTCCGTCGAATCGATCGCAAGAATCCTGTGTGCCCTCACAAGATCGTCCACTCCCTGTATCGACTTAGCTTTCCCGTCAAGCCCCACTGAAAGAAAGAAATAGTTAGAAATATCATGACACAAACATAAAAAATTTACCGGAATACCCACCATCATTATTCCAAGTTGATCTAACACCCTCGACCAGATCCCCCTGAGCGAAGAAATGCTTTGGCTTCCAGTCCGAATCCCTAGATGTGAGGTCAGTGATCAAATGACCCTTACGATGTTTAACAGCAATCATATACCTCCCACAGTCAGTATCGTGTTCCTTTAATTGGTATGTATACAAGAAATTCTCGAAAGTGAAGCTCAAATTTTTCCTCTCAATCAAAACCTCGAGCGATAGCAATATCCTCTATCCATTTGGCATCAACTGGCTCGGAGCAATATCAAAAAAGTTGAGTAGTTGTCGAGCTAATGGCAGAATTGGAAACCTAAGACCTAACTTAAAAGGAATATGGTAGAATAATGTCCAACCTTTGATCGACCAATCAGCGTGCTCGAACGGCGTTGCGGCTCGTAATCTCACTAAGTTCGGGACCCCCAGTTCGAATTCCAAATTCTTAACATCCTGATACGTCATCCTTGACGCAAGATTTTTCATCAGAAATTGACCCGCCTTACTCTCAAAGGTCGTTGCTGGCTTTATATTTAGCTCGACAGGCGTCGCCAAACGACCTACTGCCGTAGTATTCGGCAAGTTTACACCTACCTCACCCACTCCTATATCAGTAGGGGGTTCAGCAATAGATACCCCACCATGATCACTCGACTTAGAAGTCGTGTCGGACTGCTCAAGGTTGACCTCACTCTAATTGCTTTGGTAGTCATCGATCATCTTCTCCAATGATGGGTTCGAGGAATGATCGCTTTGACTCGACATATCTCCAAACGTTGTCGGAAAAACAAAACCCAACTTTATCGAGAAGAGATCGAGCTACTTAAACAGGCGATCACAACTACAAAAAAAAAAAAAAAACTATCTAGTCGACCATATCGAACACCTAGTAAAATAAGCAGGGCATCAGTCGAAATCGAAAATCTAAATCTTAAAGGGTCGACATCATCATTCAAGGCTCTATTTCTTACTCAAGAATCACATAAACAAGTTTTCTAAACTAAAAGTTACAAAATACAAATCAAAACAAAGAAAAATTCAAAAAAGTTTGAAGATCAACAAGCAAAAACAAGCAAATTTTCTGGAAAATAAGCAAACACAACTAAGTAGAATCAAAAACAAAAAACGAAAGTAAAAGGCGAAAAGCTTACCGGAAACGAACAGGGAAACCGGAAAAGTCGCCAAAAATTGGTTGGAAAATCTTGAGAACACTCAAACACCACACCTGAAAACTTTAGCTAACAAAAAAGAGAGAGAAATGCTCTGGTTCAAAAGTGAAGAGAAGAAAGGTTTCTTCAAGACTTATAAAAAAACCCAACAGACATGTGTCATTAAATGAAAGGAAACGTCTCTTCAACTGACCCTACTTAAAAAGACGTTTTGTAGGCTTTGGAAACCCAAAATGCACCAATTCAAAACCTTTCGCTTCGATAAACGCACCCACTAGGGAAAATGCCACGTCAGCCCTAGCAAAGTACCAGGGACCAAGGATCTTGAAAAAACATAAAGAGACCCAAGCATACATCACTAAACACACCGTTCGATATCACCTAGGGCCTTATAACACTTTTTTGTCGATCAAATCTCAAAGCAACAAGTTCCCTTCGAAATTGTTAGACAAAATAGAGAGTCGAACTTAATGAGGACAAGACTAACATCAGCCAAATGAGAGTTGTTCGATACTCACCATCGAACAAAGCTCGAAACGATCATCATCTCTATATTTCTCGATATCTACCCAAATCGAACGAATATGATCACAGATATAAACTCGAGAAATACCTGCATTGACTTTCAAACAACTCTCCAACTCGAGAACCTCGAGTTTGAAGAATGGGGGCAAACTGTAGTGATCAAAATTAGGTCTCTGGCCCAATTAGACAAACCCATTGTCAAAAGTTGGATATTATAAAAAACCCATCAGAAAACGGACCAAAAATTGGCCCACAAACCATCAGGCCAAGTCAAACACGTGGTCAAATCAAGTCATAAAATCAGATAATCATGAGGGGACGTTACACATATCCCAACGTCTCGACTTAATTGTCAGGTTCAAACGAACCATAACTAGCAATTAAAACCCTTGATCCACGCTCCCACTTAAATGGATCGAGACGCTGGAGACCCCTGGTGTTCACTATAAATAACATGCCCTCTCTCAAAGGAGAGGGTCCTGAAATTCTCACTAGTGTGTGCAAGCTCTGAAATTCTCTGAAGTCTTATTTAAACTATTTACATTTATTACGGTGGTGCTTCTCCGCCATTAATCGCTAGTTCCTCATTTGTTCGATACGTGGTCACTCGCGTCGAGCATTGCTGATCCCAACCATTTTGTAAGGATTCCCGTTGTTTTTAATTGGCTTATTTCGTGATCAAACCATATGTGGGGGTTCTTTGTAAGGGTAGCCTAAGTATCGGTCTTCTTGTTCGAAGCCCTTTGAAGACCTCGTGTTGATAAGCACCGAAGGTAAATTTCTATGTGCTTACTTTTCTTTGAAGAGATTTAGAAGCACACACACACTAAACATTCATTGCATATGTGTGCATTCTCTTCATTTGTCACAATTCACACTTGCACTTATTTATTATATTTTGTTGTGTGTTATTGTGTCTTGTTGTTGTGTTAATTCGTTTCCCGATAACTTTCGGAAACGTCCGCGCATGCACGAGAATGTGCTTGGTTTAGCGCGAGGACCGCCTATGGAGAATGCCCTTGGCTTCTCCTTGGTTTTCACCTTTCTAGGTGATCGGCGGTTATGATCGGCGGCCTGGCCGCCGAATTAAACCGCCGTTTCAGTCCAGATTGGTCTGAAGCTTTTCTGCGGTTAATATCGGCGGTCACGACCGCCGTTAAAAACCGCCGTTTCAAGACCTGATTGATTTATCTCTCGGTCTAATTCGGCGGTTGAAACGGCGGGCATTAAACCGCCGTTCGAAACCGCCGTTCATACCTGGTCGATTTTGATCTCTCTGTTCTGTTTCGGCGGTTGGAATCGGCGGTCACGAAACCGCCGAATGACCCGCCGTTTTTGCTCTGTTCTTCACGAGCTCAGTTCGGCGGTCATTAACGGCGGCCTGGCCGCCGATTGAAACCGCCGATTGGCGCGTTTCTTTGAAACTTACTTAAACGACCACACTTTGATTTGGCCCCCTATATATATGCCACTTTGACTTTAGGTCAATTAAGAGAGTTCATATTCAGATTCATACTTAGGATATTTTTCAAAGAGAAGAAAAATTCCAAGAACTCCATTCTTGATTCTCAAACACTTTTTCATGATCATCAATCATCATCTAGCATCATCTTAGATCATCTAGATGTCATCTCATGGAATCTTCATCATACTTTGCTTGGTAAGCTTTTCACTAATATCTTACATGTTTTGTGTTTCTCTTATCTAGCAATCTCAATTAATTACTTGTTTGTTATTTTGTATGCTTTAGATACAATATTGAGATGAGTATGATGTATGTTTGAGATTTATATTGTGCTTGCATATTAGGTTTTGTGCTAATATTGATTAGCTAAACTAATTGAATGTCATTTAGTTTTGATATCTAGGATTATACTTAATTGCATATTAATCATCTTAGATAAGCATATAGGGTTTCCCTTGCTCTATGTTGCATTTTGGATATTCACATATATTCACTTAGGGTTGTATTCTCTTCAAAGAGAAAGTAGTCTTGTGTGTAGCATCCGGGATTAGGTTGCTTAGAACGCAAGCAAATTGGACTAGGTTCACTCATACCGGGATTAGGTAGGTGTGTGCCATTAATCGTTTGCACATTTAGTGGATTCCTCTTACTTTTGGTTCCCGTGAGGGTTTCCACGTAAAAACCAAGTGTTGTTTTAATTTCCGCACCATATTACAATTGCTTGGTTATATTATCTTGAGGGCATTTTCGTAATTTTGACTAACACGAAAAATTGGGTAAAAAGCGTAAAATCTATTCACCCCCCCTCTAGATAGCTTTATACACACCGTGCTATTATTTGTTTCACATTTAAATATGATACTTGAAGGAAGGGATCGATCCAACCCTCTTCGATTTTATCAAGCTACCAAATCGCTCGACCATTGATATCAACCAACACTTAATCGATCAATCGTTCGACTCGATTGTGTCGAACAAATACGGTTTGTCATTTTCAACCCTTTATCTCATTCATATCGAGCAATATGCTGACTTAAGCGTCGGAGAGTCCCTCAAAAGGAATACCTCCTCTTGTGGTTCGCCACCGCTCCGTTTATTCGTTGTTTTACAGGTTGTCAGTGACCACCTCGACGATCAAAAATCAATTGTAGATCCGATCAACTACAGCGAGCACGACATCACCTTCTAGCCACAGACAGCAATGAAATCATAGGTATTTGCTGATTTTATTATGGATTTTACTCCTTATGAGAATGTGCAAGCTGAACAGGAACTAGTAGCTCTCACTAAGAGTCATTCAACTAAAACCTGGATCTTGTTCATCGATGGATCTAGCAACATAAAAGACAGTGGGCTCGAGCTTGTACTCAAATCCCCACAAGGAGAAACATTGAAGTAGTCAATCCATTGCAATTTCCGTGCGACAAACAACGAAGCAGAATACGAAGCTTTAATAGCCGGACTCGACTTGGCGAAAAGCTTAGGAATAAAAAATATAAAAGTACAAAGTGATTCTCAATTGGTCGTTCGACAGATGAACAGGTTGTACGAAGCCAAAGATAAAAGAATGGCAGCATATCTGGTCAAAGCTAAACAACTTCAATCGGCCTTTGACATATTTGATTTACTGCAAGTACCAAGATCGGAAAATGCTCGAGCAGATGCATTAGCAAACCTAGGGTCAACGACTTCAATCAAAGGCCCCAAGTCAATTCTAATTGTTCATCTACTACAACCAACAATTTAGGAGGAAAAGGTTGATCAGATTGACGACCATAGTAAAACATGTATAGATCCTCTCTTTGACTACTTGCAAGCCGACATTCTACCAGGTACCGAGCCGAAGCCAGGAAGATCAAAGCCAAGGCAGCAAAATTCTGCATCCTATACAGTAAGCTCTATAAAAAATCCTTTACGGGCCCATATTTGAGGTGCTTGACACCATGTGAGGCGTATGACATCCTCAAAAGTCTACACTACGAAGAATGCGGAAACCATTATGGCACAAGAAGCTTGTCGAATTGAACAATTACAACCGACCATGTGATCCGACTCTCAGAATCATGTGAAGACCTGCGACAAATGTTAGAGATTAGCTCAAGTATCCCACCTTCCTCCAGGTATGTTGAATTCAATCTCAGTCTCTTAGCCTTTTATGAAATGGGGGATGGATATTGTAGGCAAACTCCCTACAGCCCCTGGCGGTTTCGTCCACATGCTAGTCCTTACAGACTACTTCACCAAATGGGTCGAGGCAAGAACCTTTCAACATGTGCGAGACATAGAAGTATGCAATTTTATATGGAAGAATATTATTTGCAGGTTTGGAGTACCCAAAGAAATCATAACCGAAAACGAATCCCAATTTATCTCGTTTGACTTCCAAAACTTCTGTGACAAGTACATGATAAAGTTGAGTTTCTCAACTCCTCGCTACCCTTAAGCCAATGGACATGATGAATCGACGAACAAGACGATTATCAACACTTTAAAGAAAAGAGTTGAAGCCGAAAAGAGCGAATGGGCCGACAAGCTACTCGAAATCCTTTGGTCGGATAGAATCACCCCCCGCTAATCGATCAGAGAAACACCATTTTTACTTGTGTATGGCTCAGAAGCAGTTATTCCAATTGCAACTATCCACTGCTCAAAGTGAGAATCCATGTGAAGAACAGAATAACTTGGAGCTGGCATTCGAACTAGACCAGCTCGATGAACGAAGAGAGCAAGTTGCCCTGAGAGTACAAGCATACCAATAACAAATGGCTCGACACTACAATAAAAATGTAAAGATTAGTACCTTTAAAATTGGTGATTGGGTGCTACGACGAGTTTTTCAAAATACTAGAGAATAAGGAGAGGGAAAATTGGGTCCGACATGGGAAGGTCCTTTCCAAATAACAGACATAAAAGGACGTGGGGCATACAAGTTGAGAGGCTTCGACGGTCGAGAAATTCACAACAGTTGGAACGCCTTACACCTAAAAAAGTATCATTTCTAACCTTTTCTATTTCAATTTCGCATATTTTCCTGCCATTACATTCAATTCATTTACATTCGATACTAACAAGTCACCAACAAGAGCAATGATGACAACTTTGTTGCAACTAAGTGCAAAACTGGGCTTACAGAACACATTTTTTCCCGCTCACTACTTAAGAGTTGTCGACAACGACAAGCAATCGAATTATTCATTATAGGAAATCGATGAGTTAATATCCCTGCATTCAAGGGTCCAAACGACACAACATCCTACACTCAAGAATTCTCAAACAGACCATAAAGTGGATCAGATTCAAACTCCCATTATCTTCCTTCGACATCACACACTGGGAGTTAGGGGAGTAATAATGGGGACAAATGACCATATTACGCACGTATGCGATATTTTGTAAGTAAAATGGTCATGTCGACCACATGACGCATGTATGCGTTTCTATTTAAGTCATTACACATGTAAGCGATTCAATACAATAAAAAGGGTCATGTCGACCACATTACACATGTATGCGATATTTTGTAAATAAATTGGTTGTGTCAACCACATGACGCATATACGCGGTTCTATTTAAGTCATTATGCATATAAGCGATTCAATGCAATAAAAAAGGTCGTGTCGACCACATTACGTATGTACGTGATATTTTTTAAATAAAACGGTTGTGTCGACCACATTACGCATGTACATGGTTCTATTTAAGTTATTACACATGTAAGCAATTCAATGCAATAAAAACGGTTGTGTCGACCACATTACGTATGTACGCGATATTTTATAAAAAAAATGGTCGTGTCGACCCAATTACGCATGTACATGTTTCTCTTTAAAAGTATGATGGTTAAATCGACCTCGTTATTATATTATGCGAACACTATAAAATAAAGTGGTCAAGTCGATCCCACTATTTTAGTATGCTTGCACGCGGTATCCATAAATATAATAATATTGAACGATCCTTGCTTTTTCCAATAAAGTTACTTGTTCAAATCTATGTAACAAACACTTTTTATGATTGATCGACTCGACCGATATTCCATTCGAGAGACCACCTAAATTCTAAACAAGTTCTTGCATAAAAAATGACAAAAAGCAGTTCAAAGAAAGGTGTACAAAAGTAAATAAGGGAAGCATGCAAGATTACAAAAACACGTCGACACAGGAAATCATAGCAGTACTCCCAGTCGACATAATAAATAAATATATACATAATGTAAAGAGAAATTATGTTGATTGAGAAACTAATTCAGGGTTGAGTCAACTAGAGCATTCATGTCGGCGACACCATCGAGGCTCTTGTCGGCCTCCTCTACACCTCTAACCTCCGCAACTTCTCCTGCGACCGGGGACTCTTCACCTCTAAGACGTTCCATTTCTGCCTAGTCGTCGACCTCTATTTGCATCTCTTGAGGGTCACATTTTGCATGCTCACCAGACAAGTATTGTTTGAAAAATTCCGCCCTAGTAGCACATATAGCTTCAGACGAAATGGACATGAGTTGCTTGTTCAAGCTAGCGACTTGTCGCTCATGTCTTTTTGGCTCTCTCCAACTCATTGTGATGTTGATCCCTCTCAACTCTCAACGTCTTCTGAAACAAATTATAGCACGGTGTGTATAAAACTATCTAGAGGGGGGGGGGGGGGTGAATAGATTTTAAGCTTTTTACCCAATTTTTCGTGTTAGTCAAAATTACGAAATTACCTCTAAATAGATAAAGCAATAAATCAAGTATAAAATGCGGAAATTAAATGACACTTGATTTTTACGTGGAAACCCTCACGGGAAAAACCACGGGCTAGTAAGTAAGCCACACTCGAACCTCGAATCCACTAAATGTGTAAACAATTACAACCTAATCCCGGAAGTAATCACACACCTACCTAATCCCGGTATGAGTGAACCTAGTCCGATTTGCTTGCGATCTAAGCAACCTAATCCCGGATGCTACACACAAGACTTACTTTCTCTATGAAGAGAATAACAACCCTAAGTGAATATATGAATATCCAAATGCAACATAGAGCAAGGGAAACCCTATATGCTTATCTAAGATGATTAATATGCAATTAAAACAATCCTAGATATCAAAACTAAATGACATGTCAAATAGTTTAGCTAATTAAGATTAAGCACAAAACTTAATTAGCTATCACAAAACAACTTCTCAAACATACATCATACTAATCTCAAACTTGTATTCAAAGTATATAAAATAACATACAAGTAATTAATTGAGATTGCTAGCTAAGAGAAACACAAAATATGTAAGATATTAGTGAAAAGCTTACCAAGCAAAGTATGATGAAGAATCCATGCAAGATGACATCTAGAAGATCAAGGATGATGCTAGATGATGATTGATGATCATGAAAAAGTGTTTGAGTAATAAAAAATGAGTTCTTGGAATTTTTCTTCTCTTTGAAAAATATCCTAAGTATGAATTCTGAATATGAACTCTCTTAATTGACCTAAAGACAAAATGGCATATATATATGGGGCTAAATCAAAGTGTGGTCGTTTAAGTAAGTTTCAAAGAAATGCACCGATCGGCGGTTTCAATCGGCGGCCAGCCCGCCGATAATGACCGCCGAACTGAGCTCGTGAAGAACAGAGCATAAACGGCGGTTCATTCGGCGGTTTCGTGACTGCCGATCCCAACCGCCGAATCAAACCTGAGAGATTAAAATCAATCAGGTATGAATGGCGGTTTCGAACGGCGGTTTCGTGACCGTCGATTCAACCGCCGAATTAGACCAAGAGATAAATCAATCAGGTCTTGAATCGACGGTTTCGAACGGCGGTCGTGACCGCCGATCTTAACCGCAGAAATGCTTCAGACCAATCTGGACTGAAACGGCGGTTTCATTCGGCGGCCAGGCCGCCGATCATAACCGCCGATCACCTAGAAAGGTGAAAACCAAGGAGAAGCCAATGGCATTCTCCATAGGCGGTCCTCGCGCTAAACCAAGCACATTCTAGTGCATGCGCGGACGTTTCCGAAAGTTATCGGGAAACGAATTACACGACAACATGACACAATTACACACAACAAAATATAATAAATAAGTGCAAGTGTGAAATGTGACAAGTGAAGAGAATGCACACATATGCAATGAATGTTAAGTGTGTGTGTGCAACTAATCTCTTCAAAGAAAAGTAAGCACCTAGAAATTTACCTTTGGTGCTTATCAACACGAGGTCTTCAAAGGGCTTCGAACAATAAGACCGATACTTAGGCTACCCTTACAAAGAACCCCAACATGTGGTTTGTCCACGAAATGAGCCAATCAACAAATGGGAACCTTACATCTTCATTTCCTCTTTTAAGGCAAAGTTTTTTTTCTCCAATTCGTTCATAGCCTTGTCAAGCCCATCACTTTCTCTCCTCAGGGTGTCGTTGTCTTTTTGGAGCTTAGCTCATCTCTCCCTGGTGATTTAATACCTATCATGAAGATGTATATACACTTGCAAAGCCTATAAAATAGATGTTGCATCGTGAACATTTTACTACAAAAAAGTAAGGAGGGGGAGTGAACTTTAGAAATAAATCACCTTACCCGAAAAGCAGACCCGTTTCAAACGCATCTTCTATCTTTTTCCCTTTGAGACACTCTTCATCAGCAGGGAAAAGAAGATCGCTCGACTTCTTCAAAAAGGCACTTAGCTCACAAAAAGCTGACACTCTTGGAGGAAATGCTATTAATGTCGAATCAGGCTTCGACGATGTAGCCACAACTGCCTTCCCTTTGGGATTGGCCTCAACATTCATATCGGCATCGACATTGACATCGGCGGTCTTCCTCTTTTTCTTTTTCTTTTTCTTTTTCTTTTTCTTTTTCTTTTTCCTTAAGGGACTTGATTCTAGATAAGAAATAAAAACATGCTCCTCTACCTCAGTCACCTTCGCCTTCGCCTTCGCCTTTAACGCCTCTGCCGCCTATTTCTTCTTAGCATTTGCAGTAGCTCGCTTATTGCTTATGTTCTCTTTGTGAAGCCTCAATGCTTCAGCAGAGTCAGGCATGTTAAACTTTGCACTTGACATCGATTTCTCTGCGAAACGACGCTCGACGTCAGTTATAGGCTTTAAAAATTTCATTCCATACAGAATTTCAAGACTCCTCCTAATCCAAACATACAACACGAAATCTTTCAAATGAGGATACGGTGTTCATGGAAGATTCCATGTCGAATGACTCCATAGACTACTAGGTCTAAGTTCACCTTCCTCCATCAAAACCCTCAAACTCCTTTATAGAGCAGGAATCGCTAGCACATTTTTGATGCGCTCGACAACTTCAGCGTACGGTATCCTACTTTCCTCACCTGCCAAATCTATAAGGATAGACAAAACTCAGACCCGTCAATACTAAGGAAAACTAGAATAAATCTAGATGACACTAAAAGTTAGCACTCACCATATTGGTTCCAGGTATGCGGATAGGAATACTTTGATTTCCCAAAGGGACCATCGATCAAGGGACCCCTAGCGAAAGT
Organism: Acer yangbiense; assembly: GCA_008009225.1. Taxonomy (NCBI): domain Eukaryota; kingdom Viridiplantae; phylum Streptophyta; class Magnoliopsida; order Sapindales; family Sapindaceae; genus Acer; species Acer yangbiense. The sequence goes on along the minus strand of CM017766.1, from coordinate 13,664,720 downwards.
ATCCTTTCAATTTCTATCGTTGGTCGTAAGATTAGTAATGAGCTTTGTGGCTTTAGGCCTCAAGATCAATATGAAACGACCCTTCTCATGAACATGTTGCTTCAGAAAATAACTATGTAGGACATTGCCTAGCCCAAACTTCAACCCCTTCCTCTCATGAAAGACACTCAAGCTCAAAAGTAGCTTCCAACTGTTGGGCATCAACTGGCCAGAGGTGATCTCGTATAATACACACAATCTTTGAACTAAAGAAGGAAATGGAAACCTAAACCCCTGCCTCAAAATATATTCATTGAAGCACGTCCACCTTGGATATCCCAGTTGGCTCGCTCATGCTCCTTTGTTGCACTTAGTTTGATTGACTCAGGAATCCCATACATTGTTCGCAAACGACCCATGTCGTCATCCGTAAATAAACTCCTTAGGTTATCGCCAATAAGAATACCTAATGGCCTACCCGAATATGACGGTTCCTCGACATCTATATACTCTAGGTGATCGACTCATTGTGCAACGACACGCACGACCCCTTGTTCTAGCATACTCAATTTATTTATCCGAAGTACATCAGATGGGTCGGCTGATAAAATCTCTTTCTCTACATTCCTGGCGTTAGAGTCGACCCTCTTGTCGACTTTATTCTCCAAGTCGCTAAGATTCTAGGAAAACACTAGGTCAGAGACCGTAGCGTCACTCGACATGATATCTCCAAAGCTGACCAATGGAGTTTAAGATCAAGCACAAACTAAATTCTAAAGTAGAAGTCAAGCACAAGCTATATTCTGAAACCAAAACCTAAGGTTTAAGATCAAAACCTAGGGTTTCCACAAACAGTCAAATCTGAGATCAAATCTAAAAGCAACAACAACACAGCTAACCTAGGTTGAACGACTATTGAAACTAGCACCCTACGATGACAACGACAACGACATTTAAACAAGTCAAAACCCATGAAATATCGCGTAAATGGATCTAACATAGCTACAAATCGATTATTTCAAACACAATGAAGAACACAATCAAGAACACACTATTCCAGGTAAAACCGTAAATACTTCTACCAATTCCCTATAAGTACACAAAAATAAATCTCGTAGTAATAAAAAAAAAAGCGAAAAGGGAAGAACTTTCACTAGCCTTGGAAGAAATCTGAGTAGAAATCACGAAGAAATCAACTTAATCTGGTAAAGAATTGCAAACACCTCCGTTGGAAGAAAAATATTCTTTCTGCTGGAAACATGTTTTACCAAAACATGCAACTGGAAGTGGAAAAGCTTGGTGAAGAAGTTTTGGTTAATAAACCAACACTTAACCGTAGATGCCACATGTCACAACACTATGGCTGCCTATCAACTAGAGTAACTCTTGGTTAAGTTCAAAATTCAAAATTTAACCAAGTGTGCTAAAAACAAGGCATGACGTTAGTTCTAGGTAACTGATCCGCTCTAGTCCCATCGATTGAACTTCTCACTCATGAAACGTACAAACGATGAGTCATCGCAAGGATGAGTCAGTTGTCGACTACTCGATTACCTATCGGATCTAGGTTCGATTCGATAAGGACAGAACACAAGGTATTGCAGCGAGTGTGAAATGATATCCTGCAAAACTTACATTTGACTAGACAAAGGAAAATGATTCTCTAAACGTCCCTCGAACACGCAATCGAATCGACATCTTGTCGAGTCCACGCTAAACTCAAAGAAAATCACTCTCTAATTCAGTAAATCCCTCTTTAGAGAGTAGGGGACAAACTGTGGTAGCTAAAAATGGCCTCTAGGCTCAACAGATTTTTAGCTCAAGTTATTTAGGCCTGGATTCAGTTTTGGTCCATACACTATGGATCTACCCAACAAAGCATCAAGCCACCAATTGACTTGGTCGTTAATTCTGAACTGAGTGTGGCAGTTGAAGGGGATAAGCATGCAGACGAGTTTGAATGTGTCCATGATTCCATATCCTACCAAATCCGGCCAAGATTTCAGGGATCATATACTCCACGAAATCACAAACCAACAATTCCCAACACCTATACAATAATCCTTTTACGAGAGCACTTTAGACTATTGACTGAAAAACGATAACAAAGCTTTGGCGTGTTGAAATTCTGACGAAATAAGAACTCTGGTCACCAGAGTCTTTTAGTTCTTTCAATCACAATCAATCATCGTTTGAACACTCAGCCCAATGAAGACCCATTACCATATATCTCAATCATAAAACCATAACCCCAAATCCAACTAGACCCATCTACCATAACCACACCCAATGTTGCCTCACATCCAACCACCACCACCCCAAAACCAAACACTGTAGGGAAAAATTAGGGTTTTGATAACAAAATAGCAGCATAATGAATATAGGGTTTCAAAAAATTTTCCTTTAGAAAACTTCTTTCTGGAACCGGATTTTGTATATACATGTTCATAAAAAAACTTAAAGCATACCCGATAGTTTTCTTGAAGATTTGATTCTGATTTCACCACCAAGCCTTCCGAGCTATGACCCGCGATCTGATAACTTGTGTATGGGCACGTCACGAATGTAGATAGGACTAGACAGAGGTTACAGAGATCAAGAAGACAACACCTTTGCCTTCTCCTTGTGTTCGGCCGACCCCTGCAAGAGGAACAATTTTTTTTATTATTTTGGCCACACCTCTCTCTCTCTCTCTCTCTCTCTCTCTCTGTATTAGATTTAGGTTATCTTTTGTTTCCTGATAAGTATATCTTATATATCAAGATCCTAGGGTTTAGTTGACCAAGTCAAAATAGGATTCTAAATTCTATTTTAATTCGGTCACCACTAGGACTAGAACCTATGACCTCTAGGATTTAAAATAATCTTTATTATTTTTAATCCTTTTGTATTAGTCATGGTTCGAACCTGTAACCTCCTATTAATAATTAAATAATTAATAATTCTTAATTATTAATATAATTCAATTATTAAATAATCATATTATTTAATTAGTTCTCTGAATTTATTCATGTCACTTTCATAACACAATTAATTTGGACTATCCATTTAATTAACTGTGACCCTTGTTACCAACAATCATAAGGGGTGAAACATATTAGAGCACGGTGTGTATAAAACTATCTAGAGGGGGGTGAATAGATTTTAAACTTATTACCCAATTTTTCGTGTTTAGTCAATATTACAAAATTACCCCTAAATAGATAAAGCAATAAATCAAGTATAAAATGCGGAAATTAAATAACACTTGATTCTTACGTGGAAACCCTCACGGGAAAAACCACGGGCTAGTAAGTAAGCCACACTCGAACCTCGAATCCACTAAATGTGTAAAACGATTACAACCTAATCCCGGAAGTAATCACACACCTACCTAATCCCGGTATGAGTGAACCTAGTCCGATTTGCTTGCGATCTAAGCAATCTAATCCCAGAAGCTACACACAAGACTTACTTTCTCAATGAAGAGAATAAAACCCTAAGTGAATATATGAATATCCAAATACAACATAGAGCAAGGGAAACCCTATATGCTTATCTAAGATGATTAATATGCAATTAGAACAATCCTAGATATTAAAACTAAATGACATGTTCAATCAAATAGTTTAGCTAATCAAGATTAAGCACAAAACCTAATTAGCTATCACAATACAACTTCTCAAACATACAACACACTAATCTCAATCTTGTATCAAAAGATATATGAAAATCATACAAGTAATAAATTGAGATTGCTTGTTAAGAAAAACACAAAATATGTAAGATATTAGTGAAAAGCTTACCAAGCAAAGTGTGATGAAGAATCCATGCAAAGAGACATCTAGATGATCAAGGATGATGCTAGATGATGATTGATGATCATGAAAAAGTGTTTGAGTAAATAGAAAATGAGTTCTTGGAATTTTTTCTTCTCTTGAAAAATATCCTAAGTATGAAATCAAAGTGGCATATATATATATAGGAGGCCAAAACAAAATGTGGTTGTTTTGAATAAGTTGGCCTGAAATTGCCTTGGGCGCTGTACGTAGAGCGCTTCTGTACAGCGCCTGTACAGCGCCCCAACTCTGTTCTCTTGGGAAAACAGAGTGGCGCTGTACGAACAGCGCTCGTACAACGCCTCTTTAAAATGCATCAGACCTGATGCATTAAAATGACCATTTTTGCATCAGGTCATGTGGGCGCTGTTCGAATAGCGCCTTGTAGAGCGCTTTGAACATCGCCCTTTGCAATGCATGACTTCTAAGCTTAAACATGTTAAGGCAATGGACAATGCAAGATGCACTCAAAATAACAAGCAAGAAGAGATGTTTAATGAACATTAATGCACAAAAATAAGACACACAACATACAAGGATTAAACATATGCATGAGTTGTGAGTGTGTGCAACTATCTCTTCAAGACAAGTAAGCACATAGAAATTTACCTTCGGTGCTTATCAAGATTTGGTCTTCAAAGGGCTTGAACAATTAACAACAACACTTAAGCTACCCTTACAAAGAACCCCAACATGTGGTTTGTCCACGAAATGTGCCAATCAATAAATGGGAACCTTACAAGGGGTTAGTAAGGTGACCTAATGGACCCACAGTTTTGAGCTCCAGTAACACTTAGAAATATTAATTAAAAATCTTTAATTAATATTCCATGATTATTAACCTCGGAGTTACTCCACTAAAAACTCGAGGCTGCACTCTCGAAATTGCAGATGTATTACACATATCGAAATCTCAGTGTCCATTGATATATCTATTACATATGGTTTGATCTTCCACGAGTAGTTCATAATTAGAACTAGGTCATATAGTTCGGTATACATTTCTAATTATATCTTTTTCTTTAAGTACCATTGATTCTCTAATGAATAATTATATCCTTTCTTCCATTACAGAAGAAGGAGAGCGCTCTAAATTGTTCAAGCCTCGAATCAACTCTTAAGGGAACTACTCCTCTACTTCTCGCAAGAAGGAGTGGATTCATCTATTGTGTGCAAACCTTCCTAGCCACAAGCTAAACCGTGACTCCAAGATACAAAGTTATTGATCAGGGATGTTTCTCCGATCTCACCCATAGTATGTCAAAAGCCACAATCTAACCTGAAGGAGTCAGTATGACACTCAGGATTAAGATCACAATCTCTTTATTTAATTGATCTTGGTGATTCATATAGATTGTGGCTCTGTCCTATATATGAGTTCATCATATAAGATGCTTCCATTCCCATGTCACCACAGCAGTCTAAGATAAGACCACCGTGCATTACGGAATTGACCGCAACAGTAGATTAACCACAACAAAAGTACCTAGCTTTATTTGCTCTCTACGAACTCTTTAGATTACACGTCTCAAACTGAATCCTTTTGTATATGATGCTCATATACTCAGTTTGAAATTACATTCAGCAATCTTGGATGTTTTACACACATGATATAAGTATATGAACGTTAATAAATCAACATTTATAGAATGAAAAACAACTTCTTTTATTCATGTTTTTATAACTTTCATATATTAGTATATTACAAGCTTTATGGCATAAATCCCAACAAACACAACCTCTGTCTCTCCACCAAAAATAAAACACAACCCATAATGGCTGCCACGAAATGCCTATCTCCTTACCTCGCAGCAGCGGCCACCCCTTTGTCAAAGGAAATAAAAGGGAGAAGAGAGATGGTAAGAGAAAGAGAAGGGGATTAGTGATGAGGAGGAGATCGAGAGTAGTGAGAAGGAGGAGATCAATAGTGAGAAATAGGGGTGGTGATTGTGTAACCGCCTGCCGCCACGGTGACAACAAGGGCGACACCCGGCCACATCAGCTTTTCAAGCAGTTATCAGTACAAGTTCGAGGCCACTATATATATTCTTCTCTTCCAATTTGAAAAGGGATCAAAGCATACTTTCCAAGCATGAATTTACTGAGTTTTAGCATAGAATTCTCTTCCATTTTTCCCAAATTCAACCTCCTCCATTCTCTAATCTTTTACTACCTATTCTATCCAAAACCTCAACACCAAATCCTGATTACTTCACCCAACCATTCCTCTCTTCCCATTATCTACATCTCTATACCTTTGTCACTCGCCACTAGACACCTACCTATCTAGACACATCCTCTTCTACCACTCTTTGCACTAGGAGCATCTAAGGAGAGAAATGAGCAAACACTAAAGAATGAGGCCCAAGGGTGATTTCTTTATCTATTACTCCCTTTCCATTTGATTGTAACTATGTGTAACTAAACCCATAATCTAGGGGATAGATGTGAGGATCATATGGTTATGGGTATTTGTTTAAGCTATTGTATTTGAATCTCTATATGTGTTCTATTTCACTTTATACTTAGATCCTATTCACTATATGATTTGTATTGTATATCACTAGTAGATCATAATCTTGTGTGGGATAAATTGTTGTGAAATCAATCTTGGATTGACACCTTTGATTAGTTAGGAGCATAGTGATTAGGATAGATTAGTGGTGGGTATATCAACCCCACTAATCTAAACCTTAATTTGTAACTAATTAATCCCACCTTAACCCCCTTTCCTTAATCGGTTAGGCATTTTGGTGGGAAGATGCTTAGGGTTCATAGTGATGACATAAGCACATCCTAGAAAACAAATGGTTAACATATAAGAGATTGATCATTAAAGAGGTTTTGAAAGTATTACCCATACCCACTTGCAACTCCATCTATTCCCTAGCATCTATCTTAATTGTTTCATCCATTACTCTTATCAAGATCGTTGAACATTCTATTTGTTTTATCACATTTTGTATGTTTATTTTACTTGCATTTTTGGTGGTTTATAAAACCACACAACTATCCATTTACAATGATTTATTTTATTGCACTATAGATTAGTGAATCAATCTAACGAATTACTCTGTTTCCCTATTGAACGAATCTTGCTTACCACTTGCTAAGAATTTACATCCTAAAAGGTTTCTAAAGTGGCTAAAACATGGTTTTTAATGGAACACATAAATATTGTTTTTGAAGAGCATAAAACGACCTCATCAATTAGTCACATTTTCAAATAAATCAAACAAAGCATTATTAACTTTTCTATGCATAGTAGAGCGAGACACAACACAAGATTTTACAAGCAAGTCATCAATAACTTTCTTCTCAACATGCTTTTCCAAGGTCTTCCTAGGTCTAATTCTAAATCCATACATGGATGATTGCCTAGGACCATTCATCAAAGACATATCATATAAGTTATTCTCATATTTACACTTGCGAATGTACTTAAAGCATCTAGGTCATATATGTCTTACCATATTACAAAAATGGCAAATAGGTATAAATTTAATAGATTTACCTTTAGCTTGAGCATTCAAAGCATTCGGCCTTCTCACATTATTACCTCTTTGATGTGCAATCCTTGATGCTTCACCTTTTGCATTTGAGGATAATGAACTTTGTCTTTGATTTTGTTGAGTTCTTCCTTTGATATTCCTTGTTGATGTTGAGGCACCTCTGGTAGCATCCATGTCTTTACCGTTAGAGAGAATACCTACATTGACTTTACCACTTGCTTTGACAAAAGTAGAAAAGTTAGTTGAAGGAGTAACCTTCTCGTTAACAAAACCTAATCCTCTTTTGTCATTTGGATGCTTTATATTCTTAATAAGGGTTTCTACTTTGCTAGAATTAGATGACATCTTACCTATCACCTTATTAGCCTCATCAATTTTGTCACTAAACATCTTAATCTTAATGGCATATTTCTTAAGGATGTCATCACCTTTCCTAAAATCCTCACACGTTTTGCTTAGCCATTGTTCATACTTTTTCTCTTGATTCACATGCTTACTAAGTTTGACTCTAAGCACATTCTTAAGTCTCCTAGCATGATCAAGAGAGTTATATATTTGCTCAACCTCTTGCTTCAATATTCCTAATCTCTCATTACTATCTTTTAAGTTCTTCTTTAGACTAAGAATCTTGTCTTTAGGTTCATTGAACTTTTTTGAGCCTAAATCACAATTTTCTTCTAGCTTCTTAGTGAGAGACCTATCTATCCTAGAGGGTCTTTCATTCTCTTGTTCATTTAGGTCAATAGGCTCATTTTCTACAAAAGAAGCCATGAAAGAGAAAACTTCCTTAATCATGATTTATCACAAAACAAACACAAACACTATAAAGAAGGATCTATCTAATTACTTCTAAACACTTGCTTTGATACCAATTGAAATTCCTTTAACCACTTATAGTGTAAAATATACCTAGATGAGGGAGTGAATAGGTATGTGCTCAAATTCTTGTACTTCTTTTTCAACACAACAAAGTTGTATACACTTAGAGAGCTTAACAAATGAATTGCTTTAACAAGTCAATATGATTTCAATTAAAGCAAGTAAAGAAGCTTAAAGTACGAAAATCTACATGAGATTTTTTCGTGGTAAACCTCAAAAATGAGGAAACATCTACGAGTTGAATCCACAACCACCGGCAACACCACCCTTCACTAATTGGATAAAAGTACACTCTCAAGGCGATCAAATCACATGAACACTCTCTCTTGAATATCTCTTCTATCCTACCCTTGGACCTTTTATTAGCAAAAGACTTGCCTCCAATTTCTAACCGAGAAAAATCGCATGCCTCTAGAAAGCCACTTCCTAATCGAGGCTATCCACAGGTCTCTAAGAAGATTTTCGCTTGACTAACCAGATTCTCACAATCCTAGCCAAGTCTTCTTGCTTGTCTAACTGGAGCCTTACACCCCTAGACAAGTCTTCCTTGATTGACTAACCAAAACACATCTCATGTCTCTAGTCAAGACTTTTTGCTCAATATTGAAGAATCACACTCCAACAAGAGACTTCCACCTATTACAAGGCAATTGATCTAGGTGTAATCCAAATGATGAAAACACATTCAACATAGAACATATGATCAATGTATTCTATGGAAACTAGAATTAATCATATAAGATTGCAAATCAAAGTATTCTACTTTTAGAACATGCAACTTAAAACCTAGAAATCAACATTCAAGAACAAATCACAAAGTATTCTAGATTCAAGTTCATATTCAACAAAATTAGCTAAGATCATATTCAATCAAAACACATGAGCTAATTTTGAAATCAATTAAACAAGTCTAAAATTGGAATCAAAAGCATTCTAAACATTTTTCATCAATCAAATAAGAAGATCCATCAAGTTGATCACAATAAAAATGTAGAGAAGTTGATTCACTTACAAAAAGATGAATCACGAATGAAGATAAGATTACTGCGAAATATCTGGACATATTTTCACTTTGGAAATGCTTGGTACTTGTTCATCTCTTCAAGACTAACAATTTTGGCTTTTGAATTTCTAGATTCAAAGTTGAATTGAGAGAGATATTACTAAAACAAAAATTGAAGTTCTTATGAAAATTTTCAGCACATTCGAATATATATGGAGGGAAATGATGTGGAGAGGATGGGAAAAATGGGCAAGGGTCACCACCACTCCACCTCATCTTCCCGTGGAGGTGCATGGCCACCACAGGGGCAGGAAGGTGTTCCTCCCATGTTGGCCATACGCCTCCACGGGAGAGAAGGGTGGTTGGCCCTTTGCCACCTCTCTTCTCTTTCGCTCCCTTTGTGCACCTCTCGCATTCTTCAACCGTTCTCCGGCCTCCGAACTCTGATTCGAATCCACTTTTGGATTATGAACCGTAACTTACTCATGGACATGAACGTTTACAAAAATTTCTTCAAAGACTTGGAATTCGACTCAATACACAAGGATAAAGACCATGCACAATAAAGACACGGAAAGTTTCGTAACTTCCAACTCGGAACTCGAAAACCTATGAATGAGTAATCGAAATATTTGGAACTCAATAAGGAATAATATAAGAACATATTCGAGTCCGATATCCATAAAACACAAACAAACAAATACAAGAACACACATGTATGCCATTTCTTAGAGATTGTCCTTGAACATACAATTTTACAATGTTTGTCAAATTAAGTCTAATGCATGTGCATACTAGAATATGTGTGTGAATGTGTTATACCAATTTAGCGCAACAATGCAGAGACACAAATGTATGCAATATGTGTGTGTGTGTGTGTGCGCTTACGCCTTGCAAGAGGAAGAAGAATCTTGATATCTTAGCATCTAAGTAAGCACTTTTCCTCTTGAAGACGAACTTTGCAGGAGAAGTTGCTTTCCTTCTTTAAAGTTCCTTTCTAACATGAATCACCTAAGCAACTAGTCATTACAAATAAAGAGAGTTTTGCTATGGAATCAAGCCAATACAAATCTAAAACCTAACAACTTTCTTTCCTGTGGTCCCTCACACGCCGTATCATTTCCCTCTCTTATATATTCAAATTTCGTGCAGAAATTTCAAACCTTTTTTGTTTTTTGATTTTGTGATATCTCACTCATTTTAGATCCAATTTTGGTGATTCAAAAGCCAAAATTCATTGTCTTTCAACGGAGAACAAGTCCCAAGTATTTTCAAAGTTAATTGGAGTCCATATTTTTTGATTTACTTTGATCTTCATCAAGTGTTCATCATTTTGTAAGTAAATCATATTCTCTACACTTTTCTTGTGATCATTTTGTTGAATCTCTTGACTTGAATATGAAATGTGTTTAGAATGATTTGGATTCTATTTTTAGACTTTTTTGAGTGATTTTTGAAATTATCTTTTGTGATTTTCAATTGAATATGTTTCTAGCTAATTTTGATGAACATGAACTTGAATCTAGAAAAACTTTATGTTTGTTCTTGATTGTTGATTTCTAGGTTTTAATCACATGTTCTAGAACTAGAAATTTTGATTGTGATTTCATTTGTTCAAATCTAATTCTTATTTGAGTGAGTATGTTGAAGATTTCAAGTGTTGATTTGATAACTTGATTTCAAAGCTAGTTTTGTGCTTCTTGTTGCAAATCTATTATTCTAGCTTTGATTGACATGTTTAGGTTTCTAGATATATTTTATGTATGAGTTGAATTGCATATTCTAGATTTCCTTTTACATGTTCATAAGGATTAGTTTCATATGTTTGTGAGCTCGAATTGTGATAACTAATTCTTCATAGAGTGTGTTTGATATATATACTTTATTTGCTTGTGTTTGCTTCGTGTTTGCATGTTTGCACTTCACTTAGTTCATTGCCTTGTAAAAGGAGAAAGTCTCTTGTTGGAATGTGATGTTCCAACTTGAGCAAGGAAGTTTTGACTTGGATCGGAGAGATCCAAAAAGTTAAGCAAGAAACTTTCTAGAGATATGTGAGGTGTCTTGGATAGAAAGTGGCAAGTTTCTCACTAGTAAAAGGCCCGAGGGTAGGTCATAATGGGATGATCCAATAGGGTGGATTATATGTATTGATCGCTTAAGGGTGTACATTCTACCAACTAGTGAAAGATAGTGTTGTAGGTGGTTGTGGAATCAACCCATAGATGTTACCTCAAGTTGTGAGGTTTTACCACGTTAAAAGAAAAAAATCTTTGTGTTGATTTTTTTTATTGAATTCATTTACTTTACATTGTAGTAGATACTATTCATTGCCATATTTGTTATACTTGTTACTACTATCCATCTTATGAAGCTTTTTGGTATATTTTTTTTTAAGAGCGCTTTGATAGTTTGTTTGTGCAACAATCAAAGTCCGAAAAAGTTGTTGAAATTGGATCCAACCTATTCACCCCCCCTAGGTTGCTAGATATCCATCTTAAGAAATTTCAGTTATAAGCTAGTCACAATACAACACACAAACATGTGAAATCTTAGATTTATGAAAACCTATATCACATTCAAGTCTCTAATTAGACAAATATAGCTTATAATTGAAGCTCTATCTCTTATCAACATTTGTTCAAGTCACATACACTAAAATAGAAAGAAGACCCAAGGTAATTGAACATTTGAAAGTGCAAAATACAAAAGATAATCAAATACCTTATTAAATTGAGTGCAATCACGAAACTGGTGTAGAATCACCAAAATACTTGAACAAAAGACTTCAAGGTTGCTTAGAGATGATAGAGGACTTCAAGACAAAAATTCTCCAGTTTGAATCACTCAATTTCGAGTTGAAATGAGTGAGATATGGTGATTTGAAGTTGAGAGAAATTTCAGAATATTTTCTGCACTTATCTTCATTGATTTGAAAATGAGAAGGAGAGGGAATTTAAAGGAGGGAAGTGATGTGGAGAGAAGGGGACCCACGGCTGGAGGGATGTGGCATGCCACCTCATCCCCGTGGTGGCGTGTGGTCACCACGGGGGTAGAGGGCATCCCTTCCCGTGGTGGCCACGCGCCTCCATGGCCTTTTGCCATCTCCTCTTCCCTTCACTCACCTCTCGCGTTCTTCGACCATTCTCTGGCCTCTAAACTTTGAATTTGAATCAATTTTCGGATTACGAACTGTAACTTTCTCATGCACATGGATGACTATGAAACTTTGACCAAAAACTTGGAACTCGACTCGATACACAAAAACGAATACCATGATGAACATTATGAGAACATATTCAAGTCCAATAAAAATAAAACATAAACAAACAAACACAAGAACACACAAGTATGTCATTTCTTAGAGATAGTCCTAGTACATGCATTTTTACAATGTTTGTCAATTTAAATCTAATGCATGTGCATACAATATCATGTGTATGAATGTGTTATACCAATTGAGCACAATGATCCAGGGACAAATATAGATGCAATGTATGTGTGTGCCTAAACGCCTTTGCAAGAGGATTAAGGTCTAAATATACATTTGATATGCAACAATGCTTACTCATCTTGAAGGCTTCACTTTGCTTGATAAGTTGCTAATCTTCTTTGAAGCTTGATTAACCATTGAACCTAGACAACTAATCAATATAAAGGAAATGTTTTTTTGATATAGAATTATGCCAATATGACTCAAAATCCTAACACTGTAGAGTAAGGTTCTTTGGCCCACATATGATCATGGTTATCATTCGGTCCATGTCAGCCCTTATCTGGTCATCATCTCCATGTTCTTGCATGGGATCTGCATTGTCATCGCTATGAGGGAGCTTTTCTTTTACTGATTTATTCTTCAGGAGCTTTTCAACTAGCATTCTAACTTTGAGAATATTTCATTTGGTGGTCGCTCCAAGAGCTTTTCTCCTAGTAGTTCATCCATTAGATTTTATCCTTCATGACTGTTTCATGAGGAGCTTTCCTCCTAGAGACATTTTTTCTCTGGGAGATTATTGTCCTTAGGAGAACCGTTGCTCAGAACTGGATCTATTAACTCAAAGCTCAAGCACACGGTTCAGTAGCTTAGTTAGCAAATAAAATCACTCAAATAGCAAAAAAGGAGATCCAAATTTGCATAAAAAAATTTCAATGGCGAAAAAGACATAAGTGATATATGGATCAATATAAACAATAAATTGATTGCTCAAATAATAGAAAACCAAACTTTAGCAGTGTTAAATCACTTTGAATCTGAAATATCTCAAGTAAATTCAACTTCATATTTCAAACAAATATGTAGTCACAACACATATTATGGAAAAATAATGTTCAAACAAATAGAATAGAAATTCATTCAACTCACATAATGTTGGCGAAATTTGTAATCCATAGACTATTCAAACAAAGATCAATAGGACAAAGTAAGATGTTACCACATGATGAATTTGTTCATAACAAGATCGAGCTTGCTGAGCTGGTCAGCCTATTATTCTTGCATGAGATCTGAGTCGTCATCTCAGTTAGATCTAGACTTCGTCATGACTTCTAGAGCTTTGAAGGAGTGTTGATCTTGAAAAATGATTTGAGTGAGTGTTCGAGACTCGCTATTTCAGTTTGGTCATGAAAAGGTTTTGGAAATCTCAATCTAGAGGCTGGATCTTCCCACAAACGGCGCCATTGTTAACACCTTAAATTTTGTGTTAACCAGATTTGAATAATCTCTCCAGGAGAGTTCTTGAGATTTTTTGGGTTAATTTGAGCAGAACTTTGTTTTTCCAGGAGAGAAAACGAAGGTATGATGAAATCTGAAAAAATGGGGCAGAGTTTTGTATAGTTTTTAAGGTAAAGAAGGACTGCCAGAATTGATGTTGGTGGGGAGTCGACGATCATTTTCTAACGTTCAAAGAAGTTGTTCAAAGGTCATGAAAATAACCAAGTAAAATGCTCTGTAAAATAAAGGAGAAAAGCTTGGAGACCATGTTATTGGGACTCAAGGTCCATTTATACGTACAATTCACACCAAGTGGGTGGACAACATGTGTCCATCTCCAATTGGGTGACATTATTTCAGCCTCTAAAATATTCAAAATTCATTTTGTTTGATGGGAGGGAACAATTTGCTTTTTGGCGCCACTTTTTGGTCAGATGATGACGTGGATTGGATGTTGGATGTTGGCCTATGTGATCATGGCTAAGCTAGCTTCTAGAAGGTTTTCTCTTCCAAAAAATATAGGGTGGTTGGTTTGTTGAAGTGGGGCCCCTACCAAATTTCGAATCTCCCACCTATGTTGGCAAGTGGGAGGAATCTTATCTTTTGTAACTATTTTCTGGCCACTTGCAATGCTGATGTGGAATGTTTCTAGATCTTTCTAGGGATTTTGTCTTTACATTTAGCTGGTGGATCTCCTAGTGAGGAGCGTCTTGGTGGAGAGCCTACTTGGTCTATCGATAATTTATATCATTAAGAATATATATATATGTTTAAGTCAGTGCGCACTGATGTAAATTGTAAGGATTCCCGTTGTTTTTAATTGGCTTATTTCGTGATCAAACCATATGTGGGGGTTCTTTGTAAGGGTAGCCTAAGTATCGGTCTTGTTGTTCGAAACCCTTTTGAAGACCTCGTGTTGATAAGCACCGAAGGTAAATTTCTATGTGCTTACTTTTCTTTGAAGAGATTAGTTGCACACACACACTTAACATTCATTGCATATGTGTGCATTCTCTTCATTTGTCACATTTCACACTTGCACTTATTTATTATATTTTATGGTGTGTAATTGTGTCATGTTGTTGTATAATTCGTTTCCCGATAACTTTCGGAAACGTCCGCGCATGCACGAGAATGTGCTTGGTTTAGCGCGAGGACCGCCTATGGAGAATGCCCTTGGCTTCTCCTTGGTTTTCACCTATCTAGGTGATCGGCGGTTATTATCGGCGGCCTGGCCGCCGAATGAAACCGCCGTTTCAGTCCAGATTGGTCTGGAGCATTTCTGCGGTTAAGATCGGCGGTCACGACCGCCGTTCGAAACCGCCGATTCAAGACCTGATTGATTTATCTCTCAGTCTAATTCGGCGGTTGAAACGGCGGGCATGAAACCGCCGTTAGAAACCGCCGTTCATACCTGGTTGATTTTGATCTCTCTGTTCTGTTTCGGCGGTTGGAATCGGCGGTCACGAAACCGCCGAATGAACCGCCGTTTATGCTCTGTTCTTCACGAGCTCAATTCGGCGGTCATTAACGGCGGCCAGAAACCGCCGATTGGCGCGTTTCTTTGAAACTTACTTAAACGACCACACTTTGATTTGGCCCCCTATATATATGCCACTTTGACTTTAGGTCAATTAAGAGAGTTCATATTCAGAATTCATACTTAGGATATTTTTCAAAGAGAAGAAAAATTCCAAGAACTCCATTCTTGATTCTCAAACACTTTTTCATGATCATCAATCATCATCTAGCATCATCTTAGATCATCTAGATGTCATCTAGCATGGAATCTTCATCATACTTTGCTTGGTAAGCTTTTCACTAATATCTTACATGTTTTGTGTTTCTCTTATCTAGCAATCTCAATTAATTACTTATTTGTTATTTTGTATGCTTTAGATACAATATTGAGATGAGTATGATGTATGTTTGAGATTTTATATTGTGCTTGCATATTAGGTTTTGTGCTTAATATTGATTAGCTAAACTAATTGACATGTCATTTAGTTTTGATATCTAGGATTATACTTAATTGCATATTAATCATCTTAGATAAGCATATAGGGTTTCCCTTGCTCTATGTTGCATTTTGGATATTCACATATATTCACTTAGGGTTGTATTCTCTTCAAAGAGAAAGTAAGTCTTGTGTGTAGCATCCGGGATTAGGTTGCTTAGAACGCAAGCAAATTGGACTAGGTTCACTCATACCGGGATTAGGTAGGTGTGTGATTACTTCCGGGATTAGGTTGTAATCGTTTGCACATTTAGTGGATTCGAGGTTCGAGTGTGGCTTACTTACATAGCCCGTGGTTTTTCCCGTGAGGGTTTCCACGTAAAAACCAAGTGTTGTTTTAATTTCCGCACCATATTACAATTGCTTGGTTATATTATCTTGAGGGCATTTTCGTAATTTTGACTAACACGAAAAATTGGGTAAAAAGCGTAAAATCTATTCACCCCCCCTCTAGATAGCTTTATACACACCGTGCTATTATTTGTTTCAATTGGTATCAGAGCGGGTTCCTAGACATACATAGGTGATCCTTGCTTATTTTGGTGTGTTTTGCATTTTGTGTGATTTTTGATCATTCATACATTTGCATTCATTTCATTCATTCATAAACACTATGAGTGGAAACGGTGGAAATGGTGGTGGCCACGAAGGAGCTTCTAGCACAAGGCCTCCACTTCTTACCGGATTGAACTATTCCCAATGGAAAGGGAAGATGGAATCCTACATATGCCAAATTCATGACCGTACATGGATGGCGGTGGAAGACGGATATGATCTCCCTATGATGACTCCCGATGGTGGAGGACAAGATGTTTTGAAGCCTAAGGCGCAATGGAACGCGCAAGAGTTTGAGGCTTCTAAGTGGAATAGGAAGGCTATGCATGCCATTATGTGTGCTATGGATGAGAATCAGTACAAGCTTATTCAGAATACTCAGATTGCCAAAGTGGCATGGGACATCCTTCTAGTTGCACATGAGGGAACCGAGGTGGTGAAGGAGTCCAAGCTTCAAGTCCTCCAAACTCAGTTTGAGCTACTTAGGATGGGAGAGGATGAATGCTTCAATGACTTCGAAATCAAATTGATGGATATTGTAAATCAAAGCCATCAACTCGGAGACCCGTATTCGGATAGGAGAGTCAAGCAAAAAATTATGAGATCTCTCCCCGATAGGTTTGAATCCAAGGTGACGGCCATAGAAGAAAATAGTGGCTACATGGATATGAAGCCAAGTGAGGTGATTGGGCGTCTCCTTGCATATGAGTCTAGGAAGGCTCCTAGCACCACTACTCCTCCTAAGAAGTCTAAAGGAATAGCTTTGAAAGCATCTAAGGATGCAAAGGAGGCAAAGCATGAATCGGATGAAGAACTTGCCTTATTTGTGAAAAGGTTCAACAAGGTTATGGGGTTCAAGAAGAAGAAGGGATTTGGGTCAAGAGGACAAGATTTGAAGAAAAAGAGTTCCTTCAAGAAGTTTGAGCCTAGACAAGAGAGGACCGAAAGGAAAGGGGTCCGATGCTTTGAATGTGGTGGGATTGGTCACTTTGCCCCCGAATGTGCTAATCACAATGATAAGAAGAAGAGCAAAGTGATGGCCGCCACTTGGAGTGGGAGTAGTGATGACTCCAATGAGGAAGATGAGTCTTCAAGTGAAGAAGAGCTCATGGCTAACCTCCTAGCTTTTGCCTCCTCACATAAGAGCAAAAGTGGTAGTGAGAAAGAGGAAATGAGTCAAGAGGAAAATGACTCAAGTGAAGAAGAAAGTGATTCCTCATCTAACTCCATAAGTAGTTTTGTGGAGAAAAAGGTGCTTGCTAAATGCCATGCCGAGTTTAATGATTTAGCAATCAAGAGCACAAGAAAGATCAAGATGTTGAGAGAAGAAAATCTTGAGCTTGCATCTCTTAATGACCACTTAGGTGAACAAGTGGAAAAATTCAAGAAGATAGAAGATAAGCTAAGAGAGGAGTTAGCTTTATCTAGGAGGAATGAAGAAAGTCTAAAGAGTGAGCTTGAAGAAGTTAGAAATTCTATGACTAGGATGGATTCTAGCACCAAGAAGCTTGACCATATGCTTGGTGTTGGAAAGAGTCCATGTGACAAGAGGGGTCTTGGGTATGAAGATGACAAGAAGATCTCTACCTCTAACAAGACCGTGTTTGTCAAGAGCTTGAAGAAAGAAGAAACTTCATTTGTGCAAGCTCCTAGAAAGAAATTAGAAGTAGGACAATGCTCTAATGCACAAGTGAAGATGGGTCCAAGAAGGAAACCTCAAGCTCAACCCCCTAGGGTCTCTCAAGCCAACATTCCTCCTCAAATGGCTCACAAAGGAAAGAGACCTATCATGCAACCTCAAGCTAGGAAGCAACCAAGACCGGTTCAACAACGAAGAAGGATTGAACCCTTTCATCCACAAAGACAAGGACAAGGTATGATTCCTTATTTCACTCCTATATGTCATTTTTGTGGATTTGATGGTCATATTAGACCATATTGCTTTCGATATATAAAAATGTGCAAAACTAGAAGCATGATAGAGAAGAAAAAGAAAAGAGCCATGATGCATGTTCCTAGGAATGATAATACTATTATGCATGATCCTAGGACATCTAGAGCCCATATACCAAAAACCACTAAGAAAGCTAAGATTGTTTCTAGGTGGATTAGAAAGAATGACATTGTTTGCCATGTTGCTCAAATAGCCTTGAAGGCAAATTCTTCTAATTTTTGGTATCTAGATAGTGGGTGCTCTAGGCACATGACGGGAAACAAGAGTTTCTTCGAGACTCTTGTTATGGAGGAAGGTGGATATGTCACTTTTGGTGATGGATCCAAAAAGAAAGTTGTAGGGAAAGGAACCATTTCCGTTCCCGGATTACCCTCCTTATCCGATGCTTTATTTGTTGATGGCTTGAAAGCCAATTTAATAAGCATTTCACATCTAAGTGATGAAGGATATTCCGTCTTGTTTTGTAAAGATGATTGCTCAATCCTAAAGCCCGATGGACAAACCTTATTGAAAGGTATGAGATCTAGCGACAATTGCTATTGTCTTGAAGCTAGAATAGTCTCAAACAATGTGTCCATGGATGAGCAAATTGAGTTGTGGCATGAAAGACTTGGCCACATGAACTTTAGGGATCTACGGACCCTTGGAAAGTTCGAGTGTGTGCGTGGCCTCCCTAAGCTTGGGAAGAAAGCCAATGGTGTTTGTGGACCTTGCCAACAAGGAAAGCAAACTAAAAGCATGCACAAAAAGGGTAAGTATCTCACCACCAAGGAGCCTCTTGAGCTTCTCCACATGGACCTCATGGGTCCCATGCAAACCGAAAGTTTGGGTGGAAAGAGATACATTTTTGTATGTGTTGATGATTTCTCTAGATTTACATGGACATACTTTCTTAGAGAAAAATCCGAAACTTTTGATAAGTTTAAAATGCTTTGTACTAAATTACAAAATGAAATGAAATCTAACATTAGAAGCATTAAACGGATTAGAAGTGACCATGGGAGAGAGTTTGAGAATGCCTCTTTTGAAAGCTTTTGTGATAGCTTAGGCATCTCCCATGAGTTTTCGGCTCCTAGGACACCTCAACAAAATGGAGTTGTTGAGAGGAAAAATAGGGTCCTCCAAGAGATGGCCCGAGTGATGTTGCTTAGCAACAATGTCCCTAGGAACCTATGGGCCGAAGCCATCAATACGGCTTGCTATATAGGAAATCGTGTGTTCCTAAGGCCCGGTTCTAGAAACACCTCCTATGAGCTATGGAAGGGTAGGAAGCCAAATGTTAGCTACTTCCACACATTTGGAAGCAAATGCTACATTTTAAATGACCGTGATCAACTTGGCAAGTTTGATGCTAAGAGTGATGAGGGTATCTTTATTGGCTACGCCTTGAATAGTAAAGCCTATAGAGTTTTCAACTTGAAGACTCGAACCGTCATGGAATCATCAAATGTGGTCATTGATGATACTAGGCTCAAGTCTAATGACCATGAGGAGGAGGATGTTCTAGAGGATGACACTCCTTTGGAGAGGGTTGTGGTGACTCCCAATGTTGGGACATCTAATGAAGTCACACAACCCATTACTAGAGTTCCTAACTTGGACTCTAATGAACCCGCTCCATGGGTTAGAAGACTCCATAACAAAGAGGATGTTATTAGAGATGTTAATGAGGGTGTTAGGACTAGGCGTCAACTTGCTAATCTTATTAGCTATACTTGCTACACCTCTCAAATTGAACCCAAAAAGGTTGAAGAAGCCTTACATGATGAATTTTGGGTTCTTGCCATGCAAGAAGAGCTAAACCAATTCGAAAGGAATGAGGTTTGTACTCTAGTTCCTAGGCCTAAGACCACTAATGTCATAGGCACTAAATGGATATTTAGGAACAAATCCGATGAGGATGGCAACATAGTGCGGAACAAGGCTAGACTTGTAGCACAAGGGTACTCTCAAATTGAGGGTATCGACTTTGAGGAGACATTTGCTCCCGTTGCCCGTCTAGAGTCTATTAGGCTTCTCTTGTCCATTTCTTGTGTGCACAAGTTCAAATTGCACCAAATGGATGTCAAGAGTGCCTTCCTCAATGGCTTCTTGCAAGAGGAAGTGTTTGTTGAACAACCCAAGGGGTTTGTGGATGCTCACCACCCCAACCATGTCTATCGCCTCAAGAAGGCACTATATGGGTTGAAACAAGCACCGAGGGCTTGGTATGAGCGCCTCACTCAATTTCTTGTTGACAATAACTACACAAGAGGTAGTGTTGACAAGACACTATTCATCAAGAGAGACAATGATGAGCTTTTCATAGCTCAAATATATGTCGATGACATAGTGTTTGGTTCCACCAACAACACCAAGGTCCAACAATTTGTTGATGTTATGTCTCATGAATTTGAGATGAGTCTTGTTGGTGAGCTTAATTACTTCCTAGGTTTGCAAATTAGGCAACTTGATAATGGGATCTTCATAACCCAAGCCAAATATGCCAAAAACCTTGTGAAGAAGTTTGGTCTTGAAAAAGCCAAACATTGTGACACTCCTATGAGCACCACTTTGAAGCTAAGCAAGGATGCTAGCGGTAAAAGTGTGGACCAAACCTTATATCGTGGCATGATAGGGAGCTTGCTCTATTTGACCGCAAGTAGGCCCGATATATCATTTAGTGTAGGAGTTTGTGCTAGGTACCAATCCGATCCCAAGGAGTCCCATCTCTCTTCGGTTAAGAGAGTCATTCGCTTTGTGAATGGGACTTCCAACTATGGGATTTGGTACTCATTTGACACTAATCCTAGTCTTGTAGGATATAGTGATGCGGATTGGGCAGGAAATTGTGATGATAGGAAGAGCACATCGGGCGGTTGCTTCTTTCTAGGCAACAACTTGGTGTCTTGGTTTTGCAAGAAGCAAAACTCGATTTCCTTGTCCACGGCGGAAGCCGAGTACATAGTCGCGGGGAGTGGATGCACTCAACTTATGTGGATGAAGCAAATGCTAGTGGATTACGGATTCAACCAAGGTACTCTCACTCTCTTTTGTGATAACATGAGTGCCATTAATATTTCCAAGAATCCGGTGCAACATTCTAGACCTAAGCATATTGACATCCGCCATCACTTCATTAGAGAGCTTGTTGAAAATAAATGCATAGTACTTGAACATGTAGGTACTAATGATCAACTTGCGGACCTATTTACTAAACCCTTAGATGCTACTCGATTTAAAACTCTTAGTAGATCTATTGGGGTATGTCTTGTGGAGTGATGTTCTATGATTGACCCCATATGGGGAACTCAAGCAAAGAGAGCTATTTTGCATTCTTGTATCTTGCAAAAAAAAAAAAAAAATTTGAAATATCTTATGCCTCTTCTTTTAATTGCTTGAGTAAGCTTGGTTGTACATATGTATATATGTTTTAAAATTCCATAAGTGTGAACCTTGCTTGTCTACAATCCATGTCATATTTATGTTCAAACATGCATTTTTGGACTAGGAGATTTACATTGGAAGTATGATTTGAATGACCTATGATTATCTCCATGACATGATGATTCTTTAATAACATGCTAATGACAAATGACAAAGCATGAAATTCATATAACATGCTCACATGAAAAGCATGAATTGATGATTGCATATTCTTAAAAATGCAAAACTTGTGTGAAAACTTATGAGACTCAAAATGAATAAAGGATCTTGTATCCATTCAAAGGAATTTACATTCCAAATGTCTCTCTTTCTTTATTAGTTGAACATGGTTACTATCATACGGATAATTTTATCCGGAAAAATCAAATAGGGTGCAAAGTCGCTCATGCCATGTTTCGCTTATAAAGTTGGATATAGTTGCTCTTAAATTGAAATCAATAATCTCTATATCCTTGCTTTTCCCATGACATTGGTGAAATTGGTTTGAATTCTTATTAGAAACCTTTGTCATTTGCTTTGCCAAATACCATTGTATTTTGGACTTGAATGCTATATGTCTTGTATGCAAAGCATGTTGGATTCACACATTTTCTCAAAATAAATCTCCTTGTTTCTCTCAAATTAATTGAAGTGCATAAAGTGACTTATATGTATATGCATATCTTGCATGCTTCTATCTCTCGTTGCTATGAGTGACCCGGTTGGGGACTACTCCTTTGCCTATATCATGACAAAAAGGGGGAGTAGGATATGGTAAGGGGAGGTGCAAAATATAGAAGCTATTGTACACTTTGGGGAGAACATACATTGAGGGGGAGTAACCCGTTGAGGGGGAGCATTGCATTTATCATACATTGCATACATTTGGTAATGTTGTGCCTAAGTTCTAAAAATGCAAATGCTTGGTATTGTTCTCACATTTATCATACATTGCATACATTTGGTAATGTTGTGCCTAAATTCTAAAAATGCAAATGCTTGGTATTGTTCTCACATGATTAATCTCACACTTTTCTTGTATTAGAAATGTTAGAAACTCTTTTCAGGGATTGTTTATTCTACAAGAGGATTGAAGACTTCAAGTTGCATTAGCTTATCTCTTTGTATTGTAGAATATCATTATAGTCCCGTAGTTTCTATTTTTTTTGTGAGGAATCATTGTGAGTGATGGTTTTGTCACGAAATAGCCAAAGGGGGAGATTGTAAGGATTCCCGTTGTTTTTAATTGGCTTATTTCGTGATCAAACCATATGTGGGGGTTCTTTGTAAGGGTAGCCTAAGTATCGGTCTTGTTGTTCGAAACCCTTTTGAAGACCTCGTGTTGATAAGCACCGAAGGTAAATTTCTATGTGCTTACTTTTCTTTGAAGAGATTAGTTGCACACACACACTTAACATTCATTGCATATGTGTGCATTCTCTTCATTTGTCACATTTCACACTTGCACTTATTTATTATATTTTATGGTGTGTAATTGTGTCATGTTGTTGTATAATTCGTTTCCCGATAACTTTCGGAAACGTCCGCGCATGCACGAGAATGTGCTTGGTTTAGCGCGAGGACCGCCTATGGAGAATGCCCTTGGCTTCTCCTTGGTTTTCACCTATCTAGGTGATCGGCGGTTATTATCGGCGGCCTGGCCGCCGAATGAAACCGCCGTTTCAGTCCAGATTGGTCTGGAGCATTTCTGCGGTTAAGATCGACGGTCACGACCGCCGTTCGAAACCGCCGATTCAAGACCTGATTGATTTATCTCTCAGTCTAATTCGGCGGTTGAAACGGCGGGCATGAAACCGCCGTTAGAAATCGCCGTTCATACCTGGTTGATTTTGATCTCTCTGTTCTGTTTCGGCGGTTGGAATCGGCGGTCACGAAACCGCCGAATGAACCGCCGTTTATGCTCTGTTCTTCACGAGCTCAATTCGGCGGTCATTAACGGCGGCCTGGCCGCCGTTTGAAACCGCCGATTGGCGCGTTTCTTTGAAACTTACTTAAACGACCACACTTTGATTTGGCCCCCTATATATATGCCACTTTGACTTTAGGTCAATTAAGAGAGTTCATATTCAGAATTCATACTTAGGATATTTTTCAAAGAGAAGAAAAATTCCAAGAACTCCATTCTTGATTCTCAAACACTTTTTCATGATCATCAATCATCATCTAGCATCATCTTAGATCATCTAGATGTCATCTAGCATGGAATCTTCATCATACTTTGCTTGGTAAGCTTTTCACTAATATCTTACATGTTTTGTGTTTCTCTTATCTAGCAATCTCAATTAATTACTTGTTTGTTATTTTGTATGCTTTAGATATGAGTATGATGTATGTTTGAGATTTTATATTGTGCTTGCATATTAGGTTTTGTGCTTAATATTGATTAGCTAAACTAATTGACATGTCATTTAGTTTTGATATCTAGGATTATACTTAATTGCATATTAATCATCTTAGATAAGCATATAGGGTTTCCCTTGCTCTATGTTGCATTTTGGATATTCACATATATTCACTTAGGGTTGTATTCTCTTCAAAGAGAAAGTAAGTCTTGTGTGTAGCATCCAGGATTAGGTTGCTTAGAACGCAAGCAAATTGGACTAGGTTCACTCATACCGGGATTAGGTAGGTGTGTGATTACTTCCGAGATTAGGTTGTAATCGTTTGCACATTTAGTGGATTCGAGGTTCGAGTGTGGCTTACTTACATAGCCCGTGGTTTTTCCCGTGAGGGTTTCCATGTAAAAACCAAGTGTTGTTTTAATTTCCGCACCATATTACAATTGCTTGGTTATATTATCTTGAGGGCATTTTCGTAATTTTGACTAACACGAAAAATTGGGTAAAAAGCGTAAAATCTATTCACCCCCCCTCTAGATAGCTTTATACACACCGTGCTATTATTTGTTTCATAAATATATAAGGACATTGAATGTGAACCACTTATTTTCCATGTTTTGACTTACACTACAAGAAATTTGGCTTTTCGCAATGCACAAAATGCATTGTGAAAAGTTTTGGCAACGCGCGGGCGTATGTTGTTGATACGCTTGTTGCCAAAAGTTCCAAAGTTTTTTCACAACGTGCAATGTATGTAGTTATAGAACAATTACAACGTACTATGCGCGTTGTCATTGACATTTACCGCAATGCACGTTTGATGTATGTTGTCTTACCGTGCGTTGTGTTAGACAATTTTTCCGTACGTTGTTTTAGGTAGTTTTTGCAACGTGCATTGTAGGTTGCATTAGACAATTTTCACAACGCGCATTGTACGTTGTCTTAGGTTTAGAAAAAAAAATAAGCAAAATTTAAACCCCATTGGGCTACCCCCCACTAGGCCCAATCACTATCTAGCCCCAGACCTCTTGTATTTTAATCATACACACATTGTTCATATGGGGGTTTGAACCTAAGACAAACACCATCCCCATGAGAGACTTTACCATTCTACTGTGAGTTTAACTTTGATATAATTACACACTTATTTATATATAACATATATATGTTATAAAAAAAATTAATTCAATAATTATTAGTTGATAAATTTAACTTATTATGATAATCATTTTAATTATTTTTATGATTAACAATTAAACATTATCAAAATTTTATCCCATCATTTAATTAAAGAGCTTAGTTACTATAAATGTTCCATATATTTACAAGTTAAATTGTTAGTCATTTGATTTCTACCATGATCTATGAAAGTTAAATATTTAAAAATAAAATAACTTTCTATCATAATTACTCATGTAACTATACATGTCATGTATAATAGCTAAATCATTTTATTTGAAATAAAAAAACAATCGGGTTAAAGGTCTATCGAAACCTAGTGATATTAATCGTTACAAACACACGACTCATAATACAACTCCTATTATATGAGACAAGGCTCCATATTTTACATTTAAAAGGGAAAAAGTAGAAATTAAATCATTTTCAGAAAAGAGAAGGCAAATTGCATCACTTTGCTAATGATAGTTGTGCATTTTAATATTTACGATAACAACGTCCATAATGTGTGTGTTGCCAAATATTAGCGTTTTCGCATCGCACAAGTCAATAATTTCGCATACGCCAACATGTATATTATATATTTGCTACGGGATATTAGTCTTTTTCGCAATGCACAAGAAAATAATTGCTAAAGAGACACATACGGCAACATGCATAACATATGTGTTGTTGAATATTTACTTTTCACAACGCGCAAGCAATCGGTTGCTAATTAGTCTCCTATGACAACGTGCATGACATGTGTGTTGCCGAATATTAGCTTTTCGCAACGTGCAAGCAAATCAGTTATTGCTAAAGAGAATCTTATGACAACGTGCATGATAAATGAGTTGCAAAATATTAGCTTTTTAACAACATGCAAGCCAACAGTTGTTTAAAAGAAACCTACGACAACGTGCATGATATGTGTGTTGCGGAATGTTAGACTTTTTCGCAACGCGCAAAGCCTAGGACAACATCCATAATGCATGTTGCTGAACATTACATTTTCAAGAACATGCACATTTGTATGTTGCTAAAAAGAAACATACAGCAACATGCATGATATGTATTTCACTTTTCAACAACGTGCATATTTGTATGTTGCTAAAAAGACACATACGGCAACGTGCATGATGTGTGTGTTGTTAAATATTAGTTTTCAACAACGTGCACATTTGTAAGTTGCTAAAAACATATTTATAGCAACGTGCACAAAATGTGCGTAGTGTAATGAAGTAGCTACGACAACGTGCAATTTTTATGTGTTGCGATACGTGTTCAATTATTGGCAACATTCGTTTGTACGTTGCCATAGGTGATTTTTACAACATACATTTTTTGCACGTTGCGATAAATGGCATTTAGCAACGTGCATTGTTTGTATGTTGCGATAGACCACTTTTAGCAACACGCGCAGCATGCGCGTTGTCTTTTTAATGTTGCTAAAAGTCATTTTTCTTGTAGTATTAGTGTGTATGCACTTGTCAAAACTTCTCCATAATGAGTAGTTCACATTCAATGTTCTTATATATTTACATCAGTGCATAAAACTTTTCCATAATGAGTAGATCACATTCAATGTTCTTATATATTTACATCAGTGCATAATGATATGAACGGGACCATATATATATATATATATATATATATATATATATATATATATATATAGAGAGAGAGAGAGAGAGAGAGAGAGAGAGAGAGAGAGAGAGAGGGTCTTGGAGGTGAGATTAGAGTCGGTCAAAATCAAATATCAAAATTTTTCTGATACAAATATTTCATTAGATAAACTCGAATAAGACATCAGACATGCATATCAGATATAAAATTGGGAAAAAATTGGTTGGTTATAGGCAGAAGACTGCATGGCATGCAGCTTTCATGCATGTTCGAAAAAAGAAAATTGATTGTCAATAGTTAAAAGTATAAAAAGTCTAAAATACCCTTTATTTTTATTTTAAATAAACTAATTTTTTTTTATAAAAAATATTTTAGAAAATATGAAAATATCTTAAATCTGAAACCTGAAAAAAAGATCATCTTTAAAAAAAAAAAAAAGTTTTTAAAACAGTTTAATAATAAATAAATTTTAAAATTAAAATTTATTTAAAATTAAGGGGGAATTACACAAACTACATTTTTTTTTTTTCAAAATGAATTTTTTTTCCAGGTTTCAAATTTAAGATACATTCATGTTTTCTAAAAGATTTTTTAATAATTTTTTTATCTTATTTTTAAGTTTTTTAGATTATTTAAAATAAAAATATAGGGTATTTTAGACTTTTTACATGTTTGACCATTGACTAACGGGTCCATCTAATGTTAGGGGATGTTTGTGCAACAATTTTCAAATATTGAGGGAAGTTTGTACGTATATGGCCAAAACCGCCATAACTGTGTAATTTTATTAAACCTCGGGCGATGTTTGTGCAATTCCCCGCCAAAAAAAAAAAAAAAAAGGAAGAAAAAGATGTTGAATCAATTCCATGATCGATAACGTGCTTTCTTTTGTAGTTGCATGCCAATCCATGCAGGTCCATCACAACATGTTAAAATATTATTCTTTTGCACATAAACAAGTCAATTTTGTAAAACCTAACATTTTTTAATTACTAACAAACATAAAAATAAATAAGTAAATAATAGAACGTACATAGGGCACCAATTGACAAATGTATTTATTTTATTATAAGATCAACCTCTACATTTGCAAAAAAGTTGAAAATTTCACCCGACATAACATAAGATTAGAATTACAAGCCCTAAGAAAGTGGACCAGTACACAGCAACTATAAATGAATACATGAAAATGACAACAAGCCTTTGATTTTCTTTTCTACATAGTCTGTTTAGTCTTCTTCAATTCTTAACAAATATATGACAAAATCAAACGCAGAAACTCGCTTTCACTCCCTTTCTCTGTAGAGCTTTTGAACTCTCGCTTTCTTTATTTGGATACTCTTCTTTTCTCCTGCAACAACATGAAGTTCACATAGAAGAAATATTTTTATAAAATGCAGCTATATATAACAAGTATATAATTAATTATTAGAAATAATTTACCTGAAAAGCATGCAATCAAAACCACTTTCTAGTAGTGATGAGGAGGAGGTGGAGACTTGTACTTGTATGGCTTCTTGCGAGGAGGAGGTGGTGGACAATTGTAAACTGAAGGAGGTGGAGGAGACTTGTAAACTGGATGAGGTAGTGGAGACTTGTAAACCGGAGGAGGTGGAGGAGATGCGTAAACCGGAGGAGGTGGTGGAGACGCGTAAACCGGAGGAGGTGGAGGAGACTTGTAAACTGGAGGAGGTGGTGGAGACGCATAAACTGGAGGAGGTGGAGGAGATGCGTAAACTGGAGGAGGTGGAGGAGATGCGTAAACTGGAGGAGGTGGTGGAGACGCGTAAACTGGAGGAGGTGGTGGAGATGCGTAAACTAGAGAATCGTTAACTGGAAGAGGTGGTGGAGATGCGTATACCGGTGGAGGTGGTGGAGATGCGTATACCGGTGGCGGTGGTGGAGACTTGTAAACTGGAGGAGGTGGAGGAGACGCGTAAACTGGAGGAGGTGGAGGAGACTTGTAAACTGGAGGAGGTGGTGGAGACTTGTAAACTGGAGCATCGTAAACTAGAGGACGTGGTGGAGATGAGTAATGGTAGTTTGCAGTGGATTCTGAAGGCAAACTGAGAGAGACTGTTACTACTAAAAGAGTAGCCAAGAGAGAGGCCATTGGAGACCCCATTTTCCCTCAAGTGATGGGTTTTGGTATGCTCTCTACCAATGTCGCGTCTCTCTTTATATAGAGTTTGGATTTTACTCTCCAACACCAACTTCAGCATCCCAGTAAAAATTTGACTTCAATAACAATTTTACTTATTGTATAAAGGGGTATTATCAATTTAGTCCCTAAAATTTGGTGAAAAATCAATTTTTTAAACGAGTTTGTTTTTTTCAACCGTTAGTCCCTTACCTTTTAAAAATACATCAAATTGGTCCTCTAACCCTAATTTTAAAGGTTAAATGTGACAAAAAATACAAATTGACCATTTTGCCCTTTGTGTTTAATTATTGAATGAGAATGACACTTTTGCCCTCCAACCTTTAACAATTTAACAACTTTACCAATTTAGATTGTCCAATATAAAATTGATATGTGTTATAAAACTTATTTTAAAAAAATACTTAAAAGGTATTTATTTATTTATTTTAAATGGGAACATATAATAACTCTTCAAATAACATAGAACTACTTATTTATTTTTTTAAATGGAAAATTCCATTTAAAAAAATAAATAGAAAATAAAATAAAAATCTACCCAGATTTGATAGAGATCCATTGATCCAGTCCAACACTACTACAATATCCCAATAACATCAACCATCATCTATACATCACAAATAAAGAGAAATACTAATTGATTTGGAAAAGATTTTTGAGCTCCTTCATCACAATTAAAAAAGATGACTAGTCATCAGTCATCTCCCTTTCTCCATATTACAAACAATTATCAACACGAAAGAAGAATGTTCGCATTTTCGGTTGTTATTAGAAGATTCACTTCAGATTTCAGACAAGCCAAGACCCAAGAGCTGTACCAAATCTAGTTCATTGTAGTCTAGCTTCTTCTTTTTATCTAATACGAAGAAACTAGCAAATGATGTTAAACAGAAACATAAACAAATCTAAAAAAAATTGATGCATTTTTGAGATATAAGGGACTAGAGGTTGTAAAAAAGCAAACTCGTTTAAAAAATTGATCTTTCACCAAAACTTAGGGACTAAATTGATAATACCCCTTGTATAAATTAATAATAGTTGATTTGGGCTATATGTATCAATGTTTTGTCATTAATGTGTGGACAAACTTGACTAATTTTCAGTTTATTGTTTAGTCACTGCAAGCTAAGCAGGGAATAAATTAATAGTTTATGATCCTGTTTTTATCAACTTTCTTCGGTCTCTACACTTGTATATTTTCTGTGGACGTAGTAAATGAAGAGTACACCATTTGCCTTCTTTAATTTAAATATCCATTTTTTTTTTTTTTTTTTTAAAGTTTGAATCACAGAAAAAATGCTACAAACTATTTGTTTGTTCGTTAGTTTTTGGTATTTTTTTTGTGGGGTAATTATAGATGGTATGAAGGAATTTATTGAAAAGAAAAGGAAAAAATTAATATATTTACGTAGGGGTATAATAATATGTAAATCTATTTTCAACCTGTAAATATTTGTTATCAGCGTACACGTGTAAAAATGTGTTTTCAACGTGATATAAAATACTTTCGAATGACTTTTGAGTTGGCAAACAATATCATATTTATGCATATATATAATATGTCGTTGGAATTGTTTTGACAAGGAGAACGTATTTTAGAGAGAAAATGGATAGAATCTTATCAGAGGAATGAAACATTATTTTAGAGAGAGAAACACAAATAGGAGAGAGATACGAGAGAAATGAAACATGAGGTTTTAAATGAAAAAAAAAAAGATTAAAAATTACTAGATGTGTAACTCTTAATTGCAAAAATGACACAATGATACCCATTGACGTTGAAAACTCGCCAATGGTCAAAATGTCAAACTCTTCCAGATGTCCAACCAGGAATGGTTGAGTTGGAGATGGTGCGAACTTCTTGGTGAAGCTAGGCCATGTGGATAGTCTGGTTTCTTCGATATTGGAAGGTGTTTGACTGGTTTCTCCCTACCTGAAAACGAAACACGGGTCAGATGGGGAATATCGAATGTTTCTGATATTTCCCTCTCTGTTGCTCAAGTCAGTCATTAGAGAATCAAGGTGTAGGCAAGCAGAGAGAATATATTTTTAGGGTTTTGTGCATACCTTAGATGTTGTCATTGCTTTCTTTCTATAAATCACCAAAGGGTGTGACGCGCACCCCATCTTTTCCAGTTGGCGACGGGTGCGCATTCTCCCCTTACTAGGACAAGGTACTACTGACCTTGTCCTTGCAACGAATGGGAGATTGACACCTCAAGGGTGGTGCCAATTTGGCCCCCTCAATGCCCTCTGCTCCACTAGCACTTACCTTTGCATCGTCTCTATAGCTTCATCATACTTGTAGACGTGTGCGAGTGCATACGAGCTTCTGCTACGCCATTCTTGTGACGACACATGTCTTTTTGTCATTGTTGTCCCGTTGTCCAAGGTTTCTCTTCAGGCCCTAAAACTTGCCCACCAAGTTTTATGGGGGAAACCATCTCTCTTTCGGTTTCTCCTTGGCCTTAGTCGAGTGTCCGAGCCATCCTCTAGTTTGACCACCGCAATTTTGACTCATCTTTGTCCTTTTCTTCCTTAATGCTGACATGGATATGATAATTTATTTTACCATATAACAATACTAATGGTCACTCTTAATTGCAAAATCTATAATCTTAATCATACTGTAAAAGTTAATCATGTTAGTTAGCATCATGAAAGACAAGATGAGGTTGGTCCAATGATATGCCCTAACACTTACACCCTTGAGATTGTGAGTTTGAGTCTTCCTAACCTAAAAACCCTGAAGTAATTGTAATTATTAATATATATATATATACAGTCCCGATCTGGTCAATACGCACTGATATAAGTACTTATAGTCAGTGCGCATTGATATAACTTCATAGGGATATTGAATGTGAGCCACTAGTTTTGACAAGTGCATACACACTTGAGTCAAAGCATGTAAAACTCGTGACTCATATTCAATATCATCATATATTTACGTCACTGCACACTGACTTGAACATATATATATATATATATATATATAGTAATTTTCCAATGAGAACTTTTACAATGCACATTTTAAGCATCTTTTGATGAAATTGTATGGAATATATTGAATCTTGATTTTATTTTTGTATGGATGGTTAAAACATTGAAATACATTTATGGAAAAAAAAATTTAAAAATTTGGGTGCAAGAACTAATTTTTTTCGATTTTTTGAAAATAAAACATTTAAAAATAGGGAAATATAAGAAAAAATAGTTCTAAAATCCAAAAAATTTCCAAATTTTTACCAAATGTGTATTTTAATTTTCTTAGAATGCGTACAAAAAATCTCATCAAAAAATATTTGATTATATACAATTTCATCAAAAAGTGTTTAAAGTGTGCGTTGTAAAAGTCATCATATATATATATAAGGGATCCCTTGTTTTAATTTTGGTAAGGACCACCACGAAATCACATCTATTTGAATGAATTTTGATTTAAATTTTTGTGTGGATAATAAATTCTTTGAAATCTATCTATGAATAAAATTTGAGAATTTTTCAACCACTATAACTATTTTTCTTAAATTTTCCTATATTTCACCTATTTTTCCGATCCCTTCATATTTTAAAAAATAAGGATAAATAGTTCTAGTGTTTGAAAATTTTTCAAATTTTATTCATAGGTAGATTTCAATGAACTTATCATCCACAAAAAAATTCAGATAAAAAATCATTCAAATCGATGTAATTTCATAGTGGTTCTTACCAAAATTAAAATAAGGGATCCTTTATGAGAGACTCACTCATATATATATAGTTAGCATTATGAAAGTCTATAAACCCCCAATGACGGCTAACTAAACCCGATATAATCCATAGTTAATATATAAGTTTAGATTAGTTAATTAAATTAAATAATAATACTCATGTCTACATCAAATTTAATGGTATTGCCAAATTTATGTCTAGATTAGTCAATGACCTCAAATTTCTTGCCAAAAAACGTGACTTTGAATGCTCTTTTCCATCTAGCGCTTTACCTCGATACATCAATATTATCAGCAAATAGGTTATCATTTCTTATAAAATAAAAATAAAATAAAAAAAACTTATTATTATATTAAAAAACAATCACAAAAAAATATATATAGGTGATATTTAGAATAGATCCAACTATCCAAGTGTTGAACCTTGTTATTAAAAACAAATATAACCCAAAACCTTTAAGTATATATTATTAAATTTGTGTAACACAAATACCGCTCAATGTGATTTGGTGGTAAAATATGCACATTCAATTTGATATTATTTTAAATTCGAGTCACAACACCACAATTTGTATATATATAAAAATAATAAAAAAATGTGCAACACAATTACAGCGATGATGTTTAAGAATAGGGTAAATTACACTCACACCCTTAAGGTTTGAGACAAAGACACTTAGATAGAAAAGTTAAGTTATTCTACACTAACACCCCTGTATTGTCGAAAATGCCCTTGTATAATAATAAAAAATAAAAGTTTTTTTACACTTACACCCAAGGGCATTTTGGACTTTACAATGGTCAAATAGGGGTGTTAGTGTAGAATAACTAAACTTTTCCATCTAAGTGTCTTTGCCTCAAACCTTAAGGGTGTGAGTGTAATTTACCCTTAAGAATATATACTTTTAGAGTAAGTTTCTAATCCAAATTATACAGTTTTATCAAGTGATAATCTAAGAAACAAATTAAAACATCTATCCTTTTTAATTTTTAATTTTTATTTCAAAAGAGTGTTTATATATATTTTCGATTAAACACCTAAAACAAGAAACATAAAATCATTTGGAATTGTTTTAAATGAAAAACATAGATAACTAAAGATCAACAATAAATTACAAAGTAAAGAACAAAGAACGCGTTAAAGTCAGCCATGGAGGGTGTCAGGTGTACGTGCCATAAAGTCGTACGTGAAAAACTAAAGCAAACTTGAACTGCTATTTGATACCAACTCGCAACGCAAGTACGCATAAGTAGGTAAAGACAACACCAACGTAAGTCTCTCAGTCTCTCTCAGTCTTTCTCGAATCTCGATCTCTCTTTTTAGAGACAGATAAAAAGACAGTATTTTCCAAGTTCCAATTGACAAAATGGACTTTGATTATTTATCTACGAATATCTAAAAAGAACAACAAAATGACACTAAAGTACAAAATCTTAGTTAGGTTTAATAGCAATGCTTTCCAGCTGGACTTTATATACAGGAATTCTTTACTACAAACCATCTTATGTACAAATTCATTCATATTATGGTGAAATTTTACGAATTTTGATGAGATTTTTTGTATGGATATTAAGATCAATGAGATGTGATAGAGGAAAAATTTTGAAAAAATTTCAGATCCAAGAACTATTTTCTTTCCATTTTTTCCCTATATTTTCCAAAATTTCAAATTAAAAAACTAATTCACAAACTTGAAATATTTTGAAATTTTCTTAATTAGTATATTTCATTTTTCTTATCATGCATACAAAAAAAAAAAAAAAAAAACTCATCAAAATTCATTAAATTTCACCATGGTTTGGATATAAAATGGTTGAGCTGAAAAATTAAATAGCACTTTTTGAGGGGTGTTTTGTGGGAATAGCTCAACATTATTGAGTCATTTTTAAATAGAACCAAAAATTGGATTGAGATAAAAATACCTCCACTTTTCTATCATTATCTCTTACTAGTCTCTTTCACTTTTTTGCAAAAACCTCCAAAAATTGGAGAACGATTTCATCTACCCACTCAGGGACAAGAGTATGTTCTCAAAGGATCGAAGCTTCTTGAGCCTTCATGGATTTCGAAACCTCTGGAAACGGTGTCGTCGTTTCACGCAACAAAATCCGGAGATGGCTCCTCGGATTTTTTGGTTATCATTTAGCACCGGAGGAACCAATCATAAGAACACGTACAAGAGATGTAATACAGAAAATGGAGGTTCGACCTCCATTGATGAAGGTCGAATAGACCACCATTGATGAAGAAGACGACCTAAAAAAAATTCGTATTTTGCTTGGTAAGTCTCGAAATTGCAAAAATGACTCGGAAGTCTCGAAATTGCAAAAATGCCTCGGAAGTCTCGAATTTTCAAAATA
The DNA here is from genome assembly GCA_008009225.1 of Acer yangbiense. Taxonomy (NCBI): domain Eukaryota; kingdom Viridiplantae; phylum Streptophyta; class Magnoliopsida; order Sapindales; family Sapindaceae; genus Acer; species Acer yangbiense. The sequence continues at coordinate 13,629,511 of CM017766.1, read as the reverse complement.
AGTCTCGAATTTGTCTCATAATCTCAAATTTGCCCCAATAAGTCTCAAATATATAAAATAAGTCTCGAATTTGCAAAAAACAAAAAACAAAAAACAAAAACAAAAACAAATTACAAAGGCAAGAACAAAGTGAGGGCACTTTTGTCTCAAACCGTATTTTAGTGCTATTTAAACTTAAGTTATTTAATTGGTGCTAGCCCCAAAAACAGGAGAGTAATGAGTGCTTTTTCTACCAATTTTCTCTAAAAATGGTTTGCACTTGAGAATTCACCTTTATATATGGACATTCTAATGTGCAATGTTGTACGGTAAAACGGTATGTGATAACATATGATTGCCTGTGATTACATATATATAATGTTAATATGAGTTGTATGTGATCATACAACTTAAGTTTAGTGTGAATCCATCTAAGAGGCGAAGCTATGAAAAGGCCCGGAGGTCCCCCTCCAGTCTCTTGGAAAATTTCGTTTTAGTTCTTATATTTTATTTAAGTTTTTTATATTTGCTTCCAATAAAATGAAAATTTTACAGGTTGGTCCCCTAACTTCATTAAATTTGAAATTATGGTTTCGTGTTTGGATGTTCATAATTTATTTTTATTTTTATTTTTTGGACAAAAATGTTCATAATTATTAATTCTCGTGTCTTGAATTATAATTGCAATTTCAGTGTTTTTGTTTTATCTAAACCACTGGATTATGGTAGTTGGCATATGAACCAAATTTCAATGAAAATTACGAGAGTTGATCATGTGGTGCCAAGAATCGAAATTTCTTTTATATATTAGATAATGTAGTTTAAGAAGAATAGTCAAATTTGTTATACATTTTCAAATATATATTATTGACCTTTTTTGGTAATAATATCATATAACTTGGCAATAACAATCCGTCAATCATTGACAATCGTTCAAAAAATAATCTGTCGGTCATTATTTTCTTTTCTGAAGAAAAACAAAATCGAAAATTGTCCACATTATTCTTCTACCTTATATATATATATATTAATATAAATGAACGTCCCATGTGAATTCAATAACCGATAAGATACAAATTAAGGGGGGTGTATTGGTTCAAGATTTTATTAGATAATTTGGGAAAGTAAAAGTCTGGTAGCATTGGATTGAGATTTTTTAACAAGTTAGATAAGTCTAGTGGTATTCGATCAACACCTTTAAGATTTTTTTAAAAAGTCTATATTGTCTTGTGGTATTGGATCTAGACTTTCAAGAGACAGCAAATTGTCTGTTGGTATTGAATTGAGATCAAGATTTTTAGGATTTCATGACAAAATGGATTTTCTAGACTTTTTAGTGATATGTATAATAAATAGCTTGAACCCAAAATTGTCTTGCCTTCTCCCTCAATACTTTCTAGACTTTTTATTTGATTTTATATATTTGGTGGGTGTATTGGTATAGAATAAATGTGGCGGCAAAACATGCAAAAGACAGCATAAAACTACACTTGAAAGTCGAGTACCAAATGATTGATAAAATGCATATGTGAGTTAAAAATAGTTTTATGCTAGATCTTCATGATCCCACCACCACCACCACCGATATCTACAATCTTTAGCACCACTGGTAAAAATTGATCAAATGCTTTATCTACATCTATAAAAGATGGATTTGGCAAAAAGTAAAGATAAAGAGGAAGTTGAATTTTTTTTAAAAAAAAATATATATATATATATATATACCTAATAAAAGAGCTGGTCCATTACTGATAATATCGTCATTTGTGTAGATTAAGTTCAAAGACAAAAACAGATGGTCATATCGATTTATTGCTTGAGCAAGTTAAAAAGATATGGGTATCGCATAAAACCATGCTTCTATAAAATTTACATACATGTTTTTTATTTTTTTGAAATCCGATAACGGACGGGTAACTCATCTCACTGGACTTGAATCATCTATCACTAACATGAAAGGGGGACGTACACTGTACACACCACTAGAGAAAAAAAAGATTAAAGAACAGTGAATATTAGAGTTTGATAACATATGAATTAATGAAGTCCAACAAGCCAAACGGAAATACTTCAATGTTTAAGCTATTTTTTTCCCTGTTTCATGGCATTTCTAGTGAGGTAGTGGGGGATGGGTTGTTGGTTATTATATTTATTTCATATGGTGACATTTTCTGCACCTTATGAACCAGCTGAAGGTTATGTGTTGGTTGGTGGTATTTTAAAATTTTATTACTTCTCTTCATAGCTTATACATGTTTCTCATTCAATTTTTGTTGTTCAGTGACTGCCCTCACAAGATTATAGAGCACTAGAACTTAGGGAGAAAATTGAATACTACAATCGACTCTTGAAAGTCTATATTTTTAAAAGTCCAAAAAATCTTGAAATAAAGTCTAGATAATCCTAATAGTTTATAAATAAAGTCTAAAGACTTTTTCAGAATCCTAAAAGTCTAGTCCATGTAATCCTAATAATCCTAAAAGTGTAATCCTAACAATCCCAATAATCCTAATAGTCTTACAAATCCATAAAATCCTTGCACCTCAAAATTGTCTATTAAAATCCCAATACAATATGCCCCCTAAACCACTTCAGATTTCACATTATAATCTTATGTATTTGTAACTTCTAGATTAGATGAAAAGATGAATGGTGGAGCCTGGACTGGATATATCTTATCTTTAGATTTTGTCTCTCCATCAAATAGTTAACAAATATAAAGATAAAGCATTAAAGTGTAAAGATTTTATTTCTTCCAAATATCAAAGGGGTTTTATCATTTTGGTCCCTATGTTTTCACGACTTATGACTTTTTTTTAACTATCTTTTTATTTTTCACCGGCGTGGTCCTTATATTTTTAAAAACCCATCAATTTGTTCCCTTTGCGAGTCAACCGTTAGTCAAATTTAACGGTTCCAAGAATATTTTTGTCTTAAAGCCATAAATAATTGAAAATAATTTCTTTTAAATGTTTTTATAATTCAAAAAAATAATACAAAAAGAAAAAAAAAATTCCATCAATTTCTTCATAACTAATCTTATTTTGCACAACTTAATTAAAATAACAAATCTTATTGATCTCAAATAAAAAAAAATATTTTTAAAAAAAGAAAAGAAAAAAAAAATTAAGGTGGAGATCCCATCCCCATGAAGACCCAGCATGAGGTAGTGGTGTCAAAACAGGCTAGCCTGGCCCGATAGCGTAATGGGCCGGGCTAGGCACGGCCTGTTAGGGTAACAGGTCGGGACGGGCTGGCTTGTTGGGGGGAGGGGTGGGCCTGGCCTGGGCACGTGGCCTGTGCCGGGGCGTGCCAGGCCCTGCCCAGGTCGGGCCTGTAATGGGCCAACCCGTTAAGGCCTTAATGGGGCCGGGGCCAACGGGCTTCGTTTTTTTTTTTTTTTAATTTTTAAACATTTTATTTATACAATATTATTTTTTATACATTGTAGTAATTTTGTGTAATTATTAATGTAATGATTTTAATATGAAATATAACATTTTTCATTTCATACAACACTTAATTAGTTTACGATGAATAATATTTTTATAATTTCGTATTAAATTTGTTGTGAAAAGTATAAATTACAAATCATGATTGCCTCATTAAAAACCTTACCAAGAAAAACCCAATGGGATAAAAACTTGGTAAGGGAAAAAGAGTGCAATTGGATTATTATTATTATTATTATTTTTTAAGTATTTACAATTACATCAGCTCGCCGGCTGGTTGCTACTGGAACTCTCATTGATGGTCATGCTGGAGAAGTCATCCATGAGTTGTTTGTTTTCCAGTTGATGTTATCGTCTCAAACTTGCATTTTGCCAATCCTTAAGGCATGTCAAAGCTTCCACTGCATCAGGGGCCAATGAACATCTTCTTTCTTCTAGTATTCGTCCGGCCATGCTGAACACCTGCTCCGATGAAACTGTTGAAACCGGTATAGCAAGGACGTCACATGCTAATCTTGATAGAATGGGGAAGCTGTTTCTCTTGCTCCGCCACCATTTCAGAAGTTCGTTGCTTGTGAAATCATCGTTCTCCGTGATGGAATACTCCATAGTCAGATATGTGTTCAGCTCCACGTGTTGTCGTTGTCGTTAACCTTGACTTTGACTTTGACTCGAACTCGAACTTCCTAAAGCGCGAGAAGTTGTGGCCTTGTTCAAACAAATCCTCATTAGCTTCGATTGTTGCTGATGAGGTGCCGGTTTCGCTGTTCCATCGCTGTACCTATTCTCATAAATAGAAAAAACCTCGAACATTTGGGATTTCAATGTACTAAAATGTTCAGCAACATCCGTTTCACTTAATCCTAGAGCCTTACCCAAATTAGTGGAAAAAACTTCTAAAGCATTAAATCTGAACCTAGGATCTACAACAATACCAAAGGCATACAAAATAGGAATTTTCCCCCAATAGCTTACATATTTTTCTTGCATAGCAGCAACAACGGGAGCTACCAACACATTTTCACTATATTGTCTAAGTAAATCAGCCATGTCATAAAGTTTATAAAGTGCAAGAGGAGATGTGGGGTAATAAACCTCGGAAAGTTCTACATTAGCATCATTAAAAACAGTTAAAAATTCAACAAAAACAGTGGCCACATACCAATCACCTTCCGTGTGTTTTTCACATTCGGTGTCGTTGGCGGTGTTCAGGTTATAAAAACTAGTAATTTCCAAAGCATATGGTAAAGCACATGTCAACATTAAATATGTTGAGTTCCACTTTACCGGCATATCTGTTTGGAACTTACGAGGTTTTAGCTTCTTTGATTTACAAAATCTAGCAAACTCAACAATTCTTTGGTTAGATGCCGTAATCCAACCCAAAGCCCCCCCTAATACTGTTGATTTTAACTTTCCACCTCCTTTAAACCTGATTTTACAATCAAGTTTATAATGTGACATGCACAACGGGCGTGGAAAACTTTTCTCGCAATATTGGGGATGTTAGAATTAATGAAATATTCTATAGCTTTGGAGTTAGCAGATGCATTATCCAAAGTAATTGACATGATGCGGTTATGAATGCCATAATCTTGTATAACAGACATAATAACCTCAAAAATATTTTGTGCAGTGTGTGAATAATCCATGACACGAAAACCAAGGAACTTTTTTTGTAAAATCAATTGGGTGTCTACATAGTGTCCAGTGACACATAAATAATCTTGTTTTGAACGTCCGCTCCAGATGTCGGACGTTAATGCAATTGAAAAAGAAATATTTTGCAATTCAGAAATCAATTCAGTCCTACGTTTTTGAAAAGTACGAATCAAAGCACTCCTAGTTGTGTTTCTAGAAACAGGGACATATTGGGGGTTAAAAGCATTATTAATAAAATATTGAAAATGGGGGTTATCTTGAAAACCTATGGGTTGGTCAGTTGCAGCGCAGTACAACACCGCCTGCTCTCTGACCTAGTCGGGGTCATACTACCATGTACTCATAGAACCATCTGGGTTCTGCTGCAGTTGGGTTTGTCAAGTTGTATCGACTTGCCCATGAGAAGCCATGCATTTTAGTCTATGTCTCATGAGATGACCAATTCCCCTACCTGAACTGGTGAGTACAAATTGACAATAATTACATTGAGCACGCTCAACTTCACAACCTTCTGGCATCTTTACCATTACAGGGTCAAAGCAATCCCACACCGTCGATTTCTTCTTCCTCTTCTTACTCGAATTCAGTGTCGAGGAAGAAGGTCCCGCACCTGTAGTACTAGCGGGATCAGTATCTAGGAACTCACCGAATAATCGGTTGATCTCCTCGTCTGGCAAATAGTCACCGGGGTTCAGGTTCAAGTCTTCAGGATTCATTTTCCTAAGATTATAATTAAATAAATGATTAAATGTCACAGATACAATTATACAATTATACAAATAACAAATTAAACATACAAATATACAAATATACATTTACACAATTAAACATAGTAATTTTTTTAAAAATTATCATTTTGTTGTTAAACTCTAAAAAAGACATAATCATTCTAATATATTATTAATTTCATTAATTAAAAAAAAATCAGAATTAATTTTTCAAAAAAAAACATATTAAGTTTACGCACATTGCGTTCTACTGCAAAGCATAACAGAGAGTAAAATCTTGAATATCTTTGCATTGACAAATACTGAGTACTCTATCCACTAAATTCTCAAAGTGACTCGTCGATACCAAGTTTATAATCATAATCATCAAAATTAAGATTGTAAACGAATTAAGATTGTAAACGAACGTCCAGAGATTTTTCCATCTCGATGACAAAACACAGATTTAACTGCATCTTTGGTTTCGAGACATGATGATATGCTGTTAGAACCTGTGTTTTGTCATCGAAATGGAAGAATCTTTGGACGTTCAACGGTAGGACTCGTAACTTTGAGAATTTTGTGGACAGAGTACTCAGTATGCAACTATATGTGCGCAAACTTAATATTTTAATTAATATTTTGTTGTTAAACTCTTAAAATAATAATAATAATAATCATTCTAATATATTATATATTATTAATTTCAAAAATTTTAAAAAAAATCGGAATTAATTTTTCTAAATTATTATTTTCTTCTTGTTTCTTAAACTCTACAAAAAAACCTAAATCATTAATATATTATTAATTAAATTTTTTTTTAAAAAAAATCGTAATTAATTTTTCTAAATTATTATTTTCTTCTTATTTCTTAAGCTCTACAAAAAAACATAATCATTAATACATTATTAATTTCAAAATATTTTATAAAAAATCAGAATTAATTTTTCTAAATTATTATTTTCTTCTTAACTCTAGTTACTCTACCAAAAAAAAAAAAAAAAAAAAAACATAATCATTCTAATATATTATTAATTTCAAAAAATTTAAGAAAATTCGGAATTAATTTTTTCAAAATTATTATTTTCTTCTTATTTCTTCAACACTACAAAAAAACATAAACATAATCATTCTAATATATTATTAATTTCAAAAAATTTTAAAAAAATTCGGAATTAATTTTTCTAAATTATTATTTTCTTCTTATTTCTTAAACTCTACAAATATATATATATATATATATATAATCATTAATATATTATTAATTTCAAAAAATTTAAAAAAAATCAGAATTAATTTTTCTAAGTTATTATTTTCTTCTTAAACTCTAGTTATTCTACAAAAAAAAAAAAAAAAAAAAAAAAAAAGAAAAAAAAAACCGTAACCATTCTAATATATTATTAATTACAAAAAATTTTAAAAAAATTCGGAATTAATTTTTTTAAAATTATTATTTTCTTCTTATTTCTTCAACTCTACAAAAAAAAAAACATAAACATAATCATTCTAATATATTATTAATTTCAAAAATTTTAAAAAAAATTCGGAATTAATTTTTCTAAATTATAATTTTCTTCTTCAACTCTACAAAAATAAAACATAATCTTTCTGAAAGTATACAAACGGAGTTAAATTGCTTAAGGCATACCTAAGGGGGGGGGTGAATAGGTTTTTACGCCTTTTTCAATCCCTTGAACAAACTTTCATTTGTCCCTCAAGGTTGCCTTACATACAACAAACATACAAAAAAAAAAAAACAACATACATAGACAATATGAATAGGTAATCATATAAGCATGGTCTACATACATCATCAAGTTGTATGAGGTAAACAAACAAATAAGTATAACAACAAAGAATACTTGTATTTCACTATATGTTCAATGAGTTACAAGAGTGATCAAATATCACTATACACAAATACAATATACAAAAGAATCATAGAAATAAAATTGATCAATAAAATGAATTCACTAATCACACTATACAAAGTCTTGCTTCACAATACATCATAAGTGAATACTATGAAACAGATATAAAAATATACAATTAAATATAAGAGATAGAGATAGGAAGAATTAACACAAGAGATTTTTTGACGTGGTAAAACCTCCACGGAGGAAACATCCACGGGGTTGAACTACAACCATTGGGTACTATATTATTGAAAGTAAACATAGAACATTCACAAAGTGACCAATCTTTAGCTCATCCAACCTAGTGAAGTCTAAGCCTACCCAACCCTATTGGAAATAGTGAAATCCCTCAATGATGCGAAACCACCATATATTGGACACCACACAAAACCAACATCGATGGTAGATTAGAAATTCCTCAAGAGTGCATACACCTCCCGTGTACCCCGCTCTATCGGAGTCTATGTCTAACCATACACCTAGGCCTACCAATACAATAGTCAACTCTCTATCCAAGGTACTCTTACCTCTAGAGAGCCTCCTATGAATGACTATCCGAGTCCTCCCGACTCTAGCCATGACTTTCTTGCTTACCTATCCGAGTCATCCCGACTCTAGGCAAGTCTTCTTGCTTGGCTATCCGAGTCACCCCGACTCTAACCAAGACTTCATGCCTTTTACAAGGACTTCCTAGTGTGATCATGTGAATGCAAATGATGCAAACAATCAAATCAACATAGAACATGTGATCAATACATTCTATGGTACAAATAGACCTAAACATGTGATAACACATTCAATAAAAGTCTAGATGCAAAATACGAGAATAAAACCTAAGCATGTGAAACACTAAACACATAGCTCAAAGTCTCATTCACATATACACCACTTGAATCAAATATATTCATGAAGTACAAATTCAAGATGCAATCAATCATACAATAAAATGCTAGATATATGAGATTTAATCAATCATATTCTAGCTAAAAATATAGAGCAAGGATTCAAGATATAAATCAATCAAATCCTAGATTGCTCTAAAAACAAACAAATACACAAATCCTAGATTTCATCAATCAAAGGATCAAATCAAATCTCAAAGTCATTTATCACAAAATTAATTCAATCTAGTCACAATAACCCTAAGATGCCATTCTAATCACAATACAACTCACAAACATGTGAATAACCTAGAATCATAGAAACTAGTCCATATTGTCTATAAATTGACTTTCAATTAGAATGATTATCAAGCTACCTTTCTCAATAGCTTTTACCAAACATAAACATAGATATAGAAGAAGAAACCCCAAGCAAATTGAAGGTTGAAAAGAAAGAAATCCCAAAGATTAGTCCAATACCTTTGATTCAACAGCGGGTTCGGATTTCAGTGTGTGACAATCAGAAAACTCGATCAATCAGCTACCAAACCACTTGGAAATGATAGAGGACTCAATTACGAACGTTCTCTAATTCGAATCACTGAAATCCAACTCCGGATGAGGGAGATATGATGTTTGGAAGATGAGAAAATTCAGAGGAGAGGACTGACGGGGAATTTGCAACTTTTTCTTCTTAAAAAATCAAATGGAGAGAGAGGAGAGAAATATAAGGAGGAGAGAGAAGAGGATTATGGACCAATCACATGAGCCACGTCACCCTGGCCGTGGGGGGCGCGTGGGCCTCCACGGGGGCAGAGAGCCCCTTGGCCGTGGGGCCCACGGCCTCCCTCACGGCCAGGCCAAGTGGCCTCACGGCCTGCACCATTTTCTCGCGCGCTCCCTCATTTCTTCAGCCCGTATCTTGGGCATCCGAACTCCGATTTCGAATCCGTTTTCGGATACGAACCATGACTCTCTTACGCACTACGATGACTACACAACTTCGAAAAATGGATGAGAAATCATCTCGGAAAACGACGATGAAGTCAACTCAACGAATGAGAACGAAAAGTAGCGTAGCTACATCGTTTGGACTCGAAATTAATGAATGAGTATTGAAACGACCGGAACTCAATAAGGAATCATAATAGAACATATTCAAGTCCAAATACAAAAATATGGAAACATACAATCACAAAGACACACACATATGCTAATTTCCAGACATAGTCCTAGAAAATGCAATAAACAAAATATTACCAATATAGTATGAATGCATGAGCATATTTTGTCAAGTGTGTGAAGTGATACATAAGTGATGTTTAATCATGAAGGAAACACAAGAATGCTATGTGTGAGTGTGTGCCTAGCCTTGTAAGAGATATGAGGTCCTTATTACCTTTGTTGAACAATGATGCACAAATCTCTTAAAAGCCGGCTTCTTGAATGAATTGTGGTTAAGACATCTTTCGTCTTCTTAATTCTTCAATATACGAAACCACTAAACATTACAAGAGAAACACATTTTGATATGGAATTTATGCCAACATAACTATAAACCTTACACTTTCTAATATAATAATAATTTCTAAAATATGAAAAAATTAGGAATTAATTTTTTTATTATTATTTGTTGTTAAACTCACGAAAAAAAACTTAAAATTAACATATTACTAACGACAATATTAACTATACACATACTAATCACTAAATACTATATAATAATATACTATATAAAAAATTATTAATAACAAAAGTAGAGAAGTAGACATACTAACCTTAAATTGGAGGCTTGAGTTGAGAGTGTTGAATTAATTAATCTGGATACCTAACAACATAACAAATAATAACATTAGTTATAAACATATTAATAATAGTTAATAATTAAATAAACAATGAAAGTAAATAAAAAAAAAAAAGACAATACCTTAGAGTAAGAGCCTTAGAATATGTAGAAACTAGAAAGTGGGGAGGTATATAATATATAATGTATATACTATAGTGTATAGTATATTAGTATAATAGTATATAGTATATAGTGTATAATATATTAAAATAATAAACATAAATTACAAAATAGTTGAAAGAGTGAGTGAGAGATGTTGGAGATTGTAGAGAATAGAGAGAATAAGAGAGTAGGGAAGTAGAGAAAATGTAGAGAATGAGGTGAGGGTGATGGAGGTATTTATAGGAAAATGTTAGGTTAGGGTATAATTGGAAAAAAATTGTAAAAAGATTAAAAAAATGTAATTTTTAATTTTTGGATTTTTTTTTACTCCCCACGGTCACCTGGTTAATTACAAAACCACCCCTAAATTCAAAAAAAAACAAATTGAAATTTGAAAAAATGACCGCCAGAATTCATTTTTTCAAATTTTTTTACATAAGCCATCCTCAATTCAAATTTTTTAAAAAATAAATAATAAAAATTGAAATTGAAAAAATGAATTTTGGTGAACCGCCTGTTAGGGCCCGCCAGAATTCATTTGTTCAAAAAAAATTAGGCCTACAAGCCTGGCTGGCCATACCGGGCCGGCCCGTAGGCCGCGCAACCTAGGCCCACACTACTACAAAAAATGCAAAAGAAATCGGTTTTTTTATATGGAAAATTGGTTTTTGAAATTTTTAAAACCGATCTCTTTTTGAGTGATTTAGAAAAAAAAGCGCAAACCGATGTAAAACAGAGAGAAAATCGGTTTTACTTAAAACCGATTTAAAAACCGGGAGAAGACATCGGTTTTAGTTAAAACCGATTTAAAAAACCTGATGTAAATTGATGAATTACAAAAAAAATCCCACCGTCGCCGGCCAACCCACCTATGATAATATGACAATTAATTGTCATTATGAGGAATCGAACTCGCAACCTCAAAGTGGTAAGCTTTACCGCCTAACTACAAGATTGAATGTGTTAACAATTGCACAATAATATATATATATAACCTATATGAATTGTTAGAAAAAAAAAAAAAAAAAAACTTGTTTGATAAATTTAAATTTACTCAACTAATCAAAATTCTAATTTCTACTACTAACATACATATATTAAATAAATTTTATTGGTGGGTTTATTTTTCATTTCATTTTTTTGTGTGGTTTTGTGTTCTGCTAGAGATATTTTATGCAAACTTTTTCCCTAAAACTGTATATTTTGGCAACGAAATAATTTTTTTCATCCATGCCAAATTTTTGATTTTTCGATAAGAATCCAACGGTATAAAGAACATAAAATTATGGGCGGTATTTTGAAAGTTATGATCAATTATTCAGTCAAAGGTCAGAAGCAATTGAAGATATTTTTGTGCAAACTTTTTTCTTAAAATGTATCTTTTGGCACAAAATAATTTTTTTGTCCATGGTAGATTCTTTGATTTTTTGATACGAATCCAACGGTATAAAGAACGTAAAATTCCGGGTGGTATTTTGAAAGTTATGATCAATATATTACATGAGTACTCAAAGGTCGATCGATTGGAGATATTTTTGTGTAAATTTTTCCTTAAGAAATAATTTTTTTTTTCCATGATGGATTCTTCGATTTTTCGATACGAATCCAACGGTATAAAGAATGTAAAATTCGGGTGGTATTTTGAAAGTTATGATCAATTTTTCAGTCAAAGGTCAGAATTGGAGATATTTTTGTGCAAACTCTTTCCTTAAAACTGTATCTTTTGGCAAGGAAATAATTTTTTTTGTCCATGTTAGATTCTTCAATATTTGATACGAATCCAACGGTTTAAAGAACGTTAAATTCCGGGCGGTATTTTGAAAGTTATGATCAATTATTCATGAGTACTCAAAGGTCAAGCGATTGGAGATACTTTTGTGTAAACGTTTTCCTTAAAACTGTATCTTTTGGCAAGGAAATAAATTTTTTTTTCATTGTAGATTCTTCAATTTTCGATACGAATCCACGGTATAAAGAACGTAAAATTCCGGTTGGTATTTTAAAGTTATGATCAATTTTTCAGTCAAAGGTCAGAATTGAAGCGATTGGAGATATTTTGTGTAAACTCTTTCCTTAAAACTGTATCTTTTGGCAAGGAAATAAATTTTTTTGTCCATTTTCAGTTCTTCAACTTTTCGATATGAATCCAACGGTATAAAGAACGTAAAATTCTGGCGGTATTTTGAAAGGTTATGATCAATTATTCATGAGTACTCAAAGGTCAAGCGATTGGAGATATTTTGTGTAAACCTTTTCCTTAAAACTGTATCTTTTGGCAAGGAAATAATTTTTTTTCTATGGTAGATTCTTCATTTTTTGATACGAATCCAACGGTATAAGAACGTAAAATTCCGGTTGGTATTTTGAAAGTTATGATCAATTTTTCAGTTAAAGGTCAGAATTGAAGCGATTGGAGATATTTTGTAAACATTCTTTTCCTTAAACTGTATCTTTTGGCAAGGAAATAAATTTTTTTGTCCATGTTGGGTTCTTCAATTTTTCGATACGAATCCAACGGTATAAAGAACGTAAAATTCGGGGTGGTTATTTTGAAAGTTATGATCAATTATTCAGTCAAAGGTCAGAAGCGATTCGTGAATCCGCGAGTGAGCTGTTTTCATCGCTCATTTCACTTTTCCAATCGATTTTTGAATATTTTCTGATTTAAAGTGTTTGTTTGCATGTCTACTTTCTTGTGTCAAAAGTTAAGCAAATACGTTGAGTATTTTTAGAAGATGTGCCCTTGAAGTGGACATAGGTCAGATTTGCGTTGCAGAATTTTGCTTTTGAATCTACATCGTTTTTATAAAAACCGATGTCTAAACGCTTGCTTTAATATCGGTTTTTATAAAAACCGTTGTCTTTTCAATGCAAAATTTAGACATCGGTTTTATAAAAATCGATGTCTAACGTTTTTTTTTTAATATCGGTTTTTCTTAAAAACGATGTCTTTTGAAATTTTAATTTTTAAGACATCGGTTTTTATAAAAACTGATTTCTAAAAGCTTTTTTAAAATCGGTACCAAAAACTGATTCTTTTAGTGATTTCTAGTGATGTCTTTAAGCATTTTGTAGTAGTGCCAGCACAGCCGCCGACTTAACAGGCTTGGGCCTGGCTTGTTAAGCCGACGGGCTGGCCGGGGCATGCGACCCTAACAGTCTAGGCCGGGCGGCCCGCCAAGGCTCGGCTCGTTTTGCCTGCACTAGCGTGAGGCAAGGCCAAGACCAAGACCAAGACCAAGATCAAGACCAAGACCAAAGCAATTCCAAGACAAAGACCAAGCACTTTCATGGTAGCAGGCTAGGCCATGATCCCAGCTCCAACAACTGGAGGGTTTCCTTCGATGATGGACATCCATCTGGAACTCCAAGTCTCCAACTCATTGTTTTTGTTTTTTTTCCTTTCTTTTTTCGTTTTTTTTTTTATTATTTTCTTTTTGGTAATTTGATCACCACCATCCATATCTAGGATGGATGGTGGAGATCCATCTACCACTTTTATATATATATATATATAAATTAATTTTTTAAAAAGAAATAAATCTCCACCATCCATCAAAGATTTGGACGGTAGAGATTCAAAAACTTTTTCATTTTGTATTATGTAAATATTTAAAAAAAAATTATATTTTTTGTTGTTGAGTTCTTGATTTAAAGAAATAAACAGTGGACTCAATTATTTTCAATTATTTTCTTTTCTTTTGATTTTATGTTATTAATTTTTTTTTAATTTCAGTTTTATGAAGAAATCGCTCGAATAAGATTTTTTTTATTTAAGATCAATAATTAGATTTGTTATTTTAATTAAGTTGTACAAAAAAAAAAAAGTTTCTTAACATATTATTTTTAGACTATTTACCCTTTCATTTTATTTTATTATTTTAAGTTTTTCTAAGGGTAAAAGGTCATTTTGACTTTTCTGTGAGGGTTGACCGTTTAAAATCTGGTCAAATGGACCAAATTGATGAGTTTTTGAAAACATAGGGACCACGCCAGTGAAAAATGGAAAGACATTTAAAAAAGTCATAAAGCATGAAAACATAGGGACCAAAATAATAAAACCCCAATACCAAAATGTCTTGCTGTAAGCCCCTCAAGTAAATGTTAAAATTCAATTAAAATAGTTATTTTCCTTTAAATACATACACAGTAATGAGTGATCTTTTTCCTCTTGCTACAGTATTCAGTGGTCTACACCACATGAATCCTTTGTGAACTTCCGTGGTTGGCACCGCTGTTGGTGCACTACGGTTCACGCCTCAGGCTTTTTCCTTGGTCGATTATTCAGGATTCACAAACTCAACAATCTCTCATTGAAGAATAAAAGTCGAATAAGCATTCTTCCTCCTCCAATGGCTAGTGGATAGTTACGGTGCACTCATCCCCATCTATCTTTAATCTTGAAGACCCACTGAAGATGCACATGATCGCTCTAAATATGTATGTATTTGAATGATTCTTTTCCTATACTTTGTGTCTGTTACTCGAGCGTTTGTGTCATTTAATTGCATCTTTGAGTATTTTTTAGGTATTTTTAGGTTTCAAAGACACATCTGCAAGAATGAAGTCGTGGAATGAAGTTGCAAATCTTAGAGAATTTTGTGTCTGTTACTCGAGCGTTTGTGTCATTTAATTGCATCTTTGAGTATTTTTTAGGTATTTTTAGGTTTCAAAGACATTTTAGTACTTAATGAAGAATTATAGAGAAAAGGAACCTTAAATTGAAGTTTGGAGCACATCTGCAAGAATGAAGTCGTGGAATGAAGTTGCAAATCTCAGAGAATTTTGCGACTTGGGTCTACGAGTTGAAGTCGCGGATTTAGCCAGCAGATCAGAACCAGAGATATTTGCGAGATAGACCTGCGAGTTGAAGTAGCAGAAGGAAGTCACAGTTTTAACCAGACATTTTCTAAAAAGACATAGTTGTAAAAGCTACTTTTGGGCATCAAGGAAGGATTTGTTGAGCAAGGCTAGAGAGTAGCACCCAAGAACCACAATGAGCTTTCTTTATCTTTCTCTTTCATTTCTTGTATTTTCATTGTAATGAGTAGCTAATTTCTCTTGTTGGGGGATTGATGTTGTATATATGTGAACCCCTTTATAATCAATCTATCTATATTATATCCATTGAGTTTGCACTTATGTTTAATATATCTTCATGATGAATGTTGAATTGGAAGTTCTATTGACATACAGGCATGATTTTTAGTGCACGAAAAGTTTGATATATTATATAGTTGAAAAATTTTGGGGGCTTTGCAAAACTGTCATTATGAAGTTTAGAAGTGCAAAAATATTCTCCTCTATGATTTTCTTGCAAAACTGTCCGGTATTAATGTTCACTTTGCATAAATGTCCAATGTTGGACTATACTACCCTCATCACTTAAATTGGGGTGTAATGTCATAAATACCCTTAAACATTTCAGGTTTCCACAATTACCCTTGTCTTCCTTCCTTCCCTTCCTTTCTTTCCACGAGTCCTTTGTTGAATTCCCTCCTCCATTTTCGAACAACATGACCTGACCCGACCACACCACAGTCGTGCCCCTCCCCCGATACTTCTTCTTCTTGTTCTCATTTCTTCCTTTCCCATCTTCGGGGCTTCAATATTCCTCATACCATTCCAAAATTCCTTCTGAATTGTTTTCAACTGAACATTATCAAGAACCATATAACCTGAAAACCATATAGAAACCCTAAAAACAGAGAGATAGAGAGAGATATAGGCACGAGGACGACGAGGGATGATGGGTTTCTGTCTGTAGTCTTCAAAAGTTTGCAATTGTGTTGGGTAACAGACAGGGTTGAGTTTTAGTCTGAAGCCGAGATAGATCGACCAGGCAAGGATACCTAAGCTGCTAGATGTGGGATCGATGACGGCTGCAGGTGAGTGTTTCTTTAAATATGTGCATTGGAACCTTTGAAATCAATGTTAATTTTTCGTCTGTGCTGGGCGGTGCTGCTGTTTGGGGCTAGACATTGTTATTGGGTCGATTTTATTTTTCGTTTTTGTTGGTGTTGTGTTTGGATGGGTTGTTTTTGTTGGTTTTGCCTGGTGTTTATGTGGGGTCGTTTCTGCTGGTATAGCTATTGTTTGTCTATATCTTAGGTAGTTGTCTTGTTTTTTTAGGTGTCTTTGCTTCCCTGCCTGGGTTGATTCATTTGATGCAACTTTGTGGGTGTTTGGATTTAGCAGAGAAAGTGTTTGATAATATGCTTGAGAGAAGCATGGTTGCGTGGAATGTTATGATTGATGCGTTTGTTCAGTCTCGTGAGTTGGTTCTAATGCATAATTTGTTGGCATTTTTGGCATTTGTTCGTTCTAACTGCTGTGTGGGCATTTGTTGTTTCTATGGCACCCCTTGTTGAATTGCTGCTGTTATGTGGCGTTGTTTATTTGGCATTGATAACTCTGTCCAGGGCTTGAAGTTCGAGTCTTGGGTGTGAAAGCCCTGTGCAGGGCTTCAAATCCTTGACAGGGCTTTAACAATCAACTGTTATACTTATACACGTTTTGTTTTATTTCTTCATTTTCATATCTTTGTTACTTTAACAACATTTGCAGGGTCTATGGATACAATGGATGGGTTCATAGTACATTGCGATAGACATTGATTGATGACGAGGTGATGGGTCCAATTTCCTTTGCATGCCATGACGACAAATATAGTAAATTGTTTGAAACAATATGTCACCGGATCGGGGTTAGTAATGACAGATTCCGGATAAGCTTAAGTTCAGAGCTTTTAACGTCGAAAGGGAGTTGTACATTATCCATTATGAGCGACAGTGATGTATCCTGTTTGCTTTCTCACAATCGATCCCTGTCCTTGTGGACTGAAATTAAGGTCGAAGTCGTAGAAAAATCTGTACCGGCGAAGGCAACTGAAAATGTTTTTCAAATTGTGATGAAGTCAAGAAATACAACATCCAGTCATGTATACCTTCGGGCTGTAAACCCTCTGTATATTTCTGAATCCCCAATTAGTACTCCATTTTTTCCGTCAGTGAGTGGTAGCAACCAACCGTTTGGGCCATGCCTTCCCCCGGATTTACATCGGCTGAGAAAGATCAAGGGACTCCAGCATCGACTACTAAGCATGCAGAGGTTAAGGTGGATGATTATGATAGTTCTAGCAGTGAGTCTAGCAGTGATGAGTCTAGCAGTGACGGGCAAGCGCCAACAGACTGTAGAGAAGTTCAAACAAATGGAGCACCTAAGAGTTCTACACCCTCTACGACGACACGGTGGACAATACCGGGGTCAGAACTATACTCAATTCAGCCCATTAGATCGAGAGAATTGTTTCAAGACAATGGAGACTTTAGTGAAATATATAAATGACAGATTTTCAAGGACAATAAAACATTGAAAGGGGCTCTAGGGTTCAATGCATTGCAAAAGAGGTTTGATTACAGGGTTCGACGATCGAATCATACACGATTCGTGCAATATGTAAAAAGAGAGATGTTAATGGGTTTTTAGGGCAGGGAAATCGAGAAATGGGACGTATGGAATGTTAAGTCCGTTGACTCTAAGCACACATGTGGTGATAATGGAAACTACAACGTAGATTTCACCGTGTAAGTTCCTATGTAATAGGGCATTGTTTGCAAGAAAGTTTGTCGATCCAGGACGTAACCTCCGTCCTAAAGATATCCAGACTGACATGAAGGATAAGCACGGCATAAACCTCACCTACAACAAAGCTTACAGATCTAAGGACCGTGCTTTACATAGTGTTTTTGGTGATCGTGGGAGTCATTTAAGACGTTGCCCCATATTTCACATGTTTGAAAAATCTAATCCGGGGACGAAAACCAAGATTGCAACCGATAGGCAAAGCCGGTTCAAATATGGATTCATGGCACTTGGGGCTTGTATAGAGGGATTCAATACAGTAATAGGCCGGTTATATGCCGTCGATGCTACCCACTTTGAGTCCACGCCCAAGGGAGTTTGTTATGTTGCGGTATGCAGGATGGTAATGAGAGGATATACCCTTGATTTGGTTTGCCACAATTCCGAGTGCTCAAGTCATGGACATGGTTCTTGAAGCAACTTCACGACGTGATATTGCATCCCGAATTGTTTGATAGTTTCGGATCGACACACGGGTATCTCTAATGGAATGAGAGCAGTATTCCCCAATTCAGCACATGTGGTTTGTGCATACCACTTGGCCACAATCTGATGAAACAACATTGTAGGAAGCGAGGTGACGTGATTTATCATTACTATCGTGCTGCATATGCGTACCGTGTTGAGAAATTCGACCGTGTAATGGCTGAGCTGAAATCCATCCATCCTAAGGTTTATGATGAGCTCCTAGAGGTTGGGATACAAAAGTTTTCACGTGTCCATAGCCCTAGGAAGAGGTACCATATGATGACCACTAACATTGCAGAGTCATGAATGCTTGTCTACTTGCGATCCGAAAGTTGCCTATCACATCTATTGCCGAATTTATCAGAGATTTGTTGCAACGTTGGTTCCACGACCGTCGAAGTAATGCAAGAGAAACACCCACATTCTTGACTAATGATGCGGACCAACACATCAAAGACAGGGTGTTAGCATCGCAACGGTGTCAGATTCACCCCATTGACTACGATAGATTCAAGGTACAAGACCAATGGAATGAAGCAATTGTCGACTTGGAACAACGTTCATGCTCATGCCATGAATGGGACCTAGATGCCATGGCTGTTGCAACGTATGCTTACATAATGTTTATTTACTTTTTGAATAACAACCATAATATTCAATTTCTAATTGTTATTCATTTTTTGGTGTCTTTTGTATCAGGCTTAAAGGTAAGCCCATCAACTCATTATGTTCCGACTTTTTCACAACCGGATGGCTGAAACAGGCATACGCCATGGTTGTGAACCCTGTTCCAAATCCTGAAAAGTGGGACATTGCTGATGATGTTCGTAATCGCGTTGTATTGCCATGGAAAAAAAAGCGACTGACAGGAAGACCAAAGAAAAATCGGATGCCTTCTGTCGGGGAGAAACGAAAGCAACAATCGTGTGGGAATTGTGGGCAAAAAGGACATAATCAAAAAAGTTGCACAAACCCATCATGTAGCACAGGGAAACCAGCAAAAAAAGCACGTGCTTGTAGCGTGTGCAAGAAAAAAGGACATAACAAACTTACATGCCCGGATAGGGATAACGCACCGGACCCCAGTTTGGCACCCCACCTCAGCTCGGATGACACTGACACAGACGATGAAGAAGTTGATTCGTAGGTATGGGTGAGACTCATCCTTTCCTTCTATTTTATTTTTTTAAAATAAAAAATCTTTGACAGCCAGCAGTTGCTTACGCTTTTGTTGTTGCATGCACATACATCTTCACTGTAGGTTCATATGCAGGAGTGCAAAAAAGTTGTGGTGGTGATGATGGTGTAGTATGTGTTGTAAGTTGCAGGGGATGTTGTTTCTCTGGTTGTTGCTGCTGTGATGATGGTGCAGTCGTTCTTTTTAGGTAGTGTGGTGTAGTCATTGTAAGTTCCAGGTTCCGTTTAGTACCTTGTTTATGGTTTTTAAGTTTTTACAAGTAGGAGCAGCCCAGCTGTGTTATAAATAAACAATATTTACAGTGTTTTTAACTTGTTTGGTGATGATCTTGTATGGAATAATTGTTTTCAAGCCCTGGAATATTGTTGTGGTTTTTTTATTATTTTATTATTATGGATAATTGTTGTTGAGGCCTTGGTGATACTGGTATTTTGTTATGTGTTTGTTTAAGTATATATTTGTGTGTGGCCAGCATACACATATACTGTTCTTGGTTCTTCTTTGTTGTATATATTGTTATATACTGTTCTTTGTAGTAATACTGCCATACTGGGCTTGATATTATTGATCCCAGGAATGAACAGGAACCATGCAAGACAGGGCTTAAATGTATTTACATGTAAATCCCTGGAATAATTTTTGAAGCCCAGGGCTTGAATTTATTTATTAATCCTAAGGCCCTGGAAGAACATTGATTTGTTAAAGGCCTGGATATTATTATTTAGCCCACCAGGAGGGGGGTCATGCAAGACAGCCCATGTTTTTGTACACACTTACACCAGGCCCGGCGGGGGTGGGGTCGTGGGGGTCATACAAGACAGGCCCATGTTTATGTTTTTATATATATGTCAAGGCCGGGCTTGAACAACATTGATTGTTAGGCTGGATATTATTATTTAGCCCAACAGAAGGTGGGGTTGGTCATGACAATGTATTTTAATTAATAATATTTAGTTAAATGAAGTAGAGCAGTAATGGTAAAAGTACATTTATTTAGGGAGTCTTGGGCTTCGGGAGTTTACCCGGTGTCTTTTGAGTTTGAAAAAATATCATTGCAATGGTTTGTGAAAAGGCATCCAGATGACCTTTCAATGGAAAAGGACGGTTGGGGCAATGACCATGGTGGCTTTTCATTATTGCGTGGGGGTTTTCATACATTATAAATACATCCTTTGTTACATTTTTTTCTCACTTCCTTTCTATTGTTTAGTACCTTTTTTTTTCAAGGTACAATGGCAGAAAACAAACACCACAGGAATAATGTTGCAAATAATTTCATGAAATAGACAGGCTGGAATCTATCTTCGTATGTCTGAGGCAACGGATTGCAAATGCAGAGAAACACCATCCGTGAAGAGCGTGCAAATGTGGACGCCGTCACTAACTGTGGAAGATGCAGTGTGATGGGAAAAGTTGAAACCTGGAAGCAGAAATTATCAATTTATCATGTGCTCGATGGAGGCAAGAGACGATGAACTGAATGGGCTGTACAGTCTGTGAAAAAACGGCAGAAGAAAATGTTGGACTTCAATATTCCACCACCTCCCCTAGAGAAATGCTTTATTTGTTCACAGTCTAATGTCTTTGCTTATGTCTTTTTTTATGTTCAAGGTGTCAGGTCTTTCTAAATATAAATAATAATTACTATTGTAATACTTATATGAAATGAATATTATCATATTTCCCTTTTCTAAATCCCTGACACAATATCTCTAATCATCTAAAAATAGTTTCTTTAATTCAATTCATATTCATTCATAAAAGGCAAGAGCAGATGCCTTTAGAACTACAAACATAAACACAAACACATCATAAATTACAGTAACATTTGCCCACTTATTACCGATTACAAAAACACAACAATATACAATATAACCAGCATTACTTGTTTGTTTTGCTTTGTACCGGTTCAGTGTAAAGAACTTATCTTCTGTGGTACCAGAACTATGATTTGAAAGTTTTTCACGCTGAATCGCACGGGATAGCTTCATATGCTTCATCCACGTAATTAAAATCTCTGATAAGAGGCACCTTAAATCCATCAACTTGTTCTGACAATCAGGCCAAGAGTTGAAACACACCAGTTTTCCTGCCTTTGAAAACAGCATACACCGATTTCTTTGCCATATCGTACAAAACACTGAATATACGTGCAAAAAAGAAGTAACTAACAAAGAGGAAATCCAGATTAGATTTATTTTTTATAATGACAAAACAACAAACAAATTGAAGACATAAATCCTGCAAGACATTAAACAAAATTAAATAACAAAAACCAGTTAATTGGGCATAGAAGTCTTCCGACAGAAATCAAAGGTTAAAGCTATGGTACCTTGTACCATATGATTTTTGTCGAAAACCTCCATGCCCACTGAACTCATTTTCCAACTAAGATCATAAATTAACGAATAAAAGACGAAACAAAATGAAGATTAAGATTTGTAGAAGAAGACCTCTGGGCATGGGGGCTCCTCGTCATGATTGAAAGAAAGAAATAAAGTGGAAATAAATCAGAAGATTATGAAGAAAGATAAGGGGAACCGACCAAATATAGGGGAAAGACTGAAGTGGTATCCAGCTGTGGTCCACTTGCATGGTTAGTGGGATCCAGCTGTGGTCCACTAATTCCTTACCCACTACTGGTGCATTTTTTTCAAGCCAGAAACAATAAAGGTGAAGCCCTGGAGAGGTATTGAAGCCCAAAATCACCGTACTGAGCTGACCTGGAATAATGTTTTGCATTTAATTTAAATTTTTGGACGATTTTAAATTTTTCCGATTGTACGGAATTTGTTACATAACATGTGGCAACACGTAGAGTGTTTGACACCGCCAAAAACGCAATCTATAATATAGGAAGGCTTAGTAAGACACTATGTGCAAATGTCACCCATTACTTTACTAGGGTTATAAGTGTTACTATGCAATTTTAATGGATTTGGTCACGGTGTATTTTTGTGACCGTCCAATGCTCCCCCGAAAACTCTATACAGATACCCACCTACATTCAATCCACTTTGGACCATCCCGATCGGGAAGAAAAACACGGGCCCCACATCATCGAATGCATAAACAATAGACATTCAAGCCTTGGAATTATTGTTCAAGCCCAGTAATTACAAAAAAAATAAATTAAAAAAATAAATTAAAAAAATAATGGGATCCAGCTGGACCATTAGCTGGGCTGAATGTGGAATTGCTGTCTGAAGCCCATTTCCAGCCCTGTCTGAAGCCCATTTCCAGCCCTGTATTACGCCTACAAGCCTAAATATAATTGGAGACTGAAAGGAATGCAAAATAAAGAATACATACAAGTGTATATAGTGCGGAATTTAAATAACACTTGATGTATACGTGGAAACCCAACCACTGGGAAAAAAACCACGGGCTGTATAGTGCGCCCACACTCGGATCCACTCGAAAATCACTAATTGAAATGAAGTTTACAACCTATGTAGAACTCCATCCGGTCTGTAACCCCTCAATTCTACCCAGCGGGCCTTTATTAGCAACCCTATTCCATTTGCTTGAGGCCTAAGCACTCTTAGCCTCAAGACTTACTTCTCAATGAAGAGAAACAACCTATGTGAATATATAATATGAATATTCCAAAACAAGGCTAGGTAACCTTAGATGCTTATCTAGGATGATGATATAATCAATTTAATCAACCCTAGATATCAATTGCTAAATGACATGTCAAATAGCTTAGCTAATCAAGATTAAGCAAAACCTAATTAGCTGTCACAATCAACACTCAATCATTTTCATCACAAATAATCTTTAACTTGTATCTAGCATATAATCAAAATCATACAAGTAATTAAAGAGATGTATTAATATGCCACTAAAGTAATGAAATTAGTGGAATTATTGTTCAAGCCCATGCGGATCAATTCTATGAAGGCATAGAAGATCAAATATGAAATTTGATGCAAAAGGGATTTGATTTGAGTGTTTAAAGTTGAGTTCTTGATTTGATTTTTTCTCAAAAATCTCTCTTGAATGTTTAGGGTTCTAATGACTCAAAGAACATGATCAGAGATTGAGAAAATAAGATATTTATAGACATCAAGAATTGGGCATGTGAAAAGACAATTTTGCCCCTGAAACGCACCGTTCGGCGGTTTCAATCGGCGGCCAGGCTGCCGATGACGACAGCCGAATTGAGCTCGTGAAGAACAGAGCATTAACGGCGGTTTCATTCGCGGTTTCGCGACCACCGATCCAACCGCCGAATTAGACCAAGAGATTAAAATCGATCAGGTATGAACGGCGGTTTCGAACGGCGGTCGTGACCGCCGATCTTGACAGCATAATTGCTTCAGACCAATCTGGACTGAAACGGTGGTTTCATTCGGCGGCCAGGCCGCCGATCATAACCGCCGATCACCAACAATGGTGAATAGGCGGTCTTCGCGCGAAACCAAGCACTCATTAGTGGACGTTTTCGAACAATACCTACACACACAACAAGATATATCAATTAAAGTGCTAATGTGTAAAGTGACATGTTAAGAGATGCACATAAAAATAAGCAAATATGCAATCATAGCAAGAATGCTAAGTGTGTGTGTGCTACTAATTCTCTTCAAAGAAAACCAAGCACAAGAGATTATACCTTTGGCGTGCTTGTCCCTTGAGGTCATGGAAGGGCCTTTGATCTTCAACACTAATCACTTAGACTACCCTTACATTCAAAACCCCAACATGTGGTTTGACCACGAAATAAGCCAATCAACAAAACGGGAATCCTTACAGAGACCTAAAAGCCCACCCGTTTAATTACATATTAACCCCAAGACTGAAGTGGGATCCAGCTGTGGTCCACTAATTTCCTTACCCCCTACCGGTGCATTTTTTTTCAAGCCCAGAAACAATAAAGGTGAAGCCATGGAGAGGTATTGAAGCCCAAAATCACCGTACTGAGCTGACCTGGAATAATGTTTTGCATTTAATTTAAAATTTTGGACGATTTTAAAAAATTTTCCGATTGTACGAAATTTGTTACACAACATGTGGCAACACGTAGAGTGTTTGACACCACCAAAAACGCAATCCATAATGTGGGAAGCCTTAGTAAGACACTATGTGCAAATGTCACCCATTACTTTACTAGGGTTATAAGTGTTACTATGCAATTTTAATGGATTTGGTCACGGTGTATTTTTGTGACCGTCCGATGCTCCCCCCGAAAACTCTATAAAGATACCCACCTACATTCAATCCACTTTGGACCATCCCTATCGGGAAGAAAAACACGGGCCCCACATCATCGGATGCATAAACAATAGACATTGAAGCCTTGGAATTATTGTTCAAGCCCAGTAATTACAAAAAAAATAAATTAAAAATAATAATGGGATCCACCTGTGGTCCACTTGCATTGGTTACAAAATCCAGCTGTGGTCCACTAATTTCCTTACCCCCTACCGGTGCATTTTTTTTTCAAGCCTAGAAACAATAAAGGTGAAGCCCTGGAAAGGTATTGAAGCCCAAAATCACTGTACTGAACTGACTTCGTATGCAGTATGCTATATTTTTCCGTAATGGTTAGGAATGGATTATGGCTTAAAAAATAGAACAATTCATTTCATTCGTCGTAAACACATTAAAAAAAGTGGCCTCCATTACCAAATATTTTGGGCTTCAGAACAAATCAATTATTTTCGTTTGCCGCAAACACATTAAAAAAGACTCCAATACCAAATATTCTGGGCTTCAGAACAAGTCATTTCATTTCATACGCCCCACCCAAAGCAAAACAACCAAACAACACCATGGATTACATTACAGAGGCTTCCACCGGAAATAAAACCAGAAAATCTAAAAACAAACAAACAAACAAACAAACAAAGCTTTTGACTTTCCCTGGGATGTCTTTCAATCGGTCACTTTTTCCATTACGGTCACACAACGAGTCATACAATTTGACTTTCCCTTCTTTTAAAAAAACTTGACATAGTACCCAATGATCCTCGGTGTTGCAAGGAACCAACACCTGTGTAAAAAAAAAAAAACAAAGAGAGAAGAAAGAACAAAACATAGGCAAATCACATTAAAAAGGCAAAAAAAACGAGGAAGAGAGGAAAAAAAAAAAACAGAAGAAGAGAGAAAGAAGGAAGAAAGAAGAAAAAGAAGAAGAAGAGAAGAAGAACATACTTGGTAGCACAGCAGTAGAGAAAAAGAGAGAGCAGCAGCAGCCAGCAGGTAGTAGAGTAGAGAAAAATAGGAGTTAAGTGACTTAGTGAAAACCAATAATAACTTAACAAAATTGTCACATTGCGTGTCACATACTTACCGACTTCGTAGTCCACCACGGGTAGGGTAAAGAGGTCAGAACTGACACATAATTAGTGTATCATCGTCTGGTTGGAAAGATAGGGGATCGAATTCGGGGTATTCTTCCCAAATTGGGACAGCTGGTGTAGTGGGGTAAGATCTTCTTCTTTCTTTGTATTTCTTTTTACTTCTTTGCTCGAATCCAGCTGGGTATTATTTTTTAAATGTTCAATTCTTACCAAATCTGTAGCCTCAAATTTTTGTAACTCCTTTAGATTCCAACATTTGCTTAATAGCTTCCCACTTCAGTTTCAAATGAGCTGTTTACAAAAATAAAAAAACTTTCGTTCAGTTTAGGATTGCATCAGAAATCAATGTGAAGAAAAAAACAGTAGAAAAATAACTTACGAAAAATGCGGTTGGGACCAATCCGATTTCCTGACGGTAGCTAACCTCTCCTTTTCGAACGCCTCTTCCACAGAACGTCGAGCTGTCTATTGTGCTACAAGACATTAATATATAAACGTTAGGAAACTTATCTGTGTTTGTGCATCACAATTTATCACTACCAAGTTGGACAACATTTTGTAGGTTTAACAAATTGTTGAACTGTTCATGATTCATATCGATCGCTTGGCCAGTAAAGACATGTGAGTTGGAAAAATTAAATTAAATATTCTGAACAAAAAACACACGTAAATAAAATAATAAATAAAACAGAGGAGAATAGGAATGGACCATTACGAGTATATCCTTCTTCTTCAGAAATGAGATGAACTGATTATAATTTCATTCACAATATCGCTCGAATCTTTGGTTTTCTTCCTTCTTCTTGGGTATGTGGGCATGCAGGCATTGGGATCAGTGTACGGGCTGTCCAAGTACTTTGACCGCCTACGAGCTCTTATGTTGTCATTATTCTTGTAACACACACTTGGGTCAGCCGCATTCATAAATATAACACTAAGATCAGGGTTTGAAGAACCACGTTCACACATGGTGAAGGGTACTCATCCAAATTAATCGTGTGCTTAGCTGACCACATGCCTCTCCAGCCTCCTTACCAACAACATTCTTTGTCTCTTCCTTATCCAAATTAATCGTGTGCTTAGCTGACCCACATGCCTCTCAGCCTCCTTACCAACAACATTCTTATCTCTTCCTTATCGTCGGCCTTCACAACCTCGGCTTCTCAACCTCGGCCTTCAACAACATTCTCCACCTCTTCGACACCTCCTTGTCCAAGTCTTTCTCAAACTTTTCCCATCAGAAAATTGTGCAATGGTGAGATAATATCTTCAACCTACAGTGAGAAGATTATGTATAAAGAACTGCAAATTTCAATAAGAATTTTATTACTAAGGTAAGTTTTTTAATAGCCTAAGGAACCCAAAAAAATTTAGTTTACCGTGTCGTCCACAACTTTGTGTGAGCTGGCTCTTCCCTCGTCCAAATCTTTCTCCTTTCTTTCTGGTGCAATCTTTCCAATTTCTTTACTTATCCAAGACTTCATCCTCTCCTCGCTTTCTTTTATTGCTGTGTAAACCTGTAATAGATGTATAAATTCAGGTATAGTATACGGAACCGATGTAATGAATTTTGACTGCAAATTCAATTCAAAAAAGAATTATTACATTATGCAAAATAACTAACTTTGGATAGTAAAAGTTTTGTATATTACAATATTATACCTTGGAGTTTCTACAACTCCTCCATGGAAGAGCCGTTTCTTAGATGCCGGTCATTTGAGTTTCTAGATCCGGTCATCCTTGTTCCTATCTTGCTTTGGGGAATGGAAGCAACCCCTCTTCCATTTGCTCTTCACGATCTCACGGTCCTCCGCATCATGATAAATGTGGTCCTCCCTTACCACATCTTCCAGCATCAAAGATTTGTAGTAAGCACTTGACTTTTCACGATCTGATACCTTCCATGGAACAAAGCATCTGCATGTAAAGTGCACAAATCATTGAGGTCAGAACCCAATAGTATGCATAAGATAACCAGCAACAATAGCAGGCAAAGGGATTTCAAGCCCTGGATAAGGGATTTCAAGCCCTGCCTAAGGGATTTCATACCTTCATTTGGAAAAAACCAACCACGGTATGAAACAGTATAATATTCAAGCACCCCCCAATTTAAGAAGTGTAGCCTACACCCCTATAATAAAGATTTAAGAATCACTTTAGAGTAATAAGTAGTATAAACACATAGGGCTTTCAAGCCCTGGCAAGGTATTTAAAGCCCTGGAAAGCCCTGGCAAGGTATTCAAGCCTGGTATTTAAAGCCCTGGCAAGGTATTTCAAGCCTGCAATGTATTTTAAGCCCCTGGCAAGGTATTTCAGGCCCTGGCAAGGTATTTCAAGCCCTGGCAAGGTATTTCAAGCCCTATGTAGTATTTCATACCTTCATTTGAAAAACCAACCACTGATCCCCATCATAATAAGAAAGTTCCCAACCCACTATATAAAGAATTAAGAATGAACTCTTCCCAAGTTAAGAATCATACCTATAACAAAATCTAGTGTAGCACATAAATCAGGCAAAATAGCCAAATGGTTTAACATTTATATATGGATTTCAAATTGACCAACCCCAATTCGTACACATGATTAATCTACTTAGTGGAAAGCCCTGATTTAGATAAAACCCAACCAACCACCACTGATGTTAACTAGCTATTTTATATAGAATACACATAGAAGTAAAATACACACCGTCATACTGAAGTTTGATTCAACTTTTACAACCCTTGTATTGAAAATTCAATTCTTAAATCTTGGGAACCCTGTACTTTTCCATACACCGATTTTACCTTCCAACGGCAAATCCGTTCAACGGCCCAAAGCTAAAAATTAAAAAAACTTCATCAAGAAATTACATATCTCATGAGTTTGATTTACAAATGAATCATTGGCACTATTACCTGAAATGCTAGTAGAAATCCATAACGTGGAATGTGAAACACTTCGAATCATCATTGTTCTGCTAATTGTCCAACTCCGCCTGCTGATTGTCATTGTCTGTTTCTTCTTCTCCATCTTCTACTTCAGTTTTCTTTCTTCTTCTTCGGCTCTTCTTCTTCTTCTTCTTCTTCTCTTCTTCTTCTCTTCTCTTCCTTATTATCCTCTTCCTTCTTCTTCCTCTTCTTATTCTTGGGGCCCTCATTCTCTTCTTTCTTCTCGCCATTGCCTCTTAACCTTTGTAGGTGTTTATCAGCTGTATTCTTCAAACAACACAAGGTGACATCAAATATGTACGAGCCCCAAGGAAAACTTTCAAATGCATCGATGTCCTCAATTAAAGACAACACCTAACTGGGTATGGCTGTCCGTGCTTCATCAATCCCAAAGAATTGGGACACTATTAATAGGTATCCCATCTTCAATGCGTCATCACCCTCTGAAGGCTCTGTGAGCCGGTTAAAGGTTGCCTTCAACAGTTTAATCGACGGGTTTTCATCTACGAAATAGCGTGTTAAAATAGATTCCTCATTGACTTCTTCTTTTTCTTGGAACCCTTCGGGCAGTGTGCCCATGTTGAGGCCACTGCACAAGCAGAATTCCTCTCTCCCAAACCGAGCTTTCTTTTCCCCTAAACCAAACCACATTCCATCATCCTTTTCTGATTCCGGAAGAATGAGCTGTCTTTTCAGAAGATTGTAGATCAGCATCCCATGAACCCTTATGGGCTGTATAATATCAAAGTACTGCCCAAATGGGCCTTCTTTAAACCTATCTAACATGCCGCAACGTGTCAAGACCAACTTCAAATCTCGAAGAAAATATTTTTTGTTGTGCGAGTTTATTCTCGGATGTACCCAGCTTTTGTGGTCTGGATACCGCCATTGTTTTTTGAAACGATCGGCCACCATCTGGTTTACAAGAAAACAAAAATCATTAATGCTAGCATAACTTCAGCCCTGGAATGGGAGGTTTACAAGAAAACAAAATCCATTAATGCTTCAGGGATGTCAAGCCCTGGAATGGGATTCAAATTTCATCCCTGGCAAAGGGATTTAAGGAACTGGATAAAGAACTTCAGCCCTGTACATGGATTTGTAGACCTAAACTGGAATTTCAAGCCCTAAAGGGATTTTAAGCTTGATTTGGACAAAACAAACAATGATATGAAAGCCTTCCCACCCAGTCCCCACTGGGGTACTACGGGGATACATGATGTATGTCAACACACAAATAATACATAAGCCCCAGCCCCCAACACCACCAAAATCCACCAATTCCAAAATCCAAACACTTATCATAACATCACAAAAACGATATACAACAACAACACTACACTTCACAATCGCTTACAGGGCTTCAATCCCTTTGTCAAGGATTAATATTCAGACAAATGGGGCACAATTGTTCAATTAAAAACTAAAAAAAAACCACCTGTTCCCCCCCGGCATGCATTGCATTGCATGAACTGACTGTTGCATGAACTGCAAATAACTACTCATGTCCCCATTATCTCATGACTAAGCCTATTTGTTTCACTTAATTACTGAAAAGTAAATTTCAACAAAAAAATCAAGAATAAACACTGGTAACCACCACAAGCCAAGTCACCCAAGTAAAAAAAATCAAAATCATCCATGCATTGTTACACACAGATGCAAACAAAACAAATTAATGGGAGGTTAAAACGCAGAATAAAGAAGACAATGAGAAAACGAATGAATACCTTTACTTGCGAGTTGCGACAAAGGTGTCTTCTCTAACTCGAATGTGGAATGAAGATGACAAGGACAAAACGGCGGGCCCCAGTCTCGGTATTCGACTGTTCTTCTACTTGGTGTTGTTCTTCTCTCTTCTTCTTCTTCTCTCTCTCTCTCGTTCGCCTCTCTTCTACTCTCGTTTGCAAACCTGCTCACTGAGATGGCTCTTCTACAGTTCTTCTCTCTCGTTCGCCTCTTGGGATCCTCTACTCTCGTTCGCCGAGCTCCTCACTGAGATGGCTCTTCTACTGGGTTCTTCTCTCTCGTTCGCCTCTTGGGGGGTCCTCTACTCTCGTCGTCACAACCGTCGGGCTCCTCAAAAGTGATTTTGAATTTCAATATTAGGTTAGGGCAAATTGGTAATGATGCTTAATTGGGGTTGACTGTTTAGGGCCATTTCGGGATTTCCTCTTTAAAAGGGTTTTAAATATTAAAATGCCCTTAAGGGTAGTCTTGGAATTTCATGTGCCCAAGGGGACACAAATGCAAGAAAAACATAGAGGAGACATTTTGCTCTTTTTCAAACGAAGGGGACATTCCTTCCATTTCCACAAAAGTTGTGTAGGTTTTGCTTGAAGTTCTAAAGAAGATAAATAATCTTAACCAACTAGTTCTAGGTTGTGCATTTTAATAAAAGAGCTATAGTGATTAACGAATGAATTGACCTTACTTCTTCGTAATGGATTTTATTGGATTGAGATTAGGTGGTGAATTTGGTAGTAACATATTACTTCATTAACTCCCCAACATCTTTCTTATATTATTTGAATTCCAATTTCTTATCATTAAATTGTGTTAGTCAAATTACTTGATCCTAACTAGATAATTGCAAGCTAGGTTAGCATAACTTGTTATTTTCTTTAGATTAATTTTTAGTTGAATTAAGGTAATTTGTAGTGAGTATAATTAGGCTAAATACTCTTAGAACCCATTTCCTCATGGGAACGATAACCCTTACTTGTGTCCGCTATACCATTCAACGATCTGTACACTTGCGGAGGGTTGTAGACTCGCACACTCCATTTTATCATTTGCGTTATATTAGAAGTACCACCCAGAGTGTGTCAAAATATTGGCGTTGCTACCGGGGAAGTAGCGTGTTCTTTAGTTTTAGCTACTATTGTAGTTTAGAATTAGTTAACTTGTTAAATCGATACTTGAAATTTTAATCGTCAATTTTCAGGATTAACACATACAATGACGAGTTGTGATACGTCACCGCTCGATCTCCACGATGGGGAACATCGTAGGTACATGAAGGAATATTCCTTGCCAATAGTCAGAGCTCAACCTTCCGCGATATCGCTCAATACAGCACAGAGGAATTACGAGTTAAAGAATCAACATTATAATACTCTCCCTACCTATCATGGTAAGACGGGGGAGGATGCTCTTCAATTCAAGAATGAGTATTATAATGTTATGAGTAGGAATGAATATCGATAGATATAACCGAATATATCCATGATATATCCATATTTTGGAGGGGCCGATATCGAAACAGGCATCCAATATCTTGCGAATATATCTTGCAGAATATCCGGTCGATTTCGAAAATATCCATAAAATCTCTCGATATTCCTGAAATTTCATGAATTTCACACCCTGAAAGACCATGGATATTTGCATTTTAAAAAAAAATTTTTTAATCCTAAACAATTAATTATTGTTAAAATAATTTAGATTGAAAATTATTTTCGAAGAAGCATTAACAAATTTATAAAATTTACAACATAATAGTCAATAGTAAAATTATTGAGGACTGAAGTAAAATTGGATAAAGAACCAAAAGAGGTGGACGTGTAAAAATATGTAAATTTTGTGAAAATAATCTGAAAAAAAAAAATTGTTTGTGACTCAAATGTGTAAAACTAATTCCAAATAATATTAATATGTACTAATCAATTTATAAATATGTAGAATTGGTTTTTTTTGTAACTTTTGTGCCGACATTTCAAATAAAGGAATCTCAAAATTATTGTGTAAAATGTGTAAAAAACCCTAATTGTTTCTTTGAGTAGGAATATAAAGAAACTCAATTATTTTATCAAAAACTAAAATAAAAAATAAAAAGAACACAATAGTGTATGGGCCGTATAGCCAGAGTATCAATAATGATAGAATTTTGAAAATTAGACCAAAATGAATGCCTATACATTGTGTATTATTTATCGTCGTTGCATCGAATATAATGAATGCAATAATGAAAATCTCCTTCAATTATTTCATCTATTTGTTCACTTATCTATAAAATAATCTTCACTCTTCTCTTCAAGTTTTCATCATACATGACTACACTTTACATAGCAAATTTTACATCACAAGTTTATCTCAAATTCTCAATATCTTCATCAAATAATCAGGTACGTAAATGTTTACTTTGATATTTTTTTATAAAAAGTAATGATATTATAATATATTCAATTTAGATGTTGTGTGGTAGTGTTCTAAAACTCATTGGAATATTCATATTTATAAATTGATTGGTACAAAATTTAATTTTTTTTGATAGGGAATTATATTGCATAAGATGTCTAGTACTAAAAATGATCAAACATGGGCGTATTGCAGACCAATAGCGAATATAAAAATGGTACTATATGCACATTTTGTCAGTCACACAATGCAAAGTGGAGGAATTACCTCGATTTAAATTTCATTTAATCGGTAATGGGGTGTATAAAAATGTAAAAGTATGCTCAAAGTATCACCGGAAGTTAAATTCAAATATCTCAATGGCATAAAATAAGAAGAAACAAAAAAAAAAAAAAAAAAAAAAAAGATACAAGGGAGAATTGAACAAATTCAACAGAATTGATGGGAAATTTCCTTGATACGGAAGAGAAGAAGAAGATATATCATTATCCTAAGGTATGCTTCCTGATGAACGAGACGGAAATCATTTAGCAATAGATGCATCAAAGCATCTGAATGGCAAAAGAACAAGAAGCAAGAATCTTTGGAGGGAGGTCAAAGAGAGGAGCGGGTTTAGGAGCTGGTGGTAGTAGCAAACCAACCACAACAAGTATGTCGCACTCAAAGTGGACGAGAGCTGCGTTATAAATTCCAGTTGCACCTTCATTGTACAAATCATCAGTGCAAAGCAAAAGAATATTAAGATATGTTCAAGGGGTAGCATTAGAGAAAAAAATGGGGATGATGGTATCAAAGTTTTTTCTTTATGATCATGTGCTCCACATAAAGCTAGCTCTCATCATTTTAAGAACATGATTATTGGTGCTCAAGAATCATGTATTATTTTTTCTTAAATAATAATATTTTTGAAATTTTTGATTTGTTTTATTTTTTATTTCACAAATAAATTTAACATGGCATTGAATATGTGTCGGAGTTCAACACCATCAGCACATGAAATTAGGCATAAGTACTTAGACATCAAGTCACAATGAAATGAAAAGTATGTTGATAACTTCAAAAAATAAATGGGAGAAATATGGTTGCGCCATAATGGGATTGGTGGACGAGACCAACAAGATTCGTCGATAATTGAATGTTATGGTGTTATGTTGTAAGGGTCACACAATTTGCCTAAAATCTTGTTGATGCATCAACAAAATTAATGATCATCAGTTATATTTAGGATTGTTCAAAGATGTGGTTGAAAGAGGTCGCTGAGAAGACGTTGGTGCAAATGGTTACAGACAATGGCTCTGCATGTTGTGAAAGCAGGTAAAAAAATGATGAAAAAATATTCCTTATTTTGGACTCCTTGGCAGCACATTGTATAGATTTGAATTTTTGAGGATATTGGAAAGAATGACATTGTTGCAAGTGTCATTCATGATGCTAGGGCTATGACAAACTTTATATATAATCATGGATGGTTACTGTCTCAAATGAGGGAAGTTTGTAAAAGGGAGATAGTACGGCCTGGTGCAACTCGATTTGAGACCAATAATATTGCCCTTGATAGTCTTTTGAAAAAAAAAAAAGACAAATTTGAAACAATTATTTACCAATGATGCATGGTCTGCAAATCGATTTAGTCGAACAGCAAATGGAAACATAATAGAACAGTGTATTTTAGATTTAGAGTTTTGGGATAATGTGGCTTCTATAGTTAAAATATATGAGCCACTATACCAGGTTTTGAGATTGGTTGATACATAAGTTATACCCACTATGCCTATCGTGTATGAGTTAATGCGTGTGATGAAAGATGCAGTAAAATAACAAAGTGGGAGTAAATGGGTTTTAAACATTATACAAGACCGGTTGGATAAAATGCTCAATTACCCATTACATGCTGCATGTAAATTTTATTTTGGATTGTTTGTCAATCATAATTAAAATTTAGTATAGTATTTGTTAACCTGAAAAATCCCTCGGATATTTCTAGGACAACAGTTGACCTCGGTGTACTGGTGCACCGCGGTTGGCTTGAACCGGGAAGAGTGCCGTCCCGGTACGGTCGGGTGGGGTACCGAGGAAGACTTTTGGTTTGGTTACTAGGAACCGACGCCAGGGTTCAGGACCGATCCTGGAGGGAGATGAATGAGGTTAAGGAGGTTTTATGGATCGTGGATTTGTGAGATTCTAATAAGAACTAGGACATTCTTTACTTAGTGTAAAAGGGGTACATCATACATGGCCTTTAAATAGGCCATCAATACTACAACAGGGGTACGTAATAATAGAAAAATATGGGACTTGATGGAGCTTGGTTTAGGAGAGGTAGTAGCCAAGTAGTGTGGACACAATTGAGCTTGATTTAGGAGGGGTAGTAGCCAAGTAGTATGGGCACAATGGAGTTTGATTTAAGAGCTTGCTTGAGGTTTCAAAAGCCAACCCTTTACTCTTTGTGAGTTGGGGTATTTATAGTGTGTTTTTGGAGGGGTAGGTGAGAGACGTCCGTTTAGGTGAGAATGCCCGGCCCTATCCTCACCGTTCCCTTAAACCAGGCGTCGAGGTGGTAGGAGTTTGAGGGCTTAGATGGTGCCATCAGGGCGTGTCTTTTGGTGTGGTTCTGGCCTGGGTAGGTGGGGGCCTTAGTCCCTAGGCTGAAGTGTGAAGAATCGATCCTTACCAGTGCTTTGGACCGGGTCAACGGTTGGCACACGCCTGAGAGGGCCGCGATTGTTCCATCTATGCCCTAGGCTGACATGGTGCTTTGGTGACGATTCGGGGTGCTTGGATTGGTCGAAAGCACTCCCATGCTGGTGTGAGATGTTGTTGTCATGGTTTAGGCCACCAGAGGACAGCGTCAGCGCTTGTCCCGCTGCACACTATCAGGCACCTTTATCCACCATTTCCTTCTTTAGCTCAAGGGTGCTCTGCATGCATTTTGCTGGGAAAACGTAGCTTCCCCCTTCATGTTTGGGTTAGATGACATTGGATAGGGCTTATTGCAAAACAAGGAGTTCCTTTTTCAGCAAATTGAATCTTTCTTCAGTTTGGCTCCCGTTATGACAGAGATAATTGCACTTTACATTAATTGAAGTGAACCGGGAAATATCAATTCCCTTCAAAAACTCATCATATGGCTGAAACTTGATAAGAACATTACGTGCGGTTGACTTCGTCCACCTCTTAAATATCATGGAATCGGGATTCTTTCTAAGGTGCTCCACTTTCATAACATAAAACATATGACGACAAGGAATTCCTTTACCTTCGAACAAATTGTAGTCACACAAAATTAAAGGCTAATTATGCTTTTCTGAATCCCAAACACCATCTTCATCGACTTCCTGAAAGCCAACCCTATCCAAATGGTAAACAACTTTTCTTTTCTTATCTGGAAATTGATATATGGACAGATAGTATACGCGACAGTTCTCCTCCTCCTCCTCCTTCTCCTCCGATGCAATGTGTGCATATTTTGATTCATGCATAATCTGTTCAGCAACGTCAAGATAAATTCGATAAGTGTATATGGAAGATGCATGCTCCTCCAATGGCTTCAGGCTATTTAAAATGACTGGACTCTTACAATTTCTGTTATAAAGTTCAAAGGTATTCCGATTGCATATAAAGATTGTTTCAATAATATTGTATATGCATCAAAAATGTTTTGAATTGCTTGGATGTAGTTTGGAGACTCAAATTCCAATTCTAGTTTTTGAATCTATAGACCACGGTACCCTTGTTGATCATAATCTTACTTCCCGCCAACTTGATAATGATGAGGTTAAAGATTGTAATGGAGATAGCTATTGCATGCATGTTGACACTACTAGAAAATCCTTCATAGATGACAGTTATTTTATGACAGTTTTAAAAAACTGTCATAAATTATAAGTTTTTTTTTTTTCCTTTACAGTTTTTTTTCTTGATAGTTAAAAACTGTCAAGAAATGTTTATAATTTTTTTTAAAAATTTTCATTATTTAATATTTAATTATAATATTTAATTAAATAACATTTTTTATATTTATAGTAACCACCTCCCTCACCGCCGGACCACCGCCCGCTGCTGCCGCCGACCGCAATCGGTCACCCACAACCGCTGCCGCTGCCGACGTCCAGCCACCCACCACCATTCCATCCAAAAACCAATGGAATGCCTATTCTATTCCAAACTAAAATTTATATTTCATAATACTCTCATATGCCCCAACTCCATTCCAAACATACCCTCCTTTCCAAAACTGTCAAGAAAGACAATTTTTATATATTATGTAATATATTACACTATTATATTATTATATATAATATATTACACTATTATATTATTATATATAATATATACATATATATATATATATATATATATATATATATATGTATATATTATATTATACTATTATATAAACATGCTGTCATAAGCACTTGTGTGTCTACCCTTCATGCTGGTAGTATATCCCTCACTTACTACCCCAACTTCAACATCCCTTTAAGGGATCAGAACCTCCAAAATTGTCTCAAAGTACAAGTTCAGATTCTCGGTGCACCCATGCAAGCAAATTCCTATATGGCAACCCTTCATCATCAACTTGCTTACCGTCTTTAAGATCATGCCCTTGATCTTCCACTTCCTGGTCATAGTGGTGGCAAAATCTTTATCAAAGCAGAAAGAGAAGATGAAGTCCCTACTATCCTTCAGATTCCCAAGCAATTACCCAGAGATAAGCTTACAGAAATCATGCCTCTCGAATGGCTCACAAATTATGAAAAAGCATTCGAGAATGTAGCCCCTGTTGTTGCTACTGATACTAAATATGTCCAGGAACCAGATGGCACAATTAAGACAATCTATGAACCCATCTCAAGCTCTAAGGCTCCATCTAATTTTGACACTCCTCCGATTTTTCAGGCTCTTATGATCAAACCAGTCACTACTGAAGATGACATTCCCATTCACAGTTTTTTAGCTGATGGAACTCCAATTTACACAGACAAAATCAACGGCCATTCCATCTGGGACGTTGATTCTAATATGTGTGATGCAGACTGTGCATGCCGAGATTGTCTCAAAGATACTTCTCATACCTCCTGCAAACCTTGGCCCAAATCTCGCAAACCAGACAACCCTAACAGTCCCTAGATAGGCTTACATCCCATAAAAAACAAGCCTTTGCCCATTTATGACAGAGCCCTACAGATCTTACGATCTGAAGGACTTCTACCTCCACAGCCCAACATTGCTGTTCCAAACTTATCTCTACCTGTCCGTTGTTACATGACTTTAGATTATGATTATGATTTTCCTCCACTTGAGCCAACTTCAAATCCTGAGAAAACTCGCTTCTTTAGGCCTTTTGTCCAATCTACTGAAGTCCAACCTGACGGTTCTCTCAAGCAGCTATCTCAGGCTGAACAAGTCCTTAACTGGCAATCTCATAATGCCAGAGCCCAAAATAGAGTCTTAAACTCTATTGATCAAAAGATTGATCGTGTTACACGACATGTTTCTCAACATGAGCATCACCTCTTAAACATTGATGCTGCTTTTAGAGACATGTCCTTAGATCTACAGTCCAGAATTGCAAAATTACATTATGATCTCCACAAATACATTAATCACGGCTATTTTGGCCCAGATTTTGATAGAAAAGAAAGGGAAATCAAACAACTTAATGAACAGCTTGAGCAAATGACCAGAGAACACTCTTATCAGCCAAGATCCTATTCACATTCTCAGTCATTGTTTTTTCCAACATCTCCTAGTCATTCACCTCCATCTAGACCTGATGATTTCAACAGACATTTCAAGTCCACTGGTGAACTGTTCCGAAAATATCCTCATCTTTCTTCTTCTGAAAAACCCAGTAAACGGTCTCCTTCCAAGCGAAAAGATAAACAACCTATTTCTGGTTCTTATGAACTAGTTTTGTTTACTTCTAGACAGTTTTTCTCTTCCACGAAGTCAGATACGGAGTCCTTTTCTGAAGAAGCTTCCTCCCAGTCATCCTGGATGACAACTCCTGTTTCTTTTCCATCTCCATTATAGCTCTCCCAACATGACCATACAAGCCCTACCCAAGTTTACATGGCCTCTAGAACCAGAACAGATCCTCAACCTTCCACTCAGACGGATGACTCTCCTGATGATGCCACTTCCATTGGACCCACTCCTTATGTGGAAGAACCTTAAGAACCTGTTCTAGGTCTTCCTCCTACCAAGCCAACTAATGGCCTTTGGTTCAACCTTGATGGCTCTTCTCCTAGTTCTTGGCGAAAAAGAATCTCATAAATGAGTGTATGGCTCAACCTGCAAATGGCCAAATCCGAACAGAACCTTGAAGCAATTTTACGAGAATTCGTATCTCGATTCACTGGTTCTCTCAAAGATTGGTATCAAGCTCTCAGAGAATATAGACAGCTTCAGTTTGTCAGAGTCCCTTTAGCCTCCCAGGCTATGGGATTTATTTTTAGAGAATTTCTTGGTGATCCGGATCAATTCTATAAACAGGCTAGACAAGAATTCTTTGACATGCGCTGTTGTTCACTCAAGAGACAGGACATTGAATTCCATTGTCAAAAGATGTCCCGCAAATATCACACTCTTGGTGGAATTAATGACCATAGTCTTAAACAGGTCTATGTCAACTCTCTTACCGACGAATTACAAGACGAGATTCAAAGGAAGATAGACATCTCCGGACGATCGATCAATGACACATCTTTAGGAGAACTCCACATGTATGCTTTAAGTTCCCTTGATAAACTCCGTGTCACACAGAAGTTCTTCTCCAAAATGTTGATAGAATGAAAACAGTTGCAATCCCAATGCAAACAGCCTTCCCTCCAAATAAAATGCAAATCCGCAGATACTTGCCACTGTAGAACCAAGAAGAAAAATTATTTTCGACGTTTCAAGAACATGAAAGGCAAACCCAAACGTTTCAGGTTCTACAAAAAGAAAGCAAAACGAGGCTGGAATAAATCCCAGCGATGCTATATCTGTGGCAAGCCAGGACATTATGCAAAGAAATGTCCCAACAAGAAGGCCAAATCAGCTAGGCTAGTCCAACAGCTAAAAGAAATTGGTGACGAAGTCCCGTCCGATACGGACATCTAATCTATCTTCTCTGAACAAGACAATGCTGATCATACTACAACTTTTGTTCTACAAGAAAATTCTTCTGACTTAGAATACTCTGACTCAGGCTTCAGTTCTATTCCAGAATCTTACCAAGCTACTCACATTGTCCCTCAATCTGGCCCTCAGGCTCAGGTTCAGATCTTGCCTGACAAATATTCCAAATCCATTGATGTCATTGCTTATTTTGACATAGGTTCTCAAACCACTATGATGAACCCCAAGATCCTTCCTCCAGAAAGCTGGAAACCTTATGTTCAACTTTTCAAAGCCGTTGATGGTAAAGTCTTTGCATTACCAGGAAAAAGATTGGAATTAAGATTTTCTCATCCTACACTCTTTGGGTCTATGTCATTGACACTCCTCTCCCTAGTAAAGACATCCTCAATGGTTGTGATGTTTTTTGTCAAAGTAAATCCCTTCGGATTCTCCCCACAGGAATTAGGTTTAAAAGTAATTTTAAGGTCTTTTCCGATGTTCCGAAGATTTTTCCTCTCTTAGAGTTTCAGCCCTCATTTGAACAAATTCAACGCAGATTGCTTCACTTTTGTGCTAACAATCATGCCACCTTTTCTCATCCTTCACTTCTGTGGAAAAACCCTAACTTCTTTATTAAGCTCCCTTTCAAGCTTAATGAGGATATCAATCCTACTAAGGCATCTCATTCTGGTATGTCACCCTCAGACCTCAGATTGGCTAATGAAGAGTGCAATGAACTTCTTCAGCAAGGTCTCCTTGAACACAACTCTTCCCCTTGGGCGTGCCAAGCCTTTTACGTTGAAAAATGCTCAGAATTACGCAGAGGAAAGAAGAGATTAGTTGTAGACTACAAGCCACTCAATCTCTTTCTCAGGGATGACAAGTTTCCTGTTCCCAGACCTAATGTTCTGTTCTTGCAACTTGCTGGTGCCAAAGTTTTTTCTAAAGTTTTTTCTAAACTTTGGCACCAGGAAGTTGCGAGAACAGAACATTAGGTCTGGGAACAGGAAACTTGTCATCCCTGAGAAAGAGATTGAATGGCTTGTAGTCTACAACTAATCTCTTCTTTCCTCTGCGTAATTCTGAGCATTTTTCAACGTAAAAGGCTTGGCACGCCCAAGGGGAAGAGGTGTGTTCAAGGAGACCTTGCTGGAGAAGTTCATTGCACTCTTCATTGGCCAATCTGAGGTTTGAGGGTGACATACCAAACTGAGATGCCTTAGTAGGATTGATATCCTCATTAAGCTTGAAAGGGAGCTTAATAAAGAAGTCAGAGTTTTTCCACAGAGGTGAAGGATGAGAAAAGGTGGCATGATTGTCAGCACAAAGGTGAAGCAGTCTACGTTGAATTTGTTCAAATAAGGGCTGAAACTCTGAGAGAGGGAAAATCTTCGGAACATCGGAAAAGGCCTTAAAATTACTTTTGAACCTAATTCATGTGGGGAGAATCCGGAGGGATTTACTTTGACAAAAAACATCCCAACCAATGAGGATGTCTTTACTAGGGAGAGGAGTGCCAATGACATGGACCCAAAGAGTGTAGGATGGGAAAATCTTAATTCTAATCTTTTTCCTGGTAATGAGGTTTGTTGCAAAGACTTTACCATCAGCGGCTTTGAAAAGTCGAACATAAGGTTTCCAGCTTTCTGGAGGAAGAATCTTGGGGTTCATCATAGTGGTTTGAGAACCTGTGTCAAAGTAAGCAATGACATCAATAGGTTTGGAATATTTGTCAGGCAAGATCTGAACCTGAGCCTGAGGGCCAGATTGAGGGACAATGTGAGTAGCTTGGT
This sequence comes from Acer yangbiense, assembly GCA_008009225.1. NCBI lineage: Eukaryota > Viridiplantae > Streptophyta > Magnoliopsida > Sapindales > Sapindaceae > Acer > Acer yangbiense. Next base: position 13,587,375 of record CM017766.1, on the reverse strand, counting down.
AAGATTCTGGAATAGAACTAAAGCCTGAGTCGGAGTATTCTGAGTCAGAAGAATTTTCTTGTAGGATAAAAGTTGTAGTATGATCAGCATTGTCTTGTTCAGAAAAGATAGATTCGATGTCCGCATCGGACGGGACTTCGTCAGCAATTTCTTTTAGCTGTTGGACTAACCTAGCTGATTTGGCCTTCTTGTTGGGACATTTCTTTGCATAATGTCCTGGCTTGCCACAGATATAGCATCGCTAGGATTTATTCCAGCCTCGTTTTGCTTTCTTTTTTATAAAACCTGAAACGTTTGGGTTTGCCTTTCATGTTCTTGAAACGTCGGAAATGATTTTTCTTCTTGGTTCTGCAGTGGCAAGTATCTGCGGATTTACATTTTATTTGGAGGGAAGGCTGTTTGCATTCGGATTGCAACCGTTTTCCTTCTATCAACATTTTGGAGAAGAACTTTTGTGTGGCACAGAGTTTATCAAGGGAACTTAAAGCATAAATGTGGAGTTCTCCTAAAGATGTGTCATTGATCGATTGTCCGGAGGTGTCTATCTTCCTTTGAATCTCGTCTTGTAATTCGTTGGGAAGAGAGTTGACATAGACCTGTTTAAGACTATGGTCATTGATTCCACTAAGGGGGGTGTATTCAATTAGGATTCTTGAGAACATTTAAAGACATTATAAATCCTGGTGTATTCAATTTGGACATTTAAAGACTTTAAAAGAGTCCATATGAATCCAGTGGTATTCAATTAGGATTTATATGGACTTTTAAAGAATCCTTCCAAATCCAGGTGTATTGAATTAGGACTTTAAAAATGTCTACAAGAATCAAGGTGTATTCAATTAGGACTGGATTTTAAAGGATTTTCTTAAGTCATGGATTTTGATGGATTTTGGTGGACTTGATGGTGAAAGATATAAATATCAAATGTCATAATATGTCCAGCCTTCTCCCCAAAGATTTTGGTGGATTTTGCTTTCCCTCTCTCTCTCAAATTGGAAACGAACAACACTAATATGTAAAAATTAAAAAAACCGACGCATGTGAGAATAATAAGCTCTTATCCCCAGTATATTATGTGAATTAAAAAGGGAAAAAAAACTGCACATAATTATATATGTGAGAATATGTTGCAGTCACATAATTATATACAGTATAACAAGTACAAAACTCACTACGTGCCAGAATTACACAAAACAACACCAAATTAATCGGTAGAGCCTTCAATCAAACACCAAAATGCTTACTCTTTATTAGCTTTTTTTTTTTTTTTTTTTTGAAAAACTCTTTATTAGCATTTTATTTTAAAGAAAAATAATTTATCTACGCTTCATGCAAGCAGTGCCTTTACGCAGATAAGCCTTAGCCAATTTTGGGTTCAATTCAATCGCTTTGTTTGCATCAGCAACAACCTCAGACTATATATATACACAAATATAGATTGACTGGTGTATCAAATTTTGCTCATTCTAACTTCAAAGGTTTTTTTTTTATAATTAGCTATAATTAGCTTACTATTGATAAGTCAGAGATAACAAATTCATGAAAGCCTTAGCCAATTTTGGATTCCATTCAATCGCTTTGTTTTCATCAGCAACAACCTCAATATATATATATATATATATATATATATATATATATATATATATATATATACGCAAATATAGATTGACTGGTGTATCAAATTTTGCTCATTCCAACTTCAAATGTTTTTTTTTATAATTAGCTATAATTAGCTTACTATTGATATATAAGTTAGAGATAACAAATCCATGAAAATCCTTGGATGTCTAAACAAATCCATAAAAGTCTGAGATAGATGTCTAAACAAATCCATAAAAGTCTGAGATGGATGTCTAAACAAATCAATGAAAGTCCATGTGGATTTATAAAAGTCTGTAGAAATCCATGAAAATCTGTCACTTAAAAAATGTCTTTAAATGTCTTCAAGAATCCTAATTAATCCTAATTGAATACACCCCCCTAAGAGTGTGATATCTACGGGACATCATTTGATACTGGAATTCAATGTCCTGTCTCTTGAGTGAACAGCAACGCATGTCAAAGAATTCTTGTCTAGCCTATTTATAGAATTGATCCGGATCACCAAGAAATTCTCTAAAAATAAATCCCATAGCTTGGGAGGCTAAAGGGACTCTGACAAACTGAAGCTGTCTGTATTCTCCGAGAGTTTGATACGAATCTCTGAGAGAATCAGTGAATCAAGATACAAATTCTCGTAAAATTGCTTCAAGGTTCTGTTCGGATTTGGCCATTTGCAGGTCGAGCCATGCGCTCATTTCTGAGATTCTTTTTCGCCAAGAACTAGGAGAAGAGCCATCAAGGTTGAACTAAGGGCTATTAGTTGGCTTGGTAGGAGGACGACCTGGACTCCAGGGACTTGAGGCTCTGATACCATTGGGTGGCAGGTAACCCTGAACCGTCTATTATTATATTAAATAATATATATATTATATATTTATATAATATAAATATATTATTATATATATTGTATAATATAATATATATATATATATATATATATATATATATATATATTATAAATTATATATATTATATAAATATATTATTATATATATTGTATAATATATATATATATTTTAAATTATATATATTATTTATATATATAAATTAAATTATATTATATATATATTATATGTATTATATATAATATATATATATATATTATGAATGTTTTATAATTAGGGGTATTTTGGTAAAAATACAGTTAACTCAATTCCATTCCGTTGTTAAACAATATATATAATAATATATTTATATAATATAAACATATAATATATATTATTTAATAAATATAATATATATATATATATATATATATATATATATATATATATATATATATATATATATATATAGATTATTTAATATAATAATATAACATATATATATATATATATTATATTATATATTATAAATATTATAAATATATATTATTTAATAAATATATAATATATATTATTTAATAAAATAATATATAATATATATATATTATATTATAAAACATTCATAATATATAATTTTTTATTTATCTTTAATAATTTTTTTAAACTTTTACTTCCTATTTTCAACACCAAATAAAATCCCGATATGGATTTATTTTTCAGTAAGATATCAGTTTTTAGGCAAACCGATATTGGATAACTAAAATTTTAAATTTAATAAATTTACCTTTAAATCATTTACTTTTAAAAAATTCAAAAAAATAATTTTTAAAAAGTTGTTTATTTATTTTGCACCCTCTTGTTTCATACTAAGATACACATTAATAATCCAATTACCCATATAAATTAGTAATTTGAGTCTTACATTTGTTCAATATAATATATATAATATATAATTATATATATAATATACTTTTATATTTTATTATTATTATCCATAATATATCATGTTATTATACATTCATAATTAGGGGTATTTTGGTCAAAATATAATTAACTCCATTCCATTCCGTTGTTAACCAAACAAAATAATACTGATTCAGAGACTAATTCTATAGTTCCAACTAAACAAAAAACTTAGTTTTCCTTTCATTTGCATTCTCATTCTCATTCTCATTTCCATTACCATTTCGATTATCACTCCACCATGTAACCAAACGTGACCATAGAGTATTGACCAATAACTTGACTATATATGTTTTAAAAATATAATTTTATTAAAAGTTTTAATAAATATTTTTAAATATATGTTTGTCGTAGAAATTAGAATTTTGATTAGTTGAATAAATTTAAATTTATCTAACAAGGTTTTTTTTTTTTTTTTTTTTTTTTAATTTCTAACAATTCATATAGTTTATATATAAATATTGTTCAATTGTTAACACATCAAAGGTTGTAGTCAAGTGGTAAAGACTTACAACCATTGCAACTCCCACTAATGACAATTAATTGTCATTATTTTTGGCGGTGGCAGAGGTGGCCGGACGCCAGCGAAGGTCGGTGCCGGTGGCCGGACAGTAGGATTGTGTATAAATATAAAAAAAAAAAAAAAAATTTTAAAAATGTTGTTTTGTTGACAGTTTTTAACTTTCAAGGATTTTAACTGTCAAGGAAAAGAAGGTATTATTTTCTTATAGTGTGAGGATCTAGATCTACGACTAGATTCTTGATCCCCTAACGATCTTACTTCTACTTGTCAAGATTCACTTAATAAAAGTAATACAAACAATAAAGTGTACCAACAAAGAGATAATATGAACAAGAAAGTAAAAATAAAAGAGACACGGAGATTTTATCGTGGTTCAGCTTATAACAAGCCTACATCCACGTTGAGCCAAACCGAGAGGCTCACTCCACTATATGAGATTGTTATACAGATCTAGACTAACTAGGACTCAGCCTGATAAACCCTCAAAAGGAGCCCAGAAACCCAGTACAACAACACTCAATCACACATGCCTATAACACAACCTACGCCTGAGATCACAAACTCAGAATCACACAAAGGTTACACCAACAAAACACCACTCACATATCTCACTTTTTCTCTCTTAACTCTCCTACAAATTCAAAGAAGAGAAGCCTGATATTCACGAAGAACCTCAAGAACACCAAGAACAAATACAGAGAAAAGCTATATGAGAATATAACAAAAAACCTAGAAATCAGAATAATGATTTCTCTCTCCATCGCTTCACTTTATATAGTCTCCAGAAGATAAGGTCCAGTTGTGCCAAGTGAAGCCAATCATCTGTTGCCATGTCACCAAGAGAATCCTGACTCAGCCTTATCAGTTTACACTAATAAGCTAAAGCGCAGCATTTAAGTAACTATGTTGGGTCAAGCTAGTGGGAGCATTGAAGTTGGGCTTCTACTGGCTTCAACTCCTTTCATCATTCGGCTTCTAGGAAATGGGCCACAAATGAATAAGATAGACTAAAATCCCACAAATTCCACCTTAGTTCATCTCAATTCATATAACAGAGCAAGCTTCTCTTAAAACCTGGCTCAAAAAACACACAAACAAACAAGTTAACCATAATCACCTACTTTTAGTAGGTTCAAGCAATGCTTAAACTTACTATAGGGAACCACTTTGGTACCCATGTCAGCAGGATTTTCCTCGGTGGAAAGATTTTCCACCTCAACAATACCTTCAGAGATTTGATCTCTAATAAAATGGTATTTAATTTCTATGTGCTTGGTTCTCTCATGAAACACAGGATTCTTACATAGGTGCAAATCACTTTGGCTATCAGTAAAAATGATAGCCTTCCCACTAAATACTTTAATATCACCTGAAAGTCCTTGAAGCCAAATGGCTTCCTTAATAGCCTCTATAACTGCTATGTATTCTACTTCAGTAGTGGACAATGCCACAACTGACTGTAACTGGCTTTTCTAGCTTACACAGCAACCTGCAATAGTGAAAAAATATAAGGAGGTGGACCTCCTTTTATCTCTGTCTCCAGCGTAATCAAAGTCCACATAACCTATTAGGTCTACAACAGAGTTAGCACAGTCATATATAGGTCCAACTGATGTGGTTGAACTAATTTATCTCAACAGCCATTTCATGGCATTCAAATAACCCTTACCAGGATTAGCCATATACCTAGACAAAACACTAATAGCTTATGCTAAATTTGGTCTAGTACTAATCATAGCATACATGACAGACCCAACAGCACTGGAGTAAGGAATATTCTCCATGAATCTGCTCTCCACAATAGATCTGGGGAATAGAGCAGCTGACAACATAAAGCTAGGTGACATAGGGACATTTGCAGGTTTACAATTTTTCATTGAAAACCTGTCAACCAGCTTAAACAGGTAATTTTCTTGTTTAAGACACAGCCTAGACTCTTTCCTGGTTCTGACAATTTCTTTACCTAGGATTCTTTTTGCATCTCCTAAATCTTTCATGTCAAATTCAGTTTTCAACTTTCCTTTTAACTCTTTAATCCTAGGCAGGCTTTTACTAGCAATTAACATGTCATCAACATACAAAAGCAGATAGACAGAATTCAGTATATTTTCACTAGTAAAATAAAAACATGTGTCATATTTGCTTTTATTAAAACCTAAGCTAGTAATGAAGTTATCAACTTCTTGTACCATTGCCTAGAGGCTTGCTTCAACCCATACAAAGATTTCTTGAGAAAACAGACATGAGAAGGTTTTGATTTAGACTCAAAACCTTCGATTTGGGACGTATATATTGTCTCATCTAAGTCCCCATGCAAGAAGGCAGTCTTAACATCTAGTTGTTCAAGTTCTAAATCATAAAGGCTAACTAAGGCAAGGACAATTCTGATGGTCTTATACTTGACTAATGGTGAGAAAATCTCATTGTAGTCAATCCTTTCTCTTTGGGTAAAGCCCTTAGCAACTAACCTAGCCTTATATCTAGGTTGATCATGTTTCTCTAGACCCTCTTTTATCTTAAAAATCCATTTGCAAGCAACAACTTTATGCTTTTCTGGTTTCTTTACTAGAGACCATGTTCCATTATTCTCAAGGGAGTCCATCTCTTCTCTCATTGCATTAAACCATTTTAGCTTATCAATGGAACTGACTGCTTTTGAATAACTCCTAAGTTTAGCATTATCTAATTGTTGGCCAATACATAATGCAAAAGAAATAACATCTGCATAGGGATACTTACTGTTAGGTTTGATTATCCTTCTAGCCCTATCCCTAACAAGCTCGTGATCAGCTAGAGATTCCATGTTAATCTCTGGCTGATTCTGACTCTCTTCCACCTAATCAGGATCAGAATAGGTAGCCTCATCATCCTCATTTGGATTAGGCTGAACTGAGACATGGCCTAGTGGTTGGCCACCAATTTCCAACTGAACCTGGTTTTCAACATCCTTTTTAGGATCTGGTTCAGGTTTAGCAGTAAGATCGTTATCTTTACAAGGCATTCTAGCCTCATCAAAAATGACATCTCTGCTCACAATTACTTTAAAACCTTTCTAGTCTCTAAGCCACACTCTATATCCCTTTACACCTAAAGGACAGCCTAAGAAAACACATCTTAAAAATCTAGGTTCAAGTTTACCTTTTAATTGATGTGCATAAGCAGCACACCCAAACACTTTTAAGTGTTTCAAGGAAAGAGGCCTACCAGTCCATTTTTCTTCGGGTGTTAAGAGGTTTATAGCAGTAGATAGGGATCTATTTATTAGATAAGTAGCTGTTACAATAGCCTCACCCCAGAATTTTTGACTTAAACCTGAGCTGATGAGGAGATATCTAACCTTATCTAGAATGGTTCTATTCATCCTCTCAACTACACCATTTTGCTGGGGTGTATACCTAACTGTCCTATGTCTTTCTATACCTTGGTCACTACAGAATTTATTAAATTCTTCCTTACAAAACTCTAGACTATTGTCTGTCCTTAGTACCTTGACCCTTTTAGAGGTTTGGTTCTCAACCAACAGTTTCCAAGCTTTAAAGCTCTCAAAAGCTAGATCTTTAGACTTCAACAAGTACACCCAGACCTTTCTGGTGAAATCATCTATCAAGGATAGAAAATACAGATTTCCACCATGAGTTGGGACCTTTGAAGGTCCCCAAAGATCTGAGTGTACATATTTGAGGATCTTTTTTGTGTTGTGTTGAGCTGTACTAAAACTCAGCCTATGTTGTTTTCCTAAGACACAGTTTTCACAGAATTCAAGTTTATTGACATTATCCCCATTAAGCAAGTTTTGTTTACTTAATTCACTTAAACCTCTTTCACTCATGTGACCAAATCTCTTATGCCATAAAGATGTGATGTCACTAGTTTTGGTGGCTACACAAGCAGCACCATTAGTAACTGTCTCACCTTTTAAGACATATAGACCATGATTCTTGTCACCTATGAGAATAACTAAAGAACCCCTAGAGACTTTCAGGACACCTTTCTCAGCCTTGTAACAATAACCTTCCTTATCTAGGACACCTAAAGAGATTAGATTTCTTTTTAAATTGGGCACATATCTAACATCCCTAAATACTCTTACCATCCCATCATACATTCTGATGGCCACTGATCCTAACCCTTCCATCTCACACTGTTGATTATTTCCCATCAGCACACTACCTCCACTGAGTTCTTTGAACTCTATGAACCAATCTTTCCTAGGTATCATGTGAAAGGAACAACCTGAGTCTAAAATCCACTGTGTTTTAACATTTTCAATGCTAACTACTAGGACTTCACTAGGTTCAAATGATCTAGACGCTATAGCAGCATCACCATCATTTTGAGTCTTTTCCTGATTCTTCTTTTTGAATTCATAACAGTATTTTTTTAATTTGACCTTCTTTACCACATAAATAACACTTCCTTGTGCCATTTTTGTTCCTAGACTGAGACCTATAATGGTTTGGTGTCTTACTCCTTCCTTTGCCTTTATTGTAATTATTGTTATTATTATTCCCATTTCTACTAGGTTGTCTCCCTCTAACAAACAAGTTTTCACCACTGTCCTTATTTTCTATCTTTAGTTCTAGGTCTTTAGATTTAAGGGCAAAAATACACTCTTCAAAAGATAGGGAGGTCCTACCATATTTGATAGCAGCTTTTACATCTTTAAAGGAATCAGGCAAAGCATTAATTAGAATAATAGCTTCATTTTCATTACTAAGTTTTTCATTTTCCCCAACATTAGCAAGTTCAATTGTCATCTTTTTGAATTCATTAAGGTTCTGATCAAGATTCTTGCTAGGATTCATTTTAAAACTGAAAAGCCTTTCCTTAAGATAGATTTTATTCGTGAGTGACTTAGTGAGATATAGGCTTTCTAATTTCTTCCAAATATTATAGGTAATGGTTTCATCGTTTACTTCCTTAAGAACATTGTTAGATAAGTTCAATATTATAGTTCCTAGGGCCATTTCTAACATGTCATCTTTCTGTTCAGGAGTTAATGTTTCAGGTAATTTGTCAGGGCCTTCAATGGCCTTGAAGATTTTCTGCTGAGACGGAAGGGCTTTCACCTTTCGTCTCCAGATGCCAAAATCCCAGTGCCATCGAATTTATCTATATCAAACTTCATAGACATGCAAGTTGAATTGAAATTACCAAAGTTGTGAACGATTACCTCCTCGCGACTGCTAGCAGCTTCACTGCTTACATTTTCTACTCCAGTTGAGTCTTCAGAGGTTGAAGGCTCAACAACTGGAGGATCTTCTTGCTCAATGTCCGTCGTTGGTATGTTTGAGGCTCTGATACCACTGTTGAAGATCTAGATCTACGACTAGATTCTAGATCTACTAACAATCTTACTTCTACCTATCAAGACTCACTTAACAAAATTAATATAAACAATAAAGAATACCAACAAAGAGATAATATGAACAACAAAGTAAAAATAAAAGAGACACAGATTTTATCATGGTTCAGCTTATAACAAGCCTACATCCACATTGAGCCAAACCGAGAGGCTCACTACACTATATAAGAATGTTATACAGATCTAGACTATCCAGGACTCAGCTTGATAAACCTCAAAAGGAGCCCAGAAACCCAGTACAACAACACTCAACCACACAGGCCTATGACATAACCTACGTTTGAGATCACAAACTCAGAATCACTCAAAAGTTACATCAACAAAATCACCACTCACAGATCTCACTTTTTCTCTCTTAACTCTCTTACAAATTCAAAGAAGAGAAGCTTGATATTCACAAAGAACCTCAAGAACACCAAGAACAAATACAGAGAAAAGCTATATGAGAATATAACAAAAAACCTAGAAATCAGAATAATGATTTCTCTCTCCATCACTTCACTTTATATAGTCTCCAGAAGATAAGGTCCAGCTGTGCCAAGTGAAGTCAATCATCTGTTGCCATGTCACCAAGAGAATCCTGACTCAGCCTTATCAGTTTGCGTTTAAGTAACTATGTTGGGTCAAGTTAGTGGGAGCATTGAAGTTGGGCTTCTACTGGCTTCAACTCCTTTCTCCATTGGGCTTCTAGGAAATGGGCCACAAATGAATAAGATGGACTAAAATCCCACAATGCACTTGCATATCTCCATTTTGGAATTGAACTGTCAAATATCTTATTCGATCCAAAATGTTTGATTTTTCGCTATCTATATCTGTACCAGAAGGTGAAACTCACCTTAAAAAAAATGGAATAGTGAGAAGGACATTGGGATATATTGCACCCGAATATATAACTAAAGGTCATTGCAAATTTGCAATGAGAAGTGTGATGTTTATGGTTTTGGTATGTTGTTGCTCGAGCTTTTGACCGAGAAGAGATCAAATGCATGAATCAATTTTCAAAGACGAAATTGATGGGGATGATCAGGATTAACATTTACGGGATCGTGTGAAGAATTATGGAAGGTGGACCAAGTCTTGAAAAGGCGCAGCAACTCCAAGCATTCACTGAACTTTTTTTGTAAATGTGTCTCTGCCTTAGCCGTAAATAGTCCAACGATGATTGATCGATGTAGCTAAACAACTCAAACAATATTGTTTTTTTTTTTTTGAAATATTATATTAATTCAGCATTTTGGGAAGGGAATACACTCAAACCCACAACCATATATGGAGTAGGTGTGAGAGGCAAACCATCAGGCCAACCTCATTTTGTCAAATCAATTTGATTGTTGAATTCCATTTTTATGTAATATAAACACATAAAAGTTGATCATCATTAAGAGAGACATGGCGTTTTGATTCGTTTTAAATTGAAATATTAAACCAGTGGGTGGCTGACGGACGGCAGGCGACGTGGGTGGTCGGAAACTGCGGCAACGGTGGTCCTGCTGCAATATAAAAAATGTTATTTAATTTAATATTAAATAATGAAAGTTTTTTTGAAAAAAATTATAAATATATCTTGACAGTTAAAAACAAGAAAAAAAAAACAAAAAAAACAAAAAAAACTGTCAAGACTTTACTTGACATTGGCATTGTTGACGGTTTTTAAAACTGTCAAGAATACTTTTGTTGACAGTTTTTAACTGTCAACAAATCCAATATTTTCTTGTAGTGGCTGTTCCAGTGAAGACTTTGGTTAATCCTTGACAAGATTTTGGTTTTTGTTATTATTTATATTATGTCTTAAGTCTTGATAATGTGTTTTCTCTAATCATTTATGATTAGACATTTGGATCACGTTAATTTATTTTTATATTTGGTTTGAACTTTGAAGGATTGAGTAAGAGTCGTGTATGTGATGTTTAATTTGTTCTGACATAAGTAAATTTAATTTAATATCTTATCATAAAAGAAAAAGAGTCAATTTTATTTTCGTTTTTTTTTAACAAACTTTTATTACATAACATATTTAAAAAAAAAAAATTTAACCAAGCCCGTGCATCGCAAGAGCAGTCACACTAGTGAATATATAGAAATTAATTTCAAATTTCTCACACGACGACACGTTTCCTTTGGGGTTCCATTTTACTATATTACTATATTGCATCCCACACGATGTGTGGGGACTATAAAATGTAACGCAACAATAATTTAATGATTTAAATTAGTGGTCTAAGATATTGGATGCATTGGTGATGAAAAACAATCATAGGGTATTTCTCTAGATTTATTTCTTTGACATCGATCTCCAACAAAAATTAATCAATGGTCAGGTCAAGCTTTTCTTATGTGGTATGTTAAAACTTTATGATAATATATTATTCATCAAGCATTAAAGGAAAAATATGTGATCTAATAATAGTAATAATTCTCATTAAATCTAGAAAATCAACTATTAATTGAAAAAAAAAATGAAGAGTTGAAGAATATAAAATTGAAGGGTTGGATATAATTAAAAAAAAAAAAAAAACTAATTAATGGTCAAGCCTTCACATAACGACATGTGGCATGTTAAGGCTCCAAAATAAGATAAAATAATTAATAGTATACAAAAATCTAAAAGTCTGTATTGAATATCTCATGGCTTTTAATAACTTTTTTAAAGTCTACAAAATTCTGTATTGATTACCCTATGACTTTTATTGTATCCATAAAAGTCTATATTGAATACACCCAAACTTTTAAATTCCATAAAAAGTCTAAAAGTCTTTTGAAATCTCAATTGAGTACACCCCCTAAATCATGTTCAACATTATAAATAATGGCTCTTATAATTCAACCATTACAAATACACAATTCAAAGCCACAAAGGTACATAATATTCTCTCAAGCTTTGAAGACCAAAGTGTTTTCATTCCTCTAAAAACACATCAAACAAACCCTACGATATGGCAAAGACTTCGTTTTCGGCTTTCGTGCTTTTTTTCATCATTTCATCTCGTTAGTCTCTCTCTCTCTCTCTTCTTATTTCATTTTGTTCGTATACCTAAAATGTGTTTAATTAATGGATGAATATATAATTGTTTGCAGGTTTGACACCCTCGATGGTGGTTGGAGAGTCGCGTGGACCGCCAATAAAATGTTCTAACGATTCTGCTTGCGCTAACTATCTATGTCCAGGAATACCGACAGTACCAGCTAAATGTATTAATGGGGTATGCCAATGTCCTCCCAAACCATCACATGTCTAGACTCTTTTTATTGATGGTCAAGGAAACCGTTGCTGAATAATATGTTACATTTTTTGGTTAATGAAATGTAACAAGAACTCCTAATAAATAAATTCATCTTTCAATTATACAACTTGCTTGAATGGTACGTATAATGTTTCCGATTCATGGTTAATTAGATAAAATAACATCAATTTTAATCATGATTACATCTCAAATCACAATGCATTTTGAAACATCAATGAGAAAAATGATAATAACCCTAACAAAATTTACTATCAACTGTGAAAACTAATTAATTTACTTTCACTTAACATTTTGTATATTTGAAATGTCTTTGTAACAATAGCTTTTGATCTCACAAACTCAGGCCTCTCCTTTTCATTGTCTTGATTAATTACTGCCTATCGGCTATTTGCAGGTACATTCTTGATATATATATATATATATATATATATATATTTGCAGGTACATTCTTGATATATATATATATATATATATATATATATATATATATATATATATATATATATATATATATATAGGTGGGCCAGCCTAAGGCAAAGTGAGGCCCTAGACGCAATTGCACTGTGATACTTTTTTTTCTTCCAAATAAATTAATTTTATTCAAATGACAAGATTACAAAATACAAGTTAAAATAAAAATAAAAATAAAAATAAAAACTAAAGTTAAATAGATCTAAAAATATAATTACAAAAATCAAAGTATTATGCTCTTTGGAAAGAAAAATCTTGAGATGAAGTTGGGTATCACATCGAAACTTGAGATCCTCGCCTTCACTCCATCTTTTTGTTGACATGCCTGCAATGCATTCAAATACTCACTTAAAATTCACTTTTCTTGCTTTTTGAGATGCAAAATCATTTATCAAATTTTTGTATTCAAGTTTTGACACCAAATCTCACTTCAAATGCAAGTTCTCACTTAAAATGCACCTTTTTGAGATTGAAATAAATCTTCCACTCTTTTCTTTTTCTTTCATTTGCATTAACCATATTCGAATTTTCTAGTAGACATTTTTACCAAAATAAAATGATGAAAGATAATAAAAACAGAATTTTAATTAAATAAAATGAAAAAAATAGCACCTAATTTTTAGAATAAGCAAGTTCCGACAATATTGAAGATTTGAAGTAACACTCAATCTTCCACAATAGCTACAAGAATAAAAACCTAATCAATTACTTGATATAGTTAAACCCCTAAAAAAAAAATCAAACTAATAAAATATAAATTAACATTAAATTAAAAAAAAAAAAATTAAACTTACCTTCTTCTTTTTTTTCCTTAATGAAACACAAGAGATTGATTGCAATTGAAGAAGATTATTGATTGAGATTGATGAAAGAGAAATCTTGATGTAGTGGGAGGTTTTGCAATGTAAAAAAAAAAAAAATGATGTTGTAATTATAAAATGAAAATGGAGTTCATATATATATATATATAAATTAACTCCAAATTACCCAATTAATGACAAATAATGAAACAATTCCGTTGGGTGAAGCTTTCAAATGAAATTAATGTTTTTGAAAATTAATTTTTTTCTTTTTTAATAACTTTTTTTTTTTGACCCCTAAAAAGATGAGGACTCAAATTAATGCTTTGAAAATATTTTTTTTTTTTCAATTTTTTTTTCCAATATTTTTTTTTTTAAGGCCCCCCAAAGAGAGGAGGTCCTAGGCAAAGGCCTTGATTGCCTTGCCCTGTTTATATATATATAGGGGTGAATTCAAAAAGAGCCAAAAAATTTATGAGTTTATTGTTTTTAGCCACAAGTTTATTTTTTATTGTTTTCATCACTTTTTACCACTTTTTGACAGAAATGCCCTTAAATTTGAAATTTGAAAAAAAAAAAAAAAAAAAAAAAAAAAAAAAAAGGTATGTCAGTGTGTGGGTGTTAAAAATGAGGCATCTTGTTAGGTTGGGATCCACCCATCAATAAAACGATCAAAACTCAAAATTAAAAAAGAAAAAAGAAAGAGAAGGGAAGAGAGAGAGAGATCGTCGTCGCCGTGGAACCTCTGGCCGTCGAACACATCTCGTCGTTGCTGACCTCTAGCCGTCGCGCACCTCTGGCCGTCGAACACATCTCGCTGTCGCACACCTCTGGTCTCAGGTTTGGTAATTTTGCAAACTCTTATTTTGATTTTGATTTGTGTCTGAAGTTTGATTTGTGGTAATTTTGCAACACTCTGTGTACATTAAAAACCAATAAATAGTTATTATAATATAACAACTAAATTAAAAATCAATAGTCTCTCTTAAGAGATAATTTGCAAGAGAAACTCAATTGACTTTCCTTTTGATTTCTCTTACTCTCTCTCCAAAATTCTCAAAATTCCAGGGTTTCTGTTATTTGTCTCAGCAGCTATAACCCCACCAAGTAAGTGTCTTTATCGATTTTGATTTCTTAATTGTGATTAAATTTTGTGTTATTTATGCGTTTATGATCGATTGTTTGCATGCATGTTATGTTTATGGGGTTTCGAGAGTTGGGGGGTGGGGGGGTTAGTGTTTGATTCCTTGTTTGAGTTTAATTTTGGGCTTCTGTGGGTTGAATTCTGTTTAGTTGCCGAGAAAATGTGGGAGATGGGTAGAGATTTGAGTTTTTTTTTTTCCTTCTCAAATTGTACGTTATGTTCCCTTCTAATTTGTTGCTTGTGATTATATACTATAGAATTGTCACATAATTGAGCTTGATACGAGTGTGTGGTATATTATTTGCTTGAATGGAATAAAACAAGAGACAGCATGAAAATTTGTGAGCTTATTTGATTGAGATATTGTTTAAATGATCTTAGCTTGATTTATTATGTGGGTTATTGCTTGCTTTTTCTGATGATTTTGACTTTTCTCTTTGATACTATAAGAAACATTTTGGAGTCTCTTAAATTAGAAGGGTGAAAGAATTTAATTTTTGCATGATTTTCCTCTTAGGCTTCATTGAGCTCACTTTCATTTTTGTGGGGTTAAGTGAGTGAGCAAGAGTATATTCATAGGGCATAGGTTTGTTTGTATTTGCAAATTGCAACATGTTTTCAGCAATTAAACAGAGTCTGCTTATAATTTAAGATTCATTTATTGGTTTATTTAACAACTTTTTATGGGATGTGTGCCTTAATAAAATGCATGTTTAATTTTGAAGTGGGAGGAGTTTAGGGAGGATATAGAATCTTAAATTGGATTTGTCAAATTGAGAATTCAATTAGAAATTGAAGAGGATTCAAAGGTGAGGCTACAAATTCACAGCTTGTTTCTGGGGTTTTAAATGCTGTGCTGGGCTTTAATGGGTTTTTTAGATTGAATTGGGTGTTTTTACATATAGTTAGTGTGTTTTATGGTTGCCCAGCATGTTTACATATTGAATTGAATTTTATGTTCTTACAATTTCACAGCTTGTTTTATGCCCATTTGAGAAATTTACATGTTCATGTATGGGTTTTTGATAAATTTTTACATTGTTTGATAATTTGATGATTTTTTTTTCTTAATTGAACTACTTGTTTACTATTTTCTTTAATCAAGTAGTTCTATTGATTAATCAACATTGATTCTTGTTTTCACTTTTGTGATTACTTTAACTGTGCTGTGGCTGTATAGCTACTGTAATAGCATGCTTTATTGCTTTGTACTGCAGTACTACTATAGTAATGCAACTGCAAATATGTCCGGACTACTGATTGAGATTCCTCCCCGGAGCTGATTTGTAATGCATATGTAATTATAGTGGTTTGAGTCTGGATTATTAGATTGGTAACTGACTTTTGAGGTTGTGGTTTTATTTAGACTCTGTTCTGTTGTTGAATGCCTATTATTATATATTAATGTTGAACATAAATGCATAGCGGTGTGTGTTTAACTAGTGATAGAAGCTGTTTTAAAAGACCTTGTGGAAGATCGTTCAAGTATTGGATACTTGGATTATGTCTCTCTGGAGAAATGGTAACAGCTTCAAAGTTTCTGAGAAGCACATGTATGCATGAGACAAACAATCAGAAGATTAGGTTTTTGTGTTCTGATTTCACTAGATTGATGCTGAGGTTATACAAGTCAAATCATAGAATGTTTTGTTAGACTTGGTAAAGAAGAGACATCGTAAGTGTGTAGTTATCTTCTTTTTCTTGAACTTTTAGCCAATGAGAACATTAGACGAATTTATCATGGAAAATATCTAATCCTTACCTATATTGAGGTTGCCCGAACTAATGGCTTATTGTGCTTTGAGGTGTTGAAAATTTTCTCCAGATACCGAGCTAAATTATTTTTTGAGAGAATTGTCAAATCTAGCTAAATAGATTATGGGAAAATTGTTTTTAGTCTTGTTTCATATTTTAATTGTTTATAACCATTTTACAATAAATTCTTTCAATCCCTAGCCAAAATTACAAAACTACCCCAATCAATTAATCTTTTAATTAAAAAAAAAATTCCCCTTTTCTCTTCTCCTCCACGACCTCTCTTCTTTCTTCTTTCCTGCTCTTTTTTTCTCTTTCCAGTCTTCGACTTCTTATTCTTCATCTCTTCTTCTTATTAAATTAAAAAATTAATTAAAACTAATATTTAAAATAATAAAAAACACACACACACACACACACACTGATATCAATATCTATAAAAAAAAAATATCTCTTCTTCTCCAAAAATCAGATCCCATCATTTGATCTTTGCTAAAAACCAGATCCCATCTTCAAAACTCATCAGATCCCATTTCAAATCCAATTAAACTCTCTCCCAACAACAATATCTCATTCATTTTATTTCTTGTTTATACTGAATCTTGAGGCTGGGACCTATCTTATGCTGTTGAAGTTTATTTTCGACAGAGTATATAACATTATGTGGAGTTGTATTTAAGAAATAAAATTTAATTACATGCAAACAAAAGCAACAGCAAAAATAATTAGGGAACAACATTATCTATTATCAAATTCATTGGGTTTGAAAAAGTTTGTTATATAAAAAAGATTTCAAATCCCATAGTAAATATGCAGCATCGAAGAGCGGGCCACAACAAGGTAAGAGAATCCAATAAAGAATTTTCTTGGCTTGATGATTATGCTTTAATGGAGTTGAAACTTGAAATCTGGTTTTGGTTTCATGGAGAGAGAAAAAGTGAAGGTTGAAGAAGACTAAATAAGGGCATTAAGGTAATAGTGCAAAAATTAGGTTATAAATAATTAAAATTTGAAAATAGGTTATAAACGATTACTCAATATTCCAAATGGCTAGAAATGAACTTGTCCCTTATTTTTTATGAAGTATATATATTATCATGTGATCGTGAATAATTATTACATGTTTCTTTATGCTGGACATAATTGGGCTTTCAAGGCTCTTAAATTAGTATCTGCTTTCACATGAACTGAATCAACAATATACACATTTTATCGATTTCAAATGTGAGGGAAGTCAAGGTTTTTTCTTTTCCCCATTTTGCAGGTATAATTCTGTAATACAAAGTTGGCAGCTTGCATTTAGTTGGGAACAGGGGGGCGATTTTCAGGTCCAGGATGTAAAAGCACGGGTGCTGACAGAAATGGCTTGGGTGACCATGAAAACCTACGTAGATATTGACTCGGGACCATTTAACGTGACTAATGTGTTTGAGTTCCACAACGGGCGGTGGGCCGGTGGTACATGGTGCATCATCACAGCTCAGTAATGCTAGTTGACGGAGAGGTGGATCAACAGGTTATGCTCGGGTAAAAGAAGAAGAAAGAGGAAGAGATGATGATAACAATTGATAACTTTGATATACTAGAGATACATCAAATAGTGAAATATTTTGTTAGCATGAGCAAGATTGCTTGAATTTTTCTCCTTATGATTTCATTGAAATTGAAAAAAAAAAAAAAAAAAAAAGGTCCTTTCAACCTTATTCCCACCTCATTTTTGGTTGATTTGTGGTCAAAAGAGGTCCTTTTTCATTCTCTTTTTTATTTTTTATTTTTTTTATACCCTTTTTATAATTATTGTTACTATTTTCTTTAATCAAGTTGTTCTATTTTTTTTCTCATTTTTGATTAATTATTTTTTTTTATACCCTTTTTACATAGTATTATATTTTTCTTTATTTTTCTTTGATGGTCATGGTAGGTTATTGATTTGTTTGACCTTGTTTGTTAGGTCAAACAACACTGGCATGTAATAATACTGGAATTTTATCTTTAAATCATTCTTTGAAATATGGAATTGACATGTAACATTCGAAATAACTGGCATGTAACATTCGAAATAACTGGCATGTAACAATATTGGATTTTTTTTTTTTTTGGAATCAGTGTCTTTCAATCGTGAAACTCAATACGAACTAGTATGTAACTTCAGAACCAACTGGCATGTAACTTTAAATTAAACTGGCATGCAACTTAAATTTAAACTGTCATGTAACTTAAATTTAAATTGGCAGGTAACTTCAGAACCACCTGGCATGTAACTTCATAACCAATTGACATGTAACTTCATAACCAACTGGCATGTAATAATACTGGAATTTGATCAGTGAACTAAATTCATTCAATACTGGAATTTGGTATTTCACAATACCAAATTCAGTCAATAAAGTCTACAATACGAAATATAGTATTTCACCCATACATATAAGAATTAAAACATCATTGCTAATACCTAAGTTGTACCACCAACTTCCGGTGCCAATGGATATTTATGTGAATTGTGGTCTTCTTCTCCACATTTCCTACACCTGTAAGGTCTACGTGGTAGCTTCGATGTTGCAAATGAGCATAATTCTATGGTGTACCTAGAATTCTACGTGAGACCAATGAGCATAATTCTATGGTGTACCTAGTAGCATCAACTTTGGCAACATCTTGTACCAACTTAACCAAGACATCATAAGTCAAACCTTTAGAAACATGGACCCACTTTGTCAAACCACCCTCGTAAGAATTGCCCACCCAACTTCCACCATGATAGATGACCAATCTCTTCGTATCCATATTCCTGCATGTCAAGTATTTTACTATGAATCAAAATTACAAAATCGCATGTAAGTAAAAATAAACTGGCATGTAACTTTAAAATAAACTAGCATGTAATATTAAAACAAACTGGCATGTAACAGTAAACCAAACTGGCATGTAACTTCGGTCCAGAAAATAAAAAAATTCGAGTTTCACTAAAAATCGAATCCACTATCTTAATCTTCATATCAAACAACATATAATTGTAAAAAAAAACAACAGGAGATTGATTTCACTATGAATCAAAATTACAAAATCACATGTAAGTTAGAAATAAACTGACATGTAATTTTAAAACAAACTGGCATGTAACATTAAAACAAACTGGCATGTAACTTCAGTCCAGAAAATAAAAAATTCTGGGTTTCACAAAAAATCGAATCCACTATCTTAATCTTCATATCAAACAACATATAATTGTAAAAAAACAACAGGAGATTGATTTAACTATTAATCAAAATTATAAAATCACATGTAAGTTAGAAATAAACTGGCATGTAATTTTAAAACAAACTGGCATGTAACATAAAACCAAACTGGCATGTAACTTTGGTCCAGAAAATAAAAAATTCTGGGTTTCACAAAAAATCGAATCCACTATCTTAATCTTCATATCAAACAACATATAATTGTAAAAAAAAAACAACTGGGACGGGGATACATACATTCTAGAAGGTTGTTCGACTCCAAATCTACTTCAAGAGAGAGAAGAGACCACAAAACGATATCGACGAAATGGGTTTCAGTTTCGGTGGAAGAACCGAAATGGTGTGGAAGAGAACGATGGACTGGAGGTGAGAAGAACATGGAGCAGGATAGAGACTTGGACGTTTTAGAGAGAAATGAGAGAGAGAGATGAGGATGAGAGAGAGAGATGAGAGAGAGAGAGAGAGAGCATATCAGATTTTAAACATAAAATCTGATACAGCAAACATAAAAGGCATACATCAGGTGAAAATTTTGGGAGGGAAATTGGGAGGGAAATTTTGGTCCAAGTAAAACAAAGATGAGGGCAGTTTTGGCAATTTAAGCACAAAAATAATATATAATAATAATAAAAATAAATTTTGGCTAAAAAACAATAAGTCAATAAATTTTTTGATCATCTCATGTAATTTCCTCATATATATATATATATATAGAGAGAGAGAGAGACTTTCTAGTACATGATCCTGGATTGTAAGATATTTCTAGGATCCCATCATAGCTATTGGATTGGATCCAACGAACAAAAAGTACACACGTAAGAGAGAGAGAAGGTTGATAGGTGGGCCCGTGATAGAGGAAAAAGAAGAGATTTTAATAACAAGTAAGCCCATGACATTGGAAATAGAGAGGAAAGAGAAGAGATTTTAAAAACTGGTGGGCCCATGACAGTGGAAAAAGAGATTGGGGGCCCATTTTTTATATATTATATTTTAACATTCATTTTAACCATTTGATTGAATCAATCAAACGGCCTAATGGAATCCTGGAAATATCAAATATATATATATATCCTGGATGTCCGCATTTTAAAATTAATCCGGACTTGAAATATTTGACATAAGAATTATTATTATTATTATTTTATTTTATTATTATTTTTTAACGATGATCATTCAGTCTCCATGAGTATGTTACACTTAGGACACCTGGACTGAGAATTATTATATGTCCTCATTTACGTTGTTCAATTTTACTGTAATTATTCAATTAACCTTCCTTTATTGTATACATATATACAAAATCTATATAGGTAAAATGTGGTCGTTTTTTAGATCATCATAATCACTCTGAAAAAGATGATGAGAAGACAGCAATATTATTATAAAAAAAAATGGTGAACTTTACTATAACAGTGGATCGTTACTTGTAATGGTAAATGTAATCCTATATGTAGTTTCTATTCTAATCTAAAGAGCTCGAGATGGCAACAAACAACTGAGGGGCAATAATGCTTTAACAAGAGAATCACTCTATGAATTGTACAAAGATAGTTTTATTGGAGAACCGTGCAATTTCTATTATGAAGTTCAAGGTATTCCGATTGCATATAAGGATTGTTTCAATAATATTGTATATGCATCACAAATGATTCACAAAAATGTTTTGAATTGCTGGATGTTGTTGATCGTAATCTTGCTTCCCGCCAACTTGATATGATGAGGGTAAGAATGTAATGGAGATAGCTATTGCATGCACTTGCATATCTCCATTTTGGAATTTTTACACCCGTTGGTTTTAGAATTATGGAAGATGGACCAAGTCTTGAAAAGGCGCAGCAACTCCAAGCATTCACTAACTTGTCTGTAAATGTGTTCTGCCTTAGTCAGAAATAGTCCGACGATGTTTGATCGATGTAGCTAAACAACTCTGTTGACGGTAAATTCTGGATCACTCAGATTCAACAATATATCAAATTAAATAAGAAATAAGAAATAAGAAAATAATCAACGAATGCCAAAGACAGGTTTTACGTGGAAAACCCTTGAATGGAAAAAAAACCACGGTGCCCCAGAGGGCAGAAAAATAATACTATGATTTATCGTAGCGTTACAAACTCAAATCTCTCACACAATTGCTCTTTCTCTCTTGCTAATTTTCGAACCCCTTTTCTGTAGAACGGGGGGGGGGGGGGGGGGGGGGGGTTGTTCTATTTATATCATGTTAGCTAGGGCTTCTCCTAGGTCATGCCGTGTTGGTGGAGGAGTTTCTACTTTGATTTATGTTAGGAATTCGGTGTTGTAAACGGATTAGGATTTGTTTTCCCTTTGGACCTATCTGGGTCGAGATTGGTTTATTCTTTTCTTAAGGTGTAATGTCTCTTTAGGCCTTGTCCCTGGATGATTCCTTGTTGTAAGAGGTATACCGGGGCGAGGTCAATGTTCCTGTATTTTGATCGAGTAGGCTTATGCTGAGTAAGTTCATGCGGCGAACACCACTGTTTCTTTCAGACTGGTTTACCTTGGCGAATACGTTGGGCCTTGGCGAGTACGCATGCCCTTGACCTTTTATTAATCTGAGCGGCGGGGCCTGCTGACGTGGCATATAATTAATGTTTTCTTTCGTTGACTTGGTCAGGGATGGCATGACTGTCCTCCTTCCGTATATTCTGCTGACGTGTCTTCCAGCCGAATATGTATATAACAACAATACCCCCCCATAATACTTCGAGTTTGAACAAGTGCTTTGGCCCTCCAATTCCTTCGTTGCGAGTAGTATTATATTTATACTCGGCTTTTGGTTTTGTTTTAAGAGGCAATTTTCAATGGCTTTCCTCTCCCTCCTTTTTACTTTTTAACACGTGCTATCCTTAGTGTTTGATTCTTCCGGTGCAAGCTTCATTTCTGGCCATAAGATTTCAAGGGTTTCCACTTGATCTGACGCGGTGGGGTGGAGGGTCTTGGTTGGGTGATGCTCGGTGGTGGCTGGTAGACATGTCCTCCGTTTGGTGGGTAGTAGCGTCACTCTTGGAAAAAGCGGTTTCTTTATCAACGCCATCCATTTAATTTCAAATTTGAATTTTTCCTTTTAAAGCGGAACTGTTGCGCTTCCTTCCCTCACTTTCTAATCTTCTGCTTCATCCCATCTCCTTTTTTTCCTTTCACCAAATTACTCTGACGATTTTTAGTGCTGGTTTTCAATCTTCGTTTCTCAATATTTATTTTCGCTTCTTTTCCTTTCTCTCTTTCATTGCGGTTTGTCAAACAGCTTGAAGGATCCTTCACTTGCTTCATTGTCTGCCTAGGGTTTTCTGGTGAGTTTTCATGGATCCCTCCTTGCGTTCTTCACTTTTTAATCAAATGATGCAGCCTTAGAGCTTGGTGATAAGTATACTGCAGACAAAATCAAGTCACTGATTCAATTTTCATCCAGTTTCTCCGGCTCCGATTTCTGTTTATATTCCTTTTGTTCAGGAAACCAGCGTTCCTGACATTTCTTCCCCGTCCTTTGATAGTGATTCTCCAGAAATGACGAGATCTTCGAGGCCTGGTGGTAGTAGACGAAGGGCCCCAAAGGCTCCACAAGTGTCATTGCTGGATGCCCAGACGCTTATTGATTCAGATGTTGAAAACCATCGACAGGATAAGTTGCGTTTTTCGTTCGACCATCCGAGTTTGTTTGATAACGAGTGAATGTAGTCGGTGAAGCGGAACTTCACAAATACATGAGCGATTGATATCCCAGATAATATCAATTTGATATTTTCTGGTGATAGAGCTGCGTGGAATCCTCCGTAAAATGCAGTCGCCATTTATGGTGCAATGCTGAGTTGTGGGGTAACGCTTCCTCTCCAGCCTTTATTGCCAGATTTCTTACCCGACGCAAACTCGCGCCCGCCCAACTTGCCCCTAACAGTTACAGGATTCTGATGTGTTTATGTTTAATGTGGAAGTTGAAGGGTTATGGACCTCCTACTCCTCGCGAGATTCGCCACTTTTATACACTGAGGCAATCAGGGGATTATTTTCTTCTTTCCTCTGCCATGGAGAATTGGATTCCCAAAGGTGCGGTAATCCAGGGCAGGTGGAGATTTTGGATGACGAGAAGAAGAAGGGTTTTGTTTGGGGTCTTCCTACCTCAAATAAACGATGGAAAAATAGCTGGTTTTTTGTCAGCAACGCATGGGGCAGAGAGTGGTACCTGCTAGTACTCGTCGGAACCTTTTGGCGAGAAGAGTTCCCTGTAACTTTACTTACCAGAATCTTGGTCGAAGACATTGCCTGTCTTGTTGGATGATGAAATTCTCGTCTCGCTGCAGTCGCTGTAATTCCTTTGGCCGAAGAGGGAGGGCTGCCATTCCTTTAGATGAGGAAAAGATTATCACTCACGGCTTTTCCCTCGTTTGCCTGCTAGGCTTAATCGTTGTAAGAATCTATGCATTCATCCTTTGGCTTTTATTTTGTTGACTTTGCTAATAGCACTATCTTTTTTTGCAGTGAACGAATTTGACAGGTTTGTGACGCATAAGCCGTACAGTAAAGAACTCCGCTGTGGCCAACCAGAGGCAAGCTGCTGAATTGGCAAAGGAGGGAATCGCTCCCCCCCGAATTGAATGTTCTCCAGTGTATTGAAGAGAGGTTTGCGATGGCCTGAGAGGGGCACTATTTCTGTCTTTTTTCTGGTGAGCGCCTAGGAAGTTGCTGCGAGAAGTACCCCTTCACGCACGGGTAGGAAAGGTTGGTACTTTCGGGATTGCGATGATGTCCCATTTTTGATGCGGAGTCCTTTAACGCCTACAGACTTATCCCCCAGGTCACTCGGTTAACACCCACTGATAGCACTCCTGACCATTTCTGTTCGACCACCCAAGCGAGCTTCAAAATGGTTATCAGTACGTAAATTTAGTCAGATAGGATGCAAATGAGACCAGCTCACCGAGCTACTTGGAATTCAGACTACGGTTGTTGTTTTGGATGTCCC